>JARVTJ010000005.1:1394456-2788912 GCA_030556085.1 Aspergillus tamarii | reverse complement strand
CATGAGATGCCCTCCGTTTCTCCATGATGCTCGGCTCGGTTTCCGGAAAGACAAATTTGGAGCTCTGCCATGGCTTCACCTTCATCACGTACATCGTATCGATCTCCTCAAGGGTACGACCTTTTCCTTCCATGACAGCAAAGTAAACGAGAGCGGCAGCAAGGAAGAGACAACCCGCAAAGACGTACCCGAACCGGAAGTCGATGGCGCTCGTGATGAACGGCGTGAAGAAGGCGAGAAGGAAGTTCCAGAGCCAGTTGGATGCTGTCGCAAGAGACATCGCACGCGCGCGGAACTCCGACGGATATAGTTCAGCAATAATCGTCCACACCATGGGGCCCCAAGTACTTGCGAATCCCAGAATAAACAGACAGGCGAACACGACCATGACCACACCCGCGGACTTAGTCGCCGGCGGGTCATCCCGATTCAGGGCGAAATGGCCTACGGAAGCGAAGACAATGAAGCAGCAAAACATCCAGAGCGCGCCAGTGATCAGTGAGCGACGACGGCCGTAGTTCTCGATGAGATACAGACCCAGGAATGTGGAACCGAAATTCACTGCACCAAGGATCATCTGTGTCACGTAGCTGTTTTCGATTCCGGCGCCCTGGAAGATAGTCGTGCCATAGTAGAAGAAATAATTCGCACCCGTCAGCTGCTGCAATGCTTGTAGGGCGACCCCGACAGCAACGCGGTACGCCATTCGTGGGGCCTTGAACAGCTGGATCCATGATACTTGCCCGCGTGCCACTTCCTCTTCATACTTTTGCTTGATCTCATCAAACTCGATCTGCAGGGCTCGATGGTTCGTAGGAATGCCATACATCTTTGCCAGCGTCGAAATAGCCCTATCCACCTTGCCCTTTCGGTAGTCGTAACGCGGACTTTCTGGAAACAGCGCTATCCCGAACCCGAGAATTATAGCCCAGATATACGTCACTCCCATCGGAATTCGCCAGGAGGCTGTGCTGGTTTTCTTCTCGGTACCGAAGTTGATACAATTGGCAACGAAGATGCCCAGAGTGATAAACAACTGGTATGTGCTGGTTCTGTGTCAGAAACAGTACCGAGCGATATGTTCTAGGGGTTATGCCCACCTAACTAGGGATCCTCGAATATGCCTGGGGCCAGTCTCAGCTTGATACATCGGGACCAGGAGCGATAAGGCTCCCACACCAAGACCAGCAACCCATCGACCCAATGCAACCTGATACCACTTGTGTGTTGGGGCAGAGATCTGGACCGTGATTCCGGCGCAGAGAATCACACACCAGCCACTGACACACCATTTGCGACCAACCCGGTCAGCAATTGGCGCCGCCACCAATGCACCCATTAAGGTGCCAATTGACAGCTATGGTAAGCTTAGCAGGGTACCTAATATTAAATGAGGTAAGAATGATACATACCAGAGCAACAATCAGGCCGGATCGAACGTTCGAGAAGTAGTATGTACCGTCTGCCTTTTGCTCACCGTATCGCTGGAGGAAATCCTGCATCTCCAGAAATCCCGAGATCTGACCAGTATCATAACCGAAAAGAAACCCACCCATCGAAATAACTATACACATGCTAAATGACCGAAATGTCAGAAACGGGACTTTCGTGTCTACCAGACCATCATCCCCGTCCGCGCTTTCGCGGAGGACGGCGTCCGACGGTCTTGGGTCCACCTCATCTTTGTAAGGTCGATCTGCATTTGCGCGAGGTCTTTTCAGTTTGGGAAGCCCCATTGTCTCGTTTTTAGAAATGTATGAAAGGATCGGGTCAAATTGAATTTATAAATGATGTCTCAGTATAGGAGCATGTAAGCTGACGATACAACGGGAGGTTTTATAGGTTGAAAACCTGAGACGGTTCAAGTACCTTTTGATGAGGTCATCGCCCATAGTAAAATCCTGTATAATGTCGTACCTCGTGTAATTCCGATGAATTCCATTGTGCGAGCAAACCTGAGGTTTCAAAAACGGTTGCGTTTCTGTTAACCACAAGCGAGTTGATGCGAACCCCAGACAACCCCGGATCTTCGGTTCCATGGATGAAGTGGTCCTCAGTCCCAATCATTGATGCCAACATACTCAGGTGACAGATCATATAGAGTTTGTAGTTGTTGGAACTCGCCAACATGTTTGGGTGGTTCCAATCATGACGGAAGCCAACCCATGGATCCAGCCGTTCTCGACGGGGCTTCAGGCTTCACGATTCGGCCGCGGCGGCTTGGCCTACGTCTCGATTACAGCATGCGTGCAATGAAGAGAGCTTAGCTGATTAAAGGTTCGTGCCATATCTTTTGCCTCGAGGTGTAATTGAAACCCTAGAAAGAGCATTCTGCTCTGCTGATCATTGTGGCGGGCTTGGTTTGCCACATGATTACCGCACGGTGGCTTACAATAGTAGAGATACGGCCTTTCCCTGTACACTATTCAAACAACCGAAAGCATGAAGAGTAAGCTTTTCCGGAATATTCTAGTTCCATTTGCGAGTTCGTGTGCTAGTAGTCGTAATTCTGTCAATGACATGAATAACATGCATAATCGATCATAAGGGATCGGCTAAGTCAGCTAAATGTCAGCACATATTCTAATTCATGCGTCGTCGCCTGGCCTTACATCTTAATGATTGTATCGAAGCACAAGCTATCGCTAGATTAGGAACACGTTGAAAATGTTATTGTTGATTCGAGATCTTCACTTTGCTGTTTCCATGAGAGCCGATACTCTAGTACTAGATATTAATTGAGAGAGGGTCTTGGGTAAACACACTAGTGCTCGAAAAAGTGTTACTCTGGAGCTAAGTCGTTCATGTCTGGAGACAGATCGTCCAGTATTTGTCAATTAAGGACTGACTATATCATTATCACATCGAGGTCTAGCAACAAGAATGTCGAAAGGAAAGCAAAAGCAACAATAAGATAACACATTAAAGGGAGAGACATGAGTAAGTATATGCAGAGGTAACATAGGAAGATACAACATTCCATGATTTAAATATAATGATATCCGAATCGTAACACGAAGGGTGAAGAAGGAAAGTAGTAATGGGGTTGTTCAAAGATTAGCGCTGTATTTAGTTCATGTGTGTGACCTTAGACACCTCGAAAAGCTATTTAGCTCCCAGTGATATCCTTTCAGTTACGGTGGCAGACACCAGAGATCTGGGTCTGGGGAGGGCCGACATCAACAGTCTGGACACCGCTGACAGTGGTAACGCTGTTGTCAATGCCAGTGAAGGTGCACTCAACACCTGGAGCATGAGATTCAATGTGAGAGATGCTGAGAGGGTTCGCTGGGATTGTTGTCAGCTGCCATGAGCCACTAAAGGTTAGGCCGGCTATACGTACAGATATGAGTAGCGACTCCGGTGGTCGGGAAGACCCATGTGAACTGAGCATTGGCTGCGCCAACAAAAGTGATAACCACATCCTGGTTATCAGACGACCGACTCTCGTGCTGGGTGGGAGGAACTTCGCCAACGGCGCATGCACCCGAGATCTGTGTCTGGGGAGGGCCAACGTCTACAGTCTCTGCATCAGAAACAACAGTGACGCTGTGGTCAACGCCATCGAAAACGCAGGACACGCCGTTGGTGCTAGAGGCGATATGAGAGATGCTCAAAGGGTTGGCTAGAATGGTCAGAGCTACTTCACGAGCGTCAAGGACCCTCAGTCAGATCAACTTACTGATGGCAACACGCGAACCGTCTGTTGGGAAGTCTTGAGTAAACTGGGCATCGGCTGCACCGATGAAAGTGATGGGGACTGAGCCTTGTGTCCGAGGAATGCTGGCGCCATTGACACCGGCGACAAGTGCAACGAGGGCAGAGGTCGAGGAAAACTTCATCTTGAATGTTTGGTTTTATAAGTAGATTGATGGTCTTTTGATTTTGTATTGAAGAGTAATAGTGAAGATGCTTGATGTTGATCTGAAAATGGGACTTGAAACAGGAATCATCGGGGTTTATATAGACGTCTGGAAGCAAAGCTGCTGGTACGAACTGTAGAAGAAATCGCCCAACTCTGGAGAAGCCATTGAGGTTACCCCAATGTTACTATTTCCAGAACACATCACAGATACGAAGCCATCCATGGATAAAATGAGACATAGCCATACGCAACGTCTCCCAAAGTAGGTGTTGCCGGCCCGACGCCTAAGAGCTCGAAAGCAACGACATTATTGGCATATGGCTGTCATCTGAGCAGCTCACTGCCCCAACAAAATGGATATCAGATCCGAATCGAACCTGTAGAAGAGTAGTCTATACCAACACCGGTCAATCCAGACTCCGCCAGATTGCCCAGGTATATGGTTGGCCTTATTTACGTGCCACCTCTCTAGGTTTGGCTCTATGCTAAAAATATCGCGCGCTCATGAGTATATTTCCGCTTTTGGCTAATTCACAGCCTTTTTTTCGCGGACAACCATGGGTCCTCTCCGTGACATCACCTCTTCGGGTGCACCCGACATTGCGAATCACCTGCACTGTAAAAGACTATTATTTAGGAAGGAGGCTAAATTGCTCATTTCGGTAAGGTTAGGCCTTGGCCTATACGATCTATATTCATTTTGGGTGGTGAGATGATATGGCCCTACCGAAAGAACTAGCCGTTCAATCATGGTAAGCCCAGCCCAAAGTATCACTTTTCCTGCCTGTGATCTCCAAGGTATCAGAACAGCCGTGTCTCGCATCGTATGTTATGTTTACAAACTTTGAATGCCCAGATGTGTTAGTTTAGGCTTGTATATATACCCCAGCCCTTTAATTCCTGCGATATGGCTTCAAAAATGGAACGATGATTCTAGAGCTTAGTACAGTTTCCGGGTGTGTGAGATCCTAGATGGACGCTATTTTCAGTAATAAGAAAATCCATAAATCTACAAACTCATGTAGTAGAATCCACGGCACTCTTCGGATGTCATGCCAGCGATCTACACGGAAGTGGCGGACTCGAAGATCGAACCCCGGATTTCACTGCCTGCCTATCGTATGCTAGTGCTGACGATAAGCCTCAAGTGAAAGTCGGTCAATTGCGGCGGAGATGGCCTGACATTTCTGGGCTTTTCCAGATCAGCGTGCCTACCCAAGGTCTACAAGGCATGAATCTTACCTACAACAAACTTACCGTTTTGCATGGTCTAATGAAGTTGTTAGGAAATGTCTATCAATAATGGCACTATGCTCTTCTTGAACCGTATCGTATGTAAGTGGATCCAACGTTTGCACACGATATGGGAGCGGGCATATACGAGGTTAAGAAAGGAAAACGTGGGCTCGAGAAGTCACCAAGTAATGCCTTCGATCGACTTTAGCACAGCCGGGGCTCGCATGTCCATGTATTACTAAATCTCCGACGAACCCATATGTATGGATAGACACTTTTCGTCTTTCCTGTTTTAGTAGTAGTGAGGATATGTGGATGCCTAAGAGTCTGAGACTACTGGTAGCCCTCGTGTTCAGATCGTCAATTCCCCGCACCCAACACGAGCCAAGTCAGCATAGAAATTCACCGATGGGAATGAACCACCAATGTGAGATATTCACGTTGCCTACTAAAGTCTGACGTCGGTGCGTCGTTTTGTCCGAGCCCTACCGGGAGCCGCATGCATGCACCTCGCCTCCTTCAGCCTCCTGCACAGCCGGGGTTCCTTGTCTGTCTACGTGGAGTGTCATTTCTATTCCTCTATAAACTTTCTCAGTTAACAGTGTTGTCAGAGCAAACGTAATCATTTCCCCGATGATACATAATCACTCCTATCGGTACTTCACTTTTGTAAGTGCTTCTACGTGTCTACCTTGCACGCTCCTCGCATACCGCTTCTTTCCCACCCTCTTCCGCATATCGCGGCCTAATGATCAGAAAATCAGCATACGTGTATGCATATTACTAAGACCTATACTTTAACCGTTGATATGGAATCAAGCTCAAAGCGCCCCAGAGACGACGCAGTATGTCGACACTTTCGCCTGACACGAGGAGACGGTTTGAGCCCCAGCCAAACGTCCCCCTAGTAGAACAAATACGGATGATACTCATATCTATGATACCGACTGCTTCAACATAACATTCAACCAAGACAATATCGAGGATGATACACCGCTTCAAGCCCGTCCTTTATTCAGTCGCGGACTCTGAATGCCGTGAAGCCTCGAATAGCCAAGTCTAAGTGATGAATACTGGGGTACAACGAGCCTTGAGAGATGCTTCGAGCCCCCACTTCTCCACGATAGCCATGAAGTGTTCAATCTCCCAAGTTTTCGGTCCCATTAATAAGATTCAATGTCATGCATGTATAGAATTACCGCATTCTTAGCACCCTTAGATGTATGGGTGTTTTGCTTGCCCAGAACTTGTCATTCAACCAAACTAAAATCAGCAGTCTTGTTTCTTTTGATGCATTACTTCATTACTCGAGCTTTTTACGTCTTCTAGTAGAGTCATGACATAATTGGTTACATATAATATATGAAAACGGTAGGCTGTGGAAAAGCAGTCTTGTTTATTTTCACGCTTTACTTCATCACTCGACTTTTTACATCTTCTAGTAGAGTCGTGACATAATTAGTTGTATATAATATGTATATGAAAACAGTAGGTTGTGCAACAGCAGTCTTGTTTGTTTTCACATTTTGCTTCATCACTCGACTTTTTACGTCTTCTAATAGAGTCATGACATAATTGGTTACATATAATATATGAAAACGGTAGGCTGTGGAACAGCAGTCTTGTTTATTTTGATGCTTTACTTTATCACTCGAGCGTTTACGTCTTCCAGTAGAGTCGTCATATAATCGGCGCTCCGCGGTGGAACCCTAATGTAACCTCGAAATACTAACAATTAGACGGAATTACGATGCGATGCTGGAATAAATACACCGAATGCGGCGACATCTTGTGCAATACCAAGGAGGTGCAATACCAAGGAGGAGAAACTGTGTCAAGAAACTCTTCTGCTCGCACCAAAGTATATCTCGATGTATCCCGCAAAAAGTCCTATGATCATAGGAGTGTTCAAAATAACCCGACCCAATTTGACGTTCTTGGTAGTGAGGGAAAAGTAAAGTGTTTATTCACTATAAAAACTATAACCAAACGGATCCCATCTTGAGATCTCTTCTACTGTCTCCGAAACTAGTTCAACGCTGCTGGGACCGTCGCTAACATGATATTCACCTGGAGCTGGACAGCACTTTTGTACGCCCTGCTCTTTATTCCTTCAGTATGTGTAGCAAATATACCTCAGACACAGTACGATGTGATCATTATTGGTGGTGGTCCTTCTGGCCTTAGCGCCGCGAGTGGCTTGTCTCGTGTTCTGCGGAAATCAGTCCTCTTCGACTCTGGCGAGTACCGCAACAAAAATACTCGACACATGCACGATGTGATTGGAAATGACCGTGCGTATATCTTTCTTCAGATGCCGCGTTAGATTATGCTGAGTTGGTATTAGACGTCCGGCCCACTGTGTTTCGGCAGACTGCCCGGGATCAAATCGCCTTTTACAACGTGACAACATTTGTAGATCAAAAGGTGACCAAGCTCGAAAAGGTCAGAGAAGATGTCTTCCAAGCAACTGCCGGGGAACAGCAATATACAGCTCGGAAGGTCATTCTAGGCAGTGGAATGAAAGACGATTTGCCCAATGTCCCAGGTCTCGAGGAAGGCTTCGGGAAAGGTATCTTCTGGTGTCCGTGGTGCGACGGGTTCGAGCATCGCAACCAGTCTATGGGAGTTCTTGGAGATTTCTCCAAAGCATACGGTGCTGTCGCAGAACTGCGTCCGACTTTGAACAAGAATATCAGAATTTACACGAACGGAACCAACACCACAGAGCAGATCGCAATCCTGGATAATATCAACCTTAAATGGAAAAAGGTGTTCCAAAATTATAACGTGACGGCGAATAATAAGCTCATTCGTAACATCACCCGTATTCAGCGTGGAGACGTTGTGAATGATACTGCGATACGGCGGGAGTTCGACAAATTCAAAATCTACTTCGCCGATAATACCTCTGAGGTGCGCGGCGCGTTCATAACGAACTATCCTTCGTCGCAGAGGTCAGATCTTCCCGCTCAGCTCGGTGTGAACATGCTGGGGTCTAAAATGAATACGTCGCCAAAGGGCCTGCGAACTAGCGTTGGGGGCGTTTGGGGTATTGGCGATGCCAACAGCGATAACAGCACTAATGTTCCTCATGCCATGTCTAGTGGAAAGTCGGCGGCTGTCTACTGTCATGGTAAGCCTTAGATGTCTCCCGTCTTTTGTCGTATGACTTACTCACCATCTTCAGTTGAAATGGCTCGAGAGGAGTTCGACGCCGGGCTAAAGAAGAGAGAAGCCGAGTTTAACGAGGACTCCTTCCACAAGACCACCGAAAAGCAGATGGGCAGCGAGATCCAGGACCTGTACAAGAGACTCAGCCGACGGTAAACTTTAAAGCATCCATCTCTCGGGTTCCTTACATGCTTTACTCAAGCATAACTCTAGATGGCGCATTGGTGAGAGTGAGTTAGTTAGCTATCTACTACAGAGATCGACAGAGCAGATAATACGTAATCCTAATTGATTAATGATCATGAAAAAAAAAAAAAAAAAAGACGTCTTGCTAGTGAGAAACGGAAGTCCGCTCGACTTTGTAGTTGATTTTTCAGTGAACACTTTAACTTGACGAACATGGACGCTCATGCAAAAACACGTCTCGTTCTGGTATTTGGTGTTGCATTAATGTGCCTCGACGTCTGCCGGATACCTCAACCCATTTTCCTCTCGTACCCTATCCATCACGTCCATAATCAATAGCGTCTCATCTAGCGGCATGAGATCTGATTCGGTCTTCCCCTCAACCAAGTACCGAGCACAGGCATCCGCCTCCCAGAACAATCCATGTCCAACTGGAATTTCAAAATCCTTCCTCTCCACTATCTTCGGACTTCCTTCCCCATACGCAACAACTGCAATACCCAAGGGCCGCGCCGCAGGTCCAAAAATCTGTATCTGGCCTTTATCCCCTAGGATACGGATCCCGGGATCGGTTGGGTCTGAAGTGACCCGAAGACTCGCTGTCGCTATACCCTGCGTTTTACTTTCTGGAAAGGTGACAATAACAGTAGCGGTCTCATCTACTCCTGTTGGTGTGTACTGGACGAGGGAGCTAGAAATGTGTGGTGATGACCCGGTAGTACCAGAGGACAGTGGACCATCATGATAGAGGATCTGAAAGATCCATGTTAGGGGGTATATAGCCACTACAGGGAAACATGTTAGTACAGGTTCTCCAAACCCCCCTAATTTGGGCAAAGCTCGGCATCTCCATGAATGCTACTTACAATCGAGTAAAGCACCACCCGCCAGGGCAGGATTCACCAATCGATGCTCCTTTCCATAGAGCTTCTCAACATCTCTCCCTAAGTTTCGGTCCGCAACCACCCGCTGCACAACTCCAATAGCCCCATCTTTGATGAGTTGCCTTACATACTGCATGAGTGGGAAGAAACGCGTCCACATGGCCTCCATCAGGAACAGTCTCTTCTCCCGAGCGAGTTGAACGAGAATGCGCGCCTGGGCTGCATTAACGGTGAATGCCTTTTCGAGCAAGACGTGCTTTCCGGCGAGGAGCGCAGCGCGGGCATTTCGGAAATGGTGCGAATGCGGCGTGGAGATGTAGACAATTTCAACAGTAGGGTTTGCGAGAAGTGACTCGTAGGACCCGTAAGCGGTTGTATTGGACGGTGCATTGACGGCAGAGAGGAAGTCCTGGGCCTTTTGGAGTGAGGTCGACGATGCGACGGCGGCTAGGTTGTGGGTGACATCGTGGACACCCCTTGTTGATGGGTCGATGAGGAGGTCTTTCGCAAATTCTGAACAATCGGTTGGGTAAGCACTTATGTTAATTGGGTTTGAACGATGGTGGATGACGGACTTGTAGCGTTATCGCCAGTGGCTGGTTGGGGACGATAGGGTTAGCAGTAATCAGTTGACTTGGGTATCCAATGGTCCTTGTTGAGAAGAGGACGTACATATGATTCCCCAGTTCACCATCTTGCTCCTTCGCAGTCTTTCAGAACCTCAAAAGTATCTTCAGCGGAGATAGGTGTACTTATAGGTCGAAAGGAGGCGTTGAGGGGTTGTTTAATTAACTGACTTAATCTTAGCGCATCACGTCATTGCTCGCGATAGTGGCACTTCCTGCACTTGTTCTTGAAAATTGACTAGGTGGTACTATGTCAGAAGGAGTATTAATATGTTATTCATATCCACACTGTAGGTCCTGGAATAAAAAGCTCAGCTTCACGTTTGCTCTAAATCTGCAACACGGGGTGGACCGATGGTATGATGAACCGCGATAGTTTAAAGAACACAAAATGGAACCTCGCCAGGAGATAGATTCACAGCTCCTCTTCAATCAAGTTCTTATCTACAGTAAGATGGGTCAGGGATGACTCTGGATTATTCTTCTCAGGCCTCGGCTCCGAAAGTGCATTTGAGGTAATCGAGATGTGCGAGCGTCGTCGGACGAATCTGGTTTCGAGGCCAGATCAGGACGTTGGCTGGCAAAATACTTTCAGCCGGGGGAAATGGAGCCCTCATTATGGTTTAATATTTGGACTCTCATTATGAGTACCACGTATTTGATTTATGATTCTTATATAAACAAAAACAAGTATTTCATCCTTCCAGCCAGGTTAACCAACATATCATAGTTTTTTTAATTATAGTGTTTTGTTGCATCATTTCCGGCGATATAATTATACGATGATTATAGATTGGGGAAGCTGATGAGCGAGAGACTTGGGCTTCTCGTTTGTAGATTATTGGACATGAAACCCCCCTTATGTAGCGATTCTTTAAGATTTACTACCTCGTGTATTGTCCGCAGCCCAATAACTATATTGACCATGTAATTGCTACACGGCTATTAATTTTTGAAGTATTGAATCTAGCTGTGAATTGATAAATGTAGTGACATAGGAGAGATACGCAATTATTCCATAATTTTTCTGTTTTTCTTGGTGTATTTATCAAACATACTTCCCAAGCCAGGACAACCACATGGTGACAATTTAAAGGAGATAAGCGAGATATATTAAAAAAAGGGAGTAAACCAACAGAAAACTTCACCTAGTCCAGTAGGACAACACCCTCATCCACCGCTCAAAGCTTACTCACAACACTGTTGACAATGTTGGCCACCTCCTCAAACTTGGTAAAAGTCGGACAATGCCCTGTTTCTACCTCGAACGTGTCGACGTCTCTACCCGTCTCCCGTATCTTCTCGACAAACGACTTCTGATAATCCAAAGGCACCGTCATATCCGCTGTGGAATAGATGTACGACACAGGAATATCTCTCCAAGCGCACCGCTCGACAGCCTGATACATAGCCTTTCCATTCCAACGTGGCATAGCAGCGATATAAGCATCGGTCTCCTCATCCGACCGACCAGGCCCAATAATTAGATTCTTCGGGTCACGGCTCACACAACTTTTATCCTCCGCGAAATCAAATGCCAGGGGAATCAGCTCCCCGTGTCCAAATGCCTCCACGATACTAATCATAGAGTTGTTCTCCGTGACTGCAAAGGCAGCGATATAGATCAACCGGACAACACCACCCGTCCGGCCTTGTTGTTTCCGGGTCTCAGCACCCAGGCCTACCAGGGCGTTGGTGCCTACTTGTCCGCCATAAGAGTGCATAAGAACGACTATCTCCCGGCCGGCTTCGGCGAGGCTCTCCACATAGCTGCGGATAAGATCCGTGTCGGAGAAAAGATCTGTATTTGGGGGACGGGCCCCGTTTACAGAGAGTAAACGGGGTACGTGGACTTCATGGCCCTTGGACCTGAGAACAGAGGTGAATTCAGCGTAGTGGGCTGGGGTGTGCCAAGCGCCGTGAACTAGAAGGATGGCGGGGTTGGAGTTGGACATTCTGAACTTGAAAGGGGTGATGATAGAGGGGTATTTGGGAGCAGAGAAATGATAGCCAAGGAAGAATTGAATCAATAAGAGTAAATAAGTCTTATGGAGGTTGGGGGCGGGGGTATGTGATCTGCTTATTTATGTTACTTGTGGATAGGATAGTGAGGGAAGTTGGGATACGTTATTGCTCCTGATCTTAAAACAGTCCACCGGACGTGATCGGCTGGTCCAGTGAGAAACAGAGGCAACACAACCGTTAATTTCATCCGCCATGACTAGCGTGTTTGTTGAGTCCGTTACAGTCGTCAAGGGTGCAAGAGGTGAGAGCGAAAATCTGAGGTCAGATTTTAAAGTATGTACGGAGTATTTTTGCAGTTTTGTTGGTTTTGTATGTAATATTGATTGATACCAACCGGTGGTGGAACCGTTTTCAAAAAAAAAAAACATCCAAATATCGGTATTTTACATACATGATTTAGGGGTCCGGATTTGACGTGGATAAAATAAAACCATGATAAAAATATTGTTATTGATGCCTTTCATAATATGCAGTAGTATGCATGGTAGGAGTGGATTACTAGTACTACTAAGTACTCCACGACCTACGACGAGGTATGTCCATACGATGTAACCTTTGTGGATACCCTAATCATTGCGTTAGGGTTAGTTATAATTCTACCCAGGTGGTGCTAGTCCAGAGTCACAAACTATTTGGGAATGATAGTGCATGTCTCTTCATTTTACTCCTCTTGCTGTGTTATTAAGTAAAGTACTGGATTCCCTGCAATAACCATAGATTGAATGTCGGGCATGGGTAAGAGACGAAATAGACATAAACAGGGCAAAGGAGAACCCGACAGATCAGATCAAATCCACACAAATAAAGCCAAGACTTCGAAATACCAACCTTAGTGATCGCAGGATAGTAGCATGTATGTGTAGAGTCGGTCCATATAATGCTACGAGTACTCTCAAGAAGATGCAGAATCCCAGTTAACTTGCATATCGGTCTGTACGCGCACAGCCTTGGAACCCACTGCTCCGTGATAAGGCTTCGGGGGTACCGACTCAATATCAGTGTAGTAGCCACGCCTCACGGTGGAGGAATTATTCTGATTCTCCGTCGAATTCCCGGACCCCAGAAAGAGCGGTCGTGACGATCCACCGCTAGACCATTTGGTGCTACGCCTGTCGGAGTCACAGAAATGTTGTATTAGGCTAGGGAGCATTGGTAGACAGGAATAATACCTGCGTCCATCTCCATCAGCGTCCAGATCCCCGGCGTCGTCCGCGAGTCTAAAATCAAGTCAGCTTCTGTGAAAGGTTGTCGTCATCCAATCCAGCCCCCAGGGAGTCCAGGGAGGGCCTACACGTTACATCGTTCATATTCATGGTTGCAAGAAAGTATAACCTCACTATACTGGCAATACAGCCGCTACAAATTCATGTTAGTGGTTGGTGTAAGCATCATAATTCGAGGTTTGCTTACAAGCAGCCCAAGAGGAATATTATAGATAGGAGAATCTTGCGCCGCTGAGTCTGGTGGAGTTTCCAGACTAGAGGTTGGGGCATGCACAAGATAGCAATCAAAGTGGTTTACGGGAAGGTGAACCATGACTCTTTGATGCTGACTATCGACCGATGGCGCAGCTCGTCATGCCAAGGGCGAATGGGTGCCCTATATGCAGCTCATGTCTTTGAGACAGTCAGGTCGGCCCGTTGTATCCATTTCATGACCCCAGTGCTTCTCCTGAGAGCAGCTCTTGTGTTGTGGCCGTGCTTAACAATTCATGGCCGGCTAAGATAGGGTCGTGAATACCAACTAGAGATGCCTTCAGTTGTACTAGATCTCAAAAGCCTCGATACACCAGCTACTAAGCAGTGGACAGTGAATGGGTCTGCGTATCAAACTTCCGGGGAACAGCAACCTTCTGGGTTGGCAGGGCCGACGCAAAGCAGTCGAAGACGCCGTCGTCGTCATGCGTTCTCTGGAAGCGTAGGGTATCAGCAGTATGTACGCACAGTTACTGGAACGGCTACGACTAGCCGAAGACATACACCCGGCAGAGCTTGAAACAATCTGATTACGAAACGCTATTTGAGGCCATTCGAAGTATTACGATGCTACAATGACCTGTACGTGTTTTTATCTTGGAAGTATGCTTCGTCGATCACATTGAGTGGTGGTACCACTCTTGCAGGCTCCCACGCAGCCTCCGTCTTCACATCGCAGATTTTGTAATCACGCTCATCGCCTCCAGAACTGTGACACGAATGTATCGTGTTGAGATAGCTACTTAGCTCATAATGCTATGTATTTACGATAAAAGCCTCCAAGTTGCAAGTCATGTTTGAATGTTCCGTTGCTGAACCAGGCACAGATGATGCAGACTTCCATCTAATAGCGTGCTAATTATCAAAACCCTTCGAAGATATGTCAAACGTCTGCAGCGGAGAATATTCAACTGAAGTAACCCACAAATACCTACCCATGCGAAGATGTGTGATATAACCCGAATGCCAATAAATATCACTTATTAACCTCGATGATAATCATTGAGATATGGCAGGTATGTAAAGTACCGAAGAGCTGAATTAGGGACCGCCAATGCCACATCGCCGCTTGTATTTGGACTAGACCATTGAAGTCTCTCTTCCAGCATATTTAGCTTTGTAGTGCGGACCACTACCTGGGGATGAAAAGGGTGTCGTTGTGCTTGTGAAGTTGGTCGACTCGACCGTAGCTTCGGATCTGGCAGAACAGGACCTTGCCTCTTTGCACTGCTCGCCGAAGGCATCACGGGCGTTAGCAAGTAATAATATGCACAATATTGGTTTTAACACGGTAGGCAACCGAAGCAAATGTCCAACCCAGTTCTTCTCAAAAAAGGAATGTAAGCCTGCATCCACAGCAAACCTGACATCGCCTGAAATTGGAGGAATTATTAAAGGTCTACCATGTTGAAAGACTTCAAGTCCCTATTCTCTAGGCCGGCTAGTTAGGTGGTTTGCTACCTACTACCGTAAACATTAGTGAGCACTCGCTAGCGTAACAGCCGAGGAAGATTCGTATAACTCCGGGATCCACCCTGAGTCATTGGCAGAAATGAGAACATATAAACCCTCTCATACTTACTTCTATGCTCTCAGACATAGTCTATGTATTTATCCTCTTCACACATGGCAAAACCTCTACCACCTTCATAAATCCTCGGGCACCATGTCATCCTACATTCTCTATCCCGGTGAATGGCTCGAACTAGGCCACAGTCTGAAAAGCGAAGACGGTACAGTCGAGTTTAGCGTGCAGGCCGATGGCAGACTTGTTCTCTCCCACTCAGGCCAATGCGTGTTTCAGACTGAGCAGCGCAACGGTATCAAGGGTCTTAAGATGAAAAGGGATGGAAACCTTTGTCTATGGTACGTGTCCCACCCCTCCACCCCCTTGTACTTGTCACCGTATGTTAGCTTTGATTGTGGAGCCTCCTAGACTGACACGATGCCATGTATAGTACCAAGCATGGCAAAATCATCTGGCAGACCGACACCGCGTATCCCATAGGGGACCACAGCGTCTGCTGCTTCGTGCAGGATGATGGCAATGTCGTTCTCTACAGGGGTGAAAACGCTATTTGGTCCTCCCGCACCCCAATAGATCCAGATCACAATTGCTCTAGCAGTTGCAGACCCTAGGGGTTTGGGGAATAATGATCCTCAGCAGGTGGTCTTCCTGTAACGTCCGTATGTAGATGATAATGCGGAGTATACGAACTCCTGTGGACTATATTTATATATATAAGCCAGCGTTTGATACTCTTGTATGCCTTAATATGTGCTCAATCCACGATTTATTGGGTACCTGGCCGGTAACATAAAAGTAAAGGACCTTCAGAAATAACATGACAAAGGAACTTCGCCTTGCCGTCATGAAGAGCATTTCTTGTTGCGGGCAGACGATATATTCACATGGCGAAAACACACTCGACAGTCGCTCGGCCATGCTGAAGTTATGTGTCAGTGGATCATAAACCCACTTACTATGAAAATGACCGACGAGGTCTGTCGAGTATCGAATGGCTACAATTACTCCGTACACGGCCTTGGCGTAGCCTTCGTCATCCTGCAGCAGTCAGCTATGCAGATGCTCAATATCTCGCCCAATCTTTTGTGACCTAGCCGCTGCTGCAGATCTCGGCTTTTCTTGGTAGAGGTGTGGTGGAGCAATTTCCAGTTCAGCACAACACTCTACAAACCCATTCCCAAGGCCAACTTCGGAACCTGCTAACTCTGAACGAGCCTCTTTTCGGACGTCATTAGAAATATGGTTGCCATGCTCATTCTCACCCACGATCTAGCGGCTTTACCACGCCCTTCCACCTTTGTATAGAAAGTTGACACCTGATAATCCAACCCCAAAAATTGGCCAGCATCAACAAAGGGGTCCCCCCCTCCCCCCCCCCCCCCCCCCCCACCATAATGCGAAGGCGTGGGGTTGTGCCGTACTTGATTGGGTAGCGGACGGTGCCAGTGATATTGGCGAGGGACAGTATGACACGTAGATGAGGCTGAAGCTGTAGGTGGGGCTTGAACATTAATGGGTTATTCCACCTTTTCCCCAAAACCGCTCTTTCACTACATGATTTTACTACGTACTAGATGATGAACGTATTTCATGCATACACGCGACTAATAGAATGAGGGTTATTCTCGCCCCTCGCAACTATTGGCTGTAAGAATATCGGTGTGTCACAACGTAGTGCCAAATCGCATATGTTGTGGCTGGCTAGGGATCAACAACAAGTCGCTCTTCTCCACCTCGGTACTATTGATCGTGCAGCGATCTCTTCTGTTATTTCCAACATTAGTGCTAGTGCGGGGCACACTGTGGGCCAGGCAATGACTGTGTAGGCTCCACGATAACAGATCAATTCAGCTCGGGATTTCAAAGCCAACGATCGGGAGAAGACGAGCTACGGTCGCCCCACGGACGGTAGAACTTGATTGGATCTGATTCTCATGGGTTACGCCGGAGATTGACTTGGGTAGGACATCTCGAATAGCTGAAGGAGGTAGTGGCGAGCTGAACATGGGATTCTAGGACCGTCTGTGCTCAGCAGACAACGCAACATGGTGGGCTGTATATGACGCTACCGACCATTTGGTAGAGGAGATATGAACATATAAACCCCAGCCATGCCCTCCTTTCAATGCTAAATTCAACCATTCAGTCTCTCAGACACACAAACTATCTTTTTACTATCTTCCCTAACGCGGTCAAACCTCCCCCACCACGTTTATAGATATATATTCCAAACAATATGCCAGATACTCTCTCTAACGGTGAATGGCTCGATGTTGGCGACAGCCTATGGAGTGAGAATGGCGAATTCGAGTTCAGGATGCAGCAGGATGGCAAGATCGCTGTGTATCAAGGTGGTAACCCGGACTCCGGCTACGACGGTAAATGCCTTTGGCAAAACACTCCCGAACAGCGCTACGACATAAAGGGTGTCAAGATGCAGGAAGACGGAAACTTTTGCATGTAGTAAGTTTCCTAGTCTTCTTTTCACGTCTGACAGCTCCTTGCTATTATATCATGATGGGTTGACACGACATCATGTCTAGTACTGACGAGGGTATTGGTAACTGTACCTGGCACACCAACACCGCTGCCCCCACGGGGGATGACTCTGTCTATGGCATCATGCAGAATGATGGTAACTTCGTTCTCTACAAGAGTAACGACCAGCCTATTTGGGCCACCGATACCAACCAATGAATGAGGTGGTGATTTCGCGGGCGACACTACATGTACAAGGGTTCTGAAGATTCTGAATCGCAATTTACAGGGTACAATGTCAACTATATACATACAAAACGTTAGATGCGTCTCAATGAGAGGGAATCTCAGATTGCATTGTCTTCGCTTGTGCCTGGGTATCCATCAAAACTCTGTAAATGTAATTCAATGATTCGGAGGTCGATATGAGACTTTGGAAACCTATTCCAGCTGGAGGGCGGGCTGTTTGGCAATCCTGTGTGCTCAGTTGGGCCCTTTTCGTCACCATAACAAGGACCCAGTCTCGGACTTACTATCTCATTATTCGGGATTATGTTAGCTTATGGATAACGAAGTTTCATATCATGTTTCGGATTCTAATGATGAATGAGATGTGTTTGTTCTCTGTCCTAGAAGATATGCTCAAACACAAACAAATTGTACTAAAAGAAGGCAACTATGGACATTGCCCTGCACCATTTCGTCCACGACGTCTACTTGCCGTATAAAGATGGAGTCATCCGAGTTAGACATGCAAAGTACCAGTCAGTAGTCAAAGAGACCCAAGTGAGTCTAACATGTTACTTTCCAATAGCCCTCTGGCAGATACCTCATAGAAAGCTTTCAAATATGCCTCACCTAAGCCACTGTCGATATATTGGTAAAGACGCACGACCGGAAGTTGCCCTAGGGTAGGTAAGACAATGTAAAAGTGGGTTAAGGTATAAATATCATCAGGAATGATCATTCTTATAGTAGGAATATTGCATTTACGTAGGATAAAGATCCCGGCGATAGTCGACTTTGAAGGTCTATGAATCTCTATAAGTAGCCGTACGATGCCAACCCTACCTAGAACATATACATCGTTCCTTCAGGTTTAGCATCTGTTGTCAAGCCCTCATCAAAGGATTCTCTCTGTTGCTATTTCAGTCTAGCTTTCTACTGGCCATCATTGGGATCGGTGGTTTGCATTTTGCAGAAAGTGTCCTTAGGCGCATCGACTCGCCAGTGCGAAAGTGTTACCGATAGAGCCCTGGCTGGTAGTACTTTGACTCTGCCACAGCCATCCTATGCATCGCGGACGCTGTGAACGGCACTCATCTTGAATCCACAAAGATGTATGTTTACAATACTAAGTCTATGAATGTACAGTATTATCCTACGATCGAGCTAATGCCCTCAAACTTTGCAATTTTTTCACGAAATTACCATACAGATGGCGTGTTGAGTCCGCAGCGCCCGCATATCGTTCTCTCACAAGAGGACCTTCTGCGTCAAGCCTGCAAGGTTGCGAAAGGAAGGCGTTTGAAGTGGTTGTGGATAGAGCCATATAGCCTCCCAGGTGCTCAGGAGTCTCTCTCCTGGGCCCATATCTATCCTCTCTATGCAAAGGCATCGGTATGCTTTGTATACCTATCCGACATTGAAGACGTCAATGATTGGGGTCGGAGCAAATGGTTTCAGCACACATATACACTCCCAGAGCTGGTGGCCTCGAAGGATATAGTCTTTTTCACCAACACGTGGATGCGAGTGGGTATCAAAAGTGACCTTGCCAAGGAACTGTCTTCCATAACAGGCATTGATGAGGCTGTATTAAGGCACCGCGAGAAAGTGCAAAGCACCAGTGTGGCCAAACGTATGTCTTGGGCATCCCAACGAATCCCCCAAAAGAACAGAGAGGGTAGCCCAATTGAAGAGGAATTGGCACATTGTCTGGTAGGAATTTTCCATGTGCCAAAACTGAAGATTTACTCCGATATTGGCCTGAAAACAGCGATGCTTCTTCTCCAGCAGGAAATCATGAAAGAATACCCCAAGGATCTTTCAATATTCGAATGGCAACACACGGATGTTAATGACCCAGGCACGAATGGAATGCTCGCGGGGTCTCCATTCCAGTTCCGCTTCTGCGGTCAAGTTGAAACCTTTGATGGTGGGTGCAAGATAGAGCTGGCTGAAAACAGTGAAGACATGTTTTCAGTCGATGGGCTCGTTATCTCTCAGCCTCTGGACCGAATTGGCTTGATCCTTAACTCTTACCACAGCCGTATCCATCATACGGTGTACCCACTCATTCTTCTCAGCAAAGAGCCGCCCGAATCGCGAGAATCGACCAAAGTAGGGTGTTATCGTACGGACATTAGCAAAGTGTGTTATATCTCACCCGATGAGATTCAAGCTACGCCCAAGGCACAGGGACTAATCTACATTTGCAAGGATGGGACCGCCTTCTTTCAGGGAGCCGCCTCCGCTGCTAATCCTACTGATCTCTGGGGGGTGTTCTAGCTTGAATGAACACCTCATCCGTTCTTTCTTTTCATGTTTCTGTTCACCTTTTATCTCGCTACCACACAACCTCCTGCTAGTATCCCATTCGATCATATATTTCCCTGTTGTCCAAGCTTGGTGCTCTGTGTCAATCTTTGCGGAACTCTGGAAATCGTTCGTTGGAGGGCCCAATGACACTGTCATTCGTCTGTCGAGTCTTAAACATTTTCTATCCATTTCCCATGTTACTGAAGTAATCAAAATGCAATGGTCAATCCACCCACATCGTGTGGTTCAAACACGTTGTAGCAAGGGCTCAATAGTATTGATAGGTCAAGGAGCGCTTCATGTATGTTTAGCAGGCATATCGAATAAATTTCTTAGCTATGAAAGTTTCTATCAGGACAATTTATGCTACAGCCTCGGATGATACTCTGTGGATACTTCTCGAGTTGAATAGCAAGCAATGCTGGCAAATCCAATACATTTCAGCTGTGCTGAGATTTTGGGCACAAGAAGGACACACTTCGGCTCAAGGAATTTACTTCAAAACATGTTTTCTTTAGTCCCGAGCCCTTGTATAACTTTCAATCAACTCCCCATCCTATCCTTTCTCTCCGATGGGCTCTAAGATAGGACTGTTCGACACTCTAGCAGTATCAATTAGCTAGTTCAATCCCGACCGCCCCTTGGTTAGTATTTTAAAAGTCAATGAATGACGCGTCAAATCATGAAATATCTGTTAGGGTCAGGCGAGGAGTTGTTTGAGATTCTTTTCTGGTCAGTTGGGATTTTTTATTCTTTCGTTGAAGCCACTACTTTCTGCATTTTATCTTAATAATATGGTCAGGTCACTCTGCAAACAATGTCCTTTGATGCAGTGTTTCAGATACAGCAGTCATAACAATGGATCGGCAGGTATGGCACGGCACATGTTCGATTCCGGATACAAAAGGAAATGGAAACACGGCGAGTCGCTCTACGATGTCTCAGACGAGATTGGAATTACAGGTCCAAGCCGGATTATTAGGGCTTCTTGGTAGATAGGTGCTGATGATGATACGAGGCCTGATAGACCAGGCAAACAATAAGGGCTAGCGACTCTTCTACCATCGATTTCATGAATGCAATATTACACAACAGGCCATTAGTGTGACGTCGGAGGAGCGACTGACAGAGTGACCCACCACGCGCCTCGATGCCCCAGCAAGTCTACACTTATAGTACAACGGTATCAGGTTGAACCCATTGCTATGTATTAGGAGAGGTGATCTCCCATGCTTAGCTCTGAATGAGGTATCTTAAGATAGCTCAAAGACCAAATACGAAACATCTCAAGGGCCATTCTCTAGTTTCATACCGACTATCAACAAAGGTTCGAGAGCTTCTGAAGCAGTGTGGGTGACATACACCTGGTCTGTTCATGAAAGGCATCCCCTAGAACTAGTTGCATTACTGCATAAATTCAGATATCTATTTTCGCAAGGCGGCCATTGCTCGCACCATGGTTATAAAAGCCCACGGCTTTCCAGCTTTATGATTGCCCAATTCAATGGTACAGGTGTATGAAATGACCACAAGACTATATCTGATTTACCGTCTAGTTTGACTTGTCACATCACTATTTCATCTACCCACTGAACAAAATGGAATTCATCGAGGACCCTCAGAGTTATAATCCTATGGAGAATCCGCAAGTCATACAAGATGACCACACCTATGCAGTAGTCGCGGGTGGGACTCGTGTGCCGTGCCCACCAGAAGGTGAAGAGTTCGCCATTCTTTCCTATACCTGGAGGGACTATGTGCCTCAACCGCCGCAGGATGAGACGCCAGGTTCCCCAGTGGAACAGAAGATGCGCGATATGTGCGTGCGAGCACAACTGACCGGAAGAAAATATGTGCAACTTGGTACCTGCTTTAAATTTGAGGGTGAAACTGTTATGCCGCAAGATGACATGGATATTTTAGAGTATTCGTGGTACCGCAAGGCAGCTGTGTGTTTGGTTTATCTACGAGATGTTGAGTACACGGAAGACGAGAACGAGATACTATTCTGGCTTCCAACCGACCGGTGGTTTACAGAGCCCTGGGCTTTGCAGGAACTATTGGCCTCCAAGCAAATTTATTTCTATGCTCAAGATGGTCGATGCTTTCAGACCACAACAAAGTCCGCACTGCTGCACTGGCTTCCGCAATGGACTAAGATCGGAAGAGGCTTTCTCAAGCACCCTGACAGTATACGGCACGCTTGTATAGCTACGAGTTTGTCCTGGGCAGCCACTCGAAACTGTACCACGCAGGAAGTGGTACACAGCCTAAAGGGAATATTCGGTGTGCGTATGACTCGGAGACTCAATGAGACCATGACCGACGCTTTTCGCCGGCTGCAAATAAAGCTGATACAGAAGTTTCCCCAAGACTTTTCGATATACGCGTGGAAAGTCCACAATTTGACTGTGCCCCGGATTGGCGACACATTACTAGCAGCTTCACCTGTGAATTTCTCCTCCTGCTCCCAGATTCAACTACATCACGGCTTGTGGCCTAGTCGTGTACATGAGAAGGGCGATGAACATGTGATCATGGAGTTGCCTTTCATTGCTGTTAATGATGGCACTTTCCTGCTATGTCTTAACTGTTATCAGAATGATCCCGTAAACAGCTGTTTGAGTATTCGGGTCAGATTGATGCCAGCAACATTTCACTATGAACGGGTTGATGTCACTAAGATTGATCAATGGATAGGAAATAGCAATCTCTTTACTGTTCTTGTGGAATCAAGCGGGCGGGTAAGCAAGCTATGCTATCTAATGGGATGATGAGCAAGAATGCAGGGAGCGACAGTCGGAGAATCATTCTGGCCTCAGCCTACTCCCCATTCCATTCCTCGGAGGCATAACTTCCAATATATGTGGTACTTTATTCATTTAACAAGTGGCGTTTATCTTTATCATGATTGCGTATCTGAAGTTGAAGCCATGTCGTAGTCAACCATTCAGTATTACACCAACAGTCCCATGTGTGTGTTTGTGTGTGTGTGCCAATAATTCCTTAGTATACGATCCCATTCTCCAAACGCTTTTTTTGCCTTTTGCCCTTTCTCATGAAGAGCTGATGCAGGGCAGAAGTCCTTAATATTCAGAGGCGAAGTTATTCTACGTTTGAAGCACATCAGCATAACCCGATGCTATCTAGGAAGGCATTCTTCTTGTATTTGAAACAACATTCTATATCGACATTCATCGGGATTAATCTAAGCCGCTCTTGCATCATATCACTATTTGGCCCTTGAATCCATGTTTTTATGTCTCAAAATATTTACATGTTACCGATCCGGATATATATAATCCCACCGATATATATATTAACATAGAAAACCCATTCTCCAACGCCTTATACATAACCCAGAATTCCGCTTTCGAATAAGAAAGATAGCGTCACAACGTACAAACCCATATTAACGTCGTGTTAAAGCGATTAAGTTCTCGGTTCATGAGACGCTGAACCAAGAACAACGTAGTCCAGGGACCCGAAAGAAGCCGAAGAGCCCCCCGGGTTTAAGAAAACCAAAGGCACGGGACCGGGTGTTTCGATGGTCCGAGCTTTTATCTGACCGCCTACTGTATATTTACAAAGGTAAACGAGAGTTGTTTTTTTTTTTTTTAGTATGAAGGCACACCCTCTTCGTGGAATTTCAAGCCTCTAATAAAAAAGCGCAAAAATATATCGTCATAGTATCAAGGCCATAAGAAAGATTCTCTCCCAGCTAGTATTTCAGTGCTAGCCATGCGAGTGAGATACGGGGGATTTGGTGTTCGGCAAAGGCAGCGCTTTTTGTCAGGCAGAAGAAGGAAGGTGAGCGGTCGCGGCGGTTCACAACGGTCGCTGAGTTTCCCGTTTGTATGTATAGTTGTGACCTGCCAAATTCTCAATTCCCTTGGAAGGAAAATGTTATGTCGAGAAGTCGGAATTGATGAGGGACATTCAACGGGCTGGAGGGCGTTCACCGGCGTCCTTATAGGCCCTTGGATTATGGCACAAACTTGATGTGCGGTCGAGTGGCTCTTAAGCCATGATTATTGCGGAAGGTAGTCGTCGCATATGGTCCATGTGACCTTGTTATGCCCTGGGTTGGCTGCGAATAGAGACATGGAAGATGAGGGGAAGGAATAACCTCAACTCTGTCATTCATGACAGCTCGGGCGAACGGTGTCGAACGGTGTATTTCCTAGATCAGACGCACACCGCTGATCACGTAACCGCTAAGATGGTATGCGTATGCGTATTCTCGCTGGAGTAGAAGGCCTCGACGAAAGCCTTCGCCGCATTCTCCATACCAGTAATCTCGAAGGTAGGGATCTTGAGTTTTTCTTCCTTGACCCATTGTTGCATGCGTTCCATATGAAGCTTGCTCCACTTCTTCCCAAAGCTGGGATCAGAGAGCGCGAATCCGCGAATCGTAAGTCGTTTCAAAACAGTATTGTGCAAAAACATGCCGATGATGGGGTCCAGCACGGTCTGTTCGGCGATCGTGCCATAAAACATGATCCGGCCGTATCGTCTCATCGAGGCGAACGCTGAGTTTAGGTGTCTGCTACCGAGAAGGTCAAAATGGGTATCAAGCCCGCCGATATTCAGGCGGGACATCCAGCTCAAATTATCATAATAAATATCGATGCCGTCGGGGACGAGCCGAGGGAGAGCTTCGTAGGGACTCTCCTTGGCGTAATTAAATCCTCCATCGAAGCCGAGTTCCGTTATAAGGAAGTCGAGTTTTTCATCTGATTCGACGCTACCAAACACCTTCAACCCTTCGAGTCGGGCCATCTGGCCGACGAGTTGGCCGATTTCGTCGCTCGCACCGGCGATGAGGATCGTTTCACCTTTTTTAGGTCGACCGATCTCGTATAAGGAGGAAAAGGCTAAGAGACCGGGGACACCCAGGACGCTGAGGAATAACCGAATATCATCGAACTCGCAGGGATTCTCGAGAAGCTGTAACTGGGTCGCACCGTCGGCTTTGATCTGCACGTATTGTTGCACTGGCAAGCGACCGAGCACGATGTCGCCTTCCTGAAAATTTGCATTATTGGATTTGATGACTTTCGCGATACTCATCGTTTCGACTGGCTTTCGGCCCCGCAATTCTGTCGCGTCAGCCGAGGAACTGGCCAGGTCCCGTTTGAAGAGATCGTAGGTCGCATAGAGAAGCTGCACCATTAACTCGTCCTCGACAATCGGTTCGGTCGCGTCATAGGGCACGTCTTCCAGGGTGACTTGTTCCCCGGCGACCAGATATCCTGAGTCCATATTCTTGATGACAAGGACTTTATTCTCCGTGTCCTGATCCATCGTGACCCGTGTCATCTCCACGAACAAAACGGGAGACGTAGAATTAGAATGAGCTCGAGGACAATACCCACTGCATGGCGACGCGCTGGAGATGCCTGGAAAGTCGAACGCGCCACGTTTGAATGGGCTTTTAAAGAATCAAATGGCGCGGAACATGGGGGAAAATTGGCATATTTCGTGTATGAACACAAATAATTGGAGTTAGTTAGGAGTAGTGGGGTTGCTGACGACGGTCAATGAGGGGCAACCCTAACTATTTATCCCTATAGTGCGCCGTTGATCAATGGTCCGGTGGAGAAGGTGAGACACCCTTTTCTATGATCAGCAAATCCGAGTGAAGGGTACACCACAATCCTTTGAATCTTTTTCGTCGGCAGAAATCACATCGGCGATTTAGGAGAAAAGGGAAGAGTTGTCTCCGTTGTCGATTGTTTCTACCTCTTTTGAACCATCGATTCTTTTGAGCCCATCCAAGAAGAAGGGGAATGTCTAGCCAAAGGTCCTCCTCCTACTTAAGGTTATCACGTACCACGGGGGCACAATAAGTGGAAATAAGGGGCAAAAGGGAAAAGCCGCCGCCCCCCGTGACCAGATCTGGGAGTTTTTTATGCTTGTCATTGGGTCAAATGGGCCTCACCGCTCACGCGCACAAAGAAGTTAATGCCAGGTCAGGCCATCGTCCACCGCCTTCTCCTTTCTTCCGTTGATCGCATGTCCCCTTTACGGAACAACTTTTCTATATATAGGATCTTCCTCTCCACAAACTAACTATTGACCCGTCTAATGACGCCAAGCTCCGAGAATAGACCACTCTATTGCTCTACATAGTACAAGTTGACACGGCGGGAACACCCTGCCGATGTGACGGGAGGCTCCGTGACTATCTCAATCAGAATACGTGTTCTCAGGTGGAACCCGTGTGATAGAGGATTGAACAGTTGCAGTAGCTCGCAGTTTTGATTTGTTCCCCAGGTTCCTCCTGATTTGTCCCTACTGACAGCATACGTTAGTCCATACCCATTTAGACCTAGAAGCGTCGTTAACCCGTGCTATTTCCAGAACGGACGTCAATAATCTGACATTTATTTTTAGAGGATGAATATGAGGGTGAACCCCGGAACACGCGTGGTGGAAAATCACTAGTTTTGCATGCCACGTGGAAAATGGCCCGGGAGTAGGGGCAAAGGTCAGACCACAGCCAAAGGAGGTGGAGTTTGATCGTTATATTGACATGGCAAATAATTGCACTATACGAAGTGAAGCCTAATTGTCCCCATATGACGACGTCCTTGAAAACAAAACCCAATTTACCTGAAGAGAAAACCTCCTGGCCCAAAACCCAAATATAATTGGCCCGTTGCAAGCATACCCCCGGGATCAGCATCTATACAATCTTCGGCTATGAAAGCAATAGTATCGTGGATGAAGGTTAGCATGTGTCTTAGCTGTCCGTGCCATTCAATGTATTTTCCTCTTTCGGACAGGTTAGCTGATTTTGCAGGTAACGGATATATTTTTGCATCAAGTCAGAATCTAACACGGGAAACTTGAGACCGCCGGGGTAGCTCTCGAGCGCTTGTCTAGTGTTGGTAGTGTCGTACACGGGCATATTCTCGTACAGCTCCCACCGTGTGAGTCCCTGGTATAGCTTTTCCGTCAACATGGGTTGTAATGGCCGAAGCCGTTCCGGGGACTGTCTGTCCAACTCCTGGACCCACTGCTGGTAGCATATACCGCGCACCGTAGAGCCGCCTCCCTTGGCTAAGGAGCCAACTAACTCCATTGAGTCATTCATATCCAATGATAGGTCCCGGTTTGGAGGCACAATGTGGTATACGCGGCCTATAGCGGTAGTGGTTAAGGAGGCGATATGCAGGATAACAGCGTTGACATAGTCCACGGGTACGAATTCTTTCCTTTGGTTCGGAAGAAGAGGATAGGATCCCATCTCTTCGCATGCAATGATCAACCGACTGAGAAAGTCATCGGGATTACAAGCACCCGTTTGGCTATGACCTGTAATAAAGCCCGGTCGATATACCACGATGGGGAACCTGTTATCTATTAGACGTTGCAACATATTCTCCACCACCCACTGGCTTTGGGCATATCCGTGGTCATAAGGAAGGGCTTCCAAGTGTCGCGGAAGAGGTTCGTTCTCCATAACAGTCCGTGTGCCAGTAATGAACCCTGTTGGACCGAAGCAGGAGATACTGGAAACATAGTGCAACGCTTTGGACCGGCCAGCACACGCCAGGCGCAGAACATTAACCGTGCCCTGGACATTCGCAGGACGATGCAATGAATAAGGCTGGGTGTAGTTAACTCGGGCGCCGAGGTGGAAGATAACGCTAGCCCAGTGGGCAATTTCCTCAAACCTATCCGGCCCCAGTCCAAGATACCGATCTTCTAGGCTACCACAGAGGGGCAACAGCTTATAACGAAACCCATCCTCCCATAGATTGTATTTTGCCAGAGCAGTTTGCAAACGTCTAAGGCCAATTGCAGGGTCCACAGCGCGTACCAAACATCCGACCTGATGCACGTTCGGCTGACGCAGTAGATCGGCGAGTAAGAAGGAGCCTACAAAACCGGTAGCCCCGGTTAAGAACACCCGTCCTTCGGTGTCACGGCACCAATCGACCGCACGGCCCGACGGAGGAACGAGGTTGTCTGCAAGCTTGCTATCCTCAAGCCACATGTTCCATTCTGACTCTTTACAAAAGCTTTCCTGGGTACCCAGTATGCGTTCTTCAATTATACCAGCCAGTTTAATGAGGCTGCTATTATCATAGAGAGTCAGAAGAGACACTTGGACCTCAAAGGACTTCTGAATCCGACTGATAAGCAAGGAAGCTTGCATGGACGTAGCACCAAGAAGGAAGAAATCGGCATTGCCATTGGAAGGGGGGACAGGTACACCCAATATGCTGGCCCACAGATTGGCAAGTTTCCCACGAATGCTGTTTTCATTGTCGATATCGATATGCTGTTCGGCCCATCGGTTTCGGAATAGCTCCTCGAGGTATTTTCGGTCAACCTTGGCATGGCTATTGACGGGCATTTTGGAGATGAGCTCAATTTGGGGGACCATGTAGTCCGGCAAAACAGCTTTCAGCATATCAACGGCACTCAGGACCGCGTGAGGCTTGGTCCCAGAGAGGACAACTGCGAAGGCAACTAGGATCGAACCCGCCCCTTCAGAGCCAGCTTCAACCTTCAACGCTACTGCCTCAGAAAATTGTCCCGTTTTCATAATCGCAGACTCGACTGCTTCGAGCTCAATCCGAAACCCGCGAACTTTCACTTGATGGTCCCGTCTCCCAACGTAATCAATTTGGCCATCTGTTACCCGTCGGCGTACAATATCCCCTGTTCGGTAGAACCGCCCACAGTCGCTGCCTTCAATAGCCACAAAGGAAGCTCTATTCTTGTCGGGCTGGTTTATGTACCCTGGTGAGACACCTGCCCCACCGATAAGCAATTCGCCCTCGTGGCCATCCGGGACTGGTTGACCAGCTTCATCACAAATATAAGCTATAGTCCGTCCGATTGGCTTTCCAATACTGACCCCCCCAGCTTGGACATCGGCGATGGTCACTCTGTGTGCAAGGCAGAATATACAGCACTCAGTCGGGCCATACGCGTTGATAAGCTGTGTTGGCGGTCCTGCTTGGAACACAGTCTCAATAGCGGAAATGTTGGCGGCTTCACCTCCGATGAAACACAACCGCAACTTCTCGAATGCCCGAGGGTATACCGACGCCGCTAAATTGAGGATGGCAGTGGTAGTAGCCATAACTGTAATTCTATGCCGATCTATATAAGCTGCAAGGGCTTCTAGATCGAGCAGGGTAACCTTGCTCACAACTACAATGCAAGCTCCGCGTAAAAGCGGTGCCCAGATAT
Source organism: Aspergillus tamarii (assembly GCA_030556085.1). NCBI lineage: Eukaryota > Fungi > Ascomycota > Eurotiomycetes > Eurotiales > Aspergillaceae > Aspergillus > Aspergillus tamarii. The sequence continues at coordinate 2,759,678 of JARVTJ010000005.1, read as the reverse complement.
CAAAAAGGGAGACATCAAAGCTTGAGTTATTGACATGGGCCACTCTATCGGTGGGGTATAGAGGCTCGAATGGTGCATGGTAAACTACCTGCAGAATAGACCGTGCCGCAATTTGAACTGCCTTGGGTTCACTCGTAGTGCCGGACGTATGTATGATGTGGGTGCGATGCTCTAAGGTAGTCTGAATGGGCTCGTCATTGTCCCAGACGTATGAGCTCTTAGCAAAGGATGCGCTTGAGTCATCGACAACTGAGAGATCGAATGGCAGATCCCGATGCTGGTTGGCCTTGTCGACGAGGATATATCTTGCCTGTAATCTGTCTAGTCGACCCTTGATCTGCAAGTCGGGCAGGGTTGGATCCATGGGAACACAAGTACCCGCTGCATACAGGATAGCCATTTGAGCAACGACATCTGATATTCCATGTTGCACGACAACACCAACAGGCTCTTCTAAATGCAGTTTCCCCCGTCGGAGCTCTCGGGCGAGCCATGCAGCCCGCACATGTAAGTCCAGATACGTCAAACTGGTATCACCATCAACGACGGCAACGGCAGAAGGGTTGAAGGAAACGTGTTCGAAGAATTGTCGGGCAAGGCCCTTTCCCTGGCGTACAGTCAGGTCATACTCTTCCTCATGAACCAAAACTTGAGAAGGCATCGAAGGCGTCTGTTTTAGGTCGGTAATAGAAAATTCTATTGACAGGCAGAGAAGTGGGTTGTCTTGAGCCAACAAATAGCCCTGGAAGGAGCTGTTTATATACACCGTCCAGTGATCTGCCACCTTCTACATTAACAGCCTTGTCAAAATCGTCAGCAGTACACCATTACTGCATGATGGGCCGAGAGAAGGCCCCAAACGCAAGGAGTCCAATCCATCAGGCCGCCCAGGTAAGACATTATCCTGGAGGTAACAAGTCTCACTTCTGCATGGGAAACCGCTGCATATTGTTATGTATGATCGGTAGGTGGTGTGGGATGGTAGGAAACACTTTAGGCCAATGGGGAAGGGTTATGAAATGCGAAAGCCGACGATTCATGCAGGTAAGAGTGTGATGTCAACTTAATTACATGATGACACGAGCTGCGCCCTGGGATCCAAGCTAGATGGTCCGGTATGTGATTAACGCAGCTCGATCAATGCCATCGCTAACTGAGTAATGGTGCTGCCTGCTGCCCGTAACGCGCATTATAGGGTTGGCAGATATCTATAAAGGCAGGCCCAGACGCGCAAGTTCGCATTCCGGAAACCAGCTCAGTCTTCCTTTTCCATTCACCATATCTACCTATCCCGTACAAGGCTCTGCCTACTCAATACAGCGGCTCCCTGACACCATTTCATCATGGGCTCAGATCGTAAGCTCATCACCATCTTCGGGGGTACAGGCAAGCAAGGCGGTTCCGTGGCTCATTCGCTGCTTCAAAATCCGGACTTTGGAGTACGTGTAATTACTCGAAACCCTCAGTCCGATGCCAGCCGAAAGCTTGCAGCTCTCGGTGCCGAGATTGTCCAGGGGGATGGATTTAGGGGCGACGAGATGCTGTCAGCATTTAGTGGCTCTTGGGGAGCATTTGTCAATATCAACTCTGATGACAAGGTGTGTGTGTGTCTCATGATACCTCAGCAAACCCAACCTGTTAACGGACGTATTAAGGTCTTTGCCACTGAGGGCGGGCCGACAGAGTTCGAATTGGGCGAGATAATCGTCGATTCTGCTGTTCAGGGTGGTGTGAAGCATCTCGTGTTCAGTTCTGGTCCTCCTTGCACAGAGATGACAAATGGCCGAGTGAGAATGAAGGCAATGGACAGTAAGCCTTCCTTCATCGCAGGGTTACTGATCGGAGGGGTACGACTAACTCCAGAATAGTGAAGAACAAGATTGAGCAATACGCAAGGTCCCTTGGCTCCTTCGAGACTTTCACCCCAATTGGCGCTGGGTGGTTTCTAGAGAACTTCCTTGGCAAGGAGGTCGCTCCAGTTTTCGGAGGATTTCCCTATTTTACTGATGACGTAGGATACCTTACTTTCAAAGTTCCATATTGGGGAGGAGATGAACACGTTCCATGGTTAAGCATCTCGGACGACTTCGGAGATATCGTCCATGGTATATTTCTGGATCCTAGTCGATGGAGCGGTCACTTCGTTCACGGTGTCAGCGACATTCGCAGCTTTGAACAAGTTGTCGCGGATTTCGCCGCGGTTACGGGACGCAAGGCGCGGTTTCAGCCTATATTACCGACGTGGGAGGCCTTTGATACGCATGGAAGTCAGGAACTAGAGGATGTGAAACTCATGTTTGGCTTCACGCAATTGACAGGTGGCCGATACTTCGGGCCGGAAGCCACAGAGATCGATACCGCCAGACAATTGAAGCAAGCCACGGCGTTGAAATTGGGTCGACCGGAAGGCCAACATAAGTTGACTTCTGCGCGTGACTGGTTTGCTGCAAGATTTTCAAACTAAGTTATTGCTCTTCGTGATCTCCGGACTTCCTGCTTGGGATTCGACAACGGGCTGCAAATGAGGCCCGAGCCACCTAGCCGTTAACTGTATTGAATGATTATGGCAAATGGTGATGTTGACCTCCGTGGAGAAACCCCTGTATACAATAAGAAATTGCGTATCATTGGCATGTGCCTTAAAACAGAACTCTATGTAAATATCTGTATTATGTAGCCCAGGTCCATCTGGTCTATTCTGTCGTTATTGGATCTGGCCCACCCAAACCAATAGTTGGATTTCAGCCTCTATCATTCTATGCGTCATGCTAAGTCCATATTGGGGCCGAATTGGGATAAACCAAAAAGTCTTGTGGCCATGGTCTATCGCATACGTAGAGTCAAATTTGCTAACATTTCATCCGTCTGCATGTAATACGAACGGAATATTAGTAGGACCCGTACAGATCGCCCGGAGTCTAGAGTGCCAAAAGTCCAGATGCCCTCGTATTCATAGCACCTGTGTGGTCCTATTGGAGGATATGAACCCGAGTCTTACAGTGAGCTATGTCCTCCCATCACCTAAAGGTCACCGTTAGGCTAGATGTTAGAGCTTGAAGTCCCGCTGTCATGCATCTTATCACATAGACCTATAGAATAAACATTGATCCGCAGTTAATGTTTCTTACTGTGATTGTGGATGCAAAAGTGGTAGTGTTATATGACCTTTTTCCTGTCCTTTCTATACTCACACTGGATTGAATTCTTCTATTGGTGATAATGTGAGGCGTTGGCCTCAGTATTTTCTACAAAGTAGGGTCCCTTGTGTGAAACATAACACATCAGTTCTCTTAGTTACAATGCTTTGTATTACGGTTGTCCTTCACACAAACTAGAATACGGGGCCGATTGGAGGACTGACTGTTTATTGCGGCTTTAATTAGAAAGACATTGCGGTTGGCATAATCCGATTCATGGATACCGTGTGATATATCGGCTGCCGATCATGTTGAGTTGAGATCCAGACAGCCAACTTACTATTGTACCACCCAACATGTGTGGTTAAGTAAGAAACACTGCCCTATGCATGCTCTGGGTTTAAGGTACCGCAAATAGTTTTGGGATCACGGTATGAAGTGGACCTTGTGACTCTATTCACATGGTTTGGCCACGGGGCAAGCATATCTCTCTCGGAGGGTTCTTTCTCTAAATGTACAGATTACGTGAAAGAATCTAGAGAGTACCGTTACATTCTACAGCGCTTGAAAGTTCATTTCCGAGACCTCAGACTAAGACGAGTAATCACGAAAATGACCCTGAGGCATTGTATAGGGTAGGCCTACACGGATACGAATATGCGCTGTAACCATAATTACTGCTGTGTGATGGAGGCTTTACCCTGTAGCCTCTTGGCGGGCGTTGCCATGTGCATGATCATTCAATACAGAGGAGCTCTGCTATTCTTCCTTTTTCAATACCTATTGGAACCTAAGTAGATAGATACATTGTATATTTGAAAGCCGGGTTGGCGAAGCTGTATGAACTTGTCTATGCAATGCACCCACCCCCCCCTTGCTTGCTCGTGGAACCACCGCATTTCTGCCCACTTATCCAATAGCACCACTGGCCTTATGTTATCCTCTTGATCTTGATAATGTGGGATAGGCGGGGTATGTTGAGATCTGCAAACGTGATATTGTCCGGGCGTTTGTCCAGCGGCTGAACATCATAGTTCACAAGGATATAGGCAATGACGATCTTCATAATCTGGAATGAAAACCACCGCCCGGGGCTGAAGCATGGTTAGTGTAGCCAAAGCGGAAGAATAATCTCAGTTCCTTACCAGGCATGTCGACCATAACCGAAAGTAAGATACTTCTCATTTGTCAAAGGCAACAACGGCGCCTTGTCGCCTCCTGACTCAGCTAGCTTATGAACGAAACGGAATGGCTTGTAGGTCTGTGCATCATCGTAAAAGTCGTTGTCTCTTTGGATGTTACCAGATAGAACACACAGCCAAGTCCCTACAGGCACCTTCTGTCCGTCAGGTAGCACAACCCCTCCGTGACGTACAACCTGGCGATGGAGGGATCTCGGCGATAACGAATTCATCCGAAGGCTCTCCCGAATTGCGCTATCAATATGATGCAATGCATGTGACACGGGCTTACCAGCCTCCTTGCTTGAAGCGAATACCGTCTTTGCCTCCTCGCGGATGGTATGGAGATAAGCGTGCTCGGGCGCGGAGCTAAGCAGATCAAGAAATACATTTGTGCATGTTGTCCAGAGATTATCTGTTGGTAGGAGGGCCTGTGCATAATCAGTTAATATCTTCGGATACGACAATGTGGATTAGAATGACGCTGGGGCGTATGGGCCACTTACCAGAATTCCAAGCCATGTTACCATTTCGCTGGGGCTGGCCGACTTGGGCCCGATCCCAGAACGTACGCCATTTGACATCCAGGTAATCAGGTTCCTTGGTTCGTGTTCTGGTAGGCCCCCCTTCGTCCCCTCGTTCGCTTTCAGCCGCTCCATGCGTTCCTTGAATAGCGGGGACAGGTATGATCGGGCTTGAAGGACATAGTAGTAAACCGGCAAACCTGCGAGCAGTGCTGTAATCTGTCTGAGGGGCCAAGGTGTAAGCTGAGCTGCGAATACCATGGCAGTCCCCAGAGAGCGGGCATATCCTTTCACGTATCCCAAGTACGTGGTATTTCGGCACAAGGGAAGTCCCACATAAACGCGCTGCGTCGCCTGATACATGATCCTTTCGAAAACCTGAACTATATTTACCTCCTTCCAAGTGCCCGCCTTATCGACAAGCTGATCCATGATATGCTGCACTTCTTCCAAGACATCCTTCTCTGTCTGTGTGACGTTCCGAGTGAGATCATTCTGAAGGACTTTAGAGAATGAGTGCAGAGCTGATGCATCAAACAGTGGCCAGATATACCCCAGCGCGTCAGCATCGTCACTGGCCTTGGCATGGGAGAGGATATCTTCTGGTTGGGTGACTAGCCAGCGAACATGCTCCGGAGGTAGGATAACCTGAGGGCGAAAGTTGATATTCAGCATTGCAAATGACTGTCCCTTTTTGGAATACTGTACACCCGATGATGTTAGCGTAAGCCTTCTCATGCGTGGAAAGGTTAACTGTACGTACCAATTCGTATCCCTTTGTCGAGGTTGTCGTTCCGGCGGTAATCTCATTAAAGCATGCTCGAAGCGCTGATAGCGGTCCCTTTATTTTGATTGGCGATTTTATGGACGTTGGCAATCTCGCGTAAGAAATCCACGGAGATAGCAGAAGAAAGCACAGAACAATGCAGAACACTGCTAAGGCTGATTCAAAACCCGCACCGACGCTGGTATACTGGTTGTTAATCATTGCGGATGCTATGGGAGGATGGACATGGGTTGCTTGTCTATGGTACGGCCTTGGGCCGCTTTAATACCCCTAACCCACACAGTTTAGTAGAATGAATGTAATGATTCATGGTAAAATTGAATTGCTAACGAGTGCAGGTTATCCGGAAGCCTGGGGGAATGTAGCCTCGTTCTCATGCTGACTTCAGTCATACGAACACCCTCTCCCTTCACCCATCAGTCAGTCCCATATTCACTTTTCCTTGTCTTTCGGCCAGATGGATGTATAGCATTGGGCTGAAGCCATCTATCTGTGCATTACCAATACTCCTTCCGTCATTGGACGCCTATAATTACACTGCAGCTTCGTATTTGACACTTTCTGGCCAAGCCCGGATGCAAGGGAGACCACAGCGTCTGATATCTACCGTAGAAATGGATAGCATATGATTGCGCTTGAACCTAGTTTTGTATCCTTGAGTGCCACATCTAGAATTCAGCTTTCGGTGGTTCTGGCGAACATGTCAGCTTACTTCAACCTTAGACATTCAATAGCAGCATGTGCCATACAGCAGATTATTCTCTCCATTGTCAGATCCTTTCTTCGAGAAAGGTATCTAACGCATGCCCATGTCTTCTGTACATACATCATTAGTTGATAGCACAAACGCCCTGTCGAGATTGAAAGCTCCATCCGTCCACAGTTAAAATGCAGATCGCAGATATTGCAACCAGCTTAACAGGGCAAATTCTCGCCGCCTCCATTTGCCTCCTGATTTTCGTTCTGCTATGTCCTTGGTTTGGCTATCTTAGGTTACCATCATCTATGCGATGGTGGCCATCAAGTCCTCGTGGACCTCTCTCTGCTCTTAGGCTAAGCCTCAAGGAATATAGTGGGTCCAGATCCAGTGAGAATGGCTATAGAGAGGTATGACACTTGCTACGCAGTTTTCCAATGTACATGCTAATGAATCCTCCTTCTACTCGATCCTAGTTCTCCAAAAAGGCAGAACCATTCGCACTCTGCAACCCGAGCTTCTATCCCCAAGTCCTGCTACCACCAGAACAAATCCCATGGCTCCTAAGCCAACCAGAAACCGTCTTGTCCCACGAAAAAGCCAACGAAGATGTTCACGCCCTTCCATTCCTCGCACCGGCATTCGACAACTACGACCATCTCGAGCTGATCAGAGCCATACGGAACGATCTTACTCGAAATATTGCAAACACAGAAGACGCATTTCTAGATGAACTGAGATATACCACGGATGAAGTGCTCGGCCCTCCTGGCGTCAGTGTATGGAAAGAGGTTAATCTTACTGTAGCTTTAGACAGGATTATATTCGGGGTATGTCTTCGCCTCTTCCTCGGAGTCTCACTTGCCAGAAATTCAAATTTTGTCTATTATGTCAAGATCTTTACGCGCGTCACGGGGGCCATGATGTTGTTCGTGTCCCAGCTTGTTCCCTGGCCCCTTAAGCCCGTTGTTGGGATTGTTGCTGGTCTTCCTATCTATTATTACTGGATGCGTGTTATTATTTATCTGTATCCGACATTCAAAAACCGCATACAATGGCTCAGAACCAAGAAAGAGACTCCGCCAGCAGATATGGTTACATGGATGGTTGATCTGGCTATGAGCCAGAATCCGTCGCGGAAAATATATATCAGTGCTCTGATAGTTCGACTTACCCTCATTGTGAGTACATGTCTCCGTAGATGATCTCTCATCATACCATAAAAATCAGACTAACTCACTCTCATCCACAGGTGTTCCTCCCCGTCGACGTCCTCATAGCAATGACAGAGAACTTCTTCCTTGACCTCCTAAGCTCCGATCCAGACCGCAGATATTACAGCACCCTCCGTCAAGAAGCCGAATTCGCGTTCAGAAATCGAGACAAATCCCAACTCATCTCACAGTCAATGCCCCACATGGAAAGCACCATTCGCGAAAGCCTCCGTCTGAGCCCCTTATCCGATCGCATGCTTTCTCGACGAGTCGTCCAAAAGGGAGGTATCACACTTCCCGATGGACAATTCCTACCTCGTGGGACCTGGCTCGCCGTAGCAGCGGTCGGTGTTCATCGTGACGAGCAGACGTATCAAAATCCAGACGAGTATCGGCCGTTTCGCTTCCTTTCTATAGATACTGAAACCCAGGAATCAAAGACTATGTTGGTTCCTGTGACGAGTGAGAAGTTCTTGGCTTTTGGGCATGGGCGGCACTCTTGGTAAGTTGTCTCTCCTATCTTGTCTATTGACTTGGTACTTTCTTTGTTCAAGAATGATGGTTCGCTGACTTCTGTAGCCCTGGTCGGTGGTTTGCGGCTCATGCGATGAAGCTAATTATAGGTTATATATTGGTGAATTACGATATTGAGCCGTTGGATAAGAGGCCGGTGAATTCTGTTATTGGTCAGACTATTATTCCTCAATTAGATGTGAAGATTCGGGTGCGGCGCAGGGAGTAGTGGTAGTTGAGTGTGCCTGAGAGATTGCTGGAGACTTTGTTTATTAGATATATTAGGGTATAAGCTCAGTTCGGTCTGTTAAATAGGGTGTCTTGGGTCGCATATGTTACTTGGAAGTTACATATACTCTCAATGACAATTTAGTTTAGCTTCTAAAAGGTTTGAAGGACAACGATGTCTTCATTACATCAAGGTATATGATACACATAACGTGCTCTCTCTTTAATCTAGCGGGTATAACTTTACTCATTATTTCCGTGAAGGATATGTTGACATGGTGGATATACTACACCCACCGTTCCAAGAGACATCGAACCATAACTCACACCATGCCCTAGTATCAACACCAATATCAGGACAGTGGTATTCAACCCGTCAAGCCTTCTCCATCGGAAAGCCGTTCTCAGCCAAAAACTCACGTAACTCCCGATCCTCCTCTTCCAGATTTAACTCACTACTCTCAGGCAGAAACCAATACACAATCATCCCAAGAATAGCAACACCACCGGCCAGGTAAAAGGTGGACTGTTTGCCCGCCCTCTCCTGCAACGGCGTGAAACACTGCGTCCCAACCGCAGCACCAGTTCTTCCAAACGCAGTCGCAATACTATACCCCATTCCACGCATGGCGGTGGGGAATGACTCTGTTGAGATCAACCCGATCGTGGCACCGGGTCCCATGTGACCCAAGGCTTGTAGCAGACCGTACAGGACCACGAATGCGGGCATGTTCTTCGATAGATGAGGGAATGTGCCGCCAATGATGAATCCGAGGACCATGTATCCGGCAAATCCTAGTATACCGGTATAGCGGCGTCCGATTGCGTTGGTTAACCAGGCGCCTACGATAACACCTGGGACTGGGAGAGCACCGAGGATGACCTGCCAGATTGCGGTGGTGCGGATATTGTGGTCCTTGACGAGGGAGTTGATGATGGTGCTGGACATGATGCTGTTGGGGAAGTTGATAAAGTCGTAAAGGAAGAAGGCGAGGGATGTGGTGAAGAGACGCCATTTATAGCGTTTCAGGAGGAGCAGGTAGAACTTGAGCGGACGTTTCTGGCGTTTGAAGTTCGAGTAGTGGAACAAGGTCGAGTCGGTCATGAAGAAACGCAGAACCATGATTATTACTGGTAGAATAGTGGCAATCGAGTATAAGGCATGGAAGGTGACTGGGAGGTTTTCATTGCTGGCGATGAGGCAAATGAGGTAGACGATCATCTGAATGGGCGCCGCCGAGGTCGCCATCAGCGTCGTGAAGGAGACAAAGAGTGGACCACGGTACTTTCTTTTGAACTAGTCAACTGTTTGTTAGTTGATCAGTCCTACAAGTAAATGTAGCTTGGTTTCTGTCTTACATCGTCTGATTCCTCGATTCCGGCTGCTGCACTGGGAGGATACTCGCCGCCAACACCGAAGCCAGCGATCCCTCGTACTATCACAAAGTACCAGAGCATGTTATGCGTCGGGTGGACTTGGAGCGCAAGTGTAGACATCAGAGTTCCGATCGCGACGAGGCCGGAGGTGAATAGTAATCCGGCTCGTCGTGAAAACATGTCTGATGTGTATCCGAGGGCGAGGACACCCAAGATAGCACCGATTAAGAGGGAATTACTAATACGCGTCTGCATCTCAGAGGGATATCCATTCGTGCCTAATAGCTTTTTGAAGATGACATTGGTCGGATTGGCAAGACTGTTTTGGAATCCATCGCTGAAATTGGCGATGTACTGAATGAATCATCAGCTATCGCTCTATGCGTCTCCGCCAGTAGAGTCCGACTCACACAGCTGACAATGGTCAAATTACTCTGTAATTTCGTGGGGCGATAGGAGCCTCGTCTGCTGGAGTCGGGTGAATTATCATAGACGAGTGTACTCTCTTTGACAGTGGTTTCCGTTGCCTCGTGCTCCTTTCCTGTCTCCAGAGGCGCATCGGCTCTGGCGTCTGCCATTCCATTCTCTGGATCGTAGGCCATGGTGAATAATGACCGGTGAACTCCCACACACAGTTACTCGAGCTCAAGGCAGTCCAGAGTATTTAAAAGCCGTACGTAAACACGACGCTGATCGAGATTTAAATCATTTCCGACCTGCAACTACTAAAGGCTTTGGTCTCGGGCGGTCTCCGGACTAGGGCTACGAACCCCACCGACGATAAGCAATTGAAGAAGAAATCTGATCCACAGACATGGTGGCGGTTAAGCTCTTCCTTTGGCTGGCGAATACATCATTTAACCATTCGAATTGTATTCCGTATGAGTATGCCGCGCAGTCGCTATGTAGCCAGTGAAGAGCGTTCTATACGATATACAACCCAAGTTGATGTGAAGAGAATTTCCCGTGGAAACACCTTTCCCTTCATTGCGAGGGAATTAAAAAATAAAAAAGAAAAAAATTCTATCGGGCTATCCCGATAAGACAACTGCCAATCACTCAGCTAGATAAAATTAAATGGCCTACGGTTACAATAACCGGCCGGTGGAGTCAACGCTCGGGCCGAAGACCGCGACGGCTTTTACTCTCCTGTATGCGTGCCTCGTACAATTTGTGGTATACGGTGGTCTAGATTGAGTATGTAAGGGTCGACTGAGCTGATTGACTATAGCTCTCGCTTGTATACATGTTGCTAGTACTGTATATGCGGGCAATATAATTCAACAAAACAAGCTTTCCGTCGCAAGAAAATAGTCATATTTCAGTAATATCTGCAGTAAGCCAGCTACGATCTACCCCGAACTAACAGGGGGAATAATAGCCACTTCATCGCCGTCCTGAATAATCACCAAGGCCCTGCGTTGCCCATCTTGGGCAGCTTCCATATCGTGGAGTTTCACTCTCTCCTCCTCCACATCCACGTATTCCAAATTAACACTAACCCCACAACTCGTTAAAACCTTTTCTCCAATCCCCGGGTATTTGGACTCTAAGATATCGAACAATTTACCCAGCGGAAGTGGTGCGGGCAGAGACTCTGATTGTCGGTTCGTATAGCTCGATGCGCTGGCGAAGTAATGAACCTGGAAGGTCCCGGTCCGAGCTTGGGCCATGGTTGCAGATTTTATTTCTTCGCGGGTTTCTCTCCTATTTTCGTAGCTGAAAACTTTTTACTCCTAAAATAGTTAGTAAAGTAAGGTATATTTTATGGACATGGGGTGATATCGTTACCAAAGCTGCTTGGGATCAACAATTATTTTACCACTGGTGGCAGAAACGTGCAAATCTGTTATTCAACTACTGGATAATCTTGTCAACCCCAATTAGCAAATCATCCCGATTTTATCTCCGCGGACTCTGATTGCACCTCCAAGGAAGATGGCTTTAGTCCGCCGAGCACAGACCCTAAGGAGGACGCTAAGATTGCTAAGTGTGTGTTCTGAGTGGAGTCGTTCTAATTTGGCGCCGTTTCCGTCTTGGGCAATACTATGGAGCGAATCATTGCTGCGTCGTGCTGAACTTGCTTGGAGTTTTCAGGTGGCTTGACACTATAAACCCTGATGTTCGGATCGAATGATGGCAGAAATAATGTTTCTCCATGTGTAAAAAGTACTTGTATTGGGTGCTTGAGTGCCTGTCCTTTGGAACTTGATTTATTTTGCCAAGTTCGTGGCTGGGATTTAGGTTGACGCGAGCCAATCCTCCAGAGCTTGGCTTCATCTTGATATAACGCCAAGCATAATATAACGTGTTAATATAGATTCTTCAAGCGTGAGTAGCCGATGATGAACGGGGCAGTCATCTACTTCGTGGCGAAGTAATATTGCATGGAGTTTATCAACCTCTCTATAATCTAAATATCATTATACTCCCGAACGAATAGGACCCATAATCAAGGCTTCTACAAGCGTGCCCTTCTCAATATACCCTTGTCCAGGTTTCAATACCAAAAGAGCATTCGCAGACGCAAGGTTTCCCACCCTCGAGCTCCGCTGTCCTGTAGCACTAACCCCCGTGCTGCAAGCATACAATAGTCCATCTGCTTGAGATGCCCTGACAATAGCGCAATGGTATTCAGTGCGCTCCCGGTTCAATGCCAACTGATGCATCAGAGTGACTGTCACGACAGGAAGCCCTGGAGTCGGGCCGGACCCGGAGGAAATTATTCCCTGACCCATCCCCATAAGCTTGTGCAGACAGGGCAGCACAAACAGGTGCAAGCTGACCAAAGCCGAGGCTGGGTTCCCAGGTAGTGAGAAGATGAGTTTCTTTCCCCATGTGTTTGGTTTATCGTCCGCTTGGTAGGGTGACCGCTTGACGAGGATGCTGGCAAAGGTAGTTGGCTTCCCGGGCTTCATGGCGACACGGCCAAAATGTACCGTGCCCCCAAGGGAACGCTCGATGGTCGGCTTGAGGAGATCTAATTCACCCATTGAGACACCACCTGTCGTAATGATCACATCAATACTATTTTCCTCCCTATTGATCGCGTTACGTAGCCGCTCTTCTAGCTCTCCAGCAGGGGTATCAGGAGCGATGCCCAAGTCGACAGTTGAAAAGCCCCAGGACGAGAGACAGGAAAGTAGAGAAAGCCTATTAGAATCACGGATTTGGCCACCGTGAAGTCTCTGCGGCTCATCATGTGGTACTAATTCATCTCCTGTACTCATGACACCAACACAAGGCTTTTTATAGATTTTGACTGTGCGTGTCCCGGTTGCTGCAAGAAGACCAATTTCACCCCCAACGGGTGTGACAATGTCACCCTTGCGAAGGATCCTCGAGCCTAGTTCGATGTCACTACCGGGTTGCCGCACGTTCTCGTTTGGCTTGATATCATCCGTTAAAATCTCCACCGTGGCCTCTTCGGTACCATCCGGTGTGGAGGAATGCAGCACGGTATCTTCAACCATAACCACCGCATTTGCGTTTGGAGGCAGAGGTGCACCGGTAGTAATGCGCGAAATGGTGCCTCGTTTCAATGGGGGAGCGGTATCACTGGCATTAGCGTGCGCGACCGAGGCAACAGGGAAAACACCCTTAGTCCCTTTACTAGTTGAACTTGGATCTTTTTCAGTCAAGTCGGGAGCGATCACTGCATATCCATCAACAGTACTCGCTCGATAGGCCGGCACAGCCTCTGCAGCGTAGACATCCTCAGCAATTACTGATCCAACCAGCGCAGGTGTCACAGGGGCCTCGGCCACTACAGGGTCAGGAGTATGGTGACTGATGCGCCAGAGAGCTTCATCCACTGACAACATCGGATACGGTGATAGACGATTCCGCCGGCTGGGTCCCTCACTCGTGTCATTCGACTTTGCTGTTCTATTCCCGCAGTGGCGGGAATGCCCACAATCACTGTGTCCAAGTTGCGGTTGATGGTTATCGGTGTCCACCACGGTGCTGCTTTCTTGGTTATAACCCGAGGAGACGCCGGCTTCTGCTTCTAGTTTTCGGATGCCGCCAGCGTGAAGAACTCTGGAGTTTGCACCGCCTGCTTGGACGCAAGCATGAGGGAGAAGCTTTACAATGGCTTCGAGGTTTTCTTTTGCCCCCTTGGGCGACCCGGGGAGAGTGACTATCACTGTCCCATTCCGAACTCCTGCCACAGGCCGGGACATCATGGCGACTGTACCCAACATTAGTCTTATTTCTGACAATGTGACTAATTATGCAAAGTCATACATGGCGTGACTTTCAACGAGGCATCCAGCATTCCATGCCTTGTTACCGCGAGTCAGCGACAACCGCCAAATAAATCCCAAGAACAAACATACACAAGTCCAGGAGCATGACGATGAAGAAGAGGAGTTACGGCCTGCGCAGCAGAGTATCAGAGCTGAAGTAATAAGAACATTACCAAGGACTCAACGAACCTCTGGCGTATTGTCTCGAGTCGTGAATCCCGTGCCACCACTCAAGAGCACTAGGTTCACAGCGTCTTGACCGTCTGTCCAGTTACATAGGCACCTTTGTATATCGAGTACATTATCGGGGACGATGTTGGCAAATGGAGTCGTCCAGGGGCTCTGGTCTGTGGTTAGTAATAAGGGTGTTAGGGCATCAACAACCCTGTCTGTCGATGGATCCTGGGAAGCAGTGTCTGATACGATCAGTATCGCAGGTTGTAATGCTCTATCTGCCATGGTTCACAACGTAGATATGTGCAGGTCAAGTAAAAAGATTCAGATAATGGAGAATTATTACGAGGAAGCAGTCATGCTCTACTGAAATAGCAAGAATATCTCAAATTGTCCAGGCTACACATTGTTTTGTCAGCCCATGCTTCCTGTTCTATAATTACAAAGCCTCCTTGGTTTAAATGCAGTGGAGAGTTCAACGCCCAAGATGCCCCACTGGTAGCCAGCTTTCTTCTGTCATCGTGCGTCCATCACAATCGCGCTGTTTGACTCTGTCAAGGGCATAGGCCATGGAATGGGAGATCCACGATAAGGCACGAATGTAACCTCATTGACGTCCAATTTTTACAGTATCTTCCGGATCATAAACGACCTTTCACCGCGAAATATCCGATGCCTGAAGAGAAAATATTCAAAGCGATCATCTCCGAGTGCATTAGTTTGTAAGAATTTCGTCGTAGTCAAGTTTATTTGCATGACAACTCATTTTCGGTCATTGGTTGATTAGTTGTTCCCAAAACAGCCTAGGGTTCTGCCCCACTCGTTTAGTAGTCCAAACCCTACTTTGCAGAGACGATCTCGAACAATTGCCCCTCTTCAGCTTTGCTAGGAGATCCACTGTCGTGGGCGGTTTATCTTACCAAGTTCTGGGTCTGTTTGTGACAGGTAGGTAGCTGTGCGAGGTCCAAAGGTTTGTACTTCAGGCTGTAAGACCATAATCATAGCATCGTGGACTTTGACACTTGGATATATATCTTCACCACATTAGACTACTATTACTACTATAACTCTCAAGATGGACGTCTCAACAGAAACAAGTAGAGTTTCACGTACCTCGGTACCTTCCGAAACCAAAGACTCAATCCCCGCTCACCTTGATCGGTCTACATTTCCACGCACAGTCACCCTACCAGAGGAGAGAATCCATATCGAGTTGACATACGATCCCCTCAGCGCAGATACGGCATTATCCTACACCAATTCCCCCGCAGCAGGCGCAAATGTCTTTTTCCTGGGGACAACGCGAAATACGTTCGACGGTCGTGCCGTCGCGCAACTCAGTTATACATCCTACCCACCACTGGCATTAAGGACCCTGACAGAGATCGCACGACAAAGCAAAGAAAAGCATGGACTTATCGCCGTGAGCATCTCGCATCGGCTGGGGACGGTGGCTGTCGGAGAGGCATCAATTTTAATTGCTGTCAGCTCAGGGCACAGGCGTGCGGCTTGGAGAGCCGGCGAGGAGATCCTGGATGAGTGCAAGGCAAAGGCGGAGATTTGGAAACGGGAGGAGTTCGTTGGTAGCAAACCAGAAGACGGGGAATGGAGGGCAAATAAGGATTGGGATGGGGAGGGAAATTTAGTCTCACGTCAATAATGACTATTGTTTACGGATGGCGGGCATTTAAGATTAGAGTACACACACTCAGCATTTGTCAGTTCATCTTGTCATACCACTGAATGGAATGTGGGTATGTCCGTAATTCTGTTTACATCCCTAATTCAAGAATATCATTGTATGGCAGTGGACCACCTGGTCGGTCTGAATGATTTTATGAGCAAATAAATAATAGTGCAGATTAATGATTCCCCTTCACTCAACCGGTAAAACCGGAAGGGTGTGCATCTCGTGAATATGCAAGCATCTAATTATTCCGGTGGCAAGATTGCCCTCGACGTCATATGTATGGGCACCGCAGCGAGCTTAATGAGGAGCCATACTGCATCTGGACCCTTGATATAAGGGTAAGGCCTTCGTATCCTGTGACTAGTCAATTTACTAGCTCTCTACCTAGATCGAAAGGCCCAGTGCGCCTTCAACTGCAACATAAACCATATCACGCCGATGCCAAGTCAATTAGGTAGTCAATGATGTTTGGTGTACTGCACGAGTGAATTATTGGTCAGTTAGAATTGCCAAAAACGGTCAAGATGGGTATTTTGACCAGTTATATTAGGTTAAGCTTTTCTTCATGGTTTAACCCATGGTAGGTGGGGATACTAGACCTTCGCTCCAAGCTCTTGCATTGAGTTCACCAATTGCCCGGAACAGAGCGGGTGGCCGGAGAGGCGCCGCCTGCTTCCTTCTCTAGAGACATTGCCAAGGAGTCTAGGCTTGGCAATAATTTCTGTTATGCAGCAGGTATCACGTCTAGAACTGCTACTGGTGTACAAGGGTGAAATAGTCTTCGACCATATGGCTAGTCACGGATTGCTCCACGGACAGGGTCGTTAATATGCCCGTATAGGTGCGGGGTACTCCTTCAGGGTCTTCATAGTAACGGTAGCGTTCCGCAGGCAAGTAACCCTGCCCAATATATAATGAACGCCTTTTTCCCATGAGTTAGAGAACGAGTTAAGGGATCGATTGTTTCCAGGATTGACATTCTTCCTTCAAAATGCGTACTTCATCGCGAGACTACCTCGTGCTGGCCATGCTGGCCATGCCCCAGGCCCACTTAGCGTCTGCGGAGAGAGTTCTGGGTGCTTACATCTTTGCCCGTCATGGAGATCGTACCCCTAAAATACTGGGCAATACCCAGCTTACGGACTTGGGATATAGTGAGGTGTTCATGACCGGTAGCTACTATCACAACCGGTACATCGATTCGAACTCTTCCCTTCGAATTGAAGGTATCAGCACAGATGTCGTCAACCTAAAGCAGCTCAGTGCAGCTGCACCATCTGACGCCGTGCTGCAGAACTCGGCAACTGGGTTCCTGCAGGGTGTTTACCCTCCAGTCGGCCCAATTGCAAGCCAACAATTGGCCAACGGATCTACGGTTGATGCTCCGTTGAACGGCTACCAACTAATCCCACTCTCGCTCACCACTACTGGAACAAACAGCGAAGACAACACATGGCTTCAGGACACCACCAAGTGTCAGAAGGCCAAGGTCAGCAGCAACAGCTACTACAGTTCGTCACTGTACAAGGATCTTCTAGCGTCCACTCAAGACTTCTACACATCACTCACGCCCATTCTGAAGAGCGAGTTCTCCGACGATGACATAAGCTTCAAGAACGCCTATGCCATCTTCGACTTCCTCAATGTCGCACGAATTCACAATTCGAGCACCGAGAACATGCCCACAGACGCCCAATTCCACCAGCTGCTGACCCTGGCCAATATCGAGCAGTACAACCTAGCCTACAATTCGAGCGAAACTGTGCGCGCTATTGCTGGTGCCCAGCTCGCCGGTGAGATGCTCGATGCTCTGACCGAGACGATCAGCACTCAGGGCAAGACCAAGCTGAACATCCAATTCGGTTCCTACGGAACTTTCCTCTCCTATTTCGGCCTTGCCCAGCTCCCGAAGGCTGACTCCGACTTCACCGGTATCCCTGACTACGCCTCTTCAATGGCATGGGAGCTGGTCACCGAATCTACAAGCGGATTCCCCGATCCAGCTGACATCTCCGTCCGCTTTGTCTTCCACAACGGTACCATCACTGGCTCCGATGAACCCACCGAGTTCTCTCTCTATGGCCAGTCGAGCGCCACCATCCCCTGGTCGGAGTTTGAGAAGCAGACCAAGAGCATCGCCGTCATGTCTACGGCCGAATGGTGCAGCGCGTGCGGTAACACCGATGGAAAGTGTGCTAACCCTTCTTCTGATTCTGCCGGTGCTGAATCGACCGAGAAGAAGAGTAACGAGGTCT
The DNA here is from genome assembly GCA_030556085.1 of Aspergillus tamarii. Lineage (NCBI taxonomy): Eukaryota > Fungi > Ascomycota > Eurotiomycetes > Eurotiales > Aspergillaceae > Aspergillus > Aspergillus tamarii. Next base: position 2,741,651 of record JARVTJ010000005.1, on the reverse strand, counting down.
CTAGACCCGTTGCCGGTGTTATTGGGGCTATGGTTACCCTTGCAGTCATTCTGGGCTTGGAAGCCGCGTTCTTCTTGCTCGGTGGCTTTACCATTGCCAAGAGAAGAAAGGCTGCGGGGAGTATCTCGTCTGATGCTACTGAGACTAAGTTTGTTGAGCATAGTTAATTATTTTAATCATGGCAGACGGTTGAATTATGAGACGAGGTACCTTGTAAGGTGATGAAGTCATAGTTTATATACGTGAATGAGGGTTATGCAGAAACGGGCTCTTCAGTGTACGTCTTTATGAGGGATATGTTACGAGGTCGATGAAGCGATGTATCGTTGGTCATTTGTTTAAATGTTTGTAACCGAATTGCAGTTTTCGCATAGTGACTATGGGCTGCTATTAACTATTAGTCTCTAAGAGAAAAAAAAAAAAAAAAAGAAAAAAAAAAACCTCATGTCTATCGATTAGCATACATGTTAATATGAAGTCGCACTGAAATACAGCCTATGACTCTTCTATCGTGCGGACGCTTTGTCGTGCCATGGCGTATTCTTCTGGGTTGACAATATATTTATCGAGGAAAATGACCAGAACGAATGCTACTGTGCAATCCTTGGTGCCATCTTAATGTAATGTGAAATAATAATTCAATAATTCATCAATTTAGCATATACTTGCTAGCTATACCACAACGCAGGATTAACCATCCCCACCACCACGATACTTTCGTAATAAAAGTCATAAAGCGGAAGCTGCTAAAACAATTGCCAATTTTGGATGCAGCATTATTTAACAAACTTCTTCATTATCAGCATCTCTCGGGAACTTCTTGAAGAAGTCCTTATACTCATCCCACGACTGGGCCTGGATCTCTTCGGGCCATGTAATGGGGGCAAGAGGCTGGCCATGAGCCTTGAGCATCTCCAAACGCTCCGCAGTCAAGGGCCTGGTCTTGTTGATACTGTAGATCGAAATTCTGTGTGCCGAGCTAGTGACATGTAGACCCCAGTTCCATGCAGCACGGACAGCCAGGGGCTGGGTGTTCAGAGCGTTATCCCAGCAGCGACACACAATTTCGATCCACCCTTCCACGTCGCACGGCAGGTCAATCTCCCAGGTACGCCAGGTCCACTGGCCCTTTTCGGACATGTTCTCCAGGGGCACAGCGTACCAGCTGAAACCGCCATCGGACGAGAGTTCCACGCGTTCTGGCCATCTGCCACCACCGGAATAGGCCCAGCCCTTGCAGCGGATCTTGCCATTATGGATCACGACTTGGTTCTTCCATGGGGACATGATTGCAGAGCTGACTGGCATCTCCTGGATCTGGATACCATCTGTAGGGCGCTGGTTGTGCTTGCCAACCTGCTGGTTGAAGTAGAGGTATTCCTTGCTCTGGACTGGAGCCAAACTGGGCGTTTCGATGGCCTTGATTCGATAGAGCCACTTAACACTGCGAGCACCAATGTATCCCATGACCATCACTCTCAGGGGGTATCCGTGAATCTTAGGGAGGGGTTCCCCGTTCATCTCCCAGGCAAGCATCACTTCATTGGCCTTGACCTTGGACCAGGGCACACTGACAACATAATTCATCGCTTCGTTATTCTTGAAGTAGGTCTCGGCGCCGTAAAACTCAAGGTGCTTGCCACCCTCAAGAAGACCACCACAGTCCTTGATGACCTTCTTCAGACTGATACCGACGTATTCAGCAGTTCCGATGGCACCTTCAGCCCAAGGAGCCTGGGGGACCTCATCACCCTGACCAGCGTAGAGCGCAATCTGCTCGATACGACGGGTTCCGGAACACTGCATGGTAATCATCTTCTTCATGCGAGGGAACTTCGATTCATCCATCAAATCATCCATGGTATACGTCTTGGGGTTCTTGACAAGACCATCCAGCTTCAAAAAGAACTTGTCCTTGTCGATCAAGGGGATACCGCCGTGATTCCGAACGAAGTGAAGCGGGTTGGGTGTAACTGTCTGAGCGGTAGTGAGACGCTTCGGAGGCTCGCCGTTGTACGGGAATTGGAGAAGATGAAGCATTTCCGGGTGCTTCTCCTCGAGGACGGTCTTCCAAGAGTCTTCTGGCACGTCCGTAAGCTCACCACCAACGGCATGATGCCACTGCTTCCAGTGAGTTCCGGGCAGCACCGGGTTGGTGTCGGGAATGGGGCCCATCTGGTACTCGGGGTTGGGAGGGAAGGCCTGCGAGGTGAGGATCTTGTGCGCAGCCTTCTTTCTCTCGGGGTATTCCTCCCACTCCACATATCTGCGAACAATTAGCTCCTGTCATTATTGGCACACGCGATTTAGAGAGGTAGTCATTACCCTTTCCATCCCTCCAGTTCACGGGGAAACAACTTCTCAGGGTTGCCAACCGCCTTGATGGCCGCGTCGTCTTTGGTCATCTTCCCATCCCACACTTTGGGCTGGATGAAGACGGTCTCGGGACCAGTTTGGTCCAGGAATGGCAGCTTGGCGGCATTGATACCCTGCTCGATCTTCCACTCATCGGGACGGTTCTCAATCTGCTTCTTCACCACATTCTTGATCTTGGGGCCGGGTTGGTCCTGCATTTTGCCGCTGGGGTTGCCTTTCTGGTGTTGTTGGGCGTCGTGCGAAAGTCTGTGTTCAAGGTTCTCAACTTTGCGCTCGACCTTGCGTTCGAATTTCTTCAAGTGGGACATTGCTTATATTTTGTTATGGGAGGATTTCCAACCGGTCGGTCCGAGTAACGCAATCTATTCTTATATACTACGCAACGTCAGGATATGAGCTGGAGCGGGGCAGCTCAACCTTCCGCAAGTGGAAATAGTAATACACCAATCATAGAGTCGAGTTGACAAGGTTCCGGAAGCAGTCCAGAACGTCCCAGCCTAGGGCTTAACTTTCTTGACACTAAGACCGGTATTACCACCGACTTCGATCTGCCTGGGTAAGAGAAATTTCCGATCCGGTGGGTATTGCGTGGCTACCAATAACAGAGATGGAGAGGATCATCATCACCTCATGCTGCAGAGTGGTGGGGCACGCTATGATTAGAGAGTAATTCTAGGGATGACGGTGGGAATGTGAGGATATAGCATAGCCTCCTCAATGAATCTAGGGCAAGGGTGGCTGGCCATTGTAATCTTCGATAAAAAGCCCATTTTCTTCTGAATTCAGCCATCAAGCATCCATTGTTTTGTCAAAAACAGAAGCTGTCAGTTATTTAAGACGTAGTGATTTCATCCCAGAAGTTATACCTCCTCCATTCCACGGTACTCATGCGGGATGCCCACCCCCAGGGCTTGGCCCTAAGACCCTCATCTTCATCGACCCCCCTACATACCCAAGCGGAATGCCCCGACGCCAGACACAGACAAGCTGCTAGTTTAGTTCCAGCTGGAGACGGTCGACACTTCCAATTGGAAACCTCGGCGAAGGATTCCGATAAGCTTGGCTCTTGGTAATGAATTCAATTGGACGATACGCGCCCACAGCAGTGGAGGTGAAGCGAAACAACTAATCCACGATAAGCAGTTAACAAACAATTGTTTCGGCGTGCACGGTCCTCTACTATGATGCAGCTCACCGCAGCCGGGAAATTGGGACTCTGTCGGTCGTGTTCGAAGTTTAGGAATTGCGCCACTTCATTACGAGAAATTTAACTTGTTGAACCTACAACGGTTGAAGATGATCTGTCTAGGGGTGGTTCTGCGCCGAGCAAGAACCAAGTCTGTCGGATTGAAAAAGGAGAGGACTGATTGGTCGATGAGATTTATTACCTTTTTAGTACCTTAGGATAGTTTGTACTTTGTGTGGTGTTCTGGTTAGAACAAACCCTGTTGTAGAGAGTCTGCTTCGTCAAGAATATAACAGTGTGCGAGAACGTGTGAATTGATCAATCGTTCGTGGAAATACTATCAATCGGGTAGCGGGGTACAATATTTACGAGGAGATCAATCCCAAAATAACTGCTATTTTATTGTGCAATCGCTGATAAATGATTAGCACATTAGCTGCATTATGCAGACCCTGACGTGGCGACATATTAATCCGTCCTACTTGCAATCCCCCCTCGTCAACCACTATGGGCACCACGTGCATGGATATTATTCGCAGTGAAAAGCTCCAACGGCTAAGCAGGAGGGACCATTGAATTGTTTGTTCATAGTGATCGACATCGTATCGGTACTAAAGATGGTGACCTCATAGTGGGCCTTCCTGGGACACCAAAAGTAACTTGTCGGCCGTGATAAAGGCCTGGCCAGTCAACCAGTCAACCTGGGCCGATGTAACCCTAATGTCGATATTTAAGAGGACCACTCACGACGAAAGCCAAGCCGAGTGTGCATAATGTATGTATAATTAATGGGTTGATGGCTCGAGAATTAATGTTTAGCACCATTGTATACATTTTGCTAAATGCCATTATCAAGCCCACATGATGTGTGGGTCTCTTTTGCTCCCTCAAGTCTCGGAGAATTGGGATCACGCGGTAATCCCCAGTTAACTTAGCAAAGACTTTGGTTGCCCAAACTTCATGAGGTAGCAGTACCAAGTAGTACCTACCTTTACGCTATTGTGCCGCGCATGTTCCGCTTCTTAACTATGCCCCCTAGGTTAAACCATGAGTAGAAGTACTACTAGCAGTAAGTTTGCCATCACAGTAGAAGTTGTTAGCTTTCCAGGAAGAATGGCTGGGCAATCATTGCATTTAATATCTAGTCGTCACGTTTACGTACGGTTACTACCTTGATTGCCACTACGTCTTGATCTGAGTATATTGAAAGTTGCATATCTGTAAATGACTCAAATGTCGATATCCCAAAATAAACACCTTAGTCCCCACAAAGGAAAGATGAAAAATTGGTAGCCCTCCGTAATACACTACATTAGCTTGTATCGAGAACTGCTACATCTGCACTTGCGAAATTAGCTGCTTATACTTTGACATCGTACAGAATGCCCGGCTAAGCATTGTAAGTCGAATCACAGAGGATTTCCTCAACAGTACATAAATTGTATGCTCCTACTCGAAGTAAAACAAATGTTAAGGGCTCTCTAGTTCTGTGCAAGGATATACGGAAACCATCCGTTGGCAACATATATATGTCCCACCCCGTTTGGTCTGGACTGAACTCGATCTCCGGAATGGACTTCCGTAGGTTAGGTATTGTTTCAACTATCATATTGTCAGATGTTAGGATAGTATTCCCAACATAGGTGGACGTTTGTCATTTGCCCTCATACACCTAGTCAACAATGTGCTGGGTTGGCATCAACCCGTTCTTTACTGTGTACAGACAATGATAAACTAAGTATCACTGAGCCTTCATTTTGTGTAGATGGTGGTTTATTAACATGACATGACTGGATGCTCATTTGGTCAGACGTCCAGAATGCATACCACTAAAACAATATGTTACACTGACCATGCGCATCTGTCCGAGTCGTAAAGCAACTACACTGATTTCCATCATGAGCCGTTGGAGATCCAGGTCATCATTGGACAATGACTGCGTACCAGGGTAACAAAAGTTGTCAGTTTGACCAGGATGCCCTATCGTCCAGAGACCATAGTAGTCGGTACCGCCCTGAGTGCAGTATGCAAAGGTGGATATAGTTACATTCCCCCTCATATGACCTACTAAATAGTCACGAAAATGGATATGTGATCATTTAGATGGGGAGATTACTCTGTTCTTCATGATACCACCACAGTGTCTATAATTCTTGGGTACTGTATGATGTGAACAACATCATCGGCCTACCTGTTTTGCACAATCTTGTTAGACCGAGGAATGTAGTATTTTGGGTCAAGTGGAGTATCGGTCATTGGACTAAACAGCAACATTAATATACTTCTAGATATTATATTCATCGTAGGTCCATATCCCCAAGGGCCTTCTTTGTTAGGAGTTGAGCGAGGCAACTGTGACAGTAACATTTATTAAATTAGTAAGTGGAGGCAGTGAACACAGGTGCTACTACGGATACCTCTATAGGAAACTAATAATTAGCGATGATCTACATTGCTGATCTACTGGGCCTCATGACGCGTTAAGGGACACAAAAGCCAACTGTTAGTCCCGATGAAGGGACCTGTAATTTTGATAGGAAAGAGATAGTCTTGAGCTGATGTACCTTGTGGCCAACACATAAATAATCATATCCTAAATCATAGCAAGTAAAGAATGGAAGTACGGTGAACCAGTCCCTATGTAGGGATATCCGCTGCCTTCTGGGCGAAGCTCGGCGCCAACATCGACTTGTAATTATCCCTGCGGAATGGCTCAGGGTACTTAAATAATGTAAATCAGAGTAAGGGAACGCTATATTTTTGGGGAAAGGGCGGGAGGCTCGTGTGTCTTAGATCCTTCGCATTCCAGGGCGTCGAGGGGAAATGAGATCGAGGACATGGGAGCCACGCAGTGTTTCAAATAGGCAGGAGGTGATTGAAGCGAGGGGTCTCACATTGATTGTTCCCTGTACAAGATCGCAGGGCTGACAAATGAAGTTGTGAAGGCTTTGGAAGAGGTAATATCGCACGTGGAAGGTGCATAAGACTGAACCACCAGAGCGACGGCCACAAGGGATGAAACAGTTTCATGGTAGCTTAACTTACAAGTGGCAGATGTCCCTGACACGTTTCAATCAATTATCGACAGGCCATTGGTAGGGTTAATACCCCTTGTCAAGCCGTGGGGTAGCGGGGGCGCCGAAGAATGTGACATGAGAGTCTAGACGGGTCGTCATGAGGCCTCTCAACGAGTAAGCGAGTTTGCTTCATTTCCCATGCTGGCATGTGGTTACCCGGCAGAGTTGCATTGATTTAACCATTCTCGAATGGCTTCTCGTCCATGTAGCCTTCTTGTGAAACCCTCCTTATCCAACATGGAATATCATACAGGGGCACTGGGCATTATATCGGGAACTATAGACAAGGTTCTCAAGATCATACCGTCCAAAGAGGTGACCAGATCACCTGCATGACAATCTCCTAGGGCTTCTCACCTGACGGAGCAAAATGCTTAGCCGCGACAACATGGCAATCACCGGGGATTTCAATCCCGATCATTAGTCGGCTTGTATGATGCAGAGCCCGTTTGTCATGCCTTCGATATACACTAGCCAAGCAACTTTGTACTCCCATCGCTCACACTTCGTAGTGCACACCATAACGGCTCCGCCCTGTAATTCTGTTTGAAACGCGTCGCATGCAAACGACTATCTTTGTTATTTCGACCTTTTTAGCGTTCTTATCCCAGTGAGATGCGAACGTAGCATTCCACCGAAACCCATTGCCGTCTCACCAATGCCTCGGACTATTGAGGTCAAAGAATGAAGCCAAGGAATGTATGTGTACAACTCTCAAGGGCCAGTCCCAAATACCCATGACAAACGCAGATGACTCGCAATGTACGCAGTGAATCTCATTAAACGATCGGTTTGCCCATAAAGAGCCTTACCGCAAGATGTATAATAAGGCCCAACATTCCTCCCTGTTGAGCTGTACTCAACCTCGACGCCAAGTCATTTAAGCCGGTTCGCTATTTCGTTTCATGATACCCCGCCATGCCTTCTTCAAAGACTGTTGCACTCTTCACGCTTGCTTTGGCTTCGTTCAAAGGCGCGCTGGCCGCGTTGAACTTGAACAGTCCTAATAACATTGCTGCTTACTGGGGTAAATATCGGCGCCATGCAACGTAGCCTGCGTCATGGCTGATATGATCTCTCAGGCCAGAATTCCTATGGACAGTCTACCGGTCCGTATGTTCAACAGCGTCTGTCGTATTACTGCAGGAGTAAGACTGGCTCTACACCACGTAGGCATGCAATAGCTAACGATTCGACCCACGTGATATCCAGCCACGGGCATAGATGTATTATATCGCATAGAACCCAAACTGCTCAAGGATCCACTAACAGCACAGATAGGTATATCAGATCTCCTTCTTGACTAGGATCAACGGGGCTGGTGGTGTCCCTGAAGTCAATTTCGCCAACGCTGGCGACAACTGCACCACATTTTCAGGGACTCAACTTTTAGACTGTCCCCAAATTGCGTAAGTACGCTCGAAACCGTATAACAATAGATACGCTAACTCGGCTGTGTCATCAGGGAGGACATCAAGGTATGCCAGTCACTCGGACGGACGATCCTCCTTTCGATCGGAGGAGCCACTTACAACGAAGGCGGCTTTTCCAGCGAAGCAGCCGCAGTTGCCGGTGCCAAGATGATCTGGGAGACATTCGGACCTGTTTCCAATCCCTCCGTGAAACGACCGTTCGGAGACGCAGTAGTCGACGGCTTCGACCTCGACTTCGAGGCAACTGTCAACAACATGCCGGCCTTTGCTAATCAATTGCGGACCTATTACGCAAGCGATACCTCAAAGAAATACTACACCACCGCGGCACCACAGTGTCCCTACCCAGACGCCGCAGATGGCCCTATGCTCAACGGCGCTGTGTACTTCGATGCGATATGGATTCAGTTCTACAACAACTATTGCGGACTTCAGGCATTCGTCCCCGGTAGCGCAACACAGAATAACTTCAACTTCGATGTCTGGGACAGATGGGCTCGTGAAACCTCTCTAAACAAAAACGCCAAAGTCTTTCTCGGTGTTCCTGGAAACCAGGGTGCAGCAGGGACGGGGTACCAGCCTATATCGGCCGTTACCGAGATCATTAACTACGTGAAACAGTTCAGCAGTTTCGGAGGAGCCATGGTATGGGATGCGAGTCAGGTTTACGCCAATAGCGGCTTTCTTTCAGGACTCAGGTCCGCCTTGGGTGGTGCAGCTCCTCCAACTCCGACGACAAGCTCGACGACTTCAACTACCCCTACGACAAAGACTACATCTACAAGTACCACGTTGAGTACCACGAAGTCCTCCACAGCTAGTCCGACATCCAGTAAGCCAACCGTAGCACCCACCTCAACTGTGTGTCCGATTGATGGGGAATCATGTCCGACTAGTGGAGCATTTTCGTGCAATGGAAGTCAGTTCGGTATTTGCGACAATGGGAGGTGGGTAATGCAACAATGTCCCACTGGGTTGGTTTGTGCCCAGAGTGATTCGAGCGTATATTGTGACTTCCCTGGATCGGCTGGTGTCACGCCCTGTTCTTGAGGTGCTATGCTGTGTGTGTAGATCTTCTTTCTGGAGCCACCTAGTACAAATACGGACCAGTTTGTGGAGATATAGAATCTTTGATTGATAGATCTATATTAAGATATGCTTGTAAATTCAACCAGGTACGGTCCTTGCCAAACCACATGTCGTTAGGGCTTCTCCCAGTCAATTACAACCGGCGCAGTTGCTGTTTTCCTGGAGTGCTTTCCATCTCAATCGTAGTAGGACCCTTTCCCTAACTGTCCAAATGGAATCTTTCCCTTTGACGGGTTCTATTATATCCTCTCTTGCCTTTATCGTTTACAACCCATTTTGTAACCAGTTAGCCCTTTCTCGCTTACTTGCCGCTTCAACTTCGTCACCTGGAAAAGCCCTCTCTAGGCTAGCTTCTTCTGCCAACTAGTATAGCAAAGTGCTTCTGTAGCTAATTGTCGGTGCTTTAGGTCCTCTTGTCCTTCATCCTCCTTGTTGTATAGAAAAGACCTCCCATTAGAAGTAAAGCGTAATCATCAACCGGTCGGTCGCACCAGATCCTCAGGATTGCTTTTATCCTTGTCCAGCGGTTCAACCAGGTCTACAGCTCTGTTGAACACCGTCTCTGCTCTCGCAACCCCTTCCTCTCTACTCGTAGCTAGTCACCACTTCCATTCTCCGTTCCCCAGCTGTTGTTCAAGATCAACCTTCAAGGCTTAGATTTGGCATACCCGTTCTCGTTTCTAGGGTCTTGACTGTCGCTTCACGAGAATGTCCCTGGTTTGTGTCACTGCTTTGAGATAGCCTATGTAATTGATGACTCGCTTACTCCATTCGCTCTTTCTCATTGAATCTGTTCCGCAATTCTTCCCCGTAAGGAATCGTGTAAAAGCTGCACTCAGCCAAGGTATTATTATGCCTCAAAGTGACTTGAGGCACGCTATTCTTTAGCGTAATGAAAACACGATATTCTGCTTCTATGGGGGACGTTAAGGGAAGCTGGACCATTCTAGTAGATATAGTGTATCAATAGCGAGCCCACTTTAGAGTTATTGAGACACGGTGTCATTTGGGTTGGACCATAGGCCAATATGAAGTCGTTTCGATGTCCTGGGTGCCGCGTTGGTGTTTGGGCAACTGTCCAGGTTTACTGCCCTCTGTCCAAACAGTGACTGTCGCAGGATGTAGCTGAGCTGGCTCAGTAGCTCAAGGACTCTATGATTCTGTCGGAATTTCTGGCTGTTCTGGATAGCTGGGGTCGTTCAGTGGCTGACCTCCGGCCGGCTTTCGGGGCCATGATTATTTATGATGAGACGCCAATAGCGATCATTGACACTGTCCAATATAAGTCTTATCGAGCTCCATTGTCTCCATTGTTGCTGTTTGCTCCCTAATTGCCCACTGAGGTTTCGGTGGAATTGCGCCACGATTAATAAATTGGGTCGAATCGATGTGATTCGTGTTGTTGTCCTTCGCTAGAAGAACACAATATAAACTAACAATCTTGTGCTTTGTTCCTTCCTATTTCACTTCTGGTCGCTTCCATTCTGACTGTCTGAAGTTACCAGATACGCCCCTCCTTGTAGACGCGCAATTCGTAAGTTTGTATGGACATGGAAATGATTAACATATGACCTCATGAAGCCGAGCACAATGACCCAATTCCACAGTTTCTTCGCCGACTAGCGAACGCTGTCAAGCAACGAACGAAACAGGGTATTCACGGCAGAACCTGAAGGCGTGGAATTGGTCGGAGCAACCGTCACAACAGAGTCGAGACGGGTAGCGGCGGTGTTCTCTACAGGATCACGCAGGGGAAGCTACAGGCTCATCCTGAGTAACACCGGCGGCTGCAGCACGACGAGTGTTAATTAGCGGTGTCAAGGATTTCAACTGTTTCGCGATCTGTAATAACCTCACGATGAGTTACAGCTGCGGGAGTGTCAGTAGCTACTTGGCTCACAGGCCGGATGAGACTTAGACAGGGATGGGCTTGGACACAGCGAACGTGTATGCATGTCCCTGATTATTCCATTGACTAAACATAGCAGTTTAGATAGACCCTAATCATCAATAGAATAATCCTGTTAAGTATTTTCCTGTCAGGAGGTCTTGGGTGGACAATAGGACGAGGTTTCTGCTGCTCAAAACGAATCCGGACTTCTCCACCATGTGTGCGATCTGGGTACCAAGCTACGGACATAGGAAGCGACTTGGCTACCTCGATTATTATAAGATAGGAGCTCATGTGTTAGGTGATGTCGCCCTTATTACTATCTGGAGGAGTTCGTTGTATGGGAACATGTGTGGGAACGGTCACGCCGGCCCCGTCTGTGATTTCGATCACGACTTCGGCCGTCTCCGTTGTCTGAGTCGTCGCTCGGGTCGTTTCCTGGATCGTCTCCTCGACGCTCTGCCCCGGCTATTTGTAGCATCTGCGCTGTGTCTCGCATGGCTCTAGCCATCATTGTTTACAAGGCAGCCATCTGTGCCGGCGAGAGAACGGTGCGGCTTCCTCGCCATCTCGGGCATCGGAGCTTCCGTTGCGAGAAGCCATGTGAGGTTGTTCGGGTTCAATATCGCACACGACATATATTGCTCTTTGAGACAGGCGGGCGACTATGGTTTGTAACGCACGGTGTTTGTGGCGGGTAGCCTTGAAACGAGATGGTCTGATGGCAATTATTTCCCTTGGCTCGGTCTGTAACGGCCTCGCAACAGTAGGACTCTCTGGGGCGATTTCGACAAGTTGATTGTGGTGGATCCATACAGCCATATATCTTTATCAGCGCGCAAGTGCGGCCAAGATTCGCTACACTCGCTCTCCACAACAATTAAAGGTTCATGGTTTGCATTTGGATACGCACCCTCGATATGCCTCTCCAGAGCCCCCGTAGCCTCGACGGCCTCGAAACTCGGCGACAGGGCCTGCAAACGGGCGACCTCGGCCGGCGCGGTCCATGGCAGCAGGCGACACTCCTTCATACGCGCACACCGCGCGCAAGGCCGCCCACCACCCTGATGCTCGCACACCATGGGCCCCACAACGTTACTAAGGGTCCCTTCAAATAGCACCTTGGCGCAGGGAGCACAGGGCGCCTAAGTAGAACCGCCAGCGTTGCCTCGTCTCTTCCCTTTCGCAGTAGAGTATCTGGACTTACCGGGGAGGACTGGGAGGCACCGGAGACGAGTCTCGAGAAGGGGGGCGGATGGCGGCGGAAGATTCCCCTTACATAAGTGGCAGGCAGTGCAAGCCTCAGGACGAGGGAATATTCAGTGGCCATATGTAGCTCATTGATGTGGTGACAGCACATCTAGGACTGCAAGATTGTCACACGTTGTACACATCCTTTTTGCTGCCCTTGATTGTACAGTAGGGAGCTCACGGTCCAATAATATGGCAATATGGTGACACACCGTTCCTTGATCTTTGAAGCTAGTATAAGTTCTAATAAGGGCTGCTCCTGCTATCTTGTCCTGCTCTAGCACGGCATTATTGTTAGGATAGTCATGGTTAAGGTATCTTCCAGCGCGGTCGTTTTCCAGTTATGATCTAGGAATTCGTAAAAAAGCTTTTTGTTCACTGGTTTTAAGAATGCCTTGTTCGAACATCCCCCGATAAGAAGTGACCAAACGCAACCACTATCCCTTCGGGAATGCCGTGACTCCAAGTTTGAGCGGCATTCCGGTCGTGATAGTGACTGGATCAAGTTCGGGGGGGTCTGGCGTGGGTGAGAACGCTTTCTACTGGACTCCCATGGGGTCTTTCATGTCCCATGCCGTGATTCGATATTGGTGGTCATGCATGATTATCATACTGACGGTTAAACTCTCTATGATAGTCCGCCCTGGGGATGGGGTTACAAATGATAGTTGCAAGGGGCCCAGACTTGTACATGGTTCTGGATATATTTAACTCTCGAATTAATTCTAACCATGAAGGCGATAGGTGATTTATACGTAAGCTCCTTGGGAACCATTAACTCACCTTATTGGCCAATGTTGTGAAGTAGAGCTGCTATTCTCTTCGGACATTCAATCTTGGACAACCTTCAATATCCTGGGGCAGGATATATGAATGATGCTTTTTCACCGTGGATGTATTGGGCAATATATCACTGCTATCCCTTTTTCCCTACTCCTGGCTGATTTGCTATAACTTTGTCAGGTTCCCTGCTTGGGACAAATATTTACCTGTAAAATCCTGGGAGGCAAAATGCTGACTTTCCGATCCTTAAAGCTAATGCACAGACGGAGTACAAAGACAATGTTATAAAGCATGCCAATCACCCATTTATTGGAGGTGTATTGAAATATTCCTAAAACTGGTTTATTTGAAGCCTCATCCAGGTCATTTAAATCAATACTTACTGCCAGTATTGAAGAATCAACTCCACATTCATACAAGTTTGAACAAAGTGTAGTTGGAACGTAAACTGACGCTATACTGCTGGGATGAAACTTGTGCCCAGCTGATACCACTCAGTATGGCAATAATAATGGGAGAAGGCGGTGACTTTCACTACCTGGTGGTATAGTAAATATCAATTCAATTCGCTCACTTCAAGTCATATATACCCAAATTGCATTACTAGGCTGAATCATCTTCAATGTTCAGAAGGTAATTCTCGTACTTGCTTATTGAGACTTCCGAGCTTTCCCCCCATGTTCACTGATAGTATCATCCGGCCTACACGTTGACTTCACTTCCAACCATGTACACTCGAGTGGCCCTAGCGGTATTCCCACATAGTTACAATGACGTGGGAAGTACGAAAGAGGTGCACATTCAATTGGATTAATCTTATATACTCACACCTTGCTAGAGATTACATCCGCCGCCTTCACTGCCATGGCATACAACGCTGCCTGGATATGACCCGCGATTGGGGTTGGAATAACGCTGGCGTCAACAACCCGCAAGTTGGATATTCCGTGCACCTGGAACTTGTTATCGACAACCTTGCCCATCGAGCAACTTCCCATTGGGTGGTACGTAGAACTACATCCGTTAGTTAGGGCCATATGAAAGACTCGGGCTTGTACATACAATGCTCCATGCCGAACCCTAGCATCCAGATACTCATCACTAGAGTTCAAGCTGATCGGCTCAAACCCATCCGGTGGCGTTTCCTGATCAATGAATGATTTGCCTGTATTGGTATCCAAAAATAGCCGAGCAGCAGTGCGCAACCCCGTGCGCCAGACGTAGCGATCCACCTCGGTTGACAAGTAGTGGGGGTCGATTACAGGCGGATCGGCCGGGTCCGTCGAATTGATGGTAACGTGTCCTTTCGAGGTCGGCAGTAGGTCAACGATGGTCATACATATGTGGGTACCGTCTAGGGGTACAACCGGGTCTGAGGCACTGCCACCGACGTATAACGTGATATACTCTAAGAAGGATCGCTCGGTTGCCAGGAGAGCGTGTTCTGCCGGTGGTGGACACCCTTCATCCGCTGTGATTGCCTCTACCAGGCCATCTCTGGGGACGGTGGTGGTGACCACCCAGTCAACCGGTACTCCCAGTCCGAATTCGGGATTGGCAAAGAGAGGGTTGTCGGATCCAAGAGCATACCCCTTGGAAGGGACCTTGAGCTTCCAGTACTGTGCGAGCTCTAGATGATCGTAGAGGTTTTGTCCAACGTCTGGTGCGTCAACTATGGCTGGGATATCGTGCTGTGACAATACCTCTTTTGAGCCTATTCCAGAGAGCATCAAAAGCTGTGGGGTGCGGTATGCTCCCGCAGAGACTATGATCTCCCTGCCATAGTGTTTTTCGCCGCTTGTTGTTTCAACTCCGATGGCTTTCGGTATATCGTCTTCTGAGGTTGTAATAATGCGCCTCACAAGTGTGTTGGTCATGACCTGGACACCATTGAGTGGATACGCAGCGCTGGCCAACTGACGGAGTCCGTCACGACGATCCTCTGCGAGCTCTGCCCGGCCTTGAGGATTACCTCTGTTTCCATCCATGTCCGGCAGGACACTGACATGGTTTTCATCCCATGCCTGTGCTAATGTCTCGCGCAGTGGATATTTGCGACCGGTCGAAGAGACTGGGGCAACACGCAGCGGACCGTCGAATCCATGTTGTCCAGTGGCTTGACTTCCATTGGTGTATTTCTCCGTAGCAATAAAATAAGGTAGCATAGAATTGTAGCTATAGCTTTCGTCCCCAACAATCTCAGCCCACCTGTCATAATCGCTACGATCACCACGGATCCATCCACCTAGGGAGGATTTGTCAGTCTGAGGATATATAATCGGTACTAACCACCGCGCTTACAGCTGTTGATTGCTGTTCCTCCGCCAAGGCATTTCCCCGCCGGATTTCCAATCCTGCGACCCTCGAGGTTCTTCTGAGGCGTCGTAACGAATCCCCAGTCGAGCTCGCATCCGATGAGGAATGCTGTATTATTTGCGTGAGGAATCAAAGTGTTGTCAGAGGCATCAACGCCGGCCTCGACCAGAAGGATATTCAATGACTTGTCAGCATTGAGCAGTCGATTTGCAACGACGGAGCCTGCGAGGCCTCCGCCCACAATTATGTAGTCGAAATGTACTGTGCTCATGCTGTGGTTTTCTTTGTCAGAGGATTACCTGCTCATGGGACTTCACCGTACTTGTAGTAGCTTGCTTCACGAGGCTGTGCTGCTTATGTGCATTAGTCTGACACTACGTCTAGACTAAATCCCTCATCTAACACTTCAATTTGTTCGTGGCTCGTAATAATCGCCGGCCACCCCTCTTAGTAGACAAATGCGCTCCAAGTGATTACTTCTCTTCATTTTATGTGATGCACCTCACCCTCACAAAGTAGGTGTGCCAAACCGGAAATACAATTGCGCATTTATTATTTATCTATATCAACGTATACAGTTGTGGACAATATCTCAGATCAACATAGATACAACTTATATGACGAAGGGTCTACACCCTATATCCACTCTTCAGTTGAGATTGGCCTAATGGCATAGCTCTTTAGGGTTTGGGTAGGTCACCTGTATTGTCCTTTCATACACTGGGTCCATCCATACTCCAACTTGGGTTTATAGAACCCAAAGCTTTGAAGATATAATAGATGAGGAATGTCCTATCATATCCATCAATTCTGTTGATTCCTTTTGGCTCGCCGGTTCATAGCACACATATAGCTCAGCATAGTTCTCATCTTCACACATTCGTCTCAAACTCCACGTAGATCCGCATCCGCAGGTTGTGCCTTTCTGACATGGCGACCAAGTATTCGCACTATAGATCACCTTACAAAGATTCCTTGCGTTTGGGGACATTACCAAGCATGTTAATGGGATGACTTTCCATTAAACACCAAAGACGCCACAACATCGCTTCAAATTTCCAAAATAATGATAGCATAAGGGGGCTTAATACATCTCACCTAACATCCTCCTGGCCAAGCGAACTAGACACATTTACTCCATCCAACAATCATGTCTCATCGTGGTACCTCCCAGCATACCCTCTCATCCAAAGCGCACCCAAAACAACCATCATACCCAACCCAACCCAGCAAAGGATCGTCCTAACAGCCCCCCAAAAAGCCATATCTATATTCTCATTAAGAGCCCTAGCAGGATACTCCCTCGGCCATTCTTGTGCAGGGACCTCCACCCCCAGAAATGGACAAAGAGCCTCCCACCCATCCCTGCCAACCTTCAGCTCCAACCTCCGTTCCTCCGGAACAGCCTCTCTTACTCTTCGATAATGCTCCTGAAACGCCTTCTCGCAAACCCCCTTATCATAACAATTCCCACAAAAAACCCTCCAAACAAGCTCCGACATCCTATATAGCGGTCCAATCTCCTGATGGTCAAAATACTTCCAATACCGAAAGAATGGCATCCGGATAAATCTAAATAGAGTCTTGTCCATGGACTCCCACCAGGAATCGAAGTCGCGGGTCGTGAGGATTACCTTAGCGTCCGGGTATGCGTTGATGAGATCTTCCCAGAACATTGATGCCGGGATGTCGAGGACGGCGTCGTAGGAGCCAATAAGGCGGTCGAATTCTTCGCGGCCGTAGCGGGGTATATTTTTCGGGTCCGGGTTGACGAAGTTACATGTTAGAGCTTCGATCCAGAGGTTAAAGTCGCGAGGTGGGGACTTGAAACATTCAGAGCCGTGGTAGGGCGTGTAGCCTAGTTTGCGGAGAGCCACGACTAGGGCTGTGGCTTTTTGTTAGTGTCCATATGGTTTTGGATGGCAGTAGGTGGAAGTTACAGTTGGTTCCGGTTCGGGTGAGGCCCAAGCAGAGGATGCGCATGGGTTTTACACGCGTGTTGGGTTCGTGGTCGATTAGTCGGGGCATTTTGTGGGGTTCTTTGGTAGATTCTTTCCGATGGGTTAAGGTAGTCCAGTTTTAATCAGGGAGTATTTGTACCAAGGTCTATTCCGGGAGATTTTCTAGGCTGTTGCTGGGGTTTAGAGGTATCCTATAGCAGCAGGACATGATATATAAAGTATGTGGCTGGATTTCAGGGTGGAATTTATGTAAATTATGGATAAGGTTCGATTTCGTCATCATCTACACGGCTCCAACAATTTAAGTTCCGTTCCACAAGAACACGTCGACTGACTCCAGTACATGGAAGGCTTGCTCTGGATGGTATGATAGTATCTGGGGGGAAGTATGAACAGCGGTAGCTCACAAGAAATTAATGTTGGTGGTGTTTGAGTGGCTACATAGCTTGAGAAGCTCATTCTGTCCAGTTAGGGCATTCTTTAAATCCAGAGGAACCACAAATACTACATAGTTTATTTTAGCTAAAGTTCAATGTTCCTAGTGTTATACCTCACCGTCGTATGAATACCGCAGCTCTATTTATTAGCTCACTTAAGAAGCGAAGAAAACACCCTCCATTTACTCTAGTCTCAGTCTACACCACGACTACCTCCACATTCAACAATGTAAGAGCATCAAGTATATTATAAGTCGAACATCATGACGTGTAACATCGAGGCCGAAAATAAGCACATTCACGGCCGTTTACGGCAACGCTTCTATCTATATTTTAGCATTCGTTTGTTATTATACTTAGGGTTGGGGTGAAAACATATCTAGAGTGTGAATCGCTATGTATGCACAAAGAATCTATCCCTTGTTGGGATTCTTTCTTGATGGCTTACTGTTAGACATTACTAGAATATCTAAATCTAACCCTGCTGGGAATACACGCCACCTTTTACCAGCCAACACCATAAGTATGTGCTGAAAAATCTCTTTCTTGATTGCGTAGATTCGAAAGGCCATTTAGTTAGTGATGCTTGTCTAGTCACCTATCGCCCAATAGAATGGTCTTTCGTGCCCAACGACAAGTGCCCTCTACATTTATCCCTCCTTTTATGCAGAGGCAGTCTGTTGCGCAAGGCTGGCGTAAGCGAACCGACTATAAAATAGTTAAAACATCTTGGAGTAGACCACAGCTATCCTTCGAAATCATCGACAAGCTGCTAAAGCTGTATATGTACCGAGGCTTTATAACTGTATTTGTCTGTTACTTTTCCTAACTTATCATCACGCGCTTGGCTGATTCACGGCCTTCAGGAATCCGCAGCTGTTCTTACACTTCTCCAAGCATGTGCTTCATGGAAAGCCCTGTCCCCGTGTACTTTTCCAAATGCAAGCATACTATCGATATCCCTAAAGAGCCAACTCCCCAGATGTGTCCAGTAGCGGAACAGCGGTCACCCCCATCATGGTGTCCTGACCCCTCCTACACCTACATCCAAAGGATCAAGCACAAACCGCCAATATCTCTGTCCAGGTTGTCGAAAGGAGTAATGGTTTTAAAAAGAATAAACAGAGGCCATAGTACTGGAGGGAGGATGCTTATTTGCAATGTATTTTTGTGCTTTACTTGAATTCTCCTCTATCCTTAACTTGAGGCCAAGCTTTAAAGTAGTTCGCTTTTCTCTGGCTCAGTCAAGCATAGTTGACAGGTCTCTCCCCAGCTGATAATATTCTCAACACTATCACAAGTCAAGGGTGGTCAGGGGAATCAGGGAGTATAAGGAGTAATATTTTACTGTGATTTTGCTCTGAACCACGCCGAGGGTTTTTTCCCGTCCCGTTATCGACCGAAGACTTTATTTATCAGTTCTCGGCCTCGTCGACTTCAAGCCCATAGACGCGCAGGACGAGTTAGCTAGGGATGGAGCCCAACCATTCCTAAGTTGCTTCCCGCCGTTTCTCCTAATAATTTTTTTTTTCTTTTTGCGCACATTCTTCCTCCTTATCTTGTATATTCGTATTCTACACTCGCTAGGAATAATTATGGTTCTGTCTATAATCCGCACCTGGTTCTATGATATCTTTTGGCCTTCCGCAACTCAGGAGTCGGACCAGTCAACGGTAAGCTTTTATTGAGATTATCGTTGTCTTCTATGGCTAAGTTAGCTTTTTCTAGAATATTCCCCAAATACGAGTCGAGGAAACACCAGCCCTTGAAACAAACAAAGCAGAAGCTGGATCATCATCACCCCATGCTCAACCTTCTCCATTTTCTCATAATCCTTATCTTGGTCTCCCAGTAATTGGGATGGGATGACTGGGATTGTTCTTCAGATGGGGGAAGACCGTGCAGTTAAGAAAGTCAAGCAATATCAACCTGGGGACCTGCCAGACCACGAGGATGTGGAATACATGAACAACGTCAACCAGCAAACTCTAGAGAATGAGATCCAGGGCTTTGAACGCCTGGGCAGCCATAAAGGGATTATTCCATACTTCCAAACATCCACGTATGGGATTGTGCTAGCCCTTGCACAAGGAAACCTAGAGTCATATCTAGAAACTTGTCCGAGCGGGAGGACGCCTTGAAAATCCGCTGGATGTCAAGTCTCATTGACACTCTAGCACATGTCCACTCTCACAAAGTATTTGTGGATAATATTGCCCTTCGCAATATCTTAATTCTAGATGAGCAGCTTAAACTTGCAGATTTCGGACAGTCCATTTTATTACCTCTTGAATATCGATTGCACTTCGGTAGATGAAAATGACTTGAATGTTCAGATTGAGATCCTTCATCTCGGTTGGGTTCTCTACTCCATTGCATTAAATCTTGGCGGGTCCATAAATACTATTTCTTCAGCCCGGAAAACCTTGACCTCTGTTGGCCTGAGCCAGATTCATTTCCAAATGTTGATGATGTCTTATGTGGCAAAATGATCCAGAAGTGCTGGCGTGGCACATATGCGAGTATGGAACATGTAGAAGAAGAAGCTCACCAAGCGCTCATTAGCCAATAAGTTATCTCGGTGATAATTCTCTTGCCTGGTTCTCCAGGAAAGCTTCGATCCATTATTGCGTTCTCGTATGCCAAAGATGCTCCTTTTCTTGTCTTTCTCTGCTTCCTTCTTTTAATTTCTTTTTCTGTTTTCTTCTTTTTCTTTTCTTTCCTCTTTTTTTTTAAACCTTGTTCTAAGAAGCATTTTTCATTCATTCATCAACTCCCTTGATGGCAACGGGATATTGTCGTGAAACGATTGCAGCGTGCTTACTATGGGATCTTGAGAAACCGCCACGATATCAGAGGATCCTACTCGTCCCATGGAAGTAATTCATATTGATCCAACTGCTTGAAGAAACTATCCAATCCAGCTACGGCTCACGGCGCCTTTACCGCACAGTTTAATACGGGCCCCACCATAGCGGGTCCAGGTCCGGGCCGCGGCGGGAGCGTTCTTATTATGTGGGGTAAGCATGGCAGAGGATCGTTTTGTTGTGCTGTCGAGGGTGATTTTATGCAAATTGGAACAGAGTCTGTACATCTACTATAAATGCTGTAATGGATTCGTCTAATAACACGATGCATCATTGGGGTACAGTACAGGACGCAATATACCTTCTGGTATGTTTGTGCTGACCAAATAGACATTCTGTAGAAATCATGGGTACTCGCTTTATGCTCTAGAAGGACCGTCAAATATCGGCATGAATACTTTATCGAGCACCCAGTCTTGCGTAATGGCAAAATTGAGATCCTGTCCATAATGTCGCGTGCATTCCAGGAGCTGGATTTGTTATATCAGGACAGCTTGCGTCTCTAATTAAAATCTAATCTGGTATCGTTCTCCTTTCAGAGCCTTCCACTGGTAGGGGAACTACCTTTGGACGTGCGTTCCTCTGGAGTTTAGAAAGAAGAACAACTGGCCCAATGATGTTATCAAATATTTTTAGTCCTCAGCAGGGCTTTGCGCTGTTACATCCTAAGACTTCTATCAATCTTCCTAGGTCCGCATTGAACGCGCAATGAGATGTTACAAGTTAATCTACGGCAGAAGGGTGCTTCTAACGTGAACGCAAACATTTCATTAACGCAATTTAGACATACGAATTATGTGTCGACCTTCCAGCAACCGCGACTTAGTTAAGGCTCATTTCTTAGTCATGAAGCATCCAAGCTTCTATGCCCCGTTACCCTTCTTTGAACCGCCATTTGAAACGGATGTACTCTTTGGAGTACTGGGTTTCTTTAGCAAGAACCTCCGCCCAAAAGTAGGTGTGGATGGTTCTTGATTCATCTCACTTTCCGCAGCCACCCACTGGTATTGTGAGCTGCTTAATTGTATAGGACGAGTGTACGCGGTGATTTCTTTGTTTTCGATGATAGACACTCGAGGGAACATAGTCAAGGAGACCTTGTTAGGGTTCCTTTGGTTGGCGCTTTTCTCTTTAGGAGCGTTATTGGTACTGGGAAACATGAAGACCTCACATTCATCATCGGCGGTCGGCGGGTCAAAATCGAGCTCATATCTGCGCTTGCTCTGCTGGATCGGTTTCCAGACAGCCGCTGCCTTCTGTACAACCTTGCTCAGAGTATTATGGAAAGCGAGGCGCTGCTCTTCCGAGAGTAACTCATATAAGTATTCTGACACGTTCTTCACCACGGTTTGGATACCCTCTAAGCATATACTTTCCTGGGTTGGTGGATCTAGCGACAGAAGAACCGATCGGCAAAATGACTCTTTCTCGCTATTGATAGCCGCCTCGTTGTTGAGAACCTGACGAAACGTGTTATTTTCGTTATCGATGGGTGCGATGTATATTGGCAGGAAGATATGTGTGTTAAGCTCTCTAGCCAGGATAGCCAAGATGAGGGCAAGCCTCATCTGCTTCGCCGCCAGTGTGTTGGAACATGGAAGAGGGATTTGGTGGGCTCGTGCCAATTCGCGTTGACGAAGCTTCTCCCATGCAGAGGTGATCTACCGTTCCAATCCAATGCGTTATATCAGTCTTCTTTTCC
Source organism: Aspergillus tamarii (assembly GCA_030556085.1). Classification (NCBI taxonomy): domain Eukaryota; kingdom Fungi; phylum Ascomycota; class Eurotiomycetes; order Eurotiales; family Aspergillaceae; genus Aspergillus; species Aspergillus tamarii. The sequence goes on along the minus strand of JARVTJ010000005.1, from coordinate 2,719,282 downwards.
TTACTCTGGTCATCGGACGTTGTACTATGACAGCTACTTACCCCAAGAGTATTGTTAGGAAGGTCGTTTTTCAGCGTCGCAAATATTTCGGTTTTAGCATAGTCCCAAAGCTTGCCCAAGCTCTCAATCCTGAATGAAGTTAGAGTGTTGGGTGAAGCTATGATCCCACAGTGGATGCACACTTACGCTGAGTCTTCCGTTACTGTGCTGTACCCAACAGCATAACCCTCCAATTTTTTGAGGCTTGCCCGAGTCGTCTCCAGTAATCCGTTGATGGCAGTAGCCTTCTCTTCAAGATCGCTGACCCTTTTCTTGGTAGAAGCGTGTTTTCCTTCCAGGTCTGCCTCCGCTGCTTTCATCTTCTTAATGATGGTTTCTTTATCATGAATATCTTTCTGCAAATCATTGATGTTTCTTTGAGCTTGTGCCAGCTTATCCTTCTCCTTTTCATTGTCGGACTGGAGCTTCTTCACCTGCTTCCCAAGGTCATCTACCGCCTTATTCCGTTCGGCGATGTGTTTGTCCTTGCCAAGAATAGTAGTTTCAAGCCTCTGCACGTTATCTTTTGTATCTTTGTGTCTGGCCTTCTCTTTTTCATGAGTCTCAAGGATTCCCTCCAGCGCCGTTTCGTGCTTTCCTCTTTGGTCGTTCATCTTCTCGTTGAGCTTTGCGATGTCACGGTCCTTGGCCTTCAATTGTTCGACTAGCTTGTCGTTTTCATCGTAAATGGCTTGGATGACATCGAGTCCCGCATTCGATGCCAGTGACTTGAACTGATCAAAAAACACTCTCACGAGGTTCTGGTCAGGGGCTTTGGGCGACGGTGTAGATGGTGGAGTCAAGGTTTTAGGAGGCATGTTGGTTGACAAGTCCAAAGATGAATGGAAAGAAGTCAATAGATCGCACACCTAAAGCTCTACACCAGCCTGTTCGCTTGAAGAGCCGAGGCGTTAGACATTCCTGTATCAGAAAATCGACACATAGGATCAATTTAAGTCCTGTTGCTTCCCTTATCATGAAGGGATTTCTCGAGGCCCTATACCCTCACTTGCGCCTCACTGGGTATCCCAAGCTGACGACGTGGCAGAACAGACATGGCCTTTGCAGAAGGTACAGCATGATCCAGTGAACACTCATCTGGTTGTTGGATGAGCGGCTCCCTAATCTGGTAGTCTAAATACAAGGCTGGCAAGGCTTCAATTCCCTATACCGCACAGCGAGTCAAACCAAAACGCACGGATCTCTTGGTGCGTCCCGCGAGTCATGTATTGCCTGCAGGCAGCCAATCGCACAAAAGCAGGTACTACGTGGCTTCGTGTGCTGCAGCGCGCACTTCGACTACTACATAAACGACCACGGTAGCAGCCCTCCATGACCCCTTCGGAAGATGGGCGCTTAGTTCAGGTTTGATTGGACACCTTGCTGATTAGGCTCGTTAGCATCGGCTGCCACGAATGAAAAGTTTAGATAAATAAACGTATGGGCCGATCCGTCTTGGTTCCCCGGGCGATCCTTTCCCGCCAAGGGCTTTCGGGCACTTGGAATGGGTAATATCCAAAAGCGGACTCACAATATCCTCTTGCCCAACTTCGAAGGTCTTTGGGTGCTCACTCAGTCACTACTTCCGCCAGACTTGTGACTCACATAGCTAACTCGTTTATGTGAGCGGAAAGTCCTAGTATACCTTGGCGGCTGCAGTCCGGATAGGATGGGGAAACGATGGCGCTGAGCTAGATTAGTCCAAATGGCGCCATTTTTAAATGGTATGCTGTTGAGGAGGAGTTATGCCAGTCAAGCCACACATGTTATTGACTTACTATTCCGTCTACAGGTGCTGTGCTCGTGTATCTTGTGATTCGCAATCAGCTAATATGAGATACCGCTCGCGGTAAATAGAGCTTTATACAATACTTTTCGGCAATGGGTTCCTTGACCTATAAAGCAGTAATAATGTTTTGTGAACCTGCCACTATACGCTCTTAGCCTTGGTTTATTGTTGATATTATTCTGGACTTCCTATCGCGAGTTCAATGTAGGGATGGGATCAGCCAACAGGCTATACTGTATACCCGGCTCCTCGTATAGGTACAGTCCTATAGTTCAGTTCCCTCCAGTTTTCTACAACATATATACCCCTCACATCAAACCATGAGATAGAATTGGTGAAATAATTTCTTATGTTTCCATACATGGTGAATAATGAACGGATATCCTTATGAACATTCTAACTCTATATGTACGTATATTAGTCTTGACTTGAGCATGCTGAACTTCATGTAGCATTTCATACCTAGGTTATAACAACAGATAGGTTGGCTTCATTCTAATCCTTGGCCAACTTCCGTTGAATTATAATACAAGGTATTGGAATACTATATCAGAAGTGGTAAAGCTAACTGAAACAGAGAATTCACAGGTGCTCGCTTTACTCAACCTAACTAATATGGTTGGCCTGTCAATGCAAGTTTTATTTATTGTTCGAATCGAGTTGTATGTATTTAATCTATGGGTCGAACTTCTGCACGCCATATATGCAAGACACTTGTGTCCAGCCAGTGGACTCATATGCTACTTGAAGTAACGATCAAGGCTACACAGTGCAAAAACAACATCATGGGAGCGGAGATCCTGATTGCTCAGGTGATGCTGTTTTCTCATCCAGGTATGGTTTTCTCCCTGTCACTACATGAAAATTTGTCTAGCAGTTGATATCGCAATTTTGAATCGCCATCCGCACAGAGATAAGAAAGATCTCGATTTGAGTGTGCGACCACCCGTCGCACTCGTTCTACAGCATGACCTCGACCCCTTTTTCATCACAGTTCGCATCGACGGACAGCTTCACGGACACCGCGGTTGGTTTAAGTTCCCCTCCTCAACGGAATCTTCCAAGAGACACCTCTGCGTCCGGGTTTCGCCGTCTGCGCACGAGCAAACTCCATTGGATGAGAGGGCAAGACAATTGAATCAAGATATGACAGCACGTCTAGTTCAGAATTTCAGGCTAATGTCGAAATTATTAAAGGGAGATCGGAAGAACCAAAAAGAAGTTGCGACCAAGCAACAGAAACAGCACGGCTCGCAAGCCGGACAATTCTTTCAACCCCAGCTAACGGGCCTCGAGAGTACACAATCGGCTGGATCTGTACTTTACCCCTTGAAATGGCAGCTGCAAGAGCGATGCTTGATGAATTACATGCTGCTTTGCCCACTCCCCCGAATGACGACAATAATTATATATTAGGGAATATTGGGCCCTACAATATTGTGATCGCTTGCCTTCCTGCTCGAGGATATGGTACAACCTCTGCGGCAACCGTGGCCACTCGAATGATCGCTACGTTTCTAACTATCCAATTTAGCCTGATGGTAGGGATTGGCGGCGGCGTTCCGAGCAGCACAGCCGACATTCGACTGGGAGATGTTATTGTTAGCAAACCAAACGAAAGACTCAAGGGAGTGGTGCAATATGACTACGGCAAAACCGTCGCGAACGCTCTATTCGAACAGACCGGTGCCCTGAACAAGCCCCCGCAGACTCTCTTGACCACAGTCGCTAAGACGCAAGCCGAACACATGATGCGTAGTCATCAAATGCTCAATTACCTTTCCCAGATGGCTGCTGCATATCCGCAAATGCAGAACTTTTACCCATCGTGGCCAAGAAGGCGATTACCTTCTCAGAGCGGGTCACGATCATGAAGGATCAAATCCTACCTGTGAAACTTGTGACCCAGCCCAGCGTGTGAACCGCCACGCTGGACCTTCGAATGTTCCGATAGTTCATTACGACTTGATTGCGTCTGGAAAACAAGTAATAAAGCATGGTAGAACCCAGGACCGGCTTTCTGAACAACGTGGATTCTTATGCTTTGAGATGGAAGCAGCCGGTCTAATGGATAATTTTCCATGTCTAGTGATTTGTGAAATCTGCGATTATGCTGATTCTCACAAGAACAAAGATGGCATGAGTATGCCGTCACCATTGCTGCTGCATAGGCTAAAGAGTTTGTCTCTATGTGACACCTGTGAGACAAGTTGAGGTCACACCAAAAGCTGTAGAGGTATAAGAGGATATAGAATCGTAATCAAGGATTCTTACTTCTTTAAGCTGTACATGCTTATCAATAGATCCCTATTTCTTATGGATCGATGCGGTGTCAGAACAGCTTAACTAAGGCTTGGAAGCTTTAGTTATATTTAAATGCGGACGAGTAGAGTAATATAGTGACTTTTGTTTTCACTGCACAATGAAACTGCATTTGACACCATTTTACGACTATCTTAGCGCCACAGCTGTTTAAGTCTACTCCCTACTGCCTATACATCTTTGTATATCCGCCTCTGGTTGGTCTTGCTCTAATTCTCGTGCCCAACTAGTCGTGACACTGCCGCCTAGAGGCTTCTTCGTCGCTCTACTCAACCACACTTCATCTCTTTGGGGGGAGCCAAAATCGACATCCTGGAGACCCTTTCCTCTTGTCTGTGATACTTTAAATCCTGCAACTGCCGTGGCTATCCTCTACGTTCTTTTCCATCGCTCATCAGCGACTTGCACTTCGTCCACACTCAAGCTCTAACATCCTAGGGAGTCACTAACAAAACAAAGATAAATAAATAAACTAAAGCAGGAAAAAAAAAAGAGCTCTTCAAATTTCAAAAGGATATTGAGGGGAAAACTAGAAAGAAAATAAAAATAACCAGAATGAAACCAATACTTAATACCCTACACCACTAAAAACGGCATCTCTTACCCATGACTATACACAAACACACGCATAATCCTGCAGAGAAACAATATGACGACATCCAAAGCCCCTCGAAATCTTCCAAACAGGGCAATCGGAGCCACGAGAGTGCGTAAACCTTCCGCAAGAAAATAGTTTGCCGATCAGTGACGACGAGGATATGATGAGATTTCCCCGCATTCTGCACTCCGCATTTTCCCCGGATCTTTGAATACTGCCCGATATGTCCGAAAAAGGAAGGTTTGGGCTCTTTGAATATTTTCCCGGGCTTGTTTTCTATATACTTGCTAAGTAGCGGATCTCGGGAGAGCGGGGGAAGGGTAATGTGCGGGATTTTTTTTTTTTTTTTTAATGTGTGGGTTGGGGGTTGGGGTGGTTGTACATACCGTATAAAATTGAATGATGTTTCCTCTTGTCTGGAGAGGAGTTTCTATGGTTGTGATCAAGGGAAGTGGATAGATTTTACTCGGATATTTGGATCAGTATCTGACCTGGCAGTCATGGCTCTCATAACCCATCTATTAATATTATACGCATCATGCCTCACTCTCGTCTCGGCCATAACTCTCAATTCCTTTCCCAATAAACCACGAGTCTTCGTCCTCTCAGATATCTCCAATGAACCAGATGATTCCGAGTCGTTCGTCCGATATCTCACATACAGTAACCAGTTCCAGACAGAAGGCATCGTGGCCACGACATCAACCTGGCTCAAGAATGAAACCGACCCAGATGCCATGCTCGACATCATCGATGCGTATGGGAAGGTGGTCGACAATCTGAACCACCATGCTCCAGCGGATTCACAGTACCCATCCGCAGAACATATGCGGAGTCTAGTCCGCGCAGGGTCTCCGGTATATAGCCCCTAGGGTTCCCAGTACCTCCATTTCTCACCAACATTATTAACACACCGGACAGGTCTACGGTATGGCCGCCCTAGCTCCAAATGCCACCTTCAGTGCCGGGGCCGAACTCCTCCTCGACCGCATTCAAGCCTCAACAGACAGCAGCTCCCCTCTCTGGGTCCTCGCCTGGGGTGGCACTAACGTCCTCGCGCAAGCCCTCGTCAAACTCCACAAGGACAATTCCCCGAACAAAGCCGCTACCCTCCGAAAGAACCTCCGCATCTACACCATTTCCGACCAAGACGATACAGGCGCCTGGCTCCGCCAGCAGTGGCCAGATCTGTTCTGGATTAACTCCATCCACGGCTGGAACCAGTATTACATGTCCACTTGGGTCGGGATCTCCGGCGACAAATTCTACGGCATTGACAAGGGCGGTCCAAATAGCACGATAGTCGGGAATGCTTGGATAAAGGAGAACATCCAAATCGGGACCTTGGGCGCCGCTTACCCAGACGTGGCATATACGATGGAAGGGGATACCCCGACGTTTCTCTATCTCATTCAGAATGGACTGGGGGTACCGGAGCATCCCGAGTATGGGTCGTGGGGCGGTCGGTATCAGCTGGTCACTCCCAATCAGCATGGGCTAGGGTTCAGACATTATTCGGATGTGCAGGACCAGGTGGTGGGTCTTAATGGGGACACTTTTAAGTCGAATCATGCGACGATTTGGCGGTGGCGGAATGCGTATCAGCATGATTTCGCGGCGCGGATGCGCTGGACCTTGACGGATGATGTAACGAAGGCTAACCACCATCCGCTGGTGAATGTTAATGGGAGTTCGGGCTTGGAGCTGGTCGATGTTTATGGGGTTGCTGGGTCAGAAGTAGTTGTGGATGCTGGTCAGTCAGTGGATCCGGATGGGGATGAGTTGACGTTCAACTGGATTTATTATCCTGAGCCCAGCACCATTAACGGCGCGCCGGATGTGAACGTGACGACTTTTGGGTCGCTTGGTGAAAAGGCCAGGTTGCCGGTTCCCATTATCAATAGGACCTGTGAGGCAGGCATCGAGCATTGTGATCTGTTCCATTTCATTCTGGAGGTTACGGATTCGGGTTCGCCGCCGTTGACTACCTATCGTCGGATATTGTTGCATGTTGCTGAGTCTGGTGGCAAATAGCCAGGGCATGAATTGCTATAAGTTATAGATGAATGATGCGATGCGACTTGGTTTGCCTTTAAGGAAATGACATGTTTGTGAGTGTAGTATTGGTTATCGTGTACCAGCAGTAATACTTATTAAGTAGAAGTACCCCGAATAGCACCTAACGCCGTCCGATCAAAAATACACCCCAGGTAGGACCATATATATCCGGCAGTTCGCCGGCAAGTCAAGGTTGGAATTAGTTTTTCAAGTCATCTGACGATACACGTTCCAAGCCCGCTTCTCCGTCCAAGTCCTCATTATAGAGCATCTTCGGGTTGAATGCCAGTGATCCTCGCGGCACGAAGGTGGATACTAGCACCAGTCCCGATATTATTGTGAATTGCACCGACGCGATATTTTGTATGGCTGCATATATATTTCCCCCGTTCTCAGATCCTCCAGTGTCGCTGTATATGCGGTCAATATAGCTTCCAAGGATCGGCGATGTGATGGCGTAAAGGATAATGTACGTCGAGTACAAGAAAGCCATTACCGCCCCCAGCGCAGAGACATTTTGCGTCTTCGATTCGACTCGTGCCAGCGTGGCTTGGATGTACGCTGCCAACGAGACGTCGCCAGCCGCCCAGCCAAACGAAATTGGAATAAATGTAGCTGCTGCCATCCAGGCGGCGCTTACCTGCATCGGCGGCCGCCAGAATGGTAGGTACCATGTTATGAGGAGCATGACGGCATCTAACCGGAGCCAGGGTACCGGTGTTGTCACCAAATTCGTGAATAGGATAACGAACAGTGCGCCTAGAAGCTCCCCTAAATTCGACCCACCCACGATGATCTGTGACCAAGCGGCATTACCCAGGTACCGGCGGGCAATTGCCGGTGCCACAGCATTTTCCAGGTAGCGGTGGGCATACAACGCAACGGAATACCCTGGAACCAGCCAGATAAACTTGCGCGAGGTGAAGATGATCCGAGCGCCAGTCCAGATTGACTCAACAAATAGCCAGAACCCAAGAGTGACCGCTTTAATGTATGGAGGTTGCCCTTCTGATACCGGCGTATCGTGACCGCGGAGCGTTTCGTCGGTGAGGAAGAACCAGGAGATAGCGGCGAATGCAAAACAGATCGGGGTGATCAAAAAAGAATAGTTGTTTCCAAAAAAGGGTATCAAGGCTAATGCGGTGCAGAACGCGCCACTGGTGCCAGCGACCTCGTAGAATATATGCACTAAGGCGTCCAAGTGACGCAGTTTTTTAACATTTCCCCCGACAATATCGCGCGGAATGACACGACGCATCAGTTCGACCATGCCATAGGCGATTCCCGCGACGCAGTAGACTGGGATCATGCCATCGGTATTGTACCGACCATAGTAATGAAAATCATGGTCGGGGTGGTGACCGCGAAAGCTTGCCGGTACAAATGTACCCCCGGTGCTAGCGTCGATGACGAGAAGAAGGGCACTGAAGAGGGCGAATACTAACACTGCGCTAGAGAGCACAATCCGAGAGGGGAATCTCCGAATGAGCGGGGCGATCAAAATGGATCCGATACACTGGCAGGCTTGGTTGAGGCCCACCATGAGCCCAACTCTTTGAAAAGTCTTTGCGGGCGTCTTGGTCCGCATCGCATCATAGTCATAGCGATTCGTCGCAAGGGCCACAATAGAGCCGTTGAAGGCCTCTAAACCGAACTTATATATCATAATACCCAAGATGTAGAAAGCCACATTGCGTCTCTCACGGGGCGTGAAAGTGTACCAGCCTTCCCGAACAACGTCGACGAAAAATGGCGCCATAACTTCGGATGTTCCATGGTACTATGGAGGCATCGCAACTCTCCAGGGAAGATCGCCGGTAGCGACCTGAGACAGTCGCGACGATATAAATCATCATGTTGTAGAGGAGCACCTGGTCATCTCACCACCCATTGTGGCTGTAAATTGTCAAGCGTTCCTGAGCAAGCCCGGTCGTGTCTGCAACTTGGCAGCAATTCCCGGAACAAATCCGAAAGCGACGTTAGGGCACGTTGCAAGGTGCCAACAGCAGGCAAGGGTGAGATGGCTTAAGATTTAATCATGGCGTTATGCATAATAGAATTCAGGCACCGGGCGAGCAAAAAGCAACCAAGCCCTTGGCCCAACTCGTCAAGGAATCGAAACACGCTTTCGGGCCACGTGCTGGGCGATCCAAGAACAGCTAGTCTCATTTCCTTGAAGGCCTGAGCTTTCAGGGGTCCATCCTAGAATCACTCATATTCCCAATCACGTCAAACATACGAGCACGGTTAACTCAACACTGTTCCTATTGTAAGGTCCGTTGATGGGGCTCTCCATAATCACCTTAAGTCCCAACTTCCATCAGACTACCAGCCCGTAGGTCCTACATAAACAATGATATGTACAACAGGACTGAAGCTCATTCACACCATATGACCTACTACATTCTTAGGCCATATATTCACTCGTTGACTGTGTCCTGGCCTATTCCGAATAGTGTGGGGTTCTGATCCATGGGTATCATCGGACCCCCTATGAGCCAATTTAGAAACCACTGGGGATATACCATAGCAAAATTGTGTGGGATTGGAAAGAATAACTACTCCCTTGACTTAGAGGCAACTGCAGTTTGATCAGTATTTCGCCTAGAACCTGAAATAGCTTCGAAGTGGGCTTCAACTCCAACGTCACTAGGTACTAGTGTAGTATGTCACCCCGGGCATGTATTGTAACAGCATGTCCCCAACCTGGGGCATCCTATCCCACTCTTCCCCATTGTCTGCTCTCAATGGGTAAGTTAGATTTCCGTGCTGTGAACTCTTTGATAGATACACCTACATGCTCAGGGAACATGTTGTGAAATATACGACTCAGACGCGGCAGACTGGGGTACAGAAGTCACGGGCCTAAGTTCGTTACGACTGCATAACATGACAATAAAGAGCTGCGTGCCCTGGAACTGGTTCGTGGGGGCACGAATACTCCTGCACCGAAGCTCACACACCAGGGCAAGGAGTATGTATGATAGCATTCCATCCAATCGATATTATTCTTTTAGTCCGGATCTCAGATTAGATGGACCCAGATTTAAAGTCTTCGAGCGAATTCCGGGGTTCGCAGTCTTCGAAGGTAACGCGTGGGAGCAGATCTTCCTCGCTAAGAAGAAGGCATCCAGCTTCTAATGCAAGACTTCATCAAGGAACTAGTAGAAGTACCCAATGCCTCTGGTAGCATTCGTATATAGACCTCTTCAGGCGAGCTTTTTCACGATAAACTTCCACACCGGGGACACTCTTAATCCACCCAGGCGTTTCTCGGGACATACCAGGAGGAAGATGCATCTCTTATTAACTGGATAAATCCCCTTAGCAAGCCAAGTGCTATCGCATATGGATTAGAACCTCTTGAAAACTGTACTGCATCCAATCTGGACGTTGTTGCCGGTGTGATTGACTGGGAAATGGCGGCTTTCTTCCCTGACGGTGGAAAAGTATTCATCGGCCCGATGAGAGACGCTCTTTGACCACTGAAAACTTAGTGGTATTGATATCATCAGCCTTAAGAATGTTAGTGCGTGCCACTAATTTTCGACGTTAGTTGCTTGCCAGAGAAGTACTAATGCTAAATATATGTTTGCGATAATTGTATCCGCTGAAGATATATATTACCAAACACCATGCTAGTACATTATTTTTTTTGTCAAGACCACTCCACTTCCAAGGTGTAACCATATCGCCTACGATTCATCGCATTATCTTGCTGGGTAGAGGATGAGGGGTTTTGCATTGCAGCACGAACCCATAGCAGATGATGGTGCCATGTCACGGGCTCTGCTGTTCAGGTGGACATTGTCGGGTGGAGCCTTTTAGCATACTAACAGGAAGAGGAATTCGTATTGTCCGAACATCACTTGTGCGATGACGACATAGTCTTGGTACCTTATGGCATTTGGAGCATTAAGTCAAGAAAGACGACGTTGGAAAAGTTTTATGCGTTGGCTCACGATAAGAATTCTCCTACGAGTTACTTCCTTCGATTTTCGTGAGCCCCTAATCATAGACCGCTTCTCCCCCCACCATTCGAAATACGGTGCTGCAAGATGACGGAATTTGGTAAATTAGCTCAAGATCTACCAGGATGGGGGGGAAATCATATGACTTGAGGCAATGCCAATGGCAGCCGACGATCTCCGTAGCCCTACTTTTCGGTCGAAGTTTGTCTGTGGGATGCATGCGTTATGTGGGGTCGTAACCGTGAGCTGCCCGCGCCGAACACAAACTCGAGGCATGTTAAACGACGGTCCCAGTGAAGGCCCCTTACTAGCTGGTTTCCCATATACAGACCCTTGATTATATTTTATGTTCTGTTTTGTACCGTTTAATTTTATTCTTTCTTCAGAGAACAACAAAAATAAAATGTAAGGAAAAGGGAAAAACAAACCGAAAGATAAGAAAAAAAGAAGTAACATTGGTCAGCCAGCCTCACCTCAATAAAGAAGGTTAGCGATAAAACTAGTAATAATGCATCAGCTTCCTTGGGACGACGCCCACATGTCCCCTCCCAACCCAATGATCCGGCGTTTGCAGTGCGCATGGGATTTTTTGCCTTCTTCCCCATAAATAGTAAGCCTTTGACTGGCTGAACCACGCCCAATAGTGGAAGGAGAATGTTTCGGAATTACGCCAGCCGAGACCAGAAATGCTTCCCACATGATATTCCTACAGAGCATCGCCTGTACTCCATCCTGTACGGTGTGCAGATCTCGAGTTTAAACGGTATCTACTACTCTGTACCTCCAAAGTACTTTGCCCAACCAGCGAGTGACGGGCGGACCCACGAGTACCGTTGAGGTACCCTTCCCGTGCCCACCGCCTTCCCGGAGAGAACTGATATGGCACTACATAGATTATCTGTCGCTTATTTTTTGTTCTGATTAGATTTTAATTACTCCATACTCCTCCTTAGTTTCGCCGTCTTCACTGGCGCGTGACGGCTTACCGACTCTATTTAATCCTTCATCATTTTCCCGCTGCCCCGGAGTTCCTTTGTTCTTTTTTCTTTCTCAGCTATGGGGTGGCGTTATCCCTGCAGAGTCATCGGTTGAGGTCTTATCTCACGGGTCGTGACCGAATTCCCTGACCTGAGAAAAGGAGGGAGTGTGGCATGTCCTTGAGTTAGACACTATTTTTGCCCTTCGGAAATTATTCATCTATTGCATCACGGGTTAGAAACATTGTACAACATCAGAGACACAATTTCGAACCCCTACGGCCCGACCTCTTCTTGCCTCATTCCGTGACTCTGATACCGAGATATTCCTGGCAGATCAGAGCATCAAATCAGTTGCTGGTCCTACTGATACGTTTGATTTATCACAAGCGTTTAGACATTTGCATTGCAACAATAATTATGGCTACAGAAGCAACAGCCTCCCCTGGTGAACACCGAGAGGCTAGTTCTCAAAGACCATCCTCTGGTCCCTGGTGGAAAAGAGTATTGAAGCCTTCATCTGCCAACGACGCGGAGGCCAATCAAGACAACATTAACTATCGCTCCAAGTCGACCTTGGGGATTCTCAGTGACAAGCAAACTGATGAAGTACCTGGTAAGTTCTCTTATCAACGCGTCTCGACAGCTTGAGAAATCCACTGACAGAGGCTCTAGGAACGGTCCTTCTACTATCATCAAACCGCAATGAGCCATTAGGGTTGAGGCACCAGCCCCAGCGGACATCCCGCTCGTCCCTCCCATCTCCATACCCCCCATCGCGTTCATCTTCGCGTACCTCCGCAAAAAGTCGGCCGTCGAAGAAGAAAACCGCGGATGGACAGATCGTCTTGGACCCCCAGCCTGAAGATTCGATGAACGACCCGTTAAACTGGCCAGTCTGGCGTCGGGATGCCGCATTGTTATCGCTGGGATTTTATTGTCTGATGGGAGGTGGAATGACACCGATCCTGGCCGCTGGTTTCACGCAGGTCGCGGAAACTTATGGCGTGTCCACTCAACAGGTGGCCTACACCACAGGTCTGTATATGTTGGGTCTCGGAGTGGGATCCGTCATCATGTCGCCGACCGCGATTTTGTATGGAAAACGGCCGGTCTACCTTCTCGGCGCCACCCTTTTCGTTATCTCAGGCGTCTGGTGTGCCCTATCTCCCAACTACCCCAGTCTAGTCATTGCCCGCGTTTTCCAAGGCATTGCAGTAAGCCCGGTGGAGTGTCTACCCTCTGCGACCATTGCCGAGATATACTTTCTACACGAACGGGCCTATCGAGTGGGGATTTATACCCTTCTCCTCTTAGGAGGGAAGAATTTAATCCCTTTGGTGAGTGCTGCCATTATCGGCAACTTGGGCTGGCGTTGGGTGTTCTGGATTGTCTCTATTGTGGTGGGAGCTTGCCTGGTCCTGTTGTTTTTCTTTGTCCCGGAAACATTTTGGGATCGTACGCCGCGCCCTCGCGCGCGCAAACGTCCGCATTTGTATCGGAGCGTGTCAGACCTGGTCTCTCATGGCATTCGCGGGCGCCCGACGCATGCACAACAACTCGACGATCATGCCCCAGAGGCTGACACCGAATCCGCGCTGCCCAAGAAGTCCAAGAAGGGCCATGTCGGATTCGTAGAGAACCCGGACGCGGAAAGTCAATCACCTGACGAAAAGGAGACGGCGGCAGACCATGACCATGTCTTAATAACGCCGGATGCCCCAGGCGAGGACCACGTACACTTCGCACATAACTCCGACCCGGAAAAGGCCGACGGGTTTCTACAGCCTCCTGCTCCTGCCGCTCCGGGCCCCGAGCGTCCATCCGATCTAGGAGTTAGCCGCCACGCCGCCTTATCTCCAGCCCGCAGCGATTCGCTCGATCCCGGCGCACCAATGAATGGAACCATGCATTACACGAATTGGCTTCGGGAGCGACCTCAGATGCCATATTTGCACTATCTCCGGGTTTGGAACGGTCGAATCTCCCATGACAATTGGCTGCGAGTGGCCGCGCGCCCGTTTATCCTATTTGCCTACCCGGCTGTGCTGTGGTCGGCAGTTGTTTACGCGCTCTCGGTCGGATGGTTGATTGTTCTGTCAGAATCCGTTGCAAAAATCTACGAAACGCGGGACTCCTACAATTTCACGGCCTTGCAAGTGGGACTTGTGTACATTTCGCCGTTTATAGGAGGCTTACTGGGAACTGCCGTGGCCGGGAAGGTATCCGATGTGATTGTCCGATACATGACCCGACGTAACGGTGGCATCTATGAACCAGAATTTCGGCTGGTGATGGCCATTCCCATCGCAATATCGACGACAATAGGTCTGATGGGATTTGGATGGAGCGCGGAGGAGAGGGATGCGTGGATAGTGCCCACAGTCTTTTTCGGCGTGGTTTCGTTTGGATGCTGCCTGGGTAGCACGACGTCAATCACGTTCTGTGTCGACAGCTATCGCCAATACGCAGGCGAAGCATTGGTGACTCTGAATTGGAGCAAGAGTGAGTTTCCTTACAATGACTCAATGCTATATTTCCCTGGGTACTCGCGACTAACAACAGTTTCCAGATGTATTCCACGGGCTGATCTTCTCGTTATTCATTGTCGACTGGCTAAACGCGCAAGGGTCTCAGACCGTGTTCTTAGCCCTGGGTGGGATTCAATTGGGATGCCTTCTATTTACGATCCCCATGTACATTTATGGAAAGCGGCTTCGGATGTGGACCGTCCGGAAACGCCTGATGGAGAAATGGTAGATACTACCTTTCGAGATTGCGAGCGCAATCTTTGATGAGTTATGATTGGACGTATATAGGTCATGGACGTTCAAGTACATACTATGCATTGGTTACGTCCCTGAGTCGTCATGATGTGCATTATACATGTCGAGCTAGTATATATATAGTATAGAGTGATATCAACTTTTATCTGTTTGAAACTTGAACTGTCTTGGGGGGGCAACTCACATGATCTGCGATGCGTTACTTAGTAATTCCGTAGAATCAACCTAGTTGATTGGACGACGTAACGGACGGACTGACTGAACCATGGACACCGCCGCGCATCATTGGGATTCTAGAACGTTTAGTCAGGATCCATGACAGGTGCCCCGCCTGAGGCAGCGATCGAGAGTGACTCGAGACTCTAAACAAGAACGAAGCCAAGCGAGGGACTAAAACGGGACTGGTCATAGTTGATAAATCATCGGCAAAAGCATCAGCCAGTGGGATTGGCAAGATCTATTGAATTAAATTGAATCGTGCATGCATGACAGGACCTTTAATAATATTAAGGTGCGGAGCTCTCCGTAGAGCGGAAGGACTAAAGCTGCCAACGCGTCAACCTGGCCGTTCAGTGGTGGCATTTTGGGCCGAAAACAGGGTGGCCTGGAACTGCAGGCTCCACTCTTACCCGACGCAGCCTAGTGGTTCCCTGCAGATTGATCCAGTGAGAAAACATCTTTGG
This sequence comes from Aspergillus tamarii, assembly GCA_030556085.1. Lineage (NCBI taxonomy): Eukaryota > Fungi > Ascomycota > Eurotiomycetes > Eurotiales > Aspergillaceae > Aspergillus > Aspergillus tamarii. The sequence goes on along the minus strand of JARVTJ010000005.1, from coordinate 2,704,059 downwards.
TCGGAGGTCGTTTCATCATCTTCCTCCACTGCCCTGCCTGAGTCCCAATCATCATGACCGTGACTACAATTCCGGGTCAGCGCCATCTGAGATCGCATGGGTCTTGAGTTTTCTCCCCCCTTACCGTGCCAATGGTCGCTTACAGGTACCTCCAATCAACCGGCGTCGCGGGGAACCAGACCGGCATCATGCTCGGATTGCCATATAATTTGGCATCCCAAAAGTGGATGATGTCGCCTTGTCTGGCTGGCCCTTGTTATTTGTGCGATCGTCTATCGCCACTGACCCAGTAAATCTTCCAATATGAGGCAACAGACGTCCCTTCTTTTTCGAAGTTCTTTTGTTCCCTTACCGTGGGATCGTACCCTCAAGCCACGACGCTTACTCCATCTACTGTCCGCCTTGGCACATGCCGCGGCTTGCATATTAAACCGGTTTCCTGTCTGGGACATTATTCATAAAACTCATTTCAGGACCCCGGTTTCCAGCCCTTGTTTACACTTTTTTTTTTTTTTTTTTTTCCCTTCCTTCTGGTTCTTTCCGTCTTTTCCCCTCCCGTCCTCACAGTCGTCAGTCTTTTAGGCTTTATTCTTGCGCCACACACAATCCAGCCGACAACAGTTCCGTCCTAAGAGAAGGGACTGACGATGGAGTGCGATTGAAGCAATTAAACGATTAAACCTTTTTGCGTGTTTTCACCCCTCCCGTTCTGGCCGTTATCTCGTTCTTGGCAACCATGGAGTCCACCCACAGGAGCGATGACCATAATACCGGTCGCCGAGTTCGTGAGCTCTATCGCTACTTTCAACCGGAACGAGTCCTCAGTGGGAACCGGGTCTCCAGCAGTAATAGCTCGCCTTTCTCGGCCTCGGCTCCAATCCAGGATTCGTCTCTCGCTACGCCTCCGTCGCCGTCGATCTCTTCGCAACCACCGTTACCGTGCCCCGTCGGTGCTGCATCTGCGGTCGTGCCCGAGGAGGCCCTGGTCCTGGGAAATCCCAATACGACGTTGACATCCTTTGCGCAGCTGGCAGCGTTGCGCCTTGATGTCGAGCGTGTGCTGATTAGGTAGGTGGGACTTTTTCCTTTTTTCACTGAAGTGCCGTCGTTAATCATTGTGCTGTTTAGTGTCTCGGATCGCAACTCACAATTCATCCTCGCACAGTCACCACGGTCACCCACCACACCAAGCCAGCATGATTTGCCAGGAGATGAGATCTGGAGTGGCTGTAGCACCATCTCAGCCGAGGCATGGAGGATGTGTGCGGTATGTCTCATTGGCCGGGAACGCTTTATTCACTCACTAATTAGACCGTTTCTCGTGTAGGCTACAGTAGCCCTCGGTCCTTCGAAAAGAGAGGAGGGCCAGTGCAAGTTTTTGGTCGTTGACGATCTAAGCGAACATGACGAATACAAGAACCTTTCATTTGTGCGCGAGAAGCCCAACTTTCGCTTCTACGCAGGGACCCCTTTGACAACGGAGACCAATATCAATATCGGCTGTCTCTTTGTCCTGGATACTAAACCACATGATGGGCTGACCGACATCGACAAGGAGACGATGAAAACCGTGAGTATGCTTATCATGGACTATTTGCGAGTGAGCCGTCAAGCTTCTGAAGGAAGACGTGCAACTCGGCTATCTCGGGGTCTCAGCTGTTTTGTGGAGGGTAGTTCCAGCCTTGTGGATACATCACATCCTTCATATGCGGGAAGCTTCGCCGCGGTACCGGGCACACCCCAATCTTCTAATCTGAGGGCGAACCATCTCTCGGTAGGTTCGCTCAACAGTTTCGAGCTCCCTTCGCGGCGATCCCAGAGCAGTGATGCCCGTTCGATCAGTTCCATGTCAGAGGGTCGAGGCGATTCCGGCTTGTCACCACTTCCGGATTGGTGGTCGGGTAATCGGGGGAATCAGCGGCTGGAGGAAGCCCATGGTAACTCCTGGGCCTTTAAGCGGGCGGCAAATTTGCTGCGTGAGAGTCTTGAGCTTGGTGGTGACGGCGGTGTCATTTTCTTAGAGGCAGGTAATACGCCAATGCTTGATATGGAGAGCGGCAGCGACTGTTCCGCGGAAAACAGCTCGCCGGCTCCCGTATTGGCTATCTCAACAAATGACGATCCGTTCGCGCCGGGACCGGGTAGCTCCAATCTCTACCCAGCATCAAATTTCGATGGCAGTTTTCTGCATCAGCTGCTCCGGCGCTATTCGAAAGGAAAGCTGTGGTCTTTCCACCGAGATGGGTTGGTGTCCAGCTCCGACGACGAAAAGCCTTCTCGAAGTCGCTCTCGAGCCAACAAGGCCCCCGAATTAGGCAGGGGTACGGGAAAGAAGTGGAAGTCCCTGGAAAACTCCATGCTGAACCTCTACTTCCCCAACGCAACCCAGGTTCTCTTCGTGCCTTTGTGGAACGCCGCCAATTCCCAATGGTTTGCCGGTTGCTTTTGTTGGAATACGGTCGAAACCCGCGTCTTTAACTCGTCCGTGGAGCTGAGCTCTGTCCTTGGCTTCGGATCTTCGATCATGGCAGAGTACAGCCGGGTCGAATCGCTTATCTCTGATCGTCAGAAGGGGGACTTCATCGGGAGTATATCGTAAGTGTATCTGCAATATCTTTAGTCTCGTAGGTCGGCTATTGATCGGTATTTCTTAACACAGACATGAATTACGCAGTCCCCTGCATGGTATCTTGGCAGCGGCTGAGTTTCTGAGCGGGACAAAACTGGATGACTTTCAGGGTTCACTCCTGGAAACCATCGATGCATGCGGCCGGACCTTGCTGGACACGATGAACCAGGTCCTAGATTATAGTAAGATTGTCTCTTTGGAGAAGTCATGGCGTCACATGAAGCGGGACAAAACAGTACCATCCGACTACCGGGCGCTCGATCGGCTATCAGCTCATTTGGACACGTATGTATCAACAGACCTAGCCCTTTTGACAGAGGAAGTGGTGGAAGGCGTGTGCCTGGGGCATGCGTACGGCCAGAAGTCCACTATCTCTTCCGGTCAGCCTGTTGTGGTTTCGCCTACGGAGGACCCAGGCGACAAAAGCAGCCTTTGTCAACCCCGGCCTGAAGTGGATGTCGTCGTGAACATCGCACAGAACGATTGGGTCTATCAGACCCCACCAGGAGCTCTACGGCGCATTATCATGAATGTGTTCGGTAACGCTATGAAATATACAGATTCAGGTCGGGTGTCTGTGCGACTGGAGGTGACCGAGGCTGAGGGTCGTTCTCGTCGGTCAGGCATAGAAGAATTGGTGACCCTCGTCGTTTCGGATACCGGGAAAGGCATTTCGGAGGAGTTTTTGCGCGGGCGCCTGTACACTCCGTTCGCGCAGGAGGATACATTGGCCGTGGGAACTGGTCTAGGGCTATCTATTGTCCGGAGTCTTGTGAAATCGTTGAATGGTCGCATCGATGTGAATAGCACGCCTGGTGAGGGGACTACTGTAAAGGTCACCCTGCCTCTCTTGCGACCGGATGTCGAGGATATCGCCGAGGATCCGCTCACCCCGCGGTCACCATCCGTAAAGGAAAAGGACAGCCCCACCGAAAGCCGCCTTTTACGAGACCACCATGCCGGTCGGCGGGTTGCCATCGCCGGTGTGGACCCAGATGAAATAGCAGGCCATCCTTGGTGGTCTATTATCAGTTGTTATCTGACCGATTGGTACGGCCTCGAGCTAGTCTCCTCCTCGTCTCGGGCCCCTGTCGACATCGTTCTTGCTGATGGAGCGACTTCGGCTGCGGATTTGAAGGAGCAATTTGTAACCAGAGTCCCAGCTCTTGTCCTACTTTGTGACAAATCCATCGACCGAGCTACTAAGCTCAAAGAGTGCTCTTCTCTCGCCAGCATAGTCAATATCATCCGTCCGCCCTGCGGTCCACACAAACTTGCCCGAAGCATCCGGAAGTGTTTTGATTCACACGCTGACAGCATCCCGACCACGAAGTCCATTGTCCTCCCAGAACGTCCCAAGTTCGTACCTGACGGCAAAGGCGGCTTTGAGTCCGAGTTCTCCGATGATGTGGCAGATTTAACACCAGGCGCCGCGAGCAGTTCGGGCGCATCATCATCCCTTGAATCAGCACATTCCCCCACGCACAGTGAAGTTCCAGATGTCCTTCCTACCATCGTGTCTCCTTCTTCTTCAGTACGGGATCCATCGCCGTCCGAAATCAAGGAACTCGAACCCAAGCCCCAGCGCCTTGCACGTGTCCTGGTCGTGGACGACAACTCTATCAACCTCAATCTCATGCTGACTTTCATGAAAAAACGCAACCTGGCTACGCTGGACTCTGCTGAAAACGGTAAAGTAGCAGTCGATGCTGTTGAAAGGCTTCAACAAGGCTATGACCTGATTTTTATGGGTAAGTTGTGTTTGCCCTTTGATTACCAGTTTCCTTGGTTGGACAAGTAGACAAATTCTAACCCAAACGAATAGATATCTCGATGCCCGTCATGAACGGCTTTGAAGCTACGAGGGCTATCCGAGCCATCGAGAAAGAACGCGATTGTTGTACTCCTGCGACGATCATCGCCCTGACTGGACTCAGCAGCTCTCGCGACGAGTCGGAAGCCCTTACGTCGGGCGTCGATCTATTTCTCACGAAACCGGTGTCTTTCAAGGAGGTCTCACGACTCTTGGAAGAATGGGCAGAGAAAGGCCTAGCAGACCGGTGTCTGTCATCATGATTTCTTTAAACCGACGGAGACTTGTCGAGTTTGGATTGAAATCACGTGTTGCATTTGTTTTGCATCTTCCATGGGCGGTTGCTTGATTGTTTTTGAGTATTTCATTGGATGTGGATATGTTCTTAGATCTGTCACGAGTGATACCCTTGCATGATGATAATACACGAATCATATGTTCTTGCGCAGTTGGTATTCCTTTTCGTAGGCATCTTGGAGCGGTGTTGTATTCTTCATGCTGGCATATATTTCCATTTGAAATGATATATTTGTGTGTGTGTTTCGCTTTAACGACACATTCGCCATCAAGGAGGCATGTCGAAGCAATTTAGAGCACAAAGTTAGATGTACGATCAAACAAATAAATATATCCTTTCAATAACACCCCAAGAGCTCAATATAGATTCTCAGGATCGAAAAAATATCTAACGCTATCTAGACTAAATCCTGTCTTCCTTAGCAAATACATAATCTTAACGGTAGGGCTCCAGTATCCAATACTACAATAGGATATCTTAACAATAAAACCAAGGTATCATTCATGAAGCGTAGAAATTAAATAATCTATCCAGGATATCATAGGACATAGGCAGATATGCCATGTCATCAGACGAAGGTATTCAAAAGAGGCAAGACATAGATATGCATGAATCAAAGCTAATAACGCTCAAGAAGCCATGTTCTTCTATTAGTTTCGTCCATAGCGAGTAAGCGCTTACTTTCGATGCGCTTGACGCTGGTGTAATTGTTGACGACGGTCTCGCCGATGATGCTCTGTAAAGCGGAGTCTGCCTCCAGGGCGTCTAGACTTTGGGTGAGAGACTTGGGGAGTTGGGTTGTGATGCCTAGGGCTTCGCGCTCGGCTGGGGGTAGTTTGGCTGCGTCGTCTGTTTTGTTTTTGTTAATTTATTTTGATCTTGGGCTAGGGGCACTGTAAGTTGGGGATGAACTTACGGATACAGTCCTTGACGGTGAGAGGGAGATTCTCCTTCACGCCTAGATAACCGGCGGAGAGGAAGGCGGCGATGGCGAAGTACATGTTGGCCAGTCCGTCCAGTGTCTTGATCTCCCAGTGGCCTGGGGAGATCTTGCGGATCGGGGTTTCACGGTTCTGCGTGCCCCATGTGACCCATTCGCTGCCGGCCCAGAGACCTGATTTAACGCGGTCGTAACTGACATCCTGCGACAGAGTGAATGCCGCCAAGGCTGGGTAGTGGCGCATAACACCGGCGAGGAAGGCGTCTTCGTGGGTGGGCGGCGCAATGGAGACGTGAGCGTGGGACGCCGAGCCCGCGGCGTGGGGGAGCGGACGGGGGTGGAGCGTAGCGCGAAGGCCGTGCTGCTCGGCCACACAGGTGACGACTTGGCGGGCTTTGATCAGGGTGTCTACCGCGGCGATGGGTGAGCCGGGGGGCAGGATGAACTCAAATTGGCCCGGGGCGGACTCGGCGTGGAATTGCTCCAGATGGATGCCAGTGGATGCGAGGGCCTCGACAATCTCCTCCAGTAAGGGGACCATCTTCCGGGTATCGCTGGTCATTTGCGACCAGGAGTGGTTCCGGACTGCGGGAACATAGTCGGTCTCACCCGCGTCGTTGGTGGTGGGCTTGAGAAGGATGACTTCGATCTCAAAGCCGCAAGTGACCTCAATACCGTGCTCGCGCAAGTTGTTCGTGACTCGTTGCAAGGTTGTCCGAGGACAGCCGGGCAGTGGGGCGCCTTCTTCCGTTTTCCAGTAGGTCATCACGGTGGCACTCTTCGAATCGATTCCGACATTGCGGCGAAGACTGGACAGGTCCGGCTCCATGTAGAACTGGCCTGTGACCGACCCTTCCGGCGCAATACTGTCATCTTGCAGCATCAGCTGGGTGCAGAGACAAATGCCAACCCGACGTTGCTTGCGCACGATCTTGGCAAACTCCGCGACGGGGAACATCCGAACACGGGTCGTATTGGTGTAGTCAATGAATTGCATCCAGATATACTTGACATCGGGATTACCCCGCATGAATGCATCGAGAGTAGCGGTCGACGAGGCGGACACGGAGTTCGCCGAGATCGGTGCCTCGTAAGCGAGCTTCTCGTTCAAGCTGTACGCACGGTTGGAGTTGCAAAAGAGGATGTCAGCGGCCGCCTGTTTCGCCTGGTCGACAGTAAAATCGCCGTGGTGAACATAATCGACGAAGACCTTCTCCATCACATCACGGAACTGCTTGTTAGCCAAGTAGAAGGTTTCCGGGAAGAAATGACCGTCGGTACTCCACAGCAAACGCGTGGTGGGCACGATGTCCAGACTTTCGCGCAGAATGGACTCCTGCGCATCGCGGCTTACCATGGGGAAAACCTCTCCCAGGTCCAGGTAGACATTGGGGTATACACAGGCCAGATATCCGGCTTCCCTTGTGTATGGATACGAAGAGTGCAGCAATACAAAATCTACTTCGGGGTACTGCGCGATTAATGACTGCAGGTGGGCCGGGTTGGCGAGCACTAGGTCGATGTCGTTATCGCCCAGTCCAGTGTGCAGCTGCAACGGTTTGTTGGGGGCCGATGCGCTGGCGGCCTTAGCGGACTGCAGGAGATTGAGCGTCTGACGAACAACCCAGTCATTCAGCCGCTTGTCCTCCACCCGGTACGCAGACCCCTGTCCTTGGCCAACCGTACGCGCGAATGACTCTAGCAGGAGGGTATCATCGCCGTCCTCGGTAGGCTGGACGTTAAGCCCAGTTCGGTAGCAAATCACCGATTTGAACCCCACCACTGCGGGGTCGGCGATCGCCTCGGCGATACGTTGCCTAAAACCCTCACGGAACTGCTCCCACCGCTCCCGCAGCACCGAGACATCCCCTTCCTGAGGCCGGGTGTCATCCCGCATCAGGGTGGAAATCGATTCAGCTGCCAAGGTCTCGATCCGCACAATCCGTTTAGTCTGCGATGTGGTGAAGCGGTCATGCCATTCATAGGATTCAATGTCTTGGTCGGTGAGGAGATCGTCGAGAAGCAAAGTATGCGTGCCCTGCAGACACTCGCGAATCAGACCATCGTAGTCGCGCTGTACCCATGTGTCGCGTGCCGCCTTGACATGCTCCCAGTCGGAGGAGGCACAGCGGTAGAGGGCGGCGAGCTGTGTGGCGGCGCGGTGTAATGGTAATGTAGAGCGAGCATTGCACAGGGCGGATCCTTGAGCTTCTGAAGTGATCTGTTCAAAGGGATACTTGGCGTAGTTGCAGGCCTCGTCACGCTTCAAGATGTTATGGGCATGGTTATCAATGAGGGGGTGTGTTTGAATCAAGGATTGGAGGGAAGTAAGATCCATGGTTGATTTTAAAAGACAGATTGATTATTATGATTAGGTAGAGTTTTAGAGGAAAAATGTCGTAATTATGAGATAAATGATAGTATGTTCATCACAGAGTAGTGTTTGGAAAGTTGTAGGTCGACCGGCCAGAAGACCGACGAGTATATAAACGACCCGATTCAGGGAGGATCGATAGTAGCAACAGAAACAAGAAAAAAAAAAAAATCGAACAAAAATAGAAAATCAAAACAGCAGTAGATGCTTACCCAAATAGGTAATTCGTCAGTCTCCGAATGTCGATCAAAGGTCGTCGAGATGGTCGAAATTGATCAGGACCGTAAGGCGCGATGTCACAATATCGGAGATGTTACCTCAAAAGAAAGAAGGGCTTAGTTCAGCATCGGCTTGGGGGGGGGGGGGAACAAGAAGATCAAAGTTCTGGCATGATTGGCAGGACAAACTCTTCCTGTCCCTGTCACTGTCACAGGGGGAGACACCAGATCATGCCAATCCCAAGGCGGAAGACTCGACGACCGTGAGTTTCGTAGTTTCGTAGTGGAATCAATCATTGAGAAGAGAAAGGATAGAAAAAGCAGGAGTGGATGAAAAAGAAGATCAAACCAAATCCATCGATGATCACTGGATAGCTCGTGCACTATGCCGGATCCGGCAATCTCTACGAGCAGCGGCAACTTCCAAAGCGGTTAAGTGCCGACTTTTTTGCCCAGTTGGATCAAACTAACTAAACTTAGATGCTCCTCGGATCCCGCTAGGCTCCATCAGGCAATTAGTGTTTTTTCGGAGCTGGACTCCGACAAACTAAGAAGCATAATTTATGCCTGAGGTCCGTGCCGCTCACTATAATTGAATTACTGACTGTATGACATTTTCTCGATTAGACTACCTAGAGCAGTTAATCGATTTTGTCGCTTCAGTCCCAAAAGGACACCTAACCTTGCATTGCACGCTTAAGACCCCTCTGTTATGCCGACTAATACTGTCCCTCAATGGTCAGAGTTCCCGTCTTCGTCACCAGATACTCATTCACGGCAACCTCCTTCCCACTTTCCTTGCCATAGCCGGACTCCTTGATGCCTCCAAATGGAGACTCCGCAGCGGAGGAGTTGCCCGTATTCATCCCGATCATGCCGGCGTCTAGGTTCTCTAGTAACCTCCACATACGATCGATATTCTTAGTGAACGCGTAACTCGCCAGTCCCATGCTCGTGTCATTGGCCAGCTGCACTGCCTCTTCCTCCGTTTCAAATTTATAGAGTGCAGCGATAGGCGCAAAGGTCTCCTCCCGGGACACCAACATGTCCTTGGTCATGCCCGTCAGGATCGTAGGTTCAAAGAAATACCCCTTGGTACCCGTGACCTTATTTCCTCCCAGAATCACGTCCGCCCCAAGTCGACGGGCATCTTCGACCTGGCTGAGCGCCTTATCAATGCTCCGTGGAGTGGTAACGGGGCCCATTGTCGTGTCCTCTTTGGCACCATGACCCACGACTAACTTCTGCGTCCGCTCCTTGAGCAACTGCGCGAAGCGATCATAGATGCCCGCCTGGACATACACTCGGTTGGCGGTGATACACGCCTGTCCCGCATGCCGCCATTTCAACGCCATGAGCTGATCCAACGCCTGGTCCAGATTAGCATCATCAAACACCAGGAACGGACAGTTCCCGCCCAGCTCTAACGTCAACTTCTTCAGTCCATGTGCACAGTGCGACGCAATCAATTTCCCGACCCGCGTAGAGCCTGTGAACGTCACCTTCTTCACCAATGGATGCTTACACAACGCCTCGCTCAACGGCGGCGTATTCTCCAGATCCGTCGTCAACACATTAAACACGCCCGCCGGGAAACCCGCTTTCTGCGCGAGATGCGCCAACACCAACGCCGACAGCGGTGTCTCGGGACTCGGCTTCACGATCATCGTGCAACCCGCCGCGAACGCCGCACCAGCCTTGCGTAGGACCATCGCAATGGGGAAATTCCAGGGCACTAAGGCGGCCGCCACGCCAATGGGCTGCTTGACCGTGAACACCCGGCGATTCGGCGCCGAGGGGACACTAATGCTACCGTGGATGCGCTCGGCTTCACCGGCAAACCACCAGGTGAAACCGGTCGCGTAGTCGATTTCTCCATAGGACTCGGCCAGCGGCTTACCCGTCTCGTGCGTGAGGATCTTGGCGAGGTCGGGCTTGGCTTCCCGGATGAGCGCGTCCCATTTCAGGAGCCATTGCGCTCGCTGGCGGGGGTTGCTTTTCTTGTATTGCTCGAAGGCGGCGTGTGCAGTTTCTACAGCTGATGGAACGTCCTCGGCGCTGTTGGTCGGACAACTGGCCCATGCGATGTCTGTTCCGGGGTCTTCACAGGGATAGATGGTTAATAGCTATAGTCGCATAGCTACGTAGGCTTGTGTTCAGGTACTGTACCGACGACCTCAAAGCGCTTCCCACTCTTCGACTGAACCCAACTGTTGCCGACGAAGGAGTCAAAGTGGAGCAGACTCGGGTCGTTCAACTATCAGCCCTGCATTAGTTGTTATCCGATCACGACAGAAGAAGTTCCATACCTCGAAGGGCAGTTTATACTGTGTCGCCATGATAAAATCCTATGTCTGTACGGTAAATCCTGTAAAATCTGTAGCTACAGAGAAATGAATAAATACCAAAGGGAAAGAAAGGTGGAGAGCTCTGCGACTCGTATCAAAATTTATAAGCATTTGAGTTCTGTCAAAACCCCGCAGCTCAACCCCTCATTGGATTTTCCTTCCCTCGGCACTGACTTCGATCACAGTTTCATCTAACATCAAACTAGTAAATCACTTAAGTTCATATTTATACCTCAATATGTACTCATCGTGCCAGATGATATCATGTAGAAAAACAGAAGTTATGCTACCCTATCCACCTCACTCCTTGTATACATAATCCCAGCTGTCAAGACGTAGAATGCGCTCTCTATCCGACCATAGCTTAGAACAAGAGAAACTGTAGTAAGCCTCACGATGCGAAATGGAGTGTATTCGCAAGATTCGAAGCAGATGTGTTGTATTTCTCAGTGTATGTGTAAATTCTCGATTGAAAAGAATGAGACAGAGGCACTGAGGCTTGGATAGGGACAGGCATGAATGCATAAAGGCATCTAATGGAGGTATCATGTTTCTCTATACTATGCCTCGGGCTTATTAAACCATCGGACTATTGAATTCTAGAAGTAATACTACCTACTGGGATTTCATACCACTCAGATAATAGACCAGAATAGCCTAATAAAAGTGGTTTCAAAGTCTCCGGGTATGTCTGTCCCCAACAGTAACATTATATGTAATGACCACTCTTTTGCTCCTTTTTTCTTTCCAAGCAAAAGGTTTGGAACGCGTATTAACAAACCATAGTTACCTATTAGCATTTAAGCAATCCTCTCAAAGCATTTGAGGTACCTCCTATGTATGCACAATCAAAAATCTAGCAGACACAGACGGTAGATCTTACATTTGCAGGTCTATCAATAAAAGCTAAAGTTAGGGAAGAAGGATTCTCTTGAAGCCCCTCAAAAATATATAACTTCCTAAAACTTTATTTATATTATCTAAAGTAAAGGACTAGTAGTTCATTGAGCAACCGTATCAATCCAGTACCACTTTGCAATATCACGATCGCCGCCGCCAAAGCAGTGTGGAGTTGCTCCAGTAGTTGCTGATGGCACATTGCTATTTAATAGACCGAGCGCATGCAGCCTTATACGATCCCTCGGGCCAAAGATAGGTCGGGCAGAGGTCCAGAGCGCTAGTCGACAGACATGTATACTATTGCTTGTATATATATATATATATATATATATATATTTGTTTGTCGCCTGCACTGCTCGTTTTCAAGCAGAGAAGGGACAAGACTGAAACCATGATCTCTCATAACAACTGTATGTGAGGTATAAGACACAGTACTTGAGGTAATGACCACTCAGTATGCTCCCCGGTCTTTCCAATGCAATGAGCAACAATGGCAGATACTAACAGAGTATGCATGAGAATTCTGAGAGATGAGCAGAATTTCTAACTGTCTCTAACAGTCATACATACTTTGCAAACCGGAAGGTCGGAGTGACCTCCATCGAAGTTGCGAGAGGGTGTGACAATTGGAAGACGATGTGGACGATAATTCATAATACTCTTTGATAAATAGATATTCATCTGCAGGATTACCGGATCGACACAATTTCAGAAGATCTTCTCTAGATTCTTCAAGGGATAGCTAACCCCATCGAGGAATACAATCTTGAGGCTAGCTAATTGTGTCGAGAGAACAAGGGGTCCACACATTCAGCAATACTTACAATTAAGCTTAGAAAAGTACGTAAATAAGAGATCTGCCTTTTAATCGCTTTGTTATTCTCTTCCATTGCTGTTCCTTGCATGGACTCTGCCACAGGGTAATGATAAAAAAAAAAAAAAGAAGGTAAAAATGCAACAGCTAGAAACATACATATTACATCTACTGGTGCCCAGGTTGCCATTGGTGTTACAATCAGCCTCCTCAGCTCGTTGATTCCTCGGCGTCCGAATGTTTTCCAAAAGGGTATCATAGTTGATCGACACTTCACCACCAGTCTGCTTGGCTGGGTTAGCTTTTCATGGATTGAACCAGTCTTGCGTGAGACTGAACATCTAAATCCTCAGCTATCGATGATTTGCCGGAACTGGATAATAGCACGAGGGGAGAAAGTGTATACTGTGTATGGAAAAGAATGGCAGCAAAGCGCAGTTTATTATCCAGCAGCTGGGATCTATGGCGCTGAATATGTCAGTCCCATGGCCGTGCCTTGCTCTCTTAGACGATGATTACTATCCTGGTCTCATTTCTCAGCTTTGGCCCACAAATAGCCTTGTGGCAGATCCTGAAGCTGCTAGAGCCCGAGGGTCCGGACAAAACTCTGATATGCTTTAGGTCCCAGTTCTTGGCCTCGGTCTGTCTGTGATGGCGTCCGCAACACTAGACACACTGAAGTTTTGGATCTCATATAACAATCTAAGCCTTAGAGTGCAACAACAGCTATCGCTCGCTATCTTCAACAGGGCAGTCAGGCTACATCAAGTCTCGAGTCTGACGCGGCAGACAAAAAGGAAGCAACACCGAGTCCAGTTACTATGGTTGCCGTCGATGTCAAGACTATAGTTAATTTCTTCTGCTTTGTCTTCTTCGCATATGAATCACCTATCAAGATGGCTATTACTTCCATTTTTCTAAACCGGTTACTAGGCTAACGTAGCCTGCTTGCTGGATTGACCATTTGGGGCCACCTGACTCTCTTCAGTATTGGGCAATCAGAAAATACTCCACCAAACAAGCATCACTGATGCAGCACCGTGACAACAGGCTCCGAGCTGTGGTATAGATGCTTCGAGGCGTTCGCCAGATTACGTTTTCCGCACTGGAATGTCGGTGGGAGGAAAGGCTTCCGTCAATTGCGAAGCACTGAAATGCGAGCACAGTGGACGGGTCTGTCTCTGGCAGATGACATTAAGGTCAATGTATTTCATAAGCCCACTCATCCTTTCAGGAACTTGCCTTACGGTGTGGATATTAAACCATGAAAACTAGGATGCCGCCACAGCATTCACTGCCTTGGCCGTTATGGGCTCTTTGGAAACGGCGATGAGCGTGCTTCCGAATGTCTTATCGTCCCTCTTAAATGCAGATGTGAGTATGAGGCGGGCCAAAACATATCTATCCCAGTCAAAGCGTTTCAATAAAATCATTCCTGCCGACCAAGTTGAATTTCGGAATGCAACAGTTGCTTGGCCCGGGTGCAGCGACACAACCAGCACTTTCAAAGACCTAACCCTGACATTCCCCAGATATTCCCTGAACATTATCATCGGACCAACGGGTTCCGGTAAGAGTCTTCTTCTTGTAGCAATATTGGGAGAAACAGATATCTTGAGCGGGCAATGTATATGCACCAGTACCAGTCTCATTTGACCAAATCTCACATGTTCAGGCCACCGAACCCTGGGTAACGGACTCGACAGTGGCATTCGATTCTCAGTCAATGTGGCTACAGACCTCCACCTTGAGAGATAATATTCTTCTTGGGTTACCGTTCGATAAGGAGGGATACGCTAAGGTGATCTTTGCGTGCGCGTTGGAGAAGGACTTGGAACTTCTTCCTCAAAGGGATCAAACGGAAATTCTTGCCAAAGGGGCAAACCTCAGTGGTGGACAACGCTGGCGCGTTGGTCTCGCTCGCGCTTTATACTCACGGACACGTACGCTTTTCTTGGATGGCACTTTTAGTGCTGTGGATGTTCCTACATGTGAGCATATCTCCCGGTATGTCTTGGGTGGGGAGCTGTTGCGAGGGCGAACGTCTATCCTCGTTACTTACCATCTCAAACTGTGCTTACCGCGTGCGAAATACTTGGTCCAGCTCGAGAATGGTGGTTTGAAGTCGGCTGATATGCTGCCTGAGCCGCAACCATCCTCTCAGCAACAACTGGTACCCTATGTTCAGCTGAAAGAGGAGTCAATTCCAGCACACCCTGAGGCCCAGTACTCTGACAGAAGCTCTCTGGAAAGTACATGCACCTTCAGTAGCTCTGAAGATGCTGGAAAACCCAGCAGGTGGGCTCCAACCTTTTCCAAACGCACAGTTGCTAGTACTTTCTCAAAAGAGGGATAACATCTCCCACTGGCTGTTTACGGCCGTTTCATTTCTTGGATTTTCAGGGTTTATGTTGGCTAAGGTAAGATCCCACTGAGCCTAGATAAAGAATTCATATCTTATGATTCTTTCCCTAACTTCTCAGAAGTCCTAGTAGATTCATATTTAGACGGATGCCTTTCAGGCAGGTCAAGATACCGAACAAATCGCCTCGCACCGTTCGGTATTCTACTATGTCAGTGTATATCTTACACTATCAGTGGTAGTGTGTACCTTTGGGACAGGCCGTATGTATAACACGTCTTCTGTTGCATTTCGAGCCTCGCAAAGTTTGTTCCATAAAGTGCTCTTTTCGGTGCTCCAAGCGCCTCTTCCCTGGCATGACAACACACCTGTAGGACACGTCAGTCGATTTTCCGCTGATTTCAATGTTTCGGATGCTCAAATCGGAGGCGATCTTTTAGCTACACTCAAACACTCGATGGAAATGGCTGCAGCGTTGAATGCTGGCACCATCGCGAACCCATGCCTCCTTATTATCACTGTAATCCTCCTGAAGATGTACCTCTGGTGCGCTCGCCGATTTATCAAGCTGTCCCGGCAGTTAAAAGGTTTGGAGAATGTTGCCAAAGGACCACTTCTCGAGGAACTCAAAAGCACAATCAGCGGTCTATCTTCCGTACGGGTCTTTGGGCAGGTTGACCTTGCCTTAGAAAGATTCCAAGATAAAGTGCGCCGCCACGCACGAGCATTCTGGCATCTGCGGTTGCTCAACCGGTGGCTGAGTTTCCGAGTCAATGTGATGGATGCTTCCTAGTTATTGCTCACCGGTTGAAGACCATTGCTGATTCAGATATGATTCTTGTCATGTATAACGGGATGATTGTCGAATCGGGCAGTCCAAAGGAGTTGACCGTGACTAGTCATGTTTCCGGAGCATGGTGTACCAGGATTCGGAGCGGGAGATGCTGGAAAATATCATCTTGCATGGGAATGAGGCCGAATGATGAGATTTGTCCGTCTGGAGTGCTCAGGTAGGTAAACCGGAGAATTTCTTGTACATTAGATTTGTTAAAGCGCAGCAAGACATGTATATTGGGTCAATCTAATAACTGATAGAAGTACAGCTGTACCTAGAGTTCCTTTAACCAGTAGACTGCATGCAACTAGCATATATGGGCAAGGAAAGTGCATCATGGCTCTTCCATAACTCTGGATACTAACCAATATCCCAGCGTCATTCCTTTCTGGGGCACGTTAAGTAGTCCTATCTATAAAGTTGGCTACCTTTCTATCCGTTGCACTGCGAACATGAAGAATTTCAGCTGAAAAGAAAGCTTTCGTTAGAGTCAAATACCCTAAAAGAAGCTTAATCTCTTTAATCAATTTTGCTTCACTGAGCAGAGTCTCCTCCAACGCTGCGGTTCGTAAAAGACGGACTTCCAGGCATTTGCTTGTGGGATCACGTGGCCAATTAGCGACTCTAACAGATCACATCTTGCTTTTTCTAACTGCTCCTTTTCTGAGTCTATGTCTGAACTTCTACGGGGAACACAAGGCACATAATTGGAGTGGCAGACGAGCCATGAGAACTCCAAGGCGAACAAACACGTATGTCGTAGTACCTTGTTCGAATAGGTTCAACTTCCTCGGCTTCTCACCCATGGAACCCGGAATCTTTACACTAAGTGGGGACCGTCTCCAAGATTGCATGGTCCTTGGACTCCTTCCACCTCCATCGATGTGGGTCGATCTCTATCGGCATTACTTTATTAGGGGTTTCTATTGGAAGAAGAAAGGCCCAACACTCACCAACAACAATCTAGTCAAGTTACCCTTGTCGTTGACCCAATCTGTGGAATTTCTCGGCTCACGAGTTAGGGCGTCGGCTATTCGGCCGTCATAGTCTCATATAATGAAGGCTCCATATGAGCATCGAACAATGAAGCTAGACACAACTATTCACAAGCTATTGGCTGTATCCCTAAGCCAGGCTGACACGCTTCTCAAGCCATTCGCCGCTAGCACCGACCGTTCGGCCGAGGTGCTCAATGTAGTCTAGACACCCACAATCTAGGCTTCATCGCAAATTGTATAATATCCCATAGGTCTCTCTCCCTTACCCCATCACTTTTTCGTGGGAATTCCCCAGGTATAGTTTCGTCTACCACCCAGCCGTGTGCTGATGCCGTCATAATGGCTCCTACTTTGCCCTCCGCAAATATCGTCCTTGCGTTTTTTGCCATCTTGACTCCTTCTCTGGCAGCGCCACCTCCCTCCGTACCTGCGGAAACTGCAGTTCCCTCTTCGAAGACCGCTGCAGGAGCTCCCCTATTCCATAGTGAGACACTTCAGCTGACGGATGGTGTGCTCAACAAGCTCAACCTCCGGAACAGCGCAAGTCTCTTTGCTTTCGGTGGCAATTCGAGCTCATCCAACTTGAGCTTGAGCGATAGCGGCGCCTGCAAGGTCTTTCCCGGGGACTCAGAGTGGCCGTCCACTTCCACCTGGTCGCTCTTCGACCGCCTTCTCGGCGGTGCTTTGATTGAGACGGTTCCTTTGGCATCATCCTGTTATTCATCATGGCCGGAATACGACAGCGACCAGTGCAAGGTTGTCTCAAATAATTGGACGGATTCCAACCTCCAGTGCGTACTTGTATGAATTGTAGATTGGTCTTCCTTCACTTACTAAGTGACCAGTGCTGCCGACCCGGCATCAATTATGTGGCCGTTGTATGAGGGTCGGACGTGTCTGCCCACAGATAACGCATCCACTACCTGCACCGTGGGCGGCTACAGCAAATATGCCGTCAATGTAAGCTCAGTCGCTCAAATCCAGCTGGCTGTTAACTTTGCTCGTAGCACTGGCATCCGCCTGGTTGTCAAGAATACTGGCCATGACTTCAATGGCAAGTCTACCGGTGCCGGAGCTCTCGGCATCTGGACCCATAACCTCAAGGATATTCAGTATTATGAGGATTATCAAGGCCCCGGGTATAGTGGTCCTGCTGTGAAGATGGGTGCCGGTGTCCAGGCCACTGAGATCTATGCGAAGGCTAAGGAGCTAGGCTTCACTGCGGTGGGTGGTGAAGGCAAGACTGTGGGTGTCGCGGGCGGTTACGTCCTTGGGGGTGGTCACTCGCCCATGTCAAGCATCTACGGCTTGGCTGCGGACCAAGTGCTCGCTCTAGAGGTTGTCCTCGCCAATGGACGCTTTGTGACCGTAACGGAAGAAACCGATCCGGATCTCTTCTGGGCTCTGCGTGGTGGTGGTGGCAGTATGTAGTGATTCCTAATCTTTCATTTGCATCCTAAGCTAATCAAGTACTAATATCTCAGACACCTACGGTATTGTCACCTCGATCATTTCTCGTGTGCACCCAAAGGTTGGCGTGACAACATCAACCTTCAACTTCTCCACTGGTGGCAACGTCACTGTCGACACCTTCTGGACCGGTGTCCGCGCCTACTTGGATCGGTTCGCTATCAACGCTGACGCTGGCACCTACGCCTACTTCTGGGTGATGTCCACGGGAACTAACTCATTCTCGTTCCTCATGAACCCCTACTTTGCGGTCAATCACACCGTTCCTGAGTTCAATACTCTGATGAAGCCATGGTTCGACGAGCTCGACCATTTGGGCATCCCATATACTCCCGACACGAAGTATCATGACAACTTCTACGACGCCTGGGATGCTGTCTTTCCTCTCGAGACTGTCGCCTCTTCGACGATGATGACCGGTTCACGTCTGTTTCCCCGTGCCAATTGGGAAGATAGCAGTCTTCTGAACAAGACCTTCGATGCGCTCAAGACTACCGTGACTGCCGGATACCCGCTACTTGCGTTCAACATGAAGGCCGAACTGCCCGAGAACTACCCTGAGAGCTCAGCCAATCCAGCCTTCCGCGAGACGCTCATGCACGCCATTACCTCGGCGAGCTGGACTGCTAACTCGACAAACACTCAGATACTCAACCAGATGAAGCATTTTGCCAATGACATTCTCGGTATCTGGCGCAAAACTTGCCCCGAGGCGGGTGCTTACATGTCGGAAGCGAACATTCTGGAGCCAAACTTCCAACAGTCATTTTACGGCTCGAACTATGAGCGCCTGTACCGGCTGAAGCAAAAGTACGACCCGGCAGGATTATTCTATGCCCCGACCGGAGTTGGTAGTGAGGACTGGGTGGTGAAGAGCCAGGATGGTCTTCCCGACCAGAACGGACGGTTGTGCCGTATCTGATCGACTCATTTGTCGTCATACATGTAGTTTTGGAGAAGTTCGTTTAATATCATGTACACTAAGGGACGATATATCCTACACCCAATATGATACACATGTACATACTCAATCAGTTTAGAGTGAAAGAACAGTTCAAAAATATACCCTCGATTCCAGCCTTGCCAATCTCTCCGCTCTAGTCATCTTCCCACTGTCTAATTCTAAATCCGGTTCTCGTCCCCCTGTATCAGGTCCATTCCGAGCCTCAGCCAACACTTCCTTCTCGCCCTCTTGTCCAAAGCCACTAGAAGAGCATCCCCCATCATCGACTTCTACCCCCCAAGCCCCTCTCTTTACCCCCCACCATCTTTCCAACTCTCCTCCCGCTCTCAATGGCAACGCCTGCCACTCCGCCATATTTTCCATCCGACTTCCCCTCGACGCAGCCACCACATCAACAGGAACAGAAAGAGTGCCTTCCTGTATGTGAGATTGTCTCTGCGGTTGCGCAGGACTTCCAGTCCGTATCTGGGAATACACGGAGAATAAAGCCGCCTCTGTGGCGGCCAGACGATGTTCAATATGGGTTATGTACCCTTGTGGAAGACCTCTAGTACTCATTAGCATAGAACTATAGCACTGTTATTCACGGCATAACGTATATATACGAACCGTTTCCCACTCTCGTGGTATATACATCTGCTTTGCGAGGATGGCGTGGTGGCACATTGTGTGCAGATAGGACTTGCTTATTAGTTCTAATATCGGAACGTAATGAGTGTTTTCGCATACAGGAGTCGGTCACACTAAAATAATAAGTCAGTTCAATATCTCGATTAAATTCAAGAAGAATATTATCCAGATTAACATCGAGATTGGTGGGAACTAACTTTGCATTTCTTCTGTCGACATGGTTCGCAGGAGATAGGGTTTTGGGGATGAGCGGTGGCTACGGTGTTTGTAGACATTTTGGCTGGGTGATTATTTCATTGACTCTGGGGATATCATGATATGGATCCTGGTGGATCTTAATTGTACTATAGATGACGAGTTGGAGAACTTTTAAGTTGGAGGCAAACATGAAATGTTATGCCGCACGAAGAAAGTCCGGCCGCGTGTGATTGGACGATTTGTGGTCTGCCTGAGGCTGTGTTCTGTACGGCTTGTGCGATCGAGGTTATAAACCTCTAGTAGAACAAATAGATTCACGCGTTCAAGCCTCTTTTGTGTGGTTTTCTTATTTAGCTGGAGCTTCTCCTACTTAGCCTTCTTTACTTTGTATTCCATAGTATTATATATTACTTTAATAATTTTTTAATGTTTTTGGTTCGCTGGGTGGTCATTCCCCACGTGCTTGCGTAGCAGAGAAAATATATTTCCGGGGTAATTTCAAGGTTGGCCAAGTTGTTACCTCCTTCATCCTCCAGACGCAGACGACCATCGTCCTCGAAGACAAGCTCAACGAACCTCTGTGTGTCATGCGAGTGGAACGAAGAACATACCCACCCAGTCTTGAGGGCGACATGCGCTTGGCTTGAAACGCTGTATGCCAAGGGGTGATTACTATCATGCTGTACTTGGCAAGCTGTCTCCACCCCGACACCACTCTATCAAGCTCTTCCGGCTACTATCACTTCCCAATCCAATAAGAATTCTTGTCTCCCATTGCTGAATCATGGACTCACCGCACCATGATTATATTACTTCTCCCGCCAAACGGCGCAAACCGAATCCGCCGCGAGAAATCGGTGTGATGAGGAAATCATCTGTGGACAATGGCTCCGCCACGTTCCTCGGCAGCTCAAGCGGCATTCATTTCATCCGCACTGTCTACACCTCATTTGCCCGTCGCTCAGCGCATCTAAGCCAATCCCAGAAGGCCCAGGAGAATCTGGTTCCCGGTGAAGATGACCAATTGCTCCAGAGCCCAGGGCACGATGCCTTGGCAGTGAAGAACGAGTTGTGGGCACCGCAGGAGCTGGACCACCGGTCTCGGACGGCTTCATTTGAACAGCTTGTGCAATGGACGAGAAGTTACTTCGAATGTTGGCATCCGATGTTTCCCTTCCTCTCCGGTCCAAAGTTCCTTGAGCTATTGGAGCGGATTAGCCAAGGCGGGTTGAACGGTGTAAAGACCACGGATGTCATTCTTGTCCGGTCCATTGTGTCCATTTCTCTTATGGATGGTCGTCAGCTGGATGCTACGAGGTGTACCCATGTGCCCGCAAAACTGGTCTTTCGCACGGTTGACCAGGCAATGGAAAGCCTGCACACGCTTTTCTGCGACCCGCCTACGATATCCACCCTCCAGGCGGCTTTTAGCGTCGCATTGTTCCTCGCTTCGCTGCTGCGGTTGAATGCCGCCTCGCGAATCGGTGGCGTTATAACGCGCACTGCGTTCCATCTCGGTCTACATCGATGTCCGGCGCGATTCGCCTGTTTTAATCCAGAAGAAGCTGCAGTTCGACAGCGATTATTCTGGTCGATCTACTGCCTAGAAAGATACCTCTCCCAGTCCCTGGGTATCCCACTGAGTATCCGAGATGATGACATCGACGTGTGTTATCCAGGGATAGAAAGACACGGTGTAGGAATATACGGTAAGTGACAAGCTTCCTGTCTGATTTACAGCACTCGGATCTAAACGTCCTAGATCCAAACCTACGTTTGCTCACGTATCTGGCCAAATTTGCCCGCGTAAGAGGTCTAGTCGTCGAACTTCGCAATAAATCTATCCTTCATAGCCAGGAAACGTCCAACACCGCGACTCAAGTCAATGGGGAGCTCGCCCACTGGTGGAACGAAGTCTACGATGATGTTTACCCTGTGGAAGAGGACCCCGGAGTGTCGCCACTACATCGTCTACTGCTGATCGTTTTCCGCCATGAGTCGATTATCTCGATGAACAGGCCACTCCTGGCGACCGATCAATCGTCGCCGGAGTACAAGACAGCATTGCAGGTTTGCATTGAGTCGTCTAGATCACTGATTACTGCTCTCCGAGGTTATGTGCTGCCCAGCGGTCAGGGAACGGTGCCGCTGGTCTGGCCATCATTCACATGGGCCGTCTGGATGAGCTGTTTGATCCTAGTATATGCAGCGTGGGAAGGAGATTTTCCCGTGCTATCCGCTTCACGGTAAGAGCGAAATATCTCTGAGCCATAAGACGCCAGTCTAACACCATTGCATTAGATACGCCAAAACCGGCCTCTCCATCCTCCAAAACCTATCTCTGAGGGGAAACACCTGGTCGCAGACCTGCATCGAAGCCATTCGCGATCTAGAATCTGCTCTATCCAACCCACCGCCAACGCCCCCAACCGACAACCGACCAGCAAGCCCAGGACCTGCAGAAGACAGAGCCCCGGATTACCCCACGAACATTGCCGATGACCCCAGACCAGCTCCGCAATATCACCCTTCGGTTGTATTTGGAGACTCGTCGATCAATAATGTTCCTTTCACGTACCCCTTTCCAGACCCCGGAGATTTCGAGTCCGGGTGGAATGACCTGTGGACCGTCGCGGATGGGCCCTGGTTAATCGAGGAGAATTTCGATCAAAATTCGGGGTTTCAAATTTAGCCATACGTTCACATCATAAGTTACACTTGCGCGTAATTACCATCGGGAACAACATCGGCAGTCAGTTCCTCCAACGGTAACCCGCGATAGACATACGCTGAAGTACTGCGTATGAGCGGGAAAGGCAATCCGGACATGTCCACCTCCGGGCCAGTATACCGGACAGAACAAGTCCGGCGGGGTTCACAAACTCCGTTGCCTCACGCAGAGGATTTTTCCAAACATAAATATGAATGAAAGCATACCAAAAGAACTAAAACTCAGGACAAATTTACGCGAATATCTCACAAATAACATCCTTGTATCACAATCAGGATCATTACACACTGCACCATGAAGACCTACAACATCGCTTCGATCCCCGCGGACGGCATCGGTCCCGAGGTCATCTCGGCCGGAATTACTGTTCTCAACGCCTTGGCCGATAAGCTTAACACTTTCAAGCTTGACTTCACCCACTACGACTGGAGCTCGGAAACATACAAAACTACCGGAAAATATATTCCCGACGGAGGACTGGAAGACCTGAAGCGTCATGATGCGATTTTGTTTGGAGCTGTAGGAGCCCCTGGTGAGTACAGAAAAAAAAAAAAGATAAAAAGAAGGACGAAATAGAAAAAGAAATACATCAGCGCCATGTCCGGGATCGACCTGGCCCGTATATGCAATACTACAATAGTATGTTACGACGATTACTAATGTAAACACCAACAGATGTTCCCGATCACATTTCTCTTTGGGGTCTCCGTCTTTCGATCTGTCAGCCCTTGCAGCAGTACGCGAATGTGCGACCTACACGGGTCCTCCGAGGCACACAATCACCGCTTCGGAATTGCCGCCCCGGGAAGTTGGACTGGGTGATCGTTCGTGAGAACAGCGAAGGCGAGTATGCCGGACAGGGCGGTCGCTCCCACCGCGGCCACCCGTGGGAAGTAGCAACTGAGACAGCGATTTTTAGCCGACACGGTGTTGAGCGAATCATGCGGTTTGCCTTCCAGACAGCAGCTAAGCGACCACGGAAGTTACTGACCGTGGTCACTAAGAGCAATGCCCAGCGCAACGGTATGGTCCTTTGGGATGAAGTTGCAACCGAAGTGGGGAAGGAGTTTCCAGAAGTGCAGGTAGACAAGATGTTGGTGGACGCGATGACTACAAGGATGGTGTTGAAGCCAGAGACAGTGGATACGATTGTTGCCAGTAATTTGGTGCGTTTGACTTTCCCTTTTTATTTTTTATTTTTATTTTTATTTTATTTTTTCTTTCTCCTTTTCTTTGTTCCTTTTATCCAATTCTTCCGCGTTCCTTGCCCTACCCGAGGATTCACCCGGGGGGATGGTGGGCGCTGATAAAGGGATTTTTTTATTTCTGGACGCTTGGCTTTGAGGGGGCCGGATTGATATTACCTTATTAAATTATGGGCTGATGCTGATCGGGATCTCTAGCATGCGGACATTCTCTCCGACCTCGCAGCTGCTCTTGCCGGTTCAATAGGTATTGCACCGACCTCTAACTTGGACCCCACCCGACAGCACCCAAGCATGTTTGAGCCGATTCACGGCTCAGCATTCGATATCACCGGCAAAGGCATTGCTAATCCCGTGGCCACCTTCTGGACCGCGGCCGAGATGTTAGCGTGGTTGGGCGAGGAGACAGCGGCTCAGAAGCTAATGGAGTGTGTGGAGAACGTGTGTGAGAAAGGAACCTTGACCGCAGACCTGGGAGGTAAAGCGACGACCAAGGAAGTCACCGAGGCCATGGTGGGGGAGATCCAGAAACTGTAAGAAATGGTACACTAAGATAAGACTCATTGTGTTAGAGTTTTTATTCTTTTAGATTGTTTAAAAAATTTAAAAATTTTTAAGTTTCTCTTTTTTTTTTTTTTTTTCCTCATGGAGGTTACGGAGGACTATATATCCTAACGGGGTTATAATGGTCCGGGACAAGAAAAAACGTGGAGGTAGATCACTGCTTGTTTTCTGGGGGGAGAAGCTTCTTTTCCCTCCGGGATATTCTCGCCGCGCAAACTAAATCAGTAATACCGAATCCCTAACCCTTATTAACCGGCATAGTCTCGGACCATCCTTCTCCAGATTTTTATACATACTCCATCCAACGCGGCATTTTTCAGCATTGAGCTCAACCGAAGAACAGCCCTGAATGTCTTAGCTTGTGGCGAATAGCCGTCCCTGTGATAATTGATTATGTCGCCAGCTCGGTCACGGTCCGAAAAGTGGATCGGTATGACGCTCAACTGAGATATGGAACCTTTTGTGTTTTAACACGGCTCAATTGGGGGGGAGTCCCACTGGGTTTACAGGTACACTCCCACGCCCCTAGCCCACTTAGGTAGTTTTCTGTGTGCATTCTCTTTCGGTGAGGATAGTAAATTGCTACTAAGATGCGGGGTCTCCACGTAGAAATCTGTTTGGGGTCAGGTGGTAGAGAAATTTAAGCATCCGGAGAATTAGGGTATAAAAGGCCAGCAGCGACACATTCCCCCCCCCCCTACCCAGAACGCATTGGAAACACTTGGGCACTCTGTCGACCTCTTCAAGAACCTCAAAATGGTGCTCCAAGGAAGACCTCTCCGCCTGGCTCAGGTGTTTCTCATCGTTGTTCCTGCCTTCATCCTCTTCGGTTACAACCAAGCTGGTGTTGGCCCCTTGGCCACCCTGCAAAGTTGGGTCCATGTCTTCCCTGAAATCGACACGGTCAACACGACCGGTGCCCTCAAGGCTCATAATTCGACCAGTAAAGGTGCTGTCGTCGCATCCTTCCAACTCGGTGCTCTGATCGGAGCCCTCTCCTGCTCGTTCCTCGGTGACTGGCTGGGTCGACGTAAGACCGTCTTTCTCGGCGCCATCGTCTCCATCATCGGTCAAGTGCTCCAGACGGCCTCGTACAACCTCATCCAGTTCACCATCGGTCGAGTCGTCCTCGGTGTGGGTATTGGAATGTTCAGTGCCGCCGTGCCCGTGTGGCAATCCGAATGTACGTCGGCCAAGCACCGTGGCCAGCACGTTATTGTCGACGGTATCTGTATCTGTCTGGGTTACACGCTCTGCAACTGGATCGACTTCGGTCTCAGTAAAGTAGACGGCTCCCTGCAATGGCGTATCCCTCTCGCCATCTCCTTCTTCTTCGAGCTGGTCCTCGTCTTCTCTGTTTTCCTCCTCCCCGAATCCCCCCGTTGGCTCGTCCGCGTCAACCGCATCGAAGAAGCCACCACTAGTCTGTCCGCCTACAAGGGTATCCCAGAAGACGACGACGAAATCCGCATGGAAATCGCCGGCATCGAGTCCTCGCTCGAGGTCAGCGCCGAACACAGCGGCTCGCTGAAGGAAATGTTCAGCAAGAACGACAAAGACCGTCTCCTGTACCGATTCGGTCTCTGCATGGCGCTGCAATTCTTCCAGCAAATGTGCGGTGGTAACCTGATCTCCGTGTACGTCTCGACCATCTTCGAAGAGAACCTCAACATGGACTCCGACCTGGCCCGTATCTTATCCTCCTGCGCCATGACCTGGAAGTTTCTGTGCAGCTTCGTCGCCTTCATCGCTATCGACCGTCTCGGCCGTCGCGCCATCTTCATGATCAGCGGCGCCGGCATGAGCGTCTGCATGATCGTCCTCGCCATCACCAACAGCTTCGGCAAGAACCATGCCGCCTCCATCGTCTCCGCCCTCTTCATCTTCCTCTTTAACTCCTTCTACCCCTTCGGTTTCCTCGGTGGAAACTTCCTCTACTGCACAGAGGTCGCCCCCGTCCGTCTCCGTGTCGCCATGTCCTCCATCTCCACCGCCAACCACTGGCTCTGGAACTTCGTCGTCGTCATGATCACCCCCGTCGCCCTCGACACTATCGGCTACCAGTACTACATCATGTACGCCGTCATCTCCGCCTGCATCCCCCTCGTCGTCTACTTCTTCTACCCGGAGACCATGAACCGTAACCTCGAAGCTATTAACAATGTCTTCCGGGACGCCCCTACCACCTGGCACATCGTCTCCATGGCCAGACACCTGCCTCAGGGTGAAGCCGCCGAAGTCGACGCCTTCACCCGCGCAGCGGAAAAGGCCGAGGTCGACCAGCGAGAGAATGTCTAGACATGAAATGTATAACGATTAATTGTTTTGTTTTTCCTTGGTATATATATATATATATATATATAAATATATATTTATTTGTATGAATATTACAGTACATAGCAATGCAAATGCAAAAATGAAGATATGCAAAATTCAGTCCCTTACCTCATCTTAAAAATAAAGAATAATCCAAAGATCATCGGTAGAGTGCTTGATCTTCTATATCCACATCCACATCCATCTCCAGAAACTTCAACTTGTTCTTGCCCTTCCCCTTCCCTTTCTTCTTCCTGAAAACTCTCCTCCCCCTCCCCCGTCGAATCATTCCCCTTCCCCTCTTCATCTGTAGATAGTCTTCAAGCTCAACACCCTCGTCAACACCCAATCCAACCCTTTCAATAATCTCCACCAGTGCCAGCGTAACAGGGATGAGTAGGAATAACCCAACGACGACAATCTCATGCATGTGGTTCTTCAGAAAGGTCGTGGGCAGTTGTGTGTCGTGGAGCACGCGGAGGTAGCGTTTTGTTGTTGAAGGTGGTAGTTGTGATTGAGATGAGGGTGCTGATAGCGGGAATGTATTGGGGGTGGTGAGGAATGTTCCGTGGGTTGTGGGGTTGTTGTTATTATTATTATTAGTATTAGTATTATAATGATGGTTGTTGATATTGTGGTTGGTTTGATGGTGAGAGTTGACGTTGGATTCAGAGTTATCGGCGGAAGAAGTAGAGCCCTCAGAGTCATGGTGAGATTGATAAGCCGGTGGTTGAGTAAGCGTAATGGGATGTTGACTTTGCTCCAGAGTCTCAGCAACATCAACATCAGTATCTCGAGAGGAAGAAGTGGCTGCTAGCAATCGTGTATTCGACTCATGGTCTCCGTTTCTCCTCGGTCCATAGGCATATCCACCTCCATCTCCATATACTCTCCTCCACAACTTCATCCCCTTAGATATCTGGAGCCCATGATCCTGAGTCTGGTTCAGCTCCTTATCAGATAAAGATATTCCCGAAACCGGTAGACAAAATAAATATAAATAAAATAGAGCCCCTTTCATAGTGCTGAAGGGAATAGTGGTTCTAAATGAATGTGCATGGTAAGTGATAGGTTGGTTACACTACGAGGATTCTTTTTTTTTTTTTTTTTTTTCCTTCTTTCTTTCTCGGTTTCAACAGAAAAGTGGTTGCTTTTTAAATGAATGATTTCGCGCCAGTTTGATGAGGAAGTTGATGGTTGCGGCCGGTCAAGTAGGGTCGTGCGATCCCGTGCTCGGCCTTGCGTTCGGATTGGTTGGTTGTTCTGGAGGGGTTTTGAAATTTACAGATGTTATTACTCTATACATAAGCCGGATTTGGGGGGATGTTGTTTTTGGCACTTCATGTTACTTTAAGTACTGTTGTTTTATATTACTTTGCTTCTTTTTTGGGGCGGGGGTTTGTGTTGTTGGTTTTTATGTTTAGTTCTGGTAAGGGAACTAGAAGTTTATGTGGTTTGGGATTAGATGTGAACTTGATTAGAAGGAAGTTAAAATGGTTATAACTGATATACTCCAAAGGAGTCAGGTACGACTGCACTTGGAGCATATTCAAGTCCGCTCCTTCACACCCTCCTGCATAGCTTGCAGATGCTCCCACTTCAAAGTATCCTCTCCCAAGCTCCAGGCCATAACACCGCCCAGCTTCTCGGCGTCGACAATGTCGTTGAACTTGCGCTTGATCAGTGGGGCCGTGTCCCAGGTCCAGAACAGATCCACTTCCTTGTCGAAGTAGTACTGGCCGCCGCCCTCTTCGTCCGTCACACCGTCCTTCTCGGCACGACGCCAGGAGTCGATCAGTGAGATGCCCTTGCAGGTGCCGTAGTCGGATTGGCAGCCAGCTTGGCAGTGAGCGTCGGTTGTGCCGCTGTTTACTTCGTTAGCATTCTGCGAGAGTATATTTATTGTCAAAGGCAAAGGAGATGGAATGTTGTTGCATGGGCGGAGTTGGTATAAGGAGAAGACAAACATACCAAGTTCCATACTGGCTGCAACACGTCCCGCTCGGACATATGCCCTTGCCATATCCACAGCTGCCATCCGTGCTCTCCTTCAAATCCGTTGATGGCTCGCCCATGGTTCCCTTCTCGAAGGTCAACGCCCCAGACTTGCCAGTGTCCTTACCCTTGGCGTCCTCCAGCTCCGCAACCTCACAGCCAAGCGGGTGCGTGTCACAGCCGGCATCCTTCTTCGTCTCGAACCACTTCGCGTAATACGCGAAGCCGAGGTTAATCTTCTGAGTGTCAAGACCAATTTCCTCGTACGCCTTGACGCTATCCAAAGAATTCTTGACACCGGTATGGTGGGTGGTCACATTGTTACGACGGTTCATGAGATCGTACGCCATGACGTTAACCATGTCGACGGACTCCCAGATCTTGGGGCCCTGTTCCTTGGTAAAAGCGATCATGTCAACCCGCTTACCCGGTACCGCGATGGAGATGAGCTTGTCCTTGCCAAGTTCCTTGCGCAGAGCAGCGAGGAAGAGCGGGTATGTTTCGATCTCACCCTTCTTATTCTCGTTGGGGATGTCTTTGTAATCTTCGCCGTTGCCGCCGGGGTATTCCCAGTCGATGTCTGTATAGGTTAGTATGACTCCTACATTTCCCCGCCCTCACTACAATCCTCAACAGAGAAAGGAGGAAAACATACCGACTCCATCCAAACCAAATTGGTCAACCATAGCCTTGACATTCTTGGCATACCTGGCCCGGGACGCCTCATCCTTCGCCCCATCCGAGAACCCCGAGGTATCGCCCCATCCTCCAATGGCAACAAGTAGCTTCGTATCCTTGCTAAAGCGTTTGCGCATAGTGTCGACCGGTTCAAACGGCTGCCATGGCTGCGGTGAGTCGCTGTTGAACAGGGTTGATTTGGCGAAACCCATTACAGCATGGCTGATACCCTCTGTTCCGCTGCTGTCGGGGAGGCCTTGGGTGTGATATCTATTTTATTTTTTTCATCTTTATTAGTCGTTTGGTCGGTGGTTTAACTATTTTTGTTTTGTGGTTGGGGCAGGGAGTAGAACCGGGTTAGGGTTTAAGAGGCGACATACTCGTCAATATACATCACGAAGCGAAGACTCGCCGCAGACTGGGCGGCGGCCAGGAGGCCTAGGGCTAGACTTTTCCACTGCATTGTCGCTAGTTCAATCCCAGTCGGGAAGGGGTATCATATACAAGTCAATGATAATAAGGGAAAAGGAAAAGGAAGGGTGAGTGACAGATGACAAGCGATTTATAGAGTCGGATATGCAGGGGTCACTTGAGCGGTCATGCCGTGAATGCGGAGTCACACGAAGTTCTAATCATTCATTTCGGTTCCCCGGGGACAAGCCATGCAGACAAATAAACAACTACGTAGTGGGGAATGCGCTGTTCCATGTCGATCTTTTGATGAGGTCCGGGAGGTATGCGGCGGGTGAGACATGGCATCCTTTGTCGTTGAATTATTGTTGGATCCTTGGTATTTGGACGCCTGAGTCTGGGGGCGAAGCAGACGATCAATAGCTCGAGGTTGGGGTCCGGGCTTAAAATAGACCTTCTAGCATGCCAGGTGGCATTCTTCTTGCATTCTTCTCTTCAGCCGAGGCCACTACGATCCGAATATTTGTTTGTCGTTTGATACATTGCATGAGACCAATTATTGCTTCAAAATAGGGTTTCAAGAAGTTTACGACCCTTCGAGGCTGTCTCGCTTTGTTGTGACTCGGTCAGAGAGTTAGCTGTGTATTATCAGAGGGCCATATAATAGTGAATGGTTTCAGAATAGATTAGAGGAACACTTTTCATCGACTGAAACGAAACGGAACGAAATGAAATGGAACGATATTAACCTTGTTCGTGCGGGTATCTCATAGTTCACGCCACCTGGAATCTAGCCGGTTCGAATTCCAATCTGCAAATTAATCCCAATGGCGTCGGATGATGGGCCGCGCCGGGTCCCACGGTCCTGTCACTACGTTCTTGTATTTCTGCAGGCTGATGAGCCACCAACTACAGCCTCCCATCGCCAAGGCAGTCAGGATACTGCCCAACATAGAACCGACAACGGCCGCCGTCAATCCACCCCTTAATGTAATTCCAACTGCGCCACCAGCGGCGATCACCAGCGCTAGTGTCAAGAACACATGGCCGGTCCAGGAGATATGGCGCAATTGACGCCGGAAGATAGGGAACAGTCCGAACACTTCAATGGAGAACAACATTAAACTGAACACATGCGTCGTCGACGGCAGTCGGGACGCCAGCACGGTCGAGGCCATCACCGCGGCATTGGTCGACAGAGAAGCCGGGAACTTTGTAGCGCCTGCGCCCTCCCCACTTCCATAGTCAAACGAGAAGATGTTGGTGATCAACAGCCAGCAACTCATCGCCCAGATCGAGTCGCTAGCCGTCGATTTCGTGAGCGATTTAAGGATCGGACTAAGTCCCAGTAATGCACAGTAGATCAAAAACGCCGATTTGACGGTAGATAGCCGCTGGCGGTTGCGCGAAGATAGTCGCGAAGTCATCGGCGCATCGTGGGGAGGCAGAAGCGGGACGCTGCCGGCAGCAGCGCCATTCGCATTTCCGAAGGATGCCGCATCCTGCGTGCAGGAATCGCCGAGACCCGAGTGACTGCTCCTTCGTACTGATTCTGTCTCACTATGAGACATGGTCAACCCAAGTCCATGGACCTGGTTATCCTTCTGGTCATTTAACCGGGTGGTGGATGGGTTCATTGAGCTCGTGGTTGAGCCAGAACTAGATCCATCATCGCCTTCGGATGCGCGCTCCACCACGTGGCTCTCCCTATGCTCTCTGAACACCCACGAATCCCACAGTATCCAGCCCATAGCCGTCCCGACACTTCCCCAGCACACAATCGACACGGGGCTCACCCGTCCCTGGACGATGCCAATGAAACAGCAAACAAAGATCGCCACCGAGCAAACATGCTGGACAATGACTGTAGAATCGGCTACGAGAGGCCAGAAGTCGTAAGGACGCACGCGCGGGTTGCGTTGGAGATGGTCGAGGAACGTTTCAGTATCGGTGTAGTTATCAGGATCTGCCCAGCGCCGTTAACAACCATCCTAACTGGAAGATTATTTCCAATCCATACATGATTGCTTCACCCAGAGAAGCTTCTTCCACGCTCCCTTTCGTCTCCGGCGTCTACTTGTTCCTCGTAATTTTCGTGCCGGGACAGCGTGCGGCGGTCGCAAAGCTGCGACCGAGGCAGCGGTGCCGGTGCTCCCGCTTAGTCCTCGAATAGACTCATCGTAGGTTGCTGGAGCAGTTCGCGTCCTCACCAATGCAGGCGAATAGTATGCATCTTCAGGGGCAAGCCGGGTGGGATCGGGGAGGGTCCGTTGTTGCCCAGGAGGTTTTATCCCGACCGCTCTATTTGGATGGGTCTCGACGGGGACTGGAGGAGGAATGGGAGGAGGCGAGTCGGACAGAGGAGGCATCGAGCAGTGCTGAATTCATGCTTGACGCATGGCGACGATGAAGTGGGTGATTCTTGGGACGTGTTGCGAAATATCCCAATGTAGATCTTCCGATTGCGTCGCCTCGCCCACGTGGTCATTAGTCATCGCTTCCAGGGTGGTTATTTCAACAATCTATACAGCAAGGAGCACTCAACCGACAACTACTGATAGTGAACGCTCAGTTATACCTAATCTTAAAAGGTACATTATTCCAAATAGTTAGCAATGGCTACATAACATGTTACAACTAGCGTTATTGACATCAAATTACAACGTCATTCAATCAAACCATATTCAGCTTAGTGAAGCGATAAGACATGACTGACCTCTATAGTCAAAGCTCCATCGCCAGCCAGGCTTTTCACTTGATCCACGAGCAGAGCAAACTCGCCTTCACTGCCCTCAAATATATACTGCTGTAGAGGCTGGGATGCTATCTGGCATGACAGGATCTTCACCTCTGCGTTCCTATCGAAAAGTTGGAAAAATGCCCGGGCCTTGTCGAAGAATTCTTTCCCAGTCCGGCATTCGCCCAACGGAAAGCAGCGAACTGCTCCAGATTTATACGAGAACAATTTGAAAACCACTTTGTGATCTCGATGGGTGGACACACTAGGCTCATTCATTCGGCGCCTTTTAGGCGCAGATGTAAGCTCGGGCTCTTCGTCCGATGAGGACTCTGATGAAGTGTCGCCTTCTTCGTCTGACTCTTCCTCTGCCGATGATGACGATGTGCCAGGTGCAATGTTATCCCTACGATCATTTGTAGCGACTAGCGGCCCTGGTAGGCTCTTTCTCTGTGGCCTCGTTCCCTGTCTTTGCATCTGAGACGGTCCCGGGAGACTTCTTCGCGGCCCATTCGCTCCTGATGTCGGGGCCTGTGTCTTATTGCGACGCATCTCAATAACCTCAAATGCGTCCCACGCCTCAGACTCATAACTCAAATCATCTGGGGTATTCGAGAACTTTCGCACCGCACAAGGTGCAGGATCCCA
Source organism: Aspergillus tamarii (assembly GCA_030556085.1). Classification (NCBI taxonomy): domain Eukaryota; kingdom Fungi; phylum Ascomycota; class Eurotiomycetes; order Eurotiales; family Aspergillaceae; genus Aspergillus; species Aspergillus tamarii. The sequence goes on along the minus strand of JARVTJ010000005.1, from coordinate 2,670,983 downwards.
CCCACCATGAACCCCCAGCCAGCCTTTCAGGAAGGTACCGTATACCGTGCCGAAAGGGAAGTAAGAACCTACGAGCCTCTCAGGCCCGTCAGCGGTATGAAGCACCAGAACATTATACGATGCAGGTCCTTTAATCGTATACGCGGAGAGTTCCAGATGTTTCCCCTGACGGTCGAACGTCTTCCATCCCACCTGGCTTCTCATAGGCTGTTTCGTGTTACAGGGCGGTCGTTCCGTGCCATTCTCTTTGTGCCATTCTTCCAGTAGATCAGCAAGATGTTGGGGAAACGGCTGATCGGACCCAAATATCGCTTTGGGGTTCACAACAAGTAACCTGGTCGAAGTTTGTGGTTCGTTAGCAGGGGATACTGTCGGCTTGTGCTCTTCCTCGGAGCTGGCCCTGCTTAGGCAAGCTTCTTGCCTTGAACAAGAAGAAATGAGCTTGAAGAAATGGAATGACCGGAACGGAGTTTTGCGTACTGATCCACCATTTTGGTTCTTCCAAGTCTAGCGCACTTGCCGATCTAGAAATACGCGGGAGAATAAGTATAATTGCCGACCTTCGACAGTGTAGAGAATAGCAGCGCCAAGGATTAATTGATAAATGATAAATCCGACCGCAACCGAGCTTTCTTCAATGGTTGATAAGGAGTCTACAGCTTCGGTCGATACCTTAGCAACTTGGTTGAACTGAACCAACGCGTCAATGTCGGGGATCCGCGTTTGTCAACTCCAATGAGCTAAAGGTAGGTAAGCTTAACCCCAGTCATATTCCATTCCGATTGGGTTATTTTTGGTACCCACTGGGACTACTTCGTACTAGTTGTAGTCTAGCAGCGGTTAGTCCCAAACTTCCTCGTAAGGTACCAATATCGGAGGCACCTAACGTACTACATACTCCTAGGCGCATGGGGATCGTTCTTAACTATTACAATGAAGCGTTGTTCCTGTTTCTGGCTTTTGCATAGCTTATCCACTGGTCAATTTCACCCCGTGGAGCAAAACTGGCCTGTCGCACGATGTGACCCCAACGGTTTCTAGGTAGCAAACAGAGTTTCTCCTTATCCAAAAAATAATCTACGACAGTTAAGCTGGGTGTTTCAATATCTAATTGTGTCGTTGCAATCTATCACTACTCCTTGTCAAGTATCTGCATAGCGGCAATAAACATGCTTTGTCAGAATAGCGCCGCAAGATTCAATTTCAGCCCCTGAATATAATAAATTAAATTAAACTACGATGAAATATAAACAAAACAGATAGATAAAAAACCAGAAATCAACGGAGGAAGAACACCATCATCATCTGTGGATGTAAGATGCTCATAGGAACCAAGAGTGAGAAAGTATTCAGGATATTATGGTACAAATGTAAACCGGCCATTGCAACATCGGACGGCATAACGTCCCGAAAGATTGGCCAAATATATTTGCAGGATGTATATTCTTTTGTCTAACATGCACGGAAAAATGAGAAAAGTGGGTATCAGAAGCCCAAGAGATCGGAAGAAGGGCGGATAAACCAAACAACAAAGAAGATCATGCAAGCTTCCAGCCGCACTGGAAGAATGGTTATTTAACTCGTCAAGTAGAGCTACTCCTGAGCTCCTGTGGCACGGCGCCACCGTCAAGACTATTCCTGCGACCCCAGTTCGCTGGCTGCCGGCGTAGGAAGGCCCCGACGGCGCCAATGTAGCCTTCGTGGCGCAAGAAGTAAGCTTGCTTCTCGCCCTTGGACCAGAATCGGATGGCGTAGGATAATGTGTTCATGGTTTGCCGATGGCCTCGGATGAACGATCCACCGAAGTAGATGTGCTTCACTTGGTGCTTCTCCGACTGCAGATATGCGATTTGTCCGATGTTGTTACTAGATGACGTTAGTTCAATCAAACCACAGAGAGGACGGGAGTCTGGGCTTACCTGATGGCATAAAGAAGGCTTCGGCTCATATCCTCAGGCTTGAATGTAACTTCACCATTGGTTTGTCCATCTTCACCGTGGGGTTTGTCTTCTCCATCCTCTTCATGCACGTTATTCTTCAATCGAAACACCTTGCCGAACGTGCTGGCAATCGCAGTGCTCTTCAGACCAATCCGGTTATAGTCCATGCCGTAGATATCGCCAACCAACATGTCCACCCCACTGTTGTCACCGGTATCCGCCATCGCCAGCATGTCGTCAAAGGTCTGAGCACCAGTCAGGAGCGACATGATGCCCCAGAAGGTGCCACCACCCAGATGGGTACCCCCCACACGCTGGTATTGCCTAGGGCCCGACACTTTAATCATGGATACACCGGAACCGATGTTGACTAATAGGTACGGGTAAACGTCCGGTCGGGCCTCGGCAAATTGCATTGGGTCGGTTTCGCTGTAGGTAAAGACTTCGTTCGGTATTTCGGTGATAAAGAAATCGAGTCCTGTTGTTTAGGTCAGTCAGCAAGTCTCAAGAGAATCACAGTGGGTATGTATAATCGGTACTCGCGCACGTACCAGTAATGAGGCATTCCATCTCATCCTCGCGTATAATATTCACTTTCAATGTCTCTTTCAGCTTGTCGTAATACTTGAAGGCACCGCCTCCGGTCGCCATAACACATAGCTCATCGCTGGAAGGACCATGAGCTTTCTGGTATTCTTCTTTCAATTCTTTTATGAAGTTGATGCACAAATCTATGCGATGAGTGTCGAAGTTAATAAAGTTCAATCGGCCGCCATTGTCCACGGAGTCCAGCTCTCGTGTAAAATAAATTAATTTCGCAAGAGAACCACCGATCTAGAAAAACCAAACAGCCAAAGTCAGTTGCGCTGGTCACAATCTGGTGATGCGATCGGAACTGCAAATCAATTGCGGGGGGTGGGTTAAAGACTATGCGGGGAACGGCTAGGAAAAAAGAAGGAGCATTGAAAAAAAAAAGAAGCTGGGTCACTCACGTCGACAGCAACATGGCTCACTACTCCGGTATGATGGGGAAGCCGGATATCGTGACCCTCGTAGTGCACGCCATCCAATCGCACGGGACTCTTAGATCGCGGATCTTCGTCGACAATGAAAGCACCCTTGACATTAATCTTCACAGTACCGGGGTTGGTGATGGCTTTTTCTAGCCGAGTGGCGCGCGAGGAGGGGTTGTGGTTTGTAGACGACATGGTGTATCAATGATAAGAAATAATGAAGAGAAGGGCGAGCCGGCAAGAAATAAGCAACTTGAAGGTCACATCCAGAACCGAGGAATGGGTGAACCGCGGTGGTTCAGGGTGACATCTCGGAGTAATGGGATTGCCGTGCTGTTCCCTACGGCGTATATCTCCTTCTGCCCGCTTTCCGTTGAGATCGGAAGTGGAAACCAAAAGATTAAATTGAAGCTTTCACTTTACCCGGAGTATGCACGGAGTACGTGCACTATACCAATCTTCTTTTTTTTTTTTTACTTTTTAAACAATATCGAGGTGGTGACCTCGTACTGTAAATGAATAGGCTTATCTTCAACGGCCCAAAGTCATCCGGATGACGTAGTCCATTCTTGATCATCATTCTGAGGCATTCATCACATCAGGCATGCCACCCCAAATCTGTAGTAAGCTGCGCAAATAGCTGATATAAGCTTACATTATTCTTGTAATTTTTTGCATAAGCTTTAAATTTTTTTAGTATTATTTTTTTTTTTTTTTTTTTTTTTTTTACCATTCTTCATTTACGGGGAAGGTCCCTCGCTAAGCTTAGAGTACACAACTATACGCATACATAATCTCCTTGCAGAATATATATTACGATGTCTGCGTACAAACACCCATATAGAAGGACCTACACCCAACCTTTCTCTATAAAACTGACAGAGCCACCGACTTATATTGATACACTATTTTAAATTCACACTGAATAACCAAGTCATTTTCTACGCTATGTAGAATACATATACTACTAATGTCTATGTATGCATCTGGCTCAGAAAGGTAGCCAACTGTCTGTGTAGCCTACAATTTCTGTTCGTAATTACCTCCAGCTAACATTAAACCTTGAGTTGTTATTCGGTCATAGTCGGGATTAAGGATTAGGGGAAATAGCTCTCAGGCTACCTGTTGAACGGCATCAAGGATACATTCTGAAGTAAATGCTAGATCTGTAGATATTTCTAACAAAGATAAAAACGTCACTCTAGAGGGTCTCAGTGGTAACACAAATTTGCGCAGTAAGGATAATTTCGGGAGGGAGATGAAAAGTTGTACCCCAAGATTGTACCTACTCATATCATATACTTACACTGGCTTTGAACAATGGCGCAAGTCTTCTTTTCTACGTACATCTACTCTATTAGTAGTAGAAGACAACTCAGCCAAATCCCACTGTTTGGAGTGCTGTACTACTTGGTGTTACTTCACTTATACTTTATATATGTTTTGATGCACGGATATAATGGGGAGTATCTCATCAGCAGAATTGAAGGATGTAAGGATATCTTTCTAGGAGGGTTATCTAAACCCAGTGATTTGACCGGTGACATCCCAATTGGGACAACCCCCTTGTCACCTGAAGTTCTTGTTTATGAGCAAGACTTCATTCTCTCACTCTCTCGGAAACTGTACCTTACCGCACTTCCCGACCAAAGTCATCCACATCTTGATAGTATTCACTGCTCCTCTGAGGCCCTCCAATCAGTTTGTACAAGAGAGTAACCCCAACCAAACAGCTCATCCTACTAGTACGTGTGTTTCCTGTCTGAGCAGCCTCTTGTTATATTCACTTTTCTGTTTGTTGCCTTTGCAACCCCTCGCTCTCTTGTTCCCTCCATCTCCATCGTCCTCGTCCTTTTGCAGCTTTTTTCCCCTGTTCCCCTTTATCATTTAAATACTCTCTGCACACCCTTCTCACTTTTCTTCACACGTGTGAAACTTTCTAAGTCTGTCTCGGCATTATTTCCCTTGAGCTCAGCATTGTGTTGTTGAACCACAACAGCCTACTACACATTCTCTTCACACGTATTCCGTGTCTATTCAAACATCATGGATATCTATGACGTGTCTAAAATGGGCGCTGCCCTTGAGGATGTAACGCACGCACAGAATGCCAAAAAGGCCGAAGCTGCTAGTACTGCCCGCGAAAAAGGGTGGACTGAGCCAGAGGGCTACGACTACTCCAAGTACAATACAACCCCTCTCGGGCCTCCTCTCGCCACCCCAGGTGAGGGAACTGAGTCAAGACAGCAACAGCAGGATCTCCCCGAATGGGCGGCCAACGCGGCAAAATACGAGTGGAAAGACGAATACGGTGACGTTGGTCCTGCCAACCCACAGCTTGAGGAGATGCTGTTTCGGAGTGAGCTTATAAATCGGACTGGTCTCAAGATTGGAAAGTAAGTAGATGTATTCGCTAGATGCTCACACCAAAATCTGATCTTTGAAGTCTCCAAAACATCGAAGTCGTTGCTGAAAGTCGTGATCGTCCCAATCCAATCAAGAGTGTAAGTCTGTTCAGCACTGATGGTACACCAAGTCTTACGATTACTTCAGTTTGATGATGCCGGATTGCATCCCATCGTACGTGACAACGTCAAGCTCTGTCACTACCGTATTCCGACGCCAATCCAGGCATATGCGATCCCTGCTGTCATGACTGGCCACGATCTTATAGCCATTGCCCAGACTGGTGCGTGATTGAGAAGGTTATATGGAGGTCAAATGAGTTACTGACAAAATTAGGCTCCGGAAAGACTGCGGCCTTCCTGATCCCGGTCTTGTCAAAGTTGATGGGAAAAGCGAAAAAACTTGCTGCTCCACGTCCGAACTTGGCGGACGGGTATAACCCCATCATTGATGCCGTCCGTGCAGAGCCTCTGGTCTTGATCGTTGCGCCTACTAGGGAACTGTCTACACAGATATTCGATGAAGCACGCCGACTCTGTTATCGCTCTATGTTGCGTCCATGCGTTGTGTACGGCGGTGCTCCTGTGCGTGATCAGAAGGATGAGCTGCAGAAAGGTTGCGACATTCTCATTGGCACGCCTGGAAGACTTTTGGATTTCATGGATAAGCCTCATATTCTGTCTCTCCGCCGTGTCAAGTAAGTTCTTTCTCCAACGTTATTAGTATGTGATTAAACCAAAACCAGGTACACCATCATCGACGAAGCAGATGAACTCCTCCTTGCAGACTGGGAGTCTGACTTCAACAAGATCATGTCAGGTGGAGGTAAGAGTGAAAGTATTGGTCGATCTAGCTGTGATGCTGACCAACAAAGATATGAACGAGGATGCGGACCACCGTTACATGATGTTTTCTGCGACATTCAACAAGGAGTGCCGTCAGTTAGCCCGCAAGTTCCTTGCGGATGACCACGTTCGTGTTCGCATTGGACGTCCTGGCAGTACTCACATCAATGTAGACCAGAGTGTAAGACATCTACCGGGAAGCTAGGACTGTGTACCGTATAATTGACTGACAAACCATTCAGATTGTCTACTCCGAAGAGCATCTCAAAAAGCAGTGCCTCTATGATTTGCTTCTGGCGATGCCCCCCTCTCGTACCCTGATCTTCGTCAACTCAAAAGCACAGGCTGATTTGCTGGATGATTACCTGTATAACATGGGTTTACCTAGCACTTCGATCCACTCCGATCGTACCCAACGCGAGCGTGAGGATGCCTTGTAAGTATTCTCGCACCTCAAACCGACGAGCCAGTTACTGACGGAGAAACAGGCGTGCTTTTCGTACTGCCAAATGCCCAATCCTGGTCGCGACTGGGGTTTCAGCTCGTGGGCTTGACATAAAAAATGTCATGCATGTTGTTAATTATGACCTTCCCCGTCAGTCCCACGGCGGCATCATCGAGTATGTTCATCGCATTGGTAAGTACTGCAGCAAGTCACACATATCACCAGAATACTAACTATGGTCAGGACGTACTGCCCGAATTGGAAACGAAGGACTCGCTACCTCTTTTTACAATCATGACCGCGACTCGGACCTCGCCCCTGATCTTGTTCGGCTTCTTCTTGAAACCAAACAGAAGATACCTGACTTCCTGGAGTCCTACAAGCCTGGCGATGGTGAAAACCTGTTTGAGGACGACACCGATGATGAGGATGGAGAAGGTGGTGGCGAGAATGCGAACGAGGGTGCTGGTAATAGTGCCTGGGGTGGAATTCCCATGGGTGAAACCGAAGATGCCCCTGCCACTGCTGTCGCCTACGACTTCTAGTCAACCCTTTCAGGCTCTCCGGCAGTCGACAGTCGTCCATCTCTCACCACTGGTTTGGCTGAGCTGACACCAAGGCTGCTGGTTGGTCAGGCTGCACCGGGTAATGCTGGTGATGAGTCGATTGGGGTAGCATCTGCGTGTTTACGCCATCAAATGTTCTATACAGTGCAGGTTACTGCGGCTTCCAATGTTCTGCGGTTTCAGCTCCATATCCGGGAGACAGCGGCGAGCCAGCCTTCTTAGCCTCGATCAATCCCTGGGAGCCTAGTAAATGGTCACGGGAAGTTGTCTCCTTTTACTTTAGAACTTAGAGGGTATGGATTTAAGGCTTCTTAATCAATGACTGGGCGGGTTGGGAATCTTCGGGCAGTGAGGGGTGGTGGCTTTGTTTTCCTGTATGGCTAGCCCTAGAAATTAATAAGTATTAGTCTTCCGTTCGAATGAGAGGCTGAGAGCAGTCGTAGTCCTATTGGGGGTGTGTCCGTCTATCAATCGCTCCTTCCGTGTAAAGTGAGTGAGTATACATGCCTTCGTCGTTTGTCTGCAAAGTCGAGCAAGCTGACCTTCGTGACACAGATCCACCATCCACTATCATCTACTACTACAGGCGTGAATTTATCACAGTCCACTCCTTGACTCTATATCATACACTGTCCACCCACTTCATAACAGCAACCATGCATACTCTGTATCTCTACATCATCCTCGCTCTTTTTTGGGCTACCCTTAGCACAACCACAGAAGCCACCCACCGAACACCTCTGCAAGTGACTTTTCTCCCACCCACGACCAACAACACCCCCATAATCGTCGACACCTTCACCCACCCCGACAAAAACAACCTCGGATCCTGGCACGGCGCCCTCGAAGACCTCCCCGTCACCCGAGGACGGAACTACATCGAGTTGAACGCCTCAGATGCCGACCAAACCTACCACAGCCAACTCTCCTCAACAACGTGCTTCGACCTAACCCCCTACACAACCTGGTTCCTGCATATCGTCTACTCCGGCCCACCAACCTTCAGCATCTCCATGTACCAAAACAACCCCTCCTGCAATCCATCGTTAAACCCTTATCCCGAAACCAGTGACAGTGTCGAGGCCTCCCGCTACACTGCCAAACCCCATTGGCACCACCGAAAACCAAAGAAGCAAAAGAAACAGGACCTTTACATCCCCCTCTCCCACTTCACCATCGACCACTCGCGTGTCCTCTCCATCTCCCTTGGAAATTTCTATCCACCATACACGCGCTCAGTAAAAGTGTACAAGGTTGAGTTGATCCCGACTCTTCCACGTGGTATCAAAGTTCCAAAGAAACAACCGACCGGGGAGCTGAGACTCCGGTGTACGAGACCTGGTTCGTTTGCTTTCGGTATCGATGATGGCATACCCAGTCTTGCGGACGAGGTGAGGGAGATATTGGAGAGCGAAGGCGTGCTGGTTACGTTTTTTGTTGTGGGGGGACCACTCAGGGATAATAAGACAGGGTTTGCAGAGTTTTACAAGAAGATGATGGAAGATGGACATCAGATTGCGTTACATTCGGATGGCCATTCCAAGTGAGTTCTCCTCTCTCAGCTTTCTCCTTAGTTGCTTAGGGTGCTAGGGGTAGGAAGGGAGTGAGTGAGTGTGAAGATTCGATAACGCTAATGAGTGACGAATGTAGGATGGAAGGAATGGAGTCGACCAAAGCTATAGATGACGATATTTTCCGCAACATCGCTACGTTTAAGTCTTTGCTTGGGGTAGAGTGTATGTATACATGCACTTATACCCATCCATCCATATTTTAGAACAACTATACTCAAGTCACCATCAAATACTCCCCTGAAACCAACGAGCTAATCAAGCAATAGCCAGTTACTTCCGCCCCCCATACGGTACAATCGGCTCCCGAACGCGCGAAGTCCTCGCCAAACGTATCAAAAACCCACAAATCATTAACTGGAGCGTGGACATCGAGGACTGGATGTGGGCAGACTCCGACACGCCCGAACGCCAGCTGAAAGCGTTCTACCGCGATGTCGAGCGCGGTGGGAATCTGGCAGTGCTGCATTATCTGAGTAATTCGACCGTGGGGTATTTCCGGGAGATTATTCGGTTTGTCAAAGGCAAGGGATTAAAGATTATGCGTATTGATCAATGCCTGGAGGACCCCGGGGCTCCTGAGCTTTTGTAGGATGATTGGGTTGGTTTTTTTGTGCTTGTGAATTTTGTGAATTGTGTGTTCTTGCTATTCGTAGGTGAATTAGTTTATTTAGTGGGTTTGTCAAGTGCCTGGGTTATGGTTCATCGTTAAACTGGTTGCTCTTATTGTGGTAGTTGAGATTCGCTAGAATTGCTGTATTGAATGAAACCATCGACAACTCCTACCATGCAAGGCCAGACCCAACACCGCCCATATAAACATATCAGAAAAAGAAGCACAGCGAGAATTGTAGTCTATAGTATGCATCCAACACGGAGATCAGCATAACCAGCTGTGTCTCATTCTGACAATCGACATCGAGCTCTAACAGAGTATAACTCCAGCCCATCACGTTCGACCTGCGAACTGCCAATGCATCGTCGCCAATGCGCGCAAGAAAGAAACAGAAACGAGTAAAAGAAATAAAGAACAATCAAGCCGCACCCCACTCCACACTCGAACAAACCGGCGCCTCATGCATCATCTCCTCGATCTTCTTCATAGCCCATCCGGACCGGGCTCCCGAGCTGGCCGTGCCCAGTTTGGGTGTTTTGCCGGTGAAACAGGATCCGGAGCGGAAGGAGAACTGTGCACAGTCGGACTTGTCCTTACAGAGGGATTGACATTCGTCAAAGGTGGTGATTTCCGAGTGTTCTTCGTCGGAGAGGTTGTCCCAGTGATCGCGGTATGAAGAGAGATTTGGGTAGATGAGTTCTTTGAAGACGTCGCCGTGGAGGAGAAGGGTGGTTTGTTTCTGTTTTAGGGATAGGTTAGCTAACATTCAAGATGAAGGGTGGCAGGACGCTTACCTCGCGCCATCGGCGTTGTTCGAAGTTGGACAGATCCTGCACATCGCGTGCGCTCAGATGGTGGAATGCGACGGCGGGGAAACACCAGGGTCGACGGTAGAAGGCGGTCGTGAACTCATCTAGTTCACCGATGTTGGTGTTCTGCAGGATTGGCCAGGAAAAGTGCAATGGCACGCCAACATCAGCCAACACTTTGCCCAAGACGCAGTCTCCGGCCCAGTGAGCATCCGTGTACTCGTTCAGCTCGACATTGCGCTCCGTATACTCCTTCGCGACTTGCTGCATGGCCGGATTCGAGATGGCAAAGCCCGAGCCGCCGTGGGCGAAAATGACATCGGCGATCTGGGTCTCGGTGCCGATGTACCACGGCTTAGACGCATCAAAGTGCGAGAGCCATTCGAGCAACGTTCCCCATGAGTAATACGTGTCCGCTTCCATGAAGACGTACCATTTTGCATCGCTCTTGTGGCGGAGCGTTTCCTGGACCATCGGCAGGAACTTCCATTTATCTAGTTTCCAACCAGGATTGTTTGGCTTGCCGATGGCAGAGTTGGCCTCGTCGGCGAAATCACCGGTTTCCAGGCCCGCTCGACCCAGCTGTACGAGGCGGTTATAGATGCTGAAGTCGGGGACGGTCCTTTTCACGTCGGGGTCCACATTCTCGAAGGCATCGTGCACCTTAATACCGTTGATTACCTCCTCGAAGTCGGAAAAAATCACATAATTCGGGACACAGCGCAGGGTGGTCTGGAAGTGCACCGGGACCTTATCCAATGCCTCGGTGACACCTGTTTTCAGCACGACCAGCACGTCTTCCATGCCCGGGAGGGGTGGGCATTCGACCCGACGGCGGCCATGGGTGGTGGTAGGATGGAAGCTCGATCGGAGACCGGAGAAGTGGTAAAGGAGGAAGAGACAGAGGACGGAGGTGATGACGGCGATGCGACGGAATCGACGAGGAAACATCCTAGCTAGCGAGAGGAGAGGAAGGCTCGTCGGAAGCTAGGAACAGCCTCCACACAGAGCACCTGGGAAAATGACACCAAAAGAGCAAGACTATGACCGTTCCTCCAAATCGATGGGGAGCAATCCACCATTTTTCGTTGTTCTCTTTGCCTCGGCTGGTCGATTGCGACGAGGGATTTGGGGGCCGATGAAGAATGTAAAGTCACAACAGATGATGCAAAAAAGGAGAAGAGAACAAACGAACAAGAAGAAAAAAAGAAAAAGGAAGGAGGAAAAACAGGCCCCCCAAGTCCCGAAGATCGACAAGGGACGACGAGCAGGTACGGTAGGTCGCCTGCACGTTCGTTAAGCGGCAGAGTCAAGAAGCAGCAGAGGGGATGATCGACCCACTAGGATCTGAACCTCAATGACGCGTATGGGCGCAGCTCAAGAATGAGACACTCCTGGTTGACAGTCAAACTGAAACAGCTCCATTAAGCTGTAACCAACCACCGGATTGAGTCTCACCAGTCTCGGAGCATTCGGGAATAGCAATTGGTTGTGATATCAAACATGGGTTCTAAATGGAAGGAAGAGACCGATAAATCCTGTACATACGGAGTAATGAACAAAAAGTCACGGACGAGGTAACGAAACAGTATGGTTGGTATTTTATCCACCCAATATGTCTCCCAACCTGGTAATCATCGTCACCGATCGCCGCAGAATGACGCCAATCTCAATCTAAACGTCGTTATCGAGGAAAAATTAATTAATTCGGTTCATAGTTTAAACAATGATAATAATAAATAATAAATAATTAAAAAAAAAAAGAAGAAGAAAAATGCAATATTTCAGTCTAATAGATTAAACACCCATGCCTGCAGGTACGGTGCATACTAAATAGCTAATCAACGATATACCAACTAAGCCTGTGTACCATGCTTCGCAATCATGTTCGAGTGTAGCTTGACCAACTCAGGGATGATCAACGCCTCAATCTCCATACCCTCGTGGCTACTGTCTTGCCCCTGTTGTTCATAGTCCCCACCGGTTTCCCCATTCTTCGGGGCCGCTGAGCCCCCCGCTGTCTTTGCCTCGGCCAGTCCCACCTGCTCTTCTGCTCCGGAAATACTCTTACTGCGCTTGGACTTGGGGACCCGAATCCAGCGCTCATAAGGGGCTTCAGGGGTGACAAACACCACTTCCCACTTCCGCGTCGACAGCAGGTTGCCAATCACCAGATGATGCGCGTACCGTTGGAGTGCCGTCCGTGCTTTGTACACAAGCAAATTGGGGTCGGTCTCGAGCTTAAATGAGACCACCATACTTCCGTCGGGTGCCCATCCGTCCACCAGCTGATGCAAAAATTTCGGCACAGGGTCCAGGTCGATGATAAGCTTCTTGCTGTGGGTGGGCGGCTTGGTCTCCTGGGGGATTCCGCCCGTGTAAATGTCCGAGGGGTCAATGGCTTCTTCATTGTTCAGGTTTTTAGGCAACTCAGAGGACTGGATCTTATGCTCTGACATCCGATCGCTCGGGATAAAGAAGTCGCTTACTGCCGCGGCGAGGTAGAAGAGGGCATTAGGGCCCAGGGGTTTCATCAACGTGGCCAGCGACCGCAATTCAAACAGATATTCAGATACGGTGGTGAACGGGAGCAGAAGCAAGCGGTTATGTTTCTTCGCATAGCGATATTTTCTCAACACATCTCGCATCTGGTCCTGGTATTCACTGTGGACGACGATACGCCCGTGATCAGATTCGGCATTATTGACTGGGGGCGCTTCGTCCATGAAGTCTAAGAAGCAGTTGGTCGAGTGGCTATAATGGCGAGAATATGGCAGTAAACTGAATTGACGATGCAGGAAAATCACGGCGTATCCTGCTTCGAGGAAGTACTCGGCACTCGTGGCACCTCTTGTTCCGGCGGAGAAGTTGTCGATGCTGGAAAAGCAAAAGATCATCAGAGATACACTCTCTCCGGGTCAAATAGGCTGCTTACAAGCGAACAGTCTGGTTCTCCAGAGGGACCGTTGTACCTCCCGACGTGACGAGAACGAGACGCCTGTTGTCCTCGACATGGTAGTTGATGAAAGCTCGAGCGAGGGCCTCGTGTTTTGGAAGAGCCTTTGGCGGAGGATAATTGTTGAAGTAGACTGACTCTGCTTCAGCAGGGGTCATTTCATTTGTGGGAGCAGAGGCCATGTTGCAAGGTAATCAAGACCGGGATGACCGGGCCTTTATTTTTTTTTTTATGCCGGTGCTAAAGGCGATATCAGAACGGTGTCACTTCTCAAATAATAGTAGTTTTCAAAGAGAAGGAAAGATATGAGGTGTAAAAATTCTTGACTGTGAGGGATAGTATGCACCTCTACCAAAGGAAGAAACAATTGAGTCATGAAAGAGGAATGACGGACCTTATCTGATATGTTGTACTCCGGAATTAGTCCTCCGTAAACTGAAAGTGCCTTGGTCTGACGTGATATCAAAGAGGTCTCAATTGCACCACTGCGGCAATGTCCTTTCGGATCGTACCAACGGCCGAGGAATTTGGGCCAGGGGAATGATCGAGAAAGTATGGTTTGATGTGATGCTGATATCTACAACGTTGTCTCCATCACGCACGCCAAAATGATGCCGAGGGGCAATTGAGAGGGGAACTTTCGCTCACCGCCCGCAACAAATGACGCAGATGACAGCTGATCCTCCAATCATGTCGCTCCGGTCCAACGGGCGATCACGTGGGCGGGATTTAACCTTATCTGATCTTAGAATGCCTCAGGTTGCATCAAACGTTGCGCCCTACATTGCGCCCTAAACAAAGAAACTGTTGAGGGTCAGGAAAGGATTGTTGAGCTCCGTTGGCCTAGGACTCAAACATACGATAAAGCATCGAGAACTGCTGTGCATCTAATGATTTTGATATGCGTGCCATTGGAGTTAATACTACCCTAATCGTGAAGGGCGTTATAGTCAAGAAATATATGAGTATCGCAAATCGCATGGTTTCAGTGTCTACACCCGTCGCCCAATATCCTCTAGCGTCCACCTAGCTGCTCTTCTTTTTGAAGGTGAAGCTTGTCCTCGAGGGACTGTACTGCTGTAGAGAAAGGTCACGGTAGCGCTCGCTACTAGGCAATTTGAACATTCTCTTAGTGAAGATCATGAATGTTGACGCTACATAGGAAATACCGTGACTTACCCACCGCCAGGCTTTCCGTTCCATAGCACTGCGGGCTGATATAAGAAGGTATATGGGGTAATACTTCGAAACTCTCAACTGTACAAAACCTGTCGCTCATGTCTAAGATGTTGATACATTGAAAGTAGCTGATGAGCTCTAACGAGATGGCACGGCATATGATTTGCGTGTTGGGAACAGCAAGTTGTTTGATACAGCAGCCATGTGCGTCTCATCCTTTAACAGATTAAAGCAACCCTGCGTCACAGCGGTATTCAGGCTTAGGAGACTATTGACTCTTGATTGGTAGCCGAAGAGTGTTGTGAACAAGTCTCTTTTTGACGTTTGTGCACCCCGCGGGGGCGGAGGGTTCTCGAAACTGAATATTTAGACTGAGTAACAAACTAACCCTCACAAATACCGACTCCGTAATGCCTGACTGATCGTACTCATGCGACTCGCCATACCACCATGTTGCATATTACTAAGGAGAGCCTCCTCAAGTGCCGACTGCGTAACACTTGCGTCTACCAACGTCGATGTCAGCCAAAAAGGGGCTAAGAATGAAAGAGAAAGCAGATGCTCACCATCGAGATCACTGTAGCTACTTCCCATACTCGGTGTACCATCACTCGTGTCCCTCCCGGAAGTATTCAACCTCCGGGGGCTGAGATGGGCCAGCTCTCCCTTCCGTGATGAACTCAACGGGGATGGAATACTATTCACTCCTCGACGTGGCACTGTAACTGGAGCCCCTGAACTAGCAGAGCTCGTCGATGATTCGGTTGTAATCGATGCTCTTGGAATCGGACTCTGCTCTGACGTGCGGCGTCGTGCTCCCGCGTGATCTTCACCTTGCAACCGGAGAGTTGCATTGAGGTCTTGCGCTGACGGGTCTCGTGCAGCTTCAGGCTGGGCCCGGGAAAGCGGAAGAAATGCGGGTGATTCATCCTCGTCTTCTTCGTCATCACGAAGACCAGGTCGATGTGTGGAGAACTTGCCGAATCGTCGGAATCGTAGTCCTCGTCTACTGGCTAGACCGTCGTCTTCGTCTGACGAGGATAATGAGGCTGAGCTTGAACTTAGGTCTTCTTCCTGAAGGATGGGTGATTTGTGAATTGGTGCCGATGGAACTGGAGCCTGGTCCCGCTTGCTTGCTGATGAACGCCGGTTGAGGCTTTCCCAGCGTGGATCTTTGAGCTCTACGGGGGTTTCAGTGCGGGGCGATTCCCTCGAAATTTTGATTTGGTTTACTGTAGTTGCCGAGCTTGTCCGACGTGGCGGCGGGCCTGCAGAGTGTTAGACAAGCGTTCATTCCCATGGTTCCGGACGCATATAATGAGTATATCTCGGGGGTAGACTTACCTCGTTGAGGGAGTGTCTCTTTTTGATGTGAGGATAAGCGACTCTGGACTCGTGGGGCTAATACATATGAGCCGATGACACACGCAGCGCCGGAAGATCTGCTTACCTGTACCAGGACCACCCTTGGCTGATTGGCCGCCGAGCGCTGTGCTTCCGGATACAGAACCAGGCGCAGGGGACGGAGAACTCGACTGAGTGGTGCCCACCTTGCGCATCTGCCAGCGAACCTGTGATAATTGCCGATCATACAGCCATGCTGCTTGTTGAAGGAGAAACTGGAGAGTTACATCGAATCGTTCCGCTCTACGTATACACGTAAGCAGACATGAGCGTTTTCATTCGGATGCGTGAACATACAATGCTTTCCCTGTGACTAATTAGTCTATAGTAGACGCAAATACCCTACGCAGATATACATACAGTCTATATCATCACCCTTAGAAGGCCGCGATAGTAGGTCCCAAAGAGCCTGGTCCTTCGCTGCGTTCCACTCAGTCTAGCTCAGTCAGTAGTTGTTTTATGTAGGTTAACCGGAAAAATACTTGCAGGTGGAGGGTCCACAAAATCGCCCCGAGGAAAAGGGAGGCGTATGAAGACTGTAAAGTTGGTATCCCCGGACTGATTAAGAGACGTCATCCTGTGGTGGTAGTTGTTGTTCCGGCGGAGATAAGCTAGAGGAGTTGGCGGTGGAGCTTTGGGGCGATCAGGAAGACGCAGTTTTCAACTGTATTATGCTCATAATACTATACATCCCCTCCTCTCTGCAGCTGTAATCTAGTAATCCAGGTACGCGCGGAGATAAGTTGATGTCGGCGACTAGATCGTGGCGGTTGGATCATCTGATTGATTGTTTGCAGTTGAATGGATGACGGGAAGTTGTTGTCAGATGCCAAAGCATGTGCGTCGCAATAATAGAAGCATGTCGTGCATCTTGACCCACACTGTGGGAGAGAGACCGACATTTGTGGTATGAGTGGGTATTGCCACAGTATTAACTCCTGTCCACGTGAGTATTCCGAAAATAGTAATTAGGTATGATAATGGATTTAATGGAGCGCTCCCGGCAATGTTGATCCTATTACTGAGCCCTATATTTTTGTACTGCACCACGCCTAACCATAACCAAGAGATATCCAGAGCACTTCAGCACAACCCAAAATGTACTGTGTAGAAGAACATCTCGTAGATTGTCTAAGACGTCATCATTTGGGGTTCATACGCTACCGTGTAGGAATCTTTGGTTCGTAATTTGGACTAAGGAGACACCGTCCACTTTTAGTTACCACGCGGTGGTCCACCGATCCTAAACTAGTGAGTTATTAGTCCCCTTCCAAGAGCCACCCAACCGTCCGAAGTCATTGACGCCAGGTTGGCCGATATAAGTTCGGCAGTTGAGACGTTCTGAGTCGCTGTGACTATCCGAAATCCAACGCGCAATTATTTACTAAACCTGAGACCAGACTCCACTATGTTCTTTCTGACCTATCTATATTACAAAGTCCTTGCCGTGTTAATCAGGGCTCTCGCTAGTCGCGGCAAGCATCCTATTTCTAGTCCCGATGACGTCGTCTATATTCAGTCACGGGAGGCGGCGCGAACAATCAAAGCACATGTCTACCGCTCGGCATCGGCGCCGAACCCAACCCCTATTCTCATTAATTTCCATGGCAGTGGATTCATCATTCCTATGCACGGGAGCGACGATGAATTCTGCCGGCAAGTCAGCCGAGAGACGGGGTACACGGTGCTAGATATACAATATCGTTTAGCACCAGAGCATCCCTTCCCCGCGGCCCTCCACGATGCCGAGGATGCGGTGAACTGGGTTCTCCAGCGGCCTGAGAATTTCGATACATCCCGGCTGGCGATCTCGGGGTTCAGTGCCGGGGGTAACCTAGCTTTGGCACTCTCTTCAAGTGTTTTCCCCCGAGGAACCTTTCGATCATTGCTCGCTTTCTATCCCCCGGTTGACTTGTACACGGAACCAGGCTTAAAGACTCCACCGGATTCTGCAGGAAAGCCGCTGCCTGCAGCGCTAGCCCGATTTTTTGATAGATGTTACATTCCTGCGTCCTACGATGCCAGAGACCCTCGAATTTCGCCTTTTTATGCCCAAGCTGACCGCTTTCCCGACCGCATCCTATTGGTGACGGCAGCTTGTGATAGCCTTGCAGGCGAAGCTGAGGCGCTTGCCGCTAAAATTGGAAAAGAGCCGGAGCGGGAGATTCATGTCCACCAGATGCAGGGCTGCAATCATGGCTTTGACAAGAATGCCCCCAAAGGGAGCATTTCAGCAGACGCGAAAGACAAGGCCTACGCCATGGCCATCGCAATGTTGTCCCGCTCTTGAGAGATGAGACATCAGATTGCCGGCTTTTATACGTACCTCATAAAAATTCATGTCTTTCGCTTCTTTCATTTAGATTCGGGTAACTGGCGGTGAATCAATCCATTATGATCTAACTGCATATCATCTGGCCCACCCACAATGGTGCATTGGCGCCAGCTGTTTCTCCATAGATTTTCATACGATTGACGGTGAGGTGTCAACTTAGGCCACCGCATCATCGAATCACGAGGTAAAGAATAAGTAACCAGGATGACGGGACGGTGACGATCCTGGAACTGGAGAAGAACAGTGGGCCAGTAGAGAAAATCCTCATTAACCGTTGAAACTTGAAGCAGCGGTGCCTGACTTGGAGGCGATGGTGATGCAGTGGCTGAAACCACACCATGGATGGTTGTCTCTTGGGGGCGGAACGGACCGGCAAAAATGCCCTATGCCCTAAATTGCCCGAAGTAGTAGTACCCCTGGAGGGGCAGTTGCGTTTCACCCGCGGTCACAGATTCCCTTGAGTGGAGAAGCCACTGACCTACGTTACCATAACTTGCTTAAACAATGGGAAACGGATTGTGCCTGAATCAAAAAAGAAGAAAAAGAAAAAAAAAAAAAAAGAAAAAGGAAACTTCCCGAATAAACAATAACAATCATCCGTGTCGTCAGATTAGTTAATGATTCGGTCAGGCGGGTCACTCGTGGGACCGCAACAAGAGAAAGAGAGATATCACAGACCTAACCTGCTGTCTCCTTAAAAAAAAGGAATTAATTAATACGATTAATTAAATCAGTCAATCTTCTTAGTTCTTTTCCCTCCACTCATCCTCCTTCCCTTTCCCTCCTTTCCCCCCCCGGTCCGTCCTTCGTATTCAACTTGTTCCTTCTTAGTTCACACTCCGCTAGTCGGATGCCGCCCTGGAGCGCCTCCATCTCGTCCACTGTGCGTCGAGTGCTGTGGACGAGCCTGTTGGCTTTTTTATAAACACACATCTGTGAAATACCTATTGTTGTCTTGTATTGTTTGTTCTTTAAGATACCTGGTCTTTGACTCATCTGCACCGTATGTTTTCTGCGGATCAAATCCCTCCAATCGCATGATGCAGTCCAGCAAATCCGTCGGGTTCGACGAGAACAAATACCGCAACGAGGTTCTGCTTGTCTCCTCCGAGGAAGATGAGAGATCGCAAGAACAAACGCTAGTAGAAGAAGCGCGCCAGTTGGGATTAAAAGTTCCGGAGGTTGAAATTGTGGCATCGCTGGCCGCGTCGATTGCCTCGGGCATGGTCGATCTTTCCTCTCCGATCCTGTCATCAGCGGGCTCTTCAACTGATCGCAATTCCGTCTGTGAAGTCACCCCATCTAACGAGATACCTCCCCTTGATCAGATCGCATCGTCATTTTCCGAGTTTACCCTATCCGACCATGCCAAGTGCGGTAGTACTCGCTCGATCGCTTCGCTTTCAACGCGCCCAACCTCTTATAGTTCGAGCGAGGGGAAACTGGCCCACGGCACAGATGGGATCGCATTGCGAACCCCGGGCCATCGAAGCTCTTTCTTGAGTGTGGCTTCGAGTGAAAAGAAAGAGAGGCGGAAATCAACCCTGAAGTCCGCAATTGACAAGATTCATTTCCGGAAACGCCGTTCAACCTCCGCTGTCTTACTCCCTCCAGCTGCGCAGATCACCGTTGCGAAGGGTGAAGGAGGGGTTGACAAATACTACGTGGAATCCAAAATCAATGAACCACGGGGCCACGATAGTGCGGATGAAGAGAGCCCAGTCTTGAGGCTGGAGATACCGGTGTTTGACAATGAGAGCGTTCGGCGGAGCCTTGAGAATGCAGACCTCAGGCAGATGCGCGAGTCTCAAAAGATGGAGAAGAACCGGCACATGACCTTTCAGGACGCTTTCATTGCTGAACTCAGACGCAATCACCAAGCGATTGTTGCCGACCGGCTCGCAGCAAATAAACGGTCAGAAGAAGAAAAGCGCGAAAAGGTAACTGTCTTTTGTCAATCTGTATGATCTCTAGTTACTGACAAATTTGTGGCTAGAATATCGCCGATGCGAGCCGTATGGAGGAACGACAACTCGCCGTGGAAATGGATCAAGTTCGCGAATTTGAGCGAGCGAAGATGAATTCCCGTACTCGAATAAAGTATATGGAGGGCTTCTTCAGCAATGCGAGCCCTCCACCTTCCCCTGGATCGGCGTCAGGATCCGAGATATCACCACCGCCTACTCGAAAATATACCCCGCAACACAAGGCTCAACTGGCTCAGGAATATCACGACCATGAATCGATGGACCGACTTCATGAAGCCAAAATCAAAGTTTTAAGGGACCGCCAAGAACTCAAGCTGCAGGAAGTTATAGCCCGTATGGAGAAAGAATTGGACGATTTGATCGACAAGCACGCGCTGGAGTTTGCCAACCTCCAACGAGACCACCAACTAGAGGAGGCATCGACTTTGCAAATCTTTGAAGCCAAGAGGACAAGACTACGCCATCGATGGAACCTGGAAGAAGCAATTCTGCGGAAGAAGCTCGAAGTACAATATGATCAACCCTATGGGCCTCTGCCCCCTTTGTCGTTCTCCGACTGTCGCTATGAGACGCGCGACTCGGCGATTTCCGTTTCGGAAGAGAAACCAACCAGTGCAAGCGGTGATGAGGAACTGGTGCACCGGAAGAGAGGTGAACCGCTACTATAATTAATGATGCGATGTCCCAGTGATACCCTTTCCCTTTTCCTCTCCTTCTGGTTCTCACCTTTTGCATATACAGTGACATTATCACCCTAATTCAGCTTAATGTTTTATACTTCGGCTATTGCTGACATTTACTTTTTGTAATTTTACGACATTTCTTTTCTTTGCTGCATTCGGTGCGTTGACTTTCTGGATGGGGCATCATTATACACTTTGGCGGCTTTTTGGTTTCTTGTGCATACTACTTCGCTTCTTCCTGCATGATATTATTTTCTCCGCTACATAGATTTGCTCCTCTGTGACCATTTAGATTTTTCTTGCACTCAACATTGGAATATACGAACATGTACTTATGGCTTCAGAGAGGTTTAACTTGATTAATTCATGGACTCCTTGGGTATATGCCTGCTCTTAACTTCGGATTGGGACCAGCCCAAGCTTATTCTTCGGGAGCCAAATGCTGCTTCAATCTGTCCAATACTGTCTCCACTCGACCATTCCCGCCAGTCAAAACGGCTTCGAGCAACTTGTCTCGTCCATCATCGCCGATGACTACCGCTCGCTCCACGACCCCATTATCGGAAATTTTGAATCGTCCCACCCGTCCATCCTCCCATTCAAGCCGAACATAAGTTGCATCGAGCGCAGTGGGGGAAAGAGATACAATGCCGAGGTCATTCGTCTCCAGCCGAATTTCCTCCTGGTTATCTGATAAAATATCTCGCACCCAAACGCCATCATCATCGTTATTATAAGCTTCAACACTACGCCGCTGTATACCGAGGTTGCCTCTTAGATAATTCACAACATCCATCCTCAAATGCCACGCAGCTAATTGCCGTCTTAATTCGCGAACGAACCTCGGCAAATCCTGCTGCCTATTCGCATTCCTCTTCCACGGCTTCAAGTTCTCCTCCGCTTCCTCCTCACGGGCGGGAGGTACAGGCAAAAACGCTCGTTCGAGCTTCTCCACCGAGATGAATGCCGGAATGGTATGCCGATGGACTCGCAACCTCTTCTCCTCCCCGCGCACCCGTTTCAACAAAACATAATACGGTTTCGTAAAGCGACCATTGCTTGCGCAGACGTCAATCCGCACACCTAGTAAGTTTGGATTGTCACTATTCGGGGACGGGTCTTTGAATGGGAAGGTTGTTGCTGAGAATGCGACTCGGTGGTGGTTCACTTCGGCGTGTTTTCCTGCCGCGCGGACCAAAGGGGACACTTCTGTATCTAGGGATGAAGAAGGTCTTGAAGATTGATATTCTCGGAGACGTTTCTGAAAGCTATCCGAAGAGAGGAGACTGGAGGCTAAGAAACGGCGCTTGCGTTGCAGATTGCGGACTGTTTTTACGAACGTCAGTTTTGCGAAAGTGCTTAGGGGGCGGAGTCGTACTTTCGGCGCGAAGGGTGGCTATTTCGGAGTCCAGCTCCTCCTCCATGCCTTTTGGGGGTTCAGTGGTGTCCATTTTGGATACTAGTATTGCGGGCAAGAGATTAAGTTGGGAATGCGGAGAGTTGCGACATCGTTATGGGATGGGGAACGCTGCCTTAGGTTGGAGTGTTTGTTTACTTTGTTACTATCACGTGATGATACTTGTATACAAAGACGGTGGTGGTTAATGAGCACGATATCACGACATACTTTAGGATCTCTATGGGAAATTGGTCTCAATCTGTTGATATAGTGCCGCCTATGAGCCTTCAAGCAGTAACAGTCATGTGGACCGAAAACTAAACATAATTGCTCTCAAGGAACAGCAACATCGTTCCATGTCGAGATACCGCTACCGGTAATAATAATCTAGAGTGAGACACGTAGGACTGGGCAATGGCATGACATACTCACAAGCTCCCGAGGAACAGAGCAAATGCTTTAGATCTATCCTTCCTTTTATCGCTGTAAAGAAACTTCGCACCCCCGGCGCTCTCAGCCGATAAACCCCGACTCACCCTCTACAACACAACCCCAAAGCCATCTCCCCAAACAATCACGACCCAGAAAGCCACATCATCCAAGCAGATGTTACACCAAAAGCTCCATGTAATACGAATACACCAATCCCGTCCGACACTAGAATGGCTCTTTTGACAATGACGCAGGACACTAGCGTCGGAACGTTAGTGATGCTCAGTGGAGTCGACCGTTAGGGCTTCCGAGACTATGCAGGACTAGTTCCTCCATGCATGGCCCCCATGTCTAACGGCGCAGAGTCCGACCAATAATGCAATGCTATAGTAGATTACGTGACGAGACGAAAGATATACTGACATGGGTCTTTGTCCAGAACCACTAGATATTAATATCTGGAGCCCCGTCGGGTGAAGGGGGGTGGTGCGGACGTCTTCCGAAATTTTGCGCTTGCTGACGGTTTTCGTGATGTCGCGGGATACTGGTCTTGATGTTGTGGAGGTGGATACTGTATGCTTTGTCGGTGGTTGCCTCTATCTTGCTGGATTAGTTTTGGCTGATGATCTGGATATTCGGCAGGATGCGGAGTCGGGGTATGGAGAGAGTGCGCAGTCGTGAGTTGCTCCATTCAGTACTTTTCTTACTATCTGTCTTCCTGGGTTGTTTCTAGGAAATGGAAAGCTAACAACGTCTATCTTCAAGAGATTACACTTCGCTACGCAGCAGTATCATGAACTATCACTATGATAATGGACGACGCTACCATGCCTACCATGCAGGATCATATTGGTACGGAGCTTACCTTCTACGCAATACTAAGCTTGATTAACTGATATCATAAAGGGGCCCTAACGACGAGAAAGCTATGGAGCAACTGGATATAGGGTAAACAGCCCATCCCCAATCCACATCAACCAACTAAAACAAACCCAGCCATCACGTCTTCAACCTCCTCCTAGACGGAAATCTTTATCTCGCACCGATCCCAGAGGACGTCGAAGTAAGCGCGCCTCACTTCACAATCCAAATTCACTTCCTTATCCAACTCCAACCAAATAACTTATCCAAACACAGCAAGTCCTCGACATCGGTACAGGAACCGGCATATGGGCTATGTCTGTCCCACCTCCATACTCAACCAAAGCCGTGTTAACGACCGCCACAGTGATTTTGCAGATGCACACCCTACCACGAGAGTAATCGGAACAGATCTTTCCCCCATCCAACCCACCTGGATCCCACCAAACCTCCATTTTGAAGTCGACGACTGCTGCGACGACTGGGTCTACGGCAAAGACAGCTTCGACTTCATCCACGCCCGCGGTCTGTACGGGTGCGTAGCAGACTGGGATAAATTCTACAAAGAAGCCCTCAAGTACGCCCCTTTCCTCCCTCCTTTCCTCCTCCGCAGTATTTTCCACACTCACCCCAGTGGCCCTACCTACCTAACTAACGCAAAACCAACCAAATAAAAAAACAGACACCTAAAACCAAACAGCTACCTAGAACAAGTCGAAGTCTCGGTGGTCCCTAAATCCGATGACGGCAGCACAAATAACACCATCTTCGAAGAATGGGGCAGAGTCTCACTCCAAGCAGGCGATGCATTCGGGAAAACGTTACGCATCGTGGACGAAGCGAAAGAGAAAATGGTCAAGGCCGGGTTTGTAGATGTACAGGAACACCGTTTTAAGTGTCCTGTTGGGCCGTGGGCGAAGGATCCCCGGCTGAAGGTGTTGGGTAAATATAATCGGTTGCAGTGGGAGATGGGGATTGAGGGGTGGAGTATGATGCTCTTGACGAATTTTTTGAATGTAAGTCTGTTTCTTTTTATTGTTTTACTCTCTTGGTATGCTTTGTGTCTGTTATATGTAGTTGTTATTGTTGTTGCGGGATGTGGGTCAACATTAGGATCTAACATGTTGCTAATATGATACATATAGTGGACTCGTCAGGAAGTAGAGGTGTACCTCGCGCGCATGCGCCAGGGACTACGGGATCCGAGTATTCATGCTTATCAGGAGAAGTACGTATATACTACCTTCCCTTTCCCCTTCCCTGTAACCCAATCTCTTGCCCTTTTCTACGACAGCCCTAATCACCCAAACCTATGACAAAACACCCCTACTAATGAAGCATAGGGTAGTAGTATACGGCCGCAAACCACCCAACCCAGAAAATCAACAGTAATGCTTCCTAACTTTTATCATATGATATCATCAGGGGGGAGGCCAGAACACTCCCTACAACGTCATATCCATAGCTTAATGAAGAGAGTTTACTTTAAACTAGAAATAAAAGTAAAACGCCGCCGCTGATACCATCATGCCGCTTGACCATGGTATCTCGAGATGATGGGTCCAAGGGTCGAGATGCGTATGATGTCAGCGGCAGATACTTCCGGTTGGGTTGTTTCACATGTAGATCAGTGGCGGATTGGAAGTTTGGGTATGGGTTGTTCTGGATTGTTACTTGACTTGGTAGAGGGTGGGTTGGGTTGGTGTTGGTGTTGTTTGTGAGGGTTGTGTCTTGGATGGGAAGTAGGCTAGGGTTTGTGATATCTTATTTATTTATTTATTTTTTCTAGAATGACGTTTATAAAGATGGTGCGGCAATTCCTGAGGGATGTAGAGTTTGTTAGAGTAATTTCCGGAATGAGTTTAGATATAGTTTGTTCTCTAGTTCGTCGGATGTTCATGTGGTATATACATATTATGTTTTACACTATCTCTAGTGAAGTGGATGTGGTGACTCATGGCCGTGTAGAAGGTGAAAAACAAATATAGAATTAGGATAATTAAGCATCAAGAATCAGTTAAGTCTGTAGTCAGGATACATCCGAGCAAATTTCCCCAACGCCAGCATTGTAAACGTAAACTTGTAATTAGGATAGGAGATGGCACATGTCTTATTAAACATGCCCTCAATGGCCTCCTGCGGCCACTCACCATTGGGCTGTTGTCTCGCCATTATCAGTCGAACAGCTTTCTCGATAGGTTTCAGGTCCGGATACTCAGCCGAGAGCAAACCAATGACCGCATATGCCGTTTGCACGACTTGAGAGCCGCTTGGGTGCTCAATGTACTTGATTTGTCGGCAGCCCTACCACCTTGTTAATACCTGACCAGTTATTATTTGAAGAAGGTGACTTACCTCGCAGCTCTCAGACCATCCACCGTCCTCTCTCTGCTTAGATAGTAGAAAGTGGCATGCCTTCTTGACGTACTCGCTATTTTGATATGTTTCTCCTACTGATGCCAGACTTTCCAGGGCGAACATAGTGCCATACGTGAAGCAGACAGCCCAGCTTCCGTACCAACTTCCGTCAGGGAATTGTGCTTTCTTGATATACCCCAGCGCGCGCTGAATGAAGACCTCGATTTCCTTCGATCGGTAATCCGGCCAGTGCTTCTTGAACAATGTCAATGCCGTGACCACGGCAGTCGTGCACTCTGGATAATCATATTCGACCATGATCCGTCCAAACACCTCCGCAGCATTGAAAATTTCCAGGTACTCCCCACCCCTAGTTTGCTCATAGGATGAACACCCGCCAGAGGGGTTCTGATAAGTGAGCAACGTGTCAACCGCATCAAAGATCCTCCGATCCTCAAGCAGCTGCGGGTATCCTGGGGTCTTCTGAAGAAGAATCACTGACTTCAAGGCTTCCGAGATACAATCGCATACAGCATACCCTTGATCCTTATTGCTGAACCCCCAAGCCCCCTTCCGTGGATGGCGATAACAAAGTTCTTGATCCTGACAATTCTCCCTCATCTGCTGGCGGTCCAGGAAGTCCAACGCCCGCACCAACATAGGCCTCCACTCCTCACTCTCCGCCAAACCAGCGGCTTGGACAGCTTGCACCAGAAACGCCGTATCCCAACACTGCACCCCATTCGTCCCATTCACTAACATCCCCTCCTTATTGACCCATAGGAAGTCCTCCAACCGCTCCCGATGTCTCCTGACGGAGTATGCATCACCCCCATCCCTTATGAAACAGACCACCATATTCAACGGCCCATTCACAGATGCCAAATCAGCGTAATCTGAGTTTTCATCCTCCATATCCACCAGCTTACTCACCCACTCCTCAGCCCAGGTAGCCACAAACCGCGGCCTCAAAAAGGGCATCCATACCTCGCTCAACCACCAGTTCACAGAACCGAGTACCCATGTCTTCGGATGATAGTTGTCAATCTCGGCAATGGAGTTGCGATTCCCCTTCCAATCAATGCTCCCCCAGTCCTGAGTAAACAACTCATTTCTTAATGACCGGATCACCTCCGTCTCAGGCATAGTCCACCGTTTCGACCAGATGAATGACATCGGCAGAAACACCTGCCGCATATGTATCCACCACCGCCACGGTGCGACAGGCACCCAGTCCGGCAATAGCCACGTCTCAGGCGGGATAGGGTTGACGATATCCCAGTCCGCGATGCCGAGTAGCGCCAGCCAAAACTTGGCCCAGTGAGGTGCGTACATGGCGCCACCGTGCTTGTGCAGCAGGGTGCGGGCCTTAATCATTACCTCATGGTCGGCGGGGATGCCGAGCAGGCGGAGGACGGTATAGTTTAGGCTCGTGCCGAACACGGTGCTTTCGCCCTCGGTGTGCAGGCCCCAGCCCCCATCGACTGGGTTGGCCCGCGCAAAGAGATAATTCTTGATCTCCGTTGCGTAGGGCCAGGGGATCGGGGTTGCCGTTGCGGTCCATGCGAAGACGATGCAAGGGATCAGGAACATCGGGCCACCGTACTCACAGCCCCAGTTTCCAGCGGAGAGTTGCAGCTTAGAGAAGAATGCAAGGCCATTCTGGACTGTTTCTAAAGGGGACTTTGGCTGTGGGAGATCGGGGAGGTTCTGTAGTGCGTTAGTTGATTATTACTCAGTAGATGGTTACTAGGTAGATACATACCAGTGGTAGTCCGAGATAGTATTTATCGGCTAACGTCTGGGGCCATTTTCGCGCAGACTCGTCATCTTCCAGGTAGTGCCATGTGTGTCGGCCGTCCTCATTCAATAGTCGCCATCGTGTGTAATCAGTTTTCTCTGGTAATGTGGATGACATTTTCGACCTTCCCGGCTGCACTCTCTGCTCTCTATGCTTAGGGCTGTAAATTAGGTTGCCAATTGAGGGAGTCGGCGGAAGTGGACAATGCCATTTTATGGGGGTTGCCTGGAGAAGCCGCTAAAGGGCGGTTCCTTGCGCTAAGACACTCTAATGTGCTTAACGCTTCTAGAGTGGCCTTGGACCCTTCCTTGCGTCTTGGCTGGGGTGGAGTGGTAAAGGGTTCCGCGGACCGCGGGTCCTTGTGATGAGAGAGGGGTGGATGAGTATACTATTTCCGGGGCCAATCAACATTTCTTTTAGAGAAATTCAAAAAGAAGGAAAAGAAAGTAGAAGCGTATCATATTGTAGAAAGTATGCTTTCTAGTGAGCAGTGTGAGGTCTGAGTTGGGTTTGCTGAATAAATTTAAAATGGATCTTCGCACTGATTTGCTCGCGTTTGATGAAGAAAATATATAGAACGACTGTTAAAGTCTAGACGTCTCAATAGGTTCAGCAAAGTATCATCAAACTCCCTTGTCAGCATGGCCGTTCAAATACAATACCAAAAGTCTAGGGTATGCCGCCCTCCGAGCGACATCGATCCCACGAACTCGGAGAATGTAACGCACGTCAATGCCGATATGCCAGAAATTCAGCTAAGTAGATTTAGACGCAGACAGATTTCGGACGAGATTCGACTGGTGCGCCCTGTGACCACGGATCGTGATTATAGTCATCCAGCGGATAAGCTAGTGATGTAGAATTAAAAGGTATGCTTTATCGAGCTTCCCTGCTGTAATACACGATTAGTCCCTGAAAAACGGCTACACTAAGCACACACTTACAAGACAATCCCTGAATTCAGTTACCATTGCCGCTTCTTTCTCTATAAGGCGTCATTGTCTGTCAGTATGTTTGATTCGTCTTTGTCGTAAGTTACTGCGCGATCAACGACGATCCAAAGACTCTGTCCACGATACTGTAGAGTATGTGTGTAAAATGTTGAGTATAGCCATTCAACTTCTCACCTCCGTAATACAGGCCTGGTCCCCGACGACGACATGAAATACGACCGAATATCAGAGGAAAAAACCATACACTCCTCTGAAAAGGATTTCTCAAGGATGAACATCTTCAAGCGACACTTTCTTACATTGTCTGGTGGGAAGTAGCAGGCGTACGGGAGGGGGGATTGTGGGCGACAATCGAACCCGTTCAAAAGGGATTGGACATGAGCGCTTCTCAATCATGTGATCGTTTTAAAGGTATCCATATTTCTTTAGACCTTGGGGCAAGCAATCGAGCGTTTCCTTCTTGTATTATTGTCTAAGAGTAAACGTGAAAATCTCGAAGTGGAACTGAAATACTCTGTAGACGAGGAGGTTATATGATAAAAGATCATAATGGTAGGGATTGAACTTCTTCTATATATTTTGGAGGTAAAGACGTAGTGACTATCCTATGGTATAATAAGAGGCCGTACTGCTAATGGAGGAATTACTAGTAACTGTAAGGTGATAGCCACGCGTATTGGATAGTACTCCGTAATTCCTCTACTATGAGTCTATGACCATGGAAGGATCCATGAACGCTAGAAACGACTAAATTACCGTAGTAGGTAAGGCCCGATGCTTCATCCTTGCCTCGGTACCAGACCGGACCCATGAAACTAGTTCAAAAGAAGAATCGACGGCGTTTCAGTCTCCGCTTTTAGTATTGCGTGTCTTAAGACGATGAACCAACGACGGCATACCGACTTTATGGCCCCCGTTGACCAATCAGAGCGAGTTCTGGCCCGTTCGAAGCGGTGATGAAGGTTGGATTCGACCGTCTCCTCATTGAGATCACGGTACGCTAGTCAATCGATTCAGTAATTTATTATTCAGTATATTAGTGAGTTGGCGAGGTAGTAGTTAGAAACAACAGAAGACCAGACGAGGGGTATAAGAAGCAGGACATCGTGCAGGTGGTCACGGTGTTTTCCTGCCAATATTCCAAAACGACTTGGCCAACTCTAAGACAGCATTGAGACTGGTCATATCGACATAGAGTAACCTTGGCATCCTCTCGTCAATCCGTGCCCCTCTTGAAGCTAGTATCGAGTTTGGGCGTCGCCCGCCGTGTATCCTAGAACGCCCGTACCACCATCGCTTCCGCTTCCCACTCTAACACAACCACCAATGTCGCTGCTGCGCTTGCCCTGTGAGCTTCTGTTGTCAGTCGCCGAGTGTCTTGAGACGGAGGAGGATATCAATGCTCTATCTCAAGTCAACCGTATGTTTCACGCTGTCATCAACCCATACTTGTATCGGTTTGATGCATGGAACTCAGACAGCTCAGCGCTAGTATGGGCTGCGACGCATGGAGTGGAAGATACTGCACGGATTAGCATCCGAGAGGGCGCTCTCCTTGACGCATGTGACCATGCAGGCTTAACTGCAATATCCATCGCCGCGATGAACGGGCACGAGGAGGTGGTCCACCTCTTACTTGAAACCGGACAGGTTGACCTGAACGCCGTAGATTACGAGCTGGGTCGGGACCCGTTAGGCTGGGCTGCAGATAATGGACATGCCGGTGTGGTAAAACTGTTACTCGAATCCGGGCTAGTTGATGTGAATTCAAGCGATAATCTGTTTCTGACCCCACTAATATTGTCCGCACAATCAGGGGATGTGGAGGTAGTGAAGGTCCTCCTTGACACCGGCAAAGTTAATGTAAACTCAAGAGATGTCACCGGGTCGACAGCACTGGGTTGGGCCGCGGAGTTTGGACATGAGACGGTGGTCAGCCTGTTACTGGAAACTGGGCAGGCTGAAGTGAATTCAAAAGAGTCTGATTCTGGCCGAACGCCGCTATCTCGAGCTGCAGGAAATGGACATGACTTCTTAGTCAAACTGTTGGTTGACACTGGAGAGGCTGATGTGGATACTAAAGACGATTCTGGCCGAACACCACTCTCCTGGGCTGCAGAGAATGGGCATGAGACTGTGGTACGGCTATTGCTAGAAACCAGACAGGTTAACATGGACTCGAGAGACCACGAAGGCTCATCACCACTCGCCTGGGCGGCAAGGAATGGTCATGCGGCAGTCGTCAAGCTGCTGCTTGAAAGTGGACAAGTGGATGTCGACTCCAAGGACCTCCTGGGTCGGACACCATTGTTTCAGGCTGTGGTGAACGGGCATGAAATGGTAACGAATCTATTGTTGAGGACTGGCCGAAAGAATGGTAAATTAACTACACCGTGAAGCAAGAAAAACAATAAATATGAAGGTAATTGCTATTAAGTATCTCGAACGTAGAACGTGTAAAGGTGCAGGGTAGCGATGAGATCGTTGGGTGACTGAGGTGTCAGTGCCTTTCTGCAGAGGAAGCTCGGGCCAATGGGAGCCTGCAGATCGAGTGGGCCAGCCGGGGAAAACCAGACTTTCCAGAACTGGTTAATAAATGAGTGACTGACCCTGAAAACGAGTTATCGTTGAGGACACCTTTGACTTTCCTTTGCTTTATCTACTTTTACTTCGCCTCCACGGGTATCGGAGGAACTACGCCGGTCGAACTCCTATCCCTTCCCTTCGGTCCTTTCCAATTACAAAATTCACTCCATACTCTCGTTTGACCCTGTATCTCTACTCTTCTTACTCTTCTTCAATTCTGTCCTTGCTGTCACCTCTCACGTCATCCTGGGACCGACCAACCCGAAGAGTTTAAGCTAAGCGATCGACCGACTAGCATGCAGAATTGACTAGGGGCCACCCACGAACCCGTGTCTGACGCTCCATAAAATCTTTGATATTCTATTTTTCAGCCTCTCTCGGATCCCAACAAACGACACGCGACGCGACTCTATACTGTCCCGTTGCAAACGGAACTACCGATGAAGCGCAAGGACCGCACAGTGTCCAAACGTCGCTCCAAGCCGACACTGAGAGTCGCGACCGGCCAGAACGGCCATGCGAGAGACGGAATGAATTCCAACATTGAAATGCGCAAGAGGGAGACCTCTATGGAATCGACGTCGTCCGTACGAGCCTCCCGTATCATGTCCCGCCCCAGCTTTTCCCTAGACCACGAACCCCCGATCACCCCGCAAACACCGGGATTAACCACGACGAGTTTCTCGAACCTCCCGCCAAGCGATAAAAGAAACTTCTTGCTATTGTGCGTATTATATTTCCTCCAGGGAGTGCCCATGGGGTTAGCCTCGGGATCGGTCCCGTTTCTCCTCAAGCCCTACCTGTCCTACGGCCAGATCGGTGTCTTCTCCCTCGCTTCATACCCCTATTCGCTCAAACTACTCTGGAGCCCCATTGTGGATGCGGTCTGGAGTCGGAGGTTTGGTCGCCGCAAGAGCTGGATTACCCCTGTCCAGGTGATTGCCGGATTGGCCATGATTTATTTGGGCGGGCGTATTGGTGATATGATGGTGCAGGCGGGCGCTAACGGCGGCGCTGGGGTCTGGAACTTTACATATTGGTGGTTCCTGCTGGTGTTTTTCTGCGCCACGCAGGACATCGCGGTGGACGGTTGGGCCATTACGCTCATGTCCCCGCCAAACATCTCCTATGCCTCGACCGCACAGACGGTCGGTTTGACAGCGGGCCATTTCTTGTCGTACACGGTATTCCTGGCATTCAACTCGCAGGATTTCGCCAATCGCTGGTTCCGGTCCTCCCCCGGAGAGGGCGGCCTGCTCTCCCTGGGAACGTATCTGACGTTCTGGGGCTGGGCGTACCTGGTCGTGACGATATGTTTGGCTGTTATGAAGAAGGAAGACAAAACCCATGATCGGGATAGTATCTCGGATGTGTATAAGAGCATGTGGAGCGTGCTCAAACTCAAGAACGTTCAGACGATCATCTTGGTGCACCTGATCGCCAAGATCGGATTCCAGGCCAACGACGGCGTAACCAGTTTGAAGTTATTGGATAAGGGCTTTGGGCAAGACAATATGGCATTGGTCGTGCTGATTGACTTTCCATTCGAGATTGGCTTGGGCTACTATGCTGGTAAATGGTCAACCGAGTATACTCCCATGCGCCTATGGTGTTGGGCGTTTATGGGACGACTGGCGGCGGCCGTTCTGGCGCAGTTCACTGTTATGATTTACCCGTCGGGATCTGAAGTGCCGTTTTGGTATATGTTGACGGTGATTGGGGAGCATGTGTTGTCAACATTTATGAACACGGTCATGTTCGTCGCTGTGTCTGCATTCCATGCACGCATCTCCGATCCAGCGATTGGAGGGACTTACATGACGCTGCTGGCAACGTGAGTTTCTTTCTTTTTTTTCTTTTTCCTTTTTTTACCTTTTCCTTTTCTTGCCCCTTTGCACCATATAAAACAGTTGTAACTGTAAACTGACTCGCGCAGTGTCTCCAACCTGGGTGGCACATTCCCACGTTACTTCATCCTGAAGCTAGTGGACATGTTCACCGAGGCGACGTGCACCCCTCCCAGCGTTCCTCCCGCGGCGGACCAGTTGAAGGGTGAACTGGTCACCTCGCCTTTCTCATGCGCCTTAGAACCGGATAAGAACCGTTGCACAAATGGCGGCGGCTCCTGTAACACCCTCCGGGATGGGTATTACACCACGAACATTTTATGTGTGCTGATTGGCACCGTCACCTTTTTCATGTTTATCCGACCGGCCGTGCTGAAGCTGCAGGGACTTCCCCTGCGGGCGTGGCGGTTATCCCCGAACAGCAGGCAGTAGACGATCAAAATAGAGAAAAGCGATAAACGGGACCGGGGTTTTACTCTAGATGGACATGGACTATATTCGTTGCAAAATACTTGCACGCTCGATGTATTAATAGAACCGTCCTAATGCAAACCATTGTGGACCAAGATCCCTGCAGACCAAGAAATAAGGGTTGCATCAGCCATGTATCCTCAGTTTCCTACTAAAAGTTCATCACAACCCTCGAGCCAATGGCCGGCCCGATGGAAGTGCCCCGGAGTTTTGCCATTTGCCGTGTTTCGGGTGCCCGCATTAGTGAGTTCGGGTTCCTGGCAATCCAGAACTCAGCTTCGAGTCAGGTGGATTAAAAAAAAAGGAAAAAGAAAAGAGCACCTCGCTTCCACCTATAAATAAGTTCCAACCCATAGCCACATTGTTCTAGATCTTCAAATTCCCACCCAACCCCCTCCAAACTCAACACCCCGAACCAAAACCACCCAAAAATGCATCTAGTACCAATCCTCACCCTCCTAGCAACCCTAGCAACCCTAGGAACAGCAACAACAGCCGACATCCTGAGACCCAGAAACGTAACTTTCCCCAGTCCCAACCCCAACTGATCCCAATCTCCAAAGTACTGTTCATGAAACTAACATATAACCTTGACCAAAATAAAATAAAGTGGGACCTCCGCCTCCTCAAACCAGGCTGCCAACCCAGCGGCTCCAACTTCGACATCAGCGTATACCATGCGCAGGGCGTATCGGAGCGATCTTGCGTGGATTTGACGACCGTCCGGGGTCTGAATCTGAGTATTGTGGATACGTTCTCGTGGAAGAGTCCGTCTGAGCCGCAGTTCGATCTCTGTATGTATGCAGGCGGGGATTGTGATTCTGGGGAGCTGGTTGGGGAAATTCGGGATGGGTGGGGGGTTTGTGTTAAGTATGAAGGGTGGAAGGGGTGGAGAGCTGTGTCTAAGGGGGAGGAGTGTAATTGATTTGTTTTCTTGCTTTTAGATACTCTACTTTTGTGGTCTTGAGGTGGGTAGGTAATGTGTGGATGAGTAGGTTAAGATTGATGGTTTGGAAGTGCGTTGCTATATGTTATGTGTTATAAACCTGAATTACATCTAGAGATGGGGATATTGCCTGTAACTGATAATGAGTGAGGCATGCATATGCGACATATTAGTCTCTTCAAGCTACTACGTTGCGCTTTTGAGGTATGTATATGTAAGTTCCATCTCTCTCATGGTTAGAAAATTGTAGCCAGGATACTGAGACGATGCAGAATGTAACCGGTCAATTCAGTTTTGTTTCTCACAGCTTGCATTCTGCCATTATGATGCTTCCTAGTACGTATAGCGTTTAAGGGCTTGGTCACAACGCAATCAACCTTAGTCGAGGCTATCTCAAGCGGCTTTAATGCTTGTCTGTTCCACATGGCAGATTCATATCCATAAAAATTGATACCTGAAAATGTGCTATACTGAGTAACTAGACATCCCCTATAACTATATTCATTCCCCATACATCTGTCAGGCTTTGACTGTCCAGATGTCCAATACCCGATCCGTCTCTTGTGCAATGTTTTCGCAATCCCATTGGGAAAGCTCATGATCTAACAGGGCGTCCTGCTTGTCTTTTAGAAAGACAACATTATTCCTCCCTCGGGCGGATGTTAAACTGAAGGCCTTGAGCTACCCCATAGCATCGGACAACCATGAGGCTGTACACAGGTCGTGTTCGGTGTCTCAGTCTGGCATTCTGTAGTGACTTATAATAATTTATATTGGCGATGCTTATGATCGATGTATTTGTTGGAATAAAGGATGCTGCTTAGTAGTTGGCTGGGTCGCTCCAACCGAACTGATTACAGGGATGGAGCGTCTCCAAGTAGGGGAGCTGTGCCCGCCAGTAAGTTGTTCAGTTCGTTACTCTCTAGAGATTTATACCCTGAAATTGAGTTCTGCGACAACTCCGGCTCGTATGAATAGCCGCAGTAACTCTGAACTCTACTTTTGTTCACCAGGTTCAGCGCCAGAGGTTGAAGAATATCCGCCTGGTAATGGTAGGCACACGATATCTGTGTTAAATCCTGTTGACCGCTCGATGATAGTTCCAACAGATCCGGTGATCGAAATAGTGATAACCGCGAGGTAGCATAATCTTAAATAGTCGGTGTCCGCCATCGTTACTTTCGGTTGAGACGTGATCACAAGGCCTTGCGTTCCTATTGACCAAGATGAGCCAGTGCCGGGCCCAGCTTGAAAGTCCTCTCTGATGGAGCGCTCGCTTCCCTTACCAGCTGCCAGACAGTTCGAGCAAGCCCCGCTGTAGACCGCAACCCATAACCTGTCCGTGAGCTAGTTGTAGCCCACAAAGGTAAAGCACGGGAAGTTAGGAAATATCGGCCCCACGAGAACTGGCACGTATTCGGATAAAGATCCAGCTCCTCATTCGGTAGCCTGAGAAGGTGGGGTGCGACTTGGAGGATATCATTCTTACTCTATTTGACGAGAGGTCCTCATACACTTGTCCAAGTTCTTCCACAAACGCTAACAGCGTATTCTTGCGTATATCTCGCCTGGGAGTCCCCGAGAAGGGCTTACCTATTTTGCCGCGAAGAAATAAACCCACTTCTTCATCTTCGCTGTGCTGCCATGCCCAGTACTGGACTTACAGGCGGTAATGGAAACATATGTATCTGGCTGCTGGACGAAATAGAGCTTGAGGCTGGAGTCTCTTCTCATCAAAACCTCTATATCTGAGCAGCTATTGGGGAAGAAGCCTCTTGCCTAGCGTTTTGGCGAAATGGAGAAGCTGGACAGTGATCGTGTAGGGGTAACCGAGACTAGGTCAAATTGCAGTTTCCAAGTAGGATTATCCGCTGATCCCACTCAAACGGATCTATGTTTGATCTGAATCATCAAGGTAGGCGGACGGCTTATCATGTTAACCTTCAACCTTACTATCTCTTGTCTAAAGTAAATTGTCGTCCCATATGTGAATATAAAACCCTACTTCAGCTTCGCAGTAAACATGTATCCGATGGGTTGGTTGACCTTGTTGTACAAGTCAGTGGGATTGCCATATATGTCTCACTCGTGTTTGTACATACCAAAGAGTAGTCTCAGATGGGGTATCCTTTTGTATCCCGTTCTCCTGGGCCATAGCGGCTAGTAGAGCATTTGGTATATACTTATTAACTCCTTCGTATGGCAGCGATTTGGATTTGACGATAGGGGCGTTGTAACTGGGGAATGCTGAAACCATTCGGTCCATGTTTCCCTTTTATTTGCAAAACCAAACGCATAGGGCCTTTAGGCCATGGCGTAATGCTTCCATTGTGCAGCCGGTTCATTGAAATCGTGAGGAATCGACTTACATGTCTATGCTTTTGCATTTGTGGCTCTACGCGGAAAGCCATTAATTAGCACGGACCTTTCAATCCAATGTAGAACGGCCCAGTCCTGCACGAAATCTGGATTGTGTTCCGAGCGACATTGCAGTACAAGAGTAGAAATTAAACAATCTATGTACGGTTGTCTTTCCATGGTCCAGCTACAGAACGCCTCCAAATCTTTCCGCACTTCATAGAATGCTTCTTTATCTGTCTCTGTGTGTGTTTGAAAAGAAAAGGGCGTACTTAGCTCTGGTTAACGATCGTAGGGAGGTTCCTGCGAGAGCCGAAGAGTACATTAGGAAGTGCTTATGCCCGGACACCAAGTTTGTCGAGTCACACTACACCCAATGTTCATAGAAATTCACATGGTTGCGAGTCATGGTGGCCGTAAGTACGCGTACTTTAGCATCAATCTCGTGCGTAGGCTTATTTCTTGATTCGTAATGTGCTGTGCCAACTAAAAAGCCTATACTGATAGTGTATGGCAGGGTATTGTAACGAATCAATTCGAATCACCTCATATATATTCATGTGAAATACTCTTTCAGAACGCGCCGAAGGCGCCGATTCGATCCTGTCGGAGATTGTCGTATTCTTGTACTGTGAAATGACTATCGTAGTTTTTTGAACGATCCTTAATAGTTCGTTCTCTTTCCTGCTCAGTATTTAGTATGACTATCGGCTGCAGAGCTGAGGATGGTTGATTACTGGCTTGTTCGTAACGGCCTCACCATTCAATGTAGTCTTTGGCTAAGTTAGTAGTAATCCTGGGAGTGCATAACCGTGCCGATGCTGCAAGGTTCGGTGGATATTTTCATGTCCACGAAGAAATGACAGACAAATGCAGGATTCTAGACTCGTATAGTTCAAAGTTGATAATCCGAACAGAGTTGGAATACTCTTGTAGAGTATCTCTGCAGAAGGAAAGCAAGTTCGTGGTTGAATTTGCACACGTATTAGAATTGGAGAGAGCGATATTCTTTCTGGGGAAGCGAGAGTATTTATACCTTAAGTTTATATAGGGACTTAGGGCTGCAAGAGGGCCATTCCATGTGACTTGACTCACACATAAATATTCGAATAGTGAATTAGTTAGGGGAATAGCGATAGAAGAAGTTATTCCTTTAAATACCACTTTCACCATCCAGCATTCGCCTCTGGGCATATTCCCTCTGTCGGGGCTTGGGCTGCTTTTGAAGATCACATCTCCTATTCGCTATCGAGGTCACTAAATTACTACCATACCAGGATTGGCGCACTATGCTAACTTCACAAAGCTCATAAATCTGGCTTCGGTGCGTTAAAGTCTATCTAAAATCATGTCACCTGTTTCTATGCTGATGCATTCTGTATAGTTCAGCTGTAGGAGCCACAGGGCACGCTAAACTGTTCCAGATAGTCCGAGAAGTAGGAGACTCTTGTCCATTATTCATGTTATGTATGATACTATGCTCTTCACTACAGGAAGCTGAACAAGAAGAATATACCCTTTATGCAATGGATGATTGTTTGTCAATGGTGGTTTCTACAGACTGCAAGGGAATGCCAGTATCAATGCAATTCTGAGGACATTCGCCTGCTAGAGCGCGCACTTCTATGACGTTCATACAGAAAACTAACTTCTATACGCTCAAATACATCACATAAAGATACAAAGTAGCATACACATAAATCGTAGGGCCACATAAAGCGTTGCCAAACTCACTCAATTAAACCCATCATTCCAGACCCTCCATCAACTCCGTCACAGCAGTATCCAACACAAACCTCGCATACCCACGATGCAACCTCCCCACCCAATTCGGAATAGTCTTTTGATGTAAAATACCACCCTCTTCAGGTACAATCTCATACGTGTGCGCTGAAGCGAAACGCACCTCCACGAACGGACCTAGACCCTCCTCATCCCCTTCGCCGTCAAACGGCCCTTCGACACTCATCTCATGCCGTCCACCCGTCATCAAGCGCCACGGATACCCCCAGCGAGCAATCATCTCAAAGAACCGTCTGGGCTCATCCGGAATTCCCCACTTCACTAGCAAAGGCTCGTCTCCCACCGGCGGTCGAATAACAGTCATGGCTCCATTCAGAAGCTCGCGCGGCGCTCCCGTTTCTGGATCAGGGCTGAACCCTGCCGGAGTGGTACCGAGATCGCCTGGGTCAAATCTGCCCTTGCGGAAGAGTCCGATTACTTTAGCTTCTAGACGAAGTACACTGCAGCTTAATAGTGATTGTGCCCAGGCGGTATTCAGGTCTTGTTTCGTGAGTTTTTCTGTGGTGTTGTTGGTCCGTGCTTGTAGGTCGCGGAGGCGGATCCGAGCGGCGTAGATGTCTATGTGGGGGACATGTTGAGTTGTTGAGTTGGCTGGAGTACGGAGAAGCTCGGTGCTGGATCTGTCTGGAGCAATAGGGGGATATCGTGCTTCCAGCGAGTGTAGCCAGATATGCGTGCCGTAGCCCACTAGTAAGGGGGGCGTTGCGAGTGTGAAGAGGAGGCGAGTTGGGAATCGTCTTGCCATTTTCGATCCGATCGCAAGGGCGCAACGGTCTGTTACAGGCTGGGCCTACGATTGCTTATATGTTTTGAGAGACGAGGCTGGCAGGTCCGGGGCACAGCTTTATTTATTTCTCTCTCCACTGTACTATAAAAGTCCAGCACAAGACGATCACCGGATCATCCCGACCCGTCATGGGGCCAGGGCGTCACATGATGCTTCTTAACCCTCTCTCATACGCTCTTCATGTCAAGTGTCAGGCTGTAAGCTGCGGTATATTAGAGCTTTTACGTAGCGGACGGAGGGACCAGTTCTGTTCCTTGGTTATGTGTGGCTGGAAACGGCCAATTTTGTTACCCCGACTGCCCGCCGTCTCCACTATGTATAGCACCCAAGAGGCTAAATTTTGGCGGCTCCACAATGCCTTCAGCCATGTTTCTGACAGACACACGTAGTCAAAACAAAGGAGCGTACTGTCTACATCTTGAGACATTCTGACTTGCACCGGAAATACTTCGGACGATTTGATGTTTTATCCTGTGAGTCCCGAATACTTAGGGAGCATGTCCATGACTAAGGTGGTTTCCTTTGATCATATCGTAGTCGGAAACCGCGCAAAAGGATAATGATCATCGGGTAGGACTAAAAGACTCGGGCCAAATGACTGAAGTCTAGACCCACACAACTCTAGCGCGAGGCGGATACGCTTTACGAGCAAACCAATAGCGATGTTCGATACCGGATGTGACTCGACTTTCCTTGGCGAGGTTATTGCTCATATGGAGGGCTAATGGATTCAACCAAGAGTGATAGCGATTGGAAACTGAGGCAGTGAATTACGGACCGAGTCATGTAGCACCCATGGTCCAGTTAGCCTCCCAGAAATCGAGATCTGTTCCTTTTTAGATCAAGATAACTTCATTATATACACAGCCACGATGGCCAGGCATACTTTCCCGCATTCATGAATCCTAAAGACCAGAACAGGAGTAGCACACTCTTGTCCTACCATCTATTCTGCAGTTTGCCCTCCCTAGAAACTGCCACCAGTACCACTGACTCGATGAGAGATATCTGAATAGCGGATTTAATGCGGCATTGGCTGATCCAGCGATTATGATGTATCTTCCCACCACGACCATATATTACGTTGCTTCTAGCAAAAGCTAATGCAAATTTCATATATATCTATTTAGTGAACGTGTTCTGCATTTCTGATTATACAAATCGAGCAGATGCCTTGTAGCTAGCGCATATTCCACTCAATTTGTCGTCGGAGGTTTTCTGCTTCTCTGGTATTGGACTTGGTGAGTATGTATAAACAGAGGCTAGTCGGTGTATTCCACATCGAATTAAGCTCAACACTTTCATGCCTTCTATTTTATGCTCCCACGTGTGTCCCTCATCTCAAGTGAATAGCTAGTCCAACTGCCGAGGACATTGAACTTGCGGCATTGCGGCGTGCTGACAAACTTCCTTGTCTGTTCCAGATAAGCTTCACAGGAAGGTCTTTTGGAACTGATCCAAGTGAACAGTATCAAAACCCGACAATATCAGACAAAGATATAGTACCTAAAGCAGACAGTCCCCTAGCCCCTTCCTCGTCATAGTCACTCAGCAGGGCCCTGGACTTGACATCATGATTACCCCGACAGTCCACCGTTCCCAGGCATCCTACTCCACTGCCTGACCCATGAGGCCCCTCACAGCTGCCTCTTCCTCCAGGCACCTTCCTGTAATCATAGTGAACAGATTTTTTAAGTGTCCGACAATACCAGTACCGGGGGGCCCGATAGTCGAGCGGCAAGCTAAGGCCTCGCTGAGTCCGGCCCCCCAAGTCCTAGGCTCGAGTAGATCAACGGTTCGAATCCGCTATTCCTCGCCCCTAGGACTCCACTAGTAAAACACCTTCGGGGTTTTCGTAGCCCTCCCTATGACGCCGGTGCTAAAAACGCGTTCGGCGCCGGGGACGGAGGGTGAGCTTTTTGTCATTTTGAACTTTTATCCTCTTGTATCCTGTTATTTGATTTCTCTATCTATTTTTATCTCTGTTCCCCCTTTTAGACTTCTATTGTCCTGTTTATGAGGTCCAAGTGGTTGAAGTTACCTCCGCGTCCGAGGTCCTGTACAAAGGAAAAGCCCAGCACATTAAATTCTCTCACGCCACAACTGATGCAGTTATATTGCTCCGAGTTGGTGCAAAATGTTCCCCTGATTTGCATCAAAATTCTGCTGAAAATATCTACGACTCTTCGAATGTGTAGACACCTCAGGCTACTCTTCCAGGCTCCAACCATATGGTCATGTTGACGTCGATGAGCTCATGATATTATGTAGCCAAACAAGAATGTTATTAACATCATATGCGTCCACCGTACTTATGTATACTCATTGCATATATCATAATATTCTATAAATCAAGCGCAGCTTCTAGGATCTTCTATACTGGACCCAAGCCTTCGACATTAGGGCTACATCGTCACGATTCTCGTTGCCCCTCGCACTACACAAATTGTTTCGGTGATACATTCCCCCCTTCATTGAGATATATCGACTTGTGTCTAGACAGACTGATGTCAAATGTACTTTTGAGGTATATCTTGTAAATCATACCCGCGATTGCTGCAACTAGGTCCCGGAAATTCCCCTCCGACACATGTCATGTATCCCACGGGCCAAATGATCACTAGTAGGAGCTAGGCAAGCCAGACGACATTCGCAAGTGGAAAGATTGATCAATTCTTTCCTACAGCTCGGCTATCACATCGTCATCTTATCGGGTCTATACTGAGGGGTTGACCAATGTTTGTGAACTCTAAGCTGATCGGCTTGCACGTTGATTGACTGGAACTACGCTCACCATAACTCAAGATCCTTGGCCTCAGGTTTTCATACGTGTAGGCGAGATAAGACCTTGAAGATATATGTCTAGCCTCTGTGGAACGGTGCAAGCAAAGGCTATCCCGATGTCTTGGCCGATGGATAATGCCGCTTGGCTGTATGATACAATTCTTGGCCGATTGTTGCAATCGTGCGCGGGAAGTATCTCAGAGCTGTTATCGTGAACATATAAAATGAAAGACCGATGCTCATGTCATATCGATTGAACCCGAAGTACTGAAGTTATTACCAGTATATCTGGTTAGTGCATTGAAATAATAACCAACCTGCCATTGATTCCTCTGTTGGTCAATATAATGGGGAAGGGCTTCTTCAGTCACGAGTCTGAAACCAAGAGTTCCGACGGGTTTCAAGGAACACGAAACCATATCTTTGATGATTCAGATGCTGCCGAATACTGGGCCAATGTGTATGAGAAAGCTCAATATGAGGGTCGTCATCGCTTTGACCCTTCCTTCACCTGGACTCTTGAGGAGGAGAAGAAATTGGTCCGAAAGGTTGGCTTACTTCACATCTGTTCTCTTAATTGAAGGGTGTTTGTCTCTTGTTGTACAATTTTAACATTAAATAGGTGGATCTGCGGATTATGTTCTGGGCGTGGTTAATGTTCTGTTCACTGGATCTGAACCGCAGGAACATCAACAGGGCAATTACGGATGATATGGTGAGTAAAAGTGTACTTTTGAGCTCAGTAGTCTGATAGCTAACCAATACTAGCTCCCTGAACTAGGTATGAACACAAACGACTTCAACTACGGACAAACTGTATGCCTGTCCCCG
The DNA here is from genome assembly GCA_030556085.1 of Aspergillus tamarii. Taxonomy (NCBI): domain Eukaryota; kingdom Fungi; phylum Ascomycota; class Eurotiomycetes; order Eurotiales; family Aspergillaceae; genus Aspergillus; species Aspergillus tamarii. Next base: position 2,628,010 of record JARVTJ010000005.1, on the reverse strand, counting down.
CTAAGAGTTACCAATAGTCGCTGACCGTGGCAGATCTTCCTAGTATCCTTTCTTGCAGCAGAGCTTCCAAGTGGCCTGATCAGTAAGAAGGTTGGGCCAGATAGATGGATACCGTTCATTATTGTATGCTGGTCAACCATAAGTGCTGCACAGGCTGCCCTTACAAACAGGGCAGGCTACTTTGCCTGTCGAGCCCTTCTTGGGCTTCTGATGGGTGGTTTTATACCGTACGTCTGTGAATACTATTCGCTGAGTATTCATACTAACATTCCCTATAGTGATATAGTACTGTGGCTATCTTACTTCTATGTGAGTGCGTAGCTCGCTTTAGTATTAAATTACTATTAACACGAAATAGAAAGGGCGAGAACTTCCCATCCGTCTCAGCTGGTTTTGGACGGCGATCAGGTAACCATGACTCCATGAATTGGACCTAGCCATGCTAACTCCGAGCAGTACTTGCAATATCGTTGGATCCCTCCTTGCAGCGGGCATTTTGCAGATGCGTGGAGTCCGAGGATGGAGTGGATGGCAATGGCTGTAAATATATCTCTCCACTTCCTTATATTGTGGACTAATACCCGATGCAGATTCCTCCTTGAAGGACTAGTCACTGCTATTATCGGTGTCCTGTCCTGGGGCCTTATGCCTCCAGGCCCCTGCCAAACAAAAAGCTGGTTTCGAGGTAAGGACGGCTGGTTCAGCGAGCGTGAAGAACTGATCCTCGTGAACCGACTTCTGCGCGACGATCCCTCCAAAGGCGACATGAACAACAGGTCCGTCACCAAAGCTCCATTCAACAATTACCCAGTCTCTAACTCACTCTGACACCAAAACAGACAAGCAGTTGGCCCAATTGCACTCGTCAAATGCCTTCGAGATTTTGACCTCTGGCCCCTCTACCTCCTTGGCCTCCTCATCTACATCCCACCGCAGCCTCATGCAAACTATCTCTCCTACATCCTCCGGCGACTGGGCTTCTCCACCTTCCATGCCAACCTGCTCGCCATCCCCTCCCAGTTCATGTTCGCTGTAAACCTCCTGATCATCACCCGCATCTCAGACAAGTTCAACGAGCGCGCCATCGTCGCCTCCACCTCCAACATCTGGATACTTCCCTGCCTGATCGCCCTCGTCGCCCTCCCCGAATCAACAAGCACCTGGATACGCTACGCAATTAGCACCGTCCTCCTCAGCTACCCATACTGCCACGCAATCCTAGTCGGCTGGAACGCCCGCATCAGCAATACCGTCCGCACGCGCGCCGTCGGCGCCGCGCTGTACAATATGTGCGTGCAGGGTGGGAATATCATCGGGAGCAATATCTTTCGGGAAGACGATAGTCCGCTGTACCGACGGGGAAATAAGATTTTACTAGCTATTTGTTCGTTCAACGTCGTTCTGTTCTACGCGGTTAAAGCATATTACGTTTGGAGGAATCGAACGAGGGAGAGGAAGTGGGAATCCATGTCGGAGGAGGAAAGGAGTGACTATTTACTTACGACAACGGACGAGGGGGTTAAAAGGCTGGATTTTCGATTTGTTCATTAGGTAGTATTTACAATAGCCATTTTAGAGTATAGTATATGATAAATAGAGCAGGTAGGGTAAGTAGTAATAAAAATGGAGTGATATTGTTGTTGTCTTGTATAGATCTGATCTGATCTGATCTGATCTGAAGACTGCGATAAGATAAGGCTACCCCTCCACCATTAATACCTCCATTTTTCTCTTCTCCAATTTTTCCTCTGCAATACGTCAATCACTCTACAACATCCTAACATACTCACACATCCAACAACACCCTCTACGATAAACTCAATCTCTACAAACCTACCACTTCACCCAAACCATCAAACTGAACAATGACCTCCCCCACCACCACCACCACCAACAACAACAATAGCCTAGACGACATCTTCGGCTCCTCCCCACCTCACGATGACATCCCAACCCACACAAAAACAACTACCACGTCCCATCCCGAACCCTCCGAACTGCCCTCCCTGCGCCGCCAACACGTAACCGCCGGCTACCGCGATGGTGTCTCCGCCTCAAAAACCGAACACGTCCAATCCGGCTTCGACGCGGGTTTCCCCGTCGGCGCCCAACTAGGCATGCGAGCAGGAACAATCCTTGGTATTCTCGAGGGTGTGATCCGCGGGTACGAATCTCGGGCCTCATCGGCGATTGTCAAGAAGCCTGGTGCTATGCGCGGTGCTAGTGGTAGTAGTGGTGGCGCGTCGTCATCATCTTCAACAGAAAACGAGGAGGCGGTAAAAAGCAGGATGGAGAAGAGGGAGAAGGTTCTTAAGCTCTATCAAGCTGCTATCAAGGAATTGGATGTGCAGAAGGTGTTCGCCGGGCTAGATGGTACATCTGAGGAATTGAAACCGGAAGAGCGACTCCGGGGTCTTGGAAGTAAGGCTATTTCTACCTGGGAGGAGAAAGTGAAAGTCGCGCATTGGGAGGAGATCATGGACGCGCTTGAGATGAAAGACACCACCACCACCACCACCACCACCACCACCACCACAACCGCAACTACAAAGTCACAAGAGAAGGAGCAAGAACAGGAACAAAGCTGAGCCCGATGCACGGAATCACCAGACTTACAAAAGTCACAGTTACCTCTTACTTTCTCCTTCTACCCAGAATCCCTATCTCTTGGCAGGTTTGTCTCACCTGCCGAGTACTTGCTGGACCCTTCTCCCCTTGCTGGTGGAAAGGGGAGTTTTTTGAATTCACTTCCCCTGGCCCGGTCCGCGGATGGGTTCACTCCCCGTTTCGTGCTGCTGCAGGGGCCTTTTGTTCCTGCGTCTGCGCGTGCCGGATGTCGGTTTCACAGCCTTGCGGCTTGCTTCGGGTGGAGAGATGAAGCTGAAGTTGCTGCAAGGATTCGGGATTTCCGCTGCGGATGCTGGGCCGGGTTCCTGAATAAAATACTTGGTTTAGGTGCATCTGCATCATCCTATAGTGGGTGTGGTGCACTGGTGATCGTGCGATTGTGGTGGTTTGATTGAATGGATAGATGATGCTTGGGGGTGGTTTGTGTCGGTTAGGGGATTGTCGGTGTGGGTTTATAGGAGGGTATCAGTAGGGTAGGGATCTATGTTTGAATCCTTTTTTTTTTTTTTTTTCTCTTTTTCTTGCTGGATGATTCATGTCAGGCATAGGATGAATGGGATGTGCAAGACGCAATGAGTGTGATTATGCGACACCTTGTATGCAACTTATGACTACGGGTTAAGGGAAAAGAGAAACGATTATGAATTACCACAACAAGCGAAATATATCATTAGTATTAAATCAAAACACGAAATTACTGTGTATCTCACGCGACCGTACACTTGAGTATTAAGACAACATATACCCCATCTATATCAACTACCTACCACCAGAGGTATTCTCCACACCAATTCAGTGCCACTAAGAAGAATGAATTACCTACAGTCAGACAGACGCATTAAAGAAACAAAAACCAGTCGAGTAACTTGACCATATTGCATACGTAAGTAAACATGCGACAATCCCAACCCAGCTCGCCATACAATGGATATATAGACCATGTTTGTTTTGGGTGTAGCAACTTCAAAATATCCTCAACTAATAATGCCAATGTAACATCGCGAGCATGATGAAGGTAACGTAGTAGGAAGCACACGACAAGATACCACACTCTTGCTTTACATAACCATAAGGTTACTTTGATACTGGTTTCAGTTCAGATCCCGAAGAAAAAAAGGATCCATTCCCAGGTATAAAGCATTCATTCTCTACACGAAGCCCGGTTACCCTAGCAAAGCCGAAGGGACACACGGCTGGGCAAAGGAGAGCGACGATTATAGGCTTCAGTCAGCCATTGGGACCAGGACATCAAGGGAATGCGAAGTAGCCCGAGACCTTGGTTCTAGACTCCCGAGCCGGTTATGATCGGTGCTAAGGGATATAGGGTTGGTGTGAAAATGCTGTCTGGTGCGCCACACGCAAGGGGTGGAGATCAAAACAGAGGAGCTTACCTGAGGGGAAAAAAGTACGATCTGTTACCCCACATTGGAGATCAGGATCTACGCTCAGGCATTGTGCTTACTTGGAGCGATTGGAAAGTCGGATGGATAAATCATTGGAAGTTGATTGGGTAAGGTGGCTCGCGCCTTTGTCCTAGACTTTCATCTAGCTGTTTTATACTTGGGGTTTTGGATAAGAAAAGGAAACAAAGTGTGTTGGTTGATTAGCGGATTGTAAAGAGTGATAGCCATCAGCAACATTTGACCAGAAGAAAGTATCAGAGAGCGTGCACAGTTCGAGAGAAAGCGTGAGTGACAGGAAAACTCGAGAAGGAAAGATCACGGAGAGATTGTGAGAGAGTCAAGTAAGGAAATCAAAGAGAGGAGCCGAAAGCTCAAGAGCGGGAACAATCCAGATCCCATAGCCTCATCATCGTACTACATTAAATCATTCATAGCAGCTGTAGCATTAGCAGGTTATAGCTGCGGCTCATGCTCAACGTGTCGAGCTCATAAATCATCGAAAGGCACCATGGCACCTTGTGATCGGGCGTTCTTCGTCAGACTCCCATCCATTGGGATCTGTCAGGCAGCTTCATAAGACATTATTTAGGGAACAGAACAAGGGAAGTTATCGTCATCGTCGGCAGGGTGAACGCGAAAGCATTTCCGTATATACCAACGCCATCCAGACTTTTCCCCACCGTTTTGAAGTACAGGAAATGAGTATCGATATAAAGGAAAAAAGAGAAAAAAAAAAAAAAAGCTACATGGCCTTGCGTGGTCTAGGTGGTGGCATATCCCCATGGCAGCCGAGCACACGCAGCGACTCCCAGACACGTTTGTAGAGAGGTTGTCGTAAAGGGGTCAAGCTTTGCATGGCTTTGTCCGATCGGTCTTCACGGCACAAGGTGCGTATCTTATCACCGTCACTGGATAGAGACGACTGGGGCGAACTAGACCGTGGCTTACGCCTCGATTTGGCCTGCATCGCGGCTGCTGTCGATCTATCGATATCAAAGTTTGGACTGTCTTCTTTGCTGTTACGACGGGATCGAGGGGTCCGTGGTGGCACCAGGGATGTGGTCGATGGAGCCACGAGACGTAGTGTTTGCTGTGCCGATGGGAACTTATCGGGAGCAAGACGAGACTTCCCGATTGGCCTCACCGGCGGCGAGCAACGATCTTCTGGAGGCTGATCAGGCGTCGTAGGGAATTTCTCTAGAGCCTGGGGGCTGTTGCTGGAGTTCTGTAACTTGGGAGCTGACTTGGCCACCCTTAGGTGCACGCGACTGCGCACCTTTTTCAATGTATCCATAGGCTTCCTAGACAGCGACTTCGGGTCCATGTCTTCGGTATCCGAGTCTGATTCCCACACTGATTGCTCACAAACCACTTCGGATGTGGATGTCGACGGCCTATCGCGACCAAATGGGGTTGGCTTATCCGTGGAAGGCGAATTGGAACCTGGGCTAGGAACGGGACTTGGGCAGTCATTGGCCGGGATAAACATGGCTTCGTCAAAACGAGTTGTGTGAGGCTCCAGCGTGACGGGATTGATACGGCAAGGAGAAGAGATCATAGAAGCCTCTATGGGAGGTTTCCCAACGGCCATCTGGGCTCTTCTGTTTGCCAAAGTGTTCGCGTTGCGCGCAACAGCGGGCAGAGAGGGTAACGGCTTGCCACGGTGGGAGTCTAAAGCGTCGGGCTGAGGCATAACTAAAGTGTCTGACGACGCGTTAGACGGGGCAGTCCGCAGGCTGGCTTCCCGAGGGGGCGTTGATGGTTGAGTGGCCTGAACCCTTCGAGAACAGTTCTGGGGTGTTGAGGGATAGAAGTGCACCTGGTTGCCAGAGCTAATATCTTTATGGGAATGGCGGGTAACCTGCTCGCTTGCTCTGGCTGTGTCGTCGGGGTATATGGGAGCAGAGTAGTTCGAGGAGAAGGAGCTGCTTGGGGTCAAGTCTGGGGTAGTCTCCGTTTGTACCGAACCAAACGACCCTTGACTATAATGGTTGGTCTGGCCCCAAGGCTGTGGTGCAATTTGTTGAAGAGCTAACTGGTGTTCAAGCTCGACCACCGACAGTGTTGACCGATTGATGTTAGTACGAGACCGCGCAGTTTCCCCACGAACCGGAACAGGGCAAGGAAGCTCTTTTCCAGGATTCACGGGGGATAGCATATAATACTGATTAGCTTCTTCACTGAATCTAACATCGCGAGCACCAGGCCGGTGAGCTCGCCGGGCTCCGTACTCCAGAGAGCGCTCGAGGTAGAATGGGTTCGTTTCGTCTGTCGTCACAAGATCCCTGGGTGGATAATAGGATGAAGCCCGTTTCTTCTGCGGCGACGGTGGGGGCAAGCAAAAGTTCGTCTGGGAGCTGTTGCGGCCACGGTGGAAAGCGTTCAATTCCCCGGGAAGCGGATGATATGCGGTAGCCATGGGGTGATATTGCAACAACCACGGAGCTGTTCAGTGTATGCTCAAGGACACAGAGCGTTCATCGGAATCAAGTGATACAGACGCCGAATACCTATTAGCGTCCAAGGATAGGGAGGTCTCTGGGTAGCCAGAGCATAGGGAACGACAAGGGAGGAAGGGTTATGTTTATACATGTCACAATTGATACTCTTTCAGGCCTGGAGCCCACCCGATGCATTGGTGGCTAGGCCGGGAAGAGGAGCCGCCGCATGCCAATGCAGAATGGTGTAAACAAAGCTCAATCTCCCGAAAGCACGGACGGCAAAAGCCTACTGGACCTTACATGGTCCCCTTCCCTAGGGATGGCGCTTGCAGCAAGGCGCGGGCAATCGAGGCTGGAGCAAGGGAGACACCCGGATCCCGATCCGCAACCTAGACTCGCAGGGTGTTAAAGAGAGCCATAGGCCAACCGTACTTATTCACAATGTTCTCCGTTCGTGTTGTGAATCCAATTCTCAACTGGGGTCGGGGCCGTTAAGCACCCATTCCCGAAGACGTCATTGGATTGGCACATTGGCCACGAAACAGTCCCTGCTATGGTTGCGAAAAGTGCAATAAGTGCGCTGGCTGGATTCTAAACTCGATTAATCCCCGTAACGCTCCTTTCCTTTCCAAGATCGGTGGTCTCGATCGATATAATTAGCACCTGCATAGCTGTAGGGAGCGGGATTAACTCGGCGTAAGAGACAATTTGCCACTAAGTAGTCACCTACGTCAAAAATAATTTGGAATCGATAGGGTGTTTCATCCAACATACATCGCAAACCTACTCTAACTAGGAGACGTTTGTGAGGTATTTGGGCCCCAGTCCCAGCTACCTGGTAATAGACGGCCGACGTTCCTGCAAATGTGAGCGATCACTTCCGCTTAGACAAAAAGTCGCGTCGCGGAAGTCTCCCACGATCTTCCACTAAACCTCTATCTGGTTGTGCTGGCTGTCGATCATGTCGATCTGTCAACAGGATGCTTTGCAGCTAGCCCAATCGTTAGCATGGTCATTGAAATATAATTCTATAGTTACCACCCAAAAAGCCATAGCAGGTCAGGAAGGAAGCTTAAATGACGCCGAATCTAAGCCACACCGTCACAGTTCCTCCCATGCTGCTCTGATTCCATTTCGCTCTTTTTGCAAAAAGTCATGCTCACAAAGTTCTCCACCAAAGAGTGAAGCCAATGGGTGGTTGGACCCGCATTCCAAGCAGGTCGTGCTTGTTGCTATGACACACTATTGCCCATTTTTGAAGCTCCAAATTGGATAGTCAGAGAGTTTAGAGGCGATCTCTATTGAAACATCCGACTGTTGACTCCACCCTCGCATGTTCTTGGTATAATGGCTGATTCTGAGAGCCAACGTCGTTACAGGTTATTCTCCGAAGAGGTTGGCTTCATGTAATGGATATCTTTTGGCAAATCTTTGCTGGCCAGTATAGCCATGACCCGAAAGCCTCCATGCCATCTAACGCTCTGTCATGCGCTAGCCATTTCGTCGTCCTCTTCCTTTTCCTCTTTTATCATCCTCCGTCGTTCTTCGAATGACGCCCTCGCTCTCTTTGGCCTCCTGCATTTTCCCTGTAAACCCTTTCGTAAAATGGTTGAATGCAGCCGGGAACGCCGTCATTGAGTTCCAGGATGTTCATCAAATCCTGTAAGCTAAAGTATATTTATATACTATGGTGTTTATGTATGGGTCCATTAATTACTTGTAACCGTATACTCCGTACTTTGATTTAAGACATTCACCAAGCTGGCGATCGTGTGCATTGACTTTCTATATTCGGCCAGAGACATGGTTGATTCAACTCGTATTGCCCATAAGGCCAGATCCTTCTGACCTGTCAATTCGCTAGGGTCTACCCCGTGCGATGAGTAATTTTTTCCGGGCCCACACGAAATGTCGTATCTTGATGCATTTGAAAGCCTTTCACCAGTGTATGGTGGGACGTGGAAGGACAGGTGTCCAGACCATTGGGAAAGCAAAGCAATTGCATGACGCGCATTCCCAATCATGCGGAAGACGCCTTGAGGTTAGAGATCTACGGACACGGGCGCACATTGACGGGACCAATAACTTGCCCCCCATGCTCCCAATGCTCATGTTGTGTACCTACATATGTATATGCATGTCTATCGAGTATGCAAGTGGTTGTGAGCGACGACGGTCAAGTTCTAGTCTTCCATGCACCTCATGGGTAATAAGTACCAAAACTTAATAAACCCTTCGAGCCTCATCTGCATCGTCAACCAAGATTTCTTCACGGGGAAGGCCGGGATTACTGCAGCATGCTGCCAGTCGTAAATCCTGCACATGCCTCGACCTATGAAGCCTTTCCACAGCACCTCATGAAGCTCAACATCGCTGCCTGCCAATCAACTACCTGTACATGCTCATACAGGCTCATCTCGCGGTTTTATTGATGTGAATAGTATACCAGCTTTGAGATTTTTTTTTTTTTTTGAAAGCCAGTCACCAGCCACTGAGCTGCAGAGAGAGCGACGACAAAGAGTAATGAAAGCAACCTCGGCTGAGATGCGCATAGAAGAACCCAGGTTGGTGGTTCAGGATCTGCAAGGTACGTCGATAGATATGAAACCGGGGCAGGCGGACGGGATTCCTTCCAGTCAATCAGCGCCGGAGGATATTTTGTAGGGCTGCCCTTACTGACAGTAGGCTCTCATCAGGTGCACTCTGAGATATAGCCCATTTGTCTCGACCTTCGATCGTTAAAAATCGACTATAGTCCCGCAAACAAGGTTGAAGATTGACAGTAAACAATATGGCCCGATCAGGAAAGCGATCAGCATCCCTTGATTTTCATCTTGGTTTATTTCGAAATGGACATTTCATGCACGAGAAGAGAAGAGCACGGGAAAGGGGGAAAGGAGAGCATGAAAATTAATTTTCTTTTGTTCTTCTCATTTCAATCGCTGTTTCCCGAGATAGACAATGTATCCTAGTGCGACCAAAAGGAGTCCACTGAGTCAAGGGCCTCCTAGCACCGAGTGGTCGTCAGGTCGAATCGTTGAAGTCGAATTGCAACTAAGGCTCACTACCATGGATAAATGGAACCGTGTCTGTGCTTCTATTCAGACGAACCAGATCGGGGTTTCAAGAGTGGAGAAGATCCGTTGGTTCGTTTCATCGTCCAATCCACTCCAGGTGAACTTCTTTAGTCCAGGGGTTGGGACCGATCTGATTCGACTAATTCGTGGACCTGTCTTACCTCTTTGAACTTCGACATCATTAACCAAAGCGGGTTGCATTGACTGCCAGCATGAACTGAGGCATCCATGAGGCATCACAACGATATGAAACCCATCCAGCCGAGATGCGCTGGCAGCGCATCTGATGGTGGATCAGGAACATGGAACCTTAATTCTTTGTCAAGGAGTCATTTCAATTGTGATGCAATTCAACATAAGACAGACCAACAAGGGTGATGGATTTTATCAATATGTACAGAGTATGCAATGGTAATATTGTTCTTTCAATTGCGCCCCATCGTGAAATCACGCGGCGAGGAGAGGTGTAACTTTGCAGGGTTATACCTTACCAGTCAGGGTGGGGACGACTGAGGCAAGCGATAGTTCATTTATAAAAGTCCATTCTGCGACAATTATGTCGTCTAGCACCGCGACAAAGCAGAAAAATACTGGATGAATCAACTCTACCATGGGGAAAAGTGTTGTTGGTTCCTGTGGATTTGATGGGGGCCCGTGACTTTGGCTGACTACACATTTCCCGTGACCCTCTACACTTACTCTACTTTTTCTCCATTCTTCCCTAGGTATTCTATTAATATTTTTTGCGCTGTACGAACAACTGTCATTCTCCACGCAACACACCGATTGGACTATTTCGCCTTCCGTCGGCAGCCATTGAGCTCTGCTCTATGACTGCTACGAGCGTCGTCCAGTGCTCGTGGCGGTCTGAGAGCGAGCTTTAAAGGTAACAAAGCCAATTGATTTGATTCCCAGCCATCGCAATTCCTCGCATCCCCGTCGCCTTCTCATTCGACCAGCCACTTGCCTTGCACACCTGCCCACTTTTAGTCCTTCCTCACCCTCGGAATTGCTCCCTTTTTCCCCCTTCAGTACCTATTAGTATTTTTTCCCAGTCCCTAAAAGAATATCCACATTCCAACGTGCTTAATTCTGTACGTACTTACATCTATCATACTCTCCAGAGGCCGGTTCTACGTGTGCGCTGGGGCCCCGAAGACCTCGGAGAACTTGAATTCTTGGTTTGGGAACACTCCCACGTCATCGAAGTTGTCCACCGATTTGTGTTGTAGGCGGCCGAGCGCCAATTCTCACGTTGTCGCATTTTTCTTCACATCATTCACATCCATATTCAGCGGTGTCTCCCCACACCCACGGCGCATTTGACGAGACCTACGAGATTCACGACCCCTCCACGTTTACGACAGATTTACCGCAACGCCAGCAGCAGGCTGCTTCCAATTCTGCCCCTGACCCTCCCCGATACCCGTCCCAGCGCACTCTGAGTAGTCAAGGAAGTGCTCGTTCGTTACGGAGAACGTCCCGTTCAATTCGTCAACGGCCGGGATCAGTATATGCTTCAGGTCGCCCAGCCCAGATAGAGCAAACAATTCCCGTATTGGTCCAACCTGTGTCGGATCGTAATAGTGGGGTTGCTGCACTTCGTCCTGCGCTTTCCGAAGCCCAGACAGAGGAAGACGACGACGCTGACTCGCTCACTGACGATCGCCCTCGGATATCAGGCGAATCATACTGGCCACGCAGGTCTACCAGGGTTTCTCCACGTACAGCGTCTGCGATTCTTTGGGCGCTAGAAGAAGCGATTCGAAAACCCCTCCCGTTTACTCCGGATTGGGAAGAGGTGAATGCGCCCATGTCTGACTTGGGAAGCGCGACTGGCTCAATCGGCCTCGCAGGCACAGGGCGTACACAAAATGGCGCTTCACGTGCAGCCCATGGCCCTGTCCCAGTTAACACACACCCCCCAAGTGGGGTCCGGACACCGACCGATATCATGAGACAGCGCCGGGATCGGGAAGCTCGCAAGAAAGCGGAACAGGAAGCCAGAGATAGGGAGCAGGAGGAGGCCGAGCGCAGGCGGCAGGAGTCACAAGAAAGGACTCAGGATCCAGCTCAGCCCTATGCTGCTGGCGTTGCAGGTAATAGACCTTCACAGCGGAGAGCTGGCCCCGGTGCTCCCGCGGGGTCCGACATTCAGCCGGAATCTCGTCCGACGCAACAGCCTCCGGGGATTTCAGCAGCGCCTCAGCGACCAAATTCCCAGGCTCACGATCAGGCCCCGAGCCCACACGCCCACCCCAGACAACCTGGGCCTTCGACACAACACAATCCCCAGCAGCCACCAACAGGTTCCGCTGGCTTTCAAAAACAACAAGCTCAAGCTCCCAACCAGCCTAGCACCTCCCAGGCGCAGCAGTCACCACGACGTGTCGGTTTTCCTCACGCTTTCGAACGGTGGGAAACGTTGTCCTCCCATTGGGAAGGCCTAACTGGCTACTGGATTCGAAAGCTGGAGCAGAATAGTGAGGCTTTAGAACGTGACCCAATCAGCCAGCAGATGGCCCGTCAAGTGACCGATCTCTCCGCTGCTGGCGCCAATCTTTTTCACGCTGTTGTGGAATTGCAGCGTCTGCGGGCATCATCCGAGCGAAAGTTCCAGCGATGGTTCTTCGACACCCGTGCAGAGCAAGAACGATCGAAAGAACTGCAGGCCGATTTGGAACGACAAGTCCGGACCGAGAAACAATCGCGGACAGAAGCAATGGCCGCATTGCAGAAGGCCGAGAGTGACAAGAGTCGCGTGGAGTCGCTGCTCAAGGAAATGCGCCGAGAACTTCAGATATCTAAGGAAGAAGCCCGACGTGCGTGGGAGGAACTTGGTCGCCGTGAGCAAGAGGAAAGGGATCGAACGAACTCGCTCCGCAACGGAGAGCCCACCTTGGTCGGAGGAGTGCAGGTGGTGCCGATGATCCAGGGCCTACCTACTCGGTCAAATACCGCGAACCATCCATCAGGTGGTCCGGGAAAGTCATCTGAAGGTCATTACTATGAAGAGGCGCCTGGTTCACCTACAGAGACCGATCCGTTCACGGAAGGGCAGCGAGGTTATCAGGAATCTGACAGCCAGCGCTACGCTCCCCGACAACCGCACACGTCTGCACCTACAGAATCTTCGGGACAGTATGCAGGAAATTACTATGGACACGACGGCGACTACACTGGCCGACCGACGTCTGAAAACGACGACCGCTCCTATGATCCGAGCGCAGCTAGCAGTGAGCCTGGCGATGATGAATATGGCGGGTACCGCCGTACTCAGCCTCAACAAGGGCCTTCCATCATTTACCCACGTCCTATGTCCGAGGAAAGTGATGACTATGAGCGGGGGTCCATGGAGGATGAAGGGGGCTATGTGCCTAGCACTTTGCCACCGACGACTTCGGCACCTTATAGCCAGGGATCTGTAGATTACAGTGGCTCTGGATGGGGAACTACTTGGGACTCTGTGACCCCCCGTCATCGCCATCCGACCCGACTCAGCGATGTTATGGAAGAGGAAGAACCTCGAACTACGCCTAGCCGTGCAAGCCGTGCCAGCCGTGCCAGCCAAGCCAGCAGAAGTGTACATTAGACTAGCTCCACGTATGGTTGGTGGTTGACAAAACGCCGTTTATTCCTTTACTTATATTTTCTTTTGCTGCATACCTCGTCACTTTACATCTCCGTATGCGAAGACCAGTGTTATACATCTGCCATTGATTTTTATTCCCTTTTCTTTCATTTTCTTTTTATCCTCTAGTTCCTGTTTTCCTTATATCCGTCGTTGATTACCCTGTTCGGCATTGTTTCATCATTCGGTAGCAGCATTTGTTTTCCCGAGACCAGGGTGTTATATGATGATAACCAAGTGCTTTGCTAGGAAGCTTTATTTCGGAGCAGATTCGCCCAGGACTCCAAGCGAAGAGCTGGATTAATTACTGTAATTTTACGCTTCATGAGCTCGGTTTCACTCCATGGATATACATTTGTGTCATGTCATTAGAGAATGGTCTTTAGAAAGACATACTGTTATTGCGACTTCTTCTCATTTTCCTTCTACGTCTAGCAAGACAATCTCGTAGCAGTGTGATTTTCTCTTACAAAGAATTTTTCTTATACAGTCGTTAATCGTACTGATTCCTAGGCCGTGTCTGTTGGAGATATATATTTGCGCTTGATGTTTCCTAAGATAGATGAACGGATACATCGTATTTATAGTGTATAAAATAACATATAATAGGGACACTCGGATGAAGGTGAAATATGCATATATATATAATCCCCGTTGGTATTACAATAATAAGTCGCGATTCGAGGAAAGCTCTTTGCGGTAGTGAAACCAGTCAGACTAGGATGATAATCCTACAAACGAGCGAACATTCGAAGAAATAATATCTGAAAATGATGTACCTTCTTGATTTATTAGGAGTATATTCCTTTTCAGATTAGCTACATGATACTCGACTCTTGAGGGAGGATATTCTCCCATAAAGCAGAGGTAGGGTGCAGAAACGATACTCATATGGTGGGAGTGATATGCTACGTCAGCCCGGAGTTTCTGATTGAAAAAGCCCTGGTCCTCGACCAACGTCTGCAGTTCGTCTATTGCGTGAGTGTCTCCAGAAACTATGACGCTCAAGTCTCTGTTGATGCAGGCGACGACAAAGTCCCGCTATGGGCCTGTTTTATCATCTCCTCTGCGTCTTCTTTGCAAGTGCCTATTGCCATCATGCTTCCCCTCACATCTGTGGTTCTTAGTTTCTCTGCGACCGCTCCCCGACAATATGCGATTCGCATACAATCATCGAAGTCGAGCATTGCAGCGGTGAACGCCGCAGCAATCTCACCACTGGAGTGCCCGACGACAGTGGTCGGAATCACATCCCATGATTTCAGAAGCTGCGTTAAAGATAGTTGGATCGCCGCGCATGATGACTGGCTGTAACACGGATTTGTAAACAAGGCGGACTCTCCTTCTCTCGTTATCTCGCCTAGAATGGTCAGGACACGTCCTACATGGGTTATTTGCCCTGTCCAACAGGACAACATACTGACGATGGAATACTCTGCTCCTAGTTTCTTAATGCGTTGATCTGCTCTCTCCAGAGCGTTCTTAAAGATAGCATATCTTGTAAGCAGTGTCTTTCCTCTAGCCTCACTAAAGCCTATGGCAATGGAATGTTTGATCTCCGTCTGAAACATGCTTATAATCTAAAACACTAACCCATATTCCAGTTATAATTTTCAAAGACCAACTTGGTACGCTCATATCCCCTCCCAGTTACTGACCACATAGCCCTGACATATAATTTCTAGGTCACCTAGTTGAAGAGCTCCAACGTACCAATTCAGCCAAATTCCACTTCACCCGTGGCTCAATCCTCGCGAAGCCTCCTCCACTGGATGGCTACTTCGGACCGCCGCCGAATTACCGCTTCATCGATACGCGCGATGACTTCGCAGTCAAGCTGCGAAAATTGCCCAGTATCCCCAACCGGGGACAAGCAATACATTATCTAGAACATGGGACGAAGAATGAGGCAATCGTGGTAAGCGCGAAAAGGGCCGTGGGCCTTATTCTCGAACAGATCGAGCAAATTGGCAAAAATTAGGGACTAAATAGATACTCAGAAGGGGCGACAATAGCTGCCTCTGTTATGATAGAAGAACAGCGACGGTATGAAGAGAACGGACGTACCGTGCGAATCAAATACGCAGTTTTCATATCAGGGTAGCTGGCTATTGATATTCACTCGAGAAATGTTATTGTTCCTACTGGGCTTGACGATGAGGAATACATGCCCGTCCCGACCAGTCATGTTCTCGGTACCGAGGATGCATTTCTAGAGGGGTCGAAGGCATTGTAGGATCTCTGCAATGTTGATAATGCTGAGTATTTTGATCATGGTGGTCATTTTACCCCGAGGAACCTGACAACGTTACGGGAACCGGGCGATGTTATCCGGAATATGATTCGGGAGAGTTTGGACTGCGAGTGATATCTTTGGCTTGTTGTATTTTTTCTATCCTGCTTTAGCAGACGTAGAACCCTTTATTTGCAAATGTTGTACATGCTACACCGTGGAAGGTTTGATTATCAATCCTCACCTTCTTTGCCATGTATACCATAAACATTCCCACGGCCTCGCAGAAGTATGTCTACAGCATATCCCGACCACAAACTACTCCATACTCTCCATACTCCACTTGAATAGCTGGAAAGGTATACCGAGCATACCACAAATTCTAGTGACATTGTCAAGGGATGTCAATCGTTCATGTCAGCCCTACATCCACAACCTATCAACCCTGCTATGAAAAGGGCATCCAATCAAAACAACAAAACATATATATGACAAAATCCAAGATTCCCAATTCTTGACAGGTTCCTCCCCCACTTACATACCTTTACCCCTAAATTCGTATTTCCTGTAGAGTTCTCCTTACTACAAGGATCACTTAGATTTTTAGGTTGGCAGGAAGGACGAAAGAAGGTTCACCTTTGACGTTTAACTGTATATCTAAAAATGACGACAAATATAAACTATAACTAACCCACTTTTGCTGGGACTGATAACTCTAGTGGTTGATAAAAATTTCCCGGAGTAACGAAGTCACGTAAGGGTCGTATAGCTAGCTAATTTACGCAAGGGGAGATCACCACCATCCAATGTTGGGATCTGGCTGGTACTACGTATTGGTCGACATGCCTGTTGGTTGTCGAGTTACCCCATAGTAGAGGTTAGTTATGCGGAGTCTTTGCGTTGTTACTCACGGTCTTCGGATATAAGGTAACGGTATATCGACTATTAGTATTAGAAAATTGATTATTGGTAACCCTTCGACGGAGGAAATTAGGTGCGCCAGTTTCTCCTCGCTCAGATGATATTAAATTTCATCTTACTCAGCTTTGTACATACGCTGGGAAAGGTCTTCTTATCCCCTTATGTTCAACCTCTTCCATGACAACCTGTCAGGAAACGAAACATGCTCTCTCCCTTACATACCAGCATAACGGCTGGAACATGCCATCACAACTAAGCCTCACTCCCTTTCAGTACCCACGACAAAAAATAAAAATAAAATAAAATAAAAAAGAAAAGAAAAGAAAAGAAAAGGGAACACCGGGACGAAGGGAGGCGGACGCAAGGAAACGGAGGTGACGGAAGTATCCGGACGAAGTTTTCTGCAAAAAGGTTGACGATTACTTAATAAATAGGGTTACATCCAGCCATCGTGACCGGCATATCACAATCAGGTTGAAAGAAGGCGCCAGGAAAGACTCGGGCAAAGAGGAGAAGTATTCCGGAAAGAGTCATTCAAGGAATTAACTTTTCGCATGGTAAAGGTCACATTCCCACTAAACTGTGGTTGACAGGCCAATGGTCCCCTGGTTACAAGAGGCCTAGACGGCGAGCTTATTAGGGGTATACTACGGTCTGGACACGTCTAGGCCCATCTATCGCGAAAGTTGATCTAATCAACAGACTGCGTGATTGAGAGGTTTGGACATGGGGCTTGGTGGAGGGAATGGGGAATATGGGGGTTAGTTAGGGTAGATGGCGTTCATTGTGCCCATAATGTATATGGATTTCGTAGGTGCAAGTCCTGTTATTACTGTAGTGGTTTTATTTTATTTTCTTAATTTATTTTTCTTTAATGGAATGGAATAGATAGGTAGCAGTGGTAATGTCTCAATTAGTTTAGTAGAAGGCATATATTAGGTAGGTATAATTGAAGGTCTGAACGATAGAAAATTAAATCGGTGTATCCGAGATATGATA
This sequence comes from Aspergillus tamarii, assembly GCA_030556085.1. Lineage (NCBI taxonomy): Eukaryota > Fungi > Ascomycota > Eurotiomycetes > Eurotiales > Aspergillaceae > Aspergillus > Aspergillus tamarii. Next base: position 2,610,677 of record JARVTJ010000005.1, on the reverse strand, counting down.
TCAAGTCCTTCATGTTACCCAACGCCGTGCTAGAATTATATAACCCGATCACCAAATACAAATCCCTGCTCCCCAAGAACGCCTAACAAATCGTGTTCTCAGGAGAAAACATAAAAGAATATCACGTCAAGGTCTGTAATCCCCGCTTAAGAAGCCTGACTTGATCAAATGAGCTGCAGTATTCTTGAAGAGAGCTGAGCGCGTCCTTATCGAGTCCTTTGTAGCTACCCCATTGGTGGCTATTGCTAGACGCGCTCGTTGGTCTCCAAGGTGAGCCCCGGTGTGAACGCGCAGGGGATTCTCGGGTAGGCTTATGTGTCGGGTCGAATTCCGTCGCGGGAGGCAAGATTAAGGGATGGTCATGGTGCGACATTGGTATTGGGAGGGTCTTTTCGGGTGGAGAGCTTGCAGCAGATTCCGGATCGTGTATGGCTATGGGGTGATGGTTCTTGGAGTAGATTAAGTTGTCCGGGGTACGAAGGTTGTTGGTCAGAGTGCCAAGCAGAGAAGACATCGCGTTCTGCACGGGAATATGTGGAGACTAGGGCTCCAAAGGTCTTGAAGGAATTGAATGCTATGCAAAGTATATATGGTGTGGGTATGTGTAGTTAAGCAAGGTGATGGGCTGTGAAAGATGTCCTACATGAATGCCTTTATATAACATATTTCGAACCATAGAGGACATTTGAACCTCATATACGCCACGGGTGGCGGTCGACAATACTTTAACCCCTTCAGCCCCGGTTGAATAGGAAGTCATGGATCGTATAGCCGATGTAGGTGTCATATCCCTGTTCCACGGAACAGCATGCAGGGTGAGAAGTGGGAATCCCGTCTAGGCCACATGGGGGACAGGCCACAGACAGCTTTTGGCCCTGAATGGCGTCCAATAAGGGATATGTTCGGCTTTTAGCCTTTCCGTAGTGATAATAACCCGAGAGACACCTTCTAAGACAGGCATGAGTTACCAGTGGGACAAGTAATTCAATGTCTGTAGCTTGGAACATTCTTTCGAAGGAAACCACTTCCAGACCCGCAATAGGGTTCATGACAGCCAAATTCTGGACCGCAGAATCGAAGTCAAATCCCCCCAGATGCCACCCCATCCCGCCAATTATACAGTTTTCGGTAAAATTTGGGACGTGCCAGATTCTGTTCATTGGCGCTTGCTTCTACCGAACCAACGGTTGGACTACCCGGTAATTGTTAACGGCCCGGAGATGGGCCCTAGAGCTATCAAATGTGGGGTTTGATGTTACAGTGATTTCTTTCACGCCATAACCCTAGAAGATTGCAATATGGACTTGAATTATTAGCCATGCTTATCTAGTCACAGATTGACTATCCTGCGTGTGATCCGTTCCTTGGATGGAGGAGGTCATGCCATCTTCTGAACACATTGTTGGGATCGTAACTCCTCTTCAGCTGCTGCAGCCGTTCTAAGTTCTCGCCGAATAGCTTTGTAGCACTAATATTATGTCCTATTCAATGTCAATAACTGCATTTTGTTGAAAGGTTCAACATGAGTGACGCTACTAGGAACGCCTGAAGACTTGTAACGGGAACTTACCAGCATAGTTGGCATATGCGGCTACACGACTTTGGCCATCATCACGGGATCCGTAATTCTCAATCTTAGAGATAATATCTTGCTGCTCATTGAGCATTTTATGATCGAGATCTGGATCCTGCCAGCAGAAGACTGAGCCAACATTGTAGTACCGGCCTCGATTAGCGCAAGCCGTAGCGTCCAACGGTACTTCAATAATGTGAGTATATGGTAGCAGCTCAAACATGAGCACACTATTCCCCACCCTTCGGCAGCTTTTCATTACCCTGTCGAATTGGTTGTATACGTCGCGCACAAAGTCTGGGTCAAGTGGTAGGGAAATGTTAGTCCCGTTGATGTTTTTGCGGCCCTCTGGAAATGGTTCTATATTAGCCACCGCGTTGAGTTTCGTATAAGACATCATATCGGTTTGTCCCGCCACAGGGCTAGCTGATAGAAGGGGTTCGAAAAAGCCTTCTGCCCTTTCGCGGGTGCCATTATAAAAAGGAACGACCAGTACAGCCGTCTCGGTCATAAACGGTGGGGCCGTGAACCCGAACATGAGGCCGCTGTTCACATCCATGCGACGGTGAAACTCATTGGCAAAATCTACAATCTTTGGTAACTTCTCTGGTGTAAAGTAAAGGGCTCCCCCGAATACATGATGTTTCATGTCATACGCACGGAAAACCAGCTCAGTCACCACGCCGAAGGCTTGTCCGGCACCTCGAACAGCCCAGAAAAGATCCGGGGAAGTAGTTTCCGATGCTTCGACAATGGACCCATCTGCGAGCACCATCCTGACACTCAACAGGCTGTCAATAATCAGACCATACCTTCCTGTCAGCCATCCGTAACCTCCCCCCAGTGTCGATCCTCCGACGCCGGCATGACTTGAAGTCGCACCTACAACCACTAAGCCATAGGGAGCCGTAGAGCTGTTGACATCCTGCCAAGTTGCGCCACCTTGTACACAAACTGTCTTTGAAGCGGGGTCTGTGAGGACCTTCCGCATCTGAGAAAGACTGATCACAATACCACCATGCGATGCTGAGGATCCAGTGGTGGAATGTCCCCCGGCTTCTACAACGAAAGAGATACGATGCTTTCGGGCGAATCCAATCACTTCCGAGACCTCGGACGTGGAGGTTACTTTGACTACTGCGCCCTGTGGTATTGTTAGAGCCATCTTCCGTGGATAATGAGCCAAAGCTTTGCAAGAATCTTAAGGGAGATGGCATTATGGGTTGTGGCCTCTCTGGTATGTCCCGGCAAAAATGAAAGCCATACGCACAGCTTCTTTCTCGCACGTATCACTCCATCGCTTAATGCTCTCAGTATACTCGTCCGAGCCGGCGCATATCACCCGAGCCCGTGTGCCCTCCAGCTGTTGCTGGAGTTCCAATATATGGGCGTACGATAGAAATGGCATATTATAATTCCTGGATATGTCCGTTCGCTCTTCAAGTTATACGTATGTGGCTAGATGCGCCTTGAAGATTCATCGATCGATAATCCGATCAGGTAATAGTCAGGCAAGAAGTCGTCTGACGAGCCTTTACGTAGAGTTCAAGAAAGGTGATGACATATTAATTACAAATATCGGCCAGGGCACTCTAGTTATATTCACTACGGTTAAAGGATCATATGACCTTTTATGGTTTCTTCATCGAGAGTGCAATAGATTACTGGTACCTTTTTAGATTGCATTTCGAAGAAACCTCAAGAATCCAGCATCCTGTTATGGAGGAACAAAAAGTGAAGGTTTAAACTATCGAAAGTCACGTTACATATGCACCATGGCGACGATCCATCCGAATTAAATGCACCCGATGGGCCAACGTTCAATCCTCACAAAGCGATCCATGCTCAGATCAGGAAATAACACAGCACACTCTAGACTTCGCATGTGGATTCTTCTATATGGGAAAGATAATGTAACACAAGACTCTCCTCCGAGATACACACGACTTAACGCGCTTGGTACTGAATAACTCCCGACTGGATGGGGAAGGGCTGACGGTCTGGTTCCATGGTTGAGGATACTCTCGTTTCCAATGACACGACAGACCGACGGTTAGCTGACAATCCCTTTATAAAATAGCTGATCCTTTTTATTCAACTCCCCTCTAGTCTAATTATAGAGGATCCACAATATATCTCTCGATTACTTAAGTCTCACATCGAATATGCCTGATTGGAAGACGGAGTCAACGTCGAAGGAGGAAGCCAAAAATACAAACAATGACGGCTTAGCTTTTCAAGTATTGCTGGTAGTGTGTTTAACCGTATACGTCGTGACTGCCATATGGTAAGACCCCCTTTTAGTCCTTGCTCTAGATGCAAATGTTGTCTTGCTGCGACGAATATAACGAATCTGACCGTGAGAGCAGGTTACTACTAAGATCCTATTGTCTCGCATACTCGAGCCTAGCCTTCGGAACCACTGATCCCGCAATAGCAAGTGTACCTCCCCAGGACAACATAGAAAGACGATTAGACTGTCTGGAAAGAGTTGCCCCAACCAAGCCCTTCAGAATCTGGTGGTTGTCTGTTCAAACGATACGATCCCCACTAAAGCAATCGGATCATCTATTCACATGGTGGGACTTTCTAACCCCGAATGCTCCATTGCTGCTTGATTGCTAGGTCAACCGTCATACAGTGTACTGATATGTCGATTTAGTTCTATTTGTCTTGATAAGGTCCGCAAGAAGGACCCGATCCACACTCTTCAATGCCACCACGTGTTTCACCGAGAGTGCCTGGAGAATTGGTTCTTGGGGTTTCATAATCAGTGTCCAATGTGTAAAAAGCCTTTCTTCGAAGAGCTCGATATGAGCCCGGAATGTGCAGTGTAGGTCAGCTCGAAAGTTCGGGATTGATTCAAGCATGAGTTTTCGGCGTAGCAAAGCATGATATGTTCTTGATCATGATTCATTTGGCATTGTTTCATCCAATAGGAAGCACCTAACATGAACCTCTTATCTTGTTGGTTTTCTGAGAGTGGAGTCAAGCAGTGCACTACTCGTGCGTTTTTACGGCCAGCATGCATCAATTAGAAGACCCCGCAGTCAAAAATAATTCGTTAAAAATGCAAGTCTGAAAGCTCCCCAGATCTAGAATTGTGGGGGTGGCAAAGGACTGACTAGAATACCTGTAAGACGTAACGTCGCGATGACGATGGTGTAGCCATGGTTACTCACGGAAGATGCGGATTGACGGATCACGGTTATTAATCCATGAAAACGTGGCTCTAGAACAGGCTGGTAATTCTCTAATAATATTTTTAGTTTATGTAAATTTTCTAATGTCCATCCAAGTTGGCGGATTCAGATAGCCCGAAAGAGATGGCTTGTCGTCGTATGTAGGTCAGCCATTCAATATAGACATCCTAGGAATGATAACTTTTTTAATCATTGGTCCATTTTCATTTTAAAACAAGAATATTCACTTTCCGCCATGAGCACTAGTTATGTATAGAAATCATCAACCTAGGAGCGAATGCAAGCATAATGGCTCGAGTCACGGGATATAATCTGCTGCCTCAGGCTACAAACCAGCACGTGAGGAAGAGCAATGAAAGACACCTCAGGCCACAACGCTAACAGCGGATTCCGGCCGGAGATCTCGAACCATCACCGCTTCACGTCCACTGCCAGTCTCTCATTCCTCTCAAAATCCGGTTCAGTCCTCCCTTCGACACACAATGGCATCGCCAATAAGGCCTCTCGTCCAAATGGTTGGGCGAGCCTCGCGCTCTGCCATCCCCACCCTTGAACGCAGCACCCTCCGATCAATCCCATCGCAAAACGCTTTCCTTCCTCTCCGGACAAAGCCATCCCAGGCCGCATACACTCAAACTCTCAGACATAATGGCCTCTCTTCTCAGCGCTCCTTCAGCACGACTACAATCCGCGCTCGGGCACGCACAATGGGCCAGCTCAAGGCCCGGAATTCCACCGGTCCATTCTCGTGGAAATCAGCGCTGCTCTTCGTTATCACCGGTGCGGGCATGATCGTTTATTTCCGGGTGGAGAAGGAACGGTTGGCGCGAAAGCGTATCGCAGAGATGAGCAAGGGAGTCGGCCGGCCGAAGGTTGGAGGTCCGTTTGTGTTGAAGGACTTGGACGGCAAACAGTTTACCGACGAGGACTTAAAGGGAAAATACAGCTTTGTATGTTCTCCAATGTCTGGGGACAACGTTTTATACGCCCGTTATGGCGCTGATTATGGTCTATTAGGTTTACTTCGGCTTCACGCACTGCCCTGATATCTGCCCCGACGAATTGGACAAGATGGCCGAGATTATTGACAAGGTGAAGGAGGCTACCAAGGGCGAGAACATCTTCTTGCCTGTCTTTGTTACATGCGATCCCGCTCGCGATACCCCCGAAGTGCTGCGCTCGTATCTCCAGGAGTTCCACGGAGATATTATCGGCTTGACTGGCACGTACGACCAGGTCAAGAACATGTGCAAGCAGTACCGGGTGTACTTCAGCACACCGCAGAACGTGAACCCGGGCGAAGACTATCTGGTGGACCACAGTATCTACTTCTACCTGATGGGTGAGTGATTTAAGTAAAGTATAATGTACGATTGCTAATGCTGTGGTACAGACCCCGAGGGCGACTTCGTCGAATGCATTGGCCGCCAGGATACCCCCGACTCGGCCACCAATGTGATCATGGAGCACATCAACGACTGGAAGCGCGAAGGCAAGCCATTGAGAAAGGACTAGAGTGTACGAATAGCATGGAAAAGTATGTACAATAGAAATACCCTACTCAGACACGGGTCGATAGCATGTAAAGCATCATATGACCGTCCGTAAAAATCGTGAAAATACAACCATCTAGAGCTGATCAGCATACCGTCCCATATCTCTCTCATCCCCATAACTCACCATATACATATTCATGTATAACCAACCAACCAACCAAGGAACAACCCGCTCACTTCCCAACAACCACCTTATTCCCATCCCCATCTCTCTCCCTATTTTCCCTCCACTCCATCGCTCCATCCACAAACTCCTCCCTCTTCCAAATCTCCGCCTTCTCCTTACAAATCTCCAACACCTCCTCCCCGGCCCTCCACGCCGCTCGCCGATGCCCCGAACTTACCGCAATAACAATACTCGCCTCCCGAATCGGCACAACCCCCAACCTATGCGCAATCACAATCCCTGTCAGCCCATGTTTCGCGACTGCGTCCCGCGCGATCCCGGCTAGCGTCTTCAGCGTCAGGGGCGGGTACGCCGTGTAACTCAGCTGTGCGACGGGACGGTCCTCGAAGGTATTTCTCGTTGTGCCGAGGAAGAGGACGTTTGCCCCGGCGGCCGGGGAGGAGATTTTGTCCAGAGCGGATTGCGGATCGAGCGGGGAGTAAGTGAGCTCGAGGTGGATGTTTTGGGCTGCGTCGGTTAGGTGGCGGGGGTAGGTTTTCGGGTCGAGGTGGGCTGGAATTGTTGCATCGGAGGGAGAGGGGGTCATTTTGAGGGGGGATTGGTGGGTGGATTGGTTGGTTTGTTGGTGAGGGTGTTGTTTGTATGAATGTGTTGGAGAGGAATTGCTAGATGGTTTTTGCTGCGTGGTTACGTCATGGAGGTGGTTCCTGGGGCGTGTGTGGGAGAGGCGTGGCCTGATCAGTGAGGGTAAGTTGTCTGGTCCCTATTTTGGAGGGATCTTTCGAGGTAGATGTTCTTTATAAAGGTTTGTTGGGTGTTGATATCGGAGGAATGACTGGAGTGAGGGGAAGCGTGTTTGATTGAATGCCTGAGGCCGTTGAAGTCTTATCGCTGCTGTGGGGTAAAGTGGGACCGTATATACTTTTAGGATAAATCAGTACCAAACAGTGAGGGTTTCTATTGCTGATTTCGTTTCGTAACTGGAACTTCGATAGTTCTCAACTATACCTTGACCCACTGACCAAATAATATATTAAGAGAGCTGCTTGTGGAATACAACCCTCACATATTGAGGCTTAAGCTACATCTATATATTCCAGACAGTATTATGCTACACTACGTGCGTTGATTCGGAAAATGTTAAACCTGGGATATCATTATGGTATTACCTCCAATAACTTAAGAAAATCAGTTATACACTGGGCAGGTACACTTGGGGAGACGCTTGCAACAAGGCTGATTCGAATAAATCCTTCCCAGGCTTGTCGTGCAGCGCACCAATCCACATGAATGATTCCATGACACCCCTCATCGCTGGCCAGGAGCGTACCTTGCATAGTTGACTATTAGCCCGCAACCAAGGCTTCAACCACTCGTCATCAGAAGCACCGAAAACTGAAACTCCACCAACCATTAAGAGCCAAAGCACGATATGAGATGAAACACCATCTAAAGACTTGAGAGATACAAGACAGTCTTTGTAAGCAGCAGAGAATTGAATATACGGCCGTCGAATATCCTGCCACTGCAAGAAGATATGGGAGGAGAAAGCCAAAAGCCCGAGACGGAGAGCTTCAGCAATCGAACCTGTTTCAAACTTTATATCGAGTAGGCGGTACATCACTGAAGTCATGGTCTCCATGAAGAACTCCATAGAAAATCTTTGTTGCTTTTCGATGGCTTTATTCACGAGGACACAAAATCTCCTCATTATGCTCCATGTTCTAGCTAGATCATCGTCTATGCTTTGGAGGAATTGTTCGTTAGCGTGCCCACTCAGAGGTGGTGTAGTCAGGATCGAAAGCCGTAGAGTGTCATCAAAGAAGAGAGGGCTTGTACAGCTCTGAAGGGCAATTGATAAATCAGATCTATGTCTAGGTTAGAGAGGGCTTTATTCTTCGCTTGTTTTATGGTGGTCAAGTTGCGAAAAGGCATACCGGTATATTTCGGTCCTCAGATTCGCATCGTAGGTATAGGTGTCCATGCCACCTCTCAGATCCACAATCTTATGAAGGCCCCTGAGGTGATGCTTAGCAGCGTCAAAATCCTCCCTAACCAGCGCGTGCGTCGTTAGGAATAGAACCACCATTATCGTAGCATTCGACGTTTTCAATTGCTCGTCTGGAAGGGACAGCCTCTCGCGCAGGAGTTGAAGTGTCTTCAAGAAGTGTAATGAGGCCGGCTTGTTTGTCAAAAATTGCCAACCCGACAATCCATCGAAGAAGTCCTGCGTTATGAAAGCCATGCCATGGAGATAGATAGGATCCGTCATCAACAAATCGTGCCACTGGTCACTTTTCTTCGGATAGGAAAGATATCTCTCCAGGGTGAATAAGGTTCTCTTCGACATAGCCGAAACTGTATTTACATCGGTAAGAATACACTTAGTAGGGCTTTATTATACCTGTAACCTTGACTTACATCTTACGATATCCACAGCCAACGCCGGTTCCACTGTGTCCGCAAACTGTAGCAGGGAGACCTCCGAGCCAACCCGTTGCGGAATGATAGAAGGCGGCCTCTTAGCCAAGGGGCCAGGCTGCTTCCGCAAAGTTCTATGCTTTTCATTACAAGTCTCGTCGTGTTCTAACTCCGCTCGGTCATCGCGCCCCGAACGTCGGCATTTGCCCCGATTCTTTCCCAGCATGACATGGCTCCTAATAAGCTTGCGTGTGTCCGGGTCTGGCTTCGCCGTGCCTGTGGATATGATGATCGGTAACATCGCTACCCAAATAGTGAGTCTATGCCCCCGGAGTTATTCAGTATGACAGTTAGTGAATGACGGCCGACGGACTTACCTGATTTACCTTGAAGAGACATGCCTAAGAAGTGACATGAGAAGTCAAGAGAGCATGAGTCAATCTGGAATAACACCTTACTGGACTTCTCTTTTCTGGATTCATTACCTAATTAGGGATACAGTCTGAAAGAGAGTTAAGTCCGCTCACAGCCATATTTGAAGCGCGCCTCTTGGGGCTGACGATTCATTCAACTGACGGGCATCGCGCCGATTGGTTGAACGATTGTTATCCTATTCGGGAATAGTAGCGGTACTGTGCAGACTGAATCCTATTGGCTGTTACAGCTATCACTAGGATCACTAACCGTTTTGGGAGAAAAGAGTATATTACAATTCCTCCAGCGTCAGAGATAGCGATGTCCATGGCATGAGCCTTGAACTGGCATATATTTAAAGTCTTCCAAGATCAGAGCAATGATATTTCTTACACTCTCAGGTTTACACACCTCACAACAACCACCAAACCTACACCCAAATCTCCAAGACATACCTGAATTCCACGGAGACTTGAAAGCCATAACAAGATAAAGAGCTACTTCATGATGGCTGCTTCGAGAGATCTACCACCCAGCACCACTCCATTCTACCCTAATATCTATCTCAAGTCCCAGCTGTGTACCAAGGCCCAATGGCCACCGAAAGACACCACACTTATTGATAAAGTCGCTATCGTAACGGGAGCCAATACCGGCTTGGGTTTGGAAGGCTCTCGTCAACTCCTGTCATACAATCTCTCACATTTAATCATCGCTGTTCGCTCAGTTGCGAAAGGCGAGGCAGCAGCCGCTACACTCCGGAAGGAGTATCCCATGGCCATCATCGAAGTCTGGCAACTAGACATGAGCTCATACGACTCTATTCGCGCCTTTGTTCGCCGCACCGAAAGCCAGTTATCTCGTCTCGACATAGCCATTCTCAATGCCGGATTGCAAAAACAGCATTTTGGAGTTGATCCGAGCACCGGCCATGAGGAGATCGTCCAAGTGAATTACCTGTCGACGGCACTCCTTTCTATTCTTCTCCTCCCTGTTCTCAAGAACAAGGCACCAGATGGTGCACCCGGCCGACTGAGCATCGTCAATTCGGGCACTGCTCTCTCTGCAAAATTTCCGCACAGAAAGTTTTCCCCACTCCTCCCCTCGTATGATGACCCGAAGAATTTCGACTGGGCCGAGCAATATAGCGCTTCTAAACTACTCGGACACATGTTCATGTGGAAGCTCGCCGATTACGTATCTGCGGATGACGTGGTGGTGAGTCTGGTAGACCCAGGCTTTACCAAGGGCACCCAGCTCCAGCGTGGAGTTTCTGGTCTTGTATCACTATTCATGTCCCTTGCGAAGGTGGCCACTGCTCGGACTGTCAGGGATGGCGCTTCCACATATCTGGACGCAACAGTGGTAAAAGGCAAGGAGTCCCACGGCTGCTTTCTTATGGACTGGCAGATTCGACCGTAAGTATACTTGCATCTTTCATACGTCATTTCTTGCTAAGATGTGCTGTGCCAGATTTGCTACGGTCCTATATACGCCCGAAGGAAAACAGGCCATTGAAAGGCTATGGGATGAAACAATGACCGAATTGAAATTTGCCGATGCTCAAGGTATTCTTCGGTCTATGAACAGGACGTGATCATTATTCGCTATAAAGGTCAAGTACGGTACTTGAGCTGTCAGGTCACTATTGGATAGAATGCGGCTATCGTCGGAGTACCATGTTTAATGCTGGAATTGTCGCACTTTATTCTGATATTTCTTACTGATTTTGAACATATGTAATTAAGCCTGACACATGTAGCATAATCAAGCACAAGTGAGTATCACACGCAAGAAGAATGCGCAAGAAGAAGCAGCTTCATTGATTGATCGACCATCGGCAACGGATCCGCCGAAAGCTCTCCGTGTCGTATCATCATTCGATCAACCTACAAGTGGAACCAGTCTGCTATCAAGTTTCACTGGCTACTGAAACTTGGTCAGACCCTCAATTCATAAGATCCCCCTGGAGAACTATAGTCCAGAATGAAAATCTATAGGCCCGCCATGCACCCACCGATAATTTCTCCGCTCGATAAAGGAGCTGCCCCGCGGTGGGTGTTTATCGGATAACAAGCTGCCCCTCCCAACAACAACAACTTGAACATATAGTTTAACTGAAACCTCCCTTCATTCTCTTGTAAGATTCAAGTTACTTTAGGAAATCATATACTGCCTAGACGATAAATCATGGCCAAACCCGCCAGTCAGATCCACCGCGCCTGGTGGAAGGAAAGCTCCGTATATCAGATCTGGCCCTGCTCTTTCAAGGACTCTAACGATGACGGCATCGGCGATATTCCCGGTATTATTTCGAAGCTCGACCACATCAAGAACCTCGGGATTGATATTGTTTGGCTCTGTCCCTCGTATAAGTCGCCCCAGGTTGACATGGGATACGATATCGCTGATTATTACGACATTGCCCCTGAATACGGCACGGTCGCAGATGTGGAACGGCTGATCAAGGGGTGCCATGAGCGGGGCATGAAGCTCCTCATGGACCTGGTAGTGAATCATACCAGTGATCAACATGAGTGGTTCAAGCAATCGCGCAGCTCGAAGGATAATGAGTATCGGAATTGGTACATTTGGAAGCCAGCCAGGTATGATGAGCAGGGAAATCGTCAGCCGCCGAACAACTGGGTGTCACATTTCCAAGGTATGTTTGTCCCTTGATATGCCATGCATGGCTCTTGTAGTTGGTTGCAACTGTGGCTGACTGCGATCGCAGGGAGCGCATGGGAGTGGGATGAACATACGCAGGAATACTATCTTCACCTGTACGCGACGGAACAGCCGGATCTCAACTGGGAGCATCCGCCGGTTCGCAAGGCTGTCCATGATATTATGCGCTTTTGGCTGGACAAAGGCGCCAACGGGTTCCGTATGGACGTGATCAACTTTATCAGCAAGGACCAGCGTTTCCCAGATGCCCCGATCAAGGACCCACGTACCCCTTGGCAATGGGGTGACAAGTACTATGCTAATGGTCCTCGGTTGCATGAATACTTCCAGGAGCTTGGTAAGATCCTAAAGGAGTATGATACGTTCAGTGTAGGTGAAATGCCCTTCGTGAAGGATACGGAAGAGGTGCTCCGGGCAGTGAAGTATGACCGGAATGAGCTCAACATGATCTTTAACTTTGAGCATGTCGACATTGATCATGGCACATACGACAAGTTCGAGCCGGGCAGTTGGAAGCTTACCGACTTGAAATCTTTCTTTGAGACGTGGCAGAAGTTTATGTACGATAATGATGGTTGGAACGCCCTGTACTGGGAGAACCACGACCAGCCGCGGTCGGTCGACCGTTACACGAATGCAAAGGAGGAAGACCGAGTTATTGCATCCAAGATGCTTGCCACGATCTTGGCTTTGAAAGCTGGATCACCTTTTGTATACCAAGGTCAGGAGATTGGCATGGGGAACGTGCCTCTTGAGTGGGACATCGAGGAGTACAAGGATATCGACTGCCTCAACCACTGGAAGAGGTAAGCATTCTATTTCCGCTCCTCTTTCTGCTCTCCGGAGACCATATACTAACGTAGCCATACACAGGCTACCAAACGACCCTGAAGTCCAAAAGATTGCCCGACAGGAATACCAGAAGAAATCCCGCGACAACGGTCGTACCCCAGTTCAATGGGCGAATGCACCACACGCCGGGTTCACTGGCCCCAACGTCAAGCCCTGGATGTCTGTCAACCCGAACTACGCTCGCGGCATCAACGCTGAAGCCCAGGTCAACGACCCCAACTCTACCTACGGCTACTGGGCATCAGTGCTCGGACTCCGTAAGAAATACGTGGACATCTTTGTGTACGGAAACTACGAGCTGGTCGACCGGGATAGCCAGGAGATCTTCGCTTATACCCGCCAGTATGAAGACCAGAAAGCGCTGGTGTTGGCCAACTGGACTGACGGCACACTGGAATGGGATTCTTCTTCGAATGGCGTGAAGGCGGTTAAGGATGTGTTGCTGAACACGTATGATAGCGCCAGCGACGTGAAGGAGAGGTTTTCTGGTTCCAAGTGGTCTCTTCGTCCATATGAGGCTGTGGTGCTGCTGATTGAGGCCTAAGAAGGCCTGTCAGTTCTAGAATATCCACTCATTTAATACAAACGCATATTTATGGATTCTGTGAAATAGAGAAAGTACGGACAGTACCAAAAGTCGTTGCGCGGCGCTAGTAATAAAGGACCCACTTTTTACCACCGCCCTTGAAAATTCCTAGGTGACGTGACGTGTCTCTGTTGGTGGTCAAAACATAGCTTTCTAGATATCATTATTTGATATTTAGTTTCTATTTGTCAGTGATTTAGCTCCTGCCTACCTGCCTGCCTGTCTGTCTATCCCACCTATCTGCCTATCTAGGACCTCCGGAGCTATGGCTTTCATCCCGATTGAAACAAGGATTCAAGCTCTATCTCTTGTAGCCTGGGGAATCCCTAGTAAAGACATCGCTGCATACCTAGGACTTCCCCAGCGGACAGTCCAGGACATCTATAACCGTGCAAAGGCCAGAGGGTTCGACCCCACGCAGGATCCAAGGATCAAAATGGAATTCGTCGAAGACGCTAAACGATCTGGTCGGCCTAGAATCACCGAAGAAGTCGAACATTCAGTTCTTCAATCAGTTAACAAGGATGGAGCCGGTAGAGAGAAATCGCTCAAGGCCTTAGCTAATGAACTTGGTATATCTCGTTCCTCTGTGTTGCGTATATTAAAGCGTCATGGGTATGTTATGGCAAAGTCTTTTGGACTTATTCCGAGTGCTGACGCTACAAAGGCTAAACACCGGAAGTTCTGCCTAGATCCTAAGGCATTCTTCCACTTGGAGTATGTGAACATCCGCAAACGGAAGTGCATAGACCTAGTTGCCGAATCCGGTGCGGGTGTCTGCTCTCTTAGCCTCTGATTGGCCAGAACCAGCACCATTTCCCTTTCCGGACCGTCAGATGCTATTTTCAAATATCGCGAAACCAGGGACACAAAATCCCAGGTTCAACGCCGTATGAACGCTCTCAACTTCATGCCGTTCCCGGAAATATTGAATAAATCAATCAAGCCTCAAGCATGTGGACTTGTGACTATTCCCGCCACCCTCGTGGTGAGAAAATCCACCTCACCCGCAAAGCGACAGCGATCCAAATGCAACATGCACCTGAATGAATTGACCGCATCTTACTAGAGACTGACAGTCGAGCTGCTGGGCCTTAGCAGGTCCTACTCTTTGTGAAAATGACTTTCGTGATGAGCCGGTGGAACATAAAGACCATCATCAAACTAGTAGTTGCAGCTTGCTGCAGCTACTTTATCTTCAGTATACTCTTAGCCGATCGAGAGGCGTACTACTCGACGACTAAGAATGTGATTCGCGCAGGACAGCACCATCTTACGGAGGAGACGACGTTTGATCATATCAACAATGAGACTCTCGGAGTGAGGCTGTCTGCGCCCATTTGGTTTACGATGTGCTAATGTCCCATAGTTTCAACATATCTATGCCATTGGCATGAAAGAGCGTACTGATAAACGTGACTATCTCACATTGGCTGCTTCATTTCTCGGGATCAAGGTCGATTGGAGAGATGGAGTGTATCCAGACAGTGTTTCTGAGAAGTCTTACCCATTGGTTCGTATGCTTCATTTCTCGCAAGGGTCTTGTACTAATAGTTGAGACAGAAACTGGGTGAGTCAGGTGTGAAGCCCGCCGCCATAGGCTGTTGGCGCGCTCATATGAACACTCTGATCGAGTACATCCTCCCACTAATAATTGACTAGCAACACTATGCTAACGACGGAACCACCAATAGTATCGTCGAAAATCGCTACACCACGGCACTTATCCTAGAAGACGACGCCGACTGGGATGTATCACTCCGGCAGCAGCTCGCCGAGTTCGCGCGAGGCGTGCGTACCCTGACGAACAACCAGCATGAATCCAAGAAAGCGCCGTACGGTACGAACTGGGACATTCTCTGGGTTGGGGGCTGTGCATCGGGCGCACACCAGAACGAAACCGACTTCTACGTCATCCCCAATGATCCCACGGTCCCGAATACCACTATTCGGGGGCCTTGGGAATCTCCAGCAGGACCGTCTATCAAATGGAGACAGGAACATCCCGAGTGGCCGGTAGACTCCACGCGGTACATCTATCGTGCCAACATGGGTTGCTGCACATTCGGATATGCTGTGACCTTGGATGGTGCAAGAAGGATTCTGGCCGAGCTTTCACTCAATTATCTGAACCAGCCCGTGGACAACGCTATGAGTAATTTGTGCGCGGGCAGCAATCGGCCCCAATTGCGCTGTTATGCGCCTTTCCCTAATTTGATTGGGACCTTCAGATCAGAGGGTTATGTCTCACGAGATTCCGATATTGATCAGTGGGAGGACAGGAAGTTTGAGTGGCATCCGTCATTCGCATATAATATGGTCTACAGCACTAGATTGAATATCCACCGCCTGGTCGCGGGCGAGGAGACGGTCTACTCCCAATGGAAGGAGTCGCCTGACCCGTGGTCGAAGGCTGAGGTCAAATTGGGGGAGCTTGACTATCCAAGGGGCGTGCTGGTTTCTTGAGAAATATACATACGGCCTGTCAAAGCTTTGAAGATATTATACCAATTTTTATTTAGCACCATCAGAGAGTTGGGGTTTTTGTTTGGTTATTGAATTTAATATAGCGTCTGTTTGTGAATTCCATTGATCAGGCTTTCCAAGAGATTGCGACGTAGGAACACAGGGCCTACTTTATGACGACCTGATTGAATAACAGATTGTGTGTAGGTCTCCCACCCGCAGGTCACCATCTCAACGAGGTAGCATCGTGCCTATGCCTAGGTGGAGCCCAATGCTACTACATTCCCGAATGCGGATTCCATGCCATCCCAGGAGCAAATGCGGAGCAGAAAAGAATGCAGTGGGACATGCTGTAACTTCTCCAGAGATCTCAAAGCACAATGTTATAAACTGAACAGGATTCGTTTTCATCTTCAAAAAGATTTACAGCTGCATTCTGACAGGCAAATCTGATTGAGCTCTATTCGTTATCATGCAGTTTTACATCTAGTCGGGGCATCAAAGTCATCCGCAAAATACCCATACCAACATCTAGACGCACACAGCGGCTCGTCAAACCATGGTCTATTAGATCCGTGAAAACAGGAACCGAGCTTGTCCCCTGACCAGAGTGGTGGCCCTGAGGTAGCATTCGGGTCCATTCATAATCAAGACATACACGCGCCCGTACTCTCGACAAGTGGTGATGTATGCGCTGTAACTTCGTTCATCTCAAAGTTCACTGCCCCAGTAGATTTAATTATATATCCATTGCACGCCTTTACCTTTGCTTCTAAAGCCGCATGTATCTCTAGAATACATGGGCACTAACATAAGGTCTACATTAAACATGACCTATACATCAGAAAAGCCAGAGGAGGACCCTGAACGAGGGCTATTGATCAAGTCACCGGTGAATTACGAAACAGATGAGAAGATCGAATACGCCAGTGATCATGAATCCGAGGCATCTGCAGAGAGATTGATCCCAGGACCTGGCTTCATTATCTGGACTGGGATCAACATCCTCTCAACCGTTGCCATCGTAAGCCCGATCCCAACCACATCTGTCGCCAAATTTCAAACACTAACCCACATACTCGGACAGGTCTTCACAAACAAATCCATCCTCTCAGACCCCTCATTTCGCAACTGCCAAGTATCATTCGCAGCATATCACTTCTTTGTCACAGGCGCCACATTATGGGCCGCATCGCGTCCCTGGTGCGGCTTCTTCGTCCCCAAAAGCGTAGCAATCATCCAGATGCTCCCCCTCGCCGCAGCAATGTGCATCCAAGTGATCCTCCAAAACCTCGGACTCGCACACTCCTCCGTCATGTTCCACCAACTGGCCCGGCTGCTCCTCACCCCGGTGACCGCTTTGCTCAACTACCTGCTCTACGGGGCCAAGATCCCCCGAGCAGCCATCGTCCCACTCATACTCCTTTGTGCCGGCGTAGGAATGGTCTCATACTATGACTCCCTCCCCACAACAGACGGCAAAGTCACCACTTCACTCTCGGGCATAATGTTTGCCTTCTCCGGCGTGGGCGCAAGCGCAATCTACACCGTGTGGATCGGGCACTACCACAAGAAACTAGAAATGAGCAGCATGCAACTGCTGCTCAACCAAGCACCCGTCAGCGCGGGATTGCTCCTCTGCACAATCCCCTGGATCGAGACTCCACCGACGGTCTCGTTTGTCCCGGCATCAACCTGGGTCCTGATCTTGATGGTGGGTATTCCTATTTTATTTATAACTACAGATCTTATCTTCGGTACCTGTCCGCTGACGTCGTATACTAACTCTCAGAGCGGCATTTTCGCTTGTCTGGTCAATCTCTCCGGCTTCTATATTATCGATGCTGCAGGACCAGTAAGCAGTACCGTCATCGGGCAATTGAAGACTTGCATTATTGTGGGGCTGGGATGGGCTTCCAGCCGCCAGATCATCATGCGTCAGAGCGTTTTGGGGATCTTCATGGCGTTGGTTGGCATGAGCATGTGAGTTATGCCCTTTTATTGATGGTCTTTTTTTTTTTTTGCGTCTTAGGCTAATTGGGGGTTTCACATTTACAGGTACATGAACATTGTTCTGCGGAATCAGAGCAAAGCTTGATTGAGGCATGGATATTGGGAAACTGGCTTGTTCACGTTGTGGCTACATGGTATGGAAACTCTGGGGTTATGGTTTGTGATAACAGAACTTGGGCATGGCATTCTGCATGATTGAAACTGAATTGATGAAAAATTGCATTGACCATATCCATGTTCATAACTTCCTAATTTACACAATTGTTTATGCATCCTTCACCGAATATTCACTTACCAAAACCCGTAGTAGTAGTAGTAGTAGTAAAGGTCCGTTAGATACAATCTTATCCCGCATACACTAGCAACCCGGATATGATCACAACTCATTGTAGAAAGATCAGCACTAGCAAGAGAACGGCATTGCCCAACTAGAAGTCGGAGCTGTCGTGCTGACTTGAAGTAGTAATTAGGGGTCATTGGGGGCTATTCGGCTAGTGAGCCTTGCGGGTGAACCCGAGTTCCAGTGGACCACCACCGTCATGTAAAGTCGGCTATAAGCGATGTCGCCAGCATTGGTCCTAAGTTTTGGGGCGAATTCATTTAACTCATGGACGCTAAATGCTGACTCGCGGTCTGTGTTGTTCAGAATCGGAAATAGGAAGTCTGACCCGTGAGATTTTAGTTTTGCCCTAGTCTTATGCAAGGTAGGTGGTCCCACTAGTACTGAAGTCTGCAAGGGACGGGGGCCAATATTCCTGCCACCGACTAGTAGGAGAGGCTGAATGGCTATATATCAGTGTATAGATGAGAGCAGAGGCTTAGTTGGGGCCATAATTAATCTATCATGGACACGTGACAGGAACCTGTCAGCACTAAAACGCTGCCCTAAAATCCCTGCAGCATGACTCGGCAGTAGTGAAAGTCGCGGTAGATGTTGGTCGCATGGCCTCAGTGCAAGTGATTCGAGCTATAGCTGCATCAGATGCTATGCAGACATGGCCTTAGCCAATAGAGATGGTTACTGGTTTTATTCATTCGTGTGGAATAAGCAGCCCCAGTGTCATTGCTTATTTCTGCCCTCGTCTGTGTGGGTAAGATCGGGCCCGTTTCGGGTTATTCTGAGACTCAACTCACCTGGATAATGATAGTCATACTACTCATTGCTGATATAAATACATAAATGGAATGTGAAGCAAAAGCAATCATCCAGATATCGACATTTCCAAGATACCCAGTCTGAGGACATCCGTTCATTGTCTTCTATAAGACACACGTTCATTATCGACACGATACCTATTGTTTATGAGATACCCATTGTCCATCATGTTCGCGTTGCTATTTCTTCTTCTTGGGGTGGTCGGTCCTACACTTGCTCATCCTGTGCCTAGAGCTACTCTGAATAGACTGTATCGCAGAGGTAACTATATTACTCCTGTTTCTCTGAGGCTTGGTCGAATTGCTAATTGGGTAACTATAGATATTTCTCCCTCTCTTGTGACGGAATTCACCCGCTTCTCGCAGTTCGCAGCTTCGGCCAATTGTCAAGGGAACCATAATGGCTCCTCTACGGGGTCATCAGTCTATTGCGATTCGGGGTATTGCAACACCCTCCGCAAATCAAGTACTCAAATCATTGATGGATTTGAGGAGTAAGTCTCAACATCTCCTTTTGCATGTGAACAGTGGGAGGGAGACCAAGTATCTTAACACATTGGACAATAGGATCAAGCCTGGTGGTACCACCGGATATCTTGCTCTGGACAAAACAAACAAATACATCGTCTTGACCTTCCGCGGGACTGTCTCCGCGGAGAACCGCAATGCTGACTTGGACTTTCAACAACTTGACGTATCGACTATCTGCGAAGGATGTAAAGCACACCATGGTTTCTGGGCAGCCTCAGAGGGCGCTATGGACATTCTCCTGCCCAAGGTTGAGGAGGCATTGAGAGCGAACCCGGACTATAGGATCGTCCTTACGGGACACAGTCTTGGTGGCGCCCTTGCTACCCTTGGAGCTGTTACCTTGCGAAATGCTGGACATACGGTCGACTTAGTAAGTCATCCCATCACCAGATAATAAAAGTACGAATGCTAACAAGGATCAGTATTCCTACGGTGCCCCATCCGTGGGAAACAAAGCGTTCGCAGAGTACATCACCAAGTCAACTGCCGGCAAGAACTATCGCATCACCCACACCAACGACGAAGTACCCAAGGTCCTCTTCCGGTCGTCCCGGCGCTGGCCACTGGACTCCTTGGTCCCTGAGTATAGTCAGTCCTCGCCGGAATACTGGATCACGTCGGCGAATGGAGTGTCGGCGACCAAGTCCAGTATTCGGGTGATCGAGGGAGTCAACAATGAAGCTGGTAACTTGGGCACCACGGAAGTCACCATGGATCCTCATGGGTGGTACTTGGGAGATATGAGCGTGTGTGCCCAAACCTGGAAGGACTGGGAGTAAACATGGTTGTATATCGCATCACCGGGGACTTTTATCAAGTCGGAGTTGGGTTATAGCCATTACGGCGCAACAGGGTGGATATCATTCTTCTTCCTTTTTTTTTTTTTATTTTCCCTACTTTCGTTTCTTCTTGTCGCTCCTTTTTCCCTCTTTTCACTTCTTCCACGCTCTCTTCATTTTGTTTCTCCCTTTATTGACTCTGATCTTCTTTGTCGTCGTCTTCGGATGTTTTATGTTGTATAATCAGGATGTAAAAAGGCGTATAACCTCCAGCATAGAGACTATGAATGCATGTTCGATACTGTTAAACGTCGGTGTTTGATAGTAGATTAAATTCGGCGAAATCCATCCTGGTTTAAACCCTGCCAGGACGGCGATTCGAGGATCCAATCGGAGACTGAGCAGCAGGAAGTGAGGGGAAGCTGCCCGACCGTAGCCGATCGACAAAACGACCAAACAGAATAAATATGCCAGTCGTCATCATCTTCGCCTCTTGTCTTCCACAGGACCTCTCCATGGTTTCTTTCCACTGGTGAATTTCAAAGATGCAGTAAGATATCTGAGTCGGTGCATCTTGTGGAAGCCCGTGTTCCTGACATGCGTTTAGGGAATCTTCAGCGTACTATGACCTTGGCTCGCATCGGCGTGCCGTGACCACATCCTCTCCAGAGGCTCAGCTCTGGTTTAACCGCGGATTTCTCTGGGCCTATTCGTTCAACCATGATGAGGCGGTGCGGTGCTTCGAGCGGGCCACCGAACACGATCCAAAATGTGCCATGGCATTCTGGGGGATCGCCTATGCCGTCGGCCCGAACTATAACAAGGCGTGGCACTTCTTCGACATGGCAGACCGTCAGCACACGGTGAAAAAAGCGAACGAAGCGTTAAAACAGGCCACCGAGCTGGCGAGTAACGCCACCCCCGTGGAAAGGGATTTGATCAAAGCACTCACAGCCCGATTCCCACCGTCAGACAATATCCCGTCCGACATGGGACCGTTGAACCATGCGTATGCAGACGCGATGCGACCTGTATATCACGCTTACAGTAATGACGTGGATGTGGCCGCGTTATTTGGAGATGCACTCATGTGCATTAGCCCTCGGGGGCTATGGGATTTGGATACTGGCAAGCCCACCGGCGACCACACAGTGGAGGCTCAGAAAGTGATCGAATCAGCAATGGCACGGAATGTCGAAGGTCGGGATCATCCGGCCCATTGCCATCTCTACATTCATTTGATGGAAATGTCACCAATACCGGAGCGAGCATTGCCAGCATCCGACCGATTACGTCGCCTAGTGCCAGATGCTGCGCATATGTTGCACATGCCCACGCATATCGATATGGCGGTTGGTGACTATCGCCGCGCGGTCGACTCCAACGAGGAAGCCATAATCGCTGATGACAAGTATTTCAACCGCGACCGTGGATCAGCCCTGTACGTAGCGTATCGGGTGCATAACATTTGTGCCAAGTTGTATGCGGCCTTAATCTCGGGTCGGTTCCAAGAGTCGCTTTCGGCTGCGAAGAAGCTCGAACAGATTATCGATATCAACGTGTTAACCAGCACCAGTCCCCCGATGGCGGACTGGACTGAGAGCTTTCTAGGAAACCTAGCCCATGTGTATGTGCGCTTTGGTCGGTGGGAGGATATCTTA
Source organism: Aspergillus tamarii (assembly GCA_030556085.1). NCBI lineage: Eukaryota > Fungi > Ascomycota > Eurotiomycetes > Eurotiales > Aspergillaceae > Aspergillus > Aspergillus tamarii. The sequence continues at coordinate 2,588,652 of JARVTJ010000005.1, read as the reverse complement.
AACCTCGAGCTTCCCGCTGATAGCGCCGTATACTGCGCAACCACGGCCAATATACTTTACGCGCGCGGTGTCGCCCTCAGCGCCCTCGGTCGCATCACAGAAGCAGAGGCTGTCCAGAAACAGTTTGAGGCGGCGCGTGCGACTGTCCCGCCTTCCCGTCTGAACAGTATCCCAGTTAAAGAGGTCGACGTTCTCAAGGTCGGCTCAGAAATGCTTAGCGGTGAGCTGGAATATCGCAGGGGTAACTACAAGGTTGCGTTTGCCCACCTTCGGAAAGCGATTGAGCTGGAAGATGCGCTCCCCTACTCGGACCCGCCGCCATGGATGCAGCCCGTGCGTCATGCCTTGGGTGCGCTGCTGCTGGAGCAAAACCGTATCGAAGAGGCAGAGCAAGTATTCCGAGAGGACCTTGGGCTTGCGAAAGATTTCCCTCGTCGCAAGGCCCGACTGAATAATGTCTGGGGCTTACATGGGCTCCATGAGTGTCTGTTGCGCTTGGGCAAGCTCGAAGAAGCTCTCAGCATTCAGGTCCAGCGCGATATCGCCGTCGGTTCCGCTGACGTTCCGATTACTACCTCATGCCACTGTCGGTTATCCGCAGTCGGAAAAGGCGAAACATGCTGTTCTTCTCATATTTGAACGTGTTTTTGATATCCCGGGCTTCGTTCCACTAAAGGCTATTCACCATCTCAATCATAGATCAGCACGGCCATTCTACCTGTCACGTTTGTAGCGCTATACCTCGCTTCTACAATTTCAAGTTGTTAAAATCAAGCGCGCAAGATTAGTTGACCCACTTCGCATCCATCTCGTATTTAGTCCGACCAATGGTTCGTGATCGAGTCCAGCCCTCGAACTCAACAATAGCCTAAAATAGTACAAGACCCCTTTTATTTCTGAACGAAACTGGGATCGTGACCATGGTTAGGTGGTGCTTAATTTCCACCTCTGCGTTCTGGCCAAGCCGCAACGATTTAATTGATGGAGAGGAAGAGATTTCATGGTTAGCCCTAACCCGGTCAAGGTTAGGCCAGGGACCCAGCAGGAGAAAAGCATTCCCGATTCAGGACGGCAATTCTCAGAGAGGTTAAGCATCGGGACTTATAATGAAGCTAGCAAACTCAGTCGCTCACTCCGTAGGCTACCAGTCGGGGCTCTAGGCTGCTAGCGGCATTAGAGAGTTCAATAACCAAATTCAAGGAGTATATAGAAGCTACTATCCTATCTCGATGGTCTACTTCTCTCCTCCAGGGAACTCACTCACTATCTGTCACTCGTTAATCCACCCTCACCGGTCACCACTCCCTTATTCGACTTCTCCGACAACCAGTCATTCATTCTCTCTACTAGTACTAGATCCACCAAAATGAAATCCATCACTCTCCCCATCCTCCTCACCCTCACCGGCCTAGCCGCCGCCCGTACCGATCTCGCCGGCTGCACCAAATCCGCCACCGTCAACCAATGGGGCGAAGCCAGCATGATCTGGTACGTGCCCGACACCGGCGAAATCTGTGATTTCCCAGACTGCGGCGGCGGTCGCGCTCCCCCCAAGTATAACCAGCCCGGATGTGCGGCCTACACCGGCACCGAGACCCTGACTCCGAGCTACCTCCCCGGCTGGGGTCCCAACGGCAAGGTTGCACCGTCAACGTCGGCTATCTTGGCCTCGGCAACAGATGCCGAGTCCTCGGCCACTTCTACTGGGGCCGCTACTTCCGCTACTAAGACTGGTAGTACTTTGATTACTGCTGCGCCTACCTTGTCCACTGGGGTTTCATCTTCGGCCGCTGGCTCTTCTTCTTCTTCTTCTTCTGCTGCTGCTGCTGGTGGTGGTTCTTCTTCTCGTGCGGTGGAGCAGGGTGGTTCGTCATCGAGCTCTGCCTCGTCTGGTTCGAGTGGCTCTTCGAATACGACGTCGTCGGTCGGTGCGAAGCCGACTGATAATGCAGCTAGTGTGCTGGGTTTGAATGGTGCAGGTGTCCTGGCATTGGTGGGAGGTTTGGTGGGTATCTTGGCCTTGTAAGGGTTGGGCTTGGGGTAGTTTGCAAGGATGATGTCGGAGGATCTATTATATTATCCACCTCGAACATGTTCATTTTGTTGTATTATGCATGATTGTAATGAGTACGAGCTTATTATGTGATTCAATGCATTGGACGCTTTAAGCATTGTATACTATGAAGTATGACTCGGGTGATCGACTGTTGATCGCCTGCTGATCTTCATGATCATCATTATCCACCGCAGATCAACACTACATACACAGTACGGAGTATACTATCTAGATAAAAAGAGTATACATACGGGTTCTAATTGAGTAATAGTAAGCAATATATTAATAAAATCCAAGTAGAAGATAAGCTCAATGGTAACTTCAATTATTAATTACCGATTACCAAAGACCTCCTACATACTACAGCACATACAAAGCCATATTTAATTAAATTCAGCCTCCTCCCTCACCAAAGGTTTACTCGGCAGGGCCAAGAATATTCTTCTCATAGACACTCGTCGTCTTTCCGGTATTCTGATTTTCAATCTATCGCCAACTATATCAGAACCTTGCCAAAAAAAAAAAAAAAAAAAAAAAAAAAAAAAAAACCTTAGCTTTTCTTAGAGGAACTCACTTCATATCTAGGGTTCTCCTCACTCGCATCAACGTTCCGGCCCGCTTGGGTTCCGGGCTCGGTGAGAACAGACTGGACAGTGCCGATACTTTCGGAGGTCCTTGAGTCGGGGCCTTGATTGGGATTGTCAATCTTTCATTCATATATGAGGTTCGCGACGAGAAGGAGACATACCACCGATAGGCTTGTAGATCACACTCTGGCCGTTTCTGTATTGAGGCATTTTCGGGATGTTCTGGGTTATATAGAATGTGATTTTGGATATTGATACCTTGCTTGATTATGATAGGAACAATAAGAACTATAACTTCCACTCCCCAATGATGAGGACCAATTTATATCCAAAATCCCCTCCTATGTTTACAATTACATCGATATTACACCCTATAACCCATATGATGCCGACCTTACGTCCCTGTCCAGAATACAAGGAATATATCCGACTGGACAACTCTATCTTAAAAGAGTGCACGCCATCGGCGATTCAGTGTAATGCCATCGTGACGTCAAACCTTGTCTGGACTCCATCGATCGCCATTCTTCACACTATCGCTCATTCTTCACCAGTGGAATAGTCCCTGGAAAAAGTCGATTCTGAATGTTTATTCGTAGATCTGCACACTCTATTCAGAAGGTTGATCTCCGAAACTACTGAGATATGTCACGAAACGAACAATGGCCGGTTGGACCCACCATGGAATTCAGAGCTAACTCTGCCTACTTCGGTTGGGGCTTATTTCATGTGAGTCGACGGAGTATTCGGTCGCTTACTTTACAGTAAACAATTCTTAAAATAGTTTAGTTGACTATTTATCGGGGTTTAGTCAGTTGATTTGGGTGGATTCGTGGGATTAATAAATCGTTGGTAATGCATTTGGGGTTCAACCCTTCGGGGACTTTTTCTACTCCGGTTGATTTATAAGTTTCCTAACTTGGGCTATAGTATATGCAAAATTTAGAAAAAAAAAATTGCCAGAAATTAGTGAAATACCAGATAGAGTTTTGATAATTTTCCTGGAATTTCTGGGGTATTTGTCGGATTTTAGTTTCATGCCGATGGAAAAGAATGCACCACACGGAGAGATAAATATGTCCAGTATCACGGCTCTTGAACCATCAATACATGTATGTATACATGAAAATTTGCGGATTGACAGATCGTGCTTTAGTTTTAGCAATTCCTTAGACAGGAAGCAACGTATTCAAGGCCTTGTCATATTTTCATAGACGTTTTTCTAGGATTCTGTTTATAGTCGTTTATGAGTAGGTTCAGGTTCAATCTATTCGGTGACTCGGTCAAGTTCCTGGCGAGCCGAGGCTTCAAGAGTTGAACCCTACGAGATACGTACTTCGCTCGAGTTGCAATCGGAGCGGATTCCCAACTGCATCCGTAATTCTGCGGATCGGGGCGATTTTGTAGCGAAGTTGAACCCCAGCTCTTGGGTTGCTATCTCAAGTCCACTCGGAGGAGGCGTAGCATGATCTACTCAAAATAACCCGAGTCGGTTAGATACATTCATGCCTAATGCTACAGGTTACTCGCCATTTACGATCGCTATGTTTTAAGATAACAGTCATCTTAATCCTACGAATCGCTCAATTTCAAAAACATACCATCATCGAGCTACAAGAGCCCCAACTCTAAGAAACCAAACCTATCATGCGTATCTCCATTGCTTTTCTCAGCATTATAAGTTATCTATTTACAAATCATACTAGAATCCGAAAACACCCCTGTCGATTATAGATCTTTACAAGTTATCAGTCAAGGAGTCGTAAGCCCTTTATGCGGCGCACGTCCGACTTTATTCTCTCCAGGGTCGCCCCCCTTCATCGTTTGTCGATCGGCTTCTGAAACGACTTCTGGGCGTCCTAATTTGATTTCGCCATCTATGGCTTGTCGATCACCCTCCGACACCGCCGCTTGGCTTCTCTGAGGTGATAGCGACCGAAAGGCGAGCCAAGTACCGCCGATCACGGCGAAGATGCTTAGGATAGCTGTATTACGGGATCTATGGGGTCGTATTAACTCGAGATTGCTAGAAGAGCTCATAAGTTTAGGTCTAATACATACCGGGTTGCGGGCGATGCGCCCTTCCCAAGAGTAAGATTTGGCATGATGGTGATTTAAAATGCTGGTTATCGGCGAAGTTCGTCAGAAAGACTCGTTGAGACAGTGTGGCTGTACCTTTAGGTATTCTTTCTATGATATATTTAACAAGTAAGATTGTTTTTTTCTCGAAATGTTCTCGAGTTGTCCGGGTATATCTGCACCTGGAGATGACTTCAGCCCGGGAAGCGTTTCGCCACCCATGACAGAGCAATGACATTCGGACCATCGATGCACTGGCCAACTCTCCATCTTCTGTCTAGATTCAGGTTAAACACAGCCAACACGTCATAGTGGCTTTAGCTTCCATGACCTACTGCCTCATGCTCATTCAACTTGTGAGTCCTGAACCTCCTGAGAGAACTTCGCAGCTGAAGTGAAATGTCTTTACTGTGCACAATTATCTTCCTAGCCACTTTATTTCCGGGAGAAAATGCGCATATAGTGATTAGAAACTCGGGGACTTGTAAATAGAAGGTTAATCTGAGAAAATCGGCTACGACCTCAAAAAGCCTGACAGTTAAGCCAAACGCCGAAGCAAACACCGAGTCATGTTTGGTGATATCATACTAGATGAATGAGTACATTAGCTATACCAACTAGCAGCACCAACTTACCGACCTAGAGCTTTCCATTATTTGATTCTTAGTAAAGCAAACCTCGTTCATGGTCCAATTCAACGCTTAGCTGGCTGGATCAAATATTAGCCAGGATTGTCTGTAGCGCTTGGCAATATCATTTATCTCCGAAGATAAAAAAAAAAAAAAGTAAGAAAAAGGAATTCCTAAAGGTCTTGCTGCCGGTTATGTTGCCAACTATAAGACTTCTCCTTAATAGGGGCCATTGCTCGATCAAACCTCCGGTAAATTAGGCGTTATTAGTATCCCTGATCTCCTTATGAGAGACGGTTGCCTGTCGGCTCTTTGAGTGACTTGAGACGATGTCCGCATTGATCGAGGTGTCTATGTGGGCAATCAGCCTATGCTTCGAGTATAGTTAGGGTAAGCATCTCAGCCATTGGTGATACGTCTTTCATGTCGGTCGCTAACAAATATAGGCGCAAAGTTGCTGAAAGCACATCGGTAAAGGTGAAGTTCAGCTAGATTGTGACATGACTTACACACATTGAAAGAAGCTTCGTCACTTTGATAGCATCTCCATTAGGTAGGATGCTTAATGGCTCACTGGAAGAGGGCACTTCAAAGGTCTGTGGGATCAGATACACACGCTATACGTTCAATTGAGTCTTGCTTTAAAGACCAAGAAACGAAAGAGAAAAATAGAAAGGAACTTCAAGTCAAAAGCCATTGACCAGAAGTGACATTACAGTCTCAGCTTTCCATCAACAGACTGATGAAGGACTAGGTGAAACACTGGGTTAAATAATCGCAATCTTGACAGCCCTTAATCCGGGGAATTGCACTCGGACAACGAGATCTTAAGATTACAGCTCAGATGAACTTTGAAAGCGAAGGGTTCATATATCTCAGTGCTAATGGGTCCCAGGAAATGAGTACTTGGCTAAAGATCTTTATGTAACTTCCTCCGGGAAAATCTGGACCTATGCGAATACTGTTGAGTGAAGTAGCGGATTGTCGTTTTCATTACTCCGTACTTGAATTTGATATATGCACTACGATAGCCTATCGTATTTTGTTTTATTGCATTTAGTATTTATCACATTTGCGATAGCGCTTGATTCCCCAAGTCCGAATTATTGGTTGTACAACATGACAAGACTCAAGTGTCATGGGGGGCATGGGGAGATGAATTCCTGGGGCTTCCGATATCCACTCGAAGCAGGGAATCGACGAGCGCCATGCGGAAAGGCGTGACATGGAAGACAAAGAATAAAATTACAGGATGGTAGCTCGACCATTCCACTTACTACGTACCGGGTCGCTCATTGGCGCTCTTTGTGCTCCCTAATTAAACTCGCCGTGGCGCCGTTGGCAATCCTGGAGTCTATCAGGACCGGAGAGAGTCTCCGAGAGAGTATAGAGATGAAATTCACAACAGAGCAACAACACGATGATTGGACTGGGTACCCAAAGGCCATACTTCTATAGGCAATGACCTTTTATGAATGCCGTCAATCTCAGCTCGGACTCGGTATTTTAGAGTGAAGGACAGTCATCTAGGGATGTGAACCAAGTCATCTTCATCGATTTCCTATGAAGGATGCTCAACCCTTCCCCTCATATTGCTCGGAGGGGAGAGTTGATATTCAATCCCCTTCTATTCACATACCGGCTGGCTCTGGTGAATATGGTGTCAACGTTGCTCATTATTTAGTCGCTCTTTACCACAGTCCATTGCGTCTTTCCTTCTCGATCGTCGCTCCTTTCCTTTCTATAACCCTATCATCCAACTTGCTCGTCATTCTCACGCTAAATACACTCGAACAAACGAGATTCTTACCACCATGAAGTTCCTCAAAGTATTCCTCTTCTTCTATGCCGCCCTAGTGGCGTCAGTTCCAACCACCAATAGCAACGCCGAACGCGACATCTCAAACGGATCCCCCGACACTCTACCTGTTGTCTGCAGGTGGGACTGGGATTGCCCCCATCAGCAGCTCTGTTGCAAGGGTCGCTGTCACAGAACTGGAGATTGCAGTCACGTTCCGCCCAAACTCGACGTTGCCAGCCCTCAGGCGTGCACTTGGGCTACTGACTGTCGTCCTGGAGACCTCTGCTGCAACGGTTACTGTCAAAGTGTCTATGACTGCAGACGGGTTCCTCCGAGGCCCCCAGTGAAAGATCCTGAAGACCCCGCGGACGATAAGAATACTTCTGAAACCCCGGGCGATGCTGAACCCACCGTCAACGACTCCAGCAAGTCCCAGCTTGATAAGAGGCGCTATCGCTCGCCAGAAGATAAACCTGACGACAAGGCCCGTGCTGAGTCCAGTATTCAGGGTACTCAGACAGAAGCAGCCTGCAAACAGTGGTGGGATTGCGGAGTTAGCGGGGAACATCAATGGATGTGCTGCAATGGAAAGTGCCTCAAGTGGTACCCTGGATCGACACCTTGGGTCCGTCCAAAATGCTTGAAGTAGTGAAGGTATCTTTGATGAGTCGCCCGTTAATGATGCATCTAAGGGTTGTGGTACGAATTACTTTCATCCAGGACTTTCATGGGGCTTGACTTTTGATGGATTGTGAAATCCTTAATCCGTGCAGGCACTGATTATTGGCAACGTTCTTTGACTTTAAACCCAACCATGGCTGAATAACTATCTTATTTTAATACATTGAATACGGTCTGACTTGCTGCGTACGTAGACAGCACGGTAGTAGATGTAAGATTCCTTTGTGGCCATTTTATCTGCGCTATTGACAGAATTGGACCATCACAAGTCGACAGTAATCTAGGGCTCCTCTAGACTAATAAATATCCCAGCAACAAGTACTTCTTCTCCCTCGGTCTTCTCTGTCTCTCACAATACCACTCTCCAATATGATTTCCAACCTCAAGCTTCCTTTCAGACCAGCTCTGCTGCACCAACTTCGAAGACTCCATCCAACATCTACAATTCCATATCAAAATCACTATCCTCGACCTCCTCATCCTCATCCTGCTCATCCTCCCCATAATCTTCCAAGCCAAACGCCTTTGAATTCAACTCCAGTGCGTAAGGCTGTACGGAATCCCTAATGGACTCCCCCATACCAAAGTCTTCCGTCATCCTTGCATTCTCCACGCTCTCTTCCTCGCTCGTCTGCGCATCCCCATACGCCAGAGACCTCGACACAAAGGCAAAGAAAGACTTCGTCCCAACCCGCGCATGACACTCCGCCTGCAAGATATGATTCTTCTTCCAATGGATCCGATCACCCCTCGTCTCCAACGGCGATGGATCCGGACTCGGCTCGGCCGTCTTATCGTAGTAGAACTCCTTGCGCATTACCCGGTTTGTGAAGTAATAGTTGGGCGCGAAGTGAAACACAAGCACGTAGTCGAAACCTTCGAGCCACTCGACGCGAACATCGATGAGGGACTTCAGTGGCCCAAGGTCAGGCTTGGTGACTAGCTTGCGGGTCTCGTGCTCATTGCGTAGGGCTGTGAGCCAGAAATCCCGGATAGGGGGTTGGTGGGTTTGGGTGTCGCCCGTCCAGCCAGTTGCGAGCTCCGCACGACGCTGGTAGAAGGATTTGTTGTGCTCGTAGTGTTTTTTGCGGGCTTCGTGGATGTCATGCTCCCACTGCGCGTTGAGTTCGTTTTCTTTGTCGTAGAGGGCTTTTAAGTTGGTTTGGGGGTCAGGGCTTGCCATGTTCAGTTGAGAGTTTCTTCGACTTGTTGGCTTGTGCAGTGGATGGGGTGTTGAATTTCTAGGCTTGATGTAAGCCTGTTGTTGTGGATACAATATTCGAAGTATTGTCTGTCTAAGAGGCTGGGTGGGAGGTGTTGAGCAGTTAAAAGACCACTGCATGTAAAGTGGTTGGAGACAGTTGGAACACAAGAGTTGAAGAAGGCGGTAAGCATGGATTTTGTATTTCTTTATAAAATAAGCATAAGATATTTAATGATTTAATCTTTATTTTCTTTGTGGTTTATATTCGTACAAAGCCATTCTTGTCTGCGGTTTCCTCAAGAGTAACCCTATTTATTCACTGCAACCCACGGAAACAAAACTGCCACTAGAGGATCAACAAAGACACTGTTCTTTTTCTATCATAAATAAAGGAAATAGTCGTTTCTTTTTCTCGGTGAGTCATACATGTTTTGGTCACGTTGTGTACAGAGTTGGCGAATGTAGCTGGGAGGGGCTGCAGACTCATTCCATAGTAGATTTTGGATAACACTTTATTGAAAATAACCCTAGAACTTTTCTTCGTTTGGAGCATCTGGTACTATAGCTGTGAGTGTGCTTTGAAGCTCAAAGGCTAAACAATACAAGCACCTATCAAATATAAGTTTAACAACATTCAAGCTTGAATGAACAGGCGATGTGAAGATATCTATAAAGCCCTAACTTGCTTCATTCTATATACCGTGCACATTGAAACCTTTGTATGATCTCCAATGAATCGAATGCATGAATCTCTAGATCGCTGGTCTTTTTCTGTCAAGGTTTATGTCTTACTAAAGCAATAATAACTAGCTATACATAGAAACCCCATGGCAGAATTTCGACATGGGCTCTAATATCTTACCATAAAAGACCTTGCAGCTCGTGATCGACATTCAAATGACATACTGTGGGTTCTCCGTCTTATTTACTACACCCCCAGTGCACATCTACAATGGCGTGGCTATGTAAGACGGGAACAGTAAAGATATAGCACGCGGTTGAAAGACTTAGACAATGCATACTGCTGTTAAATGCTGAGGCAGTGCCTCATTGCTCCATTATTATCCATTGCACTTTTCTGCAGCCTTCAACTATAAAGACAGGGAAGGTTCAAGGATGGGTATTGATCGGCGAGACGTACGTTGAGGGCGATGTGCGAGGAGAGGCTTTGGAAAGAGGAGGATTTAATTCATTTGAGAGAATTGCTATTGTATGAGCGCTTGGGCTAATCTAGTTTCACGTTTTTGTTGATTTCTAAGGTCCTTTAAGTTCTATATATCTATGATTTTACTTTGTTGTCATTGTACATGCTAGGAATACAAAGCTCTTAATATTCGGCTTGCTCCTCTCAAGGCTGTCCTAGTTTGTCCGTGATTCTGCGGCAATCTTTAGGTGAAATCTATAATACACAATTATTATTTGCAAACGCTATTGTACAGCAACATATAAGCTACCTAGGGGCACTCTCTACTTTCTCCCATGACAAAGAGGACCGTAAGTCTCACCGGGGAGGCTATCCTGATGCCAGGCCTCACTTCCCACACAGGCTGGACAGTAGAAAAGGCTCTCCGGGTCATACTTTCGCTTGATCAAAGACAGACGCTTGTAGTTGGCACCGAAGAAGTCTATAGCCCAGAAAGGATCGTTTCGATCGGCCTAACAACATATTAGCTTTTGCCAAAATTTCTAGGAGACAGGTAGGAAGAACTCACCTCATTCATGTAGCTGCCCAGCTTCGGGGTCAAAGCCCTCATCGCTCCGCCCTTCCTGTAAGTAATATCATGCTTGACGGCTTGAGCAGTGGACTCGTCAGCCCAACCCCTGGCCACAACGTTGACCATGTACGTCGAGCGCCAGGCGTGGTTGACACCCGAGAAACGATCTTCGCGGTCAGTCAGTACCTTTCCACCACCAACCAACTCCACGCTATTGATAGTATACTCCTCTGGAGCCCCAGCAATGACACCGATCATCTTGCGAAGAAATGTGCGGTTCTTGGTCAGGGAATCCTTGTCGAACATCCGAGAAGTCAAGGCCGAATTGGCCGAGCCAGTGGATTGATGCGCCCCTGACATGGCGTTGTAGTAGGCCGGATACGAGGGGAACTGGAACCACTGGACCGAAACGAAAAGCGAGGTGCCGTTGTACTTCTGCAACTTCTGCAAAAGAGGTGCAAATGCTTCTTCCGCATACTTGCGAGATTTACCCATGGCTGCCACAGCATGGACGTACCCAATCGTCTCGTTGCCGAATAGTACCATGGGGCCGTTGACGGACCAGGTGCCGTACCCGGAGAACCCTGCATCTGAGATGGCTGGATACTCGGTGTGGATGTCTGTGACTGCTTCCAGAAGGGCGTCGGTGTTGTTTCCTAGTGGCATTATCGCGAGCGACTGGGCTACGACGGGTTTGGAAGGATACGCTTTTAGGACTGCAGAGGTCACAACGCCGTAGGTACCACCTCCGCCGCCGCGGATAGCGAAATAGAGGTCGGAGTTCTGGCATGCGTTGGCCGTCACTGTGGTACCGTTGGCTAGCATGACTTGCGCTTCGAGGACTTGGTCTGATCCTAGACCGTAGTCACGGCTTGCGGGTGAGTGCCCGCCACCTTGGATATAGCCACCGATGCAGCCCACGGTCTGTTGGAGATCGTTAGATTGGCTGTGTTCTGTAGGGATGCCAATATGGGAGTAACTTACTGGGTCTCCTCCGCCAACGATGGTCAGGTTACGCTTAAATGCCTCCTGGTAGACGTCCGACCAGACGTATCCACCTGCGATCGTGAACGCAGCGCCGGTCCAGTTTGTGTGCTTACACTGGTCCGATGGCACGTAGTTTTCATGATAGGTAATTCCTTTCTGGATGTACTTGATCCAGATTTGCAGGGCGCCATAACCCTCAGACCTAGTAGTGGATGAGCCAAAAGTTAACCTAAATCGAGAGATATCATACTCACTTCCCGAGAATATCATGGCCGGTGTTCCTGACAACAAGACGGATGTTGTTCTTCTTCGCAAACGCCATCCCGGTGGCTAGTTCTTCCGGCTCTGTCGCATTGATAGTGTACAAAGGCGACTGACCCAACGTACAGTTCCCAGGCTTCTCTCCGGAACTGAGATCCACGGGCGGACAATTGTCATCTGTAGGATAAATGTATCCTACGGGTGACAAAGACTGCCAAGTTTCATTGGACCATTGTGAATAAGCATAAGCGCACTCCTCATCGTTCTGGTAGGGACCCGGATAACAAGAAATGGCAGGAGGGGTATTCCTGATCAGTTTTCCAGAAACCGAAGCGTTGAGCGCATTCCAAGTGTCGAGTGATGGCCAGCATGAATCTCCTGGTGTCTGCTGCGTGGTTAGTATCAACCGTCCGAGATGCTGTTCCCTTCAAAGACGCACGCATTTACAGGAGCCTCCGGTGTTAGCGTAGGCCAGCCCGGTGAGACCCAATAGTGACCAGAGTGTCGAACGCATGGTCAACTGTTCAAGTAGAGCTATTGTAGGGGATGCTCACGAAGGAGGAACTGAGCTGTGGTCGGGGATTGAATCTAAATACTTCCGCCTATTGGCTATGGATACGAGAGAAGCGACATAACCGACATGATTTGTGCAAGGGTTATGCATGGGTTCGCAGTGAATCGCTTCTTCGTATGAGCAGGAAGGTGTGATTGGGCAATTCGAAGGTGTTACATTGGTCTAGTCTCCAATTAACATGGACTCACTGCTACCGAGGTCGGAAGATGCCGCATCCCGGATCATACCAGGCGTCTATATTGAATGGCTGACTCAAGTTACTTTACATCTTAATAGACCGATAGTATGGTAGGATTCGCCTCCTTTCCGCGCTCTTGCAGATATAAGTGTCTTTTGTCAGAATTGTATGCATTTATACCTGTGAGACACGCTTGTTCTTTGCTTACTGAGACAGTCTTGGGTTTGACGACATCCCACCTCCGAGAATCCAGGCAAGACCATTAAATCTTGACAGCATTCAGGCCACGTTGGCTCCACCCAAAGTCCCACATGGTCAAGCGGATATACAGGGGACGGAGGGACTAAGGTTGACGGCCAAGGGTCCGTTCAGGGTCCGTCCCTTCGCTTAGTTTTAGTCCCTTCCTCGCCCAATTAAATTTTATTCTATTAGATTAACAGACTCAAAGGAATTCTCCTGGGTTGGGAAAGGGACGAAAATTAAGGGCGCCATGACACTCCAATACACTGACATTGTCCCCAGCTTCATGAATGAACCCTTGGCTTGTGCTCACATACTGTTGTGTTTGCCTTGTTATATCCCGTGAGATCCACAACCCTAAGATAGCAGAGGCCTCTATCGTGGACTCCGAATCACCACCGTAAGAGCTGCACGGCACTTGAGTCCGGAGTACACGGCATAATATCGACGACTAATTGGGGAAGCCTACGTAGAGCGACAGGGATTGTGAAACATTCCGGACAAACTACTTTGCGATGGTAAGATTATAGGAGGTTTAATATATTATCGGAAAAGCCGGCCCTAAGATGAAAAAGCGTGGTTCTTTTGCCGTTGCCCACAAACGGCCCCCATATCAGCACGGACCATTTAATGATTTGATGGCCTCCAGAGTTGGACCCGCGGCAGGCACTCGGTCTTTTGGGAGGATCTACTGTATCCCAACCAAGTAGATTCGGCTCTATGATCCTCTGATGTTGGAAGGATCCCTGTCCTTCATGTGCATGCCCAGCGAAGGATGACGCCGGTGTACCTATTGAAGATTTGAGTAAATTAACATGCATATTCCAAGTCTCCCCAGTCTAAGAGCCTTCACCATGCCTTCCACTTTGAACCGCCACTCTTCTATATACCTTTCGCCTGTCCCCCACCTAATGGCCCCCGTAGGACCAGCATGAGCAGTTCAACTGCTCCCCAGGGCGTGGCAACCCACCTGTCCGCCAATGGTCTCATTGGCATCACCTGGGCAGGTGTGGCGCTGGGCGTAGCATTCACCTCGATCCGTGTAGCCATCCGTCTACGGCGCATGAAGCATTTGCTCGCAGATGACTACTTTGTCCTGTTCGCTTTGGCTTTGCTCATCACAAACGCAGTGCTCCAGACCATCCAAGCGCCGCACCTCTACTACATGACTCTAACCCCCACCGAAAAAGACATCAAATATCATTCCCTGCGCTATGTTCACCTGGAGTTCGTCATCATCGGACTCTTCTGGTCCGTCCTATGGAGTATCAAGGGCTCCTTCCTGGCCTTATTCTGGATGATCTCAGACGGGCTCCCCAAGTACCGTCGTGCGTGTGCTGCAATTGCCATATTCACTTTCATAGCGTATGTTGGGTGCTGGCTTGCCTCGGCACTCAACTGCCATCCTCCGTCGGATTACTTCAAATTCGGTATTTACACGCTTATCCTACGCAAAATTCCAAAAGAGAGACTGATCCTTTGAATTGTTAGGAAAATGCACGAAGCCCGCGGATATCAAAGGCTCCATTATCTCCATCAGCTACAGTACAGCTGTGGATATAATCACAGACCTGATGAGTACGACTCGCTGAACCAAATCCTCACATACTCATTTAGTCCAAAAAATAATAATAATAACAATAATCACAGTCATGGGTCTTCCCCTCCGCATCCTCTGGAAAGCGAAAATCACCAGACAACAGAAAATCGGTCTAGGCGTCGTATTCTGCGTCGGTTTCATCATCATCGCAACAGCAATCGTGCGCGCAATCGAAATCACCGGAAGAGCTTATTCGGACCAAGTCGGTCTTGCCATATGGAGTATTGCTGAATCATCGATCTGTACGTCCATCTTCTTCCCTCATCGCTAGAGAAACCCAGAAGATAACTAATAGAAAATTAGCCGTCATAGTCGGCTGCCTCCCTCCCTTCAAATCCTTCATCTCCCGAAACTCGAGCACGAACCAGTATCCCTACGGATCAAGTGGATATACAGGGAACCGGTACGATCGGAGTGCGACATCAGCACGGAAGAAGCGGTCTTTGATTACTACAAGTCTGAGCGAGGTGCCCCTGCCGCTGGAGGATATGAAAACGTATCGGGATCTGGGGTATGACTCTCATAGACAGAATGTGCACATAACGGGTGGTGTGGATGGGCAGGATAATCTTGGGAATACATCGTGGTTTAAAATATCCGAGGACGAGCCGCGCGGGGAGATCAGGATGGTTAAGGAGTTTGTGAGTTTTGACCCTCTTCTTCTTCTTCTTCTTCTTCTTCTTCTTCTTCTTCTTCTTCTTCTTCTTCTTCTTCTTCTTGTGAGTATGCTTACTGATGTTTGCAGAGTATGGTTTCTTCGAGATGATTGTATGTTTCTTTGCGGCGAGTATATTGTTCCTAGGATTGCAAACTGATATAGAACCAATTCCCTGGGCCTGGATGGAAAGAATGACATATAGACATTTCCCATTTTTCTTGATATGTTCACAGATACAGGTCTAGTCTACAATATATCCACAAAAGGCCGGCAAATCCAAACGATCAAGTCGAGAGCCATATATCCCATTCAACCCAACCACTCCTCACAGCACAATCCACATCCATAAAATAACAGACACCTGTGAGATCACGCAGTCTCCCTACCTTCAGGAGAAAGGTGGAGAATTCGCCAACACTACAAAACGAGGCAGGCACCAGCATTATAAATACTCTTTGTATAGTACCGCTATTTCTAGTTCAACACATCCAGGGAAAAGCGCGGTTCAAATTACCATTCAAGAACAGGCTACAGAAAATTATTTTGTTGAAGACATGAAAGAAAGAAAGAAAGTACTGTAGATATGTATATGTTTTATATTGAGGCTTTACCAACGAGGGCGCAAATGAGTATTATATACCGTCCTGGAGATATGTCTCGTTTTATGTAACATGATCTGGTTAGTTTCAAGAAGCCCTTGATGTATGTATACCCCATACAGGCACAAGGGAGACATACGGGATGGTTTGGCTGACTCTCCCAAAGATCCACACAAAGAACCAATATCATGGGGATATTAAACCAAAAGCGTATTATCTTAACTCGTCAGATATAGTGTCTGATAGTGGTGATTTATACTTCAAAGCAGCGGAGGTACTGGACAGTCGGTGGAGGGGAGTCAAAAGAAGAGATATCTAAGAGTGGGAGGAGAGAAGACAGGGAGAGAGGGAAAGCGTGCTTTATATTGCAAAATTCGCTTAAGAAGGATCTTTATCATCAAGGATCGATAGCTGTGCAAGGAGCAGAGCACATAAAGCAAACAGTGATGTATATAAACAGGCACAGTGTAGGCGCGCGACGAAGCAGAAGACAACTAAATCAAAATGTGTTGTAAAATCGTGCAAGTCAGTATGGCAACACATCAGCTACCGCGGTGGAGCTGCACTTGCTGTCCAGCTTTTGCCCTATCCTCTTAGGTTTGATCATCGGTATTGGCGGCGGAGTATGGAGTACTCAGCAGCAATTAAATATGTTGTTAGTAGAGAGCCAACGGATGGACAACTTGTGGAAACGTCTTGATAAAGCGTTGAGCGAAGACCATTCCAGCGGACAGGGAGAGATGCTTATGCTAACTGCCTCACGATCTTCCGAGCGCAATTATCACTATGAAGAAAGTAGTGCAATGCCTGAAGGCCTTGAATTCAGATTAGGATACACTAAATTCATTTCTTGGTGGTGGTAGCGCATGCACTAATAGTATAATCTTCGACTCGATATCCTCCATTCTTTAAAAAAATTACATGGATTAGCGTATAGTGGGGATAGACCAGGCTCTAAAGTTTCAATGAAGATACTTTGGTATATATTCATCATGATGAATCTAGAGATCAGGTTCTGACCTACACCCTAGTACCCTGCCTTGCGAAAGGTTTGAGAAAAATACAAGAACTCTGCCATGCTATACCTAATTCACATCAGTCTAGAAAGCGAAACTCAGCTACCTCCCGCTGATTCAAAATTTGCTCCTCAGAAAACCAATCCCCATGCATACCGTACGGCACACGCTGCGGTAACAACACCCTGGCGACAATATCCCTCATGTTACGAGCATCGATTATCCACAGCTCACTGCGCGAGGTTGTTGGTGCGTTGCCGTTCGAATCGAGCTGGGACTCGTCGAAGACGTACGTAACGAGCCAGCCATCATCTTCAGAGATGCCATCCTTCCGGGGCACAAATGAGCACTCCTGTGCGTACCATCCGTAGGGTAGTGCGAACACTTGAATGGGATCATTCACGTCGTTAGTAGCGAGAATCTCGTTGATAGATCGTTGGTCAACACATCCAGTTATCTGAGTTGGCGGCTGAACTTCGGCCACTTGCAATAAACGTTGGACGTCTATTTTGACAAGACAGTCAATCTTGACGCTGGATTTCTCTTTCATGGCAAAATTCCCTTCGCTCATGGAGCATCCGTAGACGAATTGCAAGGCTGTCATCTCCAGATGTCGTGGGACGTGTGGAAATTCGAACGGAATTGCTGACAACGCCCATTGCTCGGTTATAGCACTGGATCTATCTGCCGGAAACTGGTAGTAATACAACCGGCATTCAGGATTTGAGTGATTTGTCTCTGCTGGGGCGTCTAGGCCTCCCATATGGTACAGAGGAGACACGCTGTTCATCCGACAGACAAGCATGTGGACCCGTGTTCCCCAAGGGACACTTTCATCCCAGCTGTTCACCGTGTGGAAAATGCAACAAGGATCTGTTTCATACCATTGAATCTGAGCAGGGCAATACCTAGGGAAGACCCCAAAACGGGTGCGACCGTGTGGATCATACTGTATGGCAGGCTTGTTGCGGGTTATATTTGTTGGATCCATAGAAAGAGGAATATCTAGCATGATAGTGTGCTTGCGTGACACTCCAAAATCATGTATCATCTTTCCGGATGTGAAACCAGGAACGGGCTGGTTGAGGTACGACCCATGCTTGCCATTCCATTCAGGTGATATGATACTGTAGTGTACAAATGGAAAGATAAATGTCGAATGGAAGAGCAGTAACTCGCCCGTCTGATAATCACAGTGAGGCTGGTATCTTAGGGTTAGTGTCCATTGGTAATAATAAGATGGAGACGTACATGAGCTGTGGTCATCTCGTTATGGAATCTTTCTATCCCAGGATCACTGATAGATGGTTCCATGATCTGATCAGTGACCTCTCCCTCGGCGCTACTCCCTGTGAACCATCCTACGGTATTTAGAGACGGAAGGTACACTCTCATCGGTGGACCAGTCTCCATGGTTGCCAGCACTCTTCCGTCATGATAGAGAATGTTAGTGTTGGCCGTGCTGATTCTTCGGATCGGGTGATCCACGAAGCCGAGAAAGGATGAAAGCATCAGCGCCATGGTCCGTAGCATGCTTATAAACACTTTCAGGGGGGATACCATAGGACTGAGTAGCGTGGTAGCGCTTGAGAGAATCGGACTGATATGTGGATACTCCGCTGTGGCGCAGTGCACATCCGTCAGGATATACCGATTCGAATACAACGGCTGCTGCACCTTCGATCCAGGCATGCGCTTGAAGAATACACCAGAGAGCATGCCATCACCATCAAACCAGTGCAGATCGCGACGATCATCATCCTGGAGAGAATTGCTACCGTTGCGGACATATTGTCCTCCAAGGAACTCCTCAGGAACTGTGCCCTGAACCTCGCAAGGATGCGCATGCTGAAGAGTGTAGATGGGGGCATAGTTTCCGGAGAAATAACTTCGATAGAGATGAGTTAGCCAATATTTCTCTTGTTCATATGACTCGTACATACGGATGTTTGCGGCTTTTTTCTTTACTAGTCATGTTGTCAGCTTTGACATAGGGTAGTTACAAATCCGACTGGTAGCCAAAACGTGCGACCAGCGAGGTGAATATTTAAGGCAAACTGCATTTTCCATCAACATATCGTGGTCGTGGTCGTTTTCATGGCATATGAAATCATAATTATATAAAGGCCTGTTATTGTACAGCGCAACTGGTAATGAGCTTGGCACGACTGAACTCTCTTGTCTTTCTGGTTCGCTTGATCACCAACAACTTGCCCTTGCTGGGCGAATACCTCATGACTTCGCTATTGATCGGTTAGCCTGGACTTCTGTGGGGAAACTAAGTATGTAACCGGCTATAGTCTACTGCAAGGGGCGAATCGCTGACTCGCAAATGTGTTGTCTTATCGAGAGAGCATGCTATAAATCAGGATTATCCGAAGCATTTCCCACAAATCTACCCTTAACGTCGACTCACGATTACCAAATCACGGTCAATTCCATTTAAACAATGGTATCCGATTATGTTCTTGTGTAAGGATGCTCTTGTCACTTTTTATCCTGGATCTGCTAACCTTTTAAGACACGTCACCTACAACATCCCCTTAGCTGGGCTCCTGACACTTGTTTACTGGCCTTTCATGACACGTCTGGACTGGCAAAAGATTTCCACCCTCGTCATAGTAGGTGTGGTTCCTGTAAACAGGAATAGGGACTTATTATTGAGCTAGATATCCCTCGTCGCCACCATTCCTTGGGATTCGTACTTGGTGCGTCATCACATCTGGACGTACGCCCCGAATGGGGTCACAGGCTGGACACTATACGATATCCCTTTAGAAGAAGTGTTTTTCTTCATTATTCAAACATATAACACTAGCTTAATATATTTAACCCTAACTCGGCGGCTTGTGCTGCCGACGTATTTGGGTGCTGTCGCACGAAAGGAGACTCTCACTGGAGCTTTGATACTTTTATTTGTCATTGTGATTGGGATTATCGCATTGCACTTTGGAGATCATCTTACTTATTTTGGCCTAATTATCACATGGGCTGGTCCATTGCTTCTAATACAATGGTAAGTGCTCATGCATCGCGAACTTGCTCATATCTGACACCGGTCTCAGGTTATTCTCGTCTGGTTTCATTATGGCATTTCCCAAAATGGAGCTCCTGGCATCCGTTGTACTTCCTACTCTGTTTTTGTGGACAGTGGACACAATTTCCATCAATCAAGGAACATGGACTGTTGAAACGCCGACCAAACTAGGCATTCAGTTGTGGAGTGGTATGGATATAGAGTAAGCCTCACCCACGTCGATGACTGACATCAGAACGTACTGACCTAGCTAGGGAGATACTCTTCTTTCTGATCACCAATATAATGATTGTTTTCGGTCTAGTATGCATCGACTATGCTATCGCAATGGCAACTTGTGAGCTAGCGCAATCACCAAAAGCAGTCCAAAGGTTCCCGTCCTGCTTTCGGGTCTTAGCACAATTTGTGACCAACAAATACCATCCAGACAAACGATTCGTGACCAATCTGGGTATGGCAGTTGAGCGTCTTGTAGCCTCTAGCCAGAGCATGTATATAGGAAGTGCCATGTTCCAAGGACCGCTACGGATTGATCTAATCTTGCTGTGAGTAACTGCATACTCCTAGGTTAACTTTGTATGACATGTTAATAAGTGCCATATGCAGATACTCTTTCTTCCGAGTAGCAGACGATCTAGTCGACGAAGCGCAGGACACCGAAAGCGCACGCAGAGTAATCGAGCAATGCGACCAACTCCTCGAAGCCAAATTCTCGCATCCCGACCTATTTCCATTTTCCCCTAGCTCCAAAGAGGCCAAGCATTTTGCACCTTCAGAGCTCATTGCAGCGATTGACAGTCTCCCCGTCTCCCGATTGCGGCTTGAACATCTCAAAGGTCTCCTCGAGGGCTTCCGGACGGACCTATCCTTCAGCGCGAAATCTGGATCCTTCCCTTTCGTGACAGAATCTGATCTTGACACTTATTCTTATCACGTCGCTAGCACTGTAGCGGCATCCATGTTGGGTCTAGTTGTTCATCATTTTCCGGATCATCAGTTTGCAGTCAACGTTTTTCTTCGTCGTCGTGTTGTAGATGCAGGCGAAAGGATGGCCCAAGCTCTTCAATATACTAACGTGGCCCGAGATATTGCTCGTGACGCTGCCATTAGCCGGGTGTATTTACCCACGACGTGGCTGAAGCAACAAGGGCTGGGTCCTGCGGGTGTGCTTGCCTCCCCTACAGATCTTCGGCTGGAGTTAGTGCGGGATAGGGTACTTGATAGGGCGAACTTTCTCAGTACTTCAGCTCGGGAGGAGATCAAATTTCTGCCCGAAGAGGTTCAAGGGCCGTTTCTTGCGACCGTTGATAGCTACTTGGAGATAGGGGTAGCTTTGAGACGGGGTATGAAGCCGAGAACCCTCGGGGACAAGCTAAGGCTTCCACTTGGAACACGCTTGTGGGTTGTTTATCGGGCTATGGCCCTGAGGCAGTAGTTTGGACTACCTTTTCGACTAAAATCTCAGTGTAAGAGCTTGGATATGGCATCCGAAGGGGTATCTGGTCTGTAAGGTTTGATTCCAGTCCTTGAATTGTGTCGTCAATGTCATCTTCTTCGTATACCTAATACTGCTTCCACAGAAACGATATTACCAGTACCGATAGAGCCATCACTACGGTCAATATCAACCCAATTCGAGATTTCTGCCTCATTTCCCTACTCCAATCCTCCACTATTTGCTGAGCGACGAGCATGCTCCCCGCCAGGCAGACAGGAACCCCTGTGCCCGGATGCGTGCTGGCTCCAACAAAATAAAGCCGCTCAATACCCGGATGCTTTGTCCGCGGCCGAAAGCTGAGCACATTGAACAACGAGTGTGATAGACCCAAGATCGCACCACGGTCGAGATTGAACTTTCGTTCCCAGGTATGCGGTGTCTCAACCATTTCATGGACCAGCCTAGACCGCAAGCCTTGTAGCCCCGTCTGAGCCTGAATAGTGTCCAAGACAATTTCACGTGTTTGAGATACTAGGGTATCCCATATCTGTTCGTCGAGTTGTCCGCCATTTACCGATGTCAAATGGCCCACTGGGACTAACACGACAACGGCCTCTTTACCAGGTGGTGCTGCAGTTGGGTCGATCTTACTCGGTACATTAACATAGAATGATGGCTCGTCTGGAATACGGTGTTCGTCGAAAATGGCATCAAAGCTTTCCCGGTACTTTTCAGCTAGGAAGATATTGTGTGCTCGTAAATGAGGTAATTTCTCGTCGAAAGACCAGAAGAATGAGATACTACTGCACGATGTGGGTCGCTTTTTCAGACCGCGCGACTGGCGTGTCTTTGGAAGGAGTTCGTTATATGCGCAGACAAGATCGGCGTTTATGACGACTAAATCAGCATGGAGTTCTTCGCCATTTTCCAAAAGGATGCCTTTTGCAACGTGATTGCTGTCATCGAGTAGGACCGACTTGACGGGACTGTTCAAAATGTATTCGGCTCCAGATCGCTGTCCGATATCTGCTAGAGCTCTCAGGACCTTTTTTTTTTCAATTCTAAAATTAGCGAGTGGATGTATCGATTTGATGGGGCTTTTTCTATAGCGTACCATTTGGAATCCGCCCTCTGGGTACCATATCCCATCCACTGTCTCGATATATTGCAGCAGCGAATATGTGCCCGGAGCCCGATAAGGACTCATTCCCAGATACATACTACCAAAAGTCCAGACACGTCGCATTTTCTCTGAATAGAAATACCGCGCAGCTCGAGAGTATGTGCTCGTCCATAGATGCATGGAGATTAGTGCCTTCAGTACATCCCATCGCAGGACACTCAGCAACTGAGGAAAGTTCTTTCGCAGCACATGCGCAAGTGACAGGTTATAATGAGTACCGGCCTCGTTCAAGAAGGCACAGAAACGCGGAAACCCATCGGGACCTTCGTAGTTTTGGATTTGCGTCTTCAGGTGTGCTAGATCAGTCGATAGCTCTATGATATCCTTGTCAGGGAACCAAACACAATAGCTTGGTTCGCATTTTACTAGACGGACATTTTCTTGCTCTAGAGAGGTACCGAGATCCTGGAAGGTCTCTTCGAAGATCTCGCGCATTAAAAGCAATGATGGGCCTTGGTCGAAGCGCTAAGTAATGTTAGTTACATTATTTCGGTTCAGAGTGAGACATACAAAGCCATCTTTCGAGATGATGGAGCATCGACCACCAATGAATCCGTGTTTTTCTACAACTTTGATGTGGAATCCTTGTCGAGCCAGTCGTGCTGCTGTGGCAATCCCTCCAGCACCAGCACCTGGAACTGTTAGTCGAGCCTTGATAGAGTGCCTAATGGAGATGGAAAACATGAGTTTATAGAAGCCAAACTCACCAATAACAATCACAGTGGCCATCACCACAATTGGAAGGGTTTTGGTGGTTAGCCCTAAGTTAGGAAACACAATCGCATTTCGCGCCACTCTCTCTTTTATGAACGATGTGAACTGATATTCTAATATCTATAACTGTACGAAATCCTCCACATCACGCATATGTATGATGTTATCATCACACATTGAAGCTTTCCAAAATCAAGATTTATGTGACGACGGCCGGACTTGTAATCTCTTGGCGTGACCAAATGATCTAATTGTCCCATTTAATCCACGGTGGCACAGTCAATATTTAAGTATTTCAAGAATCTCATTCAGTTTCAGCAATCCGACTAATTCAGTCAAAATAAGCAGTCTGGTACTGTGGCTCTGCAAGGCTTTTGACTTGTCTGTTCCTCGGGCCATATAAGTTTCCGTCACGATAGTATCCGAGTGAGCGAAATGAGAGAAAGAAAGAGCACCATAAGGCTCAAACTCTCATAAGATGACAAGCTATTTTTATATTGAGCATGAAACTCAGTCAATAAATTTGTTGGCTCAGGCAACTAGACTTCAGGCTTCCGTCCGTAGATGAAGTGCGTGTAAACATAAAGTTGTTTTTTCGTCTCCTTAAATTCTTTTTGAACTTTCGAAAAAAGTATACGACTTTCCTGCTCAGTCCAGCCCAGTACACGAGTAAAAAGGGCCAAGGACAGTGGTTCAATGGCATCCATGGTCTGTATTTGCATCCACTGGCCAAGCTCCTTGAGCCGGGGATCCTTTGGCCAAGGCCCAACGGGAACTTTCAGCACGTCCTCACGTACGCCTACAAATCCAACCGCTTTGAGTTTATCTGCCAGCGCTTCGACGATATTTATTGGTTTTCCAAAGGTATTCATGCCGTCCACAAGGTGGCGATTCCATTGCCGAATATAGGACTCATCCGAAAGCTCGCCATCCTGCGAGTAAAACCAAACACGGAACTCCTGCATCTCTATCCATCCACCAGGCCTGATATGGTGGAATGCTTGTTGGAAGAGCCGACTCCAGTCGGAGATACTGCCAGCCATATTTCGTTGGTGGATGTAGTCGAATTGCTTGGTCTCTGGGTAGGCCCACTCGGCTTCGACATCATCGACAACAAATTTGCAATTCTGCGGAACCCTGAAAGCAATGTTAGAGTCGTTTCCGTGCATTCCTGGATTAAATATGCCAAGGCTACAGCATTGTCTTACCAATGGGGCTGAATGGGACTTAAGTCGATCCCCAGTACCTCTGCGCTCGGGAATTCATCAGCGATATCAATCGCATAGATGCCAGTCCCTGTACCAATATCCAAGATGCGTCGTGGGGACTGGGGTATCGGGGCTTTATAAAGGTCACCTCTTAGTATGAGACGATAGATATGATGAAGCATGTCCATGCGGGCTTGCTCAGTCTCGTCGTTCGGGAAAAGATATTCACCCTCCCGAAACGCATGATAGCGACGGCCATTCTCGTAGACGTAATTTTTTATGCTCGAAGCAATAGAAGTAGTGAAAGATGAAACGTCACTATCACCAGTAGGCGAGTCAATGTCAGATAATTGACTTTCAGCTTCAATGATATACTCTTGCAACGGAATAGCTGCCATTCTTAAACTGCTCTCAAACCTGTAGCTCGTCTGTGGGAGCCCTCACCCTGAGAGATATTGAGAAAAAGCTCACTTGGAAGTCAGGAGTTCAACAAAAACGGCTCATGCTTAGAATGATTGGCAAAAGTACTGTTTCATCGCCGGCTCCACGGATTTCCTGAATTAGAATTCCCGACGCACGTACCATATTAATGGCATGGTTCAAGCGTTATTACTTTGACATATAGCGTCATTTATATAGCGATATCGACTGATTATGCGGTTACAGTCATAAGGACTCCTGTTGTCCTTCACACACAACTCACTATCACGCTGAATAGAGCCACAAAGGCAGATTATGCTAGACTTGAGATACCTTTCAAGATGTCTTAACGACCATGACATTCTATTACTGGGATCGACATAGATACTGACAGTGTTTACATGGGATATGCGTTTTAGATTGATATGCTCCGTGCTTAGTCAACTAGACCCAGTATAACATCGAAGAGTTCTCGGTAGGAGAGTAAGAATGGACGATCACTGAGGTTGAAACGAATCATCCAACTATTATACTGCTCAATTGGGAAGGTGAGGCGACCCCCCTGGGCAGGCAGGCGGTGTAGAATTTCTGCCGATGACTATCGATTGTTCTCCCTCGAGTCGCTCGAGACTTGCGCATACATCATCTTTCATAATATTTCGCATGTCACTCCATCATGTCTCGTTTACCTCCTGAGGATAACAGGTATCCGCTGGGTCCTTCTCACCGGCCCTATCCGCGCCGTGATGATAGGGACGGCCGCATGTACGACGACCGTTCGCGCTCGCGCTCGCCTGGCGGTATTACGCTCCTCCCCGCACGATAGCATAGGCGTGGATGCTTGAAGAAAAGCCGTACAGTTTCTCTCTCCGACTCGGCAACTGCTAACTGTATTCTCGGGTCAAAAGATCTTCCGCGCTCTCCCCCGCGAGGGCCTGCCTCGGACAGAAGACCCGATTACTCCAGAGACCGCCCAGATTCCAGACCTCGTTACCGCAGCCGGGACCGTGATGAGTATCGAAGACGCTCGTCTAGATCGCCCCCGCCTCGGCGCGGGAGGCCGGCATATAGAGATCGCGACCGGGAGGGTTATCGCTCACCTGGATACCACAGTCGGAGCAGAAGTCACAGTCGGAGTCGGAGTCGAAGCCCACGACGAGGCCGTTACTATGGACAAGAAAGCAGAGAAGTGATGATGGATGGCTTGCCGGTGGATATGACGGAAGAAGACGTTGGAACACTCCTTCCCCCTGAGATTTCATTGCATGTGGAAGTTCAGAGTTGCGCTCCACAAAGCACCGTTTTGGTAACAAGAGGCTGAGATGTGCATGTCACCGGTGGTTCCGGTCGACATGTTGAACAGATTACGAATGAACTCAGAGACGGTTATCATATTGAAGGTCTTGAGGAAGTTCGGGTTATCCGTGATCGGCAGACTAGTAAGATTGATACTCCCTCGTCTAAAATTCACGGATGTCCTGACGGTTTGCAGAAATATCCCGACAGCTCGGTTTTCTCCGATTCCGAGACCTCAATTATTCGCGCGCTTTTCTTGAGCGCAACTTTCCGTCCGTTTACTTCTACGGCCCAAGCGCTGGTCAGGATGACCGAGGAACCAAAGTCCGCATCGCATATAGCCGGGAAAGAGAGGATCGTGCTCGCGCCAGAGCTGAGGGGGATTGGACTTGCAAGAACGTGGGTAGCGCACTACACCCTGCCGGAAACGCAGCTAACATAGTTCTATGCAGTGTGCGATAGTCAATTACTCAACACGTTCAAAGTGTTTCCGGTGTCAAGCCCCCCGACCTGGTGTGTATCTCCGCCCCACCAGCTATTATTATATTACTAACGAGCACAAGAACCCGGTCCAACGGGACCTCCTGGGATCGCTGCTCCCAAAGTTGAGAATAATGGCGATAATGATGCTGCTCCTGAAAACCAGCCGTCCCAGTTTCTCTTGTTCCGAGGACTAGAGCCCACCGTAACAGAAGAGCTTCTTGCAAAAGGAGTCGCTAAACTATACCGACCAGCTCCTAACAATTCTGAGAACACATCAGGAAACCAGAAGAAGGGGGCTAAAGTGGCTTCCACTACTGGTGATTCCAACCTGGGAGCTCGGGACGGGTCTATCCGCCGTGTGCTACTAGTAAGAGATCGCAAGAGCAACGAAAGCTGGCGTTATGGATTTGCGGAATTTGCGACTATCCAGGTAAGGAACTCGTCCTTCCCTTCCGGATATCCGTTCTTACGGGGCTCTTCAGGATGCTCAAGCGGCTGTTACACGTCTGAACTCGTTCGAGAAGTTCACTATATCATCAAGGCCGGTGCTTGTGAGCTATATTCACGCCGGCGTATTTGTTCCCGTGATCAATCCCTCGGCGCGTACAGAGAGATTCACCTTCAGCCCGCTGAATAACCCATCTTTAAAGCTTATGTACTGGGATGAGGAGGCCTATATTAGAGAGCTCACAGTGTCGACTGACGACAGTGACAACAATCAAATGTTATTGAAGAATGACCAGCCTGATCAGCCAGAAAATCAAGGAAAGGCTCAGAAAGACACGGACAAGACGAAGAAGAGAAAGGCAGACAACTCGTCCACCGCCGGCGCAAAGAAGCTTGCGATGCCGTCGCATCTACAATTTTGGAGCAATCGACATGCAGAGCTACATGGGATTCAGAAGAAAACCCCAGAGGATGTCGGAGGTGGCTCAGATCAAGGAGCATCGGCAATGGATCCTGGCGCTCCACCAGCCCAGTCCTATGCAGATCCCAACCGGAACTGCTGTTATCTCTGCATGCGCCAGTTCAAGAGCTCTGCGGAAGTCAACCGCCACGAACGACTCAGTCAACTGCACCAGAGTAACTTGCAAAATGAAGAGCTGAAAACCAAGGCGATGGGGAAGCTTATCAAACATGGTATTGCCCAAACACCCGAGTACCGCGACCGAGCCAGGGAACGCCGACAGGCATTCGGCAGCTCCAAGGCTCCAGTCAAGAAGAGCGCGCCTCCGCCGAAGGAGGAAGAAGAGCCCCCAGTGGAGTCAACGTCGAAGGGCGCTTCTCTTCTCAGTAAGATGGGATGGTCTGCTGGAACAGGACTGGGTGCTCAGGGCACTGGCATGACTGCTCCTATTGCCACTGAGGTTTATGCGCAGGGTGTTGGTCTAGGAGCACAGGGAGGCAAATTGGGAGATGCAGTCGAAGAAGCAGGACGGAATACCCGCGGTAGATACGATGAATTCCTGGAAAAGACAAGGCAGACTGCAAGGGAGCGATACGAGCAGATGGAGAAATAGTTGTAATATCTTGTACAATAACCACAATGAAATTCATGACATCAAAATGTCCCAAGCGGATCGCCGCCTGAAAATCAAACACCTCCGCATAAGAAACAGCGCAGAACATACCAAAAAAAATTAACAATGATACAGCTAAACATCCAACCCAGGAAGCCATAGTCATACATGAAATCAATCAATTAATCAACATGAATCCTCCTCAAACATCTATCCGACTTGGCTGTAAAGGAACTCCGCGTATGCATCATTGTCACATTATCACTAATAACCCAATCGCCCTCTTCCCACGAATGCCAGTAAGCAACACGACGATCATGAAGCAAAGAATCCAGCATCTGGCATATTTCTGCGGAGTTGGGCACGTCCTGGATCGTGATGTAAGTAGGGTCGAAGGCTGTTTTCTCTTGAGGCCAAGGCTCATGGTAGCGAAGACAGGGTCTGTGGTGAGCAAAGTGTGGAACAACGAGGGGTAAGTCAGTGATCTTGGCTTCATCGAAGGAAGTGGTTTTCACTGTCCAGGATAGCTTAGCGAGTTGTTCTAGCGTGTAGTTTTGGGGAAGGTAGTGCCAGACGAGGTGGGAGGCGCTGAAGAGAGTGAAGCCTGTATCTTTTGGTGAGGCAGTCATGCCGGTGAAGAATTGGAACCTAGGATTAGACTTGGTTAGACGAGTTCAATAATTTTTTTTTCTTTTTGCAGGATATATCGTGAAAGTGGGGATAGTAAGTAGGGCTTATCTTCACTCACTTAGGCGGACAAGAAATAGTGACTTCTTTCCCATTAGCATCTATCTCCTTCTTGACTTTAAAAAGACCATCATAGTGGAATGGCATCCACTCGGCAGATAGCACATTATTGAGCCCCTGAGATTCAGTACCGTGGTCTTTGACCTCAAGTATCAAGCCAAATTTCCAGGGCATAGGAGTTCCCATTTCCCTGGCCTTCTGGACAAACAGCTCTTTGTCACGGGTGTCGTTGAAACCGCGGAGAACCACGGGGGAGTTCTCCTGGACTAGCCCACGGAGCTTGAGCATGTCCAAATTAGTAACTGATGTATTAGTCTCTGTTGGCCGGATGATCAGACCACAAGGGTATTGGGGCTCGATCTCCACAGACTCAGACCAGGTGTACAGGTCCGATTTAACGCGGTAGTACCATGGTCTCCCATCCTTGTGTACTAGCTCCACGTCTTCGCGGTTATCGAATACTTCTCGCATGCCGTACTCAATCCGTCCGTCAACGGTGAAGCAGGGAGAGGAGTGCCAGGGTGTCACGGCGTGGAGAGCCAGAGGCAACACTTTGATGGAGATCTTGGTGGATCCGGCGGATGGGTGAATCGATAGACGAATATGATCTGCGTAGTTCTTTCGGATCGCCTCTGCGAAGGCCTAGTGAAATGATTAGAATCAATCAGACCTGTTTATCCTTTTGTGTGTTAGGACAGTCGACCTACCTTGCCACGGACGATCATCTCCTTAGCGATTGATTCTAGCTTTTGCTTGTGGGAACGTTTCGAAACGTTTCCGTCATCGATAAACGTGTGCTCCAGGTCCTTGGTGAGAAACTTGATGTAGCCTCGATATGTCGCGCACACATCCTTGTCTTCTCTGATACTGGCGGCACAGTTGTAGTCCAGGGGTGTGTAGTTCTCTACCAATCTCTGTCGAAATGTTCCGGCAAGGCTCTCATATGTGGCTGCGTCAAGAGGCATATCTTCATGGACATGGAGAAGGTGATGTAGTCTGATAAATTGTATGTGTTTGTATTCCTGGTCGAGAACGAGTTGTCGAAGGGATTGTCCGTATGCGTAGACTTCTGAATCGGGCACTCCTAGGAGGTCTAGTTTCATCAGCCTTGATATAATCGAGGTAGAAAGTATCTTCTCAAGAATGCACTTACCATTGTATACAAGGCCATCAGATGCAATAGTCAATATAGCACCAGGCTCGTAGATATCTGTAATTGCCGCGCACAAGCCATTCAGGTGTGATAAGGCAGTCTCTTCTCCCTTATCTGGCAACGCACCCAGAACCTTGTTCTCACGGTTGGGAGATTTGAAAGGAAAGGCCGGCAGAATCAATGGAATTGCTTGCTGCGCTTTCACTCGAGAATAGATGAGAGGGAGGAACTTCAAGGTTCCTTCATCGCTGCGATCCTGTACGGATTCGGGGACTGGTGCGCGATAACGATAGATGACGTTCAAGATTTCTGTTGCTCTTCGCAGTGCTTTTGCATCGAACACAATAGACTCAACGGGGGATAATATCGAGAAACTCGACGGAGCCAATGGAGTCTGGACAGCTGTTGCGCTCATGTTGTTGTGTTCTGTTGGGGAGTTTAAATGAAAATACGAAACCAGATGCTTAACTCACGCCTTCTTGAGGTGATCTCGACACCATGGTGCGTGACAGGTATATTTATACCCCTGTAAGGTGGTGGCCAGTTGGTCAATAGTAATTCAAAGCATTGAATTGCAACTTGACTTTCACAAATAAAATGGATTTAGTCAACCCTTGCCAATCAAATCGACTGGAGTAGCCAAGCATGGAGCGCGGACTGTCGAATGTCATATGATGATAAGGGTTCCTGCAGCCTTGTTCCCACCCAGTTTACTAAATTGCAGCGGTATTTTCCGCGCTGCTCAGGTAATCCAATAGTGTCTGAACTAGACGAGTCCGGGGCTCGCACTAGGCATAACTTTTGCACCCTGAAGAGCTCTCCAAGCACTGCCGTAGACCGGTTGGCTCCGAGACCGGCTCCGCGCCATACTGTTTACGGGTTCCCGAATTCAAGCCAGATACTACCATTAGATTCAGGGCCTCGGGTGGATACGCTATATCCAGACCGGTGACTACTCCGTACAGATCAGCACCTCATGATCCCATTCCGATATTCCGAGTAGCTGCGGTATGATCGATGGGAAACGGGTTTTGAAGTTGTCCCCTACGAGATGTATGAATCCCGTAGTCGTAAAAGGAAGTATAGACGGTCTTGAGATCTAGAAGCATCAAAGAAAATTGATTGAAGGGGTGTACCCCGGATCCATGGTAGCAATCCAGGCACCCGTACCGTTTCGCCAAGAGGCAAAAGACTCGGGATTTGGGCCTTGGCACTCTCCTAGTACTATTCAGTGCATTAGATGAGCGATATAATCTTAAGCTGATGAGCTATGTAGGGGCTATCGCGAACTGGGACGGACCTGTTTCAGTAGTAACCATCACGACATCAAGCTCCAGTGGATGATCATTACTATTGCCAGTAATGGGGACCCAGGATAGTTCATATCCACAGTATTGGCTTTTTTGAGACAATACTAAGGCACCAGCCATAGGAGTGGCAAAGTCTTGGTTTAATATAAGCGATAACTAGGCGATGGGAGCCCGTCGGTCTTCCAACCGGGACTAAGCGCTGTGTAGGGTAATTAGTCTGGAAGACTTAATGTTCAACGGCAGTCTTTTAGTGCGTAGTCTAACGTGACCGAGCCTAAACGCTACGCTAAGCTTTAGTGCCCGTCCAGCCCGCACACCAAATGCAACCTGTACCTTTTTTTACTCCACCTCAACTCTCGCCTGCAATTTCTGCATCAGACATTTTTGAGTCGGGACATAATTCCTGGCCTCGAGTATCAATACTATCTACCCGAATGTGGTCCGTGGCAAGTCCCTGACAATTGATGTCTCATGTCCCTCACTTTCACAAATTCTGCCCAATTCCCAATCATTCCAGGGTCCAGACAGTGTGGCTAAGTTTGCCAAGGAAGACTGATAAGATGGACACAGCCTGGTCTAGATCCACCCGGTGCCATCGATCCAGAGAACTGAAGCCGGAATGAGGTTTAATTACCTAATTAGTCTTTAAATGAAACGAATACCGGGTGATTTCTGCATTTGTCATCACACGCTACATCTCATCAGATAAAGGAATCCACTAGCGGAATGCTCCCGCGGGTGAGATGAGCTGATCCATGTGCTGCACCGTTAGCTGGTTATGGCGCGTGGTCTAATGCCGATGCCCAGCCCTGCAGATGTATGTATATCGTCGTGTTTCCCAGATCCAGGAAAGATGAACAACCCTTGCCCATATCATACAATCCGTCTCGTTCCAGACTCTTGGGTACGGTTCTTAAATATTCTCAATTCCCTTCTGCATGAAGCATACTCCATAGTACATTAATCTCCTAGCCCGCAATGGAGAACATACCATCAGCATTCGAGGTTGATCTGGTCATTGTTGGTGGCGGACCAACAGGTTTACTATCGGCCGTCCTTGCGAGAGCCCAGGGACTCTCAGTATATATCATTGGTGAGTAGTCTCTATACGCTCGCTTGATATGTCAATGAATTCAAATCAACCATACTAACTAGATCTTATCTCAGACGCCAAGAATGGTGCCTTAGAAGTCGGCCGTGCGGATGCCCTAAACGCCAGGACCCAACAATACCTCGAAGTGACGAAAACGTTATCCTTTCTTGAGCCCTTTGGCTTGAAATGCAACAGTACGTTGGGTCTATCTCGAACATGGAATTCAGTTTGGTTGACACCTCATTATTAGCAAGCTCGACATTCGAAGGGGGACAGTTTACCTCTCAACAAAACAAATGGTGGACGTCGTTGAAACATACCCATCGTCCTAACTTCCTCATGATCGGCCAGTCACAAGTCGAGGAGGCTCTACTACATCAACTTGATATCCCTGTCGACTATAATTCGCAGGTCAATGGGATCAAAGAAACCACGTCAGGTGTCGAAGTGACAACCGACAAGGGAAGAACGATAGCAGCCAAGTATGCGATTGCGGCAGATGGTGCGCGCTCATTTGTGCGTACCACACTTGGGATTCCCTTTACTGGAACTAAGCCCGAAATGGTCTGGGCTGTTCTGGATACCTTTCTTGAAACGGACTTTCCGGTCTGCCCTGAGATTATTACCTTCCAGAAGGATGGACAATCACGCGTTGCATGGATCCCTCGGTAAGTCGTCCTGCTGTTTGTTTGCAAAATTTGTGGATCGACCATTGTGCTAACATTAAATATAGCGAACGTGGTATGAACCGCTTCTATATCCTACTCGACGGAGAAATCACACAGGAAAAAGCCGAAACCTCCATACGAGATCATATGGCTCCGCACAAGGTTGAGTTCAAGAAGACCGAGTGGTTTAGTACGTTTGAAAGTATGTAATGCGCGTCTTCTGCTTTATGAACCGCAGGCATAAGTAGTAACGCAACATCTAGTCAAGGAGAGAGTAGCCAGCACTTTCATCTCTAAGGATGGAAATGGTCGCATTTTGCTTGCTGGTGATGCCGCCCACGTCCACGCCGTCAATGGCGGTCAGGGTTTGAATACCGGTATCGCAGACGCATTCAATCTCATATGGCGGATCTCCTTTGCGGTCAAGGGACATGGGGGTTCTACACTACTGAAGAGTTACGATGAAGAGCGTCGTGCCACAGCCATGGCTGTCATTGACGTTGCTGCCAAGTTGGTGCGAACCACCGTCAAGACTGCTTTGGAGTATGTTGAAATCATTGAGAAGAACGCCGGCTATATTACAGGTAAGTTTACCATTCGCTTTGCTTTCGCTTTTATTGTCATGGATCGATCCTAATTTCTCAATTTATAGGTATGGGAGTCTCCTACTCCTCTACTACCCCGTTAGTAGTAGACTCAAGCTACGGCGACTTTGTTGCTGGGAACCGTTGCCCTGATCTATGGGTTACCAAGCTTCCTGAGAGATCATCGCAAACCAATGCCGAAGAGTTCTCTCGAATCCGTCTATACGAGCTGTTTACGTATGGAAGATTCAAGGTTCTCTTCATCGGGAATGAGAAGCCTGCCTCTTTCGAACAGGCTATTGAATTGCAGCAGAAAGCAGAGATATGGCATATCCATGACCAAGACCATCGCCTGACTACCCTTACCCATGAGTTCAGTGCAGAATGGGTGAAAAGCAACGAAGGCGCAGTTGTGGTAGTAAGACCGGACATGTATATTGGTTATGTCGGGAAGGATTGGGTGCAATATCTGGAATCGGTATTTAGTTGATAGAGGGGCTATACAATGAACATGCATGTTTTAGGGCTATGTATAGTAGACGTAATAAAACGACAAGCTAATTCTAATTAAACAGACAGAGACTTTGTACTCCTATTGAAGAATGCCAAAGCCAGGCCATTAGAACGAGCCTGGTTAGCTAGAGCTTGACCCTAACTGAAGTTGTCATTGCGATGATCAACCTACTAGTCGCCCTAAAGCCTTTAGCCACATACAAGTCTGTTCTAGTGAAGAGACCATCCAGTATCAAAAAAGATGAAAAAAAAAAAGAAAAGAAGAAAAACATACAACAGGAGGGATTCGCTGGTGGTCACCCACCCAACTACTAACCTCCCGGCGTGTGGCTTAAGTACGGCTGAGCGGACGGGAAGCCCTGTTCTCCACACCCTATGGTCGTATGTGATAGTTTATTCTAGAAACTAGAGTTATATCGTGAGACATGATTGTAGTTCAATTGGGATGGTTAGTCTCTGTCAGGAGGCAGAAGCAGTCCCTCTCGCACCGAGACATAGGATGAACCACAAAGAAACTGTTGAAATCTGTAAAGTATAGCAGGGTGTTTACAATGGGTTGTCTCTTTATCAGCCTAGAGCCAGAGTAGTATTAGAGGCATGATGTAGATATATATTTCATTCGTCAGTAAGCTCGACGAGACTTTTAATCATCATCATAGACTATGACTAGATTACTTCGTGGAAACTTGTTATAGCTTGCTGGTGGACATGAAAGGACTGTCTGTATGACCAAGAATATACCTTGTATTTAAGGACAATGCCCCATGCCCTATGAGTTGTAAAAGATCAAAGAAAGGACATGTAACCCGACTTTGATGCAGTGAGGCTGATTCGGGTGTAACACCATAGTCGATCTATAACACGATTAATGTGCAATGCAATTGGTGTGTATGCACATTGGTAGGAGTCTGGGTTGAAAGTATGTACGAGGTGAGGGTGGTCGTATATAATTCTCCTGTCCGCGAAGCCTCAAACAGTAATGAGATCACGCAATGGATCGAGGTATCCCATAGCGGTGCAACTATATACTACTATATCATGACTACCATAGCAGGGACCACAGAGACAATATCAGTAAACATATCTATATTCTGAGTAATCGTAACAAAGAGTTCGTACTTTACATGATGGTTTCGCTCCCGAACTCATGCCACGCAGGGTCCGTTAGCAACACAGGAGACCTTGTATCTGGCCCCACAGATGGCAGATATCTCACTGGAGCCAACCGATATCTCTCGGCAAGTCTACTCCGTAGTAGAACAAGAAGCAAAAATAAGGAAGTGGAAAAAGAAATACTTCCGATGCGGGGAATCGAACCCCGAGCTGCTGTGTGAGAGACAGCGATGTTAGCCATTACACCACATCGGATGATTGTTGAATGGTGGTACTTTATTTTGTTATATAAACCAAGTAATCTTTAACTGCTAATTCAGTCCGATCGACTGAACAAGTGTTTTGACATACTTTACTACTTGGCTATAGTATAAAGAAGAAGTACTACGCACTCTCAGGTTATATGTACTCGGCCTTGGCCCATTCGATGAGTATATGGTGGATTGTCGTCAAATCTTGAGCCTTGACCCACTCCATTATGCCAGAGGTTTTGCTTTAATATATATATCAACCCTCATGGATTGTAACGGTCAGGAAGACAGCCATTAGTCAGATATAAACCTTGATTGATCGTTCAGAATAGGAATATTTGCATGAAAACATTAACTACGAGCTATATAACTGAAGACACCTGATTATTCAAAGATCTATACCCTTGCTAGAATCCACTCCGCAATATCATCAGCAAACTCTTGCCTGTTCTCCGGCAAGTCTGCATGAAGCAAATGGCTCCAACCATCATAAGACTTGAACTTCCGGTCCGCAACCTTGCCGGTCTGTGCATCAAACCAGTGCTTGCTAGCATCGTGGCTGGTGACCTGGTCCCCCGTGCCATGGGCCACATAGACAGACCGGACCCCATCGTTCAGCTTAAGCTTACCGGACGTCAAATCGGCAGCACGGTCGAGCATGTTCGCAAACATCTCCAGCGTGCCGACACAAGGGTTTAACGGATCATTTTTTAGGATTTGCTGCACAGCGGGGTCCCGCACGATCGTTTCGACCTTCATCGGTTGGGTAATCTGAAAGCGAGGCAATAGTTTACCCGCCAAACGACCGAGGACGACCGTGATGATGCTTGGTTCCTGCTCAGCGTCGAGTCCGATAAACGGTGCCTCAAGCATGATCCCCCCCAGACGGGAAACAAGATTTTGATACTTGGGCGTAGAGGCCAAGGTCGCGGCTAGTCCACCGCCCATTGAGTGGCCCATTACGAAGACGGGAACAGACGGTTTCGCTTCGAGTTGGACCTCGATGAACGCTGCAAAATCGACTAGAATGGCAGCGGTTGGGCCCGTGTTCCCACGGTCGGCCTTGGTTTTGGCCGACTGGCCCCAACCACGCTGGTCGATCCCCGTGCAGAAGATCCCACGGCGGGCTAGAGATGGAAACAAATCAAACGTGTTGTTGATGTGGTCGCTAAAACCATGGAAATGGACCAGGCGGGCGACGGGAGCAGCGTTACTCGGCTGCACAGGCAAATTAGTATCGTGCCAAGAGTACCTTCAGCGGAGATCATAACTCACTGCCCATGTCTTCTGGTAGACGGACAATCCGTCGGGAAGCTGGAACTGGGCCTCTGTGATGTCGATGTCGCCCATGGTGAAGGATATTCGGGGAGATGTAATGTTGGACGTGGTGTTTGGGGCACAAGACGGATGGATCTTAGGGAATTCCGAATCCGAAATCCAACGCGGTCGGCGCCTGGTGGATTAGTGATCTCTCTTGGCCTTCAACTGCACTGCAAATCTACCTACTGATATGAGTGGGCTAGGTCAACCTATTCTCCGGAGTATGCGCTTTTTTATATTAGTATGTTTAGGACAAGAGTAATTCGATATAAACCCTTATAGGACCCATGTGCCAGTATTTGGACCTCGGCACAGTTGATCTTGTTGTTTCTCCCTTCAAGATTCGTAGTAGTTAGTAGTATTGATCCTCGCTTATATTTCAGCGTGTATCTATCTAGGAGGCAGATTATTCCAACAGTCCAAAACATTGACAACCTTTTCAATATGAACTAGCTCGCAAAACGACTTCGTTATAAGGTAAAAAGGCACTGTTACCATAAACACCTTCGTAAGCATACGGAGGTGTCAAGCTACTTATCAACTAGATCAGCCCTTTACAGAGCTGTAGATCAGAATCCCATTTCCCATAGAAGCTAGATTTTCTTTGTACGTCTTGATATAAATCGGATCCTTTGATCACTCCATTAGAGAGCTTTACAGGCAACCGAGCAATCGACCCTGGAGCTTTTCTACAGCGTAATTAACCTTTCAATTTCCCATATGGGATTCGCCATAAACATCTAATCCAACGATTTTACGAGAAAAAGCACATGGAGGCAGGTCTGTACAAGTTTTACTACCACTCTCTTCAGGGTAGACCCGATGCTGCGTCTGTCTTGATGAATTTTCCTTCCCATGGTCGGGGTTAGGGCTTGTTCTTGTTCTAAGCCCTACGCAACTTACGGCCCTGATCCTACCAAGAATGGCCATGACCCTAGGGAGATACAGGCTTAGCGGTGGAAATCCACATTCTAGTGATAAGATCGATAGTATCGAAGATCTGCACTTTCAAGGGCTGGCTTTTAGGTATGAAGATCAGTTGTGGGAGGGTTGTAAGACCCAAACCTACGAATAACTATCCATTGTGCTTCGGTTGAATTGTAAGAAACCCTACCAGCAGATATGTAGGTGACCATCAAATGTTGACTGCAGTAAAACATCATTGAAAACCTATACATAAAAATACAATACAAAAGTGGGGTATTTCAGTTCCATATATGCACGACAAATCGACATATACACACCAACGCCAACCAAGCCCTAATATAATCCTATGGCATCCCATTCCAAATCGAATTTTCCATAAAAGTGATCCGACAGATCCTCAACCGACTAAATTCTCAGGCCTTATTCTCATTCCTCTCCCTCTCCTTCTCCTTCTTCAACTCCATCCCAAATTTCTCCCCCAGCACATTCCCCACCCAAGCCTCAACCTCATCTTCCAGCTCCTTATCCACCTTCGTGACATCTCCACCATCACTATAGAAACCCCTCCTCACAAACTTTCTCATATCGTCGACCCCATTAATATCCAGCGCACACAGAATACCCCCTGTGCCCGCCATACCCAGGGAAAGCACATTCAGCGTCGCCAGATTCAGCGCCTCAAAGGCTTCCGCGCCGCCGCTGACATCGGGCTTATGATAGAGGGAGGAAGTATAGAAAGGTGGGACGGAGGCGAGATAGCGTCTGTTTAAGGCGCGGCGGGTGGTCCATAATGAGAAGGCGAAGAATGTGAGGCCACCGAGGAGAAGTTTGTATTTTGTCTGGGGATTGATAAATTTTAGTTCGGGTTCGGATTCGGGTCTTTGATTGTGGTATTGTGGTTGGGATTGGCTAATTTGTGTTGTTGTTTGTTGTGAGGTTGCTTGGTCTGATGAGGTTTCGGGGGTTTGGGGAGAACCCCGGCGGAAGAAGGAAAACATTCTGTTGTAACGAGGTGGGTAATTGAAAGGTAGTTTTTTTTCCCTTCCTCTTCTTTTTTGTGTCGGTGATAGTAAAGAGGCCGATTGGTAGGATTTGTGGTCTTGGTGTGCTTGGGTTCAACTCAGATGTGCGAGGGGAAGATGTATCGGATGGAGCGGAGATCTGAAGCTTGAATGCGGAGTTCGTGACATTTAACTAGTCATGTGACTTATGCCTCAGGCAGGTAAATTGTTGCCGCTGGAAGCGTCTGGAAGCACTTTTTTGAGTCATCCGGTCCAAATATGTCTCGTGGACATGCCATAGTCGTCAAATATATGTATTTTAATCTGGCGGCTATAGTATGATATCGTAGCATACCCCAAATGAGGCAGGTCAAGGCGCCCAGCGGGCACCTCATGTAATATAAACAAGAGAAAGCGAAATATTATGTGCTGGGCATAGTCATCCAGTATATATAAGTATCCAACGCTAAAACCCATGAATAATAAACCCCAGAGTATCATATAACCCGGGATTCGAATGTGTATATTCTCCAGATTCTGTGCATCTGGCTCTTAACCCAAGTCTGCTGTTCATCAGGCAAACACAGGTCAGGCGAGCAAAGATACTCAAGTTCAGACCGAATTAACCAGCCACCAAGAAGGGGGGCCGTCTGCTGATGGGCCGAAGTCACTCGGCGCTCCTCAGCTTCGGGATACTCAACCTTGGAGGGGTCCAAATGAACAGACATTGTCTGACTGCCTAGGAAGAAAGGAACTGCAGCGCAGATATCGGTGGCCATTTCTCTGATAGTAGATATCACTGTTTCAACCCTGTCTGGTGTGCCAATATTTGGGAGCAGACGGAGGCAGTTGAGGATGATGTTTTGGACAACGATACGAGATTCTCGATAGGTATTCCATGTGGTCCCTATCCACATCTCCGTATAACAGTCGCACCTATTTCCAAACATACCTGCCTCGCGAACAGATCGGGGCACCATGGTTGCCGGCACTGGGGCCCAATGTTGGGGAAGAGCCCATGTCCAGGCACAAAGTTTGCTGTCCAAGACCATAGCCATGGAATATATGTGATTGATTTCATCTTCACCGTATAATTCCGGCTGTGATGCGAACTTATCCCACACCTGCCTAAGATTTACTAACTCAGTTGCGGCGGCTGTCAGTTGTGAGGATGCAGACTGCGGTATTGGTGCTGCCATGGGCCACACATCTGGCATTTCGATGGTCGGATAAGCCGGACCCGTCGAGGCTTTAATCTAGAACAGGCTATCAGCAACAGTGTCAGTAACTTTCAGAGTTTATAACAAACAATTTGACATTGTATTGAGTTTGTTACTATTTGCGAGTTAGCATCCTCACTTGATGGCATATAGCCGCTGTTGACCAAGGCAATCGCCCCCTGCAGATGAGTTTTTGCTGCA
The DNA here is from genome assembly GCA_030556085.1 of Aspergillus tamarii. Taxonomy (NCBI): domain Eukaryota; kingdom Fungi; phylum Ascomycota; class Eurotiomycetes; order Eurotiales; family Aspergillaceae; genus Aspergillus; species Aspergillus tamarii. The sequence goes on along the minus strand of JARVTJ010000005.1, from coordinate 2,548,387 downwards.
ATTCTGTGCTCCTTGACAGCAGAAAACTCCTGATATCATCATTAATCTAAACATCAAATAAGCATTGAATTTCTTCGAACTCACCTCATAGACAGAAAGCAGAAGAACTGCCATTATAGTCTCGAACATATTCTTACCAAGGTTACCCTGCAAGGCTACTCTTGTCTTCGATAAAGCTTTCACGAAGAACTGCTCCGCCAAACCGAGAAAGGAGCGATTGCCTGTCCAGGCCGAGACAGAGAACAATGACACAGCCAGTGTACCCAGATACAAAGGAGTTCCAGGCCGGGCATTGAAGTATCGATCGGGCAAAAGCTCCATAAATCCAATCCGAATGAGAGGGTCTCTCGGCTGATAAAGATAGGAACTGAAGAATAAAGAGGTAACTGTATTCTCTAACGGCTGGCGTAAAGTGCTGGGAACACTAGGGTTTAGAGCACCCACAGCGTTTACGGAGAGAGGCGAACTTTCCACCTCTGGGGAACTCAAGGATGATGTAGTGGATGCAGTGGAAGGCGACGTAGTCGTCCCTGATGCTGTCAATGGAGGAGACAGCTCTTTCGAACTCTCTTTGCATTTTGTGGCCTTAACTGCCCTGGTCTTAGAGACATTACTTTTCTTGCGTTGAAAGGCCGTGCGATCTCTTAGCATAACATCGAGTGGATGCGGATATCCGGGACATGTCCGGCCGGTCCGGATACAGGCTTTGCAATGAGGACGGGTTTCGTCGCACTGCAGCAATTAGCACGATGCCAGTCCCAGATAAGTAAACACACTGCATACCTTAATATGTCTAGATCGACAGTTTTGACAGCCTGTGCTAGGTTTCCCACGGTAAACCATGATGACAACACAAGGTAGTTTTGATCATGTGTGGATATCAAGAAAGCGATAAGGAGATTAGGCTTTAGTAATTATGGATTCGATGCATAGATCTTGTAGTATATACAACACGCAAATATCTCAGCGAAGTAGTTCATCGAGACTGATCAACAAGGTGCTTTGACAATCGATACGGGCGATAATTCTTATAAAGTAAGCTGGAGCCTAGAAACATTGACATACATTAGTAGTCATATCGGTTTCCGTGGGCAAGACGGGGGCAAGAGTCTCGGCCCAAAGTAGCTTAGCTGAGTGCTCACGTGGTGGATGAGTCAGGACTCCTGGCTATCTTATCGGCGGGATGATCAATGACATCACTCTGTTTATGTAGTATCTAAACATGTAAAAAGCAAACTATTATATCTGGGCTATGGACACATAGAAGGTTCTTTTGGGGATCTCAAAGCACAATAGGGAATCAACAAAAATTATCAACATATCTCATTATCAATCATTACCTTCCTCCATCATTTCAAACATAAACCGAAATTTCATATCACTCATACTGAATCATACAATCATAAAATCGTTGAACCATACGCCATCAAATGCTGGGCGAGTAGTGCTCTATTGGGAAAAACAACTCGAATGCGCCACATGGGTTGCGGAAAGAATAGACACCTCTTCAGAAAAAAGGGATTTGCGAAGGGAAACAAGCCCCAAGAACGTTGGTTATCATTTCATCGACCCCGTTGTAATCAGCATGTCTGCCCGACCCGGCCGATGAAAGCGATCAATGCCAAGATGCTCTTTGCCATCACGACCCACATAGATCCCAAAGCCATACATGGGATGGTCCCTGTCTCCAGGGGGTGCCATGACCAGTCGCGTAACAAGATCAGCCTTGCTCCGAGGCTCACGGAGTATTTTATCTGAGAGTAGAGGGCTCTGGTAGAGGAAGCTTATCAGATCGGCGAGCGTGCTAATATCATGGGGCAGGTAACGGCGGCGACCGGGCCAGATACACAAAAAGGACACTGTGTATAATGCGCAAAACACAACCATGGCGTAGAATGCCGGCATAAGAGCGGCAATGCGGATTTCGCTTTCTGAAGGGTAGTTGAGAGCGATAAAGACACCACCGGCCAAGATAGGAATAGCAGCCGAGGCAACACTCATGAAGGAGATCCAGGCCACCTTGTAGTGTTTGCTGAGGATAGCCAGTACTGTTACATGGAAGGGAAAGCACGACGGATAAGACAGTAGCAAGCTTTGGTCAGCCGGTGCACCCTGCGGAAAAGAGAGCGAGACAAATGGTTGCAGGGCACGGAAATACACATCGATAGACTGCCACGAGAGGAAAAGAATGTTCCCGATGAGTGCTGGGATGAAGCTGTAGAGGAAGTTGGAGGAGGAAAAGGACTTAGGCGACGGCAGTGTGGGCAGCCGTGGTGGGAATCCGCCTTTAATGGCGTCGTGGAGAAAGCTGACAAGCACAAAGGCGATAAAAAGGGCGCCGATGGAAACTGTCCATGCGACAATAAAGGTGTCTCGAAGGAACCATGGAGTCCACCGGTAACGAACAGATGGCGAGTACATGTGCTCATCGAAGCCATACTTCCCTTCTCCGATCTGCTGCTCTATGTCGTAGGAAACCCTGGATAAACCATATGGCTGCTTTTCGCGGCTCTTTTCGCTGAGATGAAGAGACGGGTTTCCCAGGGGCGCTGCAACCTCACCGATACCGTAGAACGTCGCTTTGCGGTTGGATAATTGCCAGTAGCCCAGCCGGAGGACTCTAGGGTTGAGTGACTCGCCTACATCGGGCAATATTTCGGATTGTTCAAAATCCCGCAAGATATTGGACCGTTGAATGATTGAGATCAGATCAGCGAGGCTCACCGGATCCCATATGAGTCCCGACCAAGTGCGAAGAAAGCGAAACATCAGTAGAACCAATGCAACGGTCAGCAGTCCGTATATCGCTACCAGTGTCCAGCCAACATCCTGTACAGCAGTCCAACGCCATGTCCCTTGCCCATCGATGGCGAACCACTTTGCTTGGAAAAAGCAACTTAGCAGTGGTAACGTGATCACATTCGAGAGCCATATTAAGACCAAAGACAACCCGACCAACGGTTCCCCATGTTGAAACTGCGAAAAGTCTGGAACTAGAAAGTTCCGCGATAGAATTGGTAAACGATGCAAAACATGACCTAACTTCCTTTCCGAGGCCATGATCGCAAACGGCATTGTACGATACACTGCCGCCTGGATAACGAAAGTCCAAACCGTGATAATGACAGCCAAAATTTGCGGGAGGAATTGAACAACGAAGTACCGTCCACCACCTTGGCCATCATAATCCCAGAAGCCCTGGTGTCTCTGAGACCATACGTTACAGAAGACAATCCCGGCGATCATGAGCAAAGAGCAGAAGATGACCACAATAAGAGCCCATGGCCGTAACACATACGGCACGTAGTCCAGACGTGGATAGAGCAAACTATCTTTTGGAGGCTCGACTGCGACAAAGGCTTCCGGTTCTACCGAGTCCGGAAGGGACCTATCGACGGGCTCCGGTGAGGGGTGCTGCAACAACGGCTGCTGGGCGGGGGGTGTATTATTCGATTCAGGCGAGCGGATGAAATACCCCAATCCTTCGTCCCAAATGAGACGCTCAGCCGGATAGTCCTCGCTTGCAACTGAGCTCGGTCTTCGCAAGCTACGAGAATCTTCCTCACGTGTAAGTTGGTTAATAGCAAATCGGATGTATGGAACGTCGTCCATGCCAGGTGTGGGCGGAGGTCCCGCATAGCTGTCACTAGGGACCTGGCGACTGGTGCTCTCCGTCATTGGGCTCATGTGAACTTCTCTGTCTTGTACGGAGCGCACGGTACTCACAGCGGGCGATGGCGCATTATTGTTCTCATTTGACATCTTCACTGACTGCTCTAGGCGGGAGGTGGATCCAACCATGGGCAGGCCTAGATGCGTTCTCGAGATGGCGGGGGATGAAGTGTGAGACACAGGGTGGGACATTGGCGTGGCATACCTCACAACGGTAGCGTGGCTGCCGTTGCTCGGAGATCTCGAACTGGAAGTGCGATCTGAAAATGAATAGTAGTCGTCCGAAGCGGCAACCGATTGTTGATCCTCAGAACGCAGTACTTGCGGCCTATTTGCTACAAGGACTTAGCACACCGAACTTTCGGTCAACCGGTCGGTCGGTCGAACTGGTCATGAGATAGGTAACGAAAATTTCAAATTGTACTTACAGCTAACGGTCCTCAGACTTACATTCCCGGACCCCGAAGCAAGCATGACGACTCAAGGCAACGGAGGAATGTATATGCACGGCTCACTTGCAGCGAATGGTATGCAATGGGCATTCCCAAGACGCAGCAGGTATTGAAGTTCTGAATGAGATATTAAGCGTCGATAAGTTTAATTAAAACGCAAGGACGAAGTCGCCCGAGGTTGTCAAGCGACAGACATCGCTGCTGTCCATAGTGAGGTGGTTGGGTTGAGACGGACTGGTTGGTCGGGAGACCCCCAGCCACCTCGGGTCCCAGCCACCGGTCGCTGAAACTCGATCGATCTGATTAGAATCTGTCTTGAACATGGCCTCATGCTATTGGTGTTAAGAAACTGTCTGGAAGGGATAAGAAGCAACACGGTTGGGCAAGGCATTACACCTTGCATGAGTGTGTTGGCATGGTGAGAAGAGCCATGGAACAAGACCGGAAGTTGATCAGGTACCCTCACTAGTACTAGCACCAAGTAGGGTTGGTTGCGGCCCGAACCAGTGATGACACCGCTTGTAGTAGGGCATAGACACTACATGTTGATTTATTTGCACCAACAGACTAATAATTAGTAGTACTGACCAGAGACAGAGTGAGAGAAAGGTAAATAAAATGGTTGGTCTTTGACATCCTCAATTAATTTATGTCTTTTGCCTTTTCTTTTTCTTTTGATCGAAGTTTCAAGAAAAAATTTCCAAAACCATGCGCCCATAGAAAATGTGTAATTTAGCATGAATGCAAGGACATGATGCGATGCAAAGATATGTCAAGTGTGCACGCAGCTGCCATATGTGACAATCTATCTATATAAACACTGGGTTGATTATCATTGACCAGAATGATAAAACCTGTATACATATGCCTTCCGCCCTTCTTTGATCATTTTCCTCACAGGCTCCCTCACGTGTTGTACAAGAAAGCCGCAATTACTCCGCCCCAACCACCGGCGTTATCATCTTCCTTTGCGATCGTCGTCGATCCCTCCAGTATCATATTTGCCGTGCTCTTGGTGTTCGTGCCGTACAAGTACAGCGCAGATGATTCAATAATTTGGACAGCGTTCTTTTGACACTTGCCATTGCAACCGCCATTGTTGTTAAAGAATGCCCAGTTGCAGCCTCCATAAAGGAAGATGTTTGATGCACCATTAATCCGCTCGAACAACGCCATACGGCAGGTCGCATCATCCCCAGCGCACCATGAGAAGTCTGGATCACTTGCACTCAGATGATTTCCCCATGGAGCCGGTGCGAGTGTGCTTCCTACACCTTGCCAGTACGGGGTTTCGCTCTGCTGCATGGTGGCAAGGACATTATGTGCGTGCTCGAAATTGTACTGATAGAGAGTATGGTGTTCAAAGCCGGTGCCAATTAACCATGTGGCGGCAGTAGCTTCGACCAAAAGACCCCTGCCAGTGGAGATAGTTTGCGTACTAGATCCGTCGAGATCGTGATCTGCTGTCCATCCCCACATGTTCTCGATGTAAGCAGAGGAGGTACCTGTCAGATGGAGTAGTCCGTAAGCAGCTTTACAGCTGTCAGGAGAGCCGGTACAATCACTGTGTACCCTACTGCCCACTCCACCTCCTATACGGAAATGTACATTCCAAAATCCGACGTCTCCTTGATTCTTTCCGGCAATGTTGACCTCCACCTAATGGTTGAGGTTTTGTTAGTACATGGGGCGTGGGGTTGGCAAAAGCGGGGAACTCACTAATTGGCAGCCTGGCAAAATGTCTCCAACAGTAAGCATAATGTCACTGAACTGGGCCACTCCAATGTCTCCTGGGTACCCGACGCGGATCATAACACGAACAGAAGCTTCGTCCTTGAAGTTACTGCCGACCGCGCTGATAGTCGAAGCGAAGGCATCGCCAATGATTCGCGTACCGCTAGGGACGAAGATTGTGTCCGTAACAATATAGGTACCAGCAGGGAAGTAGATGACTTTGCAGTCTCTGTTCTCAGCCAGGATTTTGTTGATGTTTGCCGTGTCATCTGTCTGACCATCTCCATAAACGGGACTGGAGGATACAGATTTGATATTCAGAACCTCGTTTGATCGGTATTCCTGGTAAGTCGGCGGCGAAACCGTGTAATACTTATTTCCAGTGAGCAGAGATGAAGCCCGATTAGTTACGACAATTTTTCCTGCAACACGCTCTTTGTTGGAACTCCCTGAATTGTACTGTCGGGACAAGTTAGAAGTTGATCCTTTTGATCAGCAAGTTCAGCTTACCATGGTTCCATGGACCCAGGTGTCCGGTACACCTCCTGTGAGCACAGCGTTGCCTCCCAAACTAACCGTGACCCCAGAACTCTGAACATTCTCCAAGACGATTGCGTTACCTGCACCACCGGAGTCATTCGAGGTGATGAAGGTGTCTAGGCCCGAAGCGCTGGAATCGATCACGGTCAAGGAGCCCGAGGTCTCAGTCGCATTGATGCCTATTCCCCCCTGTTGGAAGCGGCACCCTAAGAAGATAATGTCAGTACCTCCTGCAATTACCCCGATGGTCGTCCCAGTGAAGGTGAGATTCTTGAAAACCCATTGCTGCCCGCTCAGCTTCATCCCCACACCACCGCCACTGAACGAGAGGTCATTCTGCGTGCTGTTAGGACCATACCGCTGATTGTGAGTTTACAACTGGGCCTTACCAAAATAATATTACTATTATAGTCATACTGCGTCGTCAAGCCAGTATGTTTGCTGCCGGTGGGCATATGGAACGCCACATTGGTCAGTTGTGTGGCCTGGCTGACAGTCCAGTCAAGGAGGGCCAGGGATTTGGCTGAATCAACCCCGGTCGAGTCCAGGACGATATTCTTAATGCCAATGTAGAAATTGTTCGTCCCTTCATGATTAGGATCCTTGGCGTATATGATGTGGTCCAGAGAATACCCAGAGGCGGCTTTCAAGACGGGTGGGTTTGTCGGGTCACCGACCACCACTGTTCCCGTGTAGAGTTGCAGAGAGGTTTGTAAAAGATATGTTCCTCCCGGTAGAAAGACTACCGCCGGTTGTCCCGTCGTGCCCATAGATTTGGAGTTCCGAGAAGGCCCGTTTGATGCGCCCGCTGCCATTATACTTCACCCTCAGCAATTGTCCTTGTCCGAAATACATGTCTGGTAAGCAGTGCATACCTTCAATAGCCCTCTGAATAGCAGGTGCGGCATCTTGTTTTCCTGTGTTGTCTGCTTTATAATCACTTACAACGTTCCGGAAAACCTTGTAGCTGTCTTTATACTCCGAGCTCAAAAACGATGATTGGTCGTTATGCTCAGTCTTCTCATACCAATAGCCAGATGAGCCATTATTAGATGAGCAGCCAGAAGCACTGGCGAAGGGCGCATGGGCCGAGGGAGTCACGGGAGCGCTGTTAAGATGTCTCCATGGTTCCGCAGTTTCGTTTTTAGTAGGGAACGGTATTCCCCTACCATCATGAATGGTTAAGCAATTAGGAGGGCACAGTAGGGGATAACACGGAACTCACCTTGAATGAGGAACCCAGTCCAGCGGTGGGAAGAAAGAAATAGAATCTTCCACAGGCTTCATCAATGAGTGGACCAAGTCCTCAATTCCGTCTGCCCAGGCGTGTGAGATAAGAAGGCATAAGGAAAATATTCGAAATATAGAGGCGGAAAACAGCATGATGCAATTCTTCTTCAAGAAGACTATACAAAGGAAAGACTCCAGCGAAAGGGAGTGAAAGAGGGACGAGAAATGCAATAGACCCTTCACCCAGGTGCAGCTTCTGGTCGTATATATCCCTGTGTTAGCACAGGGGCCACTCGAACTGTGCCAAACTAGGAATTTAGAAGAAAAAGATGGCCCCGACGCCGCATAAAGAGTCTCAAGAGAAGCAGGGAAAGACTCATGAAAGGCAATTGAGAGCTCCCACTGCTTTTAATATTTATGCATCCTATTCTTACCGTCGGATTTGCCGTGCATACTTGAATTCGGTGATCAGCATGACAGTGGGACATGGTTATCACCATCGCGACGCACGCCATGAATGGAATTCTTCGACCTGCAGGGACTGGGTCCAGATTCGTAAGTCGGTGCCTTTTGCCGAATAATTGATTTAACTCTATCGAGATTCAATGGATTCCGGAAGGCTTGAGAAAGTCTGTTCGCCTTCTGTCGCTCTGTACATATCAACTTCACATCTGTCCAATCGGGGCTCGGCGCAACAACACCCAACCTCCCTGTCACATCAAACCCTAAGAATTGATAGAAAAATATGAATCAAGCTAGAAGAGGTATTCCATATCATAGTATGGTTTATGGGTGCGAGTTCCATGCAAGACAAGGGTTTGCCATCGTGGTTCCTTACCGCCAACAAACATACCGGAAGATGGGGACATGTAAACAAGGGAGACATTAATTGTAAAGCAGTATGACGAAGATGCTCCACGTGCAACATACTTGTTTCTTTCTTTTCTTTTTTTCTTTTTCTTTTTCTTCTTTTTAATTCTTTCGATTTCATCCGTATCTTCAGCTCAGAATGCAATGCCCTAATTGTTGATACGGTGTCTTGTTTAAATTCTATTTGTATTTACAAGCAAGCGGCTTCAGCGGTTCTACTGAGGGCTACGATAACAAAATAAACTTCATCCCTGACTTAACAATCCTCGATATTGTCAAATTCGCTAAACCCCTGGAGGCAAGAACAAAATAAAATGAGATATAATAAAAAAATCCAATGGATAAAAAAAAAAAAACCTAAACTTAAATTCTTACTTGCGTGCGATTCCAGTTCTGAGGAAAGCTCTGCGATCTAGAACCTTGTCGACTTCTAAGCACACTGCTCATGAAGCATGCTCGCGACTTATTGTCTAGATCCGGATTAGGTCCCACTGGTATTACTCGGCGATGTCTATCAAACTCTCCCGGAACTCAATCCACGTGTGGAATCACCCCGATACCTTGGGACTCGAGTAATGTGGCCTGAGCACGAAGATCAAAGTAAGGCACCTCAAGATATATCAATGGAGGTTGTTCAAGGATGCATTAAGGTTATCAAGCGAGTGATCCCTCTCAGTTACCCTGCATTGAGATTGACAGCCAATTAGCGTAGCGAGAAAGAGGGCCAATGTCTACGTGTCAAATAATTAAGTACCTGGTAAGCTTCTAACGAGGCAACATACCACATAGTGAAGGCCTCATGATATTGATGTTGTATTCAAGGATCTCAAGGACTGGGGTTACCCACCGGTTGATTTGAAGTGGTTGAACCTTGCCCACTAGAATTATACATCGGAGTGTTATAGACTGATAGTGGTTCGGCTCCGAAGCGAAGCCGTAGCATTGTTGGCGAGGATTGCACTTTATCCCTCCCTCTCCCCTTTTTCCTTCAATATAATTTCCCTGCGGAAATTCCGCGAAAACTGTGGTATGCTAAGAGCTTGTAAACGCAATGCTGATTAAATACTGCTCCTTTTTAAAACATCGCCATGATCGAATTACTGACCTGGAGTACATGTCGACAAGACAGGTGGGCTTTGGAGTCATTGAAAAGAGTGGAGGCGACATCGAGGCCGCCTCCACTCTGGTACGTAAAAGTACTTCGTACCTGAAAACACCTAGCCATAGAGGCGTGCCTGCTATCTCAAGGAGCTCGCTAGTGACTGGGAGATGGTACACGCAAAGTACTTCGTTTGATCCATTGTGGCACTATCATCCCGTGTGATCCACCATGGTCGGGGAGCCAGATCGTGCCCGAATTACCTCGAATGGTCGACGATAGGTTCAGTGAAGTGGGTAGACAAAGTGTCCTTTTAATAAATTTCCCGACCTTGGGGCGTAAGGATGCGCTAAAAATGGTGGTCCGCCCCTGATCACAACAGTGATAAACTCAAAAGCGACTGTTTGGAACGATGCGTAAAACGCTTCTGCGGGACCGATAGCCTTAACGCGTGTCTTGCAACACTTGTTTGTTTCATTTGGACAGAACTTCAATCAGACCAGACACAATCAAACATGTTTAAAGTCTGCCTTGTTAAAAGTTTAGTTAGTATTTGTACATGTGTATGTATATGCTATAAACCATGACCTTGGAAAAAACACTGTATTATTTGAAAACTCAGTATCAGTGTGAAATGTTATTTAACTACTATTTGCAAAGACTCTTGTGAAAGGATCCAACAGAGTGTGATTGCTGGTCGGGCGAATCAAAAGGGCATTAGGGTGGGAACCGTCGCATTGACGGGAAGCTAAGGGGACGGAGACACAGCCACCATGAGGAGTCTGACTCGAGTACGGAGTAGGTTGGTGTTAAAAGGGAAAAGGGAAAGAAAGAAAAACTCTTAGGAACGATTTGCCAAATAGGTGAGAAAGGTATGTACTCACCGATAGAAGGGTTAAGTGAAGTAGAAGTGCGATAACGTTCAAGATACAGAGTAAAGTAGGAAGAATTACTACTAGTTATAGTTTTTGTGGCGATGCCGTCATGCGCGTTAGATACCTGAGGCAAAAGATGGAGTCGCCTTTCCACCCGCTTTGTCTTGATCAATTAATTCTCTCTCTCTTACTACTCTCCACTCCATTCATTCATTCGTTCACTATTCTTTCTCTCTCGACCATTGCTCTCCGATTCCCCTCTGCCCTTTACCATTGCATTCTTTCTTATCTTTTCTTTTTTTTCTTCCCTCAAGCCTAAATAGATTGTCCGCACGATATAGCTTTCTTCTCTGAATTTCAACGTTGATTCATTTACCAGCTTTTGATCCGTCCCCCCCTCTAGCTTGCCATACATACAATCGTACTACTGGACTAGTTCTCTCACGGGACTCAAGCGCTCACTCTCCCTCAACAACCCCCCCCGAAATTCAGGAGACCTACAGCAATGTTTCAACCAATGCTGTGAACTCTCATTCTTACCATTGACTGCGTGTGTCGCTGTCAACTGCCCAGTGGTTGCTATAGTTATTGTTACTTGACTTAACGTGATATTGTCTTCGTCATTCATTTTTAACTCGAATTCCTCGACGGGTTGTCTATCGCTAGGCAACTCCGCCCCTCCGCCATGCTTCTCAAACCCGCAACTCCCCTCACGATTTTGCTCCTGATCGCTTTTGTTCTCTTGCTTTTATCCGTTATCTCCACCCCCATCGTCAAAGGAATCCCGTTGGCAACGTTTGAAACTGTCGACTATGGGGTTTTTGGCTATTGTAAAGGGGGCCAATGTACCAATATTCATCTCGGCTACACTAATGGTGCGTCCGGTGGTTCACCAATCCGACTTAACCTTCCAGTGCTAAACTATGGACAGATGACCTCTCGGACACTGGCGATGACTTCAACCTCCCTTCTAGCACACGAAGATCGCTTTCGTCTATCCTAATTGTTCACCCGGTCGCAGCTTTTCTTACCCTAATCTGTCTTTGTATGGCTGCCGCAGCTCACTTCCATGCTCCGTCGCATTCGCCCCGCTACCTACTCGTCTTATTGATCCTGCTCCTTCCGACGCTCCTCGTCTCCCTGCTTGCGTTCCTCGTGGATATCTTATTGTTCGTTCCTCATTTGGGATGGGGTGGCTGGATTGTACTCGGCGCGACCATCCTCCTCGTCAGTTGTGGTGTGGTCACTTGTGCGATGCGCCGAACCCTCGTAAGTCGCAAGGCGCGAAAGAAGCGTATTGCTGAGAACGCCGAGATGAGTGGTGAAAACTTCTACAACCGCCAGAATGCCGCCGCGGCAGCCGCAGGACTGAATGATCCGAAGCCGCTCAACGGGGAGGCAAAAGAGCCTTTCGTGACTGGATCACCTCCCGGGTCTGACACCGGCCCCACGTTTGCGACCTTCCGGACGACAACGCACGAGAGTGATGATGACCGCATCCCGCTGAACTCGCGAACACCGCCCAATGATTATCCGTTGCCAGACCATCCGTATCCCACACAAATGCGTGATAACGGGCCGCCATACAATCCCTCCCGGGACGAATTCGGAAACCCGCTTCCACAATCTGGTCCCTACGGACCTGGCCCTCGCATGCGACCTGGTCCGGCTGACCCCCGGTTGCGCAATCAATACTCGGATGGCAGTATGGGCTCGCGGAGGGGACCGCCCCCACCTGGTTTCGTCCCGCGTGGACGGGGTGCTTATCCGGCTCGCGGAGGCTATGGCCGTGGAGGTCCTTATGGTGGACCCAGAGGTCCCCCGCCCGGTGGTAGAGGTAGTCCCATGGGCTCAATGCGAGGGGGGCGAGGAGGATACCGAGGACCGCCACCGTTTGGCTACGGGCCCAATTCTGGACCGCGACCAATGCCGCCACCAGAGGAGGAGAGGTACGACTATGATGTTCCGCCCGACTCCATGCGTCAGCCATCTCCTGGTCCAATTGGAATGGCCATGTCGCCACCGGATGGCAGCCCGATAGGCCAGGCGATTGAGATGACACCGCAGCCTAGGCGAACAGGTTCGGCAGAGCCGGTTCCCCAGGAGGTTTTGCTAGACCAGCAACCACATGCCCTGTCGGCAGACGGCCAGCCCGAACCTGTCAGCCCTTCGAGCCTTTATAGTCGGACAGCGTAAGACCCTAAAAAAAGCTTTTGATCCCTACTATTTCTTGCTCATAGCTAACCCCGAGTAGATCATATGTTCCTCCCCGCGCTGCCTGGGAGCAAGCTGAGCGTCGCCCCGGACATTCACCCTCACCCGTCCATGCGTACCAGCCGACGGAGACTACTCGAACCCCGCACCATGCTCCTGATGAGTCGGCGGATTACTTCGAAGATGCCGATCCCCGGTTTGCTAATCGTCATGGGCATACCGTGGGCAACCCGCGATTGCCTTCGGTGTTGACGCCGGGTAGTTCTGGTGAGCCGAAACTGACGGAAGATTTGGCTGAAGGACCCAGCTCACCCACTACTAGCGATATAAGCCATTTTACGTCAATTTCAGAGCGGCCTATCAACCCGCGCTGGCAGCCACCTCCACTTCCGGCTCAGCAGAGACAAAATGTCTTGCTGGAGAATAACCCCGACTTTGATCTTCGAGCAGGAATGCGTCCAGGTGGTGCTGCTGGTGGGGTAGGAGGTCGGATGCCGCCCATGTCGATACCTCGAGAAGCCTCACGATACCCTATACCCTGAACATAATCACTAGCGTCATGTTATTTGTTCGAGTTTGGACTTTATTTACGTTGTCAGTACTATGGTTCTGCAGGTCTACAGCACAGCTGGCACGGGAGTTTTGGCGTTCATCAGTGATGGGCTCCTCTGGGCCTACAGGCCTCTTAGTTTCTTTCTCTTTGCCACATTTTATTTCGATCTCTTTGACAGCATTGCACATAAAACCGCATGGCATCGCAATGTTCACCATGATCCGGAGTCACAGATACTCAGCGAAGCGCGCATGGTGGTCTCATGTACAGAGCTACGATATGGCCCCATGTATCGGAAGATGCTTGTATCATACTGTTGTGATAGGGGAGCCTGGACTCGCTCACGATCTTTTACCTTCTTGACCTCTCTTTTTCTACTATTGGACAGGCTCCATGGATGATAATGCAGTATAGGAAGTATTTCAGTCTTATGATTCTCTTCGTACATGTGGGGAATACATAGTGATTCTCATTAGTTCTCTCTGATAGCTTATGATTGGGAGTTCCTTTTGTCCATTCTCAAGACCTTGTCACAGCACCCAGTATGAAGATAAGGACTACCGTACATCCTGTAACCAGTATCTTTAATCACCAGAAAAAAGTATTCACATAGATTAAGAAAAGTATACCAACAATGCCGGGGTATTTATACAAAATGCCAAACCAACACAGATAAAAGAAAGAAAAAAAAAAGCCCAAGTAAATATAATACAAAACAATCTCCTCAACCAAACATCAAAACCACCCTAAATCACCGCTTCCCACTGCCCTCCAACTCATTCAATCTGGACGTATCACTCATCTCCACCCGCACACTCTCCCCCGGCAACTCCGCAAACTGCTGTCCCACAGGCGGTTGATATGCAGGAACCGGACTCATCGGATGATTCTCATACATGTATGGTAGAGATCCCTTCGCCACCTCTGCCCCCATATAACCACCCGCATCGGACCCCGCAATCGGCGTCCCAGGCTGCACATATCCCGCTCCAGGACCCAACCCCGACGCAGACCCGAATCCCTGCCCTGCATTGCCGGGAGGACTGCCCCCAGATCCGCCACGGCGTCGTCGTCCAAGCCAAAACGCTCCGCCTACTACCGCTATACCTGCTACCACGCCGATTACTATCCCTGCTACTGCTCCGCCGGATATCCCCGAGGACGAACTGGATGAATTCCCGGGTGAAGAAGTCGCACTCGTCGATGCAGTAGTGGTAGCAGTGGTACTGCCCCCCGTAGCAGTCCCCGTCGAAGACGTAGAGGCAGTAGAAGTAGAAGTAGAAGTAGTAGAAGAAGAAGAAGCAACAGCAGTCGTCGAAGGCCCATCATTCCCACCATAATTAACCATATACGAACGCAAATCAGTCGAGGCCTTCTTGGCCCACCGCGACGGCGGCGTGAACCCGCTGTAGGACCCGGAGCAGTTGTCGTTGGACCAGATGTAGAACGAGTAAGGGCTGTTATCAGGCTCGAAGACGAATTGTTTGCCTTCTGCTTGGTCGATCGATGTGCAGGGGGCGGGCGATGTGCTGCGTTCCATGAAGGGGGTGTTGGAGGCGTTGCGCCAGGTGAAGGTCCATGCTTGCGTTGTTGGCGTTGTGGTTAGGGTTAGGAGGAACGTGGTGAGGAGGGGGAGGGATTTCATTTTGTCCTTTCCCCCTTTTATTTTCTTTTCTTTTCTTTTCTTTTTGTTGAGTCCCTTGAGTGGGTTTCGGTTGATGTACTTGTTGTTCTTGTTTTGGTTATTTTTTCTTTCTTTGGGAACTGTTGGAGATGGTATTCTTGGTTGGTTTGATAATTGATAAAGTATGTATATAGAAGTATAGAAGTAAGTAGAGGAGGAGAGGAAAAATGAAATGAAAGAGAAGGAGAACAAGCAAGCCAACAGAGACTACAGAGCAATCAAACTTTTTTTTTTTTTTTTTGTTACGAGCTACGCTCACCAGTCGTGTTCAGGATTGGCATTCATACAAACCATTCCTAGATTGACATGCGAGATCGTATTCAGGACGATAATTGCCCTTTCTGGATAGTCGGATCTACATGAGATTCTGAGATTGGACCTCCCACCCCCCCACGTTAACTCATTTGCCTCCCACCATGAACTAATTATGAGCCATAGAGGTTGCGAAGCATTGGACTAGTCCTGTCATGTTCCCATGGTCGTGGAATTTTTTTTTTCTTAAGAAAAATTGAGTAATCCGGTGCAACATGACATGTGAAATGGTGGGGATGGAATTCAACCAAGGTATCAGACTTCTCGCGAGAAGTATCCGTACAGAGCATGGCCAATATCTCGGGTGGGGATGGAGTCGATCGGTGCGGGTTTGTTAAGATGCCATTGGCGACTCATCGCAGAATACGAGGTGACCAGACACTCCGTCAATAAATTAACTCGGCAGTCGAGCAATCATCTTCCTGTTCTGGAATGGAAAAGTGGACCTCACCGTCCTTCAGGAGTATTCCAAGTAAGGTACGAAGTCGAAGGGTCTGGAGATCGACGTGCCACTTGCCTCAGCCCCTTGGGGTTGCAGTGACTCCGTAATAGGAGGCTCAGCTATGGTTGAGTTTAATTGTATGTTTGCGTATACACTTTTTTGGTAGTTATTTTTAGTTTTTACTTTGCATGTCAACCGGGGATGAAATGTGAGATTATCCTAATGCCGAGTTCGACGACTATATACAGAGTACTTGAGAGTATATAATAGTATCGGAGTAACGCAAACAGACATAGAGACTAACGGGTAGAGGGAGAGACTTGCTCGGTTGCCTAATCGCCTCTCCTATTCCTCAACCTCTTTGACGCCCATGCCCTCACGGACGACCACCTCTTTCTTTTTCAAAGATGCCTTGACGGGATTCCTTTCGAGGAAAAGCTCTTCCAGCTCTTCGATAGTGCGGCCCTTGGTTTCTGGAAGAGTAAAGAACATGAAGATGTACTCGAGGAAGTGTAAGACCACTGTCCGGAGTTAGCTAGTCTGATCAGCAGCTTATTGGAAAAGTGAATACTTACGGAAGATAATATACATTCGCCAACCAATGTTGTCCATCCCCGTCGGCGTAGCGTACATATTGATGAAATTGGAGCCACCGTACACCACGTTCTGGAAAGCCATTCCCTTGGCTCGGACGCGGCTGGGGAGGATCTCTGCAGGATAGAGTGACTGCAAAGGGGTCCAGCTGAATGAGAAGACGATACCGTAGAGGAAAATACAAGCGATGAACCCATAGCCCATGCTGGTAGTGAGGCGATCTGATTCGTAAGAGGAGAGAACATTGATGGGGATATAGATTAATCCTGTGATAAAGGTGCCGTAAAGGAACAGAGTACGGCGGCCCCAGCGGTCGACGAAGCAGCTGCCACAGAGACCACCAATAAAGGAGAATACTGTGTTAAGAGCATTAAGAAGCAGCTGCTGGGACGAGCCAGTGATTCCGGCGTTCTCGAGCATGACTGGCATGAAGTATCTGCTTGATTTAGCACTGCTTGTCTAGTCATGAGCGGGAGGACTCACGTAATGACTGATCCACCAATGAATTGTGAAAAGACGCAAACGAGGAAGAGAAGCCAGAGACGATATAGCATGTCCCGGGATGAGAACAGGATTTTGTAGTCCCACCATCGCCGACCCCCTGTCTCTATCTCGAAGCGAATGCCTTCCTCGATTTCACGGCATTCATGGGCAACAAGCGCAGATTCAGGATTACCATTACCATGATATTTGATCAGCATCTGTCGGGCTTCTTCGGGTCTATTGTTGGCAAAGAGCCACCGAGGACTCTCGGGCATGAAAAAGGCCACCGCCAAGACGATGACCGAAGGAGCAGCCTGAATTACAACTGGGAGTCTCCATGACCAGTTGGTATTCATGAACCCAGTTCCATAAGCAATCCACGTGCAGGCTGTGGAAGAATTGTCAGCGAGGAATGGTATGTGATAAGTATGAGGTCGTACATAATGCCCCTATATAATATCCCACGACGTTATATAACCCTCCGAAGATTCCACGCCATTGGGGAAGAGCAATTTCCACCAGATAGATCGGTGCCGATGTGTTCGATATACTGATGCCCATCCCGATCAAGAACCGGCCACCAATGAACTGGGCAACCTTGGGAGCGGAGGCTTCCAGTATTGTCCCCACAATGATGATCAGTGAGCCGGTAAACATGCCAAAGCGCCGACCAAAGGTATCTGCGGCGGGCGCAGCAACCACCGCGCCCGCCAGATTGCCTATGGCATAGATGGAAAAGAGTATACCAGTGCCACTACCTTGCATGCGGGTGCCGAAATGCTCGTGGAAAGTGGGCATAGCATTAATAGAGGACATAAGGGTACCGTCAAATCCGTTCATACAACAGTCTATAATGTCAGCAATTGAATGAAAGAATCGTAGCAGAGAGGTATATAGAGAGTCCCTTACTTAGGGTAGTTAAAGCAACAAGACCATACAAACGGACCATTGCCCACGACCAGGGCGACATGCGCTCCTTGGTGAGAGCATCGTTGAGCCCAACGGACAGAACCTGCTGCCGTTCGATGTTGTGGTTGGAGCTCGCATCATCAACCGCCTCTCGGTTTTCCACTGAGGGCTTGCTTTCAAGAACTGATCCAGTGCCCATGATAACAGATAAAAGAGAGGTGGATAAGGCCTTGCTGGGGAATCTGGTTCATCCCCACGGGGAAGTGATCGGTATATAAAGTCCTCTACCCACATAACACAGGCATAGTGCCTGTTAACCCCAGATTTTGGCTCGTGCTCCTGCTTTCAACACGGTGAAAGATCCGCACTGCTCCCCGCATCAACGCACGTAGAAGAAGCAGCTGGTGCAAGTTATGGATGCATGATCAAGAAAAAAAATGGGGGAGCATGTGGTTCCGTCTTGCATGGCGAGGACGGCTAACGGGATGCGACACGGGGAAAGGTCCGCTCTGCGATAAAAGCCTTGTACTATAGGGTTAGAGTTATGCTTAGTGGTGGTTCGTCTTAGGGCTATGGGGCCTTGGGGTGGAGATCCTCGGGTCGCTTACTGGTGGCAACGGCAGGATCCAATCTATTTGTAGGTAAGTTTATTTCAGATCGGAACGCCCAGCAATAGTCCAGTACTCCGAAGTAAGTTCTAGGTCTTCTGAAAACTCAAATGGGGTGATGTGCTGTCTCAACACCGTGTTTTTTTCCCCCTAAGTCTTCATCGTATACTGAACCAGTTCTGTCATGCTGCCGAGGTAAAACCCTTACAAAAATCGCGCAAGTTTGAAGATGCTCAAGTCACGAACTCTGGATTCGGAAAGGTACAGTTCTTTCGGGAGCCAATCCGTGACTTTGCCTGCTGGTCGGCCGGCTCGAGCCTCCAGGTGGACATCCTCACGCCCTAAAACCATGAGTCCAACGGCCGTCCCCGAAAGCCACGCTAGTACCATTCCATCGCCATTAAAACCGGCTGTAATCCATTCGTTCGCCGGCGTACTTCCGGATTCGGAGGCCGTTGCTTTGCGTTTATTGGAGGCCCTCCGCCGCTTCGTGAAGGTTGGACTGACTTCCCCGACAAAAGGAATGAGATCGGGCGTAAACCCCATACATCCTGACCATAGTTGTAGTACGCGGGCATGCTCGCCTTGAAGAACGGTTGACCAAATTCCACTCAAGTAAGCGCTGATAGTAGGGTCGACACAGTTATCCTTCCAAATCCCAATCTCATCCATCCCTTTGCCATCTGATTTATATAAACCGCCACCCAGCATGATCTCACCACCAGGGCTATGAGGGCCTGCGGATTCTCGGGGTCGCTGTGTGATATACTCATACCCTTTCTTGCCAATAATACTCCAGGAGCGAGAGCCGTCTAGATGAGATGAGGGGCCGTCAGCTTTTTGGGCAGACATATGGCCACGAACAGGGAATATTTTATCTTTCAGCCCAGGGATCAAGTTCGGCGCATATGCATCAGTAGCATGGACAACGTGTGTGGCGCGTATCTGACCACGGGACGTGTACAAAAGGTAAGGTGCAGTGTCGTTATCCTCCATGTGTATCTCCCTGACGGTGGCTCCCGTTTCAATGACGAAGGACGATTGGTATTTAGACTTTAGTTTCATGTAAATCGAAGTAACAAGTCGGTAAGGCCACATGGCGCCGGCACGGTACGAAATCGCTCCGAGACAATGACTGCTTGCGCCAAATTGCTGGGCCCCTGTCAGCTGGAGGATATTTCGCTAGTCACAGCTCACCTACCTCCTGTGCTTGCTTAGCGTCCCAAACCATAGTATCCTCGGCGTATTCCGGGGCATCTTGTCGTAGTTCTTGGACCATTTCCTGCGCTTTATCCCACATTGTCTGTTCGGTAAACAGATCCACAGTTTCCACTTCCCTGGCCTCTGCTTCACCAAGACCTTCGTCCTTGACCAATTCTAAGATTGTAGGAAGATGTCTAAGTTGGAAATGGAGCACTCTTTTCGCTTTTTCTTTGCCGAGCAGCACCTTCAGATCTGAATACGTCAAATAGGGAGAACATTTCAAATGACCGCCGTTTCTTCCTGTTGCACCGCTGCACACCTGGCGCGCCTCCAAGATCACAACCCTTTTCTCTATGCCCAACGCTTGGCATTCCGTAAGAATCGTGTAAGCTACACTTGCCCCCGAGATACCTGAGCCAATAATCACAACATCCGCTGACTGAGGAAGCTCCTCCGATCTTGCGTTAACTAGCTCTGGGTATTTCGGATCAGTCTGCCAGAACGAAACAGTTGGATCTGGGACTGGAAATTCGGGGGTAGCGATGCGACGTAGAAGGGCATTACTCTCGGCGGCATTCTGCGAGAGTTCTGACCAGAAAGCAGCTAAGGCGTGATAAGTTTCACTTATACTGGACAAAATCGCTCCCATTATGCGAATGAAAAGTGATTATTTCAGAAAGAATGGTCTATCCCTTATTAATTAATATAGCTCTGTTGGGGTGTTGAAGAATGCTGGGTTACAATAGCTGTTGTTGACCAGACTGCAAATTGGAGTGAGAGAGCAGTATTAATGCAAACTTGTATACTGTAGTAGGCAGCAGTAGTAGTTGGGAAATGGGATGTTTGGCTCTCCAACTTTGAATGAAACTCCCCACCAAGCTAACCAGATGTAGTTAGCCAGTAAGTATGAGTCCGTTCCATGGACTTTGATCTCTAATGACCTTAAGTTTCTTGAGCGTATCACTACTACGTATTAATGAATCGGAAAACTACCATCTTCGAGAAAGGGGATATAACATTCAATCCGTTACTCATTCATAGCAAAATATAGGGGTATAAGGAAATGGAATCCAGACAACACCAATTCGGGATTATAGGCTTCAGTCGTCTTCTCGTCGATAAAGATGTTCGTGATACTACTCGCTTCTGAAATCGTCGAATACTCGCTTAGATAGTGGGGATAAAATGCTTCGAGGAGTCTTCTTGCTCGCTGAAGGACTCCCGGAATGCTGCAATACCAGCAATGATGCCGATGGCCATGAAACAGAGGGAGATAATGGACCAGATAACACCCCAGCAGCGTGAAGAGCCGCCATAGCGTTTGGCAAAGACGCTGGCATCTGAAGTGTTGACCTTTCGAATAATGAGGTCGTCGCACTGTTCAAGGTGTGGTTAGCAAGAGCTAATAACATGGGTTTCGGGAGACTCACAATATCCCAGACGCTGTAAAGAGCAGACATGACACCGATGAAAAGCTGCGGTCACATCAGTAACCCGGCTGTTGATGAGGTACACAGTACAGGTTAGTTACTTACCACCACCCACTTCAGCGCTTCTCCATGTGCAATGAACCAACACGCCACCAGCAGCCCGACCGCTAAGAGAATGGTGACGATGGTCAGCCAGTCTCTTCGGGCCCACCACAGCGTAAGCAGGAAACAGACACCCAGAACAATGCTAGCAACTTTGCTCGCAACAATATCGAACCCCGCGAAAATCAGAAGGGCGCCGATTATGGACGATCCTAGGTATCCGGCAGGGAGGGTGACGGCGCTAATTCCTCCCCGCATATGTGTGACTCCTCCTTCATGGGGATCAAGGGAGATCGATTCAACTTTGCCTCCGGTGCAGCATGCGGTGATCGCGTGACCAAACTCATGGAAAGCAATAACCAGCATCTAAAAAAACGGTCAGACTACCGGTAAAATGGATATTAGCAGACCAAGTAAGTCCTTCTCACCTTGAAAGGCCACAGTGACCATCGGAGATAGGGCAAGTTCCATAAAAGTGCGATAACGACCACATACACAGCCATCACTCCTAGCGTCACCGCTTGTGTGTGAGTGACGGTTAGGTCGCGCTTGGCGAGATGAGAGCTCGCGGCATCGAGAGCTCTTGTATCGAGCATCGCATAGTGTGGTGCCATGTTGATTTTACCTCTTTACAACGTCCAACAACTGAAAGGAGGTCTTTGTGCTGTTTATTGTATCTTGAAGTCGAATATTTATGAGTGCTGCCTTACGCGTCTAATAAGTAGATACTTGCCTAAAAGGTATTAGTGTGTGGCTGGTCAAGGGGTATTTTTAGCATGTTTGTACGTGGCTGACCGATGTAAGGCTGGCCAATCACTGCCTCAGGCGTGGGTGTCAAAAAATGATTCTATCAAAGTTTACACCGATCAGTCGTCCCTCTCAGTTGGATCAGGAGGATCAGTCAATAGCTTACGTAGGTTATTTGATTTCCCGAAACATGGTTCTCTATTTAGTACGTATTGACTTTTTTTAGACTCTTGTTCTAATGCTCTGCCACAAGTTCAGAGCCTACCCGCTACTGCATCAGCACCTAATTCGCACCGCACCGTACGGCAAGTGGATCATTCTTCAGTCTAGTTGCTGGATCCGTCCTCCACTATCTGGCCTAGTCCATGTGGTTCTCAACTGTCAACTAGACCCGTTTGGAAGGTCTCTTCAGCTTTTTCTCAGCAAAAGAAACATATCAGACAGCAGTGCACGGCTGCAGTGTAGAGTCTAATATGGATATGGAAGTTGCTAATTCAGGTCTATTCGAGATATAAAGAGTAACGAGGAATACATCTAGCATACACCACATTGGTTTCATTCATGCAACTTATTGATACAAGACACGTCTATATACAAGTGTTATGGCCATTCACGGCCATGCTTCCCATGGGCATTTCTCCTAGCATTCTTAAATATTATGCGACGTTTAATGGGTTCGCAAGATCTCTCAAATAAACCCAGCTTCGGAATTCTGCCTATATTTGGGTTTCTGAACGAAGGATATTCTCTGCCCTAACAGAACCTATATACAAATAATTTCGCGAGACTTTGAATAATATTCATGCTGGACTGTAATAAGAAACTTCGACCGCCTGTCCCGACACTTGGTATGGGTCATTGGTCCAAGGGGAATATGCGCAATTTCAGAGTGAACTTAAAGACGTGAACCATTCTTAAAACTTCCATGTCTCCCTGCACCGCGACTAAATCGAGCAGCTCCTTTGATGCTTTCAAGGTCCAAAACTTTCACGCCCTTCTCATGCTCATGCCTCAGTGCATCCTGAAACGAGCTAGCCTGGTACGCGCTATAGTAGCAAGAGTCCCGGTCCGCGTTCATACAGAGCTGCGGAAACGAAAGCAATTGCTTCGCAATAGCTGTGGCCTCTTCCATAGCTTTCCCCTTTGGCACAACACGATTCGCTAACCCCATAGACAAGGCCTCAGTCGCACTGACTGGACGTCCAGTCAAAATCATATCAAGTGCCCTTCCCAACCCAACAACTGCCTGGAGACGAACTGTGCCTCCGTCGATAAGGGGCACCCCCCATCGTCTGCAGAATACCCCGAACACGGCATCCTCTTCCACCACGCGGATATCGCAGAGTAGGCTTAATTCCAACCCACCTGCCACTGCATACCCGGAGACAGCACCGATGATAGGCTTCTGGACCTGCAGTCGTGATGGGCCCATCGGGCCTAGAGATTGTTCGCCAGATTCCGGTGGCGCTTGAAAGTGACTACTACGTCTTCCTTGTGTTTCGCTGCCGATAGCGTCGCGACTACCTTGTCCAGCTACTTCGTGAAGATCGGCACCAGCACAGAATGTATCGCCCATCCCAGTGAGTATACATACTTTCTGTGAGGGGTCGTTTTCGAAAGCTAGGATTTTCTCGTAGAGAAGCTTTGCGGTAGTTGGGTTGACGGCGTTCCTTCGATGCGGTCTGTTGATTTTTATAGTAGTAATTCCGTCACTTGTGGAACTCACAAGAACTGAATCTGAATCGGACTGCATATTGATGTTTTAGATTCTGTAGGAAATGAGCGGGCACTTTGATGGTAAAAGTGCGGAGCTGATGATTTGTATCCAAGCGTTTAGCCTCGGGTCTCCACAGATCCACTTCCTGGGACTTGGACCGAGGCGTAGCCCTTTATAGAAGAGCAAGTATACATCCGTGATCAAATCATATACCAGGGATGACCTGTCGTATATACTAGCTGGTTAGCAAATTAAAATCAAAAAGACTGTGCAGGTATACTACTTTGGGTGCAAATCCTACTTTTCCGTCTTCACATGCATTCCAAGACTGCCCTCACGGCCAGAGCACATCAACCACATAAACACACGAACACGACAGAAGACTTAAGTTTCATTTGATAAGACGTCTATAACTGGACTTCTGAGCATGAGCTACCGCTAAGAACAGCAATATCATAATCAAACACGCAAGCGTAGGACTCATATATATTATAAAGCAAACCCATGAATC
The DNA here is from genome assembly GCA_030556085.1 of Aspergillus tamarii. NCBI lineage: Eukaryota > Fungi > Ascomycota > Eurotiomycetes > Eurotiales > Aspergillaceae > Aspergillus > Aspergillus tamarii. Next base: position 2,524,406 of record JARVTJ010000005.1, on the reverse strand, counting down.
ATTAAAAATGTTCAAAGATAAGAAAAGAACCAAAGGCATACCAAACCAAACCAAACCCTCAACCCTCAACCCTCAACATCCCTCTTTCCCTCTCTCCTCCCTTCCCTCTTCCACACAAACCACCCAGCCGTAATCAGAAACTTCAGTCCAAAAGCAAACCACAAACTAGCCGCCATCTCCGTGACCTTCGACAACCCCCCAGCAGTCATGGCGCCCAAGAATAACGCCAGAAAGGCCCCTGCCCTTCTATTGCGTTTTGGGTTGACCTTCTCAGTCAGCTTCGGATCTACTAGTAGATCGCAGAGCAGCGTAGTCAACACGACAGTCGGGATCTCATCGATACCCAGCACCCGGGACGCTACGATTTGTCCGCCTGCTTGGAAGGATAGCAGAGAGATGGGGAGAACTTGCATCCACTCGATGGGGGCTCGGGGATTTTCGGGTTTGGGGTTGATGACCCCTAGCTGGACGAGGATGGCTGCCGCGAGAAGGGCGGCGGTTTGGACGGCGAAGGATAGAATTAGGGTTGAGCGGCGGCGGGGCCCGAGGATCCGCGAGACGTGGATGAAAAGAATGTTGCTGGTTATGAAGACCGTTAGGGCAATTAGGGATTTGGCCCAGAGATAAGCTGGGTAAGCTGGCTGGCCTGAGACGCCTAGGGCTATGAAGACGCTGTTTCCTGCGGGTGGTTGGTTGGTGGTTGTTTGGGAGGAACTATGAGGTGAGGTTGAGACATACCTGTTTGCATACTGGCGAAACTTCCCCAGGCGTTGAACGATAGGCCATCTACAAGACCACTGACGAAACCACAGATGATGAGGACGATGTCAGTGTGCGTGGTGTCTATGTTGGTGCGGAAGTGCCGCACCAGTGATGAGCACAGCGTAGTCTCGTCTTGATTATCTGCGAGGGATGTCGCCGCGCTGCATCCATCACCCCAAGTGGCCCCTGTTTCTTTTGAATTATCTTCTATTTTGGATACAGGTGGATTGGCAAGTGATGACGGGTGCCAGTTGATAGACTGATTCTTTTCTGAAGCTGGAACGAGAGGGAGGTCCCCCGATGAAGAGGGAGGAGGAGGAGGAGCGTGATGCATAGTGTTACTGGTAGGTTATAAACAGTAATGAGGACTATACGATGGGCTAAGAAAGGGGTAGAGTGCTGGTTAGCAAGGGCTTCGTTCAGAGGACGGGCAATAGGAATGCAATGAACTAACAACTCCCTCTACTTAAGTTCAAGCCGGTGGGACATAACTATGCTACGAAGATCCTCTCCACCCCCAAGACACAACATCTGTGCCAAGGGGAGATACTGAAGTCATCAGCCCAACGCGGGTTAACCCGACATGTGCCCTCTAGATAACGAGAAGTAAATATATCCCTGCAGAACTCGTGCTGGAGTTACATCCAGAAACAGCATTTCAGACATGAACAACTCCACTATCCCAGGATATCCCCATTTTTATAGCAACCTGGACACCTTCAGACCGGCCAATATCTGGCATATTGCGTCCGAACAAACTTCATGTAAAGTATTAATTGGGTACCGTGTTATCATCTCCTCTACCTGAGATTGGATTCGTCTCATAGATCCACCTTGGCAAGCCCTTGGCGCCATCCGAAGGCGTCATGACTGCATGCTGTTTTCGTTGCGGCGTTCCGTTCGTCGGGGCCTAACCAGGGCTTTAAAGTCTAAAGTCAATAACGACAACATGAACCCAAATGCTGACTTTCTTATCCGTGGTCTTCCGCCGATCGGTGGGTTCGCCAAGGTTTCTTTTCCCCAGGCATCTCTGTTTACCGGGCGTTAGAAATAGGAGACCGCTAACTGATCAGAAAGGGTGGGATCTTGGCAGATGACGATGAAGCGGGAGAAAATTGGTCCGTCTCCCCAGATGAAGTGTGCCCCGTTGTTTCTTTTCTCTTCTTTTCTTTTTCTCTTTCGGTAGTCCGGGGTCGGTGGGCTGTGTTTCGTTGAAGTGGAGATTTGAACATGATAACGAACCTTAGGATGGACCACCGGTAACAAAAAGGATTTCGATCCAGAATATGAAACGTGGTTGGCTCAACACAACCAAAATCGACAGTCATATTGCGTTAAAACATGTGGCAAGGATAAGGGTTTATCCTAGTGGTCACGATCATTGTCAAGAGGAAGAAAAAAAAAAAAAAAAAAAAGATCCGTATCATCTTCCACCGCAAGAAATAAATACATACAAATCGCCCAGTCTGGGCCCTAGGGTGAAGAAACCAGCGTCTGCCAAGACGATCGGCAAACAAGCGAAGTCGAGTGGTCGCTAATGGTATCTAGTTACTTATCAGTTTCTCTTAAACTTACTTGGCCCAGGGATGATCTTCAACAAACGACGGTTCGTTGTCTGGCTATAGCCGCTATACCCAGTGTTCTGGCTATGAGGGAGCACAGCCTCCCACGCACGCGGAGTACTTCCCCTCGTTTCTTTTGCTTCTACCTTAGTTTCAACCAAGCCACGCTGGGGAGGATTAGAATTATTGGCCTTGGCAGATTCTCGGCTCAGTGTCTATCACTTTTTGTTGCCTTTGGACTCAAGCCCCGTTTTTATTTTATTTTATTCTCTTTTCTTTTCTTCTTTGCCGGAGTCATCCGGACTAAGAAACATTCCATAAGGCATCTAGAACATATTAGAAGGTCTGTATCATATTGTCCTTTCTTTGTTTCAGAGAAAGGTCTAATACATCACTCTGTCAGAGTATAAAGTAGCGACTGAACTGTATAATAAATAACAAAAGCAATGAAACTGCCCAGGAAACCATCCCCGCTACCCTCTCCCGCACAAGAATCACGAATAGCGTATGCTTATCGCTCCTATGAGCTATTTCTCTAGCTCAGACAAGTGTGACGCTTGCTATTTCTCGGCACTTCCCTCTGTATCTTGCTGGTAAATCCTACTATTGGCCAACTTTACGAGGGCGTCTCAGTAAATGACCGTCGTGTGCAAGACGAGACAAGGTATTTTCTCATCAAGACAACTTCTTTTATCCTGATCGAGGCGGCGTATTCATCCTTGTCACAGTCGTAGGGTTAGTAATGATAGATCCAAGTCACCGTACAGAAACACTTGCAGCACTGCCATCTCTAGTTGAACTAGAAATTGCGCAATACGATAATGTGCTACATATAAACTCTTGGCGCAATCACTATTCAAGAAAGAAAGAAAAAAAAAAGAAATAAAAGGTTGTGCTATCAGAGCATTGTAAGAATCGCTGAGAGAGTTCCGTAAGTTTCTTTGTGCCCTCGCACTTTCAAACCTTGAAACCCTTAATTATTTCTTCACGTGCAACAGTTCAAGGTTAAACAAAGACGAAACAACTCCGGACTGGAGGATGCTCGGCTCTCAAACCCTTTTTGGAGTTGGCCATCGGTTGCATGCGAGGGGGTGAGAAATGCTGCATTCCCGGCTTTCTGAACGCCCCAAAAGGGGAAACCCTGACTGGGGTTTAGGGCACCAAAATCAGACTGAAATGCTAATGATAGATCATTCAACGGCTTGAATACTCTTGGTCGGATATTTATGCACTCTTATAAGACTCAACTATGCCCGAGCTCGTCAAGACGTGGTTGTATCTATAGCTGCAACAAAAAACAAAAAGTCGGTAGATCACAATTGTACGAAAAAAACCCCATTTTGGGTATAGATAATGTGAGTCATATGTTTTTACCTTTGTTCAACTTGTCAACCTCATAGATCCAATAAGTGAATTCCAACATTTTTGGCTCGTACTTGTCAAAAATCTAGACGCACTGTACATATATAGGTACTAGTAGGTCGATACATTCGATGTCTCTATTGATCAATCGCCTGTCGCGAGGGAGGCACACAAACAAGCGGCAGCATTGCGGTCGCAAAACGATAGGAACGATGGATATATATGACTAGATTGAGCGAGCACAATTATTGGGTCTATGCTTCTTTGCAAGATTGATGTATGCAGGAATTGCATCGTAACTTAGGGCTAGGAAATTGCCTAATTCGGAAGTAGTTCCTAGCCGGCAAAAACAAGAAAATAATTCGGACCAACTTCGACTCCGCCTTCCGCCTTCCGACTCTCACTCTGGCATCCGCACGGATGTGGATCTCCGTCTACTACGACGCCTTGCAAACTCATAATCTTCGGTTAATTAGTCAAATGTAAATGGGGTGTACTGTATCCATTCAGGGTACACATTGGCCATGGCAGATCTCAACGACCGCCCTGCAGTGGTCGTTGAGCAGAGTCCGATGACTGTTAGCTACCAAACCCCTAAAAACCCTTCTTGCATGGTCTGTGCGCGAAGAAAGGTCAAGTGTGATCGCAATGATCCTTGTTCTGCATGTATCAAACGCGGAGTTGAATGTGTTTTCCCTACTCATATCCCTCCACGCCGCCGCAAGAGGCAGCGCTCGGAGGAGGATCGCCGACAAAGCGGCTTTTCCTACCAGAGTCCTGTTAGACAAGACAACGCTGCGTCAGCTCGTATCTGCAACATAGACCATCCAGCAACCACACACAATGCTTTCCCTAGTGCTTCAAGGGCTGAGCAAGGGATGCTGCTCACAGGCGACGGGAAATCCATCTATCTGGACAGGTTGAGCTACCTTGTAAATGAACAACGATACACAAACGGCTAACTGGTAAGATAGTAATGTCTGGACTAGCGTCAGAGGCGAGGTCAGGATTCCCTACCCAACCTCCTCGTAATGCAATCTAACTCTGTGTCTAGCTTCCTCGGGCGGAGGATGTGTTACGGGACATGTCCGACAACGGTTCAAATCGTTCTGCTCAGGAAGCGGATGACGAAACCTCCTTAATCATGAGCGGAACAGTGAAGAAAAGCCTGAGTGAATTCCATCCCTCCCCGCTACACATCTTCAAACTTTGGCAAGCTTTCCTTGAAAATGTCAATCCATTGACCAAAATACTGCATGGTCCAACCGTCCAGCAACAGCTTCTAGAAGCCAGCGGCAGCTTAGACACAGTCTCGAAGGAGTTCGAGGCATTGATGTTCTCTATATACTGTATCGCATTGGTTTCACTGAAGGAAGATGATGTACAAAATACTTACAAAGAGAGCAAAGCTGTTTTACTCTCAAGATCCCGACGCGGAGCTCGTTTGGCTTTTACCAAGGCTGGCATTTTACGTACGTCAAAAACCGTAGTTCTCCAGGCATATGTTTTGTACTTGGTAAGACTATCCCTGATACGCTGTGATCTTAACGCTAACTTTGTCCGACAAGCTTTCCCTGCGTGCGTCCTCTGACCCGCAGTCTATTTGGTCCTTATGTGGCGTTGCGGTGCGAATGGCTCAGCGGATTGGACTCCATCGAGATGGATCTGAGCTTGGATTGTCAATTTTCGAAACTGAAATGCGCCGCCGTCTTTGGCGACAGCTCTCAATATTAGATGCCACTACGGCACAAAGTTCTGGGATCGCTTCGCAGCTTCCGTATTTCTCTGTTGACGTCCTACCCCCATCAAACATAAATGACAGTGAGCTTGACCCACGCATGACGGATCCGCCTCGCGAACATAATGGCGCAACGGAAATGATATTTGTCCTTGCACGAAATGAATTTGGTGAATGGATGAGGCGCTGGTCCAAGGCCGGTGGAGAATCCCATGGAGGTCGAGGCTTTTTGGCCTCTTCCTCGCTGTCATACGAAGCAAAAGATCAAGCAATCAATGAGCTGAACCGCGCGTTCGAAATGAAATTCCTGCAATATTGCGACAAATCCATTCCACTGCACTACATGTCAGCTAGACTTATGCAGACTGTGGTATGCCAAATGAGATTCTCCGCACATCATCCCCGCCAGTATGGCGAGAAAGACCATATATCACTAGCGGAAAGAGATTTTGTCTTCTCCACGTGCGTGCAAATCATGGAAGGATTCGAGGATTGTCAGAGCAACGAGATCATAGAGCGATATCTGTGGCACGTGGACAACCACATCCCGTGGGATGCGTTGATTTATGCACTATATGAGCTCCGGACCCGCATCGATGAAGGAGAAACCCAGAGATCGTGGGTCCTCATTGACAGTATATACAGTCGGCATTATGACCAGATGAGAAACAGGCCCAAAACTCCTCTTGACATTGCAATGCAGGGGCTGATTTTGAAGGCTTGGAAGTCCCATTCGGAGGAGCGTACTCGACGCAATCGCTCTCTGTTGCCCCGTCCTCATATCGTTTCGGTATTATCTGAGAGATCGGAGAGAGACACTTCATCTCATCAACCGAGGTCTGAACCCAGTATGTCAGAATCAGGGACCCCACAAGGACGAACTACGCAAGATATCACCACACCCGGTAACGTTGGGATGCTTGATCCCCTTAACAATTTCGACCTCAGCCCTTTGGATTGGAGCCAGTGGGATGATCTTCTAGAGAATTTCCAGCTAGAATATACAAACAGTGAATTATTCTCGACGAACGCTTGCTGAATAATCATTGGCCGGATCCTCATACTGGTTCTCGCAAGGCCCAAGATGCATGCAACCCATTATGTCCATCACCTCCGTCTATTCTTCCCCAAACCACCACCGACCACCATTCAATGACATCACATATCCCGCATATCTAGGAGCCCTAAGACGTCTCCACATGGGCTCTCTCCAATATCTGTTTTACTCGCCATGAACCCCTAATAAAAGACTTATGAAGCTTGGGCCCTACTAGTCATCCCAGAGCCGTGTAAATTAAGAGCCGTATGTTGCAGAAAGGGTTCGCGTGAGATGTGTATTTAAATTCTTTTCTCGTGACGATGTAGGTAATGCTAAAACCAGGAATGATCTCGGGGATCCTTTTTCATTACGAAATCTAGACGCAGCCACTCCAGCAGGACTAATTTAGTCCGATCCAACCTTAAGTGGACGCTTAGAAACTTGGAACCGTAAGTTACGTTAATTTCCCAACCCTGTTGGTACCTAAGCTGAATAATCACCACCCATTGGGCCAATAACCAAACTTATTTATTTAAATTTACCAACCCTGAAACCTGAAACAATCAACGTTAACGAGAGTTCAAATCACCATGCCTCCATGGGGGAATAAATCATGAGCCCCCCAGTCCTTGAACGAGTTCGAAGCATCATACATAGAGCCAAGCACTCCGCAAAGCTACGAAGGAGGTCGACTATGTAAGTGAACACAGCAGCGATAAACTAAACCCACACCAGTGACTGAACCAAAATCTCCAGTAGTGCCAGCACCCAGAAGCAATCAATCTGGAGAAGACTCCCAGACAGCGTTCTGGTGAAGGTTCTCGCACAATGCGAGCTACAGGATATCTCTTCCCTCCTGCTCTCTTGCCGCATACTGCGCCGCAGAGTCTCTTACCTTGAATATGCAATCTCCCAGGCCTATCTCCGTCACCGGACCCGGCCATATCAATATATCACAGAGACGGGCCATGAGCTCGTCCCCTCAGTCGGAGATGACCTAACCTTCATCTCCAGTCTATTTCCCCCGCCACCACCCCAGTACACCTCGACTGGAGTCGGGGATGACCTGCCCGAATACTCATTCGGGTATCTAGCCGACCTAACCCGCTGCTGGAAGACTTGCATCAAGCTATCGTACTACCTAGCCGAGTACGTAATCCACCAACACCTTCAGAAAGACTCCTCGTGGTGGTCCTCGAAGACCGAAAAAGAGGTCGTCTATAGTAAAGGCGTCGGACTCCTCCAATCCCGCCTCTTATCTCCCGTGTATGTCGTATCCTATATTCCTGAAAAGTCATTGCCCAATTAATAATTAGAAAAATAGAGCATACATCATTTTCTTCCTCGAAACGCACGCCTCGGAACCCCAATCCTCAACTAGATCTACTAACCCACAGCATCAATCCCTCAAATCTCAGCAATCCATCCTCCAACAACCTCCCTTCAACAACACCCAAACGCTCCTCTCAACCCACCACGCAATGCATCTCCTCTGCTCTTCCGTCCGCCACCTCATGGCCCCTGACATCACTTCCGCTTCTACCGAAGCCTGGCTCGGTCTTCTCCTAACCACCTCCACCCTAGAGCGAATCATGGAGTTCTTCGTCGCGGCTGCGACAGATGAGTCTGTCAAGGTAGCTGCTGCTGGTGCAAACGGCCACTCGCCGACGTGGACGAACCGGATGGAGTTCATGTGGCAGATGCGTCGGGATTGGGGAGAATTCGTTGCCTCGGGGGTGCTCACGCCGCCGAAGCTAAGTGAGGTGTGGTTTGAGGCGGCGCAGAGAGAGATTTGTCGGCGGGGGGCTATTCCTCATGAGTGTGAGGAGGTGGTACCTGTTTTGCATGGGTCCGGGATTGCTTTGAGGTGTGAGTTTTGTGAAGAGTGATCTTTTTTTTTTCTTTTTTTTTTTTAGCCTACAACATATACCATTATATGTATATATATGTGTATATATGAATGACCTTGGACTTGATATTGTGGCGTCCTACATCATAAAAAAAAAAAAAAAAAAAAAAACGCAGCCTGAGGCAAGAAAGTATGTAATTGGTCCATATCAACAACGCCTAGACATCAGAGGCCAGCATGGATCTATGAATAAATTCAACAATATTTACCTATAGCAACCGAGGCGAAATGAGAAAAAAGAAAAAAGAAAAAAGAAATAAAGAAATAACGTGAACATGAGATCTAGCCATGCCTAGAAAAGAAAGAAGGCTGATGACATTTAAAAGGAACATGCATAACTCGTTCATGCACAGCAAGAAGGAAAGTATCCGTATTAATACAATACATTAATAAGAAAGGGGGAGGTATTTCTATCCTGATATCAATACCCAGAGAAGGAAGAAAATCTACTACAGGTTAGCATTGGAGCATAGTTGAAGAGGCTGAGAAAGCCACGCACCATTAAGACTCCGAACATCTTAGCAATCAGCCATCGGTTCCCCGATACTCGGGTCCAGTATTTCATTAATTCGCGCTGTGCGCCTTGGACATTATCCACAACGTCCTCAGTGTTGGCATCTATCCGTTGGATCATTTCGGACTGCTCGCTGACCATCTGCGCCAGTTGGCCGAAGATACCACCCAGTTCATTGATTGTACGTTCGATCGCGTCAATTGCTTCACCGCGTGCCTGGATGTAAGAGTTACTCGTTTGAGCTTCTTCCATCACCAGCAATTGTTGGTCGGAATGCATAGACGGCCGTCCGAGAGGCGACGGATTCGAAGGTTCCAGAGTCAACAGGTCGGAAGAGCCACCCGGTTGAGGAGTCCTCCTGCCGGAGGTGTATAGTGGAGAGTCCGACCGTTGCGTGTCTAATGCCGCCTGCGATTTCGAGGATACCGACGAAACAAAGTTCTCTGTCCTGGAGCGCGATGCTTGGATGTTCTTCGTTCGAACCTCGAGGACTTCTTTGAAGTTTGCTCCGACATCCGCCAGTTTGCCTTGCAGCATAACCACGACCTAGTATTCTTAGCATCACCCGCTCGTGTTGGATTCCGTCTGTGCCGTGTACATACATTATCATTATGCTCTCCTTCCTGGTCCGCTTTTGACCGGTTCGATTTCGGATGTTGGGAGAGAGTGAGAGCTTGTAAAGAGGCGATCTGTTGGTTCAAGGAAGCGAGATCTTGCTTGATGACATATGTCAATTCCGAGATCTCCACCGGCTTGTCATCGAAAAGGGTCTTTCGTTTGGCCACTAGAGGTCTCAGTTATACACCTGTCTTATCCACCTTAGAGCACCTACTCACATTCAGCCAGCCTCTGCAACTTTGCCGTCGTCGCAGTGATACCCCGTCCAATCTCAACAGCCTTCCTGGCAAACTCAGATCTCCTGCCGGGTTGCGCGCCTCCATTTGCGGACCCATTGGCTTGTCTCTTTTGCGAATCCGATAGAAGCGCCTGTCGCTGGGATCCAACTTTGGTGGTGGCCACCCGTTTCTGGGCTTGCCCGAGAATGGCGTGGAACTCGCCGGTGCGATCCTGAATCGATGGGCCGGTCATTTCGCTAGCAGCGTATAGTGAGGTGGAGTACGGGTGATAGTTCGAGGGGGAAGGTAAGCGGACCCCGGGATCTAAGGTAATGGGTTATGCGATTATATGGGGTTGACCTAATCGATAAGGAGGCAATTGTAGACGTGTCCGCTCGTCAAAGCCTCAAGGCAACAGTGACAGGGGGTGAAAATGAGCGGAAAGGAGGTGATACAAGCGGTGTAAGCGTTATGGGAGTGTCATATCATTGCACTTGCAGAGATCATTAGTCTCCGAGAGAACGGGGTTCGGTGAGATGTCGTAAGAGAGAATGGCCGAAGACGTACTTCGCAATCCCGGGGAATTCGTCGTCTATCCGAAACTGGGCAAGGCGCGGGCGGCTATGGCCACGTGATGGACCCGCCACAACCGGTGCCTTACCAGCCACAGTCATCGCTATCTATTCGCTTTAGGCAGGCGAATACTTGAGATACCTTCAGGGGCACGTCCGCAGCAGCTCATTCATTTTGGTAACGAACACACACGATACGACGATCGTTTTATTTTGGATTGGTCTAAGAATATATTTCGAACACGTCAGACGGCCCCAATCTCCCGCCCGCAGCCCAGCCGACGCACACACGTCATCGCTTGTACCACTCATCTTGTTACTTGCTTCTTCTCTTCCGTTCCATCCTCGCAGCTTTACCACTCCACTGGTGCCAAATATTATATCGCAAGTCATATCAGATCTTGGCAGCTTCTTACATCGAGTGAACGCGGCATTTGCGTTGATGCGGTCCATTTGGTTCAGGCGATCTGACCCTCCTATATAATGGCTCGCCCATTTCAGAACCCCTACGAGCCGGTGTAAGTCTATGCAGGTGGATGCATTCTCGGAGCCTTGGGATTATGCTGATCAGGCTTCTTTGCATCTTTAGGGATTCTCCCGGCGCCGATAACCCTTTGTCGCCCCAACCACGTGGCGGCACACCCATATCGTTTAAAACGAACGTGAATCGCGCGAAGACGAAGCGCTGGGTTGAAGCGAAAAAGATTTCTTACGATGGCAATGACTGGGGCGACGATGAGTACGACGAATACGACGAGGACCCAACCCCGCCTCTACCGCAGCAACAACAACCTTTGAATCAAAGCACCGGGGATCTCCCGAGGTTAGCGTCCAGAAACATACCTAAGCCCTGGGCTCTTGGAATGGATCGCTCTCGGTCAATGGACCAGGTAATGACGCTAGGGACCGGGCCTGCGGCAGATAGCCGTAGTCGGTCAGCCGACCGCAACGCAGATGAACAGGATCACAACCTCCCTTTACGCCCGACAGACATCTATAGCCGGTTACGCGAGCAGACATTGGGCCCAGGGAACCCTCTAAGTCTGAGTCGCTCTTCCACAGATCCAGTACCTGTAACTAGTCTGGCAGAACAGGAAGCGAAAGGCAAGCAACCCGAGAACCAGAGTGTTCCTTCAAGACCTCAGAATGATGTCCCTATTATTGGGCTCCCGGATGTCAGGCGTCTCTCAGGATTCGGCGCAGATTTCACGGCCACACCCTCGTCTGACGCCCAGAAAGTCCAACCCGCAGAAACACAGCAGCAAGAACCTCAATTACACCATAACCCCTCTGTCGGATTCCGGTCGGTGGTTCATCAAGCTTTCGACGTTCCGGAGACACCGAGTACTACCATCGATAGTATTACACGGTCGGATAGCAATAGCACGTCAGTAATAAGCCCGATCATTCCTCCTCGTGGCACAAGCGAGATGACGCCAACGATTGAGGAAGAGCCGGAGAGTTCATCCCCACCGAGAGGCTTTAAGCCTGGTCATCGCCGTGATTTGAGTGTTCCCAGTCCAGATAACAGTCCTTTGAGAAGACCAGTAGTCACCAATAACGATACCATTGCCCCCGAATCATTAGCAGAGATGTCGTCGGGTCTTCCATCTGACTCACCTCAGGACCAGGCCACGCCAACATATCAGCAAGCCACCGTGCAACCAACTACCACAGCGGCCGCAGAAGATCGACCTGCACCGCTAAAAATCAGTGGTAACATGTCTCCCCCTGCAAACTCCATTCCCGCCATTGTTCCCTCCTTGAGTACGGAAAACTCACCGCAAGACACCGAGAGTGACCGGCTAAGGAAGGAGATCATCCGTTCTTTGAGCCGAGAGAACACTCCATCTGAGGAACCGGACCCACAAGACAGATCCAGGCCTCAGACGAGTCGGCAGGATAGTCTCATTCCGAGCGAATACGAGCGATACTGGAACGAAACAGCTAGTGCCAGTCCTCAGGAGGAGTTTAAACCCGCCCTTGGGTACAGCCCCGCGCAGAATGAGTCCCAGGATTTATACTCCAGTAGTCCACTGCAGATGTCTACTCCTGCACCTAATGCAGCCCCGCAACAAGACACAACCCCTAAGTTGAAGAGGCGATTCTCTTGGGAATCTGCCTCCTCTGAGGAACAGCCTGCGCCTGCGACAGATGTCCAATCCCCTCCAGTAGGGCCGATCCCCGGACAATATCCTGTGGTTGATGAGAACAGTGTTCAGCCCCAGCCCGAGCCCCAGCCCGACACTGTGGCTCCGCCACCAGTTGAGACACATGATGAGGATAGACGTGATCATGTGCCTGAGAAGCCCAAGCTGACTATTATACCCCCGTCTGCCACTGACAACAATAGCATCGTTTCGGGTCGACATCTCCCAGAAGTTGTCAATGCCCAAACTGTTGGAGATGCCTACTCCCCAGCAGTTGCAAATGAGGACACCGTAGCACCTACGCCTGCACATGCACCAACGCAGTCACCATCTATTGAAGCAAACTTGCTTGGCTTCCGTGATATTCTTGAGTTGAAGACCTCCGACGAACGGGTGCAAGCGTTCAACAAAACCCGTGAACAGTTTATGACGATCGATACCGGTCTAAATAACTGGCTCCGGGTTACTATCCATGCTCACCCGGAGTACGCGGATGTCGTGCAGCAAAGTTTGAAACAGACAACGGATGAGTCCAAGTACCCTGTGCCCCGGGCCAAATTCCCTAAACTACCGTCTCTCGGGAACCTCGTGTCGTCTCACCAGGAAGGGTCGTCCGGATCAGGCCATGTTAGGCGTTCTTCGACCCATCTGGGTTCCATGATGAACAAACAGCATGTGGAACAACGAGGGAAGGATTTCCTCCACACCGCTGGTGTTTTCGGCGGCAAAGCTGGCGAAGCCGCCAAGGGTCTGTTTGCCAAGGGCAGGAGTAAATTTAAAGGTGGAGGGTCAGACAAGGTAGAGCCTTAATTTTCTTATTATGGGTGGTATGTCATGTTTCCTCAGTGCAGGGAGCGAGTGGGGACCAATGGATTATCCATCGCTGCGCCAGCATGTTTTCTGATCTTTGATGTTTTGTTTATGTTCCTATTGATACCATGTCTGTAATTGAACATATCTCCGCACTCAGAATGTGACATGAATGATGCCTGTACATTGGGGTTGAAATTTCTCTTGGTCTTAATACCCTCGTCTGGTTAAACTCGTCTAATATTATGGTGATTTGTAGGGGTTTGAATCGAGTCGGGGTTATCGCAGAAAATTCTCTTTCTCAGAACTTGCTCTAGACCTAGCCGAAGACAATCATGACAAGCGACGGACGGTCCACTTTGGGAGTATCCCAGTGATGAAGGACGTTGGAGACAGCCAAGTGAATCGGTTGAGTTTGGACATCAAGCGCAAACAAGTCCCGTCGGTCTCGGCGCGTAGACCGGCTGAGGGCGCGGTAGCAGACACCGGATATCACACGGATCCTGAGCCATCTTCCGTCCATAGGCACCGTTCCGGTCTGACGCAGGATCTGGACAAGGAAGTAGTAGTCGCTGCTGCACTCGGCTTCAGTGATGCAGATTCGCGATCGGGTCAGTCAGGTCATGCAGTATCCTATCGAGGCACGGCTGGAGATACAGCAGAATTGGAGGTGTCTGACTATGTTGTGTTTGCGCCAACAGGATCCCAGGAGCATTGGGAGTTGCCTGGCGATAGTGCATCCTCGGCGCATCGATTAGCGCCCGTGCAACCTGGCAGGGATTGTCCTCCCCGAAAGCCTTTGTCGAGAAAGAACGAATCTCCCCCGATGACCCCAATTCAGGTGGCCATCAATGACGCGCCTTTGTTGATCCCTGAGTACAAAAGCGACCAGCGGGACATTGGCGACAAAATCCTGGCGTGGACGGAGCAGGCTAACAATATTGATGACAACCCAATGGACCAGCAAAATAACGTTCAGCCACAGTCTGCGTGCGACGAACCGTCTTCCGAATGCGAACCGACGACTACTCGGGCCCCATCGTCTATGGGGAAACGGTTTTATTCCTCGGTCATGGAAACCAAAACGAGCGATCTCCAACGTAGGGAAGGCGACATTAAAGATGATAATAATAATAAGAAGAAGAATAATAACAAGGCAACAACACTGCTGCTGGATCCGAGTCAGCATCGGCGGGGCTCCAGCGTGCCAGTGCGACTACAACCCGTGCCCTCAGTCTCATCCTTGGGCACCCTCGAGGCTGATCGAGACCCGCAACGGCCATTGCGTCGAGTACTCGGTGAGTATAAAACGCTGTTCAACATATTTCCAAGTAAATTAACGTTCTAAAAATCCACTGCGCCAGGCCAGGCGAACTCGTCGCGAGTGTCATTCTTATCGGATGGGGGCGATGGTCAGCACCAAAGTCTTGGCGGCATACTTAGGCCCGATCATCGAGGGCGCAGGCCGAAGAGCCCCTGGCCAGGCGATGAGGCTGAACATGCCTCGCGCCGACTTAGCGGTGTCTTTCGACCTCTTTTGCCAGGCAGTAGACCCCGCGATGCTTCCCAATCCACCGATCATGCTCGCTCCAACCCGTCCGCCCTGCCTGCCTCCAAGCAAGCGCCAGCGCAGACTGCCTTATCGACCATGGATAAGTTGAAGGTTGTCGGCAACAAAATTCGTCGCCCTTCTCGGGGCTCTGAATCCCACGGTGGTGGTGTAAAGACAGGTCAGCCGCACAGGAAGGCGTTAGACAAAATCAGTGTATGTGTCACACTCACTCACTCACTCACTCACTCACTCACACGCCCAAGCTTGCTTGTTAAAGCTCACCCATTCAGTGATATTAATATTCCAATTAGGGCTTCTTCAACCGTCGAGCGGAACATACCCGGCCCAAATCAAGAGCGGCCGAAACCCACGTCCCACCAGTGGTGCAAATCCAGCGTCAGGCCCATTCGCTGGACCGGCTTTATCCCGTCTCATCACAGCGCACATCCAGCTCGGATCACTCTCACTTACCCTCCGCCGAATTTGATCGGCCCCGGTCGAATATCGAGAACCACTCCTTCCAGGGTCAACCTCCTCCCGCGGAAGGATACTTCGCTCCTGAATCCTTCTCACGGCTCAATGATCCTCAAGAACCCGGTACCCCCTTGACACAGCAGATCACCGTCGAGGACGTGGACAGCAATACCATCACAAGTAATCGCATTCCGTCGCCGACCGATTATTTCCGGCATCGACACAGTGGCAGTGGAAGTGGAAATGGTCGACTCACTCCCCAGTCACCGCTCTTCCGACCATCCACGAACCCCCAAACCCCCCCATATCAACAACCCCCGATCGCATCCCCCGGTCTAACATCCCCACTGCGAGCATCCCCCGTCGCCTCCCCCGTCGTTCCCGCCCCACAATCCCCACCCTCCCGCGGCCGTTCCGAGGAAAGAACCTACGCCCAAGACTTAAACATCCGCTCCCGCAGCCCGAAAACCTTCGCCCCGCGCCCAGAAGAAAGACACATCCCCAGCACCGACACCTCCGACCCAGCCTACCACCTGGGTATCTTCCGCCAAAACCCTCGTACTAGTCGCATCGGCGACCAAGAACGACCCTGGAAACTGACCATCCCCGGCGAATCCGACGAGGACAGACCCCCAGACACCGCCCTCGCCTGGCGCCAGCAGACCACCAAGGGCGTCCTCCAATGCGGCAACGGTCGATTACCCACCTACGAAGAGGACGTCAAAGACCCACCCCAGGAAAATCTCTCCGATGAAAAACCTCCTCTCAGCGACACCCCCGCTACTCGTCCCTCGATGCCTCCCCTCTCCCAATCCACGGGAAACATCCACCCAACACGAGGCGAAGGCCGGGTCCTCAACAACGACGCCCCAGTCGAGTTACCTGTCCAGGCGGACGACGATTCCAGCGAAGAGATCCTGATGTCCAGCACGGCGTATCCGGGCCAGGAGTGGAAGCCTGTTGGGTTCTCCGGTTGGGAATAGTAGGGAAAATCGCTTCAATTTCGCTAGTTTGTTAGTTGGCGTGGTAGATACCCTTGCGATCTTTTTTCTTTTTCTTTTTTTACTTTCTTCTTTTTCTTACGTATAATCTTTTCCGGGGTGATTTCTTAGTTTTAAAGAGAACTCTGTACCCATATGTGATCCCTGCGTTTCGTGCATAGCGAGCTTGAAATTTTCTTAGTAATATTTGATGATCGCTAGTTACCTATGAGGAATGAGATATGTCTTTTAACTTGATAGAATGTGATACGTCAAATTTGTATTGATGTATACGGAGCCGATTCATGCAGGATTCATCACATAATTATTTCTTCTGTAAGAATTGGAGTGAAGACTCTATATGTAGGAGTATAATACATTGAGTGAAAGTAAAGAGCGGTCCTATCCCTCAAACACATTCTGCTGCAGGTCAACCCCCATATCCTTGGCCATACTCTGCATCTGCGCTTCCAGCGAATCCTCCATTCCACCGCCGAGTCTCAAGAACTGTCTAATCTTCGTGAAATAGAAGTAGATATCGCTAGTGAAGAGTACGAGTCGGAAGAGGATGTGGCGGCCGTAGTTCTGGATTTTCTCGTTGAGAGGTAGATCGGGAGACTCGACGAGGGCGCGCGACGCCCAGGTACCTGTGATCTTGATGCGGTTGACGGGGGAGCCGAGAAATTGGTTGTTGGCTTGGACGATGCGCAGGTTGCGGCCGATGAAGATGAGTTCCTTGGGCCATTTGCTTTCATCACCGAGAATCTGGCGGATGCCCTTGCGAGCGGCTTGTTGGGCTTCGTAGTGAAGCTGGGCGCGGTCCTTCTTGGAGAGGCCTTCGAAGTGTTGTTGGGTGGAGAGGTCGCCGCCTTGGTAGGGGCGCATGAGGGTGACGGAGGCGAAAATGTCTGGGTTTGTGACGCCCCATTGTTTGACGATGTCGCGGATGGTGGCGTTGTCAAAGGTGAGCAGCGCCTTCCAGAAGCGGGCGTATTGATGCCGGAAGTCTGAGTCCATGTGAATGTAGAGGCCATGGTCGATTAGGACGAGTTCTGGTTGACCCGATGGTTTGCGACGGACGAAGATATTGCCCGGGTGCGGGTCACAGTGTAGAATCCCCCAGAGGAACATCTGGGCTGAGAACAGGTCAATCATTGTGGTCATCACCTCTTTCAGGGATAGACCGAGTCCACCGCGGCCATTCCATCCGCGCCAGTGATCCCGTTCCGGTTTGATCTGGGTTGCGTTCGAGTTGCGGGGAACCTTGGTCGATGTGCTGTTGGACTGTGGGGAATCCATTGGAGTCCCGTGGCATCCTGGGCTACCCTGACGCCAACCACCACGCCAAGAGCGTGTGATAGCATCTTTATCCCAGAGGCGGACGCCCTCGATCCATTCCGCGGTCATGACCCGCTTGGAGCTCAGTTCACGATAAACCTTGGGAATGTAGACACGATTTCGGAGCCGTGACTCGCCTGCAACGAGTCTGGCCATATGCTCCGAGTTATCGGCTTCATTCTCGAAGTCCGTCTCCAGGAATAGGCGCTCGCTGACATAGGGGACCAAAGAGTAAAAAGGGATATCGAACACACGGCTATAGACCCAGGTCACGACCCTATTGTTTGTCAGTAGGTAGCCAAAGCCAGCTCACAAGGAAGGACAAGTGTACTTGAACGCCCATAAATCCCATTGGATCTGCTGCGCAATTTCCCGCTTCTGAACCTTCACTGCAACCTCTCTTCCATCGGCCAAGCGAGCCCAATGAACCTGCGCTACACTAGCGCTGGCTCTGGCCTTGCGCTCCATGACACCTTTAGTGGGATCGCCTGCGAACGATACGCCGAAGACTTCTTCCGGAGACTTGCCGAAATCCTCACGGATGACCTTCTCCACATCCTTCCAATCGTTCTGCGGGGCATCGTCGAACATACGCGAGAACATCTTCTGGAACTCGGGTGGTAGAATGGCCGACTGCATGGCAACGGCCTGACCGATCTTAAGGTAGAGGCCGCCATTCTGCCGCAGTAAATCCGACAGTCTCTCGGCGTTGCGAGTGTGTAAATGGTTGATGGACTTCGCGAGGAGAGGATTTGGTCGAAAGTTGATCTTGTAGTCCAGAGCCACAATTAAACCTAAGGCGAAAGTTCGGGCTGTTCTCGTCAGGGATGATGCGTAGAACTGGGTGTCAATCGCATAGACCACACCGGTGGCTAGCGATAGATAGACCAGGCGTCGGAGCCATTTGCGGGACCGATCATAGGTCTTTGCGGGGGCGGGTTTCCCTAGCTCGCTCGGGGACGGCGGGACGAAAGGTTGGTAAGCACCTGGGTGTACAGATCGAGTGGACTGAGCGAATACGGAGTGAGGAAGAGAGCGAGGACGTAGATTCGATTGGAGGATAGAGCAGGTGGTCGTGCGCACAGTTGGAGTGGTGGACCGCAGTGCGCGGGCGAACGACGTCATTGACGCCATTCGAAGGTGTCATGGGAGGGGGAAAGAGATATTGATCAGACCAGGTTTATCATGGCGCACTCATTCAAAATATTAGTCGGAAACAGAGAATTATAAGAGGTCAATGAATAAGGAAAAGTAAAGGACAGGACGGATATGTTGAGGAAGAAAACGAGGAAGAGATGCTGACAAGTCCAGACCCTTAATTAAATGATTTCATTATGTCCGCGGAATCTCCGCGCCTAAATCCCGTGATACCAAACATCGTTTGCAACATGTAACATAGTTAGAACTTAGTTATATCTATACATCGACTTATATATATACATTTGCAGACTATAATTCCTCATGCACTATCCCATTGTCGAGCTCCTCCTCCTCCTCTGCCACTCCATCTCCCAAAGTTTGGCACACGCTGGCATAATCCCTCATATTGTTCGGGATAATCTCCTCCCATAACCTGTCGGTCTTAAGATACTCATACTGCTCCCGACAGACCTCCTCACTAACCATAGGCAACAATGTCGGCAAATTCATTATCGCCGCCCGCACGAAATTCGTCTTGAAACAATTCCCGAAGTTCGCCAGGGTCTCCGAGTCCGAACAAAGATCGCTGCCATGCAGCATCGGACCACAACGGCGCTTGATAATCTCCGCCGCGTCGTCTCCCAGTTTAATCATCGCCTCTTCATGTCGCGGCGCATCTAAGCGTTTCGTTACGCTGCGTACGGCGGGGAGGAAGGAGTTGTTTCTCGTCCAGAGGTCCCAGTGGGGGACCGTCGGTCGACAACCTTGGTCGCAGATGTGCTCTTGGAATTTAGCAAAGAGATCCCCGGGGCGGGCGGCCAGCGCTGTGACGACTTTCAAGCATGATGTGTTGATTCCAGCCGAAGCGCAGCCAATATTGAGGAATAGAAGGAGAAAAGAAAGAACGAAATAGCCTACGAAGAGGCGCATTGCGATTCTATGGAAGACTTCGCAATGTACTAACAAGTTGCAGAAGTGAATTTTCAGGAGTGCGACTGAGCGTTGCTGAACATTGGGAGGAAATAAGTGGTCCTCGGCCCATTTTATGGGGATGAATGATCGACACTTTCCCCGCATCCATCAATTTATGAATGCATCTCTCTCGGCATCGGAGATGTAAAACGACATAATGCACATGGGAAATATAGTAAATAATTCATGAGAACATGTCAGTAACTTTGTGTCTATGAATCTCGGTTTCACGTATAAACGTCGTTCTTTTGCACGCTACCTATCTCATTCTGTCATCATAGTACACACTTCTTAGGGCTAAATATATATTCACTCGCGAAGTCTCCAGAACCTCACGACTCCATCGGCATCCGATATCACCAAGAGAGAAGAGTCAGCAGTGCAAATAGGCTTGGAATAGCTCGCCCCCTCTAGCTGACATTCAGCTCTCCTTGCAAACTGTTGTTTCGTGTTGGTTGTAAAGTCATATACTTCGGTAAATCCCTCACTAGAGCGAAACATCAACTTTCTCCCTGCATCGATGAACTTGACTCTTTGAATCTCCGCAAATCTCCTCATCAGTCGGTTATCAAATTTCAATCTCCATCCCATCTTCTCCTCTCCCGTGTATGGGTCCAAGACACGGACGCTGCTGTCGCTGGCCCCTACCGCTAGTAGCTTGCCGTCTGGGCTCCAGTCTAGCGAGCGAGCCCAGTGTCTAAACCTCTCGAAACGTGAAATCTCCTCGGCCTTCCTTATATTGTAGACATAAACAACGGTCTTCGGACTACCTTGGCTAATAGCGATATATTTGGAGTCGGGAGAGAAAGCACCAGACCACATCTGTCCACCAAATGGACCCAGAACCTGCAAGCAGGTGCCGTCCTCCGCGTCCCAGATGTGAGCCGTGCCATCCCAAGAGATGGACGCTACGAGCGTTGAATCTGGGCTTATGGCCGCCCACATAATCGTATCAGTATGTCCAAGCAAGTGATGCCGATTCTCTTTGGCCTCGACATCCCAGATGTTAACGCAAGGGAGAGTTTCTGCGTCACGCATCCCGTCCTGAGTAGTGTGATTCTGGGTAACATATACCATTTTCTGCCCGTCGGGGCTAAAAGGTGCGCCATACGATGTAAATTCGCCGTCCAAGGTGATTTGCTTCTCCAAGACATGGATGTCAACGGCTCTAGTTATAGTTGTCTTGAAGCCCTCCACGATCGCCTTGGTCCCTTCTCCACCTAGTTTCCAGCCATGATCAGCCACAAGCTTAAATATAGCGGTGTCCGCTGCCTTGGCCGAAATAGTATCGATATCCACTCTGTTCTCATTCTTCTCTGAAGACACATTCTTTCCGTCCCTGTCAAGCTCCCAGACCACGATCGAGCCCTCTGCGGAAGAGACAAGTGTGTACAGTCCGCATCCGGTTATGCGTGGAGCGAAAAACACCTGCCACACCTCATCTAGATGCCCCGTCAGGGTCTCCACATGTTCCCGTGTGAACGTAGAATAGACGTGGATGTTCTTTTCTACTCCGACTGCAAGGAATCGATCATCGGGACTCAAGGACAGGAACGACCCTACTCCCCCAAGTTGAATTTTATCAAGTTCTTGACCCCAGCGAAAGGGATGTCCTGGAGCCCATGCCGCTGGCTCGCCGTCTGTACTCTGAAAGTCACTCTCTAAGGCGTAGGTGTAGAGTTCCATGAATTTTCGCTGGTTCATGCATCGCATCTTGGTAGACTGAGGTCCCTTATATCCCTTCTCTGATGATTAAAATGCGTGTCAAGATAAGAAGCGAATTCCGGCTATTTGTATCTGTACCAACAAGGCTGGCTTGTGCTTGAGAAATGCTGCCTTATGTGCCAATGCCTCTTTACTGCGGTTATTATAGGGTTACACTAATGCAGCGGCTGTCGACTAGTTCAAGTTCTCATTGGATTTGGCGGGCAGAAATGATATCAGAGGCAGTTGTGACATAAGATGAAAATAAACCAGAATTATACCCCCTAAGCATCTGTGAAGTAAATTATCTAGGGACCATCTCGCTTTAATATAGCTCGACGAGGCTGGTTTACTTATCGGAAGAGTCGGGAGCAGAGGCATAGTAGTAAGTATGTACCCCCAATATGACTATTGATTCGCTTCTAGACTAAGGTTACATACGTTACTCTCTGGTATCTCAGGTACATAAAGCCTATGTAAGATATGTCCTCGCCTTTTACTTCAATATCAAGCATTCCACTGTACGTTATGGCTTGGTTCTATACTTATCATTGATCCAGCTTCTACACAAGCTCATTTGAAATTTGGGTACCTCGAAAGAGAAAATGGAAAGAGGCTTTTAGGGCTTGGGATTCCGGAGAGAATTAGCTTTTGGTTATTAGGAATGTGAAGGATATCAGGTTGTTGTCTGTTGAAAATAACAATGCACTATCTTAGCAACGGTTCCTTCTTTAACGGTGAAGGACATTCCTGCGAAGGATATACATCTACATAACTACGAACAAGGTGTATATTCTAGTGGAAAATGCTGTTGAAACCCTCATGGTTTATCACCAATGCCTTGCTGACGCTATACCTGGTATAGCATAGAACTGACTAAAAAAAAAGGAAATAGAAAAAAGATATAGTTGTATTTTTGATTGAAAGATAGCATTGTGAGTCCTCATGAGGCTGTCTCCGTCTTTATACTTCCTGTATAGTTTACTTTCTGAATGCCTAAGGCAAGTTTTCAGGAAACATGTGAAACAAACACATTTAATCTCACACCGCCCAACAACCTCCGCCCGGCAAAAAAACCAATTTTGCCCAACTTTTGATACGGCGTTTTTTTTTCTTCGTCATTGTTATCTTTACATTTTTTCGGGGATTTCCTTTCTTCTCTAATCTATTTACGTCGCTTATATATCGGTGCTATATTTGCATCTTATTTATTCGCCTTCCTGTTTTCATTTCAATTTGCGGGACCATTATAAACAACATGGGCGACAAGAAGCGCAAGATCGTCGAAAACAACCCCGAGGAGGTCATTGAGCCCGAAGGAAAGAAGGCAAAACGGGAGGAGAAGAAGGAGAAGAAGAAGGAGAAGAAGCGCAAGTCGAAGGACGTTGTAGAAGACGTGAAGGTGGAGGATACCGGTGCTGAGGAGCAGACCAAATCGGACAAGAAAGAGACGAAAGAGAAGAAGGATAAGAAGGACAAGAAGGACAAGAAGGAGAAAAAGGAAAAGAAGGAGAAGAAGGAGAAGAAAGAGAAGAAAGAGAAGAACGATGAGAGCGAGGAGGATGCGCCGGCGGTAAACGGTGCCGAGGAAAAGAAGCAGGAAACTGCCGATGCAATGGATGTGGATGAGAGGCCAGCCCAGGAGAGTGACGATAAGGCAGATAAGAAGGCCCAGGAGAAGAAAGAGCGGAAAGAGAAAGCGAAACAGGAAAAGAAGGCCAGAAAGGAAAAGAAGAAGGCCGACACCCAAGAACAGCAGCCGGAGTCCAACGGGCAGCAATCTCAAGCCGAACCGTCTGACAATGACGCTCCAAAGCAGAAAGGCTCTCGGTTCATTTGCTTTGTCGGTGCGTTCGACCAGTCCGTCCTCATGAATATTCCATCATTTTAATATGCTTGACTAGGAAATCTCCCCTACTCTGCCAACCACGAGTCCTTGTCCGCCCACTTCGAAAAGATTGCCCCAGTCTCAGTACGTGTTGCGACTCAAAAGGAGAAGCCGACCAAGTGCCGTGGGTTCGGCTTCATTGAGTTCGATAATTACGATCGTATGAAGACCTGCCTCAAGTTGTACCACCACTCGATGTTCGATGATAAGAAGTACCCTCCCCGGAGGATCAATGTTGAATTGACGTGAGTATCCGTCCTGTACTAATTACCGTCTACTATACACCTTACTGACCCTCTTATTAGTGCTGGTGGTGGTGGTAACAACGATAACCGCAAAGCTAAGATCGAAGCGAAGAACAAGAAGCTTTTCGAAGAGAGGCAGCGCAACGCCAAGTCTATCCAGCAGGAGAAGGAGAGGAAAGCCAAGACTGAAGAAACTGGGGTTGATGAATATGCGGGTGTGCACCCCAGTCGGTTAAGCCGCATGGCATAGTTTTTTCTTTCCCCGATGACCCTCGCTCTCAGTTTTATGTAGGGCTCATGTTGATCTGTCAAAAGTGTTCGTTCTTGTGTTCAGTTTATAGAGATATCCTCCCCGTTCTCTTTCTTTCGACGGATACTAGGTGAAATGCCGTAAGACAGGAATAAAAAAAATAATCTAAGAAAAAAGAAATGAAGTCAAAGCAAGAACGACTTTGAATGCATAATCGTCCATTTCCAAATGACTAGCGTTCGCTAAGATGCATCCATCGCAATTACACCCGCAGCATGCATTGTGGTTGTCGCTATTATCCCTCAAGGAGACCAACTCCCCCCGAGACAAGTACCGAAACAACAGGAGAGAAAAAGCAAGCCACAACCCCATCAAGCGACAATCATTGCATGATATTGTATGGCGTGGTTACATCTTTATATTGAATTAAAGGAGGGGTAAGAGATGAGGGGTCAGAGCATCTGGGCTCCCAAAACAACATCAAAATCGTAGCATCGAGCCAAGGATGGAAAAATGCAGCCAGTGAATAAGGAACAAGAGAATTGAAAGATATTGTCATCATAGGGAATAAATTCCCCAACAACCCAGACGCCGTATTAGTCCTTTATATTATAGTGGGGAGGAAATTATAAGAATCGATCTACAGAATCAAACATTTGCTCTTCTTCGGCTTCGTGGCGGGTCGTGGATTGAGAACAGCACTGGATCCAAAAAAGTTAACCTCAGAACCCCGAATCTCGTGTCGGCGTGGGTCGACTTACCGGATAGCTTCGTCAAAGACGCTCTTCAGATTACGCTGTGTCAGAGCCGAACATTCGAGATACTTGTGTGCACGGATTTCCTTGGCCACGGCGAGGGCTTGTTCATAGGAAACAGGTTCCATCTTTCGTTGACGAAGGGCGTCTGTCGTCGCTCGGTCGTCTCTCAGGTCGAGCTTCGTCCCGACCAGGATAATGGGGACATTGGGGGCGTGGTGTTCAATCTCCGGGAACCACTGTATAGAGGTTAGTTAGGCTGGACGCAATCGACATCGGGGGCGAGTGTTTTATGAGGGATCGCTTGGGAGGAGTAGGCACCTTAGCTTTGACGTTGTCGAACGACGGAGGGCTGACGATGGAGAAGCAGATGAGAAAGACATCGGTTTGCGGATAGGACAACGGGCGAAGTCGGTCATAATCTTCCTGCCCAGCAGTATCCCAGAGTCCTAGGCTAATCGGTCGGCCATCTACCATCACACTAGCCGTGTAGTTGTCAAATCTGGAGTCCAGGTTAACCACGAATTCGTTTTAGACGGGTACCGGGAATAGAGGGGCCACGGACACGGTCGGTATATACTCCCCAGGGAAAGCGTTGGTTGTGTAGGAGATTAGGAGACATGTCTAATTGAATCCAAGATTAGCTGATGGAGTTGACGAATGGACCGGAAATCACCGTAAAGAGATTTTGACTTACTTTTCCAACAGCACCGTCACCAGTGACTACACACTGTACATAGTCGTCTATTAGCCGCGGTGTGATCGATCGACAGATAAGCCACGGGAGAGCTGGCGAGGGCTGACCTTCAAAGATTGGGTAGCGGGACCGGTCGCCATTCTTTCAGAATCTGCGATATAAGGAAGCAAAGGGAGCAATTGCAGCGACGAGAGATGCGCAGCGGGCGAACTGTCAAATGGACGACGGTCAGGGCGTTATAAGGAGGTGGGTTGTTGGCGGTGGAAAAGCAACGTGGACGGGTATCTGCAAATCGGACAAAACGCAGAGGGAAGATAAATCGATATTCAACACGGCGAATCACAGGACGCTACGGGATCGATAAATCGGATAAAGATAATCAAGTAATATGAAAAAAATAAATAGAGAGTTATGAAGAAGAGAAGGTGAAGAAGGTGAAGTTGAACCCGAACGACCACCAAATGCGGTAGACAGCGAATGGGAGTGCGGAGAGAGTTCGAGGAGAAGAGGAAGAAGAGGGAGAAACTTGAAAGAAGAGCGAGAGGGGGGGAATAGAGGAGGGGGCAACGTAAAGGGAGAGCTTTGCCTGAGTCGATAGCTCACCTGAATTTTAAGGTACTCCAAGTAAAGAAAAAAAAATTAAAAAAAAAATAAATAAATATAAATCAAAAATTAATTAATTAATTTAATCTACTAACTTCATCAATTCAATCCCAACCAGCCAACTATATTGCTTTCTCTGATATTATGACGCGAATATCAGATTTTCCTTCCTCGGCTGGTTTGCGTGACGGGGAGAGCCCCAAATTCCCCTACATCAATAGCTTCTTACTACCTATGGACTAAACCCTAGAATTCTCACAAGGCAGGGGAAATGGACACTGAATGGCTGGTGGTTAAGCGCCAATGATAAGGGGAAAATCCGAGGGCGAACTGCACCGTGTTGCTTAAGGTCGAGTCGGCTGGGGATTTTGGCAGCACTAAACCGACTTTTAGTTTGTTAGCCTGGTTACAGGATGATACTAGGACGGCCTTTTCCTGTATCCTGACTGGCAATCGTTCTCTACCTCTCCATCTGCCTTCCTCTCGAATCACACCTCATGCTGGTCGTCAGTTTTGTGGCCCTTTCTATTATTATATCCAACTTTTTGCACTTACTCGCCGGTATCCAAGGTACAGTCGCTGAGGAAGTTTGGTTCAGGGGCGGTACCAGAAGTTTCGTTCATGACGGACTTACATAACAACTTACCATAACCTAGTATAGTTACCTATTGCTCTTATCGTAGAAAACAAAAGTAGATACATACTGTATGTATGTGTGTATGTATGGACTTGTGTACTATGTACATATGTACATACATTCATACATCCAACATCAAAGCATTACTAGTACCGTACCGTACCTTAATTCCTTCAGCCTCCCTCACTATCAAAGCAGAAAACAAGACTCGCCGTTAAGGTACACAGAAATGCCAGTTTACAATCCAACGGGGCATACGCATCTTAAGGTCTCAAATTAAGTATCCCATAAAAAAAAAGCCAAACGGATGACAGCCACCACCACCATCGGTAGTGGGCTGCATTGACCGCCACCAAAAAACCGAAACATCCTCCCCAACCCGGTATTTTTAGATCCCATCCATTTGTTTGCGACTGGTTGGAGTCTCCGCATTTATGCCTCCACCCCGGTGTGATATCATGCAAGCCAAGTATGCATGGCCCTACAGGGTGGCGCTCAATCGGATTGGAGCTGGACGATCCCTTCGGGTCTATCGCGTTCGTGGAATATACTATATCATTATTCCATTATATTACTGCCTATTCACTGGCGAACCAACCATCACTATGCTGCTACTAACCAAAGGACAAGAGAAATACAATACCGTTGGAGAAACCAAAAAGGAAATACAGAAGAGGGGAGAGGGGGGGAGGGGGGAGGTAAAAAAGAAAAAAAGAAAACAAGAAAAACTGTGAAAGACTATGACTGAACACGAGTAACGCCAACCGAGGAAGAAAGAATCCCATGCCCAACCTTCACATCGTACGGCCGCTCCATAAGCCCAGCCGCTTTGCTACCAAATTCCTGGAAATGTGGACTGAGCAGATGCATGTGGAGCGCATCCTGGTCTCTGTACCTGTTGGTCCATGAGCTATCGGACCTCAGACTAGCCAGTGTGGTTCAAAGATACCTTTCCACGACCATTATCTCATTTCCATCTTTTATAGAGAATGCATAGTAAACTAATGTATCGGGTTCGGTAGCATGTACTTGACGGGTAAGTTCCGAGATATGACTTGACAGCTAGTGACATTTATTCCTTGTCAGCTGCCTATTTCACAAAAGAGAAATCGGAAACATTATCTAGACCAGTGCATATCAAATGTTAAGCCGTAGTGGTGAAGGGGCACTTAACTTACTTCGTCATGCTTACCGGGCTTAGGGTACATGATGGCCACCACATTCACCTCTTCAGAAGCCATTTTGCGATTGACAGTTACTAAGGCTGCCAGTCTGATCGAGAATATGTAAGAGAGATGATCCAGACCACGCAGGAAGCAAAAGGGATGTCATGGTTGACCGACAGGATATGCGGGGGTGGGTTCGATTCATCCCTGCGCGATGACTAACCAGATTGGTATGTGGTTTATGAAAGCGGTTGGATCCCCAACTGCTATTGCATTGCATGTCTAGCTAAAAAAAGTATATACAATGAATCTGGTATCCACAATGAACTTTTCTTTTGACTTTCCCTCTTACGCTGAAACGTTATTAGGGTTGAACGAACTCCCGCCCACATGGTGGTACACGAGTATGTCTACATAACGGGAGGAGCAACAAACGAGTCCGGAATGCCGTCAAACACCCAGTTGAGAGAATCAAACACTTCGGAAAATCCGACCTCGCTGATAAATGCTCCTCCTTGGTCGAAGTTGGGCGCGTACATCAACCCGGGGTCCTCCAGTGAATCGTCCTGTCGAGAAACAGGTCCAGCCGTCGCCGACAGATTCGGGTTGGCTAAAGAAGCTGCGCCGATTAGCTACAGGTATGAGGAATAAGGAAAGACGGGGAAATGAGGAGACATACCTTGAGCATCTTCGACGCTCTTTATCGGCCGAAATCGTTGCCGCCAACGCCAAACGGTATCATAGACATGGCTCATACTCATTCGGCACCGTACCTTCAGCAGTAGAGCCTCCTCTCCGCTGGGATCGGAGCCGCCCGCATTCCACATCTGAGCCAAAATATCAGCCAGCCGCACCGGACGGTCGTGATCCATGACGCTAATTCGCCTAATGGCCGAAATAGCCCCGTTGAACAGAAGCTTCCCATGGTCGAAGTCGATGTGGCGGCTAAAGTCACTTTTCAACAGCTTCATCAGGGCAAACGCAGCAGATACGATCATTTGAAGAATGTAATTAGTCGCATGGCCAATTAGCTCCCCAGGAGATGTTTCGAGATCTAATACTCGTCCAAGGAATGACGTGGTGGCAATGAAGAGTTTCGTTAAATCGTCGCTTCGTGGGTTAGAACCTAAAAATACAAAGTACCGTAAATGCAGCTCAGCTGCTCGTAGATGGATCATGTTGATGTCTAACGGAGACCATATTAGACTTCATTGGAAAATAGTGGGGTGCAAACGTGACACATACTAGAGATATCTCGGCCAAGATCGACCTCCATGTCTCTCAGCTCATTTTCCAACAGCTGCACAATCAACAACTTCTCAGAGCTAATAAACTCCGCAGGTTCAGGTTTACTACTGTACAATGACTTCGTCACTCGATCACAGAACTTCTCGATACGCAGCCGAGTTTGAAGGTCATGGGAAGGGTGATAATCGGCGTCTTGGAGAGACGCTGGCTCGAGCGCCCAGTCGTAGATAGTGCCAGGCGGTTGCCCGTAGCCAGTAGCAACACTAATAACAGTGAGCAATAGCGCTACGGACCATCGCCGTAGAACAGGATTACTTACTTTTGAGCTACAATATTACATATGGCCCATGTTTGTATTCGATCTTTTACAGCCTCCCCTTGGACTTCCATGCGGAAGGTTGTGAACTCCTCCGGTTGCACTGGCCGGTGCAACCCCAATTGCATGGCAATCTGCATCATCAATCCGCTAAGCATAAAGGTCGCATCGGTTCTTTGACTTGTCGTGGGGAGCGGCCACGTGCAGAGAAGACAAAGAGCTTTCACCACACGATAGTCCTGCGGAACTCCGGTAATAGTCGACCACAGGAGCCGACTAAAGGGGCCAGAGAGTGCAGTGAGAAGACCAGGCTCTGATGGAGCCCTTCGACTTGCGACACAGATAATCGTCCATGCCTGTAAGGGACAACGACGAAGATACTCTTCAGGAGGCTTTTGGGGATTCAAAAGCGGCAGGAAGGGATGATAATATTTGAAGTACCTGGTCTAAAGTTAGGGCTGACAGGGACCTGGACCTAGGGAGGGAACTGATTACTGTTCAAATAACCGTGCGACTCTTGGTCGGGGCAATGAGACGTCTTCTAATCTCCACATATTGTCCTCCTGGGACATAATGGAGGCACCCCTCTGGATGGTTAAGGGGGTTGCCAGAGGTTGCGCTTCCAGCGGCGCAGATAGGGTTCGTGTTCTGTTCGAAACAGCCGAATCAGGGCCACAGAACACCTCTTCTGAGCATGGGGATAGCTCATCGCTAACTGTTGCTTCCACGCCATGAGGATGATCAGCAGAAGTAGCCAGTCGTCGACGGAGCTCTGCGATCTCCTTTTCCATCTCTGCATTGCGCCTGTTTGGAGCACAGTCAGCCATGGCAGGATTCGTTTGGCTTTGGATTAGATGGTCAAGTTTTACCTTCTTTTTGAAATGCGCTTGAAACTAGGCTCGACCTTGCATTCTATTTGAAGTCGCCGACAGCGTGAGCACGCTGCGGCTGGCGTCTGTACGATATCACACCGCAACTACGGTGTTCGTACTCCCATGTTTAGCCAGTGATTTGTGATAAAAAGATAGTAAGAAAACAGTGGAGGCCAAGACGCCAGAATTAGGAGGTGCGATACGCTTATTTTATTTGGAGGGAGATAGGCTAGAGGAGGGAAGTGGCGGATGCAGGCTTACCTTTTGCTGCTTACACTCATTACAAGCCTTTCTACTACCACCCCGGCGCTTCCCCGTGATTGGGGGAATCTTCTCCATTTCGCAAGGTTCGGAATTCCTGGCTGATAGATCGAAACCTGTGACGGGCCGGGGCATTCTGGGGTTGTTCCGAAGGTCGCTGGGGGTGCCCGAGGGCGTTAAGAGACTCGCATGTGTAGCCAGCCCATGCGGTGCCATGACACCCCGGAACTCCAGGTCCATCAGTATAAATCAAACGTCGCCCGCCGGTATGGAACCGCGGGGCCCATTAACACATGCAAAACGAAGAGGGAAACGGTCAAGGAACCAAAGGTTATGTGCCGGAAATCGGAAGAAAAGTTTAGGTGTTGAAGTGTCGCGAAACTCGGCGGTTGCGGATGGGCTGACTCATCAATGGCCTGAGGCACTACTACGCAATGTACCTACGAAGCAGTAGTAGTTACTTATTTGTCGATTTCCTCTCTACTCCATGGATACTCGTACATCATACCAATCAAATCATGATATCCACTGTATTTGATACGGTGCCCATTGCTTATCTACCATCGTCCGTCCATGCTATAGTACAACGAAACATACCAAGTAACTCCCAAGAGGACTAACCTTTCTTCTACTTGTATGAATATGGATGTATACTCTCAGCCAAGAAATGCATCATACTCCGGACTACTTCTAGTACTACTATAGTACTTTAGTAGTACTATCTAAAGGTCAGGGGAAGACAGAACATCGAAGCCTAATGACGTCGGTGACACTGCCACTTCTTGCTTAAAACACTAATCCGAGAAGCGTAAGGTGTGTATGGTTTTTGGTACCTGAACCGCCATTTATCTAAATTAGGTACATTCTGCCTCCACCCCCACCGCCCGACCATTATGCTTCCAAACTGCTTTAACCAACACTAACTTACGTTATCCGTTGATACTATCATTAGGCTTCCGCGATCTACAAAACCAACTTCATTTCTATCTTTCTGCTTCCAGTACCCTGTTTGTTTTCTCTATCATTCGCTACTCGTATTGTTATTCTCTATGGCAGACGTCAGCCTCCACGATGGCCCAGCGCCTTCTGCGCCCTCCCCGCGAGATGCCGATGCGCCACCAGCAAGTGCTGATTCCGCAGGCCACTCGGCGCCGCCGGCGATCTCGGACGAGCTCAAGGCTCGTATGGACAAAGTTGTTTATTCAGATGTACATGATCATCCATTAGGCTCAATCGTTAAATTGCTAGATTACTGATTCAGAATTGTATTATATAGATCGGTATTACCACCCTCCTGACCCGGTTGAAACAAAGCGTCGCCTCGGCTAGGGTTCGTCCATGGATCACGACCCCTTAATGTGGTCATAGTGCTAACCACAGATAATACAGGATTTCTCAACATTCCTCAAAAAGCGATCCTCTCTAGAAGAGGAGCATGCTCAAGGCTTGCGAAAATTATCCCGCTCTCTCCTCGATGCCTCTGTCCGCACGGATAACCGTCAAGGCACCTATAGCCAGAGCCATAACGACCTGAGTCGATTCCATGACCGCATGGCGGATCATGGACTACAGTTCGCGGTGTCCCTGCAACAGATGGCTGATAATCTTCACGAGTTGGCGTCAAATATCGAGCGAGGTCGCAAGCAGTGGAAACAAACCGGTCTCAATGCGGAAAAGAGAGTGATGGAGGCGGAGGCAGCAGCGGAGAAAGCAAAGGCTAAATACGAATCACTTGCGGAGCAATACGATCGGGTGAAGACAGGCGATAAGCAAAGTGGCAAATTCGGTCTGAAGGGTCCAAAGTCGGCCGCTCAGCATGAGGAAGAGCTGTTACGCAAAGTTCAAAATGCAGACTCAGATTATGCGTCCAAGGTACAAGCTGCCCAAGCAGCGCGGCAGGAGCTGGTTTCCACCCACCGACCTCAAGCTGTGCACAAAATCCAAGAATTGATTACGCAATGTGACTCTGGCCTTACATTGCAGATGCAAAAGTTCGGTACGCTTATACCTTCTCGATATCTATAGTGCCACGTTTTCCTTACTGACTATGCTTAGCAACATTTAATGAGAAGCTCTTGCTGGGTCAGGGATTGTCCATCAGCCCTCTGAAAGATAGTGCGGGGAATGCTGCTACCGCACTGAAGAGTCTCTCTGAAGTTATCCAAGAGATTGATAATGAGAAAGACTACCGCGATTATGTGCTGAGCCATCAGAATAATCCTGGGGCGGTAACTTCGGAACAGATTAAGTATGAACGCCATCCGGTAAGTTCCATAAGCCCCGGCTTTGTCTCTATCTATTAACCCCTACCCTTAGACGCTTGGAGGTACTACTGGGCCTGTTGTTCCAACCTCCCAAACCAGTACACAAAACAAACGCAACTCGTCAATGTTGCTTCAATCTTATTCCCAGCAACATCTTCCGGCTCAGTCTTCTCAACAATCCCCCGCGTCAGCAGCAGCAGCAGCACCAACTGCAGCTCCCGTTCCAAGCACTCAGCAGTCATCTTACCCTCACAATCCAGATTCATACTCATCCTCAACCCTCCAGCCGCCGTATCCGGTGAGCGACGGTCCAGCTGTGCCAGAAAAGCAACCCTTAAATCCGCCATCCATGACAGTGGCACCGAGCCCGCTACCACCAGCTGGAGGAACTTCAGGAAACTTCCAGCAGCATCTTCCCCCGTTGAAACCAGTCTTCGGAGTTTCCCTGGAAGATTTGTATTTGAGAGATGGAACTGCCGTTCCTATGATTGTCTACCAATGCTTCCAAGCTATTGAACTTTTTGGTTTGGATATGGAGGGCATTTACCGACTTTCCGGAAGTGCGAATCACATCAACCAGATGAAGGAACTTTTCGACAATGGTGGGTTAACCTTTGTCACGCAGCCGTAGAGATCTCACTCTGACATTTCATGATCAGATTCATCGCAGGTCGATTTTACAAATCCGGAAAACTTCTATCATGACGTGAACAGTGTTGCTGGATTACTCAAGCAGTTCTTTAGAGATTTGCCTGACCCTCTGTTCACATCGCAGTCTTATTCTGACTTCATCAATGCAGCCCGTAAGGCCATAAACCCACGATTTTAAGACGTTCTTTATTTTATGGTACTAACGTATGCTTCAGGTATTGACGATGATGTTCAGCGTCGAGACTCGCTTCATGCGCTTGTAAATAGCCTTCCAGATGCGCACTATGCCACATTGAGAGCCTTGATCCTGGTATGTTCTTCCTAGCCCCATGCCTTCTAGAGTCCAAAATCTGATCTATTTAATTTTAGCATCTCAATAAGGTACAAGAACATTACACCCAAAACCGTATGAACGCAGGAAACATTGCCATCTGTTTCGGGTAAGCCAAGGAATTCAGACTGTTGGGTGCCGTGTGAAAGCTAACCATTCATTCTGTTATTAGACCTACTCTCATGGGCGCCAGTTCCGGCGGCAATGTCGCCGACGCTGGCTGGCAAGTCCGTGTTATAGAGACGGTTCTTTTGAACACTTTCCAGATCTTCGACGATGACTAGTCACGCCCCGAGAACAAAAGGCCATGATCATCTTTCTTTTGCCTTGCATTGAATTGCAAACCATTTTTCTTTCTCTAACATATGTATATAGTGATATTTGGACCGGTGAAATATCCCGATGAGACATCTTTACTTGCCTATAATTAATTCTAGTGGATTTAGCGCAATCACTTCCTCTTCAGTTCAGTTTGATCATGACACGTTCTTTCTATGATTGAATCGATGAGGCCTGTTGGATAATTACAAGATGGAGATAACAGCAACAATCGGATATAGTACAAATGGTGACGTGTGGCAATGCGAAGTTCTTCGAGAGCCCGCTGAATGGTGAGAATGCAAAAACCCGGAACATGGGTAGTTTTAAGACACGGGTAGAATAAAAGTTAGCTGTCAGAGGCACAGTGTGATCCTGTAAGGGGAAAAGATGAGGCGAGATGAGATTCTCAACGAAAAGCTAAGGCACTTTTTGTACGTCGTGACGAGGCAATGACATGCCTCCCGCCCATTCTGGAAATGAGCGCCAGGAGTCTGCCATTTGGCGGGTAATTATATGTCTACTGGCGTATTTTCTGCGTATGATGGAGCTTATTTCTTTCCTTGAAATTGTTCCTTCATGGCTTCCATACGCTCCGCAAGCGTCAGTCCGGAGACGAACATGGGGTTAGCGAGATCTTCCACGGTGGTAGGCGTAGCGTGGCCCCAAATGCGCCAGTCCTCATCCTCGCCATACCATCGAAGCTTCTGGAGAACAATGTATTCGGTGCAGTCTTGCTGCTTAGGCGGTGCGGTAGACTCGACAGAGACTTCGGACTTGCCCGTCTTGACCACCCTGGACTTCCCAGTGGACTGTTTGCTTGTGATACGCACCACGACCTGTCGCACTCCTGAATCGGGGATCTCGGGAATTTGAGTAGCACGGTCAGACAAGACACGGATTCCGGTGAGAAGAGTTGCTGGAGTGCGGTTGTATTTGTCAAGAGACCAGCTGACCTTCTCATCCCTTGGGCGGTTGGCGATACGGGAGGAAAGGTTGTTGGCGAGGCCGGTGCAGCAAACCTTGCGCAAGGTACCGATGTCTCCTCTATGTGACGGACGGCATCATCAGCATCCCAAACACCCACGTCGTGTGGATTGGGTAAAACTTACTTGGCGAACGCAGAGTACATGCGCTGATGGAGTTCACGAGCAGCCTGTCGACGCTCCTTCAGGCGGAGTGGTAAACCTGAATTGAACCATTTGCAGTAGGCAACAAGACTGTCCGCCAGTTAGTTTCTTGCACCATCCCAGCAGACCCCTTCCGCGCTTTTGATTGTCGCAAAAGACGAAAAAACAACGAACAATGAAAGGTAACAGCATACCCTAAGAAATTTTGGAATCCTGACTTCAACCAAAGCCACTCCAATTGCAGACGCTCCTGCGGTTGTTGAAAGATCGAAGGCATATCTCTCCAGAGCGGGCGAACGTATGTGCCTGGCAGCAACCCAATATCCTGAGGCAATTCAGACCTTGATAAACCCATCCCCCTCGTCGCCATACTTGGTTGAGCTGGTTGCTTGATGGCAATGTTCTCAGGAATTCCCCGCATGGCACTGCGTTGGGGCGAGTGCGAAAAGAACCGGCATTGGCATGAGTACAGTTGGAAAACGACGTTATTGGAGCGGACAGCCGTAAAGATGGGCCCCTTTGACAGCGTGGATGCCATTGTGAAGAAAGGCCACGAGAACCTCGAGCAGATTGAATTGAGAGTCGAGTCGGAGAGAACCAATGATCAAGACCACAAGAAATCCCGACGGATGGCTCACGTGATATCAACTCCGCCTGCCGTTTCTCAGTCCGTTCGGCCAGCTGTGCTTCTCCGATTCGCACGCTAGGTCATGGCGTCGACTCTATCGGCAGCTTCCTGAAGGACGGATCTATCGCTGGCACATGAAGCCGTCTTGTATTTGACTGTGCGCTGTGCTGTGCTGTTCGGAACCCGACTTCCTTGTCAACAATCCGTTATCCTCGCGGATAGAAACCGACCTTATTTACAGGATAGTCCTCGATAGGATTGACTCCTATCGCATTCAGTCTTTGTTCTCTCACCATTTTCTCAATCCTTCCGCGCAACGGCCGCATATGCCGTATCATAAGGCTGGCTCCTCCTCGTGATGCTCCCCCGCCCTTCTCTTCCCACACCCGATATCCCCCTGAAGCTGTCCGTTTGAGTACTCTCGATCCGGACTTGCGCTCGCAACTTTTGGCCTCAATCTCCAACTTCCCGGCGGACGCCTACGAAAAAGAGGTGGCTTCCCCAGCAGCCGCCGCTGCTATCGTCCCGCCGTCCCCCGACCCCTCTACTCCCACGACCCCCAACAGCAATGATTCCGGTCACGCAACGGTTCCCTCCGCCTTGCATCCGCGAGTGGCTGTCATCTTGGGAGTAGACCGGAAGTGGTACCTCCCTCTCCTGATCTGTCGGGCACTGAGCACGGTGCCGGCAGCATGGTGGGGGCTCCGGTGTGCCTTCACCTTCCTGGCTGAACTACTCCACATCCAGGCGGGAATGGGGCATGAGGGTTGGACGGCGGCGATTGTCGATAGTATCAATCAAGAGTGGGATGTTGAAAGAAGATTCCGGGTGACCGAGGTGGCCCTGGCGATTATGTGGGTACGTATGAGCCTCTCTGGCGGGAGAATTATGGGGATAGAAATCCCTTGCAAATCCTAACGTCCACGCAAACGACCATCTTTACGGAACAGTGAACTAACGAATACCTACTATAGTGCTGTGCATCCGCTTACCTTTCGTATTTCTTTGCTGATTGTATGATGTCTCGATGGTGAGTTTGTGTCTCAGCTCCTCTATACATATCTATATCCCAGCCTGAAACTTATATTCATTCTACAGGCTTTTGAATTATACCCCGCCGGCTGTTGTTATTCGTCTCCTTACCACCAACGGATTGATTGCTTATATCTCTTCATGGGTACTCTACCTTTCGGGTGCATCATCAGATCCGCGCCTTCTCCTTCCGGCCTGGATATCCATCACAACCGTAAGTCTGCCACTTCACATCCACGCCACTGAATTGAGAAGAATGACTGACACCTTGCTTCCCCCATGGAGACCCTCACGTTCCTTTACCATGCTACCCAAAACCGCGCCATGATTAAGCGTGAAACAGCGGCAGCTCTACTAGTTGTTTCCGTTGCGAGTTTCGTGAGCATGTCCTCACTTCTGCTTCAGTTACATCTGACTCGAGAAAATGAACCGGAAGTACCTGTCTTCGTTATTACTCGGAAATTATGGGACTGGGCTGTTACCATATTTCTTCGCATGCGGGTGGCAGATGATCGAGTTGGGGCGCGCGAGTTGTGATTGATGTTCCTGGAAAACGGGTCACTAGTGAATACTGTGCAAGCAATGAAGAGCTCTTTTTTGCCTGATTTTCGGATTTGTTACTCGCGATAATCGTTACGTGTATTCCTATTGGTACTCTGAAGGCCCACAGCAAATTGCATATCGCATTGCATACATCCTATTCTGAGAAAGACTGTGTAGTGAGGACAAGTTCAGAAACAACATGTGGAAGACATAGAGCGCAAGTGCAAACGAGAGATTGACCTTCGAACACCAGGTAACTCTCCATAACATCCGTCTGGCGACAGACCTCCCGACACGCATTTCTTCCAAGCCAAGTAACGACAGGGATGAGGCAAGAAACAAAAGAACATCTATGCATATATTTGGGTATCTACCAACGCCTCGTTCCGTCATAATCCCATTCCGAGTAGAGCAGTCGAGCCTACCAAAGGCCCACTCCCATCAATCGCGTACCGCAATTGTTTGGGATCAAATTAGACAGTGCTTAATAACGACAGAGGTCCCAGGTCCAGCACGCCGGGCACAGAGGGTTGAATGTGAAAGACAGGAAGCTTAACCGAACCACCTAGATGCTGCGATTGCATATAGTGCAATGCAGAGTTAAGACGAAGGATAGGCGATACATGCCTTCTATCCAACCACTCCGAGGGCAAAGTAGACTGGGAAGAAGGGATCGGAACGGGGCGCGGCGTCTCCTTTAGAAACCGTGGACCTTGATGGTCTTGGCATCCAGCTCGAGACCCTCCTTCTTGTCGGTCAAGAACTCCTGAACATCTTTACGCTGATCACCTTGCAGCTGAATCACCTCGCCCATCTCACTATCGGCGACGATGGTGCCATTGCAGGCTACACATCCGTTAGTGGGTGCTCCTTGCGATTATTTTATGTGGTAGCGGTGTAGTAGCAACTTACCAAACTTCTTCTTGATCACCTTTAAGATCTTCTTCTGATCGAACTTCTTAGGAAGACCCTGAACGGTAGTCAAGGTTTTTCGACCATTGCGCTCTGTAAAGGACAGATATCAGTAATAAATTCCAAGGCCAAGCAGAGAGATTCAACGGATAAGAGAAAATAAAAATTCCAGAAAGAGAGACGGCAGCTAGGAGGACATACGCTGAATCCGTATATGGATATAATTTTGAGACTGCTTGGTCTCGCCGGTGTCTTCGTCAGCTTCGGCGAAGGGGTCTGTGTAGAGCACGTGTCAGCCTCAGGCTCCTAAACAGGATTACCCCGCCAAAAATGTCAAGCGGCACCGATCTGAGGACAAAGACGATCTGCAAACAATCAAGGCCAGATCCGTGACACACAAAGCATCGGATAGACTTGCTGTAGCGACGCCTTTACCCGTCCAGGGCGACCACCATTTCTAGGGGGGAGTCATAGCTGGCATGAGGGAGGTGGCAAAATGGCCTTACCGAAGGTCTTGAGGTTTTCGATGGACATAAACTCGGCCTTTTCTTGAAACGGGCCCTTAAAAGCGGTTGTAGTATAAAAGCGAGGGTTAAGAGTAAAGACTCTGTAATTTGTAGCGATCGCGAGCGTTCGTAGAAGAGCTGATGGGTGACTGTGAAGGTGTTGTTGGGGAGAAGACAAGTGAGGGAGAAGAAAGAGCCTTTTGAGGGGCGCGACCCGATTTAGCGCCTCTGTGGGGGAAGGCGGTGAAACTGTGACTAAGCCTCTATGTAGCTCGTATGCGTGTCTTCATCCAGCTGATCGGCCAGATGATCTACTATTACCTGCAGTCCTGTGTGATGTTTTCTCTATATGAAAACGTGATCTAATTCACATTGAATCCCATTGTGTGTGAAAAGAAAACATGACTCAGAAACGGAAGAAAAAGATCAAGACTTGTATTAGACTAACTATTGATACAATGCCACGTGATCATGATGCACTGCTGTGGCAAATCGATGACCGCATGGACGTGGAGGTTTGGGTATCATCCTCACTTCAAAAATGTCCTACCCCTTTCTTCTTAGGTAATAAATATGTGGGGTGGTATAGGACCATAATTCAATTTCCTCGAAAAGGCCAGACAGTCGGCAGTTTTTATGGGGAAGGGGTAGCCGTGGCAGCACCTGCTGGAACCGCCGGCGGAGGCATGAAAATAGGGAAATATGTCTGTGCCGTGTGAATAAGTACCAGACCAGATCACTAGGCAAGAAGGATAGTTAGGGAGCTTGAGACGTACAACAACCAATGCCATCACTATATGCACATCAAAAAGTTAGTATCTATCTTGGCCTTCACCTGCAGGGAAATGGAGACGAACAGGACATGAAAACGGACATATACGCGGGAGTAGACGCCGTCCTTTTCTGCTCGGGTGTTTCGCCGAGCCAATTTTGAAGCGAAAAGACGAATGAGACCCTGTATACTAGTTAGACATCTCCAACGCTGATGCCAAGAAAGCAATTTACCATCCGATCATCCTGAATATCAAAGGTTTGTCAGACAAATGACCCCTAGTAGTGTGAGCAGATGTGGTATATCTCACCTGTTACGGGTGAACATCTATGAAAAACTGTCAGCATCGTTGGACCACGCAACCATGAGATTCCGGATGCCAGCATACCGCGGCCATGGGCAAGGTGCTGGTCATTGCGCCTGGACCAGACCGTTAATAAAGCATTCCTCCCCAATTGGTCCGTGTTGCAGATTGAATTATATACCAGACATATCGGCATCATCCTTGTTGGCGGGCGGGTCGACATAGGGGATGGCTGGAGACGGAGAACAGCAATTAGTTGACTGCGTTTTCACCGTCACGAATGACACGGGTTGGGAGGGGATTGTGAAATCAACGTACCGAGGTCCAACCTCCGCATGTCCTTTTTTGATGCCATCTTCAAACAGGAAGTAACTGGTGCTATTGTACGGCTTGTTGTTACGATGCTGGGAGGAAGACGAACCCGCCAGCCAAGCGGTCGTTGGCGCCAAGACTAAAGCGGCAGTTCATCGATTGGCCACTCGGCTTTATCTCTTGCCAAAATGAACCATCATAAAATTATATGTAGTATTTATGTATCTAGATCATGCACACCGACAGGGCAAAAAGGAAACAGAAAAAAAAAAAGATAGAATTGAGAAGGGGGGGGCTCGTAAAGTCGCTTTTGTATCTCATTCTAGACTATTTTGGAACCAAAATAAATAATTCAACATCAAAAAAAAAAAAAAAAAAAAATTATGGTGAGAGAAAGAGAGAGAGAGAGAGTGTGTGTGTGTGAGAAAGAGAAGATCATGATCTGCAAAGTCCAAAAGGTAGTCATCCTTGCTCGTAACAAATCCCCGAAATCCCAACCATGGGCTGCATCAAGAGAAGGGAACACTGCTGAAACAGAGATTGGCCTAAACAAACCTACTCGGAAAAGCAAACATCTTTCGACTGGGTTGGTCGGCCACACATACAAAGCACTCCTTCTGTTTCAGCTAACCATGTTCCATTCCAATTGGATCCATTGCCGGTGTGCTTGCGTATATATCCAATCGCACATCAGTAAGGCACGGATCCATGGTAGCCTGGCGTGGTGGCAGAATACTTGCTTTTCGTGCTAAATTTCTATGTCTTTATGCAGATACAGCGTGTAAGTTGTTTGTCCACTACGAGTAACTAGTGTATATTCGTGCGACGATCCAGGTATCACTACAGTCAGGGATGTGTAATATTGGCAAGAGCAGTGACTGAGAGTGGCATGTCCTATGGCATTCAGGCATCAGCAACTGAGAGAGAGCATTGATTTAAGTAGGCAGTACGTCCTTCAAGCTTTACCGGACAGGACTCTGATATTAGTGTAACAATAAAAAATCAAAATCAAAATCAAAAAAAAAAAACAAATAAAAAAAAGGACGACTATTATAAGAAAGAATAAGGTAAGATAGAATACGCACAATAAGCCAACCTTGAGATATCATCGATCATAGTGGAAATGCGGGGATAAAAAGGGTGAATCAGACAACCATATCATGCCACATTGGGGGATTGTCATGCGGGGAGAAGGAATTACCTGATGGCTCATTCAGAGTGAGTGGCGGGATCTGGTAGGAATGGATCGGCGGCTGTTTCTCACCACCAGAAAATGAAACTGAGAGAGGAAATTGGGTTTCTAATAGAAGCATTGGGAGACGTTATCATTCGTTTGATGCGCAGGCTGTCTTACCAGCTGTCCATGGCCAAGTCGATAATCCCGAATGGGGATGCAAATCATTGGTATCACTGCAGGTTATACGAGCGTACCGTACACGCTACTACAGATAGTACGGAAGATATGTATGTTGTACTTACAATATGTACGACAGCAGAGAAAGTGGATGACGAACTGAAAAAATACTAAGTATCTCCCATATGCCACCTAATTTCGGTATGTCCAGACTTCAACAAAACCCCAAGAGGCAAAGAAGGTTTTGTCAATGCCATCATTCTCGGAATTAGTTACTCAATATTGTTCCATAAGATATCTCCGATTTTCGAGAATGGGGCAATATGGGGCTCATCATCTGATTGCCAAGAGACCCATCGATTTGCCGGAGAATCCGAGGATGACCCTTTTAGTTGGGTAACATTATCGTCTCCAATTATTCATTAGTGCCGTTGTTCGTGTATGTCATTCTATTGCCCTTTTACCTGTAAAGTGTAATTTTCTTTTCTCCCCCTAAAAAAGGGTAGTATGGATCCCGGGTGGATAATGGATATATACTAATATAATAGTCATGCGGGTAAAATCTGATGCAGCTTCATGGGGATGTCACCGGTATGAAAAAGAATACAGACAGTACCAAAGAAATAATTTAGGTGTACACCTGTCTTCCTCCTCATTCCTTAAGAATCTAACTCCAGACTATTAAATACTATATCACCTGTCGAAGAATGAAGTTAGAGACAGACAAAGAACAGGGAATATCAGGAGGGAATCTTTGAGCGATCACAATTCGATTTGCATGAATCTCTTTTTAGACTCCTAATAAGGTTAAAGAGTACGGACAATCAGCTTTCAAGCTTAAGACGCATTCGGCATCCGGTATTACGCCAGTAATGGATCCATGTTCATCTCACCCACACTGTGTCAATCCCGCGGTAATTACC
Organism: Aspergillus tamarii; assembly: GCA_030556085.1. NCBI lineage: Eukaryota > Fungi > Ascomycota > Eurotiomycetes > Eurotiales > Aspergillaceae > Aspergillus > Aspergillus tamarii. The sequence continues at coordinate 2,482,074 of JARVTJ010000005.1, read as the reverse complement.
CGTTATCCGCCCCTCCCCCTAGTGTACTAGGAGTAGTAAGTACCAGACGGTCCCATAACTCCGGACTGTTCCATTGTATGTATCCATGTACGAAGAATACCCAAAAAAAGACGGACTGCCAGTTGGTCCTTCCTTACGTTATCTGGTGATCTTCCCTATCGTTCGCCGTACTCGGCTTTTTCCCCAATTCCCTTGTCCTTCTCCTTTGTGTTCTTCTTTCTTTTCTACATCGCCCTTCTCCAATCAATTTTCCTGCCTCGAGCCTTCGTTCGCGTGTCTCGCGAACGTCAGTGCAGACTTTCCCGCCCCTACTTGATCCGCACCGATTATTTCCCGGCCTTTAACCACTTTATCCGCTCACGTTGCATTTCCCGGCGTCCTTCCGGTGACAGATTGGTAGGAGGCATATAAGCGGAGCTGGGACATCTCGGTTCTTTTAGAGAGTCGCCAACGACCGTTCGCGCGAGCTCAGTCCGGTTGATCGGCCATATTCTGTTGTTCCAATGACCAACCTCCGACGCGGTGATACACCATGAAGCTGAGATGATACCTCATTCTTCTGCCGGCGTCCAATCGTGGGGTCATCCCCTGCGCGCCGTCAACAGCGGCTCTGGACATGTTGATGCTTCTCAAGCCGTGGGACCGTCCGACCCTCAGTTCGAAAAGCTACCAACACCTGTGCCGCAGCCGCAACCCAGACAGCCGGCAGTCATCGACCTTACAACGAGTGGTGGTGATGCACAAGAGGTGGAACCTCCGCCAAAACGACTTCGGCTGGATTTACCTGTAGCACCCTCCACCCAAGATGCGAGTCCTGCGCCGGTGAGCGGTGGAGAGTTGAGAAGCACACCAGGAACGGGTGGCCCAAAGCCTCCCTCACTTTCTTGGCGCAATCGGCCGGTATGGTCCTTCCAAGCTATGCTATCCGAGGTGCCGGGGAGCAATGTGATGAATGAGGAAGATGCGACAGCTGTCGCGCAAGGTGGGAAACCCGCATCGCCACCTTCTTTGCCGGTTTTGCCTTGGAAGTATGTTCCAGAGTCGTTGGGAAGTAATCCCGCAACGTCACGAGCTAGTTCGCCTGTGAAAGAGGTGCAGACGATCCCCTATCGTATTGAGACTCCTTCCGTTGCGCCCCTACTTAAAGGAGAGAGTAAGTTATCCTCACCAGACGGCTATGAAAACCGAAGAGACACATTTGACCGGTAACCAAAACGTTAGAAGTTGCGGATTTCTCTCCATGGACTGGGAACCACCCGGAAGATGTTTTAAACGAACAAACAGCAAAGCAGGGACACTACGACCGTACTCAAGTATCCCAGAACGAGTCAAACACCGCCCGGCCCTCGTTATATGCACAATTGAAGCACCGTTCCGGTCTGCAGATGCTCTCTTCTGTTTTTGCCGCGGCTCTAGAAAAGAGACAAAACCATAGCATGGTGACTGCGCCGTCGACCTTTAAGCCACCTCCACGAGTAACCCTAACGGATAATAAACGTGAGGCCTGGCTCCGTGACCTAGCTAACCCGTCTGTTCCGCTGCGCAAGTTGAGCCGAACCATTCCTCATGGTATCCGGGGAAAGTCCCTCCTGGACCAATGCTTAAATAAAGGTATCCCAGTCAGCCGAGCCGTGTGGCTTGCAAAGTGTGTCGGTGCCAATGAGATCCGTGCGTTCAAGAGGAAAGGAACGAGTGGTACATTAGCGTTGGGCTTGGAAGCAAAATGGGTCCGTGACTGGACAGCAACTGTTCAGCAATTCTTAGAAGGAGTACTAGGTGCCTGCGGCTCTGCGCAATGGAAAATGAAGATGACATATGCGTATGTAACTAACACGGTGTTCGCATAATTCAAGTGCTAACAGCTCCTAGGGTGAGCTTAACAGCTCGCTTGTTCTTTGAACGTCTGCTTGACCACGACCAATATCTTGGATGGTTCTTGTCCTCGCTAGAAGCTGCGCCGATCAATACAGTTCCTGTTTGGCTACTGATGCTTGGTATCTATTGGGACAATATCATGCGATATCGGAAGCGTGGGCGGCGGTTAGCCGAGTTGCTGCTTGTGAAGTTGCGCCAGGTACATGCACTGATATTGACGGTTAATACCCTACTAATGAGACAGCAGGTCGCCCAGCCGGAAAAGGTTGGTCAACTACAACCCCTGGTAGATCGACTATCTCTTTATGTCAGGAGACTTGTTCTGGAGCATACATCATCTGTGGTTCTTTCAGGTTCATGGGAAAACCACAAGGAGCTTATATCTTCCTGCTTGAACCTGAAGGATAATATCCATAAAACGATTTACCAGAATCTCTCCGAACGCAATTCGCGGTTGCAGCTACCCAAGAACCACCGAGACACAGCTGAACGGTCACCACAACAACGTGTCATTCAGCTGTTCGACTCCATCCGCTCCGCGCATGACATCTCTTCCGCCTCGGCTGCATGCCTGAAAACGATAGAGGATAAAGCTGTTCTCATATCCAAACTCCTCGAGTGGACGGCTACACCGTTCCGTTATGGTCTTTGCCGTGTATATATTGGCGTCCGTCTTCTGCGCAAGTGGAAGATGTCTGGGATCGATGTTGACTCATATATCCTTTCTTTTCTCGCTGATGTTCGAGTGACCAGTGCACTAAACATTGAAAATATCTACCATATCATTTCAGAGCTAGTCAGGTCTCAGACCTTCTCTGTAGGTAGGTACCTGCAATGGCTGATGGCAAAAGGTGTCACAAACACCACCCAGCCCGTATCGAGTGACCTCTGTCTCCTAAAGCAACTGCCGGCCAATCGCCTCCCAGAGCATGTGCGAAACCTTCGTAATACGCTCCTTTACCGGGCAGGAATCCCGGTGATGGAGGAGGACTCTGCCATTGCAGAGCTCAAAATATCAATTGCTCAACGACTGCCCAATATCTTCGGCGCTGAGATGGACAGTGCAATGCCCACCGAATCATCAGATCCCAATCCCTCTTGGGCTGTCAAATCCGAAATCGGACAGTGGATTCGCCGCGGAGTTGCTGAGCATTGCCGCGACTCACCTAGGTATGCTTCTCTACTCTATAGGAGTACTACTACGGCTAACAGCTATAGAAAACTCTCTGGGGTCTCCGTGGCGGTGGACCCAGGTGTATCCGCCCTTACTCCCGACGAGTTCTACAGTGTCAGGGAGATCTTGGAGACTTTCGGTGATCTCTCGATGCTGGCAGACATACTAAAGCATGCTACTCATTGTGATGATGATGTTGTCCTGGCTTCGGTTGCTGATACGGTCAATTGCCATTTTGACTGCTTCTGTGTAATTGGCGCTACGCCTGATCTCTTCAGGGGCCTCGTTGAGTCGTATGCTCGTCTTAAGAAACTGGGCAATGCAAGTTTAGACTTGTTGTTTTCACTCATCGAGTTAGGACTCCGAATACCCAGTGAATTCAACACCGTTGCTCTCTTGCGCCAGGACCTTACTCGTTTAGAGAGCAAGTCAGCTTTGGCAGCGCCGTCCCCGCTTTCGGATAGTATTCCCTTAGCACTCAGTGAGGTCGATCCTTCTTTTCAAGAAAAGTTAAACCAGCTTCTCTCGTCTGGGGGTGGCATGGACGAGTCCACGATGGACACGGTCTTCTATTCGCTTATCCATATACTAGAAAGTAGCGGCAGTCCCGCAAAACTGTCAGCAAATGAAACCGCTAGGTATCTTGCTTATTTGCGGCCGTTCCAACCGAAGCATTTTGATACAATGCTGATTCGTTGGATATGTGGGCTTCTGAAGTCCTCTACCCCGTCGGTGTCCCGAATTCTCCCTCCTCTCATCGGAGTTGGTTGCGTCACTATACATGCGTTTGTGTTTTTGGTGAAAAAGCTTTTGCAGTCGGAAAAAGTGGCTGCTGTAATTCCCAACCTAGCTGGATTGCGGGTGGACCTGCTTCAGCTTCTTGTTCCTCTAGTATCAGGAAAAAGTAAATATGCTGACTTGGTACGTCAATTATCTATCTATCTAGAACGCAGCACTAACCTTGTTTTTGTTCAGGTCACATACCGTTTCTATGTTGCACAACAAGAGTTTTTTTTGAAGCACCCTCAGGAGACCCTCGATATAATCTGCGATGCAGTTGCGTTGGTTGATTCAGAGACTGGACTCAATTCAGGACAGCCCGACATCTCAAGTTGTGCGATAGACTTGCTCGATATCCTCCTTACACAGAATCCTGAAGTTACGGTCCAGTACTGTCTGCAAGGGTTTATTGGAAAACATTCAACTTCAACAGCCGTCCTGCAAAGGGCTCTGGATAACCTCTTGGGCTTTGATTCACTCGTTGGTTAGTAAAGCGAATCTCGATGGTTGCTCATATTGCTAACATGTCGCCAAGGTCCACCTACAATGTCCGAGGCAGAAAAGGTCGTCCGCATGACTGATGACTTCTCCCTTCCATTTTGCCAATTGAAACTCCAAATGCTTTTCAATGCAGAAACCGGCCGTAATGTGGTCAACGGTATCGTTGACGTGATGTTCAAGGCCGCTGTGGAAGATACACGCTCAAAAGGATCAAATTGGGTTGGCTTCGTGGGCCTCATGAGCCTAGATGTAATAAGACAGGTACGGAAACACGACTATCACCACAAGACTTTCACCCTAAACTGACCTTTCTTGTTTTATCTTAGATTCGGGAGCGAGCCGAAAGAGCTCTCTTTTCTATCCCATTATTCGAAGAACATCTTGAAGCCCATGGACCCTCGGGCACAGCCAAGTCCCTGGAGACAGCAAAACTGTACCTGACAATAATCGAGAAGCTTGCTTACAGTGTGCCCGAAGCTGGTGTCCACTCTGTGGCTCCCATTCTCGTCGAGAAAATGGACCTACTTCTCCACAGGCTTGTTATCATGCAAACCAACTTCAACAACGTCACCGCGAATCGACACGGCGCGGCTACGACTCAAATTCTTCAGTCTCGCCCAAACTTCGAGAGGGCTCTCGCTTTCTGGTTCTCTGCTTTTCTAAGGATGGTTGTGATTCACCGTTCTGCGTTCACGATGCCATCCCCAGCGCCTAAACCCAACGGCCTGCAGGAACAGTCTCGTTTGCTGATCTCGATTCTTTGCATATCCCTTGCACGCCTTCCAGACAGTGTAATACGCCTTTTCCCGGCGGCTGACTATTTCCCTCACCTAATACCGTCTCAGGGCTACCGTCCTTGTCCCGGAATACTGCTTCAGACTCATGCGTTAGACGTCGCTGCCTCCCTGATCGACATGTTCCCAGATGAGGCTCGGCAACATTGCGCGCGTTTCCTTAAAGAAAGATGTCCACCTTTTCTTCAATATCAAAATGACTCTAGATTTATTTACCTTCTCGGTCCCATGAGCGATGCAGCAGCACTGAATAGCTTGCAGGCTGCTTCTCTTCCATCACCTGCCGCCGGTGGTTCTACTCCAACTCCAACACCGTCGGGCGCCCTGCCGGGCGCTCCATCTAACCCACAACCGCCTGTTATGACTCCTGCAGGTACCTCAACTAGTTTTTCGGAAGGCATTAATTGCGTTGCTAGCCATCTTCGCCTCCAATACCGGGGTCGTGTTATGGGACCCTACCCGGTACGCCCTTGGGAGCTCCTTGAAGATGCCGCACCAATCGTAGGGGTGAATGATACCGCTGTGAACCTCAAATATTTCGACGCCAGACGAGTTCGGGCTTAGATTTTCTCTGTGGCCTACGTCTGTGGCCTATGTCTCTGGCTTATGAGCATCGTCTTATATCTACGTACATAATTTCTTTTCTTATGGTTCCCGGGTTGTTGTTTCTGTTCACTGCTTGATACCATCTCCATCTGCATATAGCTTTGCCTCCGACCATACACCACGATCCTACCTTCGACTCAAGCACACATCCAGTTCTGCCATGTTTCGTGACCACGGTCCATTTGCATGTGTGATTTCTCTTTTCTTGCTCTTTCTTATTTATTCCATGCATTGCGATCACTGCGTAGTGACTATGCTTTGAGGCGGTCCATCTGGCAGCAACGTCCGCGTGTTACAAGCCCTCGTTTCGTTTGTACCATGAAATTTGTATATAGAGAAGGTCTGGCGTATACTGGGTGGGTGGTTCATAGCATATGGTTTCGCATATTTAGCATAAAGTCTGAACAATAGCATCATTTATGGATACAAGGGTCACAATGACTAACTAATTTGGAGCTAGTGTAGAACAAGAGTTGATTACATTCCGAACGAGTAGTTTGATATACAGAGACAAGAGACTTGCCCATAGTTCACGGTTTGTGATATTGACCGTAGGTTTAATGACAGCTCAAGACTAAACAAAAATGGTTGAAACTACAAAAACCTGTATTTATCTGAGTATAAGAGAAAATATTCGTGCGATGCAAACATATGTATGTAGGGTATCCCTACCCAGAATCAGAACAGACAACAAGATATCTAACATCCAGCCTTGATTAACGCCAACCACATTATACATTATTGTAAGAAGCTAAAAGACGAGGATCTGGATCCGCTTCTCCTCTGCCCCATACCGTTCACGAAACTCGGACCGCGTGAGCAATTTCAAAAGTGGAAGATGGGTTTCCTTCATGTCAAAGATACCACGCTGCTTCTGATCAACATAGGATCCATCGATCACGATACGCTGTAGTTCGCCAAGTTTGAGGGAACCTGTAGAAGTCAGCTCATGTTTAGCCTGCTTCACGCACTTGAATGTGAGATAACCATACCGGCATCGATCAGGTCGGAAATACGCGCAGGTGTTCCGCCTCCAATGGCAATGCTTAAGGAAAGTCAGTTTAATTACAAGGAAATTAAACGGGTGCAAAACATACCATGATCGCTCCAGGAATTGCTTAGCTTCTTCGAGCTTGATATGCTTTGCAAACAGCTTGCCAATTGGCGATTCTTTGGTTTTGAACGTACGGAGGGCTCTACAGTGGAAATATTAATACCCAGCATGAACAGCGTTAATCGGCCTTAACTCACCTCACCGCATCGGCTGCTCGAAGCCCCGATGCGCAGACTACCAGGGTGTGCGGCGTGCCCTTCTCCTCTGACGGTTTCGAGAGGTCAGATCCTTTAGGGCTGAAAGCCTTTAGAAAATCTGGTAGCTTCTCCAGTTGTCTGGGCGAGTCAAACGATGATGTGTCGAGGAATGAGGATTCTTGGATCGTTAGTACTGACACATATCCCTGAGTTGGACAAAAACATACCCGGCACACTAAGATCACTCAATTCAACCGCAGTCAGCTCCTTATTGTGGCGCTTAGCCTTCTGCATGAAGTGATCTGCCAACAGGCGACCGTCCATCTTGCCAATAGCTTCATCAATGCCACCTTTGGTCTCGGTTTGCTTGGTGTCTCTCTGCTCCTTCTCTGATGCATCTTGCTGGGGCTTATCCTTCTTGTCCTTTCCACCCTTCTTTGGCTTGGATTTGGCGTTCTTCCTTTTCTTGTTATTCGGACCCTCTGCATTGCCAGCATCCGCCCCGGCTTGTTTCGAGGATTCCTCAGCTTGTCTCTTGCGCTTGTTGTCAATCTTGGCTGAGAGGCCGGATGACTTGGTAGCTTCCGCAGACATTATGACGTAGTATCTCTATAGATCTCCAGGGAAATATGTATATTTATATAAAAAAAGAAAAAAAAAAAAAAGAAACATTCAATGGTTCGAATTCAATTATCCTAAGACTTGATCCGCAAGCAACTTTTTTATGCTGAGTCAGCTACCTTATCGATAAGCCACGGCCAATTGATACTGCAAGTCCTCCATGTCATCGACACGCGCTTTCCACTTGAACAACAACCACCCCTCTTGCGAGTTTGGGACATGCGCCGAAACCTAATCATCTTCAGGCTTTCTCAGTGACATGTCTAATTCTATGCGATTATTTGTCAAACAATTTAGGAAGCAATTGTCCTATAAAACCCCATATCAGTACACATGTCGACAACCCCTAAGCCGCGTGGCCGCAGGTCATCGCGAGGGTCCGACATGTCTGAAACATTCACTCCTGTAGGAGATACCACACTTACAGGGGTGAGTACACTGCATCCCACCGCGATTAGAGTAATGTTGACTAATTCGAGGGTGACTGCAGCTTCAGCGTCTTCCCATTCATACCAGATACCCTCTCACCCCCAGCCGGTTAGCAGTGTCAGGAACACCGTCGCGACGAACACCACGCAACAGAGCTACAGCGGCCCCATCAACACCATATGGATTACGGGCGATGCAGCGCCGAGCGGCAAATACACCCGCGCGCGATCGTAGGAAAAGTGGACGGATGCAGAGGGAGACGACATTTGACATTCTACGGAATCTCGGTAGAGGTATGTGTACCAGATGAGCTTATATCATATGCGTGCGATTTGCATGCTATGAATACATCATATGCATACTAAAATCCCGGTGTCAGCTCTTGCGCCCGTGTCACAACCTATACGTTCATCACCGCAAGAAGAAAAACCCGACGTAGAGCTGGAACCAGAGAAGGATGAGATTGAAGAGCTCGACAACGAACCGGAGATTGAGCGCCCCCGACTTTCCTTGCCTTTAGAAGATGTAGAGGAGCAGGAGGAAACTAGTCCTGAGCCACGTCCGCCCAGGCTCTCCTTGGCGTTCGAAGACGAGGATATCACTGTCGAATACCCGCGACGGGCTACGAGCGAACACGATAGAGCAAGATTATCTATGATGAGCTTCGGTAACCCTAGGCTAAGTGAGAACTTCGGTGATGCGACCCGGCTAGAAAGCGACTCAGATGATGGTGATGACACTGGTATCGAGCATGGCGAAGACGGAGAGAACCAAGACGAAACTGTCATGAGTCAAGGTGCTTTTGATAGAGGGTGGGTGGTATTCTCTCGACAGATTTGATTACTCCGGCTAATATAGACACAGGGGAGAGACGGAAGACCTTGGGAGGTTCAATCTTGACTTCAACTTTCCGTCCCCGCCTCCACCTCCGGCCGACGACATGGATGGACCTCTCAACGATGATGAAGGGTTCGAGCTTCCGCCCGTTGACCTATCACGGGACACAGCTCCTATGTCTGACGACAGTGATGATGCCGCTGTCACAGCTGGTGAATTCGGTTTAGATCTCCACATGCCGTCTCGCGTCTCGCTAAGCGAAAGCCCTGGTATCGTCGGAGGAGGATTGCGTGACGAAGACACTGTCATAGTGCAAGGAAAGCAAAAGAAGCTCTCCCGACACGGCATCCCTGTTCCCAACATGCCGTCAGGGGTGATTCGAAAGCTGGCTACTCGATTTGCGCCAGCGAGGGCTGGCTCTAAAGCTAAGATCAGCAAGGCCACCTTAGCTGCTATTGAACAAGCGTCATCGTGGTATTTTGAGCAGGTCGCTGAAGATCTGGCGGCATATTCTAAACATGCGGGACGGAAGACGATTGACGAGAGTGATGTTATTGCGTTGATGAGACGGTGAGCTGAGACAAACCCCTCCGCTCCAGTTATGCTAATCCGCTAACGTTCTAGACAACGCCATATTAACAATTCTACGACTGTTTTCTCTCTGGCATCGAAGCATCTACCGAAGGAACTGCTGCAAGACATGAGATTGTCAACGCCTCCGTGAATAATATACATGGTACGGATTCTGTAACAAACAAACTGAAAGCCACCGATAGTCTCAAATACGAGAGATGTCAACGGATATCACCAATTCACATTTTGACGAACACGACGAGCCGCCTCATTGGGTCGTTTACGTACGATCATCCAGAACATGATCGAAGTTGCGAAGCACAGCCCGTACCTGCTTAGGGTAAGCCAGAGTTTTCGCTAGCCGGATATTGGGTCATTCAAAGGAAACCTACCATGTGAAGATGTACTGGCTGTGGTTGTTTCGCAAGTTCACTTCGGCAGCGCGAGCAATAGGAATACCCTTGCCACTTCTGTTATACCATTCGACCATGTCCGCAACTAAAGAAGTTAATTTCGGTCATGTTAATCTTCGGGTTAGGGGCTGGCTCACTCATAGTCTCTTCAATCCATACCGGCTGACTACCAGTAAGCTCAGCCATCTGTTCAACGTCAGGGAAGTAGAATTTCCCGTCCTCGGGCTTATTCTCCGGTGTAAACATGTTTTTCTTCCAAGGTTCCCGTAGCAAGCCTTCGACTGTGACCTCTCCTTGGGGGAGACCCTCGGCTCTGTCCTTCTGATCCTTCATCTTCTTCGAGATCCAGCCTCTGTTCACCAGGACTGTGCTCTCTCCCTCCCCTCTCTCAAGCGGCGTTACAACGATGAAACCATCCTCACCCTCGCGCATGCGAGGACCAACAAGCATCTCTTGGTCATGTCGGAAACGTCCCGTAGTGTAAACCCGCCGATAATCAAATTCGGCGATGGCATCCGGATCGATCTGTGGGGGTAGCGGAAGAGGAGGCTTGACGAGCCGGTCTTCATATTTTGCGATCAGCTTGGTCTTCCAATCGAGACGCTGAATTTGCCAGGTGCCGAGCGCGAATGAGATGATAGGAATTAAAGCTGTAAAGAGAATACATTCATTAGTGTACCGCCAGCCTTTACCGGCGGCTACTTATTTGCAGGTATGATCAATGGCTCTACCATACCTAAGATAATCAAACCCGGCCCGTGTTTACGGCCAGTGCGAACAATTTGCGCAGGATGATCCACAACCGACAACCATCGCGGATCATCCGCCAGCTGCTTGCTATAAACCCGAATTTGTTGACGGCGACACCTGGCGCAAATCGAATCCAGCTTGAACGCCATCCGGGGACCCCGAATTGACGCGGCGATTGGCGGCTGCCATGAGGTTGCTGCCGTCCGTTGCAGGACCGAAAAGATAGACCGCATGGTCAATTGGGACGAGGGGCTTTACTTGCGCTTATCGCAAAGCCAATTGCTGTTTTAGTCTGGGCGGTGGAAAGCGTGTAAGAAAAAGAACAATTCAAAGCATTCGACCTGAAGTCGAAGTGAGTCCCGAGGAGCTCGTGATCGGCAACGGCCTTCTTTTCCCCGACGGAGTTAAAGCTATTTGTCGCTTTACTTACGCTCCATTTATACTTCTCCATACATCGGTTTTAACCGCGCTTGGTTACAATGTTCTTTTCTGGAACTCTGCAGGAAGGCATCGCTTTAGCTGTCTCGCAAGCTAAAGCGGTAGTATGCTTTGTTCGAGGTGTGTCTGCTGTGATTTCTACGAACGCATACATCGATACATACATCAGATGAGCTCCACCGTTATCCACTTGCTAACCGCCTGGATGTGTTTCAATAGATAATGATCAAACAAGTAATCTCTGGGAAGAGGATTATTTCGCTGACAAGGATGTCTGTGTTCGCCTCAGTTCGACTTCTATTTACCTTCGTACGTGATCGCTAATCGCTGGTGGGACATAGTTCGCGCAATTACTCAAATCGAGATCTGTCCTGTTGCGACTCACCAAGGATTCTCAAGAAGCTACATTCTTGACGTCCTTTTGTCCCGTAACGAAGTTTCCTGCTGTTGTAGTGATCAAGTATGTGTGAAGACCTTCTCAGGCATTAGGGCTTTTGGGCTTCTGATTGACCTTTGCATAGGAATGGAATGCTGCGGGAATATCTTGTGCCGGATATTTCGAAAGATGATTTTCATAGTCGGCTGAAGGCTGTTCTAGATGACAGTAACCCGCCCACGCAGTCCAGTCTGGACTCACCGGCTCAGGGTGCCCAGATCCATACTGCGAGCCCATCCACCAATTTACACACAGCGCCTGCGACTGCACCACAGCCTGAGCCTTCACTAGCTCCTGTCGCTGCTGTACCGGCGCCAGCGCCAGCGCCAGTTTCAACTGAGTCGCAAGGAAGTGGACCACTAAGGCAACCAGGACAGCAGGAATATAATGGTCTACGTGCCGGCGGGAGGACGTACAGAGTTGAAACACCCGGCCAGGCACAGAAACCCCAGCCAAAGAAGCAAGAAACGCCGAAACCACAAGGAATAACCAAGCCCAAAGATAGCACGAAAAAGCAGGAGTCAGAAGCAAAAGCCACGAAAAACACTGCATCCGTCGAAAGCACCGACACGCCTGCAGAGGAGCGGAAACCACAAACCCCAACACCGCCCAAACAATATCGGCTTCAAGTCCGTCTATTCGATGGAAGTTCCATCCGGTCCAGCTTTTCACCTTCGCAAACCATCCGCGCTGATGTTCGTCCATGGGTTGACAGTCAGCCTGGGGATGAAAAGCGCCCGTATAGTCTCAAACACATCCTGACCCCCCTGCCGAATCGGACACTTACTATTGCCGACGAAGAACTGGCGCTTGCAGAGCTCGGACTAGGCTCCACGGCGAATTTAGTCATGGTTCCGATCAATACGTATACGGAAGCCTATTCGGCCACTGGGTCTAGCTTACCCGCCAGAGCTGTATCGTCTGCATATGGGCTTGTTTCCTCAGCGGTTGGCACCGCCACGGGTCTCGTAGGCTCCTTCTTCGGCTATGGTCAGCCAGCTTCGACTCCGTCTGCGGGACCCCAAGCCAGCACATCCTCCGCATATCCGTCTGGCGATGTCGCATCAAGGCCACGGCCATCTCCACCGAGAGGTCCTATCATCCGGACACTGAGAGACCAACGCAATGAACAGGATGATAGCCATTTCTACAATGGAAACCAGGTACGTAATTTAAACAATGCACATTGTCAAAAGTCATAAAAGGCGTGAATCCACTGACTTGTATAGCTTAACTTCGAGCCCCGACAAGACACCGACAGGTGACCACAGTGGTAGTAGCTAGTTGATATACATTAAGCCTACGGTGTTTACGGTTCCTACTTAGTTGATACTTTGGTGGATTTTACCTGTTGCTTCGACGGCTATGGCATGGTACGTATTCTTTGGATTATATTAGGATGGGAAGCGTCCCCCTTCGCTTTCAAATTACAGGGAAACTAAGCTGTGAACTGGACCATAGCTATGCTCGCTTTCCGCTCAATGTAGGCCTATTCATTAAGTTTAGGACAGTTAAATCCATAGAAGAGTGGAATAGTTGTCTTTAGATACTCATCTGTCTCTATGCTCTGAGCAAATGGAAGTGAGTAAATATAAGGTAAAACAAAGAAAAGTCATCAGGTCAACCCCGACGGAAATGGTATACAGTAGAGGAATATTACGCCGCTATGCAAACACAGTCCATATCCAATCCCATTGTCGCACCGTCCGGATCAAGTCTGCAAGCTGAACCGGTTCAAACCCATAGTTCCTGTCCTTAGTATATCCCCCAGCGCGAAACATAATACATTAACTTTAGTAGGGTTTAGCAGCGGCCTGGCACGCTTTCTGTAAGACCAGTTAGCACCGTAATAACCACCATATATCGGCATTCCAAGGGAAAACCTACAAGCTGGTCCAGGTACCATCCGCAAATGCTGAGGTTACCCTGGTTCTCGTCCATGCACTGGCGGAAGTTGCGAACGTCCGTCTCGCAGGCAGGGTTACCATAGGAGCTGTTGGCGGTGTTGCTCTGCCACAGACCGGCGTCCATGGGCTGGGCCTGGGCGGGAGCTGCCTGCTGGGCCTCGGCGGGGGCGCTGGAACCGCCGCTGAAGAGACCACCGATGGCGTGGCCGATAGAGGAGCCGACTGCGACACCACTAGTTGATGTTAGTGTTCTTTATTCGAAAAAAAAAAAAAAAAGAAAGAAAGAAAGAAAGAAAGAAAGAAGAAAGAAAGGAAAAATAGTCTTGTGCACTGTTTTTCACACTCTTCCGCTAAAGGCAGTTTTTTCAAGATAGGCCCGAGGGGAACTTACGCAGCGGTCGAGGCCATCTGACCGAACAGGCCGGGTCCGGCGCTCTGCTGAACGGGGGCAGCCTGGGGAGGAGGGTGAGGATGAGCCTGCTGGGGAGTCGACTGAGGGTGAGCAGCGGTCGAGTGAGGCTGGGAGTGCTGGGCCGAGGGAGCAGCAGCTGGTCTGGCGGGAGCGGCGGTAGGTCTGGTAGGAGCGCTGCGCGCAGGGGTAGGCGCAGGGGCGGCGCCACGACGTTGACGAGGCATGTTGATTGATGTAGATGTGGTTTTAGGAGTTGGAAAACAAAAGGATGTTGATGGGTGGGGATAGAAAGCTGTTTTGATGGCGAACGGTCGGTTATATACAAGAAGAGACTCGAAAGTCGGCGGAGAAGCCGTCGAAAAGTCCGAGAGATTCTCTATTTCCTCGTTTCCAATTGGCCCGACAATCCCCAGGCGTCTCCGTGACCGCGAAAACCATGTGCGGTATTGGTATTACCAACAGTACTGCGGGTCGAGCCGTGTTTGTTCAGACGATGTTGAATATGCAACGTATTCACAATACCACCGCTGCTCCCATTGCCTAAAGTCCGGCGGACTTTAGTAACCTATTTTTTTACATTGGATGACTCTTCATATACAGGGAACATACTGGAATATTCACACTTGTAGTATGTGAGTCATGGCTTCGTTATAGTCATTTATGACTCATATTTATATCTCTCAATCTGACCCACAGATTGGAGGCTCAGTCGCTCCATTGATTCAAGCTTACGGCATTGCAAGTAGCTCACGAAATTCAGCAATGCAACTTGCCACTTAATTCATTTAGTCAACTATGTAGTTTTCCTAGAGATTCATCTCATGGGAAAAGCCAGTTCAGGCATATCCCCAATAGATCATTGTTAGATCACTCGCTATACGAGACAGGGTTCATCCTGCGTCTCGTGTGCGCGGTGTATGGGGTATCCACGTAGTTCGTTCATGTAGATCGTATATCGCAACAGACTGTCCCAAGTGGTATGATGGGAGGAGGAAGCCACTGTTGAATTCAATAGAAGCGCCTCTACCATATACCTGGAGAGAAGCACAGCAGTGCTGGGACGTACGCAGTTTGTGACAATGAAGGGTCATCGAGACTTCAATCCAAACTCAAAGATCGGAACCAGCCGATCATACCTAAGACACAGGAATTCCTCTTCGGCCCTATCAGACGATATAGTGCAGTGTTGAAGTTGTTCATTGTGTCTTCCTTGCTTTCCGAGATTCTTGCTTCTTCTTTCTCCTTTCCATCTTTTTCTCTTTGCGATCATCCTTGGTGCGCTTCTTCTTGTTCTTGGCAGACTCACGCTTGACGGTCTTGTCTGCTTTCTTCTCTTTGCTCTTCATTGCCGAATCTCCGGGCTGTGTTGTTGCCTTCTCTTTTTCACCGCTATCGGACTCACTGTCTGAGCTAGATGCGGAATCGTCCGCAGATTTCTTCGATGAACTCTCAGGTGCTGCTGCTTCCGCCTTTTTGGCTAATAAAGATGCCTTCAACTGGGCACGCGCCTTCTCCTTGGCTTGTATTTCTTTGCGTTCCATATCGAATTTGTCATTTCCGGCCTAACGGTATTAGCACTAGGGTACACATGAACAGAGAGTAAAAAGCACATACAAGACCATGCTTGATGAAGCGACTTGCAGCCTGCTTGTCAAGTGTCAATGTCCGCTGCTCTGGCTCTGCTTCTAGCGCCTTAATTTTCTCAAAATATTGCTTCACTCTGGTTAGTTCTCGGAACACAGGATGCTCTTTAGCATTGACGCCATGGAGACGTAAATAAGCTGCGAATGCGTTAGCATGTCAAGGAGTAAGTATCAGGATCAATATTGCCCTACAGAAAATGAGAGATTCCAAAGCGTAAGTAATCAGAACGTGAAACTTTGCCTTGTCCAACACAGGAAGTTTCTTTGACGTGTCGGTAATGGCACTATTCAGTACAGGTCCCAGAGCTTCTTCCAGGTCGTCAACATGATCGTCCAGCTGCTCAAGCAGCGGCAATAAATTAGTTGCGTCCATCTTCTGAATGATGATTGTCGGCCTTCTGAGAGTGATTCCTTGAATAATATCAATTTTTTTATCTACAGGCGGTGTGTAGGGCGGTCAGTAGCTAGTTTTAATCTTATCGTGCAGCTCGGCCGTTGTCGACTTGGGTCCTGTAGCCCAGTTACTTATACTAATTTTTTTTTTTTAAAAAAAAAAAATTTGTTTTTGTGTCACTCATAGAGGACGTATTGCCTTGCAATGCACAGCTAGCCGATTCTGTGACAGTTGTTTAGGCTTTTAACATCCCGAAGACCGATCTGGTCTGCATATCACGCAGCTCTTCCAAAGTGTTGTCCATACTACGACGCCGTCCGCGTTTGCGGACTGGCATTTCCCAATTCTGCCTTGCTGCAGCAGACGATGCTCAGCGCGGTTGCGCCGTTCGTTTTCTGGCAACATGGCACCAGGACGCTGAGGAAGCGTCGAGAGATAGCGGGAACCGCCGGCTCTCAGGCCGCATACATATCCTGGGCATTGGGAACGTTGGAACATTCGTCGCTCACTCTCTTGCCAGCCGGCCGTCTCCCCCTCCTATCACTCTTCTGATGCACACCCCCAATCTTTATAGGTCCTGGTTAGAGAGGAAGAAATGTCTAGCGATCAATACTAATGGCCTGGATGATGTAAAGACGGGATTTGATGTCAATGTACTGAATGATAAGGCATGGTACTCAGTACCGTATTGGAATAAGGATGGTACAGCAGAGAATGGAAACGACACCATTGACGAGCATACTGAAAATGTCGGTAATGAGGAACTTTTAGCGCAACCTGCCGACGAGCGTATTGAGTGTCTGATCGTTGCTGTCAAAGCACCAGTGACCGTGGCGGCGATGGACTCTGTCAAGCGCCGCCTGACGCCTGATTCAACGGTCCTATTTCTCCAGAATGGAATGGGCATCATCGATGAGCTCAATGAGAAAGTTTTCCGGGACCCTCGACGACGTCCACATTACATGTCTGGTGTTATTTCCCACGGTTTAGCACGAAGGAAAGAACCATTCCAAGTCAGCCACACAGGCGTCGGCACAACTATCCTGGGTTCTGTCCCTCCGGCAGATGCCATGACCCCAGCAAATAAAGGGGATGTCGATTGGGCCCCAAGTACCAAATACCTCTTGCGCACACTGACGCTCACACCACCGCTTGTTGCTGTTGCTGAAACCCCATCCGCCGTGATGCTATACCAGCTTGAGAAGCTCGCATTGAACTGTGTAATCAACCCATTGACAGCGATCATGAACTGCAAGAACGGAGAACTCCTCTATAACTATAGCTTCACGCGTATCATGCGGTTGCTCCTCATTGAGATCTCAAGCGTCATCTGCGCTTTGCCCGAACTGCAAGGCATTCCTGGAATTGAAAGCCGATTTTCTCCCGAGCGACTGCGGATGATGGTCGTGCAGCTGGCCAACAAGACAGCCAAGAATCATAGTTCGATGTTACAGGATGTGCTGGCGAGAAAACCTACGGAAATCGAATACTTGAATGGTTACATCGTACGTAGGGGCGAGGAACTTGGTATCAAGTGTGTGGTGAATTATATGATGAAGCACCTGGTTCTCGCCAAACGCCTCCAAACGAAGCAGGTAGAGTCGGGTGCCATTCCGATTGATCTGCTCCAAGAGCCCAAAATGTGAACATGCTCTCGCACCTGTACAACATAATGAATTCGACTTTGTGATACCATGCGCAATTCTACCTCACGAATCCTATTGTTTTAACAAAACGCAGCTTCGGAAGCCTTAGCACAGAGGTCCCTAATCTGTGTCCATCGCTTCCTCAGCATCTTTGCCCTTTGTTGATCTTTCTGGTCCGCTTGGCTAGATTCGATTTTCTCCAGGGTGGTGATTATCGTGTCTGCTTCGTTTAAATATGCTCTTATCCAACCTTGGACGATAATCTCCAATTTCCTCTCGTCGGCACCTTTAGCAGAATAACCAAGTACATAGTTCCGCCAGTTTTCCAGGGACATATAGTTTATGCACGCGGCAATCTCGGTACGGTAGCACACGCCAGTGGCCGTTAACTGGTAGTTACTGAGTGTATAGGTTAGACGACGACAAAGTTGTCTATGGCAAAAGTGACCAATTTAAAAAAAAAAAAAAAAAAAAAAAAGACATCCGGATATCGTAAACATACCCGTAGTACTGCTGGAACTCTAGTTCCTCTTGTAGCGGTGGGCTAAGGTCCTTTATTATTATATCATCGAGGTATAATGCTTCCGACTCATTCTCATCGAGATAGAAGCCATCTGCTATGGTTAACCCGCTGCCAGAGAGCAGAAGAACATGGTTGTGACAAACATTCAGCGAACAAGAAATCGTTAGGATGAGGTCCATAGCTCATGTATATCTCTTCTCCTTCTTCTGTGGCACATGGTCAGAAGTTCTCTTGCGCCCCCGACAAGGGGAAGCAATTCAACTGCAGCACATACCATAGTGTTTAGTGGCTCGGAAAACATATTTCTCACCATCAAATTTTACATTGCACTATGACCCAAATAAGGTAAGCCAGCGTTGAAGACAAACACTTTGTAGAATCTGATTCACATACCGCAACATCAGAATGATTGAAATAATCAGCAAACGGCAGCAGGGCCATAGCGTCATTTCGATCCTCGGGTGGCTCCTGGCCGGGCATCAAATAGAAAAAGCTTCTCGTGTTGACTATAAGCCAGTGGTATGAAAATTCCTCCCAATCAGTATCCGGGAAAACGGATACGACGATATCCCAAGCTGTGCGCAATCTTTGTTCCTGCTGAGTAAGGAGATTCTGATGAGATGTCTCGTACTGGAGCTTGTCTCGGCATTGTATACTGTGCCAATGGCTCGAGATTGAGGGTGGCAGGTAGTTCCGCAGAGACTCTGACCACAGAATGGGCATACTGTCCTCAAAATCTTGGCGACTAGGCCAGGTGTTTCTCCACGCTTTGAACTCTTTCAGGTCTTCTGCATTGCCATTCGTGAGAAACGCAGCGTATAGTGCATGAGTGGGTGTCCCGTCTGGAAATTTGCTGGTGAAAGAAGACGGAATTCGCTCAGAGGTTAGCATTGCTTTCAATGGTACGGTCACAATGGCTTCGTCTTCCTACGTCAGGGTTAGATTTCATTGATACGATTGATAGTGACACTGATAGCCGAGAAGCATTTGCATACTTCTATATTTCGCGTGGCTATCATTCCCAAACCGCGACCTGGAAACCGCGCAGGCCCGACCCCATTCGCAATGATTCCTTGCGAAATGGCCCATTCTGTGAACTGCTCGTGTTCCTCTCCAGGCCACCAGTCTGGTTTCATTGCTGCGGGATATTGGGTCCTTAGCGGGGAAGTATAACTAATTAAGGAAGAAAAAAGAAAAGAAAAAGGCGTAGAAAGAAGCGAAAGTGACTTTGTTCTAGAAAGATAGAGTCAATACATCAATATCTCATTCAGAGACAGCTATTGAAATATCGCTCCTGTACTGGTCTGCTAAATCACAAGCTCGGGGAACTTATATTCATCTAGTGGTCGAAAGAGGCCGTAAAAAAGCAACATGATAGGGCTGGGGATAAAATGCTTATCGATCTTTATCAGTTGTACGGCGTCCCGCAGGCACCAACAACGCCAACCGGAGATCTTCCCCGGATATCGTACCACTCTACAACCTTCATTGTCGCATTCTTCAAAGGGCCATGTCCATAAAGGCATGTCACCTTCTGGGTTCAAAATGTCGGTCCTTGGGAGACGCGGAGCTCTGAGTGTCCGCGAATTGACATTGTCAACACCTGTTACGGTAGTAAGCTGTCGCACGCGGTCTTTCTTCGTGAATAATCGCCCGCCGCCAAAGTATCCCGGCCATGTCCCATTGAACTTTGTCGAGCGTAGTGCTCTGGCTGTTGGGTCTGCTGTGGGAGCTTTGCTGAATCCTCGGAGAGCAGGTAGGAAGCTTCTTTTCTTTTCTCTCCTTTTTTTTTCGCTTTTGGATTATCCATAACAACCAGTTTTATGATCTGTATCGAACATACAACCAAATGGATAAACTACAACACAACTGTACGCTAACAACAATGCCCCGGACTTATATAGATCTCATCGCAGCCTGTGGTGAAGCAACCGCAACCCCCTACTTCATCTACCGTCTCCGTGACGCCATGCTCTCGGACCCAACCGGCCGCCAGATCCTCCGCGAACGTCCGCGCATCACCTCCGAAACCCTCCCTCTACCATACCTCCGCTCTCTTCCCGAGAACTCCGTCGGTCGGACCTATGCTGCCTGGCTCGACCGCGAAGGTGTCTCCCCCGATACCCGCGATAACGTCCAATACATAGATGACGAGGAATGCGCATACGTCATGCAGCGCTACCGGGAGTGTCACGACTTCTACCACGCAGTGACGGGCTTGCCGACCTTCGTTGAGGGGGAGATAGCGCTGAAGGCGTTTGAATTTCTAAATACGCTTATTCCCATGACAGGGTTGAGTATGTTCGCTGCGGTGAGGCTGAAGCCTGCGGAGCGGGAGCGGTTCTTTGCATTGTGGTTACCTTGGGCGGTCAGGAGTGGGCTTGCGAGTAAGGAGTTGATTAATGTTTATTGGGAGAAGATTTTAGAGAAGGATGTGGATGAGTTACGAAGTGAGTTGGCTATTGAGAAGCCCCCGGACATGAGAGAGATCAGACGGATGATTAGGGAGCAGAGAAAGCGGGAGAAGGAGAGGTTGCAGCAGAGCGCGTAGATTTGGCCTTGTGAGATTTTTAATGTGTATATTATTTATTAGGTGGCTTCCGGTAGCCTTGTA
The DNA here is from genome assembly GCA_030556085.1 of Aspergillus tamarii. Taxonomy (NCBI): domain Eukaryota; kingdom Fungi; phylum Ascomycota; class Eurotiomycetes; order Eurotiales; family Aspergillaceae; genus Aspergillus; species Aspergillus tamarii. The sequence goes on along the minus strand of JARVTJ010000005.1, from coordinate 2,461,457 downwards.
TTCAAAATAGTCATGAACCTTCCCTTCATCTTAACGCACGTTAGACTATTGTTGCAAGCGGGTTGTTCGGTATCACAAATGCTGGAAAGAAGCCGAGCCTTTTTGTTAGTTAAGCATCAGGGGTTAAGATGCGGTTGAATGATAACGGAATAGAGTGCTGTCGAAGAATTGCACTATGTACTGACCGCAAACGCCTAGGACCGGTTTGTTTCTGTTTCACAGCTCATGAATATAAGGGACGAAGGTATTAAGAAGAGACCTGTAAGAAGTTCCTTACAGGCTTTAACGACATTCGCTGTTTTTCAATTCGACTTTTTCACAGATCCAACAAGTCATCATCGTCATCCCACCCTCCTTTACGCCGACTGAATACGACCTTATGCTCTTCCTCATCCTTGCGCTGGTTCTCAGCCACAGCATTCAGGAGCTGCTTGAGTTGATCCTCCGAGACCTTCTGCCGCAATTGGCCTGTCTGTGCCAGCATTATCAGCCGGTTCTCAATGTCGACGGCGCGCGACTCTTTCACAAGGCGAATGCGGCCCAGGCGGTCGGCAGCTTCGGGTTCGAGGATTTGGTTCAGGATTGCAGAGCGACGTTCGGCTGATAGGAACTTTGTTAGATATAACACTTGGGCAAAAGTGGATGCTACCACGGCTGATTTCATGCTCCTCTCTCTTCTTTGCGGGGTCGTGGAGTGTGCGTAGGAGATAGCATACCTTCTGCTTGTCTGTAAAGTAAACCATTAGCACTATTCAATCTTTTACACTATTCAAATCAAAAAAAAAAAAAATATCTTCCTCCTCCTCTTCCTCTTCTTCTTCCTTTCTTCGATCAACAAGAGAAACTCAAGTCGAGAAAATACTTACTTCCTCTGATCATCCTGGCCGTCTTGACCAGCACCACCTCGTGGTCCGCCTCCCTGCTGCTGCTGAAGCTGAGCCAGACGGGCTCTCCTGATCTAGCTTTGAGAGTCAATAGCTGGTTCGCAAACTTTCGTCATAGTCTAATACGGTCATGCAAGATCAAGATAGCAGCGCTACAAATTTTAGATACGCACCTCTTCCAGCTCTGCGTCGGCCATGGTTCCTTTTTGAGTAGTCAGGTGATTATGATACAGGTGATGAGCACAGTTAATATGCCGTAGTTTGAACACAAGCGGCCGTGGGTAGTCTAGAACACTTCTAGGGACCGTTATGGTATGACTGCAATGGCTACTACACAGTACTAATACACACTTCACTTGACAGTGTGGATTTGTTGGAGAACAGTTTCCAACCCCACTTTTCCATGGCCTGAGGCACTCAGGCCACTTGGGGTTCGGTTCCCGACGGAAGTGGGGCGCCATGAGGGAGTATACCCAAAGGGGTAAAATCTGGAAAGGACTCTCAGAGAGGTGATAGACTAGCGCGCGCGTGTGTGTGTTATCTCTGTATCGGTCGTAGTACACGATTGGTACCCAATTGCAGCATTTGCTATGTAAACTTCTGTACATATTTTGAACAGTAAACCTCTACTACTACTAGGATAGAGAGTTTATGAGAGCTACACCGCAATTGTGACTTGTGATTGATCTGCCAATTGATTGACTGCGGCTTAGCTGTCTCAGACTTCATACAGATGTTCCCCTAGAATGCTGCATGTGTCGTCATCGCTTTCCGCCAAGAATTGAGTCGTCCTTATCCACTCCCGATAGATAGCGAGACTAGACTATGTCCGATCGTCAAACTAAATATAAGTACTTAATAGTATTGACTATTAATATTGGTCGGAGAAAATGGGCCAGTTCGTTTAATTACCAGCATTTGTAGTTTCGTACTGTCAATAATTCATTTCCGGAGGTCCCAATTTACGTTTAGGGTTTTTTTTTTTTTTTTTTTACCTCTCTCTTTCTCTTGTTGGCAAGTGGAATCGCGTGGGTTTTTAATTAATTAACCTTAGAAAAATACTGCAAAAGGCAAACGCGTTAGATCTCGCGCACGGCACTGGAAAACTATCCGGAGTGGGTGAACCGAGAGATCGGATGGGAACGTGGCACGTAGTGGTTGTACTGAGTATGTACAGTATCTACCTAGGTACAGGTACCTCAGCCATGGAGCACCTGACCAAGAACTTGCTGCAGCTTGATTTACTCCGACTCAGGTATCCAGTTTTGCATCTGATCGTCGTCATTCAGGCAACTTCTCTCTCTCTTTTTTGCCCGTGACATGAGGGGACGTGACCGAGGCGATCGGCTTGGCCCAATCCGGATCGCAGGTGACTAAGCGCCGGCGTGATTTGCCTCTGCAAGCAAATTGAGCCAACCATCTTTCCAAATTCCTTTTAACTAGTCAGTAGTGACCCCGGCGGACTAAACTAAAGCTGCTTCGATCCGTTTGCTCTCAACTTGCGATCGATTCCTTCAATCGTTCAAAAAAGAGGGGTTGTTTCGTTCCTTCTCCGACGACGCCCTTCTTTCGTCACTGTTCATACCCACTGGATTGCCATCCCTAATATCTTCTCCCCTCTCTCCCCTTCCAGTCTATCCTTTACAACCTCACTCTCTTTCGTTCTCCGCCAATCCTCTCCGTTCCCTTTCCGATCACCGTCCCGATCCTTTATCAGGCTCAATGCTTCGTCTGCCGACCGGTTAATCACGCTCCAGTCTGCGCGCTGGCGGGGATTGCGTTACCGTGACACCCCCCTACTTTCACTGCTACATGCAGAACAATCCCAACGCTCTCTTTTTACTTTGCCCGGTACATTCTAGATGAGAAAGACGGACCAACCGAATTCTACGTGGTTGTGACACCTATCTCCGGTTTCCGTGCTTTCCGCATAATTTTAAAACTTTAACCCGACCGTTCACCACCATGGCTGAGTACGTTGATGTCACTTTTCCAAGTATAGATCCGGTCGCTAAATCCTGTCAACAGTCTAATTGCTTTTCATACCTACTATTCACGCCATAGCTTCCTCTCCCCGTCGACAATGATTCCGCGTACCAACAACCACAAGCGATCTAATTCCTCCGACAACAGGGCTCTTTCCCCCGATAGGACCCTTACGAAAGCCAGGTCGGCAAATGACCTTTCCGGAGTCGCAGCCGGTAAACCCGTGTCAGCGGTACGCTCAACAAGTGTTGGGAACTTTCCGGAGAGTGGATTCAGTACCCTGAAAGACCCGAGACTCTTGAGCAGTCCAGTAGGGACAGAGCCATCGGGATCACCATCTCATCATCCGGACCTGAGTAACGAAGTTGCTGCTCTGAGCGTGAAACTGGTCCAAGCAATCAACAACCAAACAACCTTGGACGATACATTGGTTGCCACCCGTCAGGAACTCGAACAAGCTCAGAACAAGATCCGGGCTCTAGAGTCGGAGAACGAGAAATATCGGCGGGATATCGATCAGGAAGTCTTGATTAAGAAAGCCGACGTAGACTATGAGATCTTACGACTAAAGGCTGCATTGGCAGACGAAAAGGCACAGCGCGCCCTTGTCGAGAAGGAGAAGAAGGGTATTGAGCAAGAGCTCGAGACGCTTACCGCTGCCCTCTTCGAAGAAGCTAACAAGGTAAATATCCGATGGTCATCCTATCTTTTTGTTTAGCATGAGCAAAGATTTAACTTCGGTCTTCCACAGATGGTAGCTGCCGCTAAGCTTGAGCGTGAGGCGGTAGAGAAGAAAAACGAACAGTTGCGTGCTCAAGTAAAAGATACTGAATCTTTACTTGCGTCTCACCAAGAGCAACTGGCAGAACTGAAGTCTGTTTTGCAGGAGATGAATATTACTAAAGATGATATCGAGGCCCGTACGATTGGGTCTACCGCACCAGCATCTCCGGCGAAGCAGCAGCAGCAGACTCCAACAATCGTCAAACAAAGTGCGGAATCACCCGTGCTTTCAGAACCGGCCCCCATCCAAGAAGAATTCGCCCCAGGTCCATCCACTAGTTTCCCCCATCTGATTCGTCCTATATGCCGAACAGATATCCATGCATTCGAAGAGTTTAAGGAATTATTCACCTTGTCTAGCGTCTCCAAACCGCCCAGCCGTGCCACGAGTGGATCGTATACCGGCTTAAATGTTATGAGCCTAGCCGCGGGTTTCAGCAGTGGTGGGTTTGGATCTGCATCGTCGTCACCCGCAAAATCCCAACCTCACTCTCCTAATGGAAGTATCTCCTCGCCGCAACCAGCAAATTCGCATGCTCCTCTGAAGGAAACGCGTTTCTACAAGCGTGTGCTGAACGAAGACATCGAGCCGACGCTTAGGCTTGATGCAGCCCCTGGGATTTCGTGGCTGACACGACGTTCGGTCCTGAGTGGTATATGTGACGGAAGTCTCGTGGTCGAGCCCATACCGGCATCGGCGAAGAAATACGAATTCCCTTGCTCACTGTGTGGTGAGCGCAGACCGGGTCCCGTCAATGAGAGAACCCACCGTTTCCGGACGTCCGATAATGAGACGGCTCAACGGTACCCCTTGTGTGTTCTTTGCCTAGAGAAAGTTCGTTCTTCCTGCGAATTTACTGGCTATCTCCGTCTTATCCTTGATTCGCATATCCGTGTTGGTGACACGGAAGACGAAAAGGATGCCTGGGAAGAAACAGTTCGTTTGAGGGAGAGAATGTTCTGGTCTCGCATTGGGGGTGGTATTGTCCCCATTTTCGCACAACATAATGGCTTGGAAGGTCATTCATGTGCCAATGAGCAGAATCCAGAGCCTGTGGCTATCGACCATAGCGACAACCAAGGCGATGTCTCCCGTGAGGTCAAAGAAGTCCTAGTCACGAATAGCAATGATGACGATGAATTGAACGATCACGACCCATGCAGAGCGTCTTTGAGTGATGATCCTTTTGAGTCGGCTGCCTCAGCATCTCCAGTTAGCAGCACGGCAGTTTCAGCGCCGTGTGATGACAGCGAAGATCAGAAATATAGCAAAGACGAGATTTCTGAACAGCTCGTTGAGCAAGCAAAAGCCTGCGTGAATCCCGACTCTGGCGAGAACGAGGACCCCAAAACCATGCTGCAGCCAGCCGTCAGCCAGGCTGCTGTCACCAGCTGCGAAAAAGATGATGCGCAAATTTCAGCAGCTGAAAACCGCCAGCGGTAATGTCGTCTACGACGACATATCTTTCCTTCTCCACACTACCCCCATTTACTTTTTCCCTCTATATTACCTTTGTCACCAATCCTCTTTCAACCGATACCTAATTCTTCACTGGTTATATTTCGACCACTCACGGAGCTGTCTTGAATTCTGTTGAGACTTGTATTATTATTGATAATATGTACCTAATGTTTCTTTTCTCTTCGTCCTTTTTTTTTGGTGTATACTTAAGCTTATTATTCTCTCATTTTTTGTTTTCTCCCTCATTGTTACCACTCAGTTTTGTGTGACCTGCTTTTGAGCGCCACTAGACCGCAATGGTCATTCTGTGTTTCAAGCATCGACAGTGATCCAGACGGACAGACTGGGTTCACTTGGCATGTTTCATCTTTGTGTGCCGTTTTATCCATGCTCGCTGGCGTCTTATTCGGGTGTTATCTTTTTTTCTGGTTGCTTTACGGGTGTTGCTTTCATGCGATATACATGGCGATGGAAACGCCCACGGTTCTAATGTATGGGATGATGCAGGGGCATGTAGGCCCATGGCTATATGCACATAAGGTATAGAGGTTCTGATAATACATGGCTTTTGAGGTTCCATCTATAGTAGCTAGAATACAGTCCGGCTGGGGGAGGTTACAAGAAACAGAGGTCGTTTTTAAAGGCAGCGCTTTCAGGATGGTTAGATGAGCCTACTAAATACAAACCGTGAGGTCAGGTGTTAAAAACTCATACTGAGGAATGGCATTTTGGTATAGATATCTACTATTGTGAGTTTCCCACCTGGGAATATTGGAACGAGATTTAATAAAACAATCGTCAAATATAAGCAGGCAGAAAAGATATTTTACATCTGCTTAGACGTACGTCTCAATAGGATAAGAATGGTTTGAAAGAAGACCGATAACTCCAGATGAAAAACGCCGATGAACGGTCCAATCACCAAAAGACCCAACGGATATTCGATCATTGCCGGTAACGCTCGTGAAGATGTCTAATCTGTTCTTCGATATTCATGTTCTGAGGATTGGGTGGGCCACCAGCAGGGCCGACCATGGGCGGCGTAGGTCCTGCGCCCGGGGCATTCTCGAACGCCATGCGCTTTTTCCTTGCCTCTTCTTCCGGGTCGGGGGCGTCTGGAAGCACTGTAGAGTCGAAGACATCGCTGCGCTGGCTGGCGAGACGTTTGAGGTTGTTGACCACATCGGCGGTTGATAGGTTGGTTGTAGCGCTACGGGATTCGGCCTTGGCACGCTGCTCTTTCCAACGGGGATCAAGCAATTCGATACGCATGTGTTGATCCAGTTCAGCAACTGGGATCTGTTGGTGGCAGTTAGGACAGAGTGCTGTTGCCCCAGACTGGTTGAGACGGCGCGCCTGCGCCCGTGGTACATAGTCGGAGCGTATACGCATCGGTTGTTGACCTGGGGCGGCTTTGGCGGCCGCTTGAGTTGCAGCGGCACGGTCGCGAGCCTCCATCCGCTCGCGGATACGCTGCTCTTCATCCTGCGCCGCGGCGGCAGCAACTGGGACAGGTTGGGGAGGCAGTGCTTGAGGGAATGCTGGCCCAGCAGGCTGGACGACTGGCTGGGGCATTGGCTCTGGTTGGACCGGGTAGGCGTTGTAATATGTCGGTGTTTCCTCCTCTGTCGGCATGGCTTCTTCGATGCGGAGAGGATTTAGGGACATCATAGCTTTTTGTTCCAGAGAAGCAGATTGGAGATCGTTGAGAGAGGCGGGCGGGGGAAGGTCAACTTGATCATCGGCTTCTGTGAATAGCACGGTTTCAACAACCACGAAGTCATGCCAGTCAATCTGCGCGTAAGCAATGCGTTCTTGTTCTTCCTCCTCTTCTTTCTTCTGCTTCTGCTGCTCCTGGTATTTCACCCACTCGGCGCGCTTCTTAGCACGATCCAAAACATGATACTTGTTTTGTACATTATGCTCCAATTCTGCTAGACGGGCTTTTTCAGATGTCGCCTGATCAAGTCCTTCTGATCGCAGCAAGATGATATATTGGTCGACTAGTCGTGTGAAAAATTGATATAGACTATGTTGCGGGCGCAAAAACTCAAACTGGAAATTCCTGGCTTCTCGTTGGGACAAGGCTGTCATAAACGATTTCCCCCTCTTAGCCACGAATAGAGCCGTAAGCTTAACAACCTCCAGATCCTGCGCGTTGATTATCGGCATCCGCGCCGAAAAGTGAAACTCTGTTGGCGGTTCGGGACCCGTAGGTTCCTCCGGCTCAGGAGCTGCAGCTGGCTCGCCCGGTCGTCCAGCAGACACAGAAGTTCCCCTGCCCTCCTTAATTTCCGTAAGTCGCCACTGATAAAAGCTCGCATAAGGGTCGTTTGGGTTAAGGAATGAGAATTTCGGGTTGTTACGTTCCTTATCGCGTACACGATCTGACAATTGTGGGTCAGTTTTTCCAATCCACGAAAGGATCCTGGCGCATTTGGCAACTCACCTTCGAAGACAATACCGTTCCTTGCAACATATCCTGCGGTCTTCTCCACGATCGCTGTGCATATATTAGTAATGGTTTTCTCAATTTGAGCAGAATGGTCAAAACGAGCGGCAATGAAGCTTACCTCGTATATCCTTGGGTGGCAATACGACACCCTCCGGGGGTTTGCTCACCTCCTCCGGCAAGTTTGGGGTATTTCCATTGCTTGTAGACGCCATGTTCAAGACACAGGTCAAGCCGATGGTGGGTGGAGATGTAAATGATAACCTGGGGGTGTGGAAAAGCAGTGACAAGCGTTCTTCTTTTGCTTGCCTTACCTCATCTTGGGCGCGGCTACTGGGGCTCGCGGCGGTTGAACTAGCCGCGCGCTAGTTGGAGCTGAGTTGTTTATTGGTGGTGGGGGGGGGGGGGGGGGGGGAAGGGATCTTAGTATTAACGAGTAATTGCTTGAAAACCCCCTTTAGAAATAAATGCAATTAATTAATTTGCATAATACACTTGGGATTACTTTCTGTTTAAGATTGATTTTCGAGACATTGGAAAAAGGGTTTGTGTTATGCTCTCCTGTATGATTTAGGGGCTGTTTTCGTGGGGAATGCCAAAACCAGGAACTCCGTCGTGACTTGTTAGCTTCCCTGCTAGTGAACTCCAACCTCAAAGTCCTTGTCCGCCGACGATCTGGCCTTAAACCGGACTACCGCTTTCATTTGTCTCCTAATTTGTCCCACACGTGTTGTCTTCCTCTTCAACAGTCAATGTATCTTTTCTAATTGTTTGTTTTCTTTTTTCTTGTCTGTTCTGTCATGGCGTATAGTCTCCTACCCTACTACTCTCGTTGATTGATTGTCCTCATTTCTTTGCTCGGCGTGGGGTTATTGAAAGCTCCATCTGGAGTCGGAGCCCTCCATAGCTCGTGCTTACTCTCTTCGCATATCTGTGATATCTCTTGATGGTCTTCGTTCCTTTTTCAAATCTTTGGATACTGTATCTTTTTTCTGATCTCTAGTCTTTGTTACCCCCCATTGGCGCCAAAATGCCGCCCAAATCCAAGAACGCCCTGGAGGTCCAGCCTCCAACTAAATCTACCCGCTCCTCGAGTCGCTCCCCGAGGCCGAAAAACCGCAAGAAGGCACCCGCGGAGACGCTGAATTATGGTTCAGATGGAGTTAAGGACAACAGTATCTTCAGCCTTCCTACGTCCGACTACAAGGCCCTGGTTCTCGTCACCTTGGTCGCTGCCGCTGTCCGTCTCTTTAGAATCTATCAGCCGACAAGCGTTGTCTTCGACGAAGTCCAGTATGTCCTAATACCTCTGTGATCGCTCGAGACGACCCGCATTGGGCTAATCATTTTACGCACAGTTTTGGTGGTTTTGCATCAAAATATATCAAGGGTCGCTTTTTCATGGATGTTCACCCACCGCTCGCCAAACTTCTCCTTACACTTGCGGGTTGGTTGGCCGGATTCGATGGCAATTTCGATTTCAAGGAAATCGGAAAGGACTATCTAGAAGCAGGAGTCCCATATGTGGCAATGCGAATGCTCCCAGCTATTTTGGGTGTGCTTACTGTGTCCTTGATGTTCTTGACGTTGAAAGCATCGGGATGCCGCACCACGACTGCTGTGCTAGGTGCTGGTGTGGTGATATTTGGTGAGCTGATCTATTTTTCTTGTGCTAGACAACCACACGCGCTAACGACTTCACAGAGAATGCCCTGGTCACCCAGTCTCGTCTGATCCTCTTAGACTCGCCGCTGGTGTTCTTTACTGCGCTTACAGCCATGTCATTCACATCTTTCACAAACCAGCAAGAACTAGGCCCGTCGCACGCCTTCCGTGGACCCTGGTGGTTTTGGTTGGCTGCTTCTGGCCTAAGTCTTGGTGCTACTTTAAGTGTCAAATGGGTTGGCCTTTTCACAGTTGCTTGGGTTGGCTCTCTAACCATCATTCAACTGTGGGTCCTCCTCGGAGATACAGAAAATGTCACTCCGGTATGTGCTCTGGGATTCAAATCTTGCCTGGATATTAGCTGATGTTCTTGTAGCGCTTGTGGTTTAAGCATTTCTTTGCTCGGTTCTTCTGCCTCATCGTCATTCCATTGGGTTTCTACTGTGGAATGTTTGCCATCCATTTCCTGTGTCTGGTAAATCCGGGTGAGGGCGATGGGTTTATGTCGTCCGAGTTTCAGGCTACATTAAATTCGAAGGCGATGCAAGATGTTCCCGCTGACGTTGCTTTCGGCTCCCGTATCAGTCTCCGTCACCACAATACGCAGGGTGGCTACCTTCATTCTCACAACCACATGTACCCCACAGGAAGCAAACAACAGCAGATTACGCTCTATCCCCATAAGGACGAAAACAACATCTTCATTGCTGAGAATCAGACTCAACCTCTTGGTCCCGACGGAGAAATCGCGGGCCCTTTTGCCTGGGATAACATTACCGCCGAGTATATTGAAGATGGTGCTATCATTAGATTGAACCATTTGATGACTCAGAGAAGAGTTCATTCACACGATGAGCGGCCCCCCGTTACCGAAGTGGATTGGCAATATGAAGTATCTGCCTATGGGTTCGAGGGCTTCGCTGGTGACGCAAATGACATGTTCCGCGTAGAAATCGTCAAGTCGATGTCAGAGGGTGAAGAAGCAAAGAAGCGCTTGAGGACCATCCAGTCCAAATTCAAGTTGGTACACGTCATGACCGGTTGCGTCCTGTTCTCTCACAAAGTCAAACTTCCCGACTGGGGTTGGGAGCAGCAAGAGGTGACCTGCGCGAAGGGAGGCACTTTGCCTAACAGTGTCTGGTACATCGAGTCTAACAGCCATCCAATGCTACCGGCGGATGCAGAAAAAGTTAATTACCGAAACCCCGGGTTTTTGGGCAAGTTTTGGGAGCTCCAGAAGGTGATGTGGACGACCAACGCCGGATTGACGGAGTCCCATGCTTGGGATTCGCGACCCCCGTCGTGGCCGACGCTGCTCCGTGGCATCAATTTCTGGGGCACGGATCATCGCCAGATTTACCTCCTTGGCAACCCACTTATCTGGTGGTCCTCGACATTGGCAATTGGCATCTACGTACTATTCAAGGGAATCTCCATTCTTCGCTGGCAACGTAATTGTGCCGACTATCGGAACGTCAATTTCAAGAGATTTGACTATGAAGTTGGCACGAGTGTCCTGGGATGGGCCTTCCATTATTTCCCTTTCTACCTTATGGCTCGGCAGCTCTTTCTCCATCATTATCTTCCAGCGCTTTACTTTGCCATTATTACCTTGTGTCAAGAATTCGACTTCCTTGCCAACCGTATTCATGCTCTTGGACTAGCCTCTAGGCCCGCCATTGGCAAGGCGTTAGCTGGTATTTTCCTTGCACTGAGCATCTTCACTTTCACTCTCTACTCTCCTTTGGTCTATGGCAACCCCTGGACTCAAGACGCATGCCGCAAGGTGAAACTTTTGGATACCTGGGACTTCGACTGCAACACTTTCCATACTGACGTAAGTGTTCCGAAATGGCAACCTCCCCGACGAGGCCACTAGGTGTGTCGCATCACAACGGCTGACAAGGAAACATTAGCTTGGCCAATATGTGACCCACTTTACAAGTACCAATGTCGCTGTACCAACAACGCAATCACCTCCTCCTGAGGCCCCTGTGGCCGCTCCACCACAGCAAGACCAACAAATTCTTCAGGAAGAAGCGGATGACGCTAATGTTACCCCGGAGCCCCAACAGCCTCGTGCTAAGGCACGGGTTGAATACCGTGATCAGGATGGCAATATCTTGGATGAGAAGCTTGTTGCCGCCCTTGCCAAGGAGGGCAAGGTATCCTTTGAGACTCGCCATGAGACTCGCACGCGCTTGGAGCACGGCCATGAGGTTGAAATGATCAATGGCCAAGTAGCCCCACCGCATCCAGACGTCGAGGGTCAGAATCCAGAGACTCTTGGGAAGCCGGAACAAGCTGCAGATGATGGTCCAGCCTCCGTCGCAGGGGGAAGCTCTGTTGCGGAGCCTAATTCTCCCGAAGCAAAGCCCGCCAGTGAAGGAAACGAGGCGACTAACTAACATCTTGACAAGTGAACGGGAATGAGGCACTTGGGTTTTTGCGCTCTGCTACCGCGAATTTTCTTCCTTTTGTTTTAACAATTGCCAATCTTGACTATCCTCTTCTCTTGTACTTCCTTTCCACAGACTAATTTTTTCCATCCCTCTTTGATCTAACGAAATGTGACTTTGTACATGACTACTTCCCACCTGGTCGATGGGCTACCGTATACCACCAATCACCCAGAAGCCCCTGGTTGTAATGCAAAAAATAGTATCTCGATTGATTCCCGTCAAGATGTACTATGCACAACGCTTCTCTACTCTTCACAGCAATTTTAGTATACAGCGACCGGTGTTGAGATGCCCCTCAACCAACCCCCTAATAGCCTTCTATGTAGCTGTATGTCCACTTAGTAATCCCATTCCTCCTTGCCGTACTTGTTGTAGCGCTCGTGGAGATCCTGAAGGTTATCTTAGTAGCTACTCTTTCTCAAGCATGGCGAAAGCAGATATATAAAATGTGTCCTGGAGCAAGGTGGGGATGGAACATACAGCCGGCAGAGTAACGTTGGGCACAATAACAGTGTTCAGAGCGCTAGGGGCGTTCCTGAGAGGCTGGCTCTTGTCACCGTGAGGGTGGTACTGGTACTTGTAGACCTTGCCGTCGTCCTCACGTTCCCAAGGCATGGCGCTGTCGCCAATGCGCACGTTGCTCTCGGAGGTGACGGAGGTGGGCTTCTTGCCGAAGTACCTGTCATGAAGAAAGAATGGTTAGTATTCTGTTTCCCTTCCACGTGCAATTGGGGAATTTTTGCGGCCGGTCGTGGGTTGTAAAAGTCGGTACGGGAAAGGGTATTCACCATCCAGCGGCAAGGAAAGCGCCGGACATCACACCGAGCAGGACCTATATGAGGTTAGAGTTCGATCCCAGGAGCCCAATTGACCCAACGGAAGTAGTTGCGTACGTAAAGCTCAGGGTCACGACGAGGAGCCTTGTCGAGGCTAGCCTCCTCCAACTTGGAGCTGTAGAAACGGCGGGCGGGGGCACGGAAAGCAGACTGGCGGGCAAAGGCCCGGCGGGTGGCCATAGCGGCAATTGATGACATTTTCGTGGTTGTGAGGTATAGAAGGTGGTGAGGCAAACCGGAGATCTCTTTAGAGAGGTGGGAGAATGCGGTGGGTGTCGGACGATGATGTTGCCGGCGCATCACATCAGGTGACATTTCGTTGGCCCATCAGCTCCCGACGCTTAGTCAGGGCCGGCTAACCATCTGGCCCTAACCGGATGGGGATTGGGCCAAGTAGGGGATCGCATCGAATGCGATAATGCTCGTGCACGCCGTTGGACGGGCGAGGGGTGTCTTTTGCAGTCCCTTCCTTCAACTTTCTTGGATTGCACAGCATGCAGTTCGCATCGCTGTCGTGATGTAACTGGCTTGTTAGCTGCTTTGCAGTCGATCGCAACTCTATTTCAAGGTTCGTGCTGTTCGGAATCCCTATTGTCAAATCGTATAGGGAGGTTATCTTCAGCGCCCCGTTTCTCACATCAAAATCGTACATGGCTTACTGACGGTCCTGATCCTAGGTTGCTTACATTCTTTAACTTGACCATACTCTCAACCTTTTCCTATTTCTTTCCCTGTCGTTGTCGCTGTCACTCCTTGACCAATCTTATCCCCGTTCTGATATTCGCGCGATTACAGCGACCCTTGGATTATATTATATCACTCTCCATATCCCTCTCCTTCGTCTAGCCACAACATGTTATTCAGCATTAATTGCTAGCGACACAACAACTATTCACTTAGAACGTCATGGCATTCTCGTCTGCCAACTCAGAAACAAGTGATGCGCCATATCCAGGGCCCACGCAACATGCGCTAGGTATTCCCCGCCCGCCTTCTGTGGGAGGTATCTCATCTCGGGTCACGGAGGATATGGCTTCTGAGGATGGTGACCAGTCGCAATCAAATACTGGAATCTCCTCGCATGCACCGCACCGGTCACGGCCATCTGTATCTAGTAGGCCCGGTCCTCCCCCAGTGAGGAGTTCTGTTATCAGCCAAGCAACAAACCGACCAGGAAGCTCGAATAGCAGACTGAGCCGGAGCCACATTCCTTCTTTGGCAGCGCAAGGCTTTTTTCGGCCCCTATCTTCTCAGCGACTCCAAGCGCATCGAGGACGCCCTATGACCAAAGGAACAGAATCATCAGAAGATTGGGGTGACCACGCAAGTCAGAATAGGCGCAGTTTAATATCCAACAGTACGCTTGCTCAAAGCTCCATCCCACAGGAGCAGGAGGCTCCTCCATCTCGAGGCACGGAATTCACAGATCCCATTATCCCTGACCGCAACACATCAAACGCCAGTCCCATCGGTAATACAACAGCGCGAAGTATAGGCGAGAGTGCTAAACTTTTACGTGACAAAGAAAGACATAATCAACCATCTCAACCTCATCTCAATTCGGGTGTGGGTGTGACTAACCAGAGCGGTCATGACATTTCCCAAAGGTCTCCTCTATCTTTCTTATCACCACCAAATAGAAACGGCGGCCAAGAGCATCGTGATAGTCGGAATCACGAGCGCCTCTCATCAGCCGGTTCGTCCCCCGGATCTATTGAGAAACACAGTCGAACGGTAAGCAAGAGCCGTCTGGGCAAAAACTACGAGTATTTCCTTGGCAACACTATTTTCTGTGGTGGTGGGAGGTTTCAAAATTCTCGGGACAAGCCCGTCAATGTTGCGACTGGGGTATTGGTAGTTGTGCCATCAGCTTTGTTCTTTGGGTTCTCGTAAGATACCTTCCAATATGAGTCAAGCTGCGCAAAGAATTGTGTGCTGACCTTGCGCAGGGCACCTTGGCTTTGGCACAATATCTCACCCGCTATTCCCATATTGTTCGCTTATCTCTTCTACCTATGCTTTTCCTCCTTTTTGCACGCCTCTGTCGTTGACCCCGGGGTAAGAATGAGCTCCAATATAAGGCACGGTGCCTTCTGTCGCTAATTCCTTTATGTCAGATCATTCCTCGTAATCTTCACTCGATGCCACCACCAGATCCGTCGGATGATCCGCTAGCGATAGGTCCACCAACGAATGACTGGGTGATGGTTAAATTAGCGACCTCTGAGGTTGCAGCAATGGACGTGCCAGTGAAATTCTGCAAAACCTGCAATATCTGGCGACCTCCGCGTTGCTACCATTGCCGTGTCTGCGACAATTGTATCGAAACACTTGATCACCATTGCGTCTGGCTTAACAACTGTGTTGGCCGCCGCAACTATCGGTATTTCTTCACTTTTGTGGGCTCGTCCACACTCCTCGCCTTGTTTCTAATCGGCGCAAGCCTGGCACATATCCTCGTATATCGATCACGAGAGGGCGTTTCTTTCAATGATGCGATCGATAAATGGAGAGTGCCTTGGGCTATGGTCCTCTACGGAGCCGTTGCGGCTCCGTATCCAGCCTCTCTCTGGGCCTACCACCTATTTCTGGTTGGCCGGGGAGAGACCACTAGGGAATATCTAAATTCCCACAAGTTTGTCAAAGCGGACCGTCATCGGCCTTTTACTCAAGGAAATATCCTGAAGAATTGGATATCCGTCTTTGGGCGGCCACGGCCCCCGACATACATGCAATTCAAGAAGCCATATCACGAGGGTGACCAACGTTTAAGCATGGTGAAACGGAAATACCTTCCGCGAGATGTCGAAGCTCAAGCAGACATAGAGATGCAGCATGTCCCTTCGGGCCAGCCGCAGGACTAAGGTCTGTAACGATACTCTCGAATACTCCATGGAGAACCCACCTGGCACCATTCTTATAGATAGGGCTCTTCTTCTACCTTTCTCCACGCATCAGCCATCATTGGTTTCTCTTTTTCTTCTAAGGATACATTCAAATATTAATGGCTTTACGGTCCTTCAACATTCTCTTTCGTTTAATTATTATTATTTTTTCTATTTAGAGGGGGTTCATTAGCCTCTTCTTACATGTATGAATAGGCATATCTTCTTGTCCCCCGCCTTCCCATACCGATCTTTCAAGGCGACCTATATACTTTGTTGAGCCAAGCGTCTTTGGTTTATTCGTTTATTCTTTCTTCTACACTTTCCTTATTGTGACTCGGCTCCTTTCTTTCTTACTTCTATCGGTTTCGAGTCCTCCTTGGAGGCAATTGTTGGTTTGGGCTTTGAGATTACGTTTATACGAGGGATATTTTGTCTGATATCGAAACCCGAAGCTGCAGATAGACTATGAATTAATCCATCCAGACCCAAAAATGACATGTAGTAGATCGCGGAGCATGTAGTGGGGGAGGTGCCTGACAGCTGATGGTAAGCGCGCATGGATGGGAATGGGGAATGCGCAATATCAGAATGGAATGGATGGGAAGGGTGTAGATCGTAACGCCTGCACTGGTCCGAGACCAAACAATTGGACTCCAATTACATCGAGCGTTACTCTTACTTATCCCCCGGGGGGGGAATTTATGCGTGGGGCCGAATTTCAGTCCTGCTGGTTGTCTCGCTTCCCTTTTGGTTCTGCATTCCGCCGTGCCTGCGAGACGGCCTTCTTCAACCCTCTCCGCATCTCTTCTTCTCCCCCATCCCCTCTCCATACCACGCCCGTGCCCCTCAAGTCGGCCTTCTCGCCGCCATTTTCCAGTCGGAAGTTGCGCGTCAGAGCCCTCTTCTTTGGGTTTCTAATATGATCCTCACGGTGTAGGCCCTAACACAGTCACTCCTGATAAGAGGCAATCACCTCGACCCCCGTACCTGGGAAATCAGGTCAGCTCAGCCGGATCTCAGTTCCCCTTTTTATTTGACGCATTAGACCCTCGAAGGCACTATCTTTTTGCTCGTTCAGGCGGTCTCTCTTCCCCTGCAGCCTCAAATACTCACCGCAAATCAATCCCGAGACCCTTGCGATGGAAAGTCAACTTAGATCAGCCGGCGCGCCTCCCGCGACTCCCGCAGCCCTTTCAGACCTCAATAAGCACACGCACGAGCCCATCGACGACACAATGGCCTTTGAGTATTCAGAACAACTCCTCACCCCCGAGAACAGTCGCTCGGAGACTTCCAGCAACAATGAGAACGCGTCTACCGAGGAAAAGCCGACTGTACGGCGAAGATCTACACGTGTAACACGCGCCTCTTTACGGGGGGAGGCACAACTCGACGGCGACATGGAGATAGATAACCAAGGGACTTTGTCTACGGCTGGCGATAATAACCTCGCGGTCTCGGGTGAGACTCTGCTCGATAAAGCTGAGGGCGGGAAGAGGTCCCAGGCCTCCCACCTGCGCCACAGCATAGCGGTCATGGAGTCCTGGAGCGAAGCAACACTGACACAAGGCAATATGGAGACTGAAGGGGACCATCCAATGGCCCCAGATACTCCAGTTTCTAAGTCTTCGCAAGAGCTGCAGGCCAGTGACATGAGCACGTCATTGCAACAACGCACTTTACGGAAGCGCGTAGAGCGGATCCTGACTGAGGAAGGGGGCAACAATAAGGGCAAAGTCACTGTAACTGCTAAAGAAATCAAGTCGCCAGTAAGACGCTCGTCTCGTTTGAGTCTGTTAGAGAAAGCTTCAGACCTTGTTGGTCGGGCTAGCAGCGTTTTGGGCAAACGCTCGCGTGACGTGATGGGAAAGGGTAAAGAACTTGGCCGTCGGGCTAGTCTGCGACCTCGAATTACTGCACCCAAGGAAGAACCGGCCAAGGCTGCCAGCGAGGCTCCCCCGGTGAAAAAGAGGCGTGTTTCTGAAGGCGATCTACCTGTCAAAATCCAGGAGAATGAAGACGCCGTGCAGGAGGCTCCCAAGCCTATGACTCGGTCCAAGACAAAGCGCTGGTTAGCTCATGGATTGTACACAGGCCAGGAACACACAGAGTCTCGGCCCTTGCAGAGTAGGAACAGAAATGCAAAGCGCAGAAGTCAAGGCGCCACACAACGCAGACTGCTCCCTATGCCGATGTTTGCAGGGGATCGACTACTAAAGCAGGGGAGGGATTTCCAGCTCCCCTTTGATATCTTTTCCCCGCTCCCTTCGGGTCAGCCCAAACCGAATGAGTGGAGAAAGACAAACAAGAGTATGACTTCCAGCAGTATAATCTCGCGATGATGGCTAACTTGTGGAATAGATGTCTTTGTCGGGGAAGCATCCAGTATATGGCGAGCAAACAAGCCATTGGAGCTATCCAAGTGCATGTGTGCGGAAGAGACTGGTTGTGACGAGGAATGTCAGAACCGTTACATGTTCTACGAATGTGACGACAGCAATTGTGGTGTAGGCCCCGAGTGTGGAAATCGGAATTTCGAGGAACTGAAGCAGAGAACCAAAGCTGGCGGGAAATACAATATTGGAGTTGAAGTCATCAAGACAGAAGATCGAGGATACGGCGTTCGTAGCAACCGCACATTCGAGCCTAACCAGGTCATCGTGGAATATACAGGGGAGATCATAACGCAAGCGGAATGTGAGAAACGAATGAGGACGATTTATAAGAATAACGAGGTATGCAGCCTTCGATCACGCGTTCTCTGCTGGACGAGCCACGTATTGACCGCTATCAGTGTTACTACCTGATGTACTTCGATCAGAACATGATCATCGACGCTACCAGGGGCTCTATCGCTCGTTTCGTTAACCATTCTTGCGAGCCCAACTGTCGGATGGAGAAGTGGACAGTCGCAGGGAAACCGCGTATGGCGCTTTTTGCTGGCGATCGGGGAATAATGACCGGGGAAGAACTGACCTATGACTATAACTTTGAGTAAGGGCACCTTACCGTGTAAATCAGAATCATTGGGACTGACCTGTTACTTGCAGCCCATATTCTCAGAAAAACGTTCAGCAATGCCGATGCGGATCGGACAGATGCCGTGGTATTCTAGGACCACGGCCGCGGGAGAAAGAGCAGCGTTCAAAGGAGAAGGAACTGAGAGCTGAAAATGACAAGAAATCTAGTTCGAAGAATAACAATACAAAAGCCAGCATCAGCAAGCAGAAGGTGTTGAATGGATCTACTTCGCGCGTCAATAAGCGACAGCTTCTTGGTTCGAAGTCCATCAAGTCTGGTGTGAGGAAGGTTGTTTCTAAAGCACGCGCTTCTACTTCCAAGGCAACTACAACATCGAGAACTGGTTCGAAAGCGACTGTGACCACAAAGACCTCCAAAACAACTACCAAGAAAACCACGGCAACTCCTTCACGACGCCAAGTGAAGAAAGATAACTCCAAATCCAAGAAGGAAGTCAAACTGCCCAAGGTGAAGATCACAAAGACAAAAGTCAGAGCCCCGGCGTGTGCCAGAAGACCGGCACCGACAACCAAAACCCAGTCGACCCCATCAACATCTAAACTAAGTCGTCCATCTGAGAAGACTAAAGCGAAGATCCTCCAGGCCGCTAAGGGGACGAACACTCGCAGACGTGCGGTGAAAAAGGAAGACACCAAGCCCAAAAGTCCTGCGAAGCGTTCTTCTAAAGCCAAAGAGACTAGTCCTCGGGGGAAGGCAGCAAGCAAGGCTGCCAAAAGCACCAAGGCATGATCAAATTGGGCTCGTTGGCTACATAAGATTACCTCAGATGTTTTCATCCTGGGCCGATCTACTTACTGTGTGAATACAGCTCCATCCACGGCTATCTTTTCCTTCTAACTTCTTGGGGAGCTTGCTCCATTTTCTCCCATTTTTGCTATCCCCTTTTTTTTATTGGCAATTCCTGCGAGCTCTACCCCTCTTGATGATAAGTTACCCTTGTATTTTGGCCTAATGTTTTATTTTTGCTTCCATTACTCAACTTTTGCGTCACCATCGACCGACTTTGGGTCCGATGTTGGTATGCTCTGACGGTATTCTATCTTTCTTCTTGTGTCCCATACTCCCGTTTACTGGCTTTGATGTTCTGCTGTGTTACTACGAGACTTGAATTGCAGAGGCGGTGTTATTGTTGTAATGTTACTTCCTGGCTGGTTAGTCGACGGGATACAAGTTCAGTTGTCTAGTTCGATATTGTCTATAACTAGCTGGCTTAATTAACTGAATCAATCTTGACTTTGCTAATAAGATCGTCAATTCCTGTGGCATAGTAGTGGGGGGCTACAGATGCAAGTGTGCGTTATATAGTATAATATATATTTAGTATATCTTGGGAAATTCATTCTTCCAGTCCCTTACCACATTAAGGCCAATTCCAAAAACTCGAGCATGATACAGTAACCAGAGATCTATATCGAAAAGAGTGATGAAGGAAAACTCTCCTCTGGGCTCACAACCTACTTCAATGGTCACAGTCAACCCTAGCTGGTAGATAGCCACTCAGTGAAGAGACTAGTTCAAAAGATATGCGTATGTACCTATCCATGTTCTACACCCATCTGACGAGTGGCTGGTTTACAATTGCGCTTCACAACTTAAACACGGTAATAAATGGCATGATTTGCTTTCAATAACTCTCGGCCTCTGCGATATGCAACTCTCCTGCTTTTTGCGGGTTGTCATTGGGGACGAAAACGGGAGGTGCGGTGTGGTTTTATACGAAGTTATGACTTATGAATACTCCTATGATACAACGTGCGATGGATCCAAATCTGCCTGGCCCTAGAGTCCAAAATCCCCTTCCCGGCATATTGTAACACCGTACACCTATTTACGCCTCGTAAAAAAAAAAAAAAAAAAAAAAAAAAAGAAGATGAAGAAGAAGATCCTAGTTTAGTCAACAGATCTTTTACCTCCGCCAGAATGTACTTTGTTATGTGCAGATTAGTTCGATGGGTTTTGAACATTGTCAGGTCCCGGTGGTGCTGGTTCTCCTGCCTCGCCTGTTTTTGGCTGTGCTTCTCTTTCCTCTTTCTTTTCAAGCTCAGGATTCAGGTCAGATATAGGAGAGAAATTGGGTGCAGTGAAATCGTGGGTTTCATTGCTTTCACTGGTCTCAAGGGGTCTAGGCTGGGCATCTCCTGCACCGGTTGGTGCAGGTGGAGTAGCAGCCCGGGGTGGCTGGGGTTCAACCGATTGCTGTGGTAGCGCAAGTTCATCCTCCTGCGGGGGCTGTGTTGCCTCTGGTAGCGAAACATCGGGTCGCTCGTCTATTTGTTCCATTGACGACTTCACCGATGTTTCCGAGGAAGGTTGCGCTTGCTCCGTGGGCTGTGGAACCTGCTCGATGGGAGTTTCTTGTGGTAGTTCTGGGAGTGACGCTGCAGGTGGTTGGGAAGTACTAGCTGGAGCAGGTTCTGTTTCCTGTGCTGAGCTCTGCTGCGGAGCCGGTTCTGGTTGTACTTCAGGTTGTTGTACTCCTTGGGGCTCTCCAGGTAATTCTTCCTCCTGCACTGGGGCCGGCTCCGCCGCTTTCGGCTCAGTCGGTTCCATGGCAGGTTCGGCCGGCTGATCGACAGAACTTTGGGTGAATTCTTGAGCAGTAGGTTCTATTGATGGGTCTATCGATGTCTCTGCCGGGGGCTGCATATGCTGTTCCGTGGGGAGCTCTGCAGCTTGCTCCGCGCTATTTTCGGTAGCAATTTCAGGAACGTTGGGCGGTTGGCCAGCCACCGGCTCAATGGGCTCTGCAGGTTGTGGCGCTGGTGTTTGCAAGGTTGGCTCTGTTGACCGGTCCATGGTGTCAACATTTATTTCCATCATGGACGTAGGTTGCCTGGCAGTCTCCGTACTGGTATGGCCGGCGTTGTGGTCAGATAAAGCTTCTGTTTGCTCACCGAACTGGATTTCGCTGTCTTGCTCTACGCCTGGAGCATGTCCTAAACTTGCTTCTAAACTATCCAAGAGACTGGATTCATTGTTCTCCACAATATCACTGGCTGGCGGGGCGGCGAGCTGCTGTGAAACCGGATCGGGATTCGGAGCTGGCTCTGGTTGGGAAATCTGTTCCGACTGTGAAGCTTGTTCCGGTTGGGCAGTTTGTTCTGACTTAGGGATTTCTTCTAACTGATGGGTCGGTTGTGAGTGAGGAGTTTGTCCTGGCTGAGTAGTCTGTTGTGGCTGGTGCTCTGGCTGAGGAGCTTGTTCTGGTGGCGACATCTGTGGAAGGCTAGCCGGGGGTTCCAATTTCACATTCTCATCCTTGACGCCTGCTTCGGATACCGAGTCAGTCTGTCCAGTCGAAGGCACCTCCAATAGTTTCTCAGTTGGATCTTCACTCTTCACGAGCGGGAATGTGTCCGGTGCAATGACCCGCGGGATGTCTTGAGGTTGTGTAGGAACTGCAATCGTGGTTGTCTCAGTCTGTGCTTCAATGATCTCTGTAGTTGTCTGTTGCTGACTATTCGGTCTTGTCTGGGTTAAGGATGCAGCATTGGTATCTACAGCGGGTAACTCGGGGTTGACACCGGTCATCTCCACATCCTCAGCAGGCGTCACGTCTTGAGTTGGCTTTGCGGGAGGAACAGTAGAGCTTGGTGGATTAGTACTTGGCTGAACAGGCTCGAAGGGCTGTTGTGGTGCGAATGGCATAGTGGATACTGCAGGTGGCTGTGGGATTGCTTGCGCAAGTGATTCTGAGGCAATGGCTGGAGGGTTTGGAGCTGGTGGTTGTGAAGCAACCACGGGTTCCACAGCGGGTGCAGTAGAAGTAGGAACCGGCTCCGCCACAGATCCAGACGTTGGATCAGTTGTCGGTTCTGCACTTTGTTGGTGAAGCGGTGTCTCTGGTGTCTTAGCATCTAGCATTGACTCATCGCCCTCGTCGCTTTCCTCGCCTTCCTCACCATCTTCTTCTTCTTCATCCTGCCCATTCTGGTCGACCGACATCCGCGACCTATCTGCTCCCTCTTTACCATAACCTGTTTCGGCAGTGCCATCGACATCTCCAGTGCCTGCTCCATGGACGGCGTTTGCATCTGCTCCCTCACCAGGAGCAAACATAACCTTCTTCCTTCTTCCTTTACCGAAGCCCTTCGCCTTACGTTTAGGAGGTGGGGGCCGCCTCTTCGGAGGAGTCATGACGGCCGCTGAGGCTGGATCTGCCACAACCACGCCTTCTGCATTGACCACGCCAACTCCTTCAATAACTGTGCCAGGAGCAGGGGCCTCGGGTGTTACAATTGTTTCGCTGTTTTCTGGTACGAGTTGAGAGTCGTCGGTGATTTCTCCTTCAATCTTGTGCCCTTCCGGCACCCAGGCCTCGTAGATAGAGATGTTTCCACTTGTCGGGTCAACTTTCTTGAAGCGGGTCCTCCTCATTGGCGCAGACCCATTCTCAGCGCCATTGGCACCAGAGGTCGTGGCACCATATAATGATGGCAAGCCCGGTCGTCTCTTAGCAAGAAATTCGACCTCCGAATTCTCTAAATGCCTGGGGACCGTAGCCCACTTGCGCGTGACAAAGCTACGCTCCGTAGTCTGCAAAGTCGGCTGTTCTTCCACATCTGTAACCTCCTTTTCTTCGTCCTCTGTATCTTTTGTGGCCTTGCGAATATATATGCACCCCGCACGGGCCGCACGGAGGAGCGCTCTACTCATCGGGGTTAATAGATGGCTGTCTTTGGGCATTGGGTGTTCTGGAATCGTTTGCTTTCCGCCGGGACCTTCTACAAATGATTCCTGTCCGTCCAGCTTAGGGGTTTGGGAAACAGTCTGTAGCTGGCGCGTCCATCGTCGAACCGGAAGTCCTTCGAAGACATCGTGGTCGATCTGGCCGGTTCTAGTGCGGTTGGCGCCATCGCCGAATTGACGACCCGAGCGTGAAGATCTGAACTATGGGACTGTCAGTACACCGATCACCCATAATACATAGTCTCCGCTCTTGTTGCACATGAGGAAGATTCGGGTAGCCGATAGCGATGTTACCGCGGAGAAACCTACAGTAGGTGGCATGATGAACAGTGGGTTTGTGATCTTCCTTCCGCAACCCGATTGAGGAAGAATATGCCAAACACCCCAGTACCGCTAGCTATCCGGCTGAAGCAAAGAGGCGTGACTATTGAAAGAGATCGTTGGCTAATGAGCCCAACTGGGAAGGGTTGTCGGGGTCCCTGTCGCGATGCGATGGAGTCGCGGGAAAGGGAACGATATCATCACGTGATCATAACTACAACTCACATTGATGGCATCTCTTAAGTACATTATGATCTGCATGACAAGCAGGATGGGAGAAGAATTGGCGTTTAGAAGATAAGAGACTGCGCTACCTACAATGTAACTGTTTCATTAATAATACAAGAAACACCTCGAGTCTATTGGATTCGATCACATCATCCTCTCTGTCCCATCAGAATGGAAAATCAAGTCTCTTCCCGAACCTCCTGCGATGTGTCAACCGCTTGTTCCTGATCTTTTTGGTTTTAATTAATCCCAACTGTAGCATGGATTAGTATGCCTGTAATACGAGAGCCTCACAGTCGTCTTACCCAGTATCCTTCTGACGAACAATATCCCCTTCCTTTCCAGTTTGCTTACCCTGTACAAGTCAGTGAGCTTTACGTCCGGCAGGCTATTGGCGATGCATCAATGAGCTCTACTAACCGTCTTCTGGCCTTCAACAACCAGTCTGTCCATTTGATAGAACTGACTGATGACGGTTTGCCTCTAAAGTATATGTCAGCGATCCCGAAGTACAAAGCAGCATCGCAAGAACCGGTAGGGTATCTGAACGTTGTCGCAAGAAAGATATCCATCACTGACCTTCATCATCCGCAAATTCTGTAAACCATCCTGGATCAACTCTTGTATCCTCCTATCCTCCGTCTCCAGTTGGTGTTCACGGAAAGCATCCCTCGTCCGCCGACGGGCGTACTCGCGGAAGTTATAATTAGAGAACTGGGACGACTGACGGAGCAAGGAGCGAAACTATACCCAAAATCAATCGACAGGGTCAGTTAATCCCAACACAACAGGGGAACATGTCCGAATTACGTACCAAAGATCGCACCTGGAAGGCAGTGTCCCGTTGTAATGCCGGTACAGACATGATGACTGGCTTGATAGTGCTAAGAGCGGAGTGGGGGGGAAATAACAACAATGGTGAGCAGAGAAAAGAAAATCGCAGGCTCAATAGGATAGTGTTCGGTAGATCCTAGGACGTATTTGCCTTCGGCTCTAGCGCTTCAAGCCGCTAAGCCGGACGTTTAAAACTCGGGGTTTTAAACAGTGGATAAACTCGATTGTCAATCACAACACGATGAGCCAGCAATCTACCGGGACAACGATAACGAAGTGATAATATCAATTCCAAGAAGCTATTCACAAGGTGTTGAGCACCATGAACACCGCAACCGGAGGTGGCGTTGAGAGGAAAGTCACACTTTCCGCGGGAAATGAAGGTCGGATAGCGCCTATTCAGGGCTTGGAGAGTACAGCCGTATCACAAGACGAGTATGAGTAAATCAGGAGTTGCTTCCTGATATGGGAGGTCGATAAACGGTAGAGGTGATGAATGACTTGTTCGCGGGAAATTCTTTTGGTTTTCTCGGAGGCGCAATGACGGAGTTATCGGACTCCTCGGCCGATCCCCATAAATTTGGAGAAGTGTTCCGGAGATCATCGAAAGCTTCCCTCTCGTGTGATTTGACAACCTCGCGTTGGTTCCTATCAACCCAGGCCCTTTCCGATCCCTATCTCATCTTGTTATCCCAATGGCACAAATTCCCACTCCTCCTGCGTCTCGCCATGGTTCAGAATCACCCGACACCGAGTACAAACAGATTCCAGTAGTTGACACCTCAGACTTGTTGCAGTCACTGGACACGCTTTTAGAACGGTATCTCCATCTCTTAGATCGTCATCAGAAATTACAGGCCGAACTCGCCACAACTCTATCTTCGGTACAACAACGTTGGAAGTCAAGGCTTAAGAAGGACAGATCGCTAATACGAGTCTAGGGGTTCCTCTCACTCGCTCAAGCCAACTACAGCTGTCCCCCAGGCCGGAGATATGGAGCAGACTACTACGATGAACGTATGAAAGCAACAAGAAGGGTGTAAGTTGGGGCTGTGGCTTGTGCTGTTCGTGTCGGCTTTTATGGCATTCAACGCTAATGAACGAGGTGTCATCAGGGACCTAGAACCCCCTACATCCTCCACTAAAAATGTCGAGGCATCCGGTGTGGATGAATCGTCCGATGAATCTACCAAGCGCGGCGAGTCTAAGCGCATATTCACTATTAAAATACCTACAAGTGATAGTGCAGAGGAACCGTCTGAGTTGACTAGAGGAGAAAACCAATCTCACTCGAGTGACGCATCCACGTCGGAATGTGAGGGTCCTGAGAAGAAGAAACGTGACGCTAAGGCAGAGGATTCCACAACTTCATCGGATAGCCCTGGGGCGCAAGAGCCAGCAGAGACAAAGCCTAGATCTTCAGAGAAGAAGCCCCGCTCTTCCGACCCCATTAGATGGTACGGTATCTTGGTGCCACCTTTTCTTCGTAGTGCTCAGAAATCTTTCATGGAGGCTGTAGGGGGTCCCTTACCTGAGTTGGCGAGTGTGATAGTCGAGATGCAAGTTGTGGAAAAGGAGGTGAAACGTGTGCGCAAGAAGATTGACCAAGCATAATTGTGAATGCGACTCATAATAAATATATATATGTACTAATATATGTATGCATGTAATTGTATGTGCATATGTAGATGTATAGACCCTGGAAGCTTCCAGAGGTGCAATGCAATGCAATTAGATAAGCTTACACGGATGGTTCAACTGCACGCGGAATTTGGTCAAGTGGTATCGCTCATTATTTGTAGATGTTGAACAAAGCGCCTGGGGTTCTACTACCTATGTACTAGTATTTTGTATGCACGTACTGACCACTTAGATAGATGGGGAGTAGTAATGGGTACTCTAACAACCTCGGCATTTACGATGTTTATTTTGTGTGGTCCTTCCACGAAGCACAGGCCATGGCCAAGTGGAGAGGTGGAATCTGTGCAATCAATTTTCTTCAATAGTGGCTTCGATATTTAATCTATCAATTACTATAGATAGCACCAATAAGTTTAATATGCCCTGCAATGGAGATGAATATAAAGATATAAATATATACACGGTGCTATTTGCGTGGGTATACTCTGGAAGTTCAATATAGTTATGTTTAATACATACTGTACCAGAAGGCCCAAGACCGTTGCAGGCACGGGACGATAGATTACTGTAATCTTTCGTACTATATCTCGAGATGGTATCATCTCCATCCAATCTTGGAACGCGTTTTGATTCTGCACCCTGCATGGAACTACTAGTACTTTGTACTTCAAAAGTACTTTCTCATTAGCGTTTTTTAGTATACTCTCATTAGCGGCACCATGTGGTTGATGGCTTGGTGTCTCATTCAACCCTTGCAGGTCTTAATCAATACGACTCCCCCATTAGCGGAGTTAACGAATAAGCTAACAAATAGCCAGTCGATAGTTGAACTTCATGAAGCGAATGAAGAAGGAGTTGTCGATTCGGCTAAAAGCGTCCTCCTTTATTAAGCCACATCGGAGATATCCTGGAAGCTGAGTTGGTTCCTTTAAATTACCTTTATACAACTCCTCTCAGTTGTCGATCGCTGCTTCTTGTCCATGCGACCATTTCCAAGCCCTGGATCGATCAACGTCTTGACGGATCTCTCGGCGACTACCGTTTGTCCCAGCCTTCGCCTCCAATGCCCATTGGACCATGCACACGGGAAATATGGTTTCATGTTGAATTCGCAGAGTGGCACCTCTTCCTCAACTTGAGACATACCGTCGGCCGCTAAAGGACTTGGGTGTCTCCACCGGGCCAATGGGGCTCGAGGACGGCCGCAGACCCAATAATCCAGTCACTTCGCTTCCAAAAGTTGTTTTTTATCTCAAAACTCGTCGAGCCAATCCGCAGTCCTCGTCTATGATACAACTCTAAACCTGATGTTGCAGCGATTCATGGAACTTCGTCAACAATCCGGCACCAAAATTCATTGCGAACAAAGAAATACCCAACAGTAAACTGGCTCGATGGGGACCTGTCTTTCTTTTTCGCCCTCTGAAATGTAACACGCAGTATGGGGATTGTCATACATGAACAAGGACTAGCAACTGCATAGTATTGCCTGCTTGGTCAATTGATCCTTTGTCGCACTTGCGACGCTATCAAATGACCCTCTCGTGTCCGCTCCCACGCTACGTGCTCCACTTGATTTTGGCATGGACCGGGTCCCAAAACAATCTACGCCTCTCTCTCAGTTCTGTGCCCATGCATACTTCCGTAGCGCGGAAAAGAAAGCAACGACGCCTGATTTTGATTTAGATTCTCGGGGTGCTGGAAAACCCTGATTCTTATTACTCATTCCTGCGACGTAGTTTCTTTCTCTATACGCATCTAGAGGCTATTTCCTGCCTTCTCTATATTCTTCTCCTTTTATATTTTCTCAATAAGGGCTAGAGGCTCTCTGTGTTTTCTTTTCTTTTTGTGGCCCCCGTTATTGCATTCGTAAGGTAAGTCTACCAGCATCAGCGCATGGTTTACTCGATGGGGCTAATACCTGCTTTTGCCTGCGCCTTCAGGGGTTTTCTAAACTGTCAAATGTGCTATTAAGATATCATACGGGTCATGTTGGTCACAATGACTTGTTGATTTGAAGCCTTTGCCCTCATTCATTCATTTCTTACACTAGATGCTCTTTTAGTCATGGTACACTGCTCTCTCATATACAACCCTTTAGGATATTTCGAACTATGTCTTTGCTGACTTCGTATCATATTCACCACAGCAACGGTATTGAGTGCCATTGCAGTTCTTCAATCAGTACATTCCTTCTTTTTTTTTTCTCAAACTTGAGCTCAGGGTCCTCAAGTACCATTCGCTTTTTGCGCCTTTACAGCGTAGCCATCAGCCACTGCTGCAGGACACATTTGAAATCAACTTTTTAAGGAACTAACCGCCAACCTTCTATTCACTCATTAATCTTGTCCTTGGCAGACGTGTCGAGCTGGCTTCCAATCATCACAAACAGACAGGAGTATACTAACGCCGCTACATCGGTGATTTCATGATTTAACAAAAACTGTATCTTAAGGAACATATCGTGACTGTTGTCAACTCCCGTCCTCTGATCCTCGCAGCACACGGTTCCAACCACAGATTAGCGCCTTATATCTGGCTCAACTTGCATGATGGAAAGACAAGGATCTGTTCGGCGGGCAAGAGAGATGCTGGAAGCTGGAAGACG
Source organism: Aspergillus tamarii (assembly GCA_030556085.1). Classification (NCBI taxonomy): domain Eukaryota; kingdom Fungi; phylum Ascomycota; class Eurotiomycetes; order Eurotiales; family Aspergillaceae; genus Aspergillus; species Aspergillus tamarii. The sequence goes on along the minus strand of JARVTJ010000005.1, from coordinate 2,432,676 downwards.
TCACGAGCCTCATGCGGATACAGGAGTACCACCTCTCAGAAAAGATGTTGCGCATATGACACAATGGCCCTTACCAACCGAGAACTCGCAGACGAACATGGTCGATTCTCACGTAAGACACCTCACTCCCCAGGGCCCTCCGCCTCAACGGCCCCCACGGCCCGACATGCCATCCCCATCAGTGTATTCAGAGAGAAGCGTTCCAGATGTGGCTCCGAGCCCTCTGCACATCAAACGACCAGTCCCGTCGTTCTCACAGCCATTGTCACATTCATCGCCTCCCCGGGTTGCTGTTCAACGACCTCCTCCTTCGAGCCCAAGTAGTGCTGCAGTTTCAACCCCTCGCGTGTCTGTAGCAACGGAGGATCTTCTGAGGCATTCCACAGTTTCCTCGGCTGCCTCTATGGCATCGATCCCTGATTTTCCCTTCCCCGCCCAACGTCTGCCGGCCGATCCCTCTCAAAGGAATGAAGCAAACCTCGCCCCTCCTCCGGTAGGCCGTCAGGTTGTTAATCGCGTCTCGTCTGTTTCACCTATTCCAGAGGAGCAATCTGACGGTAAAGTCTCCTATGTATCAAGCAGGGCGATCCCGTCATGGACTTCAGCAAAGGCTGAATCAGAGATCTTGGGGACTTACCTTGATGGAGTCTCAGATGGTGATGATGATGATGGAGAGCCGGATTATGCTGTTAATGGGAACAATTCTACCCTGGTGAGACAAGCAAGCATAGGAAAACGAGGCCAGCCTTCGGTGTGCATGATCCGAAGATCTACTGCTGAGTCGCCTGTACCACCGTCGTTCTCAAAGGAAATTTCGGCAGGAAAGGCAAGGAGAGGCTCGTTTCTGACATCATCATCTGATTCATCTCACTTTGACTTGGACAAGGCCCCATTCGTATTGGACGTTGGTCAACAACACCCGGAACATGTCAACTCTGAAGCTCTTGCAAAAGAGATTGAAGTTTTCCCGAGGGCCATGCCAACGATGAGCGACAAAAGACCAGGTGGCCGCAGACCACCTCCCCTGAATATGGGTGCCGTGCGTGACGCAGAGAAGCGAGGTAGTCTTACAAGCTTGCCTGACTTAATTCGGCGTGCGACGAAACTTGCAACAAATCTGGAGCATGGGAGAACGGCAAGCCGGAATGATCTTCTCGGCGGGGGGCCGTCCAGATTCCCATTTGGTAAGCAATCTGAGTCCACCAGTAAAACGGTTCAGCAAACTAATTTTATGTCCAGGACACCAACATCGTGGGTCGGGATCCATCAAGGATATTCTTGCCTCGTTTCCCCCACCAGCTGCTACGCCGGAGAACGGCCACTCGTCTTGGCCTTTTTTCTTCAAGCGATCAACATTGCATCAGCTGAATTCTCGAGAATCGAGACCTAGGGAGGCCCAGGAGAAAGAACAAAAACGGCCCCGTCGTTGCTGTGGAATGCCCCTTCGACTTTTCATTATTCTTTGTGTTGTGTTTCTTATCATTGTCCTCATTGCTGTTCTGGTACCTATCTTCGTCGTCGCCGTACCAAAGCATAAGGCAGCTAGTGCCAAGACCGGGTGTGCAAAGACTGCGCCATGCGAGAACGGCGGTGTTAGTGTCTCGAGTGGTGATGTCTGCTCTTGTGTCTGCGCAAATGGCTATACAGGTTCTCGGTGTACAATAGCCGGGGATGCCAGCTGTACCACGACCGAGATAGATGACGGCTCTGAATCCAGGAACGCCACGATGGGGAGCGAAATTCCGCGCTTGTTCGAAGATTCTCAGAATAACTATAGCATTCCGCTAGATCCGCTCACTATTATGGCACTCTTCAGTCAAAATAATGTTTCCTGTACTACAGAGAACACACTTGTCTCGTTTCGAAACGTGTCCAACAACAGAGCCCGACGCTCTCTCCCCGTTGAACTGCCGGCCTCTCCCTTTCCAGAAGACGAAATTGGTGGATCAATACCTACCGCCACCCCAGAAATTGTCCCCACGCGGACCCTCGCTGCTCGAGGCTCTACCTCAACAATGAACGGCATCATATTCGATGGTTCAGAACCAACCGAGGTCCACGGACCACCGACAAGCACAACACCATCAACAACCAAGGAGAGCTCCGTAAGCTCTTCGACCACCACAACCACGCCCACACCAACTGCCACAGTCTCCACGGAGGTTCTGGATTTCTCCCGAATAGCTGTCCTCTACATCTTTGAGAAAACCGGTACTCTTGATGCGGCCATGCTTTCGGAAGAGAAGATTGAAACATACCTTACTGGTCCCTATTCGAGCTCCAAGGACAAATACACTATCGATCTCGCCAACTCGGGCGTCAAAGGAAACTATACCTTGAACTTTGAGCGATTTCAGATCACGTCACCAAGCGGGGATGTTGTGGGTGGAAAGTAGCGCGGTGAACATGGATGCTCAATATCTTGTTGTAATGTATTTATTTCATCTATATACCAGCCTGGGCCTTTCTTTTTGTGATGCTAAATGTAGCTGTATCCGGAGCTTCCTTTTTGTTCTGTCTTGATTTTCATAAGATGAGCTATATTGTCGTCTTTTGTCGATGATTTTTTGTACAGTGCATTATTCCCAAGGGCTTTTTTTTTTTTTTTTTTTTGTGATTTTCGCCGGGTGCACAATATCATACCCTCCTTATTTATGTTGGACTGAGTTAGAGAAGAGTCGTAAATATATATATATTCCCACTATTTTCTATGAACAAAACTGAATATAAATGGTTGTCTCGTAATCCATTCCAGGTTTATCTTGACTGCTACTTCGTCTTTTGTCTTGTACTTTGGTTGACATTTACACACTGCACACTGCTTCGACCTATGGAAGCAAGCAAACCTGGTCAACAAAAATCAGATGTAGAAGGGAATACCACCGGTAGCTCTGTACTTAGCAGTTGAGAAAATCACAAGCAGAAAAAAACAATACGTAAGAAGACAAAGTGGCTACGTAAAATGTTCTTTAGTAGCAAGCCGCACTTTTGATGCTACGCAAGCCTGTACCCCCTAAGAACTTAGATATCGATAGTTACAATGACATGATATCTGAGGAGGGTGAAGCAGAAAAGTAAATACATTATACGACATTAACTATACACGCCCTGCCTATCATTCCCTATGTAACCCTTTCAAATAAACAGGCATATCCCAGCATATGAAAAGGTCAACGATTAAGCCATGATTCACAGTACCACGACGCTAGTACCTGTCAAGTCTCATCTAAAGGATAGCAGCACCAACAATGAGCCCGGCAGCAGCGTATAGACCCGGGGTCAAGTGAGAAGCTGCACCAGTATGAAGGGGAGGAGAGGTGGGCGACACAGCCGGCGTAGATGATGGGGGAGACACCGCACTCGAGCTAGGAGGAATGACGCTCCGGGAGGATGAGGCGCTCGAGCTAGGTGTAGGGGTGGAAGTCGGGGTCACGACCTCGCTGGATGTCAAGGTGTGAGTGGAGGTGCTTGTGGACGTCAACGTATTGGTCAGAGTGTTGGTAATGGAGATAGTAGATCCGGGGCGAGTGGAAACGCCCCCTGGACCGGTACAGATCTTTCCATTGGGGCAGCAACCCAGACCGTCGCAATAGGAGCCCAAGGGGCAGCCGCCGAGGTTATTAGGGCAGCAAGTGTAAGAGAGCGGGATGCAGCCACTCCCACACTCTTTTTCACCTTGGTAGGAGCAAGGGAGCTCAACTACTTGACGGGCAACCAGGGCTGGTGTGCGGTCTGCCGCGAGGGCTGTGGTTGCCAAGAGGGCAGTTATGGTGAGGAACTTATGCATGCTGTTGAGTGATTGGAAACGACTGGTTGTTCTGAAAGTGGAAAGTGTAGCTTCAGCGAGTGACGAAGTTCGTAAAGATAGAAAAGCAGCAACGCTGACTGAAGTAAGGAGAGAGGAGACACCGGCTTATATGTGTATCATGGCTCACTGGGAAAGTATGCGATACCATGGGTTGTATAGCCTGGTTTATGTCCGTGATCAGCAAATACGAGGTAATCTAACACCCCCGCCATTCACACTTGTCTTCATTGCAGGTGCTAATTTCGGGTAGACGACGTACTGGACTCGGCAGGGCATAGGGAGTCTGTATACTTCTCTCACCAGAGGTCTAAACTTGAGCTAATGCACTGAATACGAAGTTGCCGTCTTGGAAGCACACAGGCGCCTCACTTGATTGGCGTGGTACGCATGAGTGCCCTGATATTCCGGTAGTTTACTTACTGTCTTAAGGGTCAATGTGCGATGATCTTTTCGTGTTGTGTCTCTCTAAATTTAGTTGGATTTCTTACGAACTGACCCACTGGATATATGTACGTAGAAGGGTGCAACCAAGCCATATAACATTTATCCTGCTGAATAAATCTCTCCCTGAAAGGTAATTTTACAAATATCCATTCGGTCATGTTAACTTTGGCATATAAGAATTGAGACTTAGGAGATGCATATCTACATTTCCTTTTGAGACTGACAAAAGCTCAAGTTGGGATCACCTACGGATCAATTCAAGTATACCTAAAGTGATAGAGACAAGGCCAGCTTAGGTCTAGACCATGGACTAAAACTATAAAGTTACTCGGCGTTATTTCAATCCTCGTCTCCAAAGTTGGAAAAAAATAATAGAGGTAAAACGAGATCTAATCAAAACACATAGTATGTTCTTGCATTATTTTGGAAGAATTCCACAACTTCTAGTTTCTAAATTGAATACAGAGGCTGCGTATCCCCTATAGCCATTCATTTGCGGCTCTAGTATGAAGGAACTCGGCACCAAAAGCTTACATAGGACTGAAGAAAAGATCATCCAAACTAAAAGGTCGCTGAGACATGCCTCCATAGGCCCAGCTAGTAGGTATCAGAAAGAATAAAGCCTGTGAAAATGCGTGTAATGATGAGGCTCTTTCGATTTCCATCATTGCTAGTGACTATTCATAGATTTTAATTTATCAGTTAGCTAACCATGACGTTCAAGATCATAGTTCCAATACCAGCCTCTTCTTCAGAGGGTGGCATTTCATTGATATTTATGACCCGATATTTACTCCATTATACATGTATGGACAACATTAACGCAACTTACCTATAATATCCTCTCACGAAGGTAAATTTTTAGTGCAAATCAGTTTGATCTAAGGGAAATCAAAGGCATATTTGCATTGCCACTCAAACCTATACTGCTTAGGGCTATAAGGTGGCCAAGCCCGAATATTCTCGGGAACGGGAATGCATAAGAAAAATGTGTACTTGCATTATCGTTTTGTTTCACAGCATAAAAGTTAACCTCAACAATTCCTTAGCTTGATGTATACTCTGAGTCCTTGACGCTAGTCTCAAAGCTTGTAGCTCGCTGCATAGAGCAGGGGCTTCGTCGCTCCTAGTCCGTCATGTCTGGCGGAGGATATTGTTGGCTAACGTTAGACTACTGTACCGTCATGGTCGAAGCAGTGGAGGACCCCGTTGTGATTCGAGATTACTTCGTCTATCTAATTGTCAGCTTCTTGCTCGTTCAATTTAAGTTAAACCTACAGAGGTATTCCTGGTCTGGTTGCGTGGAATGGAGACTTACTTATGGCGGCCTTCATACCATTCATATTTCTTTCACCAATGACGCAATTAGCGAGGAGCTCCGTCCTTTGGTTACCAAACTCTGCACTGTAGCATTCCATAAACCCATCACCACTTGACTACACGGTGAGCATTGTTTCAGATCCAAATGCCCGCAGCTATTAGGGTCTGGAAGGTAGAAACGTACCTTTCTTGCGATATAAATTGGTCATTGGTAATACCAAAGCAGAGATTCAGATCTAGCTGGCTCACAGTCCAGCTCGAAGGCCCTGCACAGCTTGCGGATAACATCGAGGGAGCATTAAAGGCCACATCTCGACAGGTCTGGACAAAAAAAGAAGCAACAGTCAAGGCTGGGAGGGAGATGATAAGAAGGTATTGTAGTCTCATCTTGTTTTGGCAGGTATACAACAGGATGAAGGTGGTATAATGGGAGCTATATAATTATTTGCACTCTCTTTTGATGGCATGCGGCTTCCAAATGAGTCCTTATATGTGTTTGTACAACATTTTACCAAGAATTAAGCGCCTCCCTCAGGCATATCCAAGCCAGAGGACCATATATTAAGTCTTTTTTTCTTTTTAAAATCGTATGAACCATATATGGTTGCGAATATAAGTGGGAATGTGTGCTAGTAAATCGCTATTCTAAAATGAAATCTTAGCGCTGAGACGCTTTGACTCTTCCTAGAAAAGGCCAATCCGACGGTAGATGGGATCGTTTACCCGATTGTTGGTAACTAAGTAAACCTTATCGATGAACGAAATACCATGCTGGCACCATACACGCGTGAGGCCTGTAAGGCACATGGAATCACCGCTCCCTGAATAATAGAACATATGCAATCATGATGGATCACTTGCGGTACCCTTCCTATGCTCGGCCTTGACGTGTCCACCCTATCACCTACTGCAATGGATCCACATTATTCTTACGGTGTAGGCAGCCCATAATATCATATATATATGTGTGTGTGTGTGCCAGGTACACCACAAACCCATGCTTAGAGTAGCACTCCCTATATTCTCTAGACAGGCGACTGTCCTATGTTCAACCAAGTCATTGCCTTGCCGCTGATCTTTTCTTTCCCTCTTTTAGGAGGAGATTGGGTGGTGGAGAATACAATAAGATTGGATAGAAGGTACGACTAAGCTTGTAAGACAAGGCTGAGGCACCATTGATCATTCGCGACTGTGGCACACGTAGAGTACTTCGTGTTTATCATTGCTTTATTACAATATGATATATAGTTCTATTTTTTACTCATTAACGTTAGTTAATTGAATTCAAACATGTGCTATATATAAGACCCTAAAGAACTGGTTACTGAAGCATTAAACAAGTCTATATATAAACCACTATCATGCTAAGATAGTAGCATTTATATCCGAGTCGAGCAGTGGAGGGCCGGCAGTGATACATTGTATGGCGACACAAACTCTACTTGTAGGTACGCTCGGATTGGCGGTGAGGACAGTATTACTGACATCGCTAGAATTTATACGATTCGTACTAGAACTTTAAAGTACTTATATGAATTCTTTCTGTTGTATGTTGATATACTGAGCGTTCACACATTCTTGGCTACAATTTCTCTAAGTCTCCGGCCTTGCAGAAACTCCTTATGGTCCCTTCCGAAAGAATTACAATACACACTGTTTCTATTACTGATTTCCCCACAGCAATAAACACGTCTTTGATACTAGTACTACAATGGCCACAGTATTAAGGTATTATATACTATACCTGATGCCAGATGGTAAACCAATCACAATCACCTGTTATGCTAACATGAAAGGGTGAATACATCTAATATCTAGACCCATCACACGTTTTGACGCTTCCGTATATTTTAAACCGTTGAAGTGAAAGTGGGGGTAATCTACTGAGTAGAATGAATCTGTTTTGAGTTTTAGGCCCCAGTAGATGTAATGCACCAACCCTGATCCCTGATGCAGCATCTACTCCGAGTGAGCAAGTCAATTCTTACATACTTCTCCGACAGCGAGTCGAATGAGCCAGTTCTGAGCCCTTTGCTTGCTGGATCTAATTAAGAACTTTGATTTGCCAATATCAATACTAGATACTTGCATGAATTATTTGCTTCTGGGATACCTAGTAATAGCTCCATCGTAGGGAAGTACAGGTTATTTTAGGAAACAGATAGGAATAAAAGCCACGCCATTGCGTCTCGAGACATCAATAGTCCTTGTCTAGCTAGTAGGTAATATTCCGGCCGAGGATGTAAACATAAATGGAGAGAAAGGCATTTAGTGAACCGTATTAAGCGCCAGGACCAGCGCACGGACCGCATGATGGGAGCGATGCCTTACCATAGGTTGATAAAGCTCCCTTCTACGTATGAATGCTTCTAACCTAGGTCCACCACTATGTTTCCGTACTACTAGATAGTAGTTCTATCAAATCTTGTTCGCTTATTTGTTTACTTCCCCTCTTTTCTCGCCTCTCATCCATCCCCTATAGGTTGTATACGTACCTGTATGTGTCATGCTCCACAGGCCGCACTAGCCAGAATCAAATGACTCAAGCAGAAGCCTGTCGCCGCATATTTTAGACAAACATAACCCTAAAATAGGCTCTCTAGATTTCTAAACCGAGATGTTTCCTTTAGAATCTTCAGTTCTCAGTCCGGAAAGAAAACAACATAACAGAAACGTAAATGTGATGGTCATCTACATCCATAAGTAGAGGCCGAGCGGAGCAATTCAAACAATCCTCTGCTTTATTTACTCTTTTCTTTTTTTAAAATACCCCGGGAGTGAAGTCAATGACCTGCGCCTTCTCGACAACTCCACCAAGGCTCTTGACGAATTCTTGATGAACAGGATCCTCCTTGACATAGTAGTTTCGGTCCGCGGCACTCGTGAACTCAATAACAAAGGCATGTGTGATGCTATGCTATCCTCGGCGAGGAATTCAGTGAGTGACTTGGAACTATGTATCTATGTAGGCTACTTGTAGAAAACACAGTAACATACCTGGATGCCTTCAGGAGAATTATCTATGCCACCAGATGAAGTCCTGATATATGGTTTCTTGGACGAAGGGTGAAGGCAGTTATCTTTTAGGGCCAACATCCGACGGCAAACCTAGCCGGAGCCGTGGTTAGTATTTACATCACTGTCCTGATATGCATACGACCATGGCCTCTTAGATCTGCAAGAACTAGCAAGGGAACTATTAACGTACATCTCTAATAATTTCAGGGCTAGTGCCCACTTTAAACTGAAAGAGAACAATATGAGTGATCAGCATCACGATACTGTAGGGGCGTTGGATGGATATCAAAAGCGCGTGGGATGTTGGAATTAATACGTTTCAAAAGCGGGGTAATCAAAGGTGACGTCACTTGTATAAGGTTAGCTATGTTAATCTCTAATTACGAGCAGCTGCTATACTACTTATCCCTCAGGAGATATGATATGACTTGGATACACTTTCTCTATACTAAAATATCCTAGGTCAGAGCAACGAAGACAAGGTTCGTGTTTTACGGTATACTTTCGACCTCCTTTTGGAAGTTGTTCTATCGAGACTCAATAGAACTCTAAGTATCCTTCCCTAGTAACTCATGTGGAGATATATTTGATATTCTCTGCCTTTCATGATATTATGACTAATTTTAACAGTTTCGCTAAAATATTCTAGAACCCAGCATTAGGCGTCATCATTACGGCAAATGGCTGGTTAAATACATGAGAGAGCGAAGGCATGTATGTAGTAAACTGCGCCAAGTGATTATTATTGGTAAATGGTTACCTCAGGTCTAAGAAGAGGGTTTGTAGACTATATACATCCGATATGACCAGAAACGGATATTGTGCATAGAAATTTATGAATTATTGTCACATTGTAGTCAGGGTAGATGAAACAATCTGGGTCGCCCAAACTACAAGTAGACCTCCAAGTATAAAATATCTACAGTCCGTATACAAGCACAGAAGGCAATGGAAAACCTTCGCAGTGCACCAGATGCTGCCCCAAATGTTAACAAGCTGAAAGTATGCCATATCAGGTATTGAAGCGTACCAGGCGTAGAATGGTGTCAAAAGGCGCGGTATTTTGCTAGCGCCGACTGCTCTAACGGGTGGAGGGGCTTGTTGCTGAAACTTGGATAGAGTCAAGCCGCAGTGTGAGAATCTATCCTCGTACAAGGGAGCAGCAATGAAGTCCTTGTACCCAAGTCGTAGAATACATATAGGCCATCTCAGAAGAGCTAGTAAGCATCAATATCTGCCGTTAGGAATTACTCACGCATATTGAAGTCTCCTGCTAAATCCTCTGTCTAATATAAAGAGCAATTAGACATCAAGCCAAACGTTTAATGCGTCAGCGAATCCATACCACGCACGGCCTACCGGATTCTCTTTCGTTTCAATACAGCGAGAGCCAACTAGTCACCAACGAGCGTAGATGATAAGGCGATTGGATCTTCGCACAGTGTCCCGAGAAGCTAAAGCTACGTTCTTTGTCAACCAGGATAATACTCAGGTGGCAGAAGTGGAAGATCGATTGTGCAATGACCATAATAGGTTCCGTAGAGGTCAAAAGCCGCAATTGGGAGCTTATTGAGTTAGTTAATTAGATATGTTATGGCCCGATCCATCATGTGAATGATGCAAATAATGAAGATAATAATATTCATGTAAATCAACCTTCATAAAGCACATATAGATACGCTTCCGGGCTGGAGAGATATCCTTTGGTACCTTAAAACGTTTGATGACGTGAAAGACGATACGATTGATGACCAAGGCCCACATAACGAACAGGACATGGATCACGACCAGCCAGCCTGGAATGGGCTGCTGCAACGCTTTGCCATGCACCTTTCACTTGAAGGTAACGGTAACCATGATAAACAACTCGAAGAAGAACATTTAACACACAGCCCAATATGCTGATCTTATTGTCAGCTTTCGCCAGGGAGCTTCCCTTCGCTAGGAGTCAACTCACCTCTGGTGGGCTGTGAGGCAAGACAATGTTATCCCTGGTTAGGAAAATCTTCGTTACCTTTTCCGGAGAACCAATTGACAGCTCTTCACGATCCACGATGTTCCCATTATTCGACTATTTTGTTGGGCGAAAAGTGATAATAATTGCAACTCTCTGGCAAGGTTTTTTTTTTTTTTTTTCTTATCTTAAAGCGGTTAGTTTCGGTGAGTCAGGGATCAGAGGCACGTAAGACGTATGAGAATTTGACATCAAAAAGAAGATGAGTGCTTTGAGATTCGTAGCCTAGCACCTTGATCATCATCATACCAGCCTCGGGACCAACCCTTTGTACCAAATGTACCTCGAGAGCCAAGTCGATCATCATTTTAAAAGCATCATGGTTACCTATAGTTTAGGAACCATCCCTTTTACTTCATAATTTCGCATTAGTATCTATGGTGGCCCCTGAAATTATCGGTTCGACCCCCAATTATGCTCGTCAATTGGTAAGCAAGTAGTCTCCTTAAACTATTGAAATTCACGAATGGAGCTATATATAAGATATTGTCTCTTGCTGCTTGAGACTCAGTAGGTACGTGCAGGTGTCAAGACCGCTATAAACATACGGCAAATCAGTACAACAGTAGACAGTATCAAAAAGATGAAAAAAAAAGAGAAGGAGAAAGACATACAACAGGAGGGATTCGCTGGTGGTCACCCACCCAACTACTAACCTCCCGGCGTGTGGCTTAAGTACGGCTGAGCGGACGGGAAGCCCTGTTCTCCACACCCTATGGTCGTATGTACTAGATATTTCAAGTAATAAGTATTGAGTACTAAAAAGATCACTATCAAAAGCTAGGATGCTCCACGTTTTGCTTCTCCTCTGCTGTTGTTCATACCGCGCAGCCTGCACAGCGTCCGATTTGGGACACACGATTTGGTGGGGTCACTGAATTAATCTGTCACAATCTCCAAGAATCTCATCGCACTTCAAGGTTATCCGACAGTGTTATCCTGACGCGTCGCACTACACACTCAACATTTGACCCTGTCCTCATTGCCAATACCAGCTACCAGGACAGGGAATGGACCATTCATAAGCACAATGAGTCGCTTTCTCACGCCATCCAAGGTTGCCTTGCTGTGTCTGATCTCCATTTACACGGAAGGGGTCATCCCCAATTCCTCTGCTGTCCATGTTCTCTCGTTCTTGGTCGCGTCTTTAAGTCCTTTGGACGCTGACTCAGGCTCCTCCAAAGACTGGAAGGCACAATACTCTGCATCCATAACTGACCTCGAAGGAGCTTTGTCTACGCATTCGTCTTCAATTCCTGGACGCTCAATCTGGGATTTGTTCCTCAAAAAAGTTTGGTCTATTGATTCATGTGATGCACTGGAAGTATTCTTCTCTAATGTGTTAGATCTGTTGGTCAAATCTCGGGAGGAGCAAATTCGCGATAGGGATAACGGCCTGGCCCCGGAGCTGGGATGTATGCGCCTCTCCCGGTGCTCTCCGCTGGGTGCATTTGTGAGGCGAGCACAGCTTGAGTTTACAAGACTACAGTTCCATGACTCAATCAAGCTTTGGAAGGGCTTTGTCAAGTATCGCCTCCCCACATACCACGCTTGGGCCAGACGGAACCCGTTTGGTGAACAGGCCATGGTTGATGTGAATTTACTTGAGCTTGGTTTGGACACCGATAGTCAACTTGCTCAGGTGGCGTATGGTAATATTGAGGACTTGGAGGAGGATGGCCATGTCAGTACGAAAGACGTAGAGCGCTTGCTGGAATTTCAAATTGGCGAGTTGCAAAGTATGCGAGTCCTCCTTGTCAATGATAGCAGGCTCTAACGATTCCAGGAATGGGAGGAAGAGTGCCAGATGGCATGAAGGCATCCCTGGAACGCATCATTACATCTGGAGTGACACTACCCAATTTAATACACTACTTAAGGTGAGGACTACTTCATGCTTGACGGTCTGAATACTAATTCCCTAGATTCTTGGACGCTTGGAGGGCCGGAGATTACCCATCATCCTTTGACAACCTCCACCGTTACTTCGATTATACGATGCACAGTAGAGACCGGAGCTCATATCAGTACGCCTTGCTAAATCTTGCTATCCTTCAAGCAGACTTTGGTTGTTATGGAGAAGCTGTATCCGCGATGCAAGAGGCAGTCTCGATTGCCCGAGAATCTCACGATATGAACTGCCTGAACTTTTGCATGAGCTGGCTATACCACTTTGGCAAAGCTTTCCCAGAGCAGATGAAGGACGTCCAAAACACGGGTATGCTTGGAAATGAGAAAGAAGGACTGGCATTCCTCAAGGCGAAAGCAAAGGAGACAGAAATGTGGAGTCTCTTGAGTACAACGCTACTAAGTGAAGCTAAACTCGAACTGCAAAATGTATGTCCTTTCCCTTTCCTATCTCTGTTGACCCCTTTGACAGGTCTTAGGGTGAGAGTCTTGCCTCTTCCATCGAAAACATAACCCGGGCATCGCACCTCAATGTAACAAAGAACCTTATAAATTCGACCGGGCCACAGTTGCTATTACAGACTGCGCTTTATGCTAGGATCGGTACTACTGTTTCTGGAATAAATGTGTACTTCTTGCTAATGGTCAGCAGGTATCGCACACCTGGCATGGTTGAGCAGTGAAACTTTCCAGGAGTGTTATGCAAGTAAAGCGCCGTTTGAAGACTATCTGAAGAGTAGCTTCCGTAGCTCACAGTTGGTAGGTTAGATATCCCCTGCATTCGTGACTGTCGCTGACCATCCAAAGCTGGCACAACAAGGTCGTTTCAAAGAGGCCTTTGTTCGTATGAATCACATAGGGCCTGACAAACTACGCTCCCTGAAAGCAAATCAATACTGGACATTCTTCTCTGGAGTGTTGCAGTTGAAACGACAAATATATCGGTATGTTGCTCGACTTGAAGATTGTACTACACACCCTAACATCCCCCAGCAATGATAAAACAGCAACAGAATATCTCCTCTCGCAGCTCCAAGCAATACAACTGCCGGATAATGACATAGCAGCTCTGTTAGGTTTTCTCCACGTTGAGTACTTAATCCGACAGGGCAACTACACCCGCGCATTGGAGATTGTCGAACGCACAGCCCAAACCATCCACCGAGACAACTTCGACATCCACTGTCAAGTCAAGCTCTTATGTCTTAAGGCTTGTATACTCGAGAAGACCTCCCAACCCCAGCGAGGGTTCTCTCTGGCAATGAGAGCAGCCAACATTGCCTACCGATCAAGACTTCTCCCTGGCCTTTGGGAAGCCATTTGCATTCTGTCAGGAGTCCTTCTCAGCCTGAGGGAGTTTGAGGCGGTCGTGGCAATGGTGGAGAGTATAATGCCTCAAATACTTGAATCCAACGACTCTGCCCTGGCAGCCCGGGCATACTCTCTTCTAGTGGATGCAAACATGGGCATTGCAGGCAAGGTCCGGAGCCAGGGAGCGGGACAAAACGTAGAGTACATGAACCGGGCCTTGGAATACCTAGATTGCGCTTACTACCAATACGAAAAGATTGGGGATATCAAAGGGCAGTGCGAGATGATGGCAAAAAAGGCTACAGTTATGCACTTGACCGGTGATTTAGTCCTTGCGAATGACTATGCAGCAAAGTACCTGGATTTGCAGCGGCTCGGTAGTACTGAAAGGTGATGAGGTACTAGTTCGGAGGGCTTAATTTTACTCTCCAGGCGACCTGAAAAGCCAAATAATACACGTCTTCGACTTCTAACAAGAAAGACTAAGTCAACACCTGCACTATGGTAGAACTCTTCATTTGTCAACAGATCCCCACCACTCCCCGTTCAATCATCTGCTCATTGCAGTAAATATACACTTCTTTCCTCGCCATAAGTTCCGAGAACCGCCGATTGAAGGCTGTAACACCGTCCGTCAAAAGTTTAGGTAGCCTTATCCTTGTTGTGGTAGTTGACGCTCTCGTTCCAGCTATTTACTTGTTAGCACATGTTCATTGAAGACATAGTTTTACCTGCAACGATAAAGTTCATCAAGAATTTGATACTCGATGTAGTTCGCCACGGTAAAAAGTGCACGAGAGGCATTCGAAACTTACAAGATGGTCTATATGGGAAAAATGAATTAGCAGATAAATTTAGATGAAACAGAAGGAGCTTACCTTGTCACCGTCTCCCCAGGGGAAGTTCTTCACACGAATGTTCTGGTATGGGTATTCCACACGCTCCTCAAGGGGAGGCATGTGCTCCCAGTGCTCCCAGTGCTCTTCCCAGAGGTTGTAAGCATTGAGGGAGCCAAGGATGAGGCAAGGAATAACGGCACTAGTATGGTTAGTATACATTGGTCTGCAACCCGATAAGGACTTAAAGATCAGGCAATACGCACTAGATAGAGAGCTTGCGCCAGAGATCTAAAGAAGGCATTGTGTCAGTATCAGTGTAGATTCTCCCCACAGACGTTCAGTCAAGTTAATAGCGAGCCAATTGGGTGTACGCACCACTGGTAGAAGCAGCGTGGTGCTTGACAGCCGCCCTCTCACGGTTGAATTCGTTGTCGACCATCCAGGGAAGCTTGGAGTCGGTGCTGTTGAACCGGCGCTGAATGGTGGAGCGAACCGGAGCGGAACGCTGCTGCTGCGCAGAGCGCTGAGCCAGACGAAGAATGTTGCGTTGAGGAAACATGGTGGTTGCGGCCTGACAGGTCGAAGGTGAACGTCTTCTGCGTTTGAACAGACGGTGGGATTATACGGACGTCGGGCCTTCCGGTTGACGAGGTTTAGCGGCCCCGTGATTCGCTGTCGTTGTTAGTCAGCACCGCGTGATGTCACCCCAGGAATGGTCACGTGCAACTCGGGTATAATGTCGAATATGTTCCCATACTACTGGACGTCGTACATGTACGTTGGTGTGACACCGTCCTTGCCTTGTCTCCGTGCTTCAATTGGACTCCTATTGATGGTGTTTACTGCTCTCGCTTCCTCCTGGAGTACACGGTGATTATGTTGATTCAAGACGACAACGGTCAGAATGGGGTTTCGCATTACTACGTGGAACGGTAAGCTTAAACTAAGTATGAAAGAACGCTATGTTTCAAGAGTCTGATTATCTTGAACAGTCAATGGAATCCGGTATCATTTAGTATTCCCCTTATATGTACTACCTGATTCCGTACTGAGACTTCTATAGAAATCCATTTGCCTATGAGCCATGGAGAGGCAAGCGAACCTTCGAGGTATACATCCCCAGCATGTAATGGTCCAGATGCGTAGGCTGAGATGTGAAAGGCCATGTTTGAGATCTTAGAGGCCGATATTGTTGTTCTTCAGGAAACGAAAATTCAGCGAAAAGATCTTCGAGATGACATGGTCCTGGTGCCTGGATGGGACTGCCACTTCAGTCTACCTAGATTCAAAAAGGGTTCGTCTCTCTCAGGTCACACACAGCCACTTACTGAATTCTTACACTCCGCAGGTTATTCTGGCGTGGTTATATACACCCGTAATGCGACATGTGCCCCAGTCCGCGCGGAAGAGGGCCTTACTGGTGTACTTTGCCCGCCAAATTCGTCGGTCCCATTCCGGGATCTTCCTCATGACCAGCAGATTGGTGGTTACCCAACCATAGAGCAACTATCAATGCTTGAGTTGGATGCAGCTACACTCGACTCAGAAGGCCGTTGTGTCATCCTCGAGTTTCCAGCATTTGTTCTGCTTGGGTTATATTGTCCTGCTAATCGAGATGAAAGCCGCGACAATTTTCGCCAGGGTTTTCTTGACCTAATGGATGCCAGAATCCGAAATCTCGTCGCCATAGGGAAACGAGTTTTCGTTACTGGCGACCTCAATATCTCAAGAGGTGAAATCGATGCAGCACATGTGTCCGAGGCCATTCGTAAAGGGACCACAACAGAAGATGATTTTATATCCGCACCAGCCCGGCGCTTGTTCAATCAACTGTTGTATAGTGGAAAGGTTATCGGGGAGCGAGATGAAGGGAGGGAGCAACCTGCCCTCTTTGATATATGCAGGTCCTTCCATCCGAATCGCAGGGGCATGTATACTTGTTGGGAGCAGAAGATTAACGCGCGGCCTGGCAACTATGGCTCAAGAATAGACTATGTCTTGTGCAGCTTGAATATGCGAGATTGGTTCTGTGATTCAGATATACAAGAGGGGCTTATGGTAAGCTGTCATAGTAGACTGCTGGGAATGCCAGGGCTGACCAAGGCACAGGGGTCGGATCACTGCCCGGTATATGCAACATTTAAAAGCTCTGTGTGTTTAAACGGACAACAAGTTAACATGCTTGATATCATGAATCCACCGGGGATGTTTGATAATGGTGAACGGCGACAGGAGTACACGGCAAAACTTCTCTTGCCTACATCAGGACGCTTAATACCAGAGTTCGACAAGCGAAGAAGTATCAAGGACATGTTCTCGCGAAAACCAAATAATTCCTCGCAGAAACCACCCACCGCTTCGGCATTAACTACATGTACATCAACCCGGGACCAAGTATATGGAGATTATGCAGTAGAGAACTCTCTTGGAGCTCGCAACCCATCGCTCCCTATCGCTGACAGCAGCGCAGCATCTAAAGGTACCGTTCGTAAACGGTCCGAGAAAAGTGATCCCCCGCCCTCAGTCAAGCGTTCGAAATCCTTTCCTACTCAGACCAGAGCAACTTCTGTTACTGCACAGAGGACTCTGAAGGTATTCTTTAAGCCTAAAGATTCCGTTAGTAATCAAATAAGTGAAACAGAAACTCCAGATACGCTTGTGCAGGCCATGGTGCGTTCACCTGGTCCCCTTCCCACGTCCTCGACTATATCGCGGCCTGAGGGACAGAAGAATTTACAAAACATAAGCAGCAGTCCAGTCGCCTCAACGAGCAACATGGACTCATCTGGGTCAGCGACATCATCTGTAGTCCAGGATAGCGAAACAATTATTGACCCAATCGTTAGCAAGGAAGATTGGTCCAAACTCTTTACAAAAAAGCCAGTGCCGAAGTGTGAAGGGCATCAAGAGCCATGCATTAGTTTGTCAACAAAAAAGCCCGGCATTAACTGTGGTCGGTCATTTTGGATCTGCCCACGGCCTTTGGGGCCTAGTGGAAATAAAGAGAAAGGGACGCAGTGGCGATGTCCGACATTTATATGGGCTAGTGATTGGAATCCCTGACATGAAGCCCGTTGACTTCACATGGAGTATAATCATTTTGGAGATTTGGATGATACCCTATTCGGTTCACTACTCTCCCACATAATACAACTACATTGGAGAAACTATTGCCGGTGCTATACTCTTGCTTTATATTGACGACAATAGTGAAATACTCGGTATAAACATCAACTATTAAAGCAGGGCAGAGCACCGTCGGTCGGGGTGCAATGTGGGGAAATGGCCAAATCTCTTCTTCCCGATTTGGTCCAGCAGTTTCTGCGTATGAAATATGAGGTGTGGTCGGTATCTTTGGTCCATCTATTCTTGAATATCTGAATATTCAACTGCAGTAGCAAAATCATGCAGAGGGCTTGTTATGCTTTAAATAATCAACTCCGTCCCTCCGAAAGGATATTGTGGGACAAAACCGTTGTAAAATACACCAGGGTGATGAGAAAGTGGCATGAACACAGGGTTAGGTATAAAGTATGCAATATGTGTACAGAAAATGGAAATGTATGTTGAGGATCATGGGAAATTAGCGTCAGTGCAAACAGAGAAAATAAAGCGAGGCAAAAAAGAAGATCAAGTGTAAAGAAATTTATAGTAGGATGAAAACGCAAATCATGTGACATCATATGGCATTTCAGTAGCAGTCAGCAATCAAATCTGAAAATTCGAAAGACTCTCCCACAGGCCTTTCCGTAAAGTTGAACTGTGGGAACAAAGTAGTGGCTGTTTTGCCACAGTCGCCCTGTACTTGCTGGAGAAAATTATCGAAGGTATCCGAGTCGAATTGCAGCGCATAATCTCCAGGCAGTTCATCGGGGCTGAGCACAATGTCGATAGCTGCCAAACTATCTAAAGATGTATCTATAGGCATGTTGTCCAGTTGCATACTGGAGTACATCGACGGTGTGGAACTATCAGACGTATCATTTGTCAAGGCCGGGGACTTCTGTCGTTTGGTCGACTTAGAGTACTGGCGGGACGAAGCTCGACGCTTCTTTTCAGATGGCTTGCGGGGTGTATAATGGTAATCAGGGTGGTCTTCTGCATGCTTTTTCTTAAGTTCTTCCGCCATATTGCGGAATTGCATTTTGACTTCTTCGGACTCGGCCTTCCATTGTTTTCCGAGGATGATTGCTGATGTCGTTAGCTTGTTCGAAGTTGAGATGAGATGAAAAGTAAAACCTACATATCTCATTATTGGTGAACTCTGGGTATGCTTCCTTGATTCTGGGATGATGATGCTGACGATAAAGGATGAATGCATTTGGTGGCCGAGGGACTTTGATGGACTTCGCTGGTAGTGCGGCTTTGCCATGTGTTCTACCAGATACTTCGTTGATTTCCCTCTCTAAGTTCGGAATTCTGTCATGAGACGCGACGGACACAACAGAACCCGAAAAAGCAGGTGTGCGCATTACACGCAGAGCATTGATGGTTTCATCGACAAAAGCCACCACAGGAGCACCGATAAGAGCACTATCGCCAAGTGTAAGTTTGTATACCCAGAGAATCCTATAACTCTTCTTACCCGAGGCGAATCCTAATCTTGTCGACATTGCTTTGACCGATCATCTCCGTGACATTAATCGGCAAAAGCACCTCATTATTTGTAGACTCGAGGTGACGCAAAGCGTCCTGCCAAAGAAGCTCTGTAAGCTTGTCCGTCGACTCCGCGGTCGTCTTCATGGCGATAGGTACAGTCGTCATTATCGATTTCTGGAATGAAGGATAAGTTATTCAAGATGTAATGAGGACGCTAGGATCTAAAATCATCTCTTAGCGGAAACTTATAGATAGCGTCTAGAATAAGTGGTAGCTGGTGCAAGAGAAGGTATCTCCAGACAGTGAACACAAGTGGGATCATTCCAATGAAAAAGAAAGTAAGAGGAGCGGTAGGACATGGCGAATTAGGTTGTGTTCCACCTAAGTGTGGGAGGCTGGTACATTTCTTTGTCTACGTAGTTGTGGGTGGTGAATGCTGAAGTCACTTTGTGTTTGTCTCAGCTTACAGGGGCTCGCCTAATTTCATAGTCATCCAAGAAAACACAACACTTCATTCACCATTCTTCAGTTGTACTCTTAAAACTTATCATCATGTTTATTTACCTGTCTCTCAAAGTTTATCTTTGTTTATGAGCTACCCACCAAACCGAGAAAAAGGAAGAAAGCCCACATCATCTGAAATCTGGGACCACTAGTCATATGTCATCTAACCATGAGCACTCTTTGCAAAGTTCTACTTAGACTACTTGGAGCAATAGCTCATGATGCATGCCTCTCTTCAGAGCAGAGGGAACAGGCCATGTATATTGGTGTCTCATTCCTCGCCCACAAAAATGCCTGTCGACTCATGGCCCAAGTTTCCGGTCTGCTAAAAGGAGAAGTCATAATCAGTCCTTGTCATCGAGCTATCGGAGCCACTGAACATACAGATACCCTTACCCATCGTCATGGCAAATATTTGCAGGCAGTCATGACTGATTTTCGCATTGCCCCGACGATTGCAGACTTCGAAGGTCATCCTATCGAGCTCGTTAGCATTCTGGATCCTGCAGTAGAGAATTCCCTTCCTGGTGAAAAGCGGTTCCAGCTACATGAGGACCTTCTTTCTAGGGAGAAAAAAGCAAATGAAGACCTCATCCAGTGCACCGAGGACTACGGTTACCACTACATTTTCCGAGCTGGTCTACAAGAATATTACATGACGTAAGTTCCAATTTCTCTTGTATATTCGGTAATATCTAACTTTTCTAGTAAAACTGTCGTTGAAAACGTCAACTTCTGGAGACCAGACCCCCGTGGTAATGACTACCGTGTTCATATTCAGAAGCTCTGCTATGAAGCAATGGAAACGCGGCTTCGCCTAAATGACGCAGAAAAGCGAGCTCTGGTACAAGCTACAGATTGTAATATGGAGGATGCATACAAGTTTTGTAGGTACCCGGACATTGCCATTGTTAAGCCTCTAACCAGTTGTTAGGGAGCTGGTTGGAGAAGAATCGCGCCTCTTATAATGCAATGAAAGCTTGCATCTCGTTATTAGAGAGACTAAATGTACGGATTCCTCAAAGATACATTTGAGAGGGCATGCTGACATTATGTATGCAAAGGAAATCACGCCCCAGGGACGTACGGTAAACGGCCGAGCCACACTATCTGATTAAGCATTCCAAAAATACACCTCTCCTCTTGCTATGCTATGCGTTTTCATACAAAGGAAGACGTCCCTAAGCGCATCTAGAATCCGACAAAGCGATCTGAGCCCCCAGCACAATAATTCAACACTTTCTTTCAGCATCCACATCGATGGCGCTTACAAGCAGCCAAAGCTGTCCAAGGAACCGATGCTACCGAAGGTGGATGCGGTCTTTGTTGCAGCGGCGAAGAAAGCCGCGATACGACAAGCACTCAACGCATCCTCCGGTCTCTTCATTCATGGGTGAGGCTTTCTTCTGCATCCCCATATGTCTTTGTTCATTTTCTTTCTCGTTCCCGGTTCGTACATATCCGGTTCACGTATGACATGATTGATATTCTCGCATGATCTTGATTTGATACCAGACACGACTTTCCTTGACTGCTCCGTCTTTTCCTGCATTGAACGTATTTCTTGAATTTTACTCTTTCGCAAATTGTATTTCACCACAGCTTTTGTAAAAATTTTAATCCTTTTCTTTTATATTGTGTTTCTATTTTTGTTTCTTTCCTTTCCGTTGTTCACTACGTTCCTAGCGAACGCCCGGGGAAACGAATACCGGAATTGTTCAATTCGGGGGTTAATTAGGGTTTCAACCAACAAACGCCGTTGACCGGCTGACTTGGTGCTCGCTTCGGATCGGGCCAATTGCATGTATTTAGATCACTAGATCACTAAACCACATATATGTATGTACACTCCATAAACAAAACAAAAGAAAACGAAAAGAAAACAAAAAAAAAAACTCCCCGAAGAGACAAATGATCTTTTAGGTAGCATACAATGAAGAAAAAGTCCCCATTGCAGGCCATATAGTCTAGACTGGAGACACCAAGATCTGGTCGGTTTGAGGATCGAATCGGAAGGCACGGACAGATGGTGCAACACAAAGAAATAAAGAACCAACTTAAGGTTTTCCACTAGGCCGTGGGCGGAGCCTGCAGCCGAACCGTCGGGTGGATGTCATTTCTCGTTTGCTCATCCTCTTGGACTTTTGCTCCATGGGGGGGGAGACAACGGAAACAAAGAAATCCAATCCGTTGTTTTTTTTAACCCAGGTCAATTTGCTAAGAGGGCACTAATAGTGAACGTCGTGTGGTCCTCGAATGAAACCATATCAGTCAGCCATGAACTGGTGTTCCTTGGGTGTCATCCCGTGGCGGCGTTTTCATTCTTTCTTGTCGAGGGTCCATAGGAAGAAGCGTCTGTGCGGGTCGTGTGGGCGATGATTGAATTTTAGTCCAGTACGCTTTATCCTTTAAGGGAAGGGTGTCTGGCGGGGAAAGGAAACTTAAGTGGATTGCTTCTACTGGTATATATCCAAACAGACACAAGACAAATGCCTACAACGAAGGAGATGGGTAAAGAATATAAAACGATTAAGACAAAGGGGGACAGGGGAGTACGGAACAGTGCAACCCTGTGCTTCCCAACAAAGAATAAGCTTCGTCTGCGACACTTGAATCGGTGTAGCCTCCGTTCGACATCTTTGTCCAACGCGAGGCAAACCCCTCGGATACTCTGCAGTTTAGTCCTCCTGGTACGAGATCTTGCGCATCTCTCCCAAACGTTGCCGCGCCTGAGCAAGGCTATTCTCCAGTTGGAGAATCTCAACCTATAATCAACCCCTGTCAGCATCCAGACCGATCCGTGGAGGAAGAGAACCTGTCTCAGAGGAGTAGAGAGAAGGGGGGGCCAAGCAAGACGTACCTGTTGCTCCATTTCGCGCACCTTGAATTCGTGCGAGCTAAGTTTGGCGTAGTCAACCTTCTCCGAGTCATCCTGGTTCCGCTCGGCAATGATTTCCTGTACCTGACGGACCAGAGCCCGACATGCCGCGCCCACTGCTTTACTAGCTGCCTCTAAGCGATCTTGGGTCTTACTCATGAACGACGCTTTTACGCGACTGGCCGCCACCAATTGTGCCGTACTGGCAGCTACGTCGTTACTGGCCACGATCAGCTGTTCCGGAGAGTTACGACCGGAAATGACCCCGTCGGCCGTCTCGATAAGTGTGTTGGTGGAAGTAGCAACAGCCTTGGCGGCGGAGATTAGCCCCTCTGTCCAACGGTTATTCTTTTTGTAGAACGCCGTTCTCGATGAGCTACCCCGGCCTTCGCGAACAATCTCCTGCTGGGACTCGGTGGCGGCCTTGATCAGTTCCGCAATTGCATTAGTCACTGCTATGGCTGCCTCCACAATCACATCGTTGATACGTAACTCGTACGTCGAGAAGCCGTCACGGGGCTTTTTCTTGAGCTTGGCCAATCGGGCGGCAGCAGCGTCGATAGCGTCGGCCGCCTTGGTCAGTTCCTGATCCACGAGGTCGCCCAGGTCGCCGTTAGTACTGATCTTAGTACTCTTGGGCGCAAAGGTCTCGACCAGTTTCGATAGCGACTGTAGGTCCCTCTGTACCTCTAGATTGTTGTTAATAACCACATCGGTCTTGTGATCAGCCTCCAAACCCTCGAGCCGGAAAGACTGGAGTCCACGGAAGAACCGCACCGTGGCTTGTGCAGACTTGCGGGCAGCAGTGATCAACTGGTCTGCGCTCTTGTCGTCGTTGGCGAACCGTGTCAATCCTTTTGTGTTACTAAGGACATCGGCAACCGAGCCGGAAAAGATAGAAACCGTCCGAATAATCTCAGCATGGGTACTATTCGGGCCGTCGGCGATAAAGTTGTTGAACGCTGTAGAGAACTCGGTGGCGGATGCAGATGCCTTCTCTATCTGAGATAGCACATATGGTGGGGACGCATTCTGGTTACCAGCCTGCATACTGGAGTCGAGCTCATACAGGGCATCATCGACCCGCTGCACACCAGTTTGGAGCACAGAGTCGATGATGTCGTTGATCTTGGCAACGGTGCCGTGCAAGACGGTGTCAATCTGCGAATCCAGCGCATTGTCGACATCGCCTTGATTCTGGTAACAGTTAGCTCGCATGCTCCTGTCCCCGCTATTGGCCGATTCCAGTACACACCATTTTCAATTCCTCCAGTTCCATAAGAGCCTGTTCCATTCCAGACTTATAGACCTCGATCTCTTCATCCTTCTCACGAAGCACGGCATCATGGTCACCCTGGCGGTCTGCATTCCGAGAAGAAACGTCTTCGAGAGCACGGTTCTTGTTCTGTCTGCAGTCAATGCCTGGTATTCTGTTTCTTATCCTGCGAGAAGACTTACTCTGAGGGCTTCTTCCAAGTCGGCCATCTCCCGGTTGTATTTGGACAGCAGGGTAGAGATCTCGGTACCTTTCTGACGTTCGGCATTTTCTGCCCGCTCGATTGCAAGGCGCAGCTCTCTCTTGACCTTCTCCAGCTCTTCCTTGTTATTTCCAGTTAAGCGATCCCGGTCGTGTAGGGCACGGTCCCTCTCCCGGATCATGTCTGCTAGCTCCAAGTTCTTCGTTTTGAGCTCTCTTTCAAGCTTCTCACGCCGTTCAATCGCCTCCTGTGCCGACGCCGCCTTTAACTTTAGGCTCTTGGTTGTCTGCAAGAGGTCTAGGTGCTCCTGTCGGAGCTGGGAGTAGAGCTTAGCCAGCGCCTCATACTTGGACCGCCACGTGTTGACTTGCTCCTGGAGAGATCGAATCTGCTCATCTTTCGAGGCACTTTGCATATTCAAGTTCGAGGTCAGTTGGTTCATCTGCTCTTCCAGGTCTTTCACACGACGATCGTATTGCTGCAGCATAAGCTGGTCGCGCTCATACTGGGCCCGCGCGTTCAAGTTCTCTTGCTCGAGCTCGGCCAGCCGACCCTGAGTCTGTGTCTGGTACTGGTCACGTAGAAGTTGCTCCTGTGCAAGCCGCTGTTGCTCCGCCTGAAGACGTTGCTGTTCTTCAAAATCGTGTTGGGCTTGCTGTTGTGCGAGAATCTGCTGCCGCTGCTGCTCCTCCCATTGCTGCTGCAGACGTCGCTGTTCCGCTTCAAATTCCTCTTGCTGGCGCTTGGCTTCTGTAGTCCAAAAGTCGTTAATGGGCTCTGGATCAGCGGGTGCCGCCTTTGGCGGCGGAGTGGGCTCCTGCTCGACTTCTTTCGTCGGTCGTCTGGGTAGAGCGGGGCGTTCATCATCGTCGGCAAGCAAATTAGGTGGATTTTGAGGCAGCTTAGGAATAGTGATAAGGCTAGTCAGATAGCGCAAGTTCGAGCACTCGTAATAGAACCGAACAAGTCGATAGTGTTGAGCGTCATAACGACCACGGAGGGGTTCCAGGGCCTCAGCGTCACCCGTGGCTATGACAAGGTCAGCTTACCCAGACAGCAAGAGGGAATATAACGCCTACTCGTATGCATGGCTCTCAGCATGCTGGTGATAAATTTGTAAATGCCGTAGCTCTCCTGCACCAACGGCACGAGTGCAGAAATCCGACACTCGTTATTCGTCCCTGACTGGAAATGCGAGAAGATCAATTTCTGGAACGCATCTATCTGGTCTTGCAAAGTCATGAGGTCCGAGATAGTCTCATAACTAAATTATTGTCAGCGAGAGAAGAAGTGACAGCCATTAGACGTGCTTACCCTTCATTAGGATCATTGATAGTCTTCAGACTGATGTACTCCTCATATTCAAACAGACCTGCCAAATACTTAGTCATGAACCGGGTGATTCAAACTTCGCTCCGCCAATTACCGTTAAATTCGGGATGATTTCGGTGAAATGCCAACTTGGACTCGAGGAAGAAAACATATTCTCGGATAAGAGGACCATAGCCTATGCCGCCTGTCAGCACCAACCGATTCGAGTGCGCCGTACAGCCTGCAAGCGTTTTGCGTACCGCGAATGCCATCGCCTCCTACACCGCGCATCAGACTGTCTATCCAATTGGCGTGCTGCTGCGCCTCCCGAACTACGATGGGATGTCCCTCTTGCAGAACCTTATGTATCGTTATCAGGGCTTTGAACGTCTGTACTTCATCGGCAAGGACCGGTTGACTGGATGCATCGAGAGCGGTCAGTTGTAATATAAAGCATAAGTAGTGTCTGCGTAACATACACTTTCATGCCAGCCCAGAATGCGGCAGAGGACTTGTGGTCCCATGTATACACAATGCAGCTCCGTACATGTTTCCCTGGTGTAACGGATCAGTGGAGGTAATATGACGGTCACAGGGTATGAATAGAACTGAATAGAGGCAGCACTATAGTAGAGGGCAATGCATACGTTTCGGAGCGGTTTCCTCTGTTATAGCGCTAGGGTCAGTCACAGGAACCAGGTACCAGGGTGAGAGAGACGCTTTGGGCATGACTTACCGATGCTGGTAGCTTTGCGAATGTTAATCGCCAAATCTGCCTCCGTGCTAGAGATTCCAGATAGTTAGTTATCTTATAGCTGCAAGTCCCGTTGCCAAGCGTTCCAAAAACACCTACCGACTCATTGTGACGGGTTGCAGACCTGTTGATTATCGGGGGATCAGGGGAGCAGACAACAAACTATGTGCGGCGGGAGCCGGTGGGCCCGAGTCCGAACAGCGCAATGCGATTATGCTCTGAGGGGCAAAACCTGCGCTGGCCGACAATGAAGTGCGATTGAAAAATCAATGAAATTACAAAAGAAAAGGCGGGTGGATGATAAGAACACGGAGTGTAGAGGAGGAGTTAAAAGTTCATCTGTCAAGGAGCATAAATGACGTTTGGCGGGAAAGCTGACGCCTGCAGTTCATCGCGTGTCTTGGCGACGCTTCGTCACCTCCTGAGTTCCATCCCCCTCTGATTGGGCATATATATATACATACATATACTTGTAGCCTCCTACTACGTTTCTCCCTTTTGGCCACTACAGGATTTACTCTGATGCCTAAAATACTACTTTAGGCAACCCCTCCCCTTTTTTTCTAAAGAAAAATAAAAAGGAGGGGAAACAAATTAGAGGTGTAAGACGCAGTCATATATTCACATTCACCCGTACGGCCATACCAAGGCCCAACAGTCGAAGTTGACACCGGATTATGATGAATTAAAAGTTGATCATCGCTCCTTGAACACCATCTGATGACGCCGATCAGATCATATAACTGGCCGGAGGGTATACATAGGACAAACGGCCATGTCGTAAAGCAAACAAAAAGAGGAAGCAAAGGAAATGAGCATAGGACCCACATTGGCAAATTGGGCGAGGAAATCGATCATGATACGCTGAAACCGTCCACAGCGACACCGAGCTCTGCTCGGTAGGCGCGACAGCCTCCGGTTATAATCACATCGCCCATCACGGAATAATACCGTCGGTTGCTGATAAGATTGCCATGCCGTGTTTGTCAGCCTCGGAGTCCTCGACCAGGGAGGATTGGTTGCGTCCATTTGCTTTCTCCCAAAGATCATTAGACGTTCTCGTAGCCATATTGGACGTGGGTGAGTTCCGCTGTGTACTGGACCCGGGCAAAGCATTGTCGGGGGCAACATCGACGACCGGGCTATTAGGGCCTGAGTCGTAGGGGGCCTCGACAACCAGCAACTCATCAGGATGATTCTCCGAATCTCCTGAGTTGAAGATAGGCTTTCTTCTAGGTAAAGGTGGCTTTGAGACACGCCTCTTGCCATCCCCTTTGGGCTGCTGCTCAGGAGATGCATTATGCGGGACAGGTTTTCGTTTGGTTACAGGAACAGAGTTCCTCTTGAAAGCAAATGACTCAGGGCGTGGCAATGGGGTGCCTGGGGGGGGAAGAGGATGCCCTCGGCCTATCGGCTCCTCTGGTGTACCTGCAGGCCGGGACGATTCGTGAGTAGTGTTCTGTTCCCCCTTTCCAAACATATTCCAGCCCCATCTCTTCGCAACAGAAGTCGCTGTGCCCAACGACAGAGAAACTTGAGACTTTTCTGAGGCAGTGGAAGAAGTCACTGTGCGTGCCAGATTCTCGAGTGTACTTCGTCTGGCTTTGTTGCCACCCGGTGAGGCAGTGGCACTGGCAGCCATACTTCGAAGAGATGAACTGCTCGTTTTATGAACAGCAGAAGGGTGAACAGAAGATTCGGTGCTAAATTCTCCCACACTCTCAATAGATTCCACTATGGATGGATCCCGGCTTTGAGACCCATTGTCTTGCGGCATATTACTGTCGGTAGGCGGCGAGCCACTCGGTGATCTGTTCGGTGACCCGGGAGGAGAGCGGTTTGATATTTCAATCATGGCACTAGCAGCACTGCTCTTTTCTGTGTCTTTGCTGTCATACACGACTTTGTCAATCTTCGCATTATCTGCTGTAAGCACAGGATCAGCAGCGTTGGAGAACGTTTGGGATCGGATGGCACGTGGTGGTGAGCTGCCGAATTTCTCAATAGCGGTATATGAGGCACTTGAGTTATTCCTTTCAAGCTCTCCTTTGGAGCCCTTGCGGGATTTTGTCGTGATAGGTATAGACTCAGAAATCACAGGCGCGCTCATTGTACGTTCGTCTTTCGTTTTTAGCACATCAACGAAATCTCCCTTCTCTGCTCCTGTTGTCTGAGGCTGAGCGCCGCTCTCGTCTGGTATGTCGACCTTTGTGTCCGGTGTCGGTATATCTCGTTGCCAGATTCCTCCACGAAAACGCTGCGTGGCGGTGTCTAAGAAGGGGATATCATCCCAGAATGGCTGAACAATGCTTTCTGCGACAACCTCTCTTATCCGACTTTCAATAGTCCGTAAAATAATACCGTATGTGATCTGTTTTGAACTGACGATGGGCTGAATCTCCATGTCCATGCTTGGCATTGTTTCGAAGGAGATCCAGGCTCGATTGCTCGGAGGAGGCTTGAACCGTATCAACAGGTGACCATGAAGTTTCTTCAGCACCACGGCAAGAACAATGTCTACTTCCCTGGCCTTGAAACGAGGCCCAAGGTCAATACGCACTGTGGCCGAGATCTCCACTCGAAAGTTGCCAGTATACTGAACGTCTGTTTCTACACAGCAATTCCCGTCAACAGTTAGATCTTTGAGCCTTGGATTGATGATAAATGGCGCCCCTTCGCCCATGTCAATCCTTTGTAGGCCAATTTTACTGATGAAGTTCGGCTTATTAACCCGAGAGATTTTCTTGGTGATTTTTTGTCGGACAAACTCCTCCATCTCCGGCGTTCTATACATGGCAAGAAACACCCGCCCAAGGACCGCATTGATCCACCGCGTCTGTAGTTGTTCTTCAGATGAATGCAATCGTTGAACAAGGGTGACGATATGCTTGACATCGAAAGGCTGATGCTTGGGAGGGGCGTCCGGGGAGTTCCACATCCTGGATTGGTTTTGGAGCATAGCGAAATAGAAATCTTCCTTTTCGGACAGATTTTCCGAGAAAAGAAAGAATGGAGGTGTTGGTCCCCCTAAATCTGCAAGAGATTCCAGTCGTCGCGAAAGACAGATAGCATTTCTCTTAAGCCACAGCTCGCCTTCCTGGATCTCCCCTTCACCACCACAGATGTTTACATCATGGTGCGCAAGGGAAATAACATATCGCACTTCGACCTGGTTGGCATCATCATAAAGCATCAAATGACCATGCCTATAGCCCGTGCAATGATGATCAGTATCCACAAGAAACCTATACGCATGGAAAGGAATAATTACCGGAGAACAATGTAAAATACATTGCGCGCCCTCTTGCCGCTTTTCCCATTATTTTTAGTTGGCTCAATCGTTGGCGTCTGCTTCCGGTCAAACAGACTTCTATACATTGTCTGGTAGACGCTTGGGCTCTCCGCGGCGATCACCTCGCCCGCCGGCGTGGTTCTCTCGGGTGGTTTACCATTGACTCCACCAGGTACATATTCGCGACATACGGCAAAGTAGCCCGCCGCAACATCCGACTCGTGCGTACGATGGAACTTCTCTGCTAGCTCATCCGTGCCGGATTTTAAGCTATATTGGTCGTCACCAGGACGCCGCAGAGGATCTTTGGCCCGTTCGCATTTTTGCTCGGCTGGCGGAGGTGACGGAAGGGTCAAATAAGCATGCAGAAGAATTAACGACAGAACCAAGGGGATAAAAGTCAGTCCGCCGAGGAAGTATACAAAGAGGAAGCTGCCGAGGGAACCCATTAGGAGCCGGTCAATCAAAATAGCAACATCGAAAGGTCCATCATGAGGATATGACGGAAACGGAGAAGCTGTGGAGGCACCGAACCAGACCAAGCCTTGACCAGTAGCACTGGTAGGAAGCGATAGGGTGAAGGGAGAGGGCAAAAAAAAAGAGAGAGAGAGAGAGAGAGATAAAGGGAGATGCTGCAGGAGAAAGGACACGATATGAGGAAAACGATAAGACGAGAGCGTGAGAGGACAGTACCTCTCTCGTATGGAAATCAACCAATACCATCCCCTTACCTCACCACATTACAGTTACAAGGTGGCCGATCCTATGACGGAGTGCGGGTGGATCCCTGGAACAAAGTTGCCCCCGCCGAGGTCGTTTGTCTCGCTCCACTTGCATGCAACCGTTCTTTTGCCTTGTTACTACTACTACTTAGTACTACTACTAGTAGTATCCAAAAGTTGTTGTTTGCATTCTTGTACCTTTCGACTAGCACATGACTGCAGTAACGACAGTACAACACATGATTTGTATTGTTTATACTCCAAAGAGTGGCAGTAACGATACTGTACAACTTAGTAGTAAGTAGCATTAGCGCCGGAGAAATCAATACCATACTACTACTAAGGTAATAATTTTGAAACCTCCTGCAACCCCGATGCATCAAACGTGGTATCGCTTGGTCAGATGACCTATGGGGAAAATTAACCAAAAATCTTATGGTAGAGTATTTACTATGTACACATGTAGCTGGTGTCCCCATTTTTCCTAAGTTGAGCGTTATAACCTTCACAGCAACAATGTATAGAGAGCGTTTAGTTTCCACAACCTAATTTACCTTATATAATCTAGATCTATATACAGTTCATTCATTTCAAAAAGTAGTAGGCCATCTCCCCAGTATCCATGACACTTAATATACTGTCATTGAATCGCGTCAAATATTGAGAGAAGGGGCAGAAATAGGCAATGGTACAAAAACAATCGTAGTTATACAAAGGACATCAACTAGAATGCCGGTAATAGGATATAGTTGGCGCAACGACACCTAGACATCCACCCACCGCGAGGTCAGGCGCAAAAGAAGGATGCCCTGTATATCGCCCCCTACTTCCTCCGATTCATCGTCTTCTCACACATTTGAAGGAGGCCATCCTTGGCTTCACTGTCGGGAAAGCTGCTAATCGCGGCTTTAGCCTTGTCAGCATACTCCTGGGCCAGAACACGAGTCTTTTCAACACCGTTACTTTGATAAACAAGTTCACGGGCCTAGAGGTCAATTATCGTCAGTCACTTCCTTGCAATACCTCACATTAGATTTCGGAACACATACCCGTTGCACATCGCCTTCCCGACTGAACTTCCGACCAACCAGCGGTCCCAACTCAGGGTTCTGCTTCCAAGCGAACAGGAGCGGTGCAGTCGCCAGACCCAGCTCCAAGTCCGCCCCTGACGGCTTGCCTAACTCAGCATCACTAACGGTGTAGTCCAGCATGTCATCCACTAGCTGAAATGCCAGCCCCAGGTTGCGTCCATAGGCATACGCAGCCTCGACGACCTGAGGAGTGCTATCACCAAGCAACGCAGCCGCACGGCATGATTTACTTATCAAACTAGCAGTCTTAAGGTATGTTTTCTGCAGGTAGTAAGAGATGGTTTCATCCGTGAAGACGGGGTTCTTTTCGTCGGAAGCGGTATTTTTCAGTTGCATGAATTCTCCCTCCACTAAATTGGCAATAACGGTGGCCAGCAGCTCGGTGACTTCAGGGTCCCTCAAGCGTGCCAGAGCAACGGATGCACGCCCCAACAGGAAGTCGCCCGCTAACACGGCCATCTTGTTTCCGAATTGAAGATTAGCAGAGCTGGATGACCGGCGGGTTACAGCATTGTCGATGACATCGTCGTGCAATAATGATGCGGTATGAATGAGTTCTGTAATCTCAGCGAGTCGTCGTTGAGTGGGCAGGATATTTTCGTCGCCAGAGAAGTCGTATTTGGCTTCCGCGGAAGAGGATACAAGCGGATTTAAATCAGGATTGGTATCCGCAAGAACGGACGGGGAGCTGATAGGATCGTTCACAGTATAGGACGGTGCAGAGCTCCATCGACCGTGCCGGGGAGTCAACGCAGTTGCTTGGGACATAAGCAACACCAGAAGCGGACGCATGTGCTTGCCCTCGCTTTTGGTGTAATATTTGGCCACCTTATCCAGCGTAGGGTGGCCTGATCCCAGCAATTGGCGAATATTCTTCGTCAAAAATTTGAGCTCCTTACCCACGATCCTCAAGGGATCTACTGAAATCCCTGGAGGGGCTTTTGGGAGTCCTTTGAAGAGAGTCTGGGCGGCGGTGACGGCGGCGCCAAACGGAGAAGCGGATTTCCGTCGGGTAGGATGATATGCTCGCGTCTGCGAACTACTTTGGATCGAAATAAGGTCATTGCGGAGGCATTGCCAGCATAGTGATGTCGCGGGCGTCACGCGTGATGGAAGGACGAGGCCAGAGGCCGGGACCGCTCGAGCTTTCATGCTCAAGAGACGCTAATTGGCAGATGCTAATTAAAATGTAGAGACGGAAATAATATAACTATAATACAAATGGGGAATGGAAGCTTGAAAGAACGTAAGTCGAAGGAGGAGAAGCTTGTTGGGGTGAGAGACCGCGTAGTTCAGGAAGTCCGCAAATATCAGCCGGCCGAAGATTTTAGTTGAGAGCTGTTCACTGCCGACGGAGTTTGGCTCGGGCCGGAACGGATCGTTGAAAGCAGATGTTCACGGCCTTTACATCCGCCTCTCCATCATCACGGCAGACTAGTTCCCTCTGTACCTACGGAGCAAAAGAAAAGAAAAGAGAACTAGGAAATAAAACAAAAGGAAACAATAACCAACACAAAAGGGGAAAAAACAAACGAGAAAATCTTAGTATAGAATATGGATGGTAATTACCAATGATATCTAGGCCCACATGCCCACCATGACCAGAATGGACGAGCGGGTCGGAGAACATCTACAAAATGAACGTGCCCTGGTGCACAAAAGAAATGGTTTGGTAAGAATATAGGAGACAGGGAACATCACGCCGGCAAAGCTCAATCCTGCACATTCCCCTCCTACACACCCGAAACAACAACAGATTTGCAGATAAAACACTATAATAGAAACCCACCCGACCAGGGCCATCTGGCCCCAGTCCCAACACATGGCAGGATTCTACATCGCCGTGTGGTAGATTTCGTAACCATTAGATGGCGTCGAAATCAGCGCCAGCATCCTCATCATCCATATCACCATCCTGGATCTCCTTGGCCAGTTCCCGTTCGCGTTCCCGGGCCTCTTGTGCACTCTTCAGTTCCAGGCGGTGCTGGTTCATGGGAAATCTCATAGCCTATCAAGTACGTAATGTGAGTAGCTGTTCTACCTAGTCCATTGTACAAGGACAGATACAGAGCAATGAGTCAGGATAGAACTAACCTTGACGCTTTCGTCGTGGAGACTCAAGCAAGCTCTAATGCGTTCGTGGAATGCCTCGCCAGGTTCTCTGGTCGCATAGATATCTCCAACTTCCTTACTCTTCATAAATCCTCGCTCATGGTCCAGAGTGGCCTCGATCACACCGTCCCGGATCGCCTTAGCAACGATATACTCCGCTGATTCCTCACTGTCCAGCCCCAGGCGGAGGCAAATGTCCCGCAGGGAGATGCGAGAATAAGACAGCGACATCATCCGGATCCCGGTTTTAATAACATTTTGCCTCAGGCGCAGAATGAGGGTGTACGTGCCATCCTTACGGAATGTCGTACTGTGCGTATTTACAATGCTCAAAAAGCCATCCAGGTCACCCACACTCACGGCTTGGACAAGCAGGAAGTAAGGGTGCATGGCACGTTCCAGAGCAGGCTGACGGAAGATCGCACGGTCGGGGATGTCTCCCATGAGAAGCTCTACCACCACGAGCAACTTATGAGAGGCCTGATAGAACCCACGCGCACTGTGGCTGGAGGGTGACTTTCGAGTAGCGCCGATCAGGTGACCGTGAGCATCAGTATACTGTAATTGGATAGCACGGATACGGCCCAGGTAGTACAAGTACCGGGCAATCTGATTGTTCGATGCGGACTGTGGGAAACGGTTGTGAGAAATAAGCAGATCTGCTTGTGAAATATGGGACGTGGACAAGTAGTTGCGCAGAAGCAATGTCATAACGGTAGCTTGGGTGTCAACATCCTTGCGAAGCACGGCCGTCCTGAGAGCTGCAAGCAATGGCTGGCGAATTGTCGTAACAGTGGCAGCAGGAGACGGGGGTAGAGGAGCAATCTGTTCAAAGAAGAGGGAGTAATAAAAATATACGCGAGCTGCGAGAGAGTCGAGAGTGCGGCGGTTAATAGTTCGCAGACGCTCGATTAAGCTCATCGAGAACTTAGCACCTCGCTGGATCTCCTTGTTGTCGTAGAGGTAGATCTGAACGAGTATAGACAGATAAGTATCGATCTCTGGCAGAATTTCTTTGGAACTTGACTTGGTCTTCTCCGATTCGACGTCCATCTTGGAGCTAACTACCGCGCTCTCAAAAGCTCCAGTTTCGCCGATAGCTTCAAGTAAGAAGGATACGGTGGAACTCGATGGGGGATAGCTCTCTACAAGGACCTCTGCCAGTACATCAGATGTAATATGCTTGCGCATCGAGGATATCGACCGCAAGACACGGAGGGTAAATCTGGGGTCGAAATGGGCGACGGCTCGCTCGAGAAGGGTAAAGTTGGTCTTGATGTCTAGAAAGAAGCAGGGTCGTTAACAAGCTCCCATCATACCCATGAAGATATACAGGAACACCAACCTTGGATGGCCTTAGCTCTGGGATCAATCTCTGGCTCGGGCTTCTGGGACTCGTCGCCCTCCGCACCTTCCATTGCGACATCACCTTCCTGGTCCTGACCTTTATCGCCGGATAACCTCGAACCCTTGGTAGGGGGCACTACAACAGTCATCTTCTCGTCACCTTTCCGATCCTTACTGGCGTTAAATGAGGATGTAGGCGCACCTGCCGTATCCTCTCCCATCTCAACATCCTCAGAGCCATTCAAACCATTCTCCGTCGGTTCCGAGCCGTTGGTGCGCGGCTGATCCCGCTGTTCACCCATGCCGGAATTCGAAGTGTTGTTGGAAGAAGCGGCTCTCGTGCTTTTGGTCTTACTGGCAGTCGCGCGGGTGGGCGCGACTTTATCTTTATTGGAGCTTGAGTTTTGAGAAGTCGAGCGTGCCTTTTCACCGTTAGCAGATGAAGAGCTATCCGACTTGCTGTTCGATCTCAAGGAACGCCTCTCGGTCGGCATATTTTCGGTTTTCAGCTGTAAGCTAAGCTGAGCAATGAGGACCGCGGTACCGGTAACAGAGGGAAGGGGGGAGGATGAAATGGAACTCAGGTCGGGGGAGACACTGAAAAGTACTTGAGGAATATAAAGAATCTAGGGGTGTGCGGGCAGAATAATAGTGGAACAATGAGGATGATGAAGGGGGGATGATCGTTGGGGGTGGGAAGAAGGTTGATGAGGTGGTTGATGTGATGTCAAGGGTTTGGGCTTTGAGATGATGATGATGGACAGCGAGAGAACCAACCTGGCTTAGTCAGTATCAGCAGCTTAACTAGCTAACGACCTCAAAAGCAACAGGTCACCTGCGTAAGGTACGAGCTTTGCCTCACTATCTGCTATCAAATGGTTGTCAGATGACTCTGCTTTGCTTGAGGCTTCTCACGTAACGGATGATCTAGGAAGACCGTAGTGAATTTCCTTTCCTCATGGCCGACCGCCGTTGCTGGGTTGCCACTAAACTGTCCATGTCAGTCGCCTGAGGCATCTAGGAAAGCAAAGCAGCTTCCGGCAGGTCCTCTTGGCAACCGCACTCGGCGGCATGTTTACTTCTACTAGTACTAAACTACGACTTCCAAAGTACGCAAGCATAGCGCCGAGGTAACGTCAGGTTCACAGCCGCCATGTCTTTACTCGATAGCCATCTGGAACAAATTCTGCTCTCCTCCAATGCCATTGCTGAACTACCGTTAGTACCCTCCATCCCAAGATTCCAGCAACTTGCTGATGGATCCCCTCCAGCTTTCCCCCACCACGGATCTTCACAAACGCTCTCTTAGGCCCCCACGACATCACCGCTCTTATTCGCGATACCGAGACCCATGAACGGGCTCTTTTTCAAACAGATCCATCTGTGAAGGCAATTAATGCTTCACAGCGTCGGTCAACCCGCCGAGGAACAGTATTTCCATCGGAGACAGAGGGAGAGTCAATGGCCAGTCGGATTTATGCAGCCAGGAATAACAAAAACCAATCCGCTGTTGCAAGAGTTTTGGGGTCAGATATGATGGAAGAAATCAAACGATCAGCAGGTACTTCATCTAGAGGGCGTGGCGAGGTCAACGTCGACGTGCTTCTCCGAGGCGCAGAAATTCTCTGCAACGTCTAGTAAGTAGTAATAGCTTCACTCTTTTGGCTCGTAGCGCATGTTTGCTGACATTGCTCAAAGTCCGGTCTCAGGAGCACAAGAAAAGATCGCGAGTCTCCGTTACCGCCATCAATTGATTACTGACTCGATTGTCGACTTGGAGGATCGTGTAGCAAGAAATACCGCAGAATTGGAGAAGATGAGTCGCTCATACGGAGGCGACTATGACGATTATGAATCCTCAGGTACACTGCAACCAAATGTAGCCGACGTGACAGATGCCGAAATTGAGCAGGAAATGGACGAGATACGCGAGCTAGAGAAAATCAAGAGAACCTTAGAAGCCCGCGTCAGTGGTATGGAACGGGACTTGGGTGGCTTGATTGGATGATTAGTCCTTTACACTCTGTTTCTATGGCTCAGATATCACGCAAGGGGTGCATATCGTAAGTCTTGTCCAACCGTTAATGTCTGTCAAAGTCCTGCCACGAACTGCAAGTCCCAGCGGTGAACCTTGCTTGACCCCGACGCTCCAAAACTCGCCCTGGGACTCGTGCCACTTCGAGTTCACATGGGGTCTCAATCAGATACGGCACTTTGATCTAATGACCTCATACTTGGTCTCTCAAACATGCCGTGGACTAAATCTTTGAACGACTTGCCCAACTTTA
This sequence comes from Aspergillus tamarii, assembly GCA_030556085.1. Taxonomy (NCBI): domain Eukaryota; kingdom Fungi; phylum Ascomycota; class Eurotiomycetes; order Eurotiales; family Aspergillaceae; genus Aspergillus; species Aspergillus tamarii. Next base: position 2,395,638 of record JARVTJ010000005.1, on the reverse strand, counting down.
CATGCTTCAGCCGCCATGGTCACGCGATTGTTGCGCTGCTTACAGTGTTAAGCTGCCTGGAATCATGTCGTCGACTTGTCCCGTTGCTGAGGTTTCCAAACCATTCTCGGTGTCATGCCCAGTCCAGTACGCCTTACGTCAAGCTTGCGATACAAGCGAGACACTATGATACGCCGCTTGTCGGGTCTTTCCCATTACCTATTGACCCTGATATATGGTCCATAGCAGAATGATGGCTAATCGATCATTTGCCAGTCCTGCATTCTTTGCTGGATCAGTAATATATTGTCCTCTCCAAATGGTTTCTGACGTACCAGTCATCAAGAGCTGGGGCTAATAGCCGTTTTGTGGGGTTCCTCTTATCGAATTAGTGTTGCCATCTGTGACATTCTCATGGTTCCACCAGCGCAACTATTCCCATGAGAGCTGTAGTATAAGGCAATTTTATCCTGTAGATTAATATCCAAAGGTATCGCACTCACTTTTTTTTTTTCTTTTTTTACGAAACGAGCACACATAGTCCTTGATAATTGATTCTGGATGATTTACAAATTGGGTTCGAGGTCGTAGAAGAAAGAAACAAGTAAATCTATGGCGAAAGAGGAAAGCAAGATTCTTCAAAAGCCACTATAGGCTTGACATAAAAGAAGAAGACGAAGAAGACGACGACGACGATATGATAATTAATGCAAAAGAGTGATACACAAAGTCACTGGACCCTGGATTACCGCTTTGGGAGCAACACTGGTTGCCAAGCCGTGGAAGACCTGAGGCTCCCAAACTCTCCGCCCATCCTCAGTTATTCTGAGCCCGAATCGTTCGTTCAATCTATTCCTCCTGACGGGGACTGCGGTGTTTATTGCCAGCTATCGGCCCTTGCGTTAATTGACTCGAACCTTGCCAACTCTTGTCCGGCCGCTTCGTGGCCTCATACACGTAGCTTGACGATTCAACTGTCGCACGGATTCAACTCATCATTCCCTTGTTTTGGGGGTTACATCTACCTTCGGCCCACTCATATCTATAGTTACCCAGACGTTCGCTCCCGTTTTGTGTCAAATTTATTATCGAGAAAATGGACAGCTCACAGGTTCCTGCGGCTCAGCCCATGGTTACCCAGCACTCAAATCTGATCCGAACCGATCAGGTCCAAAAGCTCCCTCATCTCACCGAGCAGCAAAAGAGTCAACACACCCAGCTGGTGCGCAACTTTTGGGAGGTCCTTAACAACCGTGATCCTCAGAGCACAGAATATCAGCATGCGCACTCGAGACTTACTCAGATATCTCAGAGTCTGATGAAGGGTATGCGGGCATTCCAACAGAATCGCCAGCTCCAGCAACAACAGCTCCAGGGCCAGCCTGGTCAGCCTGGTCAGCGCCCGCAGTCGGTCAACCCTCAGACGTTCAATCAGCTCCTACCTCAGATCCAACAAAAGGTCAACAGTCTGCAATTCTCTCTTCCTCCCAATATCAGCCAAGAACAAGCGCAGTCATGGCTTCCGGAGGCCAGGTTACGATACGGCATTGCGCTGCAAAAGCAAGAGATCGGTAGGGCGCGTGTAGCGGAGCTACGTCAGCAGTTTAGCCAGCGCCAGGCTGCCGGGAATATGACCCAGGAGGAGCTACAGGAGTTCAAAAATCGACAGCTTGCGGCAGAGAAGCTGTACCGAGAAGGGGGTGACTTCTTGACCAAGTTCAAAGAGCAACAAGAAAACTTCAAAGCCCAGCAACAGAGAGCAGGCGTACAGAACGTTACAGGTCAACCACAAGGTGCCAGTGTCACACCAGCTCCCACTGTCCCTGCTGGTTCTGACGGTCGCCCAGCAAACACTCCCGTGTCAATGCACCCTGGACAGGCCCCAACGCCTGCCCCTCATACTATCACCTCTGCGGTAAGTGCCGCACGAAGCCAAGCTGGCCAGACAGCTATGTCACCGTCAGTCTCCCAACAAGGTCAAGTACCCGTTGCACAAGCGGCCTCGGTTGCCACTCCAGCCGCGCCTGCCGCACCACCAGTCGTTCCTCCCCAAGCGCAGTCACAGTCGCAGCCGCAGCCGCAGCCGCAGCCACAACCACCACAGCAAGTCCAGTCTCAGCCAGGAGCTCCTGGCTCACAGGTCACTTTCACGCAAGTACCTAACTTGGATGGCTCTACGCCCACGCCTACGACTGCTCAGCCAGTGAATGTACAAGGGCCCCCACGTCCTTTGTCCCAGCAAGCTGCTATGGCTCAGGCTGCTCAAAACTACACCAATAACAATGCAAACAGTAATATGAGCCAGCAACAGAACATGTCGCAGCCTGCGGCCAACTCGCATGCGCATCCTCAGGGCTACATCCCCAATAGAGCCACTGATAACACGGCACGAAATATCAATATGGCCATTCCAAAAACCCTGAATGTCCCTCCTCCGGAGCCTGTCACTATGGCACCAGCGCGGCCAACCCTGTCAGGCGGTCCCAGCCACGGCGCTATGGGTATGATGGGTCAGCCTGCGATTCAAAAACACCCTGGGTACGTCCTTGAAGGCGAAGGCCAGCGAGTGCTAAGTAAGAAAATGCTTGACATTTTGGTTCGCCAGGTGACTGGAGGAGGAGAGGGCGAGGGACTCACGCCAGATGCTGAAGAGGTATGATGTTCCACTTACCCTTTTAACATCACTAATAAATGCCAGCCGTCTTTTCTATGAGAATCATCTAACATGCATTAGTTCATCCTCCAAATGGCCGACGACTTCGTTGACGATGTTATCACCGCCGCCTGCCGTCTCGCCAAACTACGCCCGTCATCTACCCTCGAGATCCGAGATATTCAGCTTGTTCTCGAACGCAACTACAACATGCGCATCTCAGGGTTCTCAACTGATGATCTTCGCACCGTCAAGAAGCCCCAGCCCACACAAGGCTGGACACAGAAAATGTCCGCCATCCAAGCTGCCAAAGTGACACAAGGCAAGGCTGAATAATTCCTGCATCTACTGCGCTTCTCCTATCTTCACCCTCGCAGTCATCATCTCCAGAGGGGATCACATGCCCTACATGGATGGCCCACGTATCAAATGCCTCCTTATTTGGCTGCCCTCCTTCATTTATCTTTCTAAAAAATTGTCTTAACAACACCGTTCTAACATTTATTCCCCAATTTTTTCACTCACGGTTCGGTAGTTGGCGTCGCTGGGTGGTGTTTTTGTTCATTTCCTGTTCTTGCCTTTATTTTCTGTCGATTTGCACTTGTCCCTCTGGGTTCTGGCTGCGCTGAACTGGCATGTAGAATGGCGTTTCTTTCATGGAACTTTTTTAAGTAACGAATGTTATACCCACTTTGGGAGAGTTGGATGGACCGGGGTGTGGGTTCGAAAAGAATGCTTAAAAAGCAGAAGCACAAATACATTTAGTACGTTTTTAGTAATCAATGGCTGGGTTCTAATCAGAATATCATAGCTGGGGAAAACCGCCCTATGTAGCTCTTTGCATTCCTGAACACAGTTTTATACAGAAAGAAAACACATAGCGGAACCGGGTCTATGACATCTTTTCCCCCCCATCTTCTTTTTGAAACAAAAGCGGATTGGTATCAATTCTCTAGGAACAGCGCCTATTGTGCGTCTTCTATCAATCTAACAACAGAAAAAGAACACAGAAAACACACATAATTAAACCGCTCAGACCTGCTCATGCAAAGATTAAACGCATTCGCTTCTCCCATCCATGTATACAAAAGACAGCAAAAAATAAGCAGTTAGAACAATGGCGGACAACGTTCAGCCAGCGACAGACGAGGTAGAAAAGCAGAGAAAAAGGGGAGAAAAACAAATCAACAAAAGAAAAAGCAGAGTCGAGGGACCGACCTTTGACTTCAAACAAAGGCGAAGATGATACAATGAATATAAAAGTAATCAAGAGTAGACTGGAGACAAAGCCAGAACGAGTCAGCGTGGATCAGACCCCATCGCTCAAAGAGGCGACTTCTTGAGTCGCTCTCACAGCAAAAGAGGGAGACAGAATAAATACGGACGCACACACGGACAAAAAGGAAAAGGTCTCGAAGAGATAAGGAGAGGGAAGGGTGAGGGTAGGTAGATATTTCAAAAATGATGGGACACATGATCAAATACCGCTTGCCATGCTGGTGGTTAAAGAAAGTACGATCTCAGAAATGGGACCAAATCGGTATGTTATTCGAAAACAGAAAGGGATGAAATATTAAATGGGCAAAAAGGGGCGTCCTGTGAAGACAGGCACAGGGTGCCCGAGAGCGAAAGAAACTCACATCAATCGTGGTAACATGGCCAGTATCACAAGAGTGGTTTCTTCCAGAGATTGGATGGGGGCAGATGGAAGAGAGAATGCGTTGCGCAGGCAAAGAAAAGTGAGCCCACGGTGCCAAGAATAGAATATATAGAAGGAATTTTGAGCTGCAAAAAGGGTATCATGAGAATCGACCAGAATTCATTGCCTTGAGGTTAGGGAAGATAGTTCGCTGAAAGGGAGTAGGGATACTCGTTTCAAGCGATCGCCTTTCTCTTCCCGTCGGGTCGAAGATGGTCTTGGTGAGGAAGTGGTGGTAGTTTCTTCTCCGACGCTGGCGGAGCGCCGTGTCGGCTATGCTGACTCTGTCCACCAACGCTACTGGCCTCGCCGGCCTCGTCTACGATCGGTAGTGTCGAAGTTGGACCCGTTGAATTGGTGTCCGTGGGGTCCCGAACAGTGGATAACGTCCGAGGGTGCGTAAAAGATACATCCTTGGCCGCTTCTTTCTCCGCCGCCTGTATTGTCCGTTCAACAGAAGGCGTACGCTCAGCAGATGCCCTGCCTAGTTGCCGAGACTCCCGGCAACGTACCGCTTCCTCTTTAGACATAGTGATGCCCTTGATGAACTTCACAAAGCGATCACCATAACCCTCAGGGGGTACTGGTGAAATTTGATTCCGATCATGGGACAAACCCTTAAAGAAGTGCTCTAGTCGTTTCACCATGCCATACTTATGTAAAAGTCAGCGTTATATTCGTGAATGATACTGTCTGCATCAAGCATTAACTCACGTGTGTCAAACAATCAATAATTCCAAGGTAATAGATCTCCTCCCCAGGCTGACCATTCTCATGAGTGGCTCGAAATCCCCCATCGTCGGAATAGAAGACATGGAATTTTCTTTCGTCGAGGATCTCTTCTGGCATTTTTGCAGTTGCCTTGTCCAGAGGCACTGGGCGTTCACGTTTGAGGGACAAGCGTAGCTCACGGGCTTTGCGCTCATTTTCCAATTTCGATGGAGTGCGCATGAGCATGTTCGGATTCGCTTCTTCTTCTCGATCACCGCCGGGTTGGAAAACCTGGAGTGTCTTGTCACGAAGCTTCTCCTCATTTCCTCTCTCTAAATCATGGATGCCCACTAATAAAGAGTAATCCATGATCTTGAGCCGCTTCAGTAACTCAACATCCCGCTCAAGCTGTGCCAGGAAAAATCCCCGTTTCGATGGCCCGCACTCGAGGTGACGTTCTCTTCGGACCCAATTCAGGTCCTTCAAAGTGGCCCGTGGATTCTTCTCAAGGTCTTCTTCACGCAAGTCGCGGCCGATCGTCGAGCCCTTCAGGTCGAAAGTCTGATGAATATCCCGATGAGGCGGGAAGAGGTTGTTCATAACCACGAAATGGATTTTGCGTCCATAGGCCATCTTGACACGATGAAGGCCATAAAACTGTGAGATCAGTGTGTTGGGATTCTGCTCGACGTGCTTATAATACTCTGGGAGGATCTTGCGTAACAACTTGTGTTCGGAGTGATGTATGGTTTTGATGATGTATTTATAGTCTCTCGAAAAGTAAAAGAAGCTTCCACTTTTTCCAGGCGAGCCCAATTCTGAAAGAATATACTTGCTTGTGAGAGACATCAGGTAGTCAGCAGGATCAATCCGGAACTTCGTTCGCAGATGTCGGAAGACCCAAGGCGCATAGTCTTTGAATTTGAAATCGTATTTGGCGGAAGGTGTTAACTCATTGCCAGTTCTGCCCACGGGTCTAGTGTAAGTGAAAGAACAAGTGACCATAGGATAGGGGATAGGGACACTAGGGCATACATGTCAAAGGAAAACTTATGCTTGGCCTCAAAGTCAGCAGGAGTGAGTTCCCGGTCCATCTTTGCATTGATCCTCGAGACGGTAAACCGAATTCCTGTAAGCATGTTGTACGCTGTGACCCAGTTCACATGATTTTGATCCACCTTTGTTCCCACGATAACACGGTCGTCATCGTCGTCATCCCGGCGTCTCCGCTTTGAAGCCCTCCGTTGCTTGATGGCCTCTGCCCATCTGGCTGCATCTTCATCAGGATTAGCTTCGTCCAGGAAGGTATCCGAGCGATTGGTTTTGCTGGCCCGGCGGCCAAGACTGAAAGAGGTTCGACGAACTCCTCCTGTCGGAGACAATCGTCCGCTGCTATATGCCGCATCCTCGGAGTGATCGCGACTACTTCGACGGCCGCTAGTATTTCTTGGGACTTGTAGGGTATGCCGATGTCGAAGGCCGGAATTCGCCGGTTCTGGTTGTTCTGTGTTGGATGGGGGCGGGGGGGAAGAATACCGATGGGGGCTTTTCTGCGACGGGGAGTGACGGCCAGGGTCAGGTGAGAGACGTCCCGTGTCATTGGGTTGCGAAGTTGACTGCCATGTCTCCGAAACGTTCCCTATCGATTCCGGAGAAACTAGACCATCGGCAGAAGGTCGAGCATGATCGCCATTCATCATAAGTCTTCCATTTGGCGATCGTGGGTTGAGTGATGTACCATTAGGCTGCTGACTGACTATTGACGCCGTCGCCGAACCTGCACCAACACCGACATCAGTAGATTTCCGCACGAAATCTTGCTCGTGAGTCATGGAAGGCCGTCCACCATCCCGTGGGTCTCGGGCCGATATATGACCTAATGAGTGCATGCTTCCATCTTTCGAGTGTGACAGATCCCGGTTGTATGAACTGGCGCTTGATCGGGGCCCATTCAAAGAATACACACTGCCATTCGCAAGCGGTTGGCGGTCATTTCCGGGGGCATCAAGGTGACTGGAGTCGCCATTGGGCCAGTTTGTCCACAAAAAAGTGTTACCCACGGGACTTTTATCGTGCGGTTTCCCTGGCGGCGAGTCAAAAGAACGAGGGTGGGTAGCCGTGGCAGTGGCCGTCTGATAAGAGCTGTCATTAGAAAAGGATGGCATGATCGCTAGATTTCGACTGCGGCGCAAAGTGAGAGCGCCGAACAGTGTGTATAGAAAGGAGGGGATAGAACGGTGACGTGAGACCTGCGTGGGCCTACTAAGCTCAGCAAACAGCCAGCGTGCTGGGCGGGAACCGGGATCGGCTGTCCCTCCGGCCAACGACGGGAGGGAAGATAGCGAGGAAAGGAAGGGGGATGGGAGAGTGACAGCGAGTGATCAATGGCAAGATTCGAGATGAAAGTGAAAAGGTCCCCGAGTCGAGCTGAAGCCACCAGCCGGGGAGGGCGTGGCATCAATTTAGCGACGGATTGGCATGTTCATCAAAGGAAAGGAAAATGGCGAAATGTATGTCGACCAATACCGGCACAGGCAAACGTGTTCGAGTCCAAGACGATTAATGAGTGCGAAAATAAAGGGAGGCCGGACGAAAATGTAGAAAGGACGAGCAGTTGATTGAAGGGCGTATTAGACAAGGAGGGGAAGGAGGGCGAGTAGTAGAGAGTGTGTGTGAAAAGTAGACACAAGTCTACGTTATGGGATGATTGATGGGTTGGGGAGAAACTTTGGAAAAGGAACAAGACTGACGGTATTATTTCTTGGTAGGGAAGGGGAGGAGGGAAAAAGGCCTCACAATTTGGTATGGGCTGGTATTGTAACTCTGGGTCTGGGCAGGATTGAAAAGAAAAGGAAAAAGAGGGAAAAAAAAACCTTACAAGAGCAAAAAAAAAAGGGTGCCTGGAGAAGGGGTGGTATTACACTGTATGACTGTATGGAGTACTCCGTATGTATGAGGTGAGGTACCTTGTATGTACATACCTAGACTCCGTACCTCCTGAGTACCTTCAGTACTTGTACCTAGTATAAGGGTATAGCAGGTAAAGAGGGGTGTATACTCCGTACTTAGTTCAGATATAAAGATGGACACACAGAACCTTTAATGTTGACGGATAAAGAAAAAGATGGATAATGCCCCGTAACAGGCAGAGAAACTAAAGTGCTCTCCCTCTTGTTCTAATTTTTTTTTTTTTTTTTTGAGGCTGGGTGGTAGATACTATTACAAGGAAACCCGGAGGGACCCATCTATGTCAGTTATTGTGCCTGGTCAGGATGGATCTTTTGCTCCACAGTTTTTGATTAAGTAGTCAGCATTAATTAACCACTTCCAGCAACGGGGTAAGCCTTGTGTATTGTAATCGTCCATACAGATAAGTAAGGAACCAGTTCTCACGGGCTGTATCACCTAAGATAAGGAATGGCAGCCATGTGTTGCTTTGCGTTATCTACTACTTACCTACTGTACTCCGTACAGTGACAATTAGGTAACATTACCTATACTAGTATTAATATGATCTATCTAGGTCATATCGTATCCACACAAAGTATGTATATACATTTATGTCGGATCAAAACTGTAGAGGCCAAGGTTTGCTGTAGACGGAACCTTAGCCCTAGACACTTTTTGCATAAAACCCATAGGTCGATTAATCGGGTTCGGTTCCCAGAATATACATATTTATCCGCCAAGATCAGTTAGAAATTGCCCATCGCCTCATACACTGCAAACTGAAACAACGGGTTACATACATCCCGAAGTACCGATGTATGTGTATGTATCACAATGACAAGTGACACTTCACGGAGACACGGACACGGGGCGGCAAAGTGCATAACCTATGCAGCTGTACTAGTGGCAATTCTACACAGTACTACTACTACTACTGGAGCAGTATAACTATATACAATCCTGGGACAGAATTCTAGAGACATCATACCACAATTGTCGCTTCCAGGAAGTATTTGAAACATGGAATGAAATGTTTCGGGCAAATTATGTTTCCGTCAATTGAAAAGATGTTATTAATTTAATGATAATAATAATACAGAGTAATAGCAATAACAATAATAATACTAACAATCTCACAAGTTTAAATCAACTCTATATTTTCTTTACTCTATCACCGTCTCCCCCCTTAGAGTATCTCACATACTGCTAGGAGCATTCTGATAGAATTACACCATACTGGGGTTCCCAGACTGGCCCTCCTTATCCAAGCGCGGCAGATGTTGTGCTAATGATCGACGGTGCCAACGTCACACCCAAACGATCCTGTCCTGACCTGACGCAATGAACCCCTGTGTGTATTGCTCATCATTCTTCCTAGTATATTGATCAGGAGCGTAGATTACAGCCTTGACACGATACTGGGCCTTGAGAAATGGCAGATCCGCCTGCCCAAGGTGCCTCCATAAGGTGCTTAACAAGGTTATTTTTCGAATACCTACTTGCTCCCTAGTATACTACGGAATACTACTTGTGCACTGAGTGGATACTTTTTGTTGTTCAGCTGAGGAAGAATGTTGATTTTTTAGCTATCCAAGGGGAACATCACTGTATAAATACTGCAGAGCTCATTGTTCTGAGCTTTTATTATCTTTCTTATTCAGTCTTTGAATAACCGCATTATTCCTTTATATCTAATACTTCAAAGATCTAAAGATAGTCCTTTGAGCATATAGGCAAGAATAATCAACCTTTGAACAGGTAAATGCAACCATATCAAGCACAAAGGCAGCCAGCTTTCAACACTTTTCTATCTGCTATCTTTGGAATTGGCTCAAGGAGTGTGAAGGAGTCCATCTACCCCCTCAGATGAGCGCCCGCACACGGATCAACAAGATCCTTCAGTATCCTTCATTTACCTGCGCTCCAGACCACAAAACAGGGCTGAGACTTCTACAATTCTACACCGGGACTGGATGGGGGCCTCTGGATGAAGCATGGTTATCAACTCCATTCCACAACATAGCACTGTCCGCTGACGCGTGCTGCAAATAAATAACAAGCAAAAAGGGAAAGAAAAAAGAAGAACAAAAAGACGTTTCCCATATCCACCGCAAGACGCCAACCCTACCGATAACGAAAGAATAAACCATCAACATATCCCAGAAGCAGTCACCGCATCGACAAGAGATAGAGATAAGGAAAAAGAAATTACAGCCGAAGAAAGAAGGGATACAACCCAAGAAAGAGAAAGATACAGCCCGAAGCCCTCATCATGTCACCCAAATCGAACACGAAATCAACTAGTCGCTCAAAAATATGTTCTGCGAGATTGGCTTTAGGCCTTCTTAGTAGACTTCTTGGTCGCCTTTTCAGCAGGCTTGGCCGTTGTCTTGGTCACACGACCGGACTTCGTCTTACCGATGACCTTGGGTTGGTCGACAACGGCAGGAGCCTGCTTGGAAGTTAGTATACAGTCCCTGGACACGGGCGACCGATGGCAATACGTACAGCAGCGGACGCCTTGCGAGGCTTAGCGGTGTTCGCTTTAGGCCTGCCGACACTCTTCTTGGTAGTAGTAGTGCCAGTCTTCTTGGTGGTCGTCTTAGGCTTCTCGGCCTTTTCGGCCTTTTCGGCCTTCTCAGTCTTCTTAGTAGTGGTGGCAGTAGCCTTCTTCGGCTTAGCTGTGGTGGTGCTCTTCTGATAATTATATTAATCATGTTGAATTCTAGGCAGATGAGAAGGCATAGATCACTTACCTTGGCAGCAGGCTTAGGAGCAGCTTCCTTCTTGGCGAGCTTCACGGGTCCAGAAGGACCTGAAGATAAGACGCGTCAGCCCACACCCCATCAAAACAAAGGATACGCGACGGTAATAGAGTAGCGGGTACACGCAACAACGTGCTTAGTTCGGCGGTCACAAGGGAAGCGACTATCAAGGGCGCGCGATATAAATTTGAACTTACCCTTGGGTTGGGTGAATTCACCCTTCTCAACACCTGCCTTAATAGCCTTGTTAAACTGGCTATCGAAGGCGTTGGTAGATGCAGGTGCAATCTTGTTGTTTGCCAAAACGTATTTCTTGATGGACTGGCGACTGTCATGGGGCGATCAAGTTAGCCTATTACGCGACTTGGACGTCTTCTGCGGTTGCCACGTCGCTTGACGAACGGGGCACTTGCGCGGGGAGACGAAAACAAAACATACCTGCTACCATTGCGCTCTTTCAGCTAGAGGAATAGATGTTAGCGACCAGCTTGAGATAAAATTAAAGAAATTCCGACGTGACGTTGAGGTAATCCAACACCGTGCAGACGTGTCACGGTCGGGGAAGTTTGGACCCAACATCCATCTCCAAAGCGCCTCGGAAACGGTGTGATCAACTCACATTCAGGATAGCATCCTTGATCATATCTATATCAAATGAATCAGCGCTTATTCGCGACAAAAACGATATTAAGATCATTCCAGCGCGATGTGGTGGTGAGGAAAGATCAGTAAAACCATACCACGATAGGAAGCATGAGTCGAGCCAGTCTTCTTGGCTGCGCCGGTGGAAGCTTTCTTGGGAGGCATCTTTAGGGTGGGTAAGTATAACTTGTAACTTTAAGTCGAAATTGTAAAAGAGACCGAGGTCTACGAGATGATATTCAAGTTCAACAGGCGTAAGGGTGGATCGTTGATGGAAATAGAAGGAAAAGCAGTCGACGACGGAAGGGGTGGAAGGCCGCGGGGCATCCGCGCTTTATAGGGCAGCGGGTGTTGACACAAGATCACTCACTCACAAGCACCTACACGTCAAAGTCCCTCTGCTGTTTCTCCTCTTTTTTTTCCCTTCCCACTTTTTTTTTCCTCTTTCTTTGTGCCTTTTCTCGGTAGATAATTGGTAGGGTCGTTTTCTCGGGTGATCAATATTATGATAAGAGTTAGTCCTTAACGCTAGCTTTTGGGAATGAAGTGGATATCCATTGCATTTCACCGACAGATCGCACATCCTCACTCCCACGCGCATCCTCTACAATCTTTCTACGCGTTCTGCTTCCACCTCCTCCCACCCCTCTGTCCCTCTTAAGTTCTTTTTTTTTTTAAAAAAAATTGATTCTTAAGCTAGAAATCCCTTAGAAATTATTTCCAAAGCATATGGTCAGCTTCTCTATTTATATCTATATCTGATGCCTTTGGTGGGATAAAGAAAGAGGAGAAAGATGAAGCGAGCTTTCTTCCATGTATACGTACCTAATTTCCGTATCTTTTTCGCAACCCACAGAAGGCTCTCGCAAAAGTAAGAATGATCATAGTGTGTTGTAATCATCATGGCTATGTTAATTTATTCCTGGGGTTTAATGGATCATCAATCTTGTCTTTGGTTGTTCTCCCTTACGGTCTGGTTGGCTCTATCAGGATCAATAATCCCGGGTTGACCAAGCCAATCTTAAGGGAGAGCGGTTTCTACATCCATTGAGACCGGCCATTCGAATCCGTTGTATGATCAAGCTCATGGCCTCCTGGCAGCTTGCCGGATGGCTATGAAAGTCCAAGCTATATGGAGGGTATCGAGTTGTCCGTCCCTTGCATGTTGTCGATGAAGGGAGAACCCCCGTGGAGGCTTTCATTTGGCCGCCTCGTGCCGTTCAGGTCACGAGGGGGAATGATGTATGGATCGCCTGTTTAAGTTTCTTCCTAACTTAGGAGATTCCATACTTGAAACACTGACGGGTCGTGTGGTTATTGGTTCCTCTACTTGAAGAATATAGATCGCAACCCATGGTTGGTGTTTTGACAATTGGCTGCGAGGCCTGATCAATGCGCTGGTCGTAGACATGTATGAATCATGTGTTTTGCACTGTACAGAAACATTCTATATACGCCCCCTTGGAGTACTGCTTGCGGTGGACCTGTGCCTCAAATATATAGTAATACGGGGATAGATTCAGTCTGTAGTCTACCTAGCTAAAACCCACTTGTGCTATTGTGGATGCACGCTCGGCGGTTGATCGTCAGGATCATGACCATGAATTGAATCTAGATTACAAGTAAGCATGTATACCCAAGCAAACACCTCCCCATTTGATAACATGGTTTCAGATCCTCCCGGGTTAATGTGCCTGAGTGCTAAACTTATGGGCACTACTCTATTGCTATACTGTTAGGATCTGTTGGTCATGATGCTCTAGCGCTGTGATCTTTGCCACTCGGTAACCCTACTATATTGCGCAGGATCCATCTACTGCCCCGCCCGCGATATATATCACTCGACCAGAAGCTCTTGAACCTGATCCCTCGGACCACAGAGGTAGCAACAGCGAACCCTCGTCTTCTAGAGATAATAGCCCAGTAACTGCATCATCTAGAACGAAGATTAGTCATATTTCCCGATATAATCAGAGAAATCAACATCCGCTGTGTTGAGATACCATGGTGTCTATCACTACAACAATGCCCAACCCCACCACGGACCGTCACAACCAGCAAAATATTTCCTTTTAATGCCTAATGGTGAAGAATGGGTATGTTCATGTGATAAGGCATCATATTTGCTACTTTCATGTTTCTTCGCTGAGGGATCACAGAATCCAAGCTGGGTTTCACTGAGAGCATCTCTCGGCACATGGCGGCCTGACCTTACCGACCCACGATGGCAAATCCTCCGATTTAAAAAAAAAAAAAAAAAAAAAAAAAAAGGCATGCCTTCGAATATGATAAGCGTTAGAGACGACCACATCTCGATACGCTCTTACTCGTAGAAATCTCTTAGCCTTTATTCATAGGATATACAAAAATTACAGTCGGTGATTTGCACCCCAGCAATGAAACGCCGCATCTCAGAACCAAAAGCCAAACCGACAACTCAGTGAGCTTATCACGCAACGCCAACGCCATCTTAATTTTTTTGACCCCCTTACCTAGCCGTCACTTCTTCAAGAACCTCCTCGTCGCGCAAAAAGCATGGACTGGACTAAGGAGAGCGAATCCCTCACCCAGCACCGCGGGGTCTTGCCTTGGCCTCCTTCTTGGCTTTGGCCTCCTCCTTTTTACGCTTTTTTTGCTCCTGAAGTTTTTCGTCGTGCTTACGCTTGAGGTTCGCCTTCTCCTCATCGGTCCGGGCCACAGGTTTGAAAAAGCCCTCTAGACGTGACTGCTGGGCAGTCTTCAAGTTCTTCTGGAGCCGAGCTGCGCCGTTACGTACTCGATCCTCGTTGAAGCCCTTATCTTTCACTAAGAATTCCACAAGGCCTTCAATATCTGGTGCCTCCCATTTGAAATCGCAGTCTGGGTGGCTAGCTTCTCTCACGTCTGGGTTGAGAAAAAGCTCTCTTGCATCCTGGTATGGCCAGTCTTCCGGAATAACGTATTTCTTTTTCGGGTCGCTCTCCATATGCTCAACAACCTTCTCAAGGCTCCCAAACTCCCGAATGAGTTTCAGGGCAGTATTAGGTCCAACTTTGGGGATTGGCTCCAAGTAATCGCAGCCAAGTAAGATACAAAGATCGATAAACTATACCGCAAAACATAAGCAAGACCAAGCGTTACTGGAGGAATTATGGGTGGCTTTACCTGCTTTCGGTCCATATCGAGTCCTTCCAGCGCGCGGCTGAGATGAATTTCTAGGATCGGTTCTTTTCGCTGTTCGCTGAACGTAAGATGCCTCAGAAGAATGGGTGCCTCAAAGCATAACGTGTCCATATCCTCGGAAGCAGCAGCATAGACCTTTCCCGCCCGCGCGAGGACTGCGCACTGCGCCTCTGCCTCGGTGGGGGCATCTATATATGGGATACCCATAAGCTTCAATAGCTTCTTGCACTCCGCATTGTGATCTCTCGTAACCCGTACCGTACGCCGTGAAAACTTCTCAACGTCCTCCGCTGTGCCCGTTTCCTTGGCCTCCTCATGAGCCTCAGTAGCTTCGGCTTTTCGAGCGGTACGCTTGGCTAGCTCGCCAGACTTGAGCTTTGGCGGAGCTCCGTCAAAGACGTAAAGAGGTTTGATTCCGTTGTCGACCATTCGCAAAGTGCGGTAGAACATGCCCATCAGATGTGACGTGGTCTCACCGGTGTCGCTCATGAGTTGTTGGCCCTCGGAGCGCACGGCAATGAGGAAACTGTAGATACTCATGGAGCTGTGGTATGTTAGTTTCCAGTCTCCGCTTGTTCCCCAAGAAGGATCAAGTTACATACGCATCCTAGATTCCAGTGATCACCCGTTAGCCCAGACAGTGCCCTAGTGCACAGCTAAAAAAAAGGAAGGACGTGACATACTATAGCAACCTTTCGGCCAAAATGGTTTTTGATATCCCCCGCCTTGATCGCATCAGGGGCATTCTCCGCGATTACCTGGTACAAGTCTGTAGAGATCAAAGTCAGTACCAAATGAGCTTCCACGGTAGTACGGCAACGGGTAGTTGGTTGAGGTTAACTTACGCTTAATACCCATAGTGAGTTTCCTGTTGTTGTAAGATAAGAAGCGCGAGGGAACCCAGCCAGTACTACTTCTTGGTTTAACCAAGGTCTCAGAAAAGGTTTCTAGAGTGATTACCGCGACCAAACGCGCGCCGAGCTTTGAGAACGCGCGACGGGCGGGAATACATCATTAGACCTCATTGGGGTTAGCTTCCGGCGAAGATATCTCACACGTGACTTTCCCCGCTAATAATCCCCATTCTTTTCGCCTAAGGCTCTAGGGTCCCCCTCTAGGCCTGGCCAGTGAAAAGGAATGGTTACAGTAAGCTTAAACAGTATGGCCTAAGGCAGTGAGGAGTTAGCATTCTCTCCATCACTAGTATCTCCTACAGTCCCTCCCCCCTCCTCCCTCTTGAAGATCCACTTCTGTGGCCGTAGACAATATCTATAAAAAAGAAACGAGACCCCACTGCGAGCTGTGATTTTAACGATGAGTTTTGCTAAACCATGAAACGCAATCGCCTTGATTTCGAAGCCAATGGCGATGCGTCGTCCGCTTCACCTCCCCGAGGTGCTCTGCCATACCCTGCGCCGGAGGCTAAATCTCGACGTGAATCAATACATATACCCAAGATTTCGCGAAAAATACGTGCGTGCACTGAATGCAAAAGGCATAAAGTCCGTTGTGATATGAAGGCAGGGGAATCGGTCTGCTCTAGATGTCGTCGCATGGGGTTGGACTGTGTCGTCAACAAGAGCCTCCAAACTTTGCTCGACGATGAAGCGGAGTACGTGAGCTTTGCTTCGTTTCAACCCAGATTCAACCAAGCATGTCTCGTTACTAACCCAATTGTACACGCTATATAGATGGAAGACGACGATAGAGCTTGCCATGACCGATCTACTCAGAAAGGCACAATTACCAGAGCTCTCGTACTATCAAGCCGTTGGCAAGTCAGCGGAAACACCGCATAAGAAAAGCGATCGACGGGGGTCTACAGTATCTACAGAGGACATACATACCTCGAGGGGCGACGTCGGAAGAGATGCGACCGATGGCGGCGCCAAATCAGTGGCTGGAGTATCCCACCCGCCTTCCCATACGACCCAACAACGATCGCAAACTGCTATTGACAGGGAAGAGAAACTATTGGTTACTGCTCCGATGGGCAGCTTGTATGAAGTGACCCAGTTGAGTGATATTCAAGAAAGAACCCCCGAACGGCATCATGCCTCGGACCGCGACACTGATCTTATCTCGCGAGGGACTGTGGACTTACAAGAAGCGGAGGAGCTGTTCTATTTCTTTGACCAGGTACTCAATCGCTATTTATGGGATGGTATAGCCCTTGTGCATAAGGACCTTACATCAGTCCGAAACTCTTCTTCAATGTTGTCTGCAGCCATCCTCACCGTTACAGCTTTGCATATGCCCCAAAAAGAAAGACTTTTTGATACCTGCTACACCGAATTCGCGAAATTAGCATCAGAGTCAATGCTTGATAGACACCATACTTTGGATGATTTACGCGCATTATGCATAGGCGCTTTTTGGCTTGCAGATGTCAGTTGGAAGCTATCGGGGTATGCAGTCCGTATTGCAACCGAGCGCAACCTACACCAATCATACAGAAAGGCTACTCAAGGCTCACCTGAGCACCAAGAACAGGCAAGATTGTGGTATCTTCTCTATGTAAGTCTTCTCCATTGGAGTTGTGTATCGCAGATTCTAACCATAATAGACTCTGGAGCACCATTTCTCCATCGCTTATGGCCGACCACCCATAATTCACGAGGACAAGAGTATCACCAATCATAATACCTTTACTATGTTCCCCACTGTAACACAATCCGACCTGCGTTTGCACAGCCAGGTGGATTTATTTATTATTCTTACTCGTATATACCATGCTTTTGGCCCCGACGTCGACCTTGAGGTACCTGAGAGCGAGTTTACTACAATCGACAAATTCGATGCCGATCTTGAGGAGTGGCAATCTGCGTGGTTACCTCGCCTAGGTATAATTATCCTTAAGCCCTCTGATTGAATATCTGCGATCTAACATGTTGGATTGAATAGCCGGGAGTCGTTATGTTGGTGCGTACCCTTATAAAGCCGTCTATCTACACTACCATTTCTCCCGCTTACAACTGAATTCTGTTGCATTGCGGACATATCATTGTTCACTGTCCGCACGCCCGTTATCTAACGAGCGAAAAAAACGCGCAAACTTGGCCATAGAATCTGCCATTGGCACGCTATTGGTCGTCCTGGATGAGCCTGATATACAGAGGGCTTTGGTCGGTGTTCCGTTGTATCTACATAGCATGATCACCTTTGCCGCTGTATTTCTGTTGAAGATCGCAGCTAGAAGCTGCTCGAGCTGTATACCTAGTAAACCGGGCAGGCAGAATTCAATTGCATCAGCGGACTTGTCCATCGATATCGCATACGTGCGGGCCTTGGTTGGACGGATTATTGAGTTGATGGTGTCGTGCAGTAGGCGAGCTAGCGAGCGTCACCTCAGTCACCACATCGCCCGTGGTCTGAGAAAAATGCTTACGGGACTAGAGGAGTGGGAGAGAAGGAACTCTTACAACGGGCAGTCCACAGGGCAGAACTTCCGTGACCCTTCTCAGAATTCTTTGTTCAAACCCATAATCATCCCTGGGGCCCAGCCACTGGGTGAGCGGGATACCATACTAAACCACCCACCGCCACTACTAGGTATAGCTCCCTTGTCTGCTGAGAGAGGCAGTGGATTGGAGTCTGCTGCGGCACAATTGAAGCAACAGCCAGGCCTCTCGGAGGGTTCAGTGGATCCTATGATGGCTGATTTGTGGGGCTTCGATGAGGAGTATTTCCCTACAGGGGTCTTTGATTTCCTTCAGTCCCAAATGCCTGCTTGATTCAGGCTGCCGCCACCGCCTCCATGAACTTTTGCAGATTGTGACAGGATTGTGCTTGTTATACACCTCTTTTCCTGGTGAGTTACAGCATTGGTTAGCTTCTATAAAGCACCAGGGCGCTTTGGAATGAATCTACATCAGACGGTGAAGCCTAATTTACTTAGTCTCTTATACACCGAGACTTTCCACATGAAGAGAGGTCTCGCTCGGGATGCTGCCTCATGAACCGAAAAGCTCTCTATATTGGAGACCTTGTTATCTTTGGAAATTCTTCTGAGGGCAGGGGCTGGCACTTGTCCTCAGCATGTCGCAGGATGGCGGACCTCACTACTAGGTCTCGAAACCGGTACACTTAGCTTCACTCATCAGAGGGCGATAAACCAAACTGTTGCGGCATTTCACGAAGAGTTACCTAATACGAGTCGTGCTTCAAGTTTCTCAAGTCAATGAACCAACTGCATAACAATTTTGGCGCGCATAAGATTCGAGAATTGTACGATCTGGCTTGAAGCTAGGTTGTAGTGCATAGTATAATGGGGATGACAACATGTCCACGAGCCATTCTACGATATAACTGGGAGGCTCGATAATGGCGGCTTGCTCCTATCAATGTCTTTTCCGCCTTCCCTCCTTTTCCCCTTGCGTTTTACATGGAATATGGCACATATGGGGTTCTACTTGTTCATTGGGTGGCACTTCCGAGGAAACGGAACACAAGCCGAAACCAATAGATAGCGGATGGGGGAAAGTAGTACCGGGATATCCGCCTGCACTTCTCATAGGATGCATTGAATGATAGGGGCCCTGTTTTTTGAGACCTACCCTAGTACCTAAATTGTGTATCAATAGTTAGACTTACGGCTATCCCTGTGGTTGCGGAAGGTGGATGCGGAAGTTTCCAAACGGTAGGCCGACACCCGGAGCGATTGCCGAGGGAAATTATTTAAAGTTCGGTCTTCCTTTCTTACTAGTTCGGGCGATTCAAACAGCTTCCCCGCAACAACTCCATACTATTTTCTGTTCACGTATGCCGTATTAGTTGTCAATTTAGCTGTAAAGCGTCTATATAACCATAAAGAGCTTATTTGACGTCGTTTCTACTTCTGTTTGGGAAGATTTTTTATCTGTTACCGCGCCTTATATATACCCATCATCATGAATCGATCATTGCTCCGTGCGGCTTCACGTCATCTCCAGTCGGCAAGCCACGTGCACAAGGCGCCCGCAGCTTCACTCAATGCGCCGGTGCGCAGTTTCGCGACCGCCTTCAACTGGGAAGATCCTCTGGCTGCATCGGAGCTGTATACCGAGGAGGAATTAGCGATTCAAGACACGGCGCGACAGTATTGCCAAGAGCGCTTGTTACCCCGGGTTCTCGGTATGCGATCTCTCCCTTTGGCAGAGCTGACACCTGTCTATGAAAGTTTCAGTTCTTTACACAGAGGGATAGTGGATATGCATGCTAACTGATGAGTATCTGTCAGATGCTTATCGAAACGAGAACTATGATCGCAAAATACTGGAAGAAATGGGCGAACTGGGTCTTCTCGGCGCCAGCATTGAGGGTTATGGTTGTGCAGGTGCCAGCACTGTTGCATCGGGTCTGATCACTAAGGAGGTTGAACGAGTGGATTCCGGATATCGATCAGGAATGTCTGTGCAGAGCTCACTGGCGATGACAGCCATCTATGATTTTGGATCCCAGGAGTTAAAGGATAGATTCCTGCCAGAACTAGCCAAGGGAAAGATTGCCGGTTGTTTTGGTCTTACGGAACCTAACCATGGCTCAGACCCTGGCTCTATGGAAACAGTTGCGCGAGAGCATCCTACTAAGAAGGGCTATTATTCGCTCTCTGGCACGAAGACTTGGATTACTAACTCTCCCATCTCCGACATAATGATAGTATGGGCCAAGCTGGAGAGCACAGGTAAGATCCGCGGGTTTGTGGTGGAACGTGACCAATGCCCCCCAGGAACCTTGGAGACTCCGGCCATCAAGAATAAGACTGCCTTACGGGCGTCTATCACCGGTATGATTCAAATGGATGACTGCCCGGTACCAAAGGAGAATATGTTCCCCGATGTTGAAGGCCTCACTGGACCTTTCACCTGCCTTAACAGTGCTCGACTAGGAATCGCTTTTGGTGCCATGGGGGCTCTTGAAGACTGCCTAAGCCGTGCCCGGACCTATGCCTTAGAGCGGAAGCAGTTCAAGGGCAACCCTCTGGCGAAGTATCAGCTAATCCAGAAGAAGTTGGCGGATGCTGCCACAGATGCTGCTTATGGAACGCTAGCAGCGACCCAGGTTGCTAGGCTCAAGGACCAAGGCAAATCTACCCCTGAAATGATCTCCATGATTAAAAGACAGAACTGTGACCGGGCCCTGGCCAACTCCCGGATGTATGCAGTCCCACACCCATTCCCATTACTAGTCGAGATTATGATACTAATCTTAAACCATTCGATAGACTTCAAGAAGTCTTCGGCGGAAATGCAACCAGCGACGAATATCATATCGCCCGGCATGTAGCCAACCTGTTTGTGGTGCAAACGTACGAGGGGCAGAGCGACATTCATAGTGAGTATCCTATCGAATTAGAAATCACCGTTTCTTCCGGCATGAGGGGCCCGATGCTAATGATTGGTGTAGCGTTGATTCTGGGGCGCGCCATCACAGGAGTCCAGGCGTTTGTTTAGGACACTTGTCGCTGCCATCCTCGTAGAATTGCCTGCGGCTAATTTGGAAATAATAATGTATGTAAATATAGTAGTTGGATAGGCCGAAACAGGGAGAACGGCACATCTAGTCAAATAACATAGTTCGATATCTTACTAAACAAGTTTATTGCCCCATGACTATTGCTGGTCTAGCTTCACCACTGGTTAGGGCTGAGGTCGTACTAGTACTATTACTACTGGGTAGTAGAGCCTTCGAGAATCGATGCCCTATATGCACGTGATATTAGACTGCGCCACGTGCGCACGCGAGGCTTGATTAGGCTTATATGAGAATGAAATTTTGGTGAAGAAATGAACGGGAAGTCACTGAAAGGGGAGGAAGAAATTCAAGAATACCATGGATCATTGTACATACATACATTCTCTCTCTGTGCAAAGATGTTGGGAGAAGAGGTTTGTGGGGGGGAGGTTCAAGACGGTGCCTTCTGTGAGTGGAGGGGAAAGAACATTGAAACCAAGTTATAAATGTTCTCTCTGTATGTAGATACATACATGTACAACGTGTACCATCAAGATGGGTCTCTATTCTATGTACTCTGTGATTATTGGGGTGTTCTCCGTTATTCAATGTCTTGAGAAAAAGGAAAAAGAAGAGAAAAAAAGAGGGTCCCTTCCAGGCATGGTATTTAGTGTCCAGTCATGAATAAGAACCATGGCTGAAAGTGGCGATATCTTAACTTGGTCATCTTTTCGCACTTGCGCAAACTTACAGAATCTGTACTACCTGTACAGAGTACTGACTACAGCCCCAGTACTAGAAGTATATCATTACTATGTATGGAGTACAGAGTAGAGGCCTTCTGTGTGGCTCAAGAGGGGATGTGGCTGAGCGAGAGGTACGTATGGTAAAGTATCAGGACCGGTAATACGGTCACTGGATCTCGCTCATCCCACTCTTGTCTTTCCCTTTCTCTCCGTCTCCCTCTTCGCTCTCTCTTCCTCTTTTTCTTCTTTCAGCCCAATTTCCCCCTCTTTCTCTTTTTGCCCCCCCTCCGACGTAATCATTCTCACTGTGAGTACTTCACCTCCAATACTCCTTTCCCCCCAAAAAAACTTTCTTTCGATTCTTGATGTATTCCATTCTCTTCCGTCTCATTACATCCTATCATATTATCCTTCCCTCATTTCTAGCCTTACAGTACTGATCGGATTGTGTTGTGCAGATTTCCTAAATTCAATACCAACCGCTCTTTCGACTGAGTGGTCGCTCTAAAAGCCTCTCCCTCCTTTTTTTTTTTTTTTTTTTTGACATCACATCACCTACAAAATGGCTCTGAAGAGAATTAACAAGGAACTCACTGACCTCGGCCGGTAAGATATCTATATTTCTGTTTTGATGATTTCCCCTCGTTCTCCATCGTGCCACTGGACGAAACACCCCACCATTCCCGCGGGGCGTTGATGAAGTGCTTGTTAGACGATGCCGTCCTTTGATCGATCGCTGTTCTCCCGAAATGCTAACGCTTCCATTCTTTTGTAGTGATCCTCCCTCCTCCTGCTCCGCTGGACCTGCAGGTGAAGACCTGGTATGATTTCCCCAAAAACCCCTGGTCCTAAATATCAGTTCGTTCCGTTGATGGCGGTGTCGCGGGGCCAACGCTGTGACTTCCGCCACCCCCTCCACCCGTCAATCACAAACCCTTCTCGAGCGATATCACTGACGGGCAATCTTATTGCAGTTCCACTGGCAAGCTACTATTATGGGTCCTGTGAGTGTAATCCCGGTTGTACCTCTTTGTTTTGGCAGCATTCGCCCTTGTCGGGGCAAATAAGGACCTTGTGGCTTGCCCACTCGCTTTTTGTATGCTTGCGAATATGATCTCTAATGCGATTGGCTTAAAAGGGTGACTCTCCATATGCGGGAGGCGTTTTCTTCCTAACAATCCACTTCCCTACCGACTACCCATTCAAGCCGCCTAAGGTCAACTTCACCACCCGTATCTACCACCCCAACATCAACTCAAATGGCAGTATCTGTCTCGACATTCTTAGAGATCAATGGAGCCCTGCTCTCACAATCTCTAAAGGTTCGTCGTCCCTATCCCCCGATCGCCGTTTCGAGGCTAACCGTACTTTTGCAGTGCTGCTGTCCATCTGTTCGATGCTTACAGACCCCAACCCAGACGACCCGTTGGTGCCTGAAATTGCGCATGTGTACAAGACTGACCGCCCTCGGTATGAAGCGACCGCCCGCGAATGGACCCGGAAATATGCTATCTGATCTTCGAAATCTCAATAAAACACGGCCACCTTGGTCTTCCAAATCGCTTCTGCGTCTTCTTCCGTTCCGTTAGATCAGATCCGAAGCCTGGCGTACCGTGATCGTAGATCCTTTCCTTGTTTTTCCATTTGCGTGTCTTAAATTACCTGTTACCCATTTTCTTTACCGTTTTCCCCTATCGGCGGGAAATGTCATATCCAACGATCATTATGACCAATACTCATGCATTCATGGCATCTTTTTGTTTCAGTCAAAGGAGTCGGGCAAATTACGTGATAAGCATATAGCCCAAGGCTCGTGGATCCGTCCTTGGGCCGGGGATGGGATGGAGGAGGATGTTGCTGGTACGGTCGTGAAGGCTTGCCTGAGGTGTGATGGTTATGAGATGGTGTGAGGAAATCAGGTGGTGATGGTGTACTGGTGTTGGCGTTTGTATCAGATAACAGCTATCGAGGCAAACACCAATCCGATCCAGTTTATTGATGATATCTTATTTGACTTCCAAGTGGCGTGTTCGTAAGTAATGCCTTGTCGCAGGTGCGTAGGTTTCACAGCCAATTGCCCGGTATTCGTAATAGTCCACACGGCCAGAAGTATAAAATTTCATGTCCACAGAGGTACGGTCGCCCAAGGCTAAAAGATGTGTCACAATCAGATGTATATGTATGTATATCGATATCTGAACTCCACATGTAATCTTAAAAAAAAAAAAAAACAGAGCACTCTATGTGTACACGGAACCAAATCTGAAGGTAAAATCAAGAAGCTCATTCTCTCCTCCTGTTTGCGTTGTACCTTGTCGGAAGGAAGACTTTGTAGTTCCTATCCAAGTCTGGTACAGATTGTTCCCTTTCTCGGACACCATTTCTGTCAATATATAAACATAATTGATTGTTAAATCGATCCCAAATAGCAATAACTTCTCCGAGTGTATACATAACGCCAATGGTGATATGTGAACATGCCACACTTAGTTTTGTATGTCGTGAAAAATATGAAGGATTATGAAAGGCTAAGCATATAGAGATAAGATAAAGAAGGAGAGAGAGGAAGATGAGGGCGACGAGAAGCGGCCAAAAGAAGCACTAAAACAGACGAAGCGGTGTAAGGGGCAGAGAGAACTCGGAGAACAAAATCATCCCTATGCAACCTGGCTTCCTCTCCGGCTGCTAACTTTGGAAGGTGCCTTGGAGCCTCCCGCTACGCTGCCGCCTGCCTTGATGGTCCGCTGTGATGCCCTCGAAGCATGGCTCGAAACCTGGCTCACACTGTCACTTGGCTTGACGGGCTCATCAAATTTGCTGGAATGTTTAGAAATCCGGGAAGCCGCTTTGGAGGCGTGGGAACGATGGGAGACGGAGGATCTCCTCGAATCATCAACCTGGCTAATAGAATCATCAGGAGTAACATTGGTTTCAACGTCAACATCGTCATATACACTCTCTGGGAGCGGGATATTGCGAGCAGAAACGCCCGATTTAGCACCACTGCGGCTGGACGCAAATGATGCTATAGAGCCTTCGGGGAGTGGGACGTTGCAGGCACTACGCGTCGCTGAGACAGTGCTACTGGAATGAGATCTTGCAATTGAATGGCGGGAAGAATGACGAGAAGAATGGTGCGACGAGTGGTGCGAGCTGTATGAAGAGTGATGGTCTTGATAGTTGGCCTTGGATGGCCTAATTGTCGATGATGAATATACGCTTCCATTGTCCATCGCCCGTGACTTGTCATGGAAGCTGCTGATCAGAGTGGCCTCGTAACCCCGGGAATCAACGGGTGGCGGGTATTCAATCGCTCTGATAGGGTAGTCGCTACCACTGTACACGCTTCCATCAGAGGCCCGGCGTCCGTTCTGATCAAGGTAAACGCTGCCGCCGCCTCCTCGTGGAACATATTCCGAGCCCTCGTAGATAGTGCTAGCACGAGGGTTCTTTGAGGTGACACTGCGAGTCAAAGTCGGACGTACTTCTGAGTGAGAGTAGACACTTCTGGCCGGGGGAGCCTCGATGGCTCTGAAGCCTTGCAGTTCCTGGGAAGGAGATGGAGCTTGGGATGGAGATATGAGTTGTGCAAAATCCCTAGGAGAATATTGGGGCGGCGGTGTAGTTTCAGAAGGCTCTGGGTCGCCTTTTGACATTGCGTATGCAATAGCTGCACCCGCGGCAGCTCCGATAAGAGTACCAACAATGGTCTTCGCTGCCTTACCATCGTCGGTTTTCTGGGTGGTGTGATGCACGACATACGTTGGTGACGGTGCCGGCTGAACTTCGCGGGGTACGACCGATGGCGCAGCTCGCTCTACAGCAGTCGTCGCCTTGGAAACATAAGATCTAGCTTCAGATCTGGGAGGAGCCACACTCTCGGGCTTGACAGAGCTGGCTTTGCTTGTCGCTTTCGAGACAATTGACGGAGCTGTCTTAGATATGACCGAGCCATTCTCGAGCAAAGCCAAAGCCGACCTGCTAACCTCCGACCTAGCTGATGAGCTGCTCGGGCGGTAAACGGCCTCAATGCTGTTTCCATCAACATCGATGATAGCTGCGCTGTAGTAGCCAGATTCGGAATCACGGGTTTTTGGCTCTCCGTGAATCTTCCCACCAGCCTTCAATGCGTGGATGAAGAACTGGCCTACTGCTTCCTTTGATGGGGCAGGAAATGCCACATGTGCGGCGCCAGCTGGCACCCTAAAAAGCGAGTCAGCACATAACTTCGATTGGCATTGGCCGGGTGCTTTTACTTACCCTGGCTTTTGCTCCGTTATCCAAAAATCTGCCGGTTCCCCGGGGTTTTGGCCGAAGCCAATATAATCGTCATGACGGCCAATAAACTGGTATCCCAGGGGTTGTAGACAGGAGAGAAAGAATGACGTTGAGGTGGGGAGATGGGAGACGGTCAAGGTAAGATGTGATACAGGCATGTCCGATAAAGGGAAGAACTCGCCGGGTGGTCAGCGAGTATGCACACGACGGTTGGATCTTGGGGCGGAAGTATAGTATAGAGGACGGAAGCTATACCAGATGCTTCGGACTTCGTCCTCACAGGGATAGGGCCACAATCCGAGGATTGACTAAGGTTGTAACAGGAAGAAGGAAGATGTATGGAGAAAAGAAAGAATATATAGATGTACGAACACTAATGATCGAGTGAAAGTGGAATGGGGCGTAAAGGAGGGAGCAACAAGGTGACAAGATATATTACTTCAAGGCCAAGCTATCTGTACGGAGGAATATCCCAAGAGTGCCCAACTAATATCCAATCAGGACTGATTGGAAGCTAACAGAAAGAAAGATTTGTTCCCGAAGGAAACAACCCGCTCTAGTGATGCAAAACACGGTCTAGCATAGCAAGTGTTATTGCATAAGCTCGCAATACGTCCGAAGGCAAACCAGTTCCGACGAAGTGTCGACCTGACTAGCTCTGCGTTCTCTTACCGAAAAGACGAAATCCTGTCGGAAGACGGTCAAGAGACCCATGATGTTACCTATCGGTGAAGCTAGAAACGAGGGGAAGAAAACACTCTCACACGCAGCCAGGTCATCGTGGGGAAAGCCTGGCGGACGGTGCTGTAGGTGGCCCTGCCGGCATCGGATGGGGCGCCTATCAGGAAACGGTGGATACTGCAGATGAGCCAAGCATAAAACTGCATCATGTCAGAAGTTGAAGTGAATGAGGCGACGATACCAGGGTTGAGGTGGAGGATGGTGATTGGTAGTGGTGGAGTCGATATCGGCCAAGAAGGAGTCAAAGACAACACAGGACTCCATACTGCTACTTTTTAGTAATCATAATCATCATCATCATCATCAGTTAATAATAACCATAATAACTGTGACAGAAAATGATGCTAATATGGGATTCGAGATTCTAGCTCGAGAGGCCCAAGGCGAAGTAGTTGGGCTTTGGTCTTAAATGCCTCAGTGCCCTTGTTTTCAGAGACAGCACAAAGCCGAATAGTTTCACAAAAGAACCGTTTGGGGCAACTGAGGGGGGCGCCTGGTCGCCCTGACCGATGGGGGAGTTCGGTTCCTGTTTTGGGCACTTTTGCTGCTGTTAGTCGCTGGATGGCGCCGTCTGACCGCCAAACAACACCCACTTGGTTTCTGCGTCGTGGATCATATTCGACGAATGAGCGGATGTGACATCCAAGGGTCATGTTTTCCGGAAGGAAGGAGACAGAAAGCAAAACAAAATGGCCACTGAGCAGACCTCACTCGGTTTCAAAGAGACTGGGCCCATGCAGAGGATCTGACATCGGCGTTGATCTTTAACTCCAGTAGTGATCAGCTTGCACTCTAGCGGTAACGAATTAGGATGATTGATGGATTTTGCACGTAACCGAAAAACCCCCTCCAGAAGTGAATGCCACATGAATTTCAACCCGTCCAAAAGTCAAGTGAAGCGGGAGATCCACCCCAAGGATTTGCTGCGACGTCTGCATGCCACGTTGAAGAGGGAGACTCCATTCCCAGCCACTCGAACCACCCCGATCGATACTTGCATATGGAGTCGATGCAATCATCCATTCTGGGTCAAGATTGCATTGGTTGTTAGACCCCACCGAAGGAAGTGAGTCACAGAGAAAAAGGGGAAGAAGAGGGAAAGGAGGGAAAGTGATGGAGGGGACAAACAAAAAGGAACTTGAGGGAAAGTTGACCGTGAGTATGGTGGCCTCAGGCATTGTAGTGAGGATGGTTCTTCTTGTTCACCTTTGGCTTTTTTTCTTCCACCTTCAAATATCTTCTGGACTGAACTAGACTAAATTGCCTGATGTATTGATACGATCAATCATCTTATTTTAAGGCTGTTTTGCGAATCGCTTTTCAGCTTACTGCCTTCGTTGAATATTTTATGAACACACTAGTACGACCTTTCACTTATCCGATGCATGCATGCAGGTACGCCTACATACCCTACTATCTAAAAACTGCTTTCCTACTCCTACCAGAAAAGAAGAATCGAATATTGACTGATGTCAACGTCAAGCCTGAGCGCAGAGCGTCTTGTCCCAAAGACATTGCCAGTAGTTGATTTCCCTATTATATTTGTGTACTTAATCCTATTATTAACAATCACGTCATCTCTTGGTCTTCGATGCGATACAAAGCCCCAGCACTATACAGACCTTTGCTTGCGCAAAGGAAATTGAAGAGATGCAGATTGTGGAAGAACGGAGAACCTCGCTGGGGATGGTCGAACTGCAAAGCCTAGTGGTAAAAGAACTTTGAAAAGCCCAGACCACACCCTCACCACTTTCTTATCGCAGATATCCCTGATGTTTACTTGAAAGAGCGAGCTATCCAAACGGAGGCTGATAGCTCTCTAAAAGAATCCTAAGTGATCGGGTAACCTTCGGTATCGCGCGGCGCTGAAGGCTGCCATGATGCACAAGAAACAAGAAACGCGAAAGATATCAAAAAACAATAAGAGACTGTAGGTAGTGAGCCCAGAACGGTAAAAAAGGATGTGACACAGGAGATACGTCCTGCCAAAGTTGGTGTTTGCTGCACTTCGGACATCTCAAATTGGGTGGATAGTCGCAAGGAAATTCGTTACCTCGTCAAGCTTTGGCCGTTCCTTTTTTTCAAGGAAGATTGTATCCGGAACGTGCGAATCATACAATATCCCACACTTCCTCGGCCGCGTGGCAGAACTTGCTACATGCCACGCTAGCACTCAAGCTGTAGTTGCTGATACTGATCGTGTCGTCCTTGAATGAGTCGGCAAAATCATCGTGACCTTTGGCCATGGCTCCGACAAAGATACAGACGCTCTCCTTAGGGCCTAGCGACTCAATGTAATCTCTGGTCCGCACCACAGGAGCCTCATAACTGAGAGTCACCTTGCGGCAATTAGGGGGCAGATGATCGGTGATGGGGTTCTTGATGACCTTGAGCAACTTTTCCTGAGAATTGGTGGAGCGAATCGAGAGCCGATGCAGGAGCTGGACCATGAGACCAGCAAATCGCTTGAATGTACGTGGAATTCGAACACTTGGGTTCACCTCGATTAGGACACCTTTGGCCGTGTGGATGTAAATTTGGAGTTTGCCGGCCTTGTTGACAGGGGAGTCAAGCAGAGTGAGAAGACACTGCATCACGTGTGGTTAGTTTTTCTCACCGAAGGCTCATGTACAGGAGCCGCAATCCGAGGAAGAAAAGGTATACCTGATGAGTGATATCTGGTCGAGCTTCACTGATGTCTCTGTTCATCTTACGCATCACACCAATATGCTCATCGCTGTTCAGCAATGAGTACTTCTCATCACGACCGGCGCCATTGCGCCCACCATGGGAGGCACGGTAGGTCTCCAGACTAGCATGGGATAGGACAACGATTAGGCGTTGAGTTTCCTTGTCGTTGGCGGCAATAGGAACATGTTGCTCGGCGACGAGTTGAGGTAATTCCGGGGGCGGACAAGACTGAGTCCCTGGAGTTT
The DNA here is from genome assembly GCA_030556085.1 of Aspergillus tamarii. Taxonomy (NCBI): domain Eukaryota; kingdom Fungi; phylum Ascomycota; class Eurotiomycetes; order Eurotiales; family Aspergillaceae; genus Aspergillus; species Aspergillus tamarii. The sequence continues at coordinate 2,365,945 of JARVTJ010000005.1, read as the reverse complement.
GAATGCGATTAGCATGCAGTACATTGTGTTCTGATTGCATGTTGAACGGAATGTCAAAAGAGGGGTTGATGGTCGCGGGGCTAGACTGCGAGAACCACAACTGGTTTGATGAAAGCGGGGGGAGGGGGGAGTGGAAGAGTAAGTAATGAGATTTGTGGGTGACCCGGGCGTTATCTCAAAAAATAGGACAGGGCCGTGGAATCCGGGAACAAACGAAGAAGCGTAAAGGAAATTAAATAGGTAGGACGGACACTTGAAGAAAGTTCAAGTAGACCGATGTCTTTGAATTGATACCTCGAGACATGAAATAAGGATGAAGAAGGGATTTGTTAACCAAGAAAAGAAAAAGAGAGTTTTGGAATCGGAGGGGAAAAGGGCAAGAAAAAAGAAAAGAAACAAAGCAAAAAGGAACAGGCCACAAGCACGAACGGATGATGATATAAGTTAGATAATAAAGACTCAAGCGGTATACATACTCGCACGCTTTCTCTTCCCTGCTGCCTGAATATCTTGTGACATGATGTCGGGGTTGAACGTCGAATTTCGTGGGGATTGAAGGGGAACCAAAAAAGCTTTTGCTTTGTTTCTTTCCTTTCCCTCGTGGTGAGAATTGAAATGAGAAAAGAGGGAAGAGGGAGAAAAAATGGCCCGAACAAGAAGAATGAACCAAGGACTGGAAATAGGACTTTTTTTTAAGCACTGAGAATGTAATTAGAAGATACAATGCTTCTTTCTTTATTCCAACCTGCTCCGTGGCTTTCGACAGTTCTCTCCAGGCCACAAAATATTGGGAATTGAAGAGGTGATAAGATTGAAGAATGTGACTGTTGGACTGGCAGGTTGATTCGCAGACAGCGGAAGAAAAAGAAAAAATTAGAGCAAACCAAAACCAAACCGCACGCCAGACTTACTTCGGGCCCGCCTCAGGAATCAAACACTCATTCGGGACAGCTAAACTTAAGTGGAATAGTCAACCTAGTCAGACTAAATCCCATTCATCCAGTCTTCTCACACTGCTCCACTCTTCTCAAACTTCCGCATGGTTAATCTATCTAGACTCTAAAGGACTTATGTCTCGACTCCCCAGTTCTCTCTCATCACCCACTGGTTGTCTAACAGCGCCATTGTTGGCCGAGTTTGTTCTCTTATTTATCTAAACATTCTATCACATAAGCTTATTATGTGATGATTTGAAGCCATACTCATTTCCGATCAGCACTAATCAGTTGTCGACAATACATGATAGGCTGTCATTGGCGCGCCTGGCTACTAGGGGCCATTTCAATGTCATCTCATCTCGTCTTCGAGTCTACAGTGAGAAAAAAAAGCCTAAATATTGGTAACCGGTACGGCTTATCATAGTCCCTTGGCCGGCGGTACGCAACCTATTTGTACTTGTATTCCCAAGGCCTGGACACAAGGGTCCTAGAGCTCAAGTGAGAAGGTACACTGCCGAGTCTTGGGATCGACCCGGTGTCTTTCAGATGACTCGATGTGCAACCTCGTACATACACGAAGGCAGCGGTTTAGCCATTGAAAGGTGCAGGCAGCCACCACTTCCACGTCAGGGTTACACCTGTGATGTTTGAGCTTGTTTTCTACCACCTTGAACCAAGTACAGCCTGCAGAGGTTGCCATGGACACATCTGTTCGGCTGTTAGAGCCTTGGAGGTGCTCGATGACTTGTATGTACTGTACTTCATTAAAGTACATGGGTTATGGAGCAATCATTGTACGACAGTGTCCATAGCACCAAGTGCAGTTATGCGCTTCGGGAGAAGTTGAAGTGGAACACAGTCCGACTAAACCAGGGGCAATAAAGGGTGCCTTATATATAAGGTATAGTATCTCTGGACGCAATATCTGCTCATAACCTGGCGTCTATTGACTGATGATGTTCTACATCTGAACCCTGCTGCAGCACCCTGCGGGACTAGTAATAATAAGAGGGTAAACTAACTTGCTATTCTACTATATATAACAACTAAATAGGATGCCCTTCTGCCGATCCTCTCTAGCCCTCCTCTAACGTGTAATGGACTTGGCGGGGTAATGATCAGGCGGCTCACAAGTCGCCACCATGGGATCCTACCTGCATTTATCACTTACCACTTGGTCCAAAGGATGGCATCAGGTAAGACGTAAAACCCTGTTCCAACTTGCAGTGATAGACAACACAGATTTGTGTATCAATATGCGGCCAGAAGTACATGTGCAAGCAATCTGCTTGATATTGGTAATAAAACCAAGATTAACCTGACAGTTACTTTTTCAGTAGTTCTACCTAACAGTGTTAATAGTGGTAGGAAGGTGAAAGAAAGAGGATCCAAAAAAGGAGGGGGGGGGGGTGAGCAGTCAATTCTTAAGAATGTTAATGGATGACTTTTTTTTCTGTGAACCTTTTGCGTGGTACACCTGGAAAATAGACAGAGTACGGGGTAGATGAATGTATATTTACAACTCCTTTGCGGATCACAAACATGCCATTTGCAGGGGGAGAGAACCAGATTACGTCTATTCAGTGCCCCCCTGTCTTGGAATTCGGCCAACTAATAAATAAAATAAAAATACAAATAAAAATGGAAAACTGAAAACAAAAAATTATTTCTGATTATAGATTTAATTACTTGTTAGGCTCAAACACGGTCACAGCTTTTCTGTCCAGTAAGGTCGCCAGATCCATCAGCAAGGGCATGGACGAGGCTGGTTTGATCCCTCCAGTAGATCTGTGAATATCCACTCATTGAACGGTATGTACAGTATGTATGTAGTATGCACCGGGGGAATCATTTCTTCCGCCTGGAATTCCGGTCAACCAACGGCGATTAACCTAAAATAAGTAATACAGAGGGAGAATCCATTCATCATTAGGTACTCTTCGATTTACTTCCATGTCCTTCAATCAAAAAGAAATACGACAAAAAGAACAAGCTTGCCACCTCATCATAAAAGCTGACTGGCCCATCACAGTACCTAGGTTATGTTTACTACCTACCTAATATATGAACTAGTAGGTACTCAGTATCCTAACATACAGCAGCGCATGTACGATTGATGTGGTTGGTGGCCGTATCGTCGTTCATTATTTAAGGAGGCGAAGTCAGGTATAAGTTTGGGAAACATAACACGACAGCGAAGAGAGACAGGAGAGCTGATGGCGTGTCGAGAGTTCCACAATCTCCAAGCATTAGTGGATTCCTTTGATATGTATATATATATATAAATGTATATATTAGATGATGGATGCTTAGCATTCTCCTGGAAACTGAGTTCTTTCTCCAACAACCGGCAGAATCCAGCGAAACCCATCTAGGTAACAGTTACTCTTGTCGGGTTATAAGCTGGAGCGAGAGTATCCTTCTCCCCTGCTTCTTGCGGATCTTCTTACGTCCACCTCATCCCTTGATAATACGTCACGCTTCTTTCTGCTTCCTCGAGAATTCACTGAAACACATTTATCACTGTGATCCCATAACCAGACTAACTACTTGGTCACTGTTTCTTAAGATTCACGGGTACGAAGTACTATGTAAGTTGTGAAGGAAACACTCCCTCCCTTTGTCAATCAGGAGAGAGAGGGCGGCGTTTTAGGCCCTCACGGGTTTCTTGCGCCCGGCGAGCAATATGACTAAATGAGGACTAGTTCCTGGGCACGCGTTTCCGTCACCCGTCGATCAGTTGGCCGCCGAAGCCTTCCGCCAATTTGGAAAATAAATCATCATCAGTGAAATCATAATAAACACCTCCCACATTCTTCTACCTCTTGTATTTCCGTTGTCTTTGATCTTACAACCTTCATCCTACACTCTATCGCATAAACCCAAAAGGCCATAGATGCTTGGCTCGCTTGAATATATGTTTTGAAACAGGGAGATGCCGTGGACTGTAACAAATTCATTCAAGCGGTACGTGATTCGTTGCCTGATTTTCCCACCCCTTGGAATCCGCCACATGAGCTAAACAGTGAACATCTAGAGGCCTTATGATGAAAACGTACGGTAGACCCGTATGGCGCGTCTATGATGACGACCAGAGTCCAGCGGCTAAGAAAAGACGCGTCCAATCGGGGAATGAATCGGACGAGGCAGAGAATAGCATCCAATACGCCATTCGCGAGTCGTCCGCCGCTGTTCTGTCCAGTCCGTCGCGTCGCAATTCCATCCTTCTCTCTGAAGGAACGCAGGATGATGACCTGTCTACGCCTCCGTCCTCACCGCCGCCTCGGCTGAGTTCACCTCCTGCCAACACGCGCAAACCCACTTTCGCGTTTCTCAAACGCAAACAATCGGCGAACAAGGAAGCTGGCAATAGCTCCCCGCTCACTGAGGTCAACTCTAATAGTGTACGCGCATCGGTAGACCCTCCCAAGAAGAAGGCAGTGTCGCAGCAACCCGCCTTAAAACAGATGCAACTTGACCTAGGGCACGAAGTGAGAAGAACCTGCGCGACCTGTGGAATGGAGTATGTGCCATCGAATTCGGAGGATGCAGCTCTACATAAGAAGTTTCATGACATGAATTCAACGGGAGTGGATTTGGGTAAAGCATTCATGAGGGCAAATGCCTCGCGCTGGGTTTATGAGGCTACTCGCTTCGATGAGGGGTATGTGGTCATTGTTGATCGAAAAGCGTCTCCGACCGCGAAAAATCAGGCCAAGAAAGTTCTGGAGGTTATCAATAAGGAGTTGTCTTCTCCTGAGATTCAAGATGATGTCCTATGGAGCCAGACCGAACCCCCAACACACTTGCGCGAAAACGGCGTGCCGGAGAAAGTGGACCGTTACAAAGTTTTCCTGCATATGAAGGATAGTCGATGCGTCGGTGCCTGTTTAACGGAGCGAATTTGGGAATCACGACCGGTTGAGAAACCTTCTAGCCAGACCAATCGCACTGATTCTGCAGTCACGATTCGTAACGAAACTCATCCGGCAATCGTGGGGATTTCACGCATATGGACATCTGGGTCATCGCGACGGAAAGGGATCGCGATGGATCTTTTGGACTGCGTGGTCAGCAATTTTATATACGGCATGGAAATTCCAAAGGAGCAGGTGGCATTCAGCCAGCCTACCGAAAGTGGTAGAGCCTTGGCGCAGTCATTCTTTGGGGATGATGAGTGGCATGTATATGAGGAAAGCTGAACGACGTTTGCATATCAGTAACATCTGTCCAGTGGAGGGACGATACATTACAATTTTTTTTTGCGGGGGTGTGTGTGTTTTTCAAATAAACGGGCGAGCTGATACCCTCCTTTCTCGGACAATGGAACTCGAGGGAGGAATACTGTGACGACCATTTATCATTTCGTATTGTATAACCCTGGTGTTTGGGAAGGGTAGTCTGCTTTTCATACCGATCCTTTTTTTTTTTTTTTTTTTTTTTCCATTTTTGGGTTAATTTTTTTCCCTGTAACATATACCTATTCTCTATCATTTCTCTTCTATTTTCTTCCCCTACTTTACTACTCATTTTGGTTTATTTTCCCCTTGCGGGGATGCAAGACAGGCAGAACGCACACGCCGCAGAAGTCATTGATGCTTTTCACTTTTGAGTCTCTACTCAAGGCTAGTACTACCTCAAAGTATACCCGGGTTACAAATCAGCCCTTCCTAAAGTACCAAGTATCAAAGGTACCTTGATTAGGCAGTAGTGTAGGTACCTAATTGACCGCAGAGCCGGGACGACGCTTCGTGGCGCGAACCATCGGCTGTTTAGTTGCGCTTTCCGGAAGCCGCGCGAGTGGTCAGCGGTTGTCGACTTCTTTGCCGACTGATGATGTTTGTTATTCTCTTTTTTCTGAACTTCCTCTTCCAGTTTATTTTCCATCGCTCTCATGATTGGTACCTCCCACTTTCTCTGCGATGTCTGGTTTAAATCCATTCCGCCTTAGAAAGCCAGAGAGTGAGTTCGACCCGCCGCTTCCGGCAATCTTGGGATAGTCAACGCTCAATGCTGACCGTTGTAGACCCCTCTATTCATCATCCTTCACCCGCTATTTCGACCGCAGCAAAACCGGCTTTTCCTACACTCCCGTCATCTACAACGGCCTCTCAGAATGTCCTCTTTCAGCCAAATGGCCTTGCCGACACCCCGCCCACGTCCCACGTTCCGGACCTCGATGATACGATGTCCTCCGATGATCAATCCGCATCGGATCCATTTCATCAGGACATACACATAAGTGAAGATGACATGGAGGATCGAGAAGAAACTTTATCACCTGCAACATGGAATGCCTCCAAGTCTCGCGGCGGTGATTGTCTCCACGAATCTCTCCACACCACTGGTCCACACACAGCTCCATACCTTAGTCAACCAGCTCCGGCGGTCCCGACAACGCAATCTGTAAGACAGAAACGGAGGGCAAGCAACGAAGAATGTCTCAACGAGAGTGAAAACTATAAAGTCTCCCACAGCACAACGTCTAGAAGCTCTTTCCAAGGTACTCGTGCCGCAAACAATTGCCCCACGGCTGCTCCTCAAAGTACTTCACGGATAGAGGCACCAAAACGAGCTGTGGTGGGAGACTATATGTCGATAATTGATGCAGAGGCAAGAGCTCTGGTCAGTCGCTCAGGTAATAGGGAGAAGATACCGCCGCCTCCACCCAGGAGCCACCATGGGAAGTTAATCAACCCTAGTCCTGGCTCGACTCCCTCTTCCTCTCAGCCCGCACCTTTCAAATCTGCAAACCGCTTTTCACTTCATGCTTTCCCCCCGGAATCGTCATCGTCCCCCAAGCCATCACAGTCAGGAGTGGATTATTTCACCGGAACGACTAATCGCGATGCCGAAAAGTCGAGTGAGCCTTTAAGGCGCAGCCAATCTCAGTACAAACGACCACCGACACCGCCGCTGAGTAGGCGACACAGTCAGATGAGAAGATCCAAGACGACTGCGTCCAAGCCAAATCCAAGCAGGCTTTCTATGCCGGCCGTTAAGATGGAGAGCGCTGAGTCCCCTCCACCTAGTCCAAGCTCCTGGAGTTTGAACCCATCGCGAACCCGGGATACCAGACCAGGCCCTTCATATGAGGAGAATCCCCGGAGGCCTTCCTTACAGCACCAGAGCGCTGGTGCGGTAACATCCACGCCGGGTACGGATGGCTCGACTCCATCATCTCAGTCCAATTCCCGGGCTCCTTCTATGAAACGAGCGTCGATAGGCAACCCTTTGCCACCACCCCCGCCTCCACGGCGCACGCGGGGGTCCAGCAGTCAGAGTAACGATAGCACCCGACCGACAAGCCTTCATTCAGAGAAGCGGCCGGACGTGCACGAAGAATACGTTCCTCACCCATCCAATGCCAATGACATCTTGGCTGATTTATCGCGTCTACAAAAAGAGGTGGATGACCTACGAGTTCACTACGAAACTCGTAAGACCAGTCATTGATAGATATCTGGACCGGGAAGAAGTTGGATTCTGATCAGCGATGGAACCACTGGGCATGGGAGTTTATGTGTGTACAGCCTACTGCTGATGTTATTACTTATACTTCTATATCCTCTTCTTCTACTACCTACTACTACATATAACTCGTTTCATTCCACGAATCGACTAATGAATGAATTACAATATCCAAGTGCTACCGACTATTCATATGCCAGACAAATGCATTGGAATCCTGCACTCATGTTGGGAAAAAAAAATTGATGGTATTGGTAGGTAGTCCCAAAGTAGAAGGCTTCTTTTCTAAGTTGACACGGAGCATCCAACTGATATTTAGTTGACTGCCAAACCAGTAGTTATAGCTGGAGAGGATCCTCGATCAGCTACTAGTAGTACTCAGTAGTACCCTAGGGTATTCCTCAGGCCCACACTACCCCACTATGACCCATGATTGGTCGACCCAGGGAACTTCACAATAATGACATCATCCAATTCCGAAAGGGGATTTCCCAGAAGTAATTCATGATGAGTTGGGCGTTTCCAATGACCCTGTGGTTGTCTTGAAGTTGTACTATGGAAATGTCTGTTATATTACGACGGAAGTTGATCTGATTATGAGGGCAGATGGGTTGGGAACTGAACTATATAATACATGTAAACATACGCATATAAGGAAAATTAATGTCCATAAATAATAGAGATACTAAATTGATAAAACGAAAAAGAATATATACTTGAACTCGAGCGAGACATGAGAGTTAAGTCCATGACTAGTGACGCAGCCCATCAACCTAGTAGCCTCACTTTCTTTTCATACATAGTTAGTGACCTTGTAAGGAGCAGTTTAGAGTAAACTAACCCACTCATTGTTCTTTCCTCACAACTTCCCGCCTGCATGACGATTCACTCCTATTGGAACCCAAATTGCCTCCCACCCTTTCTTGAAGTTCTCCAGTGCTCTTCTCCCCATTCATCCGTCATTCCTCCGCTTGACGTCCAATCCTATAACCCCCAAGTCTCCCCCGAACTTTGTATCTTAAAGCCGCAGTGGAGTCTGATTGCCTTGCGGAACTCCTGCGCTATCGTTTCATATTACCTTATTTAACTTCATCTTCAGCCATAAGACTCGTTCTTTTTATCGGGCCGATTGCGTTCGCAACTTGTCGCGCTTCCAATTGTTTGTCTAGAGATATCTTCCAACAATATTAACCCTTTTACTATTGAACCAGCGAGCATCTTTGGGTAGTTTCCCCTCTATCTTTTTGGTTTTTCTTATCTCCTTTCCAAACAAAGAAAATGACGACGCCGACTTTGATCAACCTCCCTCCCCCTCCCTCTGATCCAGTGACTCCATCAGATATGGGACCGTAAGCCCTACCCCTCCTCTCATCGGACTGCCCAGCCTATAAGATATCCTGAGAGCAATCTAACATCTACTTCAGTGGAACCCCAAATTCTGGCACAACATCGCTATCAGCGTTGTCAACCACCGCCATCAAAGACGGTCATACAGGCCATCCACTACCACATGGTCGCCATGCTCACCACTCATCTTCTACGTCAATGACTTCCACCACAACTTTGGAGGCAGAACGAGCCGACCGTATTTCGCGTCTGGCGGGCCTGGAACGGGTAGTAGCCGCTCGGACTGGTGGAGGGCCGCAATCGAACACTACAGTTCCGATGTCGCATGCCCCGGGCTATTTTGATACTAGCTCTACCTTGAAGGAGAGAAGCACCGTAGGTAGCGCCAGCGCTACGGGTAGCGTGGGCGCTCGTACAACCTGGGCGAGCGGCAGTGATGCGTTCGACGCCGACAAGATGAGCGAGGAGCCGGACGATGGAACTTCCAGCGTTGGTAATCTCAGCGATGAAGGCGATGCCAGTCTTGTCGGGTTTGGAGAAGGAGCTAGCACCATCAGCGGACCGGTCTCACACCCAAGTCTGAACCGGACATCATCGGTAGGGCGGCCAAGTTCGTTAGGTAGTCCTAGCATTACCCGAGCCAATCCAATACCTTCATCATCTCAACATTCCGGCGACGGCGGAATGATACCAGTGGCATTGTCGCCAACTGGATCAACCACACCCGAACCAGTGCAGGACGCTCGAATGGTTGATGGGATGACCTATGACCCGGATGTGGTTGATACCACTGTGAGAACCCCTCGGCTTGCCACACCTCTAGGTCGAGATGATCCTAGTAACATGTAGGGCGATAGGGGTTGGGGCTTGCTGTAGAGGAAATCAATGAGACAGTAAATGGGCGTTTCTCAGCAGCGTTCGGTTTTTTTCGCCCTTTTTTTCACCTTTCTTTTCTTTTTCTTCCTTTCTTCCTTCCTTTCTTTTTTTTTTTTTTTTTTTTTTTTCCGCCTTTGCCTTGTCTTTTATTTATGTTTACCTTTCTTTGGCATTGTATGAGTATCAAAATGAAATGTTTAGTCTTCTTATTCCTATTTCCCCTCCCCTTTCTCCGGTCATGTTTAAAAGTTCGAAGAGTATGCTACACTCCAGAAGCTGCAAGTTGGTTATTGAATGAACTTTTAATTGAGATTGGTCGCCACATTAGAGTAGTGAAGTCAAGCATGCATAAAGTAGTAGTATGTACGACTGACTAAGTTGTCTATCGAATATAAACAGTGAAACGATCAATTGCATTGATCTTGGCTAAAGAAAACTAAGTAAAAGAGATGGGAATCTAAATCGTAATTTAGCTCGTTGTTAGTGGGTTTCAATTGGCGCCTTGAGCTTCCAGGTTCTCTGCAGAATTGCCGCCGCTGGTTCAATTTTTTTTTTCTGCCTCGAACAAATTTCCCTCGCTTTCTCTTCCCTCCACCGCTTCGCCCCAATCTACCCTTCACTGTTCCTCCTCGTCCTCCTCCTCGTCCTCCACCTCCACCACCACCACCTCCCACTCACTCTCCCCCTACAGTGTTCCTGTCCTATTCGTTGCTGGCATTGACTTGTCAAGCACCGAGGAATTCTTAGCTTGGAGACCCGACCGCTATTCTGACCGGCGAACTTATTCGCTTTCGGATCCTCTGTGTGTGGGCGGCTGTGTGTCTCGCTGCGTCAGACAAACAACATCTCGCCACGCATAGTTGCAGCACCTAAACCATCAACGCTCGTCTCTTCGCTTTTGCCCCCCTCCAACCGAACGACGGAGAACCACAGAAATTTGGGTTTCTCTGGTATCACTACTTTATAGTTATCTGTCACACAAAGCTATTGAAGAACTTCTCATTTAGCTTCTCAGAGAGTGTTGTTGGATTAATTACTGCGACATTGCATCTGCACGCCCGTTCCGCTGCAATTATAATTTCTTTTCCCTTTTTGCATAAAGACAGAAGTTAGAAAGTCGTCATGGCAGCTCCCACGCAGGTTGCTTGTGGGTCTTCCTTATCTGCGTTGCTTCCTGGTTTATTAGTGTCATTGTGGATAGTTACTTTGACGGTACAATGAACGACCATCTGCTAACTTCATGCAGTCAGGACAGTCAAAGGGATTGGCATATTGGATGCAGCCCCAGTCTATGAGCCATTGTCGGGGTTTGAGAGGTAGGTATTCGTCCTGCCCACGTCTCTTGGTTCTCGTTGAAGTTTACTGATCTGATTTTTTACCCTACTCACAGACCTGAGGGGAACCTTCGCTGTAGCGCTTATTCTCCCTGTGGCCGCTATTTTGCATGGGCATCTCCCGAGAAGTATGCCATCTCTTATCTTTAGGAAAGTATTGTATTTGTTAACTGGCTGTCAGGGTAACCATTATTGATCCCTCTGTCGGACATATTATCACGAATATCCCTGCCGATAACGTTTTTGAGCTGGGATTCTCACCCCTCGGGACCTACTTGATTACCTGGCAGCGCCCCTCGAAGGATGCGAATGGCGATGCAGTCAAGAACTTGAAGGTTTGGAAGATTGTGGAGACAGCACCGGATAGCAACGGAGATGAACACACGATTGTGGGCAGTTACGTCCAAAAGTCGCAAACGGGCTGGAACCTTCAATATACGTCTGATGAGCGTTACTGTGCTCGGGTTGTCACAAACGAGGTTCAATTTTACCAGAGCGACAACCTGTTCAAGGTGTGGAATAAGCTGCGTGTTGAGGGGGTGATCGACTTCGCGGTATCACCAGGAAAGAGTCAGTCAGTCGCTGTTTTTGTGCCTGAACGCAAGGTTAGGAGAACTAAATCTGTCGCTCAATTTATTGATTGGCTGACGGTGTTATCATAGGGTCAACCCGCTGCAGTCAAGGTGTTCATGGTGCCTCAGTTCGGAGCTCCCGTTTCGCAGAAGACCTTCTTCAAAGGTGACAAGGTTCAGCTGAAATGGAATGCCTCTGGAACTACTCTGCTTGTGCTTGCTCAGACCGACGTTGATCGCACAGGCAAGAGTTACTACGGAGAGACCACTCTATACCTGCTCGGTGCTACGGGTGGCTTTGATTCTCGTGTCGACTTGGGTACGTGCATCATATCGCCTGTCGCATTGCCAGAAAGCAGATGCTAACTTGATCATTCTGTAGACAAGGAAGGCCCGATTCACGATGTTACCTGGTCTCCCAATTCTAGAGAGTTTGGTGTTGTCTACGGCTATATGCCAGCCAAGACCACGATCTTTAACTTCCGTGGAGTGCCGCAGCACAGTTTCCCGCTCGCCCCTCGGAACACCATCTCTTTCTCCCCCCACGGTCGCTTCGTCCTAGTTGCTGGCTTTGGTAACTTAGCTGGCCAGATGGACATCTATGATCTGGAAAAGAACTACTTCAAGATCGCTACCGTGGAAGCGTCCAATGCTAGTGTTTGCGAATGGTCTCCCGATGGAAAGTATATCTTGACGGCTACCACTAGTCCCCGTCTTAGAGTGGATAACGGTGTTCGTTTGTGGCATGTCAGCGGTGCGTTGGTGTACAACGAAGACATGCACGAGCTCTACGATGTGTTTTGGAGACCGCAGTCCACCACGCAGCACCCTCTTGGTGATCCGTTCCACCCGCTCCCGACACCCCACCCATCTGCTGTTGCATATCTGAGCACGAGGAAGGCTCCTGTTAAACCTGCCGGTGCATATCGCCCACCAGGTGCTCGTGGTCAGCTCACGCCACTTGCATTCAAGCGGGAAGATCAGGGCGGTGCTACCTTTGTCCGGGACGGGGCAAACGGTGGAGCACTGAACGGCTTGGGCAAGCCACGGAGACGTGAAGTCCCCGGTGCTGATCCGGCCGAGGAATATCTTCCTCCGGGAGCCGCTCCTGGAGGAGGGGTTGCTCTGCCTCCGGGTGCGGATCAGCCAGAGAAGCTATCCAAGTCCGCCGCCAGGAACAAAAAGAAGCGTGAAGCGAAGAAGCTGAAGGATGGTGAAGATGGGCAGCCTGCCCGCGGTCCGGAATCCCATGGGGACAAGGGCCACCACGAGCGTAGCCGCTCCAAGGCCAACAATTCTGAGCGCAAGAATGCGAACCAGGCCAATGGCGCATCGCCAGCTTCGACCAAGCCCAACAATAACACTGCAGCAGAAGCCGCGGGTGCACCCACCACACAAGAGAAGAAGATCCGCGGGCTTCTGAAGAAGATTCGTGCGATCGACGAGCTGAAAATGCGCCTTGCGGGTGGAGAGAAGTTGGAGGATACACAGCTAAAGAAGATTCAGACCGAAGAATCGGTGCGCAAGGAGCTGGAATCGCTGGGTTTCAATGGATAAAGGTGCGATGGAGCTCTAGATCAGTGAACCACACGAACGCCTTGGATAAGATTCACGCTGGTTGGCTTATTGGTTCTGAATGTAAATATAGTCTACGTGGCTGATCTTGCTTTATTCCGATTCTTTCTATCATCTGATGTCTATCTATAGTGTTCTATCCACCCCTACGAGGGGAGCTAGGGTATTTGTACTGTATATACATTGGATGAGTGAAAAGACCCTGGATTATGGGCAACACAGAACATGTCCCGGCAGCCGTCAATGACCGTCCGTAATCCCGTTTTCCACTTCCAACTGTTGCCTCTGCCTATTCACTTCCCACCACCAACGACTTGGTTCATCCATCCCATCATCGGGATCTTCATGCCAGGGCTTCTTAGCAAAGATGTAATGCACATTCTTCACCTCTTCATCTCTCCAGATGGCGTCGTGCACGCCAACCCACCGTAACGTTTTTAGCGCATTATACACATACGGCAATGCCACCCATCGATTCCGAAACACGTCCGACAAGAGTTCCTGATCTGGAAAATCGTATTTATCTGTGCGATCGGACATGTGAAGTCCAGCCTGGATCTCCGCCCAGGCCGATGTGCTAGGACGTACGACTAAGAGGCCACTATTCAACATGGCAACACCAGCCGTGGCAGGAGTGCCGGATGTCTGCGCTTGGACGGGATCCGAATGCTGGCTTGTGTAGGCACAGTTCTTGGGTATCCTGTTATGCATACATCACATCGGTATCAACGTCATGCGATCCCATCATTTTAGAATTTGGGAATTTGAAAATATAGGAGGGGCCGGGTGGGATGCGAGAGAGAGAGAGAGAGAGAGAGAGAGAGGATGGATTGCACATACCACGACTTGGGATAATGCGGCTTGTTTAGCGGATTACAGGCGCACGCATGACTCGCTGCGAATACTCTCTCCTGCTTGTTCCCCGCGCTGCTCAATCCTGAACCCGGCGCGTCCAATGGCAGGTCCATCAGCTCATCCATGTTCTTTCGCACCAGCATATCTCCGTCTAGTAGGATGATGCGGTCGTACTCCACCAGCGAGAATACAATCAATTTGTTCCATGTTTCGTTGAAGCGTGGATCCTGGAGGAAGACTCTGCTCTGGCCTGGTTGTACACTGGGGACGGCTTGGGTGCGGATTCCGCGCGCATGAAGCGCTACCAGGCCTTCGGCGGGGAATGTGGAGGTGTAGAAGGCGATGAAGGGGTAGGATGTTTCAGTGGTTTGGAGGGAGTGTGCAAGGGTTAAGATGCCGGGGAGGTAGGTGAGGTTGGTTATTAGGGAGGCCCAGACTTTCTCTATTGTAATTGGGGAGTTAGTTTAGATGTAACATTTATCAGGGGGAAATACTGCGTGTTGGGGAGGGGATCCATTTGAGGGCTTACTTACCGCGGTTCGGTTGTTGTTGGGACATGATGAAGGATTGAACGTTGATAGTGGATTCAATTGCGGGGTATTTCTGTCTGGAGAGAGTACATTTTAGTGAGGGTAAACTCTGGCTGGCAATGATGATCTTCGTGGGGTTCTTCAGTTACGTATCGGAATTTAATCAAATTAATCTTATCAGTGACGGTGGTGGTTAGTCATCCGATCCGATCTTATCTCCGCCGTTTACATATGTATGCCCACAACAGTTGTTTATCTCAACTTTACGATCTACGCTTGTAAAAATAAAAAATAATACAGAAAATGTGCCCATTTACTTCCTCGGTTTCTTTTCTTTTATCGCCCCCCAACAGTTGGTTAGGCTGTTATCCGTCTCCCATACCGAAACTGATGTGGAGCCGTCCAGAACAATGTCTGTATCAATTAACAGGCATTGGCCGTGCCAAAAGCAGGACAGATCAGTCTCTATAGGTCGACAAGAAGAAAACAGTCAACCCAAACTGTACTGGTGGGAGAATGGTGACCGAAGAAATGCCACCGTTGGAAACCGAAGTCCAGCGTACTGGTTGGATGGGATTGGCCGGAGGCCTCTTGATATATCGCAGCTGATACAGAGCTTATCCTTTCTTTGAGGAAAGGATTTCAAGGCATGGTCCTCGCCTTGCGCTCCACCTTGCAGCGCGAACCCCCTTGATATGACAACATAAAACGGGGTGGGAAAAAGGCAAAAAAGAAAGCAGGGAAAAGGGGGGGGAGGAGAAAGAGAGTGGCAGGTGAACCGTTCATATGTTCAATTGGGTATCGTTAATGTCCATGAGTAACCACATCTAATCTTGCAGCTTTTCATATAGCACAGTAGACGTGTATACAGTCTTAGGCAAGGGAGGTCGTTAATCTGGCAATGTTGAGCCTGCTTCTGC
Source organism: Aspergillus tamarii (assembly GCA_030556085.1). Taxonomy (NCBI): domain Eukaryota; kingdom Fungi; phylum Ascomycota; class Eurotiomycetes; order Eurotiales; family Aspergillaceae; genus Aspergillus; species Aspergillus tamarii. Next base: position 2,350,527 of record JARVTJ010000005.1, on the reverse strand, counting down.
ATCAATAACTCCATCAGTCGATGTGTGAAAACATGTGCTCAACAAGTTCCAACTTAGTCGGCGCAGCGAATCAGCTGCGAACAAATTATTCAATGAATGACGCGATACATAACGAACTCATGGCCACCAACGACAGATTTGCGGTTGTATAAGACATAGGTTCGTACTCTTCGAGAGCTAGGTTCCACCAGCGTGAAACATTCTTTATTCAAGTGAAGATACGCGCCCGCTTAATAGGACTCCCCATTCGGAGGGATTGATTACTGCTGGCCATTCCACTCAGTAGTCGATCCATTCCTTCCACGTCAAGTTCACCGCGCCGAAGCATTAGCTGATCAGTTTCTGCGGTCGGTGTCTCGTCCATCGATCCTAGAAGCGCAGGAGACTCATCCGGTTCATTAAGTCTCGGAGTGAGGACTATGATACGGTGTTCTGCAATGAGAAGAGTATCATGGTCTCCACCTTCAGCTTGGCGAGTCTGGCGAGAAGCGGCAGGAAGGTGACCAATGCCTTTTAGATGTTCCCCCATTAAAGTGATATCTTGGATGGCGGAAACTCGGCAACGGTTAGACGCATCAAAGGTTCCGGTTGCTTTTACAGCATTCCGCCACAAGGACAGCAGACTTCGGATGACAGCGCTCTGGTTGCCGTGTCGCAACAGAATCGACTCGTCAGGTAGGGTATCACGGTATGAATTGGTCTGGTAGACGGAAATTTCTCCGCACAAAGATGGGGTAATTGCCCCAACCATGGCACCCTTCAGCAAAGTATCTTCACGCACACGCTTAGTATGTGGCGTTAGGGGAGCGAATTTAGGACGCTGTTCTGAGATAGGCCCGCTTGTTTCAGCTCGGCCTCCTGACAGCGGACCCAAAATCCGCCCACTGACAGAAAATGAAGTCAAGGATCCGCCAGTCACACCCTGTACACTGGATTGACGTTGGAGTGGACCCTTCACGGTTCCTGGACCTGCCCCTTCGAGATCCCACACGCCCCATTCACCATCCGCCATAAGAACCATAATGGCCCGTCCACCAAGCACCCATTCTGCATTAACTATAGTTTTACGCCGCGGAAGCCCTGAGGGGGACTGCTCAAACCCGGGATAGAGACTGATCAGCCACTTTCCCTCTGTTTCCGATGTTTCGGAATCATTTTGAGGACTGGATGACCTGCGCGATGCTTTGTATGATTTTGTAGAGAAACACGAGTAGACTTTGACACATCCGCTATGAAAGGCGACGAGTAGCGACGAGTGTCGTGGTGACGGATATGGTGATGGGTTGAAGGCGATGTTTTGGGCTGCGGCCGGCAGATAACGGCGCTTTGACTCGATATCATCTTCACCTAAACGGTACAGCACTTCGTTGCGATCTGTCTCTTCCACAACTGGGATCCGATGTATTATAAGTAGGCCCGATGACTCCGCAGAATGAGTGGCGACAAGAAGGTTCCACCTCCCTGGCCCATTGCCATTAGATCCGCTTTGGCTTCGAGACATGTCCTCATCTCCCTGTTGCTCACTCGCCTGATATGTGAAAGCAATTCCCACTCCCCTTGGGATCTCTTGGTGTGATATTCCGCCGCTAATCGACAACGCCTGGACCCACGAGGAGATCTCGAATTGAGCAGGGTGAGGAGGAGCCAAGGGTAGTGTCAAAACTCGGGTGGAAAGATCAGCGCATACGGCCGAGATGACCATACGTTTCTTCAGAATGGGTGGGAAAGGATCGAGCGATGAACGCGCGGTCTCAGGTAGAACGCGAGGGACAGCCAATTCAACGACCCTGGTCCCAAGGGGTATATCGACCTGACGCAGCACGGTTTCGTATGGGAAGAGGGGGTCAATTTCCGGCTCATCTTCTTCGAACCCATAAGCTGGTTCTTCGTTTTTCTGGGGTTCGGTAGAGCTCTCATCATCAGAATCAACGATCATGATGGAGTCGTCGTTGCTCCGGTTGGTTTTCTCTTGCAGTTGGTCCTTAGAGGCTGACGGCTTCTTGTTTGTAAATGGTCTACCACCTCTCCAAATTACCTTCAACCCGTTTTCATAGCCATAGATTATAATGGATGAGCCATTAGGGGCGAGGACAGGGTAGCCCTTGGCGGTGTAGACGCGATGAGGGAGTTGGTAGCTACATGGAAAGAGTACTGTAAGTTTTGATCGTCTAGTTGGATAAAATGGAATCTTTTCACCTTAGTTGCAGGCCGTCATCTCTAGGCCGGGCCAAAGGCCTAGAGGGGAAGGATGGCATGGTGCTTAATATGATATGCGATCGAGATGTTTGTTGGACTGTAGAGCTTCCAAGGGCGAGCTCGAAGGAGTCCGCAAGGCAATATATGGGAAAAGTCAACTCTTAAGTTGGATAAAGCAATCAGGGGCAATATTAGATAAATTTGCAGCTCAAGTCTAGTCAAGCCAAAAGAATGACGGACTCAAAGTGGAGAAAAGATGAAGTTGTTGTGGTGTGTTGCGGAGTGAAAAAAGTAGCTGATTCAAGAAATGGTTCTGAAAGCTCCGCCGCGTCCAGCGCGTCACCCACTAGGCATTTTCCACGCTGCACGTTGAGTGTTGACACAGCGCCCGGTTTGACACCAGCTCACTTGTATTTGACAGTGCTGATGGGAAATGAACATGTACTCGCTCCTGGCTGCCATTGCCAGTGATTCTAGCCCGACATCTATTTATTCGCGCCGATAATGGCTACTGTCCGATCCCTTGGCCTCCACCAACCTTCGGCCATACCTTTTCTCGTTGCAGAGGGCTTACTACCCCCCGACCCGTCCAACGGTCACTATGCGTGGGCATCCACCGTCGATATAGGCCCAAATGGCCCGGTCGAGGATGAGATCGTCTGGACGAAAGGCTGTGTGGTCTGGTCTAGAGCTGGGGTTGTGCAGAGGGTGTACCGGCTGGATCTCGAAAAGGAGGAAGTCAGGCATGCGCTTCTGACAAATTTCTCAGTCGGCCAGATTAAAAGAGTTAATGGCAATGCTTCGCAAGCGACTAAGGAAGGCCTTTCCCGAACGAGCAATGACCCTGGTCGGAGTCGTGGATTACATGGTCAACATAATGGGGAAGAATCGAGACTGGAAGCCTCCGGCGTGACCTTAAATATACGTGGTAGAGGTGCCCAAGGAGTCTCTGACTCTGACTCGACCAGAGCGTTGGTTGTAGTCCTCAAGTCTCAAGCCCATATCTTCTTCCTAGCTGGAAACAGCCACGTCGTTCCGCTGCCCTTTGAGGTGGATTCAATATTCGCGACCCCGAAGGGTCTTTTATTTCAGAGAAAAATGTACGAGGAGGACGATAAGGACACGAGTCTCTGCCCAATGGCGCCTCCAAACTCATTTATGTCATCCTTGCCTACGACAGTGGACTTCCGTCCATCACAGTCTCTAGAAGTCCCTTCCAGCAAGGGAAAAAGGCCATCATTGACGGTATCTCCTGCTCCGGGCACTAGTTTGAGATCACCGCGTAAGCAGCCCGACTTACCTAGAGTGTTCTCCCTCATGGACCCGTATTCTGAGATGGGCCTTGTTGTGACGAACCAGACTTCTCGCTTTTTACAAAGTAGTGTCACCAGCAGACCTTCTGGGCTGGATGTTCTGGGTGCAGCGGATGAGATCATATATGTCTCCCCCAGGGATGAGCTCTTAGAGTCTAATAGGAATCTGATTAGCGGCCCTCTAATTTTCGTGGTGACCCTCAATGTTAATACCGGACTGTACACTATTTGGACAGCACGTTACAGGGAAGATGAAGCCAACCACTCGTCTAAAAAGAGAGGACGACGCGAGACAGGTGGTACCTGGTCAAAGCGACGTAGCTCACATTTTGGAATGGCAACGGGAACAACGACTCCTGGAGCTCGCCCATCCGCTGCTAGAGAGAGCTTTGGTCCTAGGGGCGATAACTGGAATACACCAGGTCTGTCTCATTCCCAGTACTCTACTGATGGAAAGCCAGATGAAGACGACCTTGCTTCTAAGTTAGACCAAGATTTTGGTGATATTGGAGTTCCCCTCAAGACTTCTCGACGGGTTAGCTCTCTACTTGCTCGAGCCGATCTTGCAACTGGCCAGGATAGGATTACCTTTTCAGACCTTGCTACAGGAAGTCAATCGAGTTCCATGCCGCATGGAAACCTCAGACAGTCAATAGGTGCTGCAAGCAGTCTCGGAAGCTTCGGCTTCAATCCAAGATCTTCTCTACCGCCAGGAAATGGCTCGGTTTATAGTACCACTACCAGCTTCGCGGATGCTCCCGTTGACAGGCTTCTGGAGGAGCTTAACAGTGAAAGTTTATTTGAAGGGCTTGATAATATGGATCTTAAGGAATCCGCATCAGGCCTTCCGGAGGAAGTTCTATTGTCAAAAGTTGAGAGCTTTTCCTCTAAGTTCTCAGAAAACTTCCAGGCCTCAGTCAAGTCAAAGTCATCCCGAAAGTCGAAAATTATTACAGTGTGCCCCTTAGAAGGTGCGAGCTCGCAGAACGGAAACTCGGCGGCTTTAGCTCTTTGTGTTGTTGAACAGGCGGCAAAATCCATGACTGTTGTAAATCTACGAGCGGACAGGGTCTCTATTCCAAAGAAAGATTCGGTATTCTCTAAGAGAATGAGGAAAAGGAAAACCCCTGATGAGCGTTCGCTACTCGTCCAGGCGACTAGCGTACAGCACTTCTCGGGCATATGTGATGCTTGTAAGATCACTGATGGAGAGATCTCACGGATCATGACCTTGAGCATGGCAGATGACGGACAGCATGAGCTGCTTTTACAAACCCCCTGGAGCAGACCAATCGCTGTTGATGTGCCGAAAAAACTTACGTTATATGAGCCGTACGGGATTTCTGCTACTACGTCTGTAAACCGCCCAAGAGAGAGCGGTATGAATAGGCTTATGACTGATTCTTTCATAATCACCGGCCTAGATCACGCTACCATTCGAGGGAGAGTTGACTTGATTGACTCTGAGAAGCGGAAGCATAGGCTACAAATCCAGATGGAACCTAGTAATGAGCTTGTGAAGAATGTCTTCAGAATCTGTCGATTTGTGTTGCCGGACTCAGAGAAAGCCGGTGACGGAATATTAACGGCCTGGTGGGAAACAATTAAATGGCTTCGCGAAAGGGAAACTACCGAAAGTGACCTCGAATGGACCGCGATGGTAGTGGTATTGTTCGCCATGGCAATTCCTTTCATCGACAGTGACCACTCGCGGATGCCTGCACAGCGCACACTTAGAAAGAAAGCCCTGTTACGCTCAAGTAGCGGAAGCCACGTAGACTTGGAGAGCTGGGAAACGATGTTAGACCAAGAGTCAGGATCCGCCGGTGTTGTGCCATCATGGAGAAACAACAGCGCTTGGGGGTGGATCGTCGATGAAGATGCTGAAGAAGAACGCAATGTTCCCTCCAGGAGGAAGTCTGTGAAGGTTGAGCAGACAGGTTCCAGCCGGTTAACACACCGCAAGAACTCCTACTTGCTACGATGTGCAGCTTTGACTCGCGAATTCTTGCAGACCCCCAGGGGTATTGCGGCTGTAGGCTCAGATGGCCATCTTCCAACAGCGCTCTCTTATAGTCAAAGCCTACGACAGACCGCTCTGTGCACGATACTTGTCGGACTACATCTTCTTCGAGAAGAGCAAAAGTTGTCGATCTGCGAAAGTGAGGAGTCCCGCAAAGCCTCGGGCCTCCTCGCTCCGGTCTTAGCCCAAATCGGAGGGTGGTTAGGATGGAAATCCTGGACTTGGTCTGAACATGCCTATTATGGGTTGGAGATTGCCAGCATCAATCGCTGGCAGTTCGAAGATACGCGGATTTCAATGCTGGATGTACCCCAGGAGCAATTTACGCCCCCTTCAGTCTTCAGCTACCTGGAGACTGGATGGCGTCAGTCCTCTTCTCCCTTTTTCACTCTGCTAAATCTGGTAACGGGATCAGAATACACTCTGAGGAAAGGGAGGATGTGGCAAGAATGCTTTATGCTCACGCCAAGGACATTGGCATTGGACGGTTTCCTCTCCGAAGTACATAACATCTCAACACCTCTAGATCGGATAAAGCTTCTTCACCGCTGGGGTTTCACGAGAAGTATTATTGAGACATTTCCAGAGGGCGTCAGTACACCTTTGTACGAAGCTATTATGCGATGTCAAATGCATGCCTCAACGTCTTGGAGCTCGACGCTTCTAGAATTGGTAGATCGTGAAGATCTCAGCATATCGATGCGTACTCATAACCCATGCACTCCATCTGCATGGCAGCCTGCCGTGTCACATGAAGCGATGCGCGACGTTCACCATATCGGTGTTTCTGCCTTGGACATCGACGCAATCAACTCTTTCGAAGCATCTGCCGAGGCGGATAGATTCTCTGTGACCAAACTGATCTTCCGCGAGGACAAACGGTTTATTGAAGCTGCTAGACTGTTGAATCAATCCAAAGCTCCTGTAGCAGAATGTGTCCCGGAGCCCGATTGGAACGATTCGGATTTACTAGAGGCACAGAAAGAAGTGGTTCAACTTGTTACGCTTCGAACGTTATCCATACCTACAGGGCGAGCTATGCTAGCATTCAGTGGGCGGTTACCTTTGTTAACTGAGAAGCTCCCAATTCCTTCTTTCTCGCTTCAGTGTGTCATGAAACCATCGAATGTAACGATAAGTGCGGATCGGACCTCTTTTAGTGAAGAGAAGGTTTGCTGGGCTTTCTTCCATAATGGTGTTTCTACGGGTCTCGCAATATCCAAGAATTCCAAGGGTATCGATACCTCGTGGATTCTTTTCAACAAGCCGCAGGAGCTTACAAATCGGCACGCTGGCTTCTTGTTGGCCCTGGGTCTCAATGGGCACCTAAAGTCTTTAGCGAAGTGGGTAGCTTTTAAGTACTTGACACCCAAGCATACAATGACCTCTATAGGTCTATTACTGGGTTTATCAGCATCGTACCTGGGCACGATGGACACGTTAATCACGCGTCTATTGTCTGTTCATGTGACGAGAATGCTTCCTCTTGGTGCTGCCGAGCTGAACCTGTCGCCGCTAACCCAAACGGCGGGTATCATGGGGATTGGCTTACTGTATTGTGGCTCCCAGCACCGAAGAATGAGCGAAGTGATGTTATCCGAGATTGAGAACGTGGATCAGGAGGAAAGCTCCGCGGGGCGAGAGGATTTGCGTGACGAAGGGTACCGCTTAGCTGCCGGATTCGCGCTCGGGTTTATAAACCTAGCAAAGGGAAAAGATTTACGAGGAATGCGAGACATGCATATTGTAGAAAGACTATTAGCTGTGGCGGTTGGGACGAAGAACGTTGACTTGGCGCATGTTCTTGACCGGGCCACTGCCGGTGCAACGATCGCCCTGGCGATTATATTCATGAAGACGAATGACGAAACTCTGGCCCAGAAGATCAATATTCCTGACACAACAGTACGCTACGACTATGTCCGGCCAGATTTGTTCCTGCTCCGTACACTTGCCAGACATGTCATTATGTGGGACAATATCCAGCCTAGTGACGAATGGTTCGTTCAAAGCCTTCCAGGGATCTACCGCCGCCGATACCGTCTGACGGGCGTTCGTCGACTGAAAAGCGAAGATATGCCGTTTTTCAACATCATTGCCGGTCTTTGCTTTACGCTTGGGCTCCGCTATGCTGGTTCTGCCCAGACGACGGTGCGTGATATTCTACTCTCATATCTTGACCAGTTTATCCGCATCTGCAGACTTCCCGCTGTTAACTACGACGGGAAACTTTCAAGGAATTCCGTCCGCCACTGCCAGGACGTTGTGGCCCTCTCGGCGGCAACGGTAATGGCAGGAACGGGGGACCTGGCATTGTTTCGGCGCTTACGCTCCCTGCATGGGCGTGTCGATACTGATACACCATATGGTAGTCATATGGCAGCACATATGGCGATCGGGTTACTTTTCTTGGGAGGAGGCAGTTATACACTCGGTACATCAGACCTGGCCATAGCGTCGCTCATCTGTTCTCTATACCCGGTCTTTCCGACATCAGTGCTTGACAACAAATGTCACTTGCAAGCATTCCGGCATTTATGGGTTCTCGCGGCCGAGCCGCGCTGCTTCGTGCCGCGTGACATAGATACTGGCCGACCCATATCCATGCCGATTATAGTGACAAACATTGGCGGCAGTACCCGGAAGATTACCGCGCCCTGCCTCCTCCCCGAACTTGGGTCTGTCGCTAAGGTGGAAGTACGCAGTACCGATTACTGGCCCCTGGTTCTAGACTTTACACTTAACTCTGCTCTCCGAGAGAAATTCCGACACGGTGACCAGTCAGTGTATCTACGACGGAAAACGTCTTATAACCCAACCGGCTCGTCTGCCTTTGTTTCGACATTATCAGGGCTCAGTGAAGCACAGGACGTCCTTCCCTCGTCTACATCCGCGTCAAACCATGGCAAGGGACTACCACCGGCGGCATGGCCGAACATCGCTACACTACTCTCTGGCACTACCCCTCCCACTCCTCCGTCCCCTCCGTCGCAGAGTATATGGGAATGGGTATTTAACCTCAAGTCGCTGCAGGGACTAGATGTGCGAGAAAAGGCACTTGTATTACCATCATCATTCCCCGCACACACACGCACCCCAAGCACCAACGTCATTTCATATGCACCATGGTTACGGCAGTCGGCGGTTGACAGCAAGCTTGTGGTTGAGAACATTGTGCAGAATCTTGCACAAATTTATCCTGACGAGATTCGCGACCGCTTATGGCAACTGCGGCTTCTGTTCAATTGGGTCGACTCTTCCTCCGACAAACGGGTACAGGAAATCGAAGAAGCTGAAACATCAGATGATGCAGTCCCAAGGATATCTGGCCAATCGCAGGGACTTTGGCTACGGCAGGATTTCGTGGAAGAGGCGCGCTGGAAGGTCTGGGGCGCTCAAACTGGTGATTATGCTTAATGCAGTATGCTCTGTAATGCTTGGTTATGGTTTTATGCATGATATGATTCTGGGCCTGAATAGTTGTAGAAGTCGGCTCTCTCCTTGTCTTTTCTGTTTACCCCATTTACGTTATTGCTTCTCATCAGGGTCGATATTTCTTTATACCGTCTCGTCAGGAGTACTATAGATTACAGTATCAGCCATAAGACCACCGAGCGTCATGCCCGGGTCAATCCAATTATTTTTGTTCATTATGTCTTCATATCTTGAGTCATTGTGTGCCGGTGCAGCTACACATGTTGCCATTCCTCCGCCTCTTTTGTCCTAAGTGTAAAGAAAAGAAACGAAAAAGGGTTATTTCCTTTCAATCCCTCCCCTTTCCCGTGAAGATAACAAAGAGGCTATTGAGACCTAACGGCCCCTTCTTTTAAAACCCCTCGATCTCCAGCACCGCCCATCTGCCAAAGCCATACGCCCTCGACAGCCCATGCAGTAGCACTGGCATGATGACCAATGCCTCCCTTAGACCTCGCCAGATCCTGTCCCTGTTTCTCTGTTGCGTTCTCCTTGTCTGAGCGAGTTGGACCAGTTGACGTACCATCAGCTTCAGCTAGCATGCCGGTGACTACACCCTCGCGTTCAATGACAGACCACAATCCCTCTACCAATGTACTCCCGCGTTCTCCAAACTGACCTTTCCCGAGACGGAAGAGGATACGACCTAGAACCTGCCAGACAATACACCGTTGAGCAGGAAAGGAGGAGCGGCTAAGGATGGCTAGCTCGGGTATGGTATAACCAGCGGCGTGAGGGTCTTTACCATGATGGTGAAGACCTAAATTAGTCGGGAGAGCAAGCGATGTGGTAGGCGAGAGTAGCGTCCCGAGGAAGGAAAAGCGGAGCGCGGCGGGGTGGACGGCTTCTGCATTGCTGGCAGGATGGTAGGCGGATGTCGCATCTGGTGCATCCGAGTCTGCGGAAGGCGGCTGAAGCCAGGACAAAGCGGACGGGTCGTGGGTGATGTTGGGAAAATAGTGGGCTTGAAGGTCAGATAAAAACGACGTGGATGATGGGTCAAGGTTTGGCATGGGATTCAACTGTGAGGGCGGAGTGGGGAAATGAACGGAGCTGGGAAGAGGGGATTCAGAGACAGGTCGGAGATCATCAGGCATTTGCGCAGGGGGAAGGTCATCTCGATGAGTTTGTTCGTCCCGAGAGGTTGAAGTCTTGGATTCGGAAATAGACTCGAGCGGAGGAGCTGCTGCTTCGGCGGGGTCAACCTGATGTTTAATGGATATAGATGGGTTCGACCGAGTGTCAGTCTTGGACTCCTCGGAGTCAATACGGGCTCTGCGAAGGAATCGTTCTAGTAACGAGGGATCTATTGATGCCATGAGCTCCTCTCGTTCTTGTTGGATCTGATCATGCGACATGGACGCTAACTGCCGACGGTTTTCATCGTCGATCATCCTTTTTTCGTCATTCTGACCAGCAATTGCAGAGGCTGAATTGGAAGAGGCTTCTCGACGTTGTTTAAAGGCGGACTGCTTCACGCGACGACGATGAGCCGGAAATCCAGCTGCAGCAGGTTTGGGTGGAGCTGGAGCGGCGGCGGGTGAGCGTTCGCGGATTTCGCCGATCAGACCAGGAAGGGAGATGGAGGAAGCAGTGGGTGCAGAAGAGGACTGATCATCATCAGAATCTAGATCAACAACAAATCTTTCACCGCGAAATGCCATGGTCACGTTGATGAAGATGGAAGGCTTGATTGATTACCGGAGATAAAGAAAAAGCATCGAACTAAAATTATATCAGAACTGCATGAAGGATGAGTCAGCATGCGGCTCAAAAGCTAAATGATATGGCGCTAGACCTCTCCAGGGATAGCGTATCACCTGATAGCCTTTCCGGATTGGGGAACGCACGTCCGATCATCTGATTTGAATCTGGAGTATAAGTTCAAGAAGATCCATCAATATCTCATCAAATCTCTCTTAGCGGTTCGATCCGAGAGGGTTATATCCCTATATTATTGTTATGGGGGTGGTATTTACTACAAACTTTACAATTGAACCACATGGTTATATTTTTATATTTAGATATAGAGAGAAAAAGAGAGCGAGGGAAATACCTATAAAGAACCTATCCTATCCCATAGAGTTCGGGTTGATTCTGCCACCCGTATCATAATTAATTAAAAATAAAATAAATAAATAAAAAGGACCAAGGTTGAATCAGAGGAACATCAGACCCCAAAAGTGCATCAACAGGTCAGAATCCTCCTCCTCCTCTTCCTCTTCCTCTTCCTCCTTTCTACCTTTCTCATCCCTTTATCTCATCTTTTGTTCCCATCCGGTGAAACCAAACCAGTTCAAGGTATTGATTGATCTATACTTCTTCCTCCTGTATATTGAAATTTCTCTTTGATTATTTCCTTTCCCTCATTTCCTATTTTTGGGTCTTTATCCCCCTCCCCTCCCCTTCATACCCTATTAAGGATCTCTTGACTTTTATCCGTTCGTCTCTCTCTGCCCGAGAAGAAGAACAAGAGTCTCTCTCCCCTTTTCCCTTCTCGTTTCTTTTCGTGTTCCTCTCTCTCCCATTTTACCAAAACCCTCCATCGTATTTTTCTTGTGTTTCGCCATCACCATTTCTCTCCGTCCATTTTCATTAATCACCTTCATTTTATCCCATATTTCTATATCACATTCCCCAACTGATTCGCATTTTCCGTGTCTTGTACTTTATTTTTCTTTTTTCTTTTCTTTTCTTTTCTTTTTTTTATCTATCTATATATTTATTTATTTTTACCTTTTTTCTTCATTTCTTTTACATCGACAAAAGAGGAACAAGAAAATTGATTTATTGACATCTAGATTCCCAACCCAGTTCAAGATTCTCCGACTACGCCGTTTGCTTCATCCTTGAGACTTCTCCTCTCGATGCTATCTCTCTAAATTTTCTCTACATCATGTCCACCGAGCCGGCCATACGGACGGCTCAGGACGATCTCGAGTCGCGCACCTCCATCGACCAAACTCCCCGCGAAACTCGTCCTAGACGGTCGCGTCGCAAGAAGGACGAGGGACAGGACGCTGGGCGAAAGGACACTCCTAAACCTAACAAGTCAAAGACTAAAGAAAAGGAGAAAGAAAAAGAACCAGAGACGGGGAGGCAGAACGATAAGGAATTAGACAAAGAAAATCATAAGGATAAGGAGAGCAGGGATAAAGAGCAGGATCCGAAAGAGTCGAAACGCGGCAGTCGTCGCCAGAGGGACAAATCGTCATCCACGTCGGTCAATCCTTCCAATTTCTCTTCTACTCACGCTCGAAAGAAGCCTAAGTTGGAAGCAACGCCGCCGGATCAAAGTCCCAGTGTACCGGCGGCTTCTGCAGCTACAGCAACTTCCACTCCAGCGACGACTACTGTCACGACTACTACTGTTACGACCGCTGTTCCTGCTCCTACTCCTAGTGTCGCCCCAGCTGCAGCTGCAGCTGCAGCTCCAGCTTCAGCTCCAGTCCAAGTTCCAAGCACCCCCGCTGCTAGCCCTCCGGCGTCGTCAGGCTCTATTCACCTTCTCCAGTCTCACTTGCACCAGCAACATCGTTCTCCATTGCACCCGTCCCCCTCACTGCCACCCTCATCTCATCCCACTCCGCCCCCCGCGGCCTTAGGTCATCCTTCATCTTACCCGACGATGGCTCCCGCAGGACCTCCGCGGCCGCAATCCCAGCCACCACCTCCCCCACCGACTAGGACCAGCGGTCAGAATTTCGACCCCATTCGGTCCGCCTTCGATACAGCTTCCCCAGCCCCAACACCGGGGACGACATCGACCTTCAGTCCTCCGGCGCGCCCTCTGTCTCCACGCCCAACATTCCGCGCTAGCGCTTCACCTGCTATAGCCAGCATAATTGATCCTCCCACAACTACATCCCCATCCGCCTATGCTCCGCGTCCATATGCTTCTCCGAGCCATGGCGCATCCATCTACTCCCCTTCCCCTGCGGCTACGCCAGTCATCGCTCCCACGCCGCATCCGCCTCCTCAGCCGATCTCGCCATACGCCCATCGATCGCCCTATCCCCCCCCTTCACAATTACAGCCATCGCACGATTCGCAGTCACCGGCTCAATCTTCGTCACAAGGCCCGCCGCAACCCCCACCACCACGTCTATCAGCAGCACCTGAGCCTCCGGCGCCTACACCGACAAATAATCATCGCGCGCCTTCACCCGGGCCTACCCCAATGGACGTAGATACGGATCAGCATGCGGGCCTCAAAGCACCAAAAAAGGATACCAAAGCTCCCCCCACTGCGCCTCCATCAAACGCTGCGTCACCAAAGCCCTCTCGTGCGACCAAGGAGCCACCGCCCCCATTGCCTCAAGGCTCAGGACTGATCTCCAATGCTTTGTTTGGTGTGGGTGACTCCGCATCAACCAGCGATTCCGATTCTAGGCGAACGCCCAGTATTATAATACACATTCCATTGCAAGGGACCGGCAACAGGATTGTCAATTTTGCGCGCTTGGCCGAAGAACAATACGGCTTTGCCGCTTTACATCCTCGCCTTGCAGCTCACAAGGAACGACTCGCCCGTGTAGCCGCAGCGGGTGCTGCACTAGAACGAAATGATAAGTCCGGTCGGGGACTCTCAGCCGGGGAGAGTGCTGATGAAGATCTCAGTCTCGAAGTTGAGCGTGATAGTGACTTGGATGGAGACAGTGCGTTGGGCGGTGCAGCAGCTCGCACAAATGGGCCTGAGGCTGCAGATGGGAAAAAGAAGCGTCGCAAGAAGAAGATGGAAGAATATGACCGGGATGATCCGTTTGTCGACGATAGCGAGCTGGCTTGGCAGGAACAGGCCGCGGCCAGCAAGGACGGCTTCTTCGTATATAGTGGTCCTCTGGTGCCTGAGGGCGAAAAGGTACAAGTAGAACGGTGAGTTATCGCTTATGGTATATTCGTTCGACCCCAACCACTAACTCTTTGATTTAGCGCGGATGGTACAATAAAACGTGGCCGGGGGAGGGGTCGCGGCGGTCGCAGCCGAGGACCTCAGTCCGCTTCCCATCAAGCGCCACTAGCAGCTGCCGTCCCTATCTCCCAAGAAACCGGCCTCCCTGTACGAGGTCCCGGATCCCGGGGTGGTAGTACTACTCGTCGTCCGCGTACAAAGCCCAAGGCGGAGCAGGACAAATCAGGTGGCACATCCTCAACATCTCAGGGGCGAGGAGGCGGCACCGCTGGCCGGGGAGGCTCGGCAAGCACTCGAGGAGGGAAATCAACATCAATGGTGGAATTGGCACCGCGCCCCAACTTGGCACCTACGCCCCCGGGACCCAGCCCGGTAGCAGGTTCTGAACTGGCGACTAAATAAAAAGTGGGCTTTAATCACTCTTCTCCTTTCTCCACGAAGTACGAACCATTGTCTAGGTATCCGGTTATCTGGTTTATTGCTTTCTTTGGCGTCACTGGACCTGGGTACAGAGGGATGATGAAAGGTTTATTGTAGAACGGTTGCTTCTGCTGCGAGGCTATTACTGTGCTTCTATTCGGTATTACATGCCTGTTATGTGTTTCTATCAGTGTGATTTCTAAGCTTTCTTTGTTCTCTTCCAAACTTCTTCATGGTTGGATGGTGTTTCTCCATTTCTGCATCATCTGGGGTGGCATCTTTTCCCTTTATAATATCTCGTTTACAAGTCTGCCGCTCAATATGAGGCGAAACAAATATGTTCCTTTTCCTGAAGGAAGCCCGAAGGAAGGGTCGGTTCGATTTTGACTACATATTAGGTAGACATGTGGCATCTGGTCAAGGATTATGCAAGATCGTGTCCAGCCATGAGGCTCTACCCATTCTTTGGATTGGAGTATTTCATTGCAAGGAAGCGCAAGTATTTTTTTTTTGTTTTGGTAAAAGTCCCGACCCCAGGCTAAATGGCCCCGACGCCCATAGTGTGTTCTCGCCACAAAAGAGACGACGGTTGCTGTACATACACACAGGTGACACATGCAAGATCCAATGAGCTTTGTTCCTTGCATCAACGGAGTATTTGCTGAATTGTCAAAGGATGAGACAAACAACACAGATGCAAGAGTGCCAGCTCGACATCCAGACAGAAATCAATAACAAGAGTAATTGTACGTCGACATTAACTAGGAAAAAGGCATTGCTATCAAAACATATGCGACCAGCTCAGGAGGGAAAATAATGGACAGAATGGAAAAGGGAAAAGGTATAGACTCAGATAATGCCAATGAACGAATATACGCCTTGCTGATGCAAAAATCATAAGCAATATGGTCAAGCAAGCGGTCATTTGGGAGTTCGTCGTCTAAATAGTTCAACATTGAAACGTCAATGGAATTATTGACAACGAGACAAAGAGAAAGAAAAGGGTTGGGTTATTTTCAATGACAGTTGATTGAAGAAGGCCAATTTCCCGATTAAAGATGCGAGTCGATCGACTGGTCCTGCTTGCAAAGAAGTCTATGATACGATCTAACTCATCCGAGAAACCAACTGTGCACAGCTTCTGTTGTGTGGTAATAATGCACTTAATTTACTTAGCGTTGCCATGGTGCTCCCGGTACCGGAGCCGGTGGTAAGGGCCCACTGGGAGGAGGAGCTGCGCGAACAGGCATAGCTGATGTCTGAAGTGGCATTCTCGATTTCATGTTGTGCGAGCTCGCTGAGCGAGATGCGATGTGCTGACGAGAGGGTGGCTCCAGGGCTAACACAGGGTCTCCCAAGTGCGCACGAGAGGGGCGGCGTCCCGATCGATAATCATCATCCTTGGTTTCCAAAGAAAGATGCTCGAGTGAAATCGCGGGTGGAGATCTAGTCGACCGACTGGGGCGAGGAGATGGGTTCGGCGGTACGTGATAATGCCGGCTATGGGAAGACATTTCATTGACCATATTCACGGGGATCTCTCCAGACGTTGGCGTGTAATGTGGTGTGCGAGACGATTTGCTTGCTGCTGGCTTTGGAGCGGGGCTACGGCGCGGTGATTCTTCTTTCTCGTCCTTGAGAGACTTCGGCGGCGGAGGAGCTAGATAAGACTTTCGGTTATGTCGCTCCATCATGCTAATCGCCCATTCTTGAAGATCAACTGGTGTACGTTTGGCAGCCTGAAGGAACGCATCCTTGTCCTATTCTCGGAGTCAGCACATTTGACTTCTATGTAAACGCACAGCATAAAGCGGTTATTACATATAATTCTCGGGGTGTTGGCCGTTCTTCGGATTTTTTAAGGAGGCATTTGGCCACAAACTCGTGTAGGATAGGAGGGAAAGCATCGCTCTTTGGAAGCTTCGGAGCGGGTTCATGGACAATCTGTTGCAAAAGGTCCAAGATACCCATAGGGCCAGCACTAGCTCGGTCTCCTGCCGAAGAATCTGAGGTATCGAAGGGAAATCGACCCACAGCCAATTCCATGACCGTCAAGCCTACACTCCAAACATCTGAACGGACAGTATACGCGCCGCCTTGAATGCGCTCTGGGGCCATGTATGTCGAAGTGCCAACAAAGGTGTCAGCGATCGAATTGACTGTCTCAGTAGCGACGCCGAAATCGCAAAGTTTGATGTTTCCCCGCGAATTAACGAGGATGTTGGAAGGTTTAATATCGCGGTGCATAATGCGATGCGCTTCATAGAGATACACAAGACCAGCCAGTATTGACTCTGTGATCTTGCCTAGGACATCCACTCGGACAGGACCGAAGTCTTTCGATATACGATCAAGAGAGCTAACGAGGAAAGTAGTTAGGTACTTGACCTTCACATAGGTATCTGCGAAAACTCTTCTGCACTCACCCGCAGTCCATGTATTCCATACACAGAACAATGTCCCTGGCTTCATTTTGGAATGCTCCATAGAAGGTCACGATATTCGGGGAGTTGCAGTCGTGGCCAACTTGAAGCTCTCGCAGTATCTGTTTTCGAACATTCTCTTTGGCATCGACACGGATAATCTATGATTTCATCAGCGGGTCCCCGCAACTCTTGACATAATGATTCACACCTTTCTGGCCATGACAACTTTAGTAGAAGCATGCATGACCTTGGAGACTGTACCGCCATTACCCGCCCCTAGTTCTTTTAAGGTAATCAAATCCTCACTGCGAAGATCAAGGCGGAACTCTAGCCCGATCTCCAGCGTATCAGTGCGGTTGCTGTCGGTATTTCCAATCGCACCGGGAACTTGGGCATCGCCATCGGACGGGTTGGAGAGGGGTTTGGGTGCTGCGTTCAAAGCGAGACCTTTGACATTTTTGCGTTTCAGCGTTCGAGCTTTAAATTGGTCGGCCATGGTTGGACGACAGAGTTACTCTGCCGCAATCACTGAAAGATGAATTGAGAGAAAGGGAATGAATGATTGTGAGAGCGGCTCTTGTCGATTGTCGGACTTAATCCTCGAATGTAGCTGCAAGGTCAGACTGCTCGTGGATGACGAGAAGTAATTAATGACTATTCAGTGAAAATGTGAAACTGGAAAGAATAAAAAAAAAAAAAAAAAAAGAACTGGTATATTGGCACTGAGGTGTGGACAAGCGCCGGTGTTTTTCAAGGCAGACAAGGTGGGGGATTCGACGTCGGTCTATACTAGGCTCGATTCACTATCTCGACCCTGTGGATAATGTTGCAGGTAGAATAATGGTCTCCAAATATTTTTGAAGAATAGAAGAAAGGGATATTTCAAAAAGAAAAAAGAAAAGAAAAAAAGAAAAAAAGGTCCTGCATGAAACGCCCAACTGAAGCGCTGACTATACGTTGGGAGTTTCTGTTCGGGTGGAAGAAGACGGTGTTAGAAAGTGAGTCTGGATCCCCACCAGGAACAAGCGCGCGGGTCTCACTCCGGACAAAGAGGAAACCCTACGTACTTGATACTAAGTACGGAATATGTGTATTAAAGGTAAGTGTGTACTAATACGAGGAGGGACCCCCTTGCCAGAAGAAATTAAAGTTAAAAAGAAAAAAGAAAAGAAGAAAAAGGATGCGAGACGAATTTGTAGGAATACACAGTCCAATTATAAATAAGTTGCTTATTTCATTGATCAATGCCAAATACCTATGGTATCTTTGATTTTCCTGCGTTCCCATTTACCTGAAGCTGCGGGCCCCTTTATTTCTAGCCATTCTACGCAACCCCATCGTGGACGCTGATATCCAATGCACGTTCGTTAGTGCCCTAAGTATATATCCAGTTAGCCTACGTCTTAACATTAATCCCATATCCTATTTTGTCTCCCAGTTTAACGTAAAACCCCAGGGTGCGGGGCCACTATTCATCGGCTCAAGAAGCATTATAGGACAAAGAAGACGCAATGGCAAGACAGTACTTACATGTTATTACATGCCTGTAATTGTCTCGAGATGAATTAAGTAGTACTTCCTTCTCAACTGGATATCAACTCCAATTCTTTATCCTTATAAGTCACTACCCTAGGTAAACGGGATCACATGATCTCTTCACTTTCATCCAACACACGTGATATAGCAGTCCAGCCACATATAGCTCCGCCGGGCGGTGAAGCTTTGCCTGCGCCACAGATCCTCTTTGCTCGCCGACAACCCCCAATTTGATTCAGTCAGTCTTCAAGCATCATTAATACCCACAATTCGTTGAAATACATTGGACCGGACTTTCTGTGGTGCCGTCTTTAGTGGCGGCTGTTCTACCTGTTCTTGTCTTGAGATCCCCTTCCATCTTCTTTCCGAAACACTCATCATCTTTCTCCCTGCACATCGAAGCGTGCCCTTCACGACAAATACAAGATGAGCGCCCGCGACCTTGTCGAGGGAGAAGCCATGCTGGATGATGAGGAGAATGAAGAGGAGTTGGCCGATGATTATGATGGTGAAGGCGAAACTCATCAAGGTGCTGGCACTGCGAATCACTACGACTCAAGTGAGGAGGACGATGATGATGATGACGATGAGGAGGCCGCTCGTGCAGTAGGTCCCCAGCTTGAGGAGGCGCATTCACCCCGAGCCATAACTGAATAACTTCACGACAGGTCCGGGAAGGTTTTATTGTCGATGAAGATGAAGAACTTGAAGACCGCGCGGAGCGCCGGCGGGAGAAGAGGAAGCGACGCAGGGAAGAACGCGAGCGTGAAGATGAGCATCTAGATGAGGAAGACTTGGAACTTATCGGAGAACTCAACCCGTCACTTCAAGCCCCGGTTGCTGCAGAGGTATGTCGAAATTCCGGCCGTCTATATGCCGGTTAAACTACGCATGTGATAGAGTACATCAGGCTGATTCAAACTCCGATCCTATTAGTCTAAATTCAAGCGCTTGAAAAGAGGACACAAAGATCGTGACCTTCGACAGCCTTCTCAAGGTATCGATGACATCTTTAACTCCGACGAAGAAGAGGAAGCTGCAGGCGACTATGGAAGGCCTGGGCATAGGAGGCATATGCACGATGAGATGGACGACTTCATCGAGGAGGACGTTTTCTCGGATGAGGAGCTACAGAGAGAACGAGAGGACCTAGAGATTGCGCGTCCCGCAAAGAAGGGCATGACCGGTTTAGGAGCTACTGATGCTGCTGGGTTAGATGAAAACGCCTTAGAGGATATGCGCGCGGCCTTCGGGGATGGCAACGAATACTTGTTTGCTCTGGAGATGGAGGATCAGGAGGAAGAGCAGGAGGAAGTCGAAGAGAAACACTTGGATCTCAAGGATGTCTTTGAGCCATCTCAGTTGGCGGAGAAGATGTTAACGGAAGAGGATAATCAGATCCGTCTGTTGGATGAACCAGAAAGACATCAGATTGCCCGGAAGCCGTATCGCAACGTTGTCCTCACCGAGGAGCAGTTTCGAGAAGAGGCCGCCTGGATCTCTAACCTCATGCTCCTCAAGAAGCGCATTGAACCGGAGCTGCGCGAACCTTTTCAACGATCTGTGGCCAAGGTGCTTGAGTTCTTAGTGACAGATGATTGGGAAGTCCCGTTCATCTTCCAGCATCGGAAGGACTACATGATACATGCTGTTAAAGCTCCTGCTGAGGGTGCGGGGGAAGATGGTGATGCATCTCAATATACGATACGAGCGGAGAAGCTCTTAAACATGACGGACCTCTGGGACATATTTGACCATGATCTCAAGTTCAAGGCTCTGGTAGAGAAACGAAATACGATACAGAAAACATATGATAATTTGCAGAGCCTATTCAACGTGAGTGACTCTGTTGTGGAGGAGATGCTCCCAGCAGCTGTCACCATGGAGGAGCTTCAAGATGTGCAGGATTACATTCACTTCCAGTATGCGTCTCAGCTGCGGGACATGACTCTCATGAACAGCGATGCCAACGGAGAAACGCACCGGCGAAAGGCGTCAAGCAAGACCTTTTTCGAGCGTGTCCGAAATGGTAAGGCATACGGCTTGGTGCGTGCATTCGGCATTACAGCAGATGCTTTTGCGCAAAATGCTTTGAAGGAAGGTCGTCGCCAGTACACGGAAGACCCAGCGGAGAGGCCGGAGGAGATGGCCGACGGATTTGTGGATAATGATTTCTCCAATGCATCGCATGTTATTAAAGCTGCCAAGAGCTTGTTCGCTGAGGAAATCGTGATGAGCCCTAAAATGCGGAAGGTGATTCGCCAGGCGTACTACATGAATGGCGCTGTCGACTGCTTCCGGACGGAGAAGGGCCTCCGTAGAATCGACGAGCAGCACCCCTACTACGAGTTCAAATACCTTCGAAACCAGCAGCTCAGTGACATTGCCCGCCGACCGGAGCTGTATCTTCGCATGCTTAAGGCCGAGGAAGAGGGCTTGGTGGAAGTCAAGGTCCGCTTCGAGAACTTTGACCAGTTCCGCCAACGTCTGTATCCCGATATTGAATCCGATAACTATAGCGAAATCGCGGACGGCTGGAACCGCAGTCGTCGGGACGTCTTGGACATGGCTCTCGGTAAGTTGGAGCGATTGATTAACCGCAGCGTGAAGGAGAACATCCGCCAGGAATGTGAGAATCATGTGGCAAAGGAATGCCGAGAAACTTTCTCTCAGCGATTGGATCAAGCCCCTTATAAGCCTAAGGGAATGGTGCTGGGAACTGTTCCCCGCGTTTTGGCTTTGTCCACTGGGAGTGGCGTTGTGGGACGGGAACCTATACATTGGGCCTACATTGAAGAGGACGGCCGTGTGTTAGAGAATGGAAAGTTTGTGGATCTGTCAATCGGAGATCGTGATCGTAACATTTCAGATGGCAAGGATGTTGAGGCCTTTGTGGAGCTCGTGGACCGCCGCCGACCGGATGTCATTGGCGTCAGCGGCATGTCCCCCGAAACTCGTCGTTTATACAAACTCCTGGCTGAGGTTGTCGACAAAAAAGACCTACGCGGCGCTCCGTACACCGATGAGCATGACGAAGAGATCAGTGATCGCTTGGAAGTGATCATTGTGAACGACGAGGTGGCGCGTCTCTATCAGCATAGCGAACGGGCAAAGAAAGACCACCCCAGCTTTGCCCCTTTGACACATTACTGTGTTGCCCTAGCTAAGTACCTGCAGAGTCCCTTAAAGGAGTATGCTTCTCTAGGCCGGGACATCGTCTCTATCCAGTTCAAGCCGGGTCAGCAGCTGGTTAGCCAAGAGCTACTTCTAAAACAATTAGAAACAGCATTGGTGGATATGGTTAACCTTGTTGGTGTGGATATCAACGAAGCGGTTACGGATTCCTCGACGGCCAACCTTCTTCCTTACGTCTGTGGTCTTGGTCCTCGTAAGGCAGCTCATTTGCTCAAGATCGTCAACATGAACGGCGGCGTGGTGAACAATCGTGTAGAGCTTCTGGGTGTGAATGCGCAATATCCAGCAATGGGCGTCAAGGTCTGGAACAACTGTGCCAGCTTCCTGTACATCGATTTCGAGAACGTCGATCCGGATGCTGACCCACTGGACAACACACGAGTGCATCCCGAAGACTACGATATTGCTCGGAAAATGGCCGCCGATGCTTTGGAGCTGGATGAGGAAGATATCAAAGCGGAAACGGATGAGAATGGCACAGGCGCCATCGTGCGTAAACTGTTCCGTGAAGAAGCACAGGACCGAGTCAATGACCTGATTCTGGAGGAGTATGCGGAACAGCTGGAAAAGAATCTAAATCAGCGAAAACGCGCCACACTTGAAACAATTCGGGCAGAACTGCAACAACCGTATGAGGAACTGCGGAAGCAATATGTCTTCCTCAGTACGGACGATATCTTTACCATGCTCACGGGTGAGACATCGGACACTTTGGCCGAAGGCATGGTGGTGCCGATCTCCATTAAGCGTGTCTCTGATGACCACATTGATGGCAAATTGGATTGTGGCATTGACGCCCTCGTTCCTGAGTCAGAGCTTACCGACCGATATGATATACCAGTGCGGGCGCTATACTCACCGCATCAGACTGTGTCGGCCAAGATACTGTTCTTGAATCGTAAAAACTTCACATGCAACGTCTCTTTGCGGGAGGAGCAAGTCAGTCGCCCAGTGTCCAACGCCCAAGATCGCTTGCGCGGAGAATGGGATGAGCGACAAGAGCAACAGGATCGCGAGTCTCTGCAGGAGAAAACTCAAAGTGGGGGACGAACGATGCGAGTCATCAAGCACCCGTTGTTTAGGCCATTCAATTCGACCCAGGCGGAGGAATTTCTGGGCTCGCAAAGTCGGGGCGACGTGGTTATTCGGCCGTCGTCTAAGGGCCATGACCATCTGGCTGTGACGTGGAAGGTGGCCGATGGCATCTTCCAGCATATCGATGTACTGGAGTTGGACAAAGAAAACGAGTTTTCTGTTGGACGGACCTTGAAGGTTGGGGGACGTTATACCTACAGTGACCTGGATGATTTGATCTTCAACCATGTCAAAGCGATGGCCAAGAAGGTGGATGAAATGATGCTGCATGAGAAGTACCAGGACGGTACCAAGGATGCTACCTGTAAGTATCACGCCCTCCTTCTCCCCCCGTCTTTCCGTTCTTCCCCCCAATTCTTCTGCTACGTTTTCCTATTATTATTATTGTAATCATTCTTCTCTACTCTGCGAACAATCGACGACGTGGTCTATAGCTGATGAAACATGCAGACTCTTGGTTAGAGACTTATACAAAAGCTAACCCCAAACGATCGGCCTATGCTTTCTGTATTGATCCCAAACATGCCGGA
This sequence comes from Aspergillus tamarii, assembly GCA_030556085.1. NCBI lineage: Eukaryota > Fungi > Ascomycota > Eurotiomycetes > Eurotiales > Aspergillaceae > Aspergillus > Aspergillus tamarii. The sequence goes on along the minus strand of JARVTJ010000005.1, from coordinate 2,327,407 downwards.
TACTTTTTCCTCTGCTTTAAAGCCGGTGAAAACGCGCGACTACATAGTTGGCCGGTGAAGGTAATTCCTCAAGGCTACGAGCTCCAACGCAATCCATATCCTGACATGCGGGCGTTATGCAATGGATTCAAGTTATTATTTACCAACATGCAAGCAGGCAAACGGAGGTGAGGGTTGGAGGTGACTTGTTATACATTGGTTTTCCCCGCTGGATTTCTCCTGTATACTGTGTAATAAATATTCTTTATGAATTTGGATGGTGTTAAGGATTCTGAAATCCTTTTCTTTCTTTATTGTATTTTTCTTTTTGGAATTGCGGGCAGAAAAAGATGGAACATTTTATGCATTGAAACGATAACCCCCGTTCTTCTTGTTTAACAATTTATTTATTTATTTTCTTAGAAATTTCAGACGTATTGCATTGCATTGCATTGCTTGAATGTATGTACCTAGGGTCGTCGGCATCGGCATTTATTTGTTTTAAATGGACATGTGAACCTTCGGTGGTTCTCGGAGGCTCAACTGCTGCTACTCCGCACTCTCTTCTCGCTGACTCTCCTATCGGCTTGTTTGAAGAAACTCCTCGGACCCTTTCCCCTGAGACTCAGGGTTGGATTCCTTATTTATAGATCTTACCGTCTGCCTTACGGGGCAATTCAATGACCGGTCGGTGGAGAGTCAATCCATCCATCGCGCATTGAAGTCATTGTTTTGATTTGATTTAACGCATCCGACCCTTCCCCTCCACCAATCCCTTTTCTCATTTTCACCTTCACCTACTACTACTACTACTACTCCCCTTTCCCTTCAGCTTGGCGTTGGTCAAGTCAGATCACTCCCCTTCTCATTTTCACTAACGGGGTGATTGTCTACCTGGCGCCGTTGCCTACTTTGCGCAGCCATGGCGGCCATGGAGGAGTTGGAGATCCACAGCAAGGTAAGGGGGATGTGACAAAAGTGACGCACTTACGGGACCCTCGACTGACCAGTGATTGTGACTGTCTTTTCTCTTGGTTTTTCTAGTCCTACTTTGTTCGTTGGGTTAATGTTAAACCTGGTCATACTATCTCCTGGAGCATTCAGCCGCATAGGAAGTCTCTCAACTTTGGCATCTTCAAGCATCCGGGTCATTCGGCCGTCCTGGGATCCAACAATTTGCCCCCTGCCGATTCGCACAGCACGGACTCGAATGAAAACCTGCCAGCCACCGCTCTGAATACTAGCTCCCGACAAAATGCTTCCACGCCGATCATCGAACGACTAACGGGCATCGGATTAAGACAAATTCAATGGATTGGCAAATGTGAGGCTGACAAGATTGTCAAGGGCACCTATGACGTGCCTGGGAATGAGGGTGGAAATTACGCGCTCGTCTTTGACAATACCTTTTCCAAGCAAATCTCCAAGACTGTGACTCTCGTGCTACTTACCTACCCAACAGCCTTGTCTCCACAGTCGGCACCAGTACCCCACGCAGCGGTCCTACCGTCTCGTGGAACCGACTCCTCAGAATCTGGAAAGCCACTGGCTTCGCGGAGACGAGGAAACAGCTCTGCGAAGGTTCTACCACCATCCATCAACACCGATCCGGCCTCGGTTCACACCGGTATCTTACAGAAGCGGCGAAGGAAGCGTCACCAGGGCTGGGCGAGAAGATTCTTTTCTCTGGATTTCACATCATCTACATTGTCTTACTATCACGATCCGAATTCTTCCGCCTTACGCGGCTCCATCCCCTTGACCTTAGCTGCTGTCGCATGTAACGAGAACTCACGCGAGATTTCAATTGACTCGGGCACTGAGGTTTGGCACCTTAGGGCTAGCAATGATCAAGAATTCATCTCATGGAAGCGGGCTTTGGAACGAGCATCCTCCTCCAAGACCCCGGCAGCGGAAGAGAGCCACCCCGAGCCCCTGCTGCGCGTACCGTCACAGCGTGTTCTCACCAATGCTGCGGAAGAGCGGGAATGGGCGCAGGTTGAGAGCCTCGTGAGCAAGATATCTGGGTCCAGGGAGGCTGTACGCCGGTTAGCAAAAGACACGGATCCAAAGTACTTGGGCTACAGTGCGCCCGAGCGGCCTCGCGGTCGGTCACCAAGTCCACATCCAGAGGCAAATGGCGATGAGTCTATGGAGGCGCGTGAGAAGCGTTCTTTCTGGAAACGGAAAGCCAGTGGAAGTTCCCAACTGGGTGGAGTCAAACGCACGACGATGACACCCTCCTCCACGCAACTAGTGGTGCCAGGCCCATCCTCCGGAGACACTGCTTCGCTCTCAGGTGACCGTAAACCGAGCAGCATCACCAGCCACCCTGATCAGGTGGAAGAGATCCACGACCATCTTATGGCCGTGCTACGCGATCTAGACAATGCCGTTAGCGAATTCTCGACCCTGATTGCGGAAAGCAAACATCGACGACATCCACCAGGCCTGACAACTCAGTCGCGACTTAGCATGGAATCTGATGTGTCTCAGGAGTTCTTCGATGCTGTCGACGGGGGCAGTTCGTCTCCGTTGCTAAAAATAAAGGGTGATAGTGACGACGAAGGGGCAGATGACTTTAGCGATGCTACTGCCCGGCAGGCAGAGGATAAAGTTATGGTGGACGATGCGCCGTCGGACAGTGAGGATGAAGGCTCTGAGACTCCCACGCCTCAGGATGATCGATACGCCCCGCTGTTTCCTGCAAAACCTAAGTCACTCACTCCTTTACCGCTTAGCAAAGTTCCTCGTCGTTCGAACATTCCCGCTCCGACAGTCATGCCTCCCAGTTTGATCGGGTTTCTCCGCAAGAACGTCGGTAAAGACCTTTCCCAAATTTCGATGCCAGTGTCCTCCAACGAGCCGTTTTCCTTGTTACAACGTGCGGCCGAGGTAATGGAATATTCTATGCTTCTAGACCATGCCGCCAGTGCTTCTGATGCAGTTGAACGACTTCTATATGTGACTGCCTACGCACTCTCCTCATTGTCCTGCAACCGGGTCAAGGAGCGGTCAATCCGGAAGCCCTTCAATCCTATGCTAGGGGAGACATACGAGCTTGTCCGCGAAGATCTCGGGTACCGATTCATCGCAGAGAAAGTTTCCCACAGGCCCGTGCAACTAGCCTACCAAGCAGACGGTAAGGATTGGAGTGTTGCGCAATCACCCATGCCAACGCAGAAGTTCTGGGGGAAGTCTGCAGAAATTGTGACCGAAGGAAAGATGAGGTTAACGCTACATACGACCGGTGAGCATTTCAGTTGGTCAAATGCCACGTCTTTTCTACGCAACATCATCGCTGGTGAGAAATACTCTGAACCTGTCGGCGAAATGTCGGTTGTGAACGAGACGACTGGGCACAAAACTGTGTCAGCTTTTAAGGCAGGAGGCATGTTCTCCGGCCGCAGCGAGGAGGTCGTCACCAAAGCACTGGACTCTAGTGGTCGTGAACTGCCTCTCGGGCTGACGGGTACCTGGACCACCTCACTCCAGATGACCAAGAATGGCTCTGCCACAGCACCTGTGTGGAATGCCGGGCTGTTGGTATCCAACGCATCGAAGCACTACGGCCTTACTGTATTCGCAGCCACTCTCAACGAGATCACCCCAATCGAAGACCACAAGCTTCCACCGACAGACTCGCGCCTCCGTCCCGACCAACGGGCCTTAGAAGACGGCGACGTTGACCAGGCAGAGCAAGTTAAAGTCAAGCTGGAGGAATCTCAACGTGCTCGTCGCCGTGAGATGGAATCAGCAGGTCAAACGTGGCATCCAAGGTGGTTTACACGAGTGGACGACGATCTTACCGGAAATGAAGGCGAGGTCGTGTGGCGTCTAAAGTCGGGTAAAGAGGGATATTGGGAAGAACGGTCGAAAGGGACTTGGACCGGCGTGGTTCCAGTGTTTGAGACGTAACTTGCTTCTTCGTACATTGGAATTAGCGCATATGTAAGTATGTCTGTTTAGTATATAGTCATGTCATTATGAATTGATCCCAATGATCGGGGCTATAATGGCCATGTGGGTCCTATATTTAGTTATCTATATTGTCGTACAACGTCCTCAAATACAAAGACAATTATACCACGTAGATAGTATACCTACAGGATAAAGGCCCTATTGATCCGCACAAAATGTTCCGTCAAGTAGTCTACTAGGTAGAATTGCCTGCAATCGAACTAGCCAAATCAAAAGAGGGGATGAATATACATTAACAAAATTGATTGAGAACATAGCCAACATAACTCATTACGCATCTTCGTGTATGATGTATGTTTTAACCTAACACGAGAGCTGACCGACTGAAACTAATATTCTTCATCCGACTGCCCATGGAAAGCCCACCGTCGACTATTCCGCGACTTTGCAGTCTTCTTTGCTGCCCCGCGGTCAGCAGGCGTGTGCTGACGAACCATGACCGGGAGGCTGTCCAACACAGCTCGGTTGCCCTGATAGTAATGCACCGCAAAGCCCCCCTGAAGAACCCGGCGGAGTGAATTCAGCCGGATCCATTTCCACCACCTGTCGATGTTCATCACTCCCTGGCGGCCGATCTTCACAGTGAGCTTGCTGCCATAATGTCGATTGGTGTCTTGATCGATGGCTGTGTTGTACATTGGACCTCGACGAGGGTCCTCAACCGTGGTCAAAATCGAGACAAAATTGCTGTGTAGGTTCTTTTTATCTTTCTTACTGATGCGTTTGTTATGTACTGTGGCTAGTGAATGCAGTTGCTGCTCAAGCTCGTGAGTATTATGGTATGCATCGTAGCGCTTAATCAATTTAGGGCCCTGTCGGTCGTCCAAAGATTCATTGTCCGATTCGTGCTCGCTATCCTCGTCGTCGTCATCCTCTTGGGGGGTGTAACTCTTCTCGTACAGTAATGCGATGTTTTCACCTGCTGCGATTTGGACAGATGACTCACTGCTGTTTAACTGATCCATGAAGATTTGAATTGCATCTTCGCTTTCACCTTCGAGGTCTTCTATTTCGACGGCAAGAACACCCCATTCCTGAAGAGCCGCGGTGACACTGCTCGGGTCGTCAGCAGCATCAATTGACTGCCCATCAGAAGCTGCAATGTCTAGGAAGAATGTCATTTGGTCTAGAACCCCGTCCTCCCCTGCACCCCCGAAGATAGTGCATGCGGCTAGACAATGAATGGCGGCAGCCTTAACAAGGTTGGATGTCGAGTCTCGAATAGTACGAGTAAGTGTTGGTTCTACATTTTCATAAATGGAGTCGTCGAACGCAGTGATGACAAGGAGTTCAAGCGCTCGCAATGCTAAAGTAGTCTCACGCACACTGGATTCAAATTTGACGCTCCGGCAAAAGGCGCCCAAAAGGTCGTTGACGCTGCTTCGAACGTGTTCCTCGACATAGTGACACTTCAACAGGCGACAGAATGCAGCGTAGCATTCTTCGCGACTCAGTACGCTGCTACGTTTGCGATCCAGGATATCCTGAATGACGTCACCAAGCTCTTGAGCCCAATTGTTGTTGTCAACCTCAGGGTTATCAGTGAAATCGTCCAGCGAGCCAATGCTGACGAGTGGATTGACCATTAGTAACGTCCAATTTATTATTTTTCTTTTTTGTCCCCCTTCTTAACACCAATGACATCATTCCGCCACTAGTGATGGGAACAAGAACACAAAAAGTTGTGAAAGGAGAATGACATACTCACCTCAACGCGGTGTCATCACTGAGGTTCCCAACGTCTTCCTCGTCGGATGGATGCCTGCTTGCATTTCGGGAAGATTGGTGGGAATTTTGAGCAGAGTTTGTGCGTGAAGTCCGGCGAGAACCTTCACGCGAAGCTGCTTTCCGAGAGATGGTTTTGCCGCTCTCCAAGACCTGACGACGAAGATCAGGCATGTCTAACTTTGATATTCAACAGTCGTTATTTTAAGATGAAGTATGCTCCGTGGAAGTGAATAGAAGGATGGTAAAAGGTTTGGGAGCAGAAAAAGAGAATCTGAATAAAGGCCGCGAGGGTAGCCGCAATATGCTGTCGTAGATTAGTGTCGGCCAAAGTAGGGCTACGCGAGAGGTATGGAAATAGTTGACAATAGGAAAATTTTCTCGGAGACAAAGTTCATGGTAGAATACGTCTTCAAGTAGGAAGATACAAAGGTATTTCAGGGCTCAGAGGGTGGGAGACATGGAATGAAAAGAATTCTTTCAAATCCAGCAGGCGGCGATTACCATATCTCATAGAGTGACCCCGTGATTTCTTTTTTTTTATTAACTTTTCTTTACCCTCCGTCAAGTTTACTTAGGCACTTGACTATTCGCCACAGCCATTCAGAGTGTAAAGACTCCCTATCCCCAATCAGCTAGCCCTGTGTTTCTCCTGTTCGTTTATATTCCAGGCACACTTGATCATTGTTTGATCCCAGATCTTCTCCCCTCATGGCTATTAATTAAACCCAAGCCACCAATGATTTCAGTGGTTATCTCCACGTGATGCGGGGTCTGGCTTATCTTCTTTCGTCAAAAAATAGTCAAATTCGCCAGGTGGCTGAGGCATCCAGCAGACTCTTTGTATGGGTTAGTACCAAGTGGTCAGTATGCCATCCCAATAATATGTAGTCTAGAGAGTTGAAGCCATGATTGTAAACCTCGTTTATAATAATCCATTACCCTGGGGTATCTAGTTTTTCTTTTCTTTTCACTTTGTTTTGCTGTAGACATACAAGGAGCCATTCCAGAATCTAACTGCGTTCCAAAACAAATTCCAGTATCCTCCGCGCTTTGTTCCCCTCGAGATACTCTCTCCCTTCCCTTCTCCAATCATCGTCATCGTCATCATCACCAACCTCTAAATCTACTTGTAAGCTAGCCTCATATGCACCCATCACGGTCTCTTCATCAACCCGAACTCCCCCTTGAACAAGAACTCGGATACACTGCGCTAATCGTGCAATTTCTCGCCTTGTTTGAGCCGGGATATCGTCGTTTTGGCTGGAGTATATAGAGCTCGACACCATCTCCTCCATGCGTGTAATCGACACGCTATCCGTGGTGGAAGACGCGGCAGCGGTATCATCGGCATGTTTCGAGATCCAGATATACCCGTTAACTCCAAGTATGACATCCACATCACCGCCTCCATTGGCGGTGTTGACTGTCCACACCTGTCTCCGAGACCTAACTACTCCTCCCGTGCCTGATGTGCCCATCGCTCCTGCAGGGATAGAACCGGAGCCAACTCCTCCTTTTACCATCGAACTTGAAGCTCCACTCCCACCCGTCCCGGTCACAGCGAGGAAAACCCCATTTCTGAGTTTTCCGTACTTCAGAGACCGCGTATGTAGTGATGCTGCACCATCAGAATGTACGGTCTGAACTTCTGCGACCACTAGGTCGCCTTCACTGAAGAAAGTTCTGATTTGTAGCTCATCGGCGCTCGTTCGCCGACGTAATATACCGCCCGGAAGGTTGATCGCAGACAGTGGGAGCTGTGCAAGGAGCGGAGCAGCAACATCTACTTTCCATCGTCTGGACTGAACTTCAACAATGCGTCCCACGACAAGGTCACCTATTTCTGGAGTATAACGAGCTCGAAGCGGTTGTACGGAGAGAAGTTTGTTGGTCTTTTGAACAGTACCGGCAACAGTGGCAATTATGGAGGTCGAAAGGGGATTTATATATGTACCATGTCCTCTGTATGCCTGTCAATGTGTGCCCATGAAGTACAAACGGTAACGCATCTGAAACCCCGTATGGGACCAACCAACCTCATCCATTGCGGATCATCTGTCACAATTTCTCCAGGCGTAACCACTCCTGACGTAATATCTGTTCCTTCCACTAAGCGAGGTCGTTTGCTAGGTCTTGACGTCCTTCCTGCTGCTAGGTCTACTCCTCCGTCCGAGTCCACGGACATGGAATCCACGTCTGAATCCGAGTGGGATATGTCGACATGGTCGACCACTGGGGGAAGAATTGTAATAGCCATTTTCTAAGAATTCTCAACTGCCGAATTTCTGGCTGTCAATACAGTCATGAAGTATGGTATATGGTGACATGTTGATATGGAAGGGTTCTAACATATAATGGTGAGAAAGGCTTTCTGTGCAGGAAGCAAACATGACAAACTTAAGAGTGGAGACTCCATATTTATGCACATGAATCATACAGGTTAAACATCGGGTTCGAAAAACCATCATTTACACCCACTTTCCTTCACAAAAGGGACGGGAAAATGATATAGATATAATATAAATAAAATAAAAATAAAGAAAAGAAAGAAAAAGCCATAGGATTAAGAATTCAATATTAGCTGGGGAGTTTACAAAACATACAATCTCCTATAAACCATATGGAGTACTTGAAGTAACATGTTGGTGTCTCGCTCCAGTCTCATATTCAATTTCAGAGATTTACCTTCAAGAACAAGAAAACAAGAAAGAATAAAAGGAAACGGGCAAGTCAACTACAGGAACTGAGTGGTAGGACAACGAAAGCATGTCTCCATAAACTCAACATAATGGGGAACACGGATCACAGCCATGGCCCGCAGCGTTGACAGAGCATATAATCATGACATGACTTGGGTAAACTTGAACACCATTTCCGGTATTCTTTGATGAGCTGGTGTTATCCATCTTTCAGGACTTCCTCAGTAACATCCAATCAAATCAATGTAGTGGAAGAAGAGAACAAAAAAATTACAAAATGCCAACATTATTAATACATGTATAGAATGGAAGGAGGGCACTTTTAGGCACCTACCCCCTATGTTCTCTTCGACGAACGCTTGACGACGCCAGAACTGCCATCGTCTTTCTTTTTCCGACTTGACCGGCTGCTACTCCCACCTTTGGATTTATTGCCAGCGTCTTCTTCGCGCTTGCGTTTGCCCTTGGAACCTCCTGACCCGTGTCCAGTATCTATTAAAACACTATCGTCATCGTGGGGATCTTCGTCTTTCCGCGACTGGTTGGGGGCTGCTTTCTTGGACGTGCGCAAATTCGATGGTCGAGGGGCAGACTTTTCGGAAGCGTTCTCATTGTCTTGTAAGAAAATATGTGGTTGGTTCCTTCGTAGCCAATTATAAACCGAGATTGGATTTCGCAATGCAGCCTCTCTCTCTCGCTCAACAAAGGAAAGTTTCTCAGGGATGCTACTCAGTTGTAGGGCTGCTGAATCATCACCTAGTTTGGCGTCGGTAGCCAGATAATACTCATTTTCGTGTTCAGGCGTGAAGAACCCAAGGCTATGTTCAGAAGCAATATTTCCTGATTGATTTTCTTCTGATTGAGGAAGCGTGTGGGGAATCCTTATCAACGACGTATACTGCATGCGCGGCACAAAGACTTCGTTCCGTTTCACAGAACTCTCCAGGTCACAGTAATGCTCAACCGTCATGACGCCAAGTGCCAGGTCCGTTCTTGCGTTTCTGAGCATTGAGCTAGCCACGGAAGGATCGTTATGTGAGGGCGAGAGTTCTCTTTGAGGAGTTGGTGGGAAGAGATCATCTCCGGGAGCACTCAGATCGTAGCGAAGGTCCGGTGAGATATATATACTGTCGTTAAATTCTAGAAGAGTTTCCAGTAGCTGGCTACACAGCAATATTATATGAGCCACACATGAAGAAAAGATGGACTGGGAAACACACTCATTCTGTTCCTGTATCCTCTTTGAGAGATCCTGGATGCGCAACTCCTCCCGAATAAGCGATTCGCTCTCTCTCATTCCGAGCTCGAATTTTACTTTGAGTTTCGCAAACTTCTTCCTATAAAAATAAAAAAAATAAAAAAAAGGGGATTAGCATGCAATAATGAATAAAAGATATGAACAGATGCACCTACTTAAAAGACCGGTACGACTGTTTGTTAGGGGCACCTGCGGGAGCATCGGGAAGGCTTTCAGTTACAGACTGGGCCTCATCTGCGTCTTGAGACATGGTGTAACAGAAGAAATAGTGCTGAAATTGACTAACAAAGGTAGAGGCTATCACAAGGATGCGAATGTATCAGTGTATAGGGGTTGAGTAAGTTGATCAATTCTAGTCATAACTTTGATCGCGCGTTAAGGGGTGTTGCCAAGAGGCCATATGGGACCAAATGATGATTGAAGGGTGATCCGGGCGGAATGTTTCTGCCCGCCAAAAGAGAAAAGGAAAAAAAAAAGAGAAAGTTAGTTTCCTATAATGACCGTTACTACATTGTGCCACAACCTGACCCAGTGCTTGTTCAATTACTAGTGACCAACGTCCTCTTTTCTTATTTTTCCTATTTCTTTTGTCGCGTGGATTTGGCAAGCAAAATGCTAGCGGTTGGTGAGGCAAACCATAAAAAGCGAAAGTTACCAGAGGTATCCGAGATCGAGATCGATGTCTCTGCTCCTGAACCTCCATCAAAAAAAGCTCTGCGTAAAGCAAAGAAGAAAGTTGTCGATGCTCAACCAGAGGCTACTACTACTAGCGAACAGAAGACGGAAGTCGCTGCAGACCACGAGGAAAATTCCAAGAAACGCTCAGACTATGGAATCTGGATTGGAAACCTAGCGTTTTCCATTAGTAAAGATGACCTGCGCAAATTCTTTACAAGCAATTGTTCTTTCACGGATACTACGATCACTCGAATACATTTACCCAAGTCATCAGAAAAGAATGGGAAAGCACAAAATAAAGGATTTGCATATGTTGATTTCTCCAACCAGAAGGCCACGACTGAGGCATTGGGCCTGAGTGAACAACTCCTATCTGGGCGCCGTGTGCTTATAAAAGATGCGAAGAGCTTTGTTGGTAGACCACCAAGGTCCCAGCAGGAAAATCAGAAGACTGGCGCTGCTGGGGCGGCCTCTGGTAACCCTCCTTCTAAGCGTATATTCGTCGGCAACCTTGGCTTTGACGCCACGAAAGAGATCATCGAGGAACATTTTGGGAAATGTGGGTCGGTTGCACATGTACAAGTAGCAACATTTCAAGACTCCGGGAAATGCAAGGGTTATGCCTGGGTGACATTCGAAGACATCACAGCCGCCGAGGCAGCGGTTAAAGGCTTCGTTATGGTTAATGAAGACGAGGAAGATGAAGAAGTACACGGGTCTGACTCCGAAAATCACAAGCAGCCAAAGAAGCTGAAACAAAGAAGGGTATGGGTAAACCAGATTTTGGGTCGGCGTATGCGGATGGAGTTTGCAGAAGATGCAACAACAAGGTACAAAAAGCGCTTTGGCAAGGACGGCGAAGGCAAGAAAACACAAATTACAGATGTTAGTGGGTCAGAACCCTTTGACGACCAGGATGCAGCCGGAAGACAACCTCAACGACCACGATCCGCAAAGACTATGCAGGGAAAGACGGACTACTCAAGATACGATAAAGAAACCGTGCAAAAGCTCAGTGGTGCCATTGTTGAGTCTCAAGGAAAGAAGACTACGTTCGATTAAAATAGCCAGGATTGTTCTCTTCGAAAGAGACAAGAGAGTAGTTCGTGGCTAGTAACGAATGAAGATGTTGTTAGTACCCAGAAGCTCCTCGAGGGAAGAAAAATGAACTACAGGCAAAAGAGTTGTTCATGACTTCAGCCCATCCCGATGGATCTACTGTCGTTCGGGAAGACTTTGAAATTTGCATAGTCATGATCAACAGTTTTCTCCTATGCGGGCATTGTTGATCCAGCTGGTGAATAGATTTCCAGATCATTGATACCCAAAAGAGCAGCAGTACGTATCTAAAATATGGCATGATGAGTGTCGATAATAACTATATAGAATGACATTCTTTCCAATCCTGCTAACGAGCAGCAGCTTACTAAGACATGAACATAACCAAATAACTACTAGTTAGCTATGCGGGCATTTCAAACGAACCCTCGTAGAACTTCTTTTTTCCTTTTCTCTCTTTTACTTTTTCCTTTCATTGTTGGTCCAACGCCTTGGGTAACTGACAGCGATGTCTGTTGATATAATTATTCATTAGTAGCGCGGAATCTTATATTAGCATACATTGGATTTCTGTATTTCCTTCCAATGTCTCGTTAGATCCCTCTTAGTTCTAGAATCGCTGATGTGGTTTGGGGGGGACGCTAACCGGATTGAGTAGGTTTGACATCGATGGACCGGAGATGTCATGGCTCAAGGCTCATGCTCAAAAACCACCAAAGCTGTTGCGCCTTTTAGATTATCCGCCCTTTTCCCACACCTCTTGCCCTCGCTTCCGAGGTGCATATTCTTCTCTTTAATACTGACCATCACGACTTTGCGGTTCTTCCCCGTGAAGAAACATCGAACTTGTTTCCCTTTCGTTGTTGTAGTGCACAGTCTGGTCCACCTTTCCTTGCAACGCCGTCGGTCTCGCCGCAATCTATCTCAGGTAGCTGCGACCGTTCCTCGACCTGTTTCCAGCATTTTCTAACGCAAACGACCATCGAATTCGACCATCGGATACGACCATCTGGTAGCACTAAGATTTCCTTTTTCTAGTCTTCCCCGCTTGGATGGCTCCCCGTCGTCACAATATCGGTGCTAGCCGGCGAAAGAGGAAAGATGAGGAAGGAGAGGATGAAGGCTCTATGGATGGAGAATTGGAGGATGATTCCTTGAGTGATGGATCTGGTATCAGCAACCCTGACGACGATGATGCCGATGGTGAAGGCAGTGATGACAGCGATGACGATGCGGTTTCTACGTCCCCGCAGGTGGCTGCTCACGGCCGCCGTCAAATTAATGGTCGTGTGCCCGAAATAAACCAAGCGTTGGCACCAAGCCATTCTGCCTCACCTAGGAAGCATCCCCTGACGACTGCTGTGTCGGATACGGAGGCGATGATGAATGGACTGAGAATAATGGACGAATGGAGCGAGGTGATGGAGGTACACTTTGACGACGTGAAGGGGGAATCTAGCCACCAGACCGAAAGAACGCCGTCTGCCCCTCCTACGGAACCAAAGCGAGACACATTTTTGGACAGGAAGCGTCGTGAACAAGAAAGACACATTAGGGAAAAGGACGAAAGCCCAGTGTTTGTGCCTACCCGGGGTAGCTTCTTCCTACATGACAAACGTTCCACGGAAACAGTGACAAACGGCCACAAGCAGTTTAATAAATCAAGATCAAGGCCGTATGGCCTCATCGTTGATGGTAATGTTCGCAGGTATGGTCCCTTCAACCGCACACTTTTTCAACTTGAAGGCAACACATCGTGCTTAAAAGGTAGCGTATTTCTGACTGTTTTCAGGACTGTCAAACCAGTTGCCAGCGAGGGACTCTGGACACATGATCTTCACGATACAGTCGCTGGAGATGAGCCATCTGCCTCGAAGCCCTCTACCACATCGGCACTAACATCTATCGTGCCTCCAAAACCAGTTCCCACCGCCCCTAGATCGTCACCCCCCAACAGGTCTTTTTCGAGCACTACATTAATTGGAAATGTGCCTGTCGTAGTATCCCTGCCGGGCATGGAGCATCCAGTCCCTTATCCTTCTGTTTCGAAGAAGCAGCACACACGTTTACCTCAGCATCGGCCCCCTCTACGTCGTGACAAGCCCGTTCGAATCTCACTTCCAGGTCAACCTCCAAGGTACATCTTACCTGCAACAGAGAGATCTTTCATATTTATTCCACGGGCTTTGCGACCCAACCAACAAACTTTCCGAGGTCGTGGTCGTGGTGGATTCTACGGAGGGCGACGTCCTAGCCTTTATGCAAACTCTACTTACTCATCAAGTATCACCGTGAGTCGAAGATCATCATTTGGAAAGGCACCATCTCAAGAGGGATACCACTCGCCGGCAGGCTCAGTTCTCTCGAGGCACACTATGGTGACAACAGAGAATGGTAAGCCAGTAGTCCGCCTTCCTCCACCTGGTAGGCCACCTGGAAACGTCGGAGCGATCCCGCACACAACTGCTGAACCAGCAGCCGCCCCGACCACTGTACCGCAACCTCATCCTCATCCTCAACCACCAAATCCCATCTTTCGTGAAAGCCGTCCGGCTCCGATACCCATGTATCAACCTCGTCCTCAGAAGGCGGTTTCCCTCGCCGATATTGAAACGCCGGCGAGATTCCCGTTCAATCCTCCCCAACCACAGCAGGAACAACCGTTCCATCACCAGGTCCCAGTGTCTGCAAATGGTCCCGGCTATGGTCCTGATGCCTCTGGCCACCCCCCTCCTTCCGCTCACAGATCCTTAACACCAACTTCCCACATACAGGATCGTACCTTTCATGCCCCGTCTCATATCCCTGCATACCAACAGGCGTTCTGGCCTGCCTCCTATCCTCCAGGCGCTATCTACTATCCTGGCTCGGGGACGGATTTCCCACCATATAACTCCGCTGTCGGACCTGGGCCATCCGTACCGCCTTTACCTCCTGGGCAACAAGCCCCATATATGGTTCCCGTTTCCCATGGCTCGACAGAACAACCGTCACTGTCAGGCACTGTTGCACATGAAGCTGGTGGAACAGTATATTTCTACGATACCACGCAAATGCCTCCTAATTCCTCATACGCAGTGCCTGCTGCACCTGGGATTGGTGCAGTTATGGATATGGGCGCGCCTCCAGTTCCATTCTACTATTATCCGTACCCTCAAGCGGGCGTGTATTACCCTGCGCAGTAAAGCACACGATGCTCATATACACTATACGGAACGTTTTTATTTTTCTTCTTTTCTATCTATCCTTTCCTTTTTTTCATTCTTCTATCCATTTTCTTCTCAATTCAGCCCAAAATATCATTATCCTCTTCGTTCGTATCATTCTGTGTTGAGTTTCATTCGGAATTTTCCTTTTTTCCTTCTTTTTCCTCCTTTTTCCTCCTCTTTTCTTTTCGCTATCCCTACTCTGTAGCGATGCGAAATTCTTACCGTTAAAATCCATGATAACCGTTTGTTTCCTAAGCAGCCTTGAACGATGTATTTTCTGCTGGGGTTTTCTCTCCTTTTCTTCTTTTCGGATACGGTCTGTCGGTCATGCTCCTCCCATCCATTCTGTCTTAATCGTGGTTAGATTAGGATTCTATGCATATTTTTAGCGTTTGTTTTTCACCATTGCCTGTTGTCAACGGATCTATGTCGGAAGATGTCTCACATTTTATATGGATACCATCATTTTCATCTGGAGGATGATACGACAACGGTTTTTAGTGTTCTAGCTGGTAATTAGCCGTTTGTTCCGCAACGAGCCCGGACAGATACATCAGTCGTACACCCGTACACGGATGGATTTTGGAGTGATGTGTGCTATTAAGGCTTTCTGCAGTTTGACGCAAGTTCGCATGTCGATTCATGAGTATCTCTATCCAATATAGGCCAGTGCTACTGATAATTGTACTAATGTAAGCATGGATGCAAAAGGAAGCAAGGAGTTGACGAGGAGGCTAGAGGTCGGTAGCAGAAGCACTCGAAGTAGAATAAGAAGAATAACTACGCAGTTTGAATGGGGCCCAGCTAAAGGCCCAATCTATTGGCAACAGGCCAGCCGAAGATCACTAAGGTCCGTGTAAGGAAGACATATGTACATACCATATGTCTGTAGGGTATGTGACGTAGTTGGTATATTACATACATACTCCGTAGCATTAATGGAAGTGCCATTAACTTCTCAGCAGCCACCAGCCAACCACCAACGGGGATGCCCCGGAAGCCTACTGGTACGAAGTAGGCTTCACCGCCCCCTCCCCCAGCCGAATGCAGCAAAGCAGATGACCACCTACCCCCGTCAAGGCGTCGCCCTTTAACCCATCGATTCCTCTCCTCTTCTTCTCTTACTTTACCTACCTTACTTTGCTTCATCTTTTCAACAAATCTATTTCATTTCATCATCATCATCACTTTCCTCACCTCCATCCCACAGTCATCACTCTCCCATTCAACCAACGCCATCCAGGTAGCTCGATTCTTATCACGGATCTATCCTTTCTCATCACTAGCGTGCCCGCTCCCTTATCTCTAGGGGCATGTTTGGCATCTCAAGTGATTTCATCGTCTAGGGAATCTTAAAAGCATCATGTCGACCTCTGCGTCCCAGTCTACTTCCATCAACCCGAATACCTTAATCACGGTGAAGGTGCTCTACAATGACAATACTCGTCGCTTCAAAATTCCTTTAAAAGAGCTTGAAGCTCGTGTTCTCCCCCAAAAGGTATGTCCCCACCCTAGCTCCGACCGGAGCTTACAGTGTTCCTTTGTATGGTGTAGATATTCTTTACCTTTGCGAATTTCCACTTTTCAAAGCTTCCGTCATAGGAGGTCTAACCTCCCTGGTCTGAAAGAAAAGAAAGAATAGGAAGATGTTCCCCACACTGTGTTCCTAAACCTTCCAACCTCATTACTGATGTGATTTTTGTATGTAGCTCCGCCAGCTTCTTGGCATCCCGAAAGATGTCAACGTCATTCTTGAACGTTTGTCTGACAGCGCTGGTTGTTATATCCACCTGGACAGCGAAAACAGTTCTGTCTACAAACAACTCTACCGTGCTGCAAAGGCCAAATTGAAACTGCGAATTAAGGTTACAGAGGTTGACAGTACTGCCTCTCAATCACCATTGCCCGCGGAAGATTCCACTGAGCACCAGGATCAGGTGAGATACAGCTACCTTCAAACAGTATTAAGCTCTCCGCTCCCTGAAGGCTCAGCTGAAGCTGTTTCCGAATCGCCGCGTGATGCTGCGAAGCCCACCCAAACTGAGCCCAAGGCCATGCAATGGTCTAATACGGGTGTCGTAGCTCCCGAGCCGCAATACCAAGACTTCAGTTTGGGCCAGGATAACCTCAGCACCCCCGTGGTCTCACATAAATCTCCCACGGGTGTTTTTTGCATTGACTGCAATCATTGCGGTTTATCTATTCCCAATGAACACTACCACTGCAGTATCTGCGATGATGGTGATTATGACCTATGTCTCCATTGTGTAGACTCGGGAGTTACCTGTCCAAATGAGGAACACTGGTTAATTAGACGCATTGTTAAAGATGGCATTGTCACCAACAGCACCACAGAGACAGTTGCTCCTCGAAAGCTCCAGACCAACGTTCCCGAGGAAGTCCCTGAGAAGGTCGAAAGGAAATCAGAGTTTGTTCCAGAATCTGTCTCTGAAGATACCCCAAAGACTTCACCAGTTCCTGTTGAAGTTGCTGTTCACTCGGAAGCCCGTATTTGCAATGCTTGTCTCAAGGGTACGTTCTCTCCCCCTCCCCAACTTTCTCCCTTTTGTTGTATATTTTTTTTCCTTCCATCTACCACCCTCCTCCTAACTAGGGGCTCTCAAAGCGAATTATCTATATACTTACTAGAAGCAGAATTTAACGAAACTAAAATGGTCACTTGCCTTCAGTGCAAGGACTATGATCTTTGTATCACGTGCCTTCTGAAGGATGCCCATGGTCATCACCCAGCTCACAACTTTTCTCTTCTTCATGACGGGCCCTTCTGTCTAAAGAATTTGGTTTTGTCACGCTGCAAGCCTGGGCGTCGTTATCAACATGCCGCCATCTGTGACGGCTGCGAGAAGGTGGGTCATGCGACTTGTAAATTCGTTACTGTGAGCTAACACATCTTTAGAATGTCGTCGGTGTGCGCTACAAGTGCCTCACCTGCCCTGATTGGGATTATTGCTGCGAGTGTTTTTCAAATGCACCTGAGACTCATCCGGGTCATCGATTTGCTCCACTTTATGAGGCGATATCTGAGCCGTCTCAGGCTCATGAGGTTCACTATGGTATCTTCTGCGATGGCCCCCTTTGCAAGAACAAGGCAGTCCCTGGATATATAACTGGGATCCGTTACAAGTGCTCCGTGTGCTATGATCTCGATTTCTGCGCCAGTTGCGAGGCGCTTCCGACAAATACGCATAACCGAACTCACCCAATGGTTATGCTCAAGACTCCTGTTCGCAATGTTACTGTCAGTACACTCCAGGAGGATAGATTCGAAGGATCTACAGTCGCCCTCTGTGATCGTGCTCAAAGATCCTTATCGGCCCAAGCCGTCAATTCCGTGGAACCCGAGGCCTCTATCCCTGATGTTCCCGTTAAAGAAAAGCTGGGGTTATCACAAGACAGCGAATCCGTGAAGCAGGAACGGACACTTTCAAGAGAGCAGCCAATCAAAGCTGAGAATTCCACTAATAATGCGGCTTCCGGATACGACGCTCTATTCGTGCGTGACACGGTACCTGACAGCACCATTATGTCGCCAAACAAGGTATTCCGTCAGACCTGGACTCTCTATAACCCCGGCCCACTTGCGTGGCCTGGTGGAAGTGACGTACGCTTTGTTGGTGGTGATTCAATGTTCAATGTCGATACCAACCACCCCTTGAGTCTAGACTCTATCTCAGCTGCTATGGAAAGCAACAAGTTGTCAGAGCCCCTGGAGTCCGGCCAGAGCGCCGACTTCACTGTGACACTTAAAGCTCCCAGTCGAGTAGGCACTGCCATCTCGTACTGGCGACTGAAGCTCCCAAATGGCATGCCTTTCGGTCATAGACTGTGGTGTGAAATCCAAGTACGGGAAGATGCACCTTCTATTAAGAGCACGTCTAGCTTAGACCCGGAGGGAGATCATGGCCCGAAAAGCACAGAAAGTCAAATGATTTTCCCTAAATTAGAGAAGGAGTCTCCTGACGCAAGTGCCCATGAAGGGGGCATTGTAGCACCAGTGGCACCCTCCGTGTCCAACCCGTCCGAGCAAGATGTTTTGGAAGATGTGGAGAGTTTGTCTTTGGGTGATCATGAAACGGAGAACGGATTCTTGACTGATGAGGAGTATGACATTCTGGATGCTAGTGACCAGGAATATATGGATGCCAAATCGCGTAAGTGATTCTTTTGGGCCTTATTATTGGGTGCTACCAGGAAGGTCATGCATTGATCGCGACGGATTCTGTCATATGGAATGGAGGAGTTGGTCAGATAAGGACGAAAACAATTTGCAGTATGTTTGGCGAAAAGAAAAACTGGAAACCAGTTTGGAATTTGTTTACTGTGTTATTCATTGTCTAATTTGATTCCGCGTGCGGCCATTTCAAGGGATAATAATACTGGATCTCCTCGTCTAAGCTGTTCTAAAACTGCCTAACATCGAGGTTGGAATGACGAACAGAAAAATGGGTTATGTTTTCTTGGTAGACGACCGTTCCGTATTGTAGAGTGTATGCCGTAGACCACCGTGACGATCTTTATTTCTTTTTTTCTTTTTCTCCACTATGTTTACTCAACTGTGTTCCACATTCCGAGGTCCTTTTCGGCCCCTAGTACTACCAACGTCTTGTTGATTTGTGGATCGTCTCAGTTACACTCCACTCCGGTCTTTAGATGTACTCCCGAGTATGGAGTCTATGAACAGCAAGTACGTACATTGTTGTTGGTCCCTTGGAGGGGCCGATGACCCATATAAATGCCCGCCATCTCTCCAATACTAAATGAACGTGTTCCTCGAAGAATCGCACCTACCGAGTAGTATCTTTCGCTCCTTCCAGCCACAAGCTATATTATATATATATATATATATATATATATTTCTGATTTAATGTGTTGGTGGATGCTACCGCTGTCACCGTCTTTGTGTTCATCTCTCACTGGCATATCATACCTGGTGCTGTCGAGATAAGTCCCCAGCGGTACCCCTTACGGATATCCGAAAACGACAGAACAAAGTGTAACACCGCCATGGGGAGGTTACTCAATCTTGCTATCCTCACCATTTTGGTGGCGACGCTATACGGCCCTGTACACCGGCAGCTGACTGTGCTGGGAGTGCTCCGGAAAGCCACAGACGAGGTAAGATTGGCAGAGCAACAGGCCTTCCACAGAATTGAGGACACGATGCAATGTGAAGATCTACATTACTACACTCCTTCACATAAGATTTTCACCGCCTGTGAAGACTCGGTGCTGCCCCGATTCAAGTGGTTTCCTCCCTTAGGGAATTTCGAAGGGCCGGGAGATTCGACCGGGTCCATCCACGTCATTGATCCCAGGGTGAGCTTGTCCGTATCTTCCGCTCCCAAGCTATGGAACTGAACTGAATCGGATGTACCCTATCTAGACAATGAAGTCGACACGTCTAGCCTTTTCAAACTTCGCTGGTCCCTTGATCACACATGGGATAGAAGTCCTGGAAGACCCCGACAGTCCCGATGCCGTCTACATATTTGTTGTGAACCATTTGCCGAATACGGTGTACTACCATGCTGGTCCGCATTCCCAGGAAATTCCGAAGGCGCGCTCGCAGATTGAGCTCTTTCATCATGTTCTGGGAACTAATACGGTCCGACATGTGCGCTCCATCAGGCATTCGTTGATCGTTACTCCGAATGACATCATTGCTGAGAGTCCTCTCTCTTTTTATGTCACTAATGACCACTTCTACCGTGAAGGCTTCAAGCGTCACATTGAGGATCTCTTTCCTGTAGCCAAGTGGTCTAACATCGTGCACATTCAACTGGACAGTCTTGAACCAGAGCAGGCAGAAACCGGCGTTAATGCTAAAGTGGCATTGACTGGATTACAAAACAATAACGGTCTTGGGCATGGCCAATCCAAAGGGGAACTGCTCATCTCTAATGCTATCGGCGGTATCATGTACCGTGGCCGGATGAATCCTGAAACCCGCAATATCTCTATCGTGGACGAGGTTCATTTCGATAGTTCTATCGACAACCCGAGCTATTATGCGGATCCATACCGGACTTCCTCTGATGATGCCAGTGGCTACGTGCTCGCAGGGCTACTACGATCTGTCGACCTAGCTAAGACTCATGCCAATCCAAATGGTAAGGACGGTGCTATGGTGTGGTATACACGTCCCAAAGCTGCAAAGGAGGAAGGGGGTGTTGTAGAATGGGAGACACGTTTGATATTTGAAGATGACGGAGCGAACATTAGGTCAAGTAGCACAGCATTGTTAGTTCCCATTGAGCCGAAGCCCCAAGAGAAGAAGAAAGCGTGGCTGTTTGTAACGGGGTTTATCTCAGAAAGTGTCATTGCTGTTGAAGTCTTGCTGTAATGCTTCAAGAGAGAATACCTTGCGGTGACGTGTTACGGGAAATGTCCACTAAACTAAACCGTGTGGGTTCCAGAGCCGTGGTGACACGAAAGCAGATTAATGGAACATGACATGACTAAGGGATAAATGGCTAGCCAAGAAGATACCACAAAGAGGTGTAACATCATTGTTCGAGGTTGATTCAACTTATTTGCTTAAAAGCCTTCACAACATCCTCTGTCTTCATGACGTCGGCGAACTCACCTTCTAGGCTGCTCACTGAGACGGCATGGACAGTCTCAGCATCGAAGCCCCCCTTTGCCCAAGTTGCCGTAGCATCAGCAATGAGGATGATGCGCCCCCGATCCACGCGGGCCTGGTTATGTATGCCAGCTTGGGGGTCAAGTGTCAGGGGCCCGTCGGGATACCGGTCCACAACCCCTAAGTTCGCTGCCATGCGTACGGTGGTCGATACACAATGGTCCGTTGTAAGACCGGCAAAAAGGATCTGTCGAATCCCTCGGGTACGAAGATGTGCTTCCAGGTCGGTCCCTATGAAGCTAGAATTGACACACTTCCACATAATCACTTCAGATCCGTCCGACGCCGGCTGGGCGACATCAAGTGGCTGGATACCATTTCCGGGGTCATTGCGGTGGAGAGGGGAATTCGGTGTAGTCGACGAATGGAAGACGTGAATGATTTCTTTAGCGCTTCCCCCTCCTGTTTTGTTCTTGATAGCGGCTCGGAAGGCCTGGATGAGAGATAGGATGTTGTCCTCGTAGGACGGATTAGAGCGGGAGGTCCCCCAGTAAGTTGGGTGAGTGAAAGCTGCTTGGTTGTCAATGAGCACCAGTGCCGTGGGGAGATTCAAGTCAAGAGACATTTTGTTCGTTCGTTTGTTTGCATGTATGTATGTATGTATGTATGTATAAGTTGTGTTGTCTGTGGTTGTTGGACTTCTAAGATGATATACATCAATCCCAATTACAATATATAATAGCTCATAGAGGGTGAGTCATTGCTGTTGAGTAATGTCACGATTGCATCGAATTTCTAAAGAGAACGAGTTCCCGTCCAAGCATGTTACGTTGATGAAACATGAAAGTCGATGACAACATACTAAGTAACATGACTGCCTGCCTGCCTCGGCGCCTGAGGGGCTTTCACGTCTTTCTTCTTTTTTTTTTTTTTTTTTTTTTTTTTTTTCAATGCCCGAGGCACCAAACACGTCGTTCTGGTTAGCAGGTTGCTTTATCCTTCTCGGTATTACAACAACCACCTCCGAGGAGCAATCAATTCCTTTTCTCTGATGCTTTGGGAGAATGTCATCCTCTCTCGGTACTCATAAGGCTCTTGTCGCTCTGCCTCATCCGCTGTTCTCTACCCCCCTTTCAGTACTTCCACGGTATCAACTCCGGCGACGCGATATCTACCATATTTCCCGTGGCCACGCTTCAACTTCCAAAAGTCATGCTCGTCCCTCATCCTCCGCCCAGCCAGCCACGTCCAAAGTTACTTCTACATCTTCAACTGCAACCACATCTCTAGCCCACGATGTCAATCCGCCGCCCAGCACACGCCCGGCCGATCTCAACCTTCCAGACCCGGTTTCACGCTCGGCCGCAACGGCTGATAAACTAAAACGCTATATCGCGATGGGCCGTGCGTACCTTTCTTTCTACAAAACCGGCCTCAAAAACGTTTACCATAACTATCGCGCCTCATTGCCTATCCGTCGCTCGCTCGGTCTTCCCGCCTACCTCCCTACCTCGCCTCCGCCCGCTCCGCCGCTGTCCAGTTCACAGAGCAAGAAGAGCACTGCATTCCGCAAAGCAATCGAGTCTGTTGAACTCAGCCGCTCAAGCTTCCAATTGGTCCGGCGCGCTGCCTACGATGTCCGGCGCATGATCCCTTTCACTCTCATTCTCATCGTGTGCGGGGAGATGACACCCTTGGCTGTTCTAGCCTTCGGGAACGCTGTCACGCCGTTCACCTGTCGTGTCCCTCGGCAACTTGAGAAGGACCGCGCGCAGCGGGTGGCCCGAAAACGCGCCGCTTTGGTCGCGCAGCAGGCGGCCACCAGTGGGTCAGTTACGCCGCCTGCCGCGGGGTCGGATCTGGAGCTGGATATTCTGGTCAAGATGTACACAAATCTGGAATGGATCGAGAGTGCCAGTGCCGAGGAGATCCTACGCGCGTGTGCGGTGCTGAATCTCGTGAAGACACATACTAGACCTTCCACATTACTGCCGCTGTATCGGGCGAGGCTGGGGCGGTATGCAGAGTACTTGTCTTTGGATGATCAGTTGATTAGGCGCTGTGGGGGTGTTCGAGCGATGGAGGGTGCAGAGGTCAGGATTGCAGTGGAGGAGCGCGGCGGTGTTGGTGTGACGGAGGGTAAAGAGGACTGGGACGCGGAGAGGGATGAGAGACGCTGGCTGGAGAAATGGCTAGAGAGGAGGTAGGTTGATTTATTATATGTACCATACTGTAGATTGAGTCTGTCTGTGTAAACTAGCGGGTCTATTTCATATAATTTAGATACAGATATCTAGACGCAAACTGTTTCATTTTACCCTCAACGATGGATGACTTAGCAAACTATAGTCTAGTCAAGCAACATGCATTGGCCGATTACCATAGCAAGCCTAAGTGCTGGTGAAGGGAAGTGGGGGGGAAAGGATTTCACTGTAAAACATGCCATTGATTCATGTCCATGTCCGCCCAGATTATCCGCTTTACGCCGCAATTTCCTCTACATAACGCTTGTATACCGCCATGGAAATCGTACACCCTTATGCAAAGGAGTGAAAAAAAAAAAAAAAAAAATTGGTATCGTGCGCTAATATTCCAATATTAGAAAAAGAAAAGTAATAATAATAGTGGTAGATTCAATAAACGTTGGGCCTTCCCACCACCTGCGCTGCGTTACGGACTTGCTTAGCCCAGCGTAATCCGCAACTGTTGCAAAGGTCGCGCTCCCCACTAGGCCCTCGGCGCCATTCGGGTGTTTTCTTGGTCTGGCACATGGCACAACTTTTCTCTACTGATGCGGTGCTCTGCTTGCGCTTCCGCTTCTTTCTGCGAGTAAGCAATTTCTGCAGCTCATCGGACAGCTTTCGGTTCTGTTTTTCCAGTTCTCGAAGCTCAACCTGCCAGCTTGAACCTCTTGTTGGCACCAGCTCTGTGAAAAATGGGAGCTCTTGAACCTGGGGATTCGCTTGTTTACCGTGTCCCGCTATACCAGAAACACCTGAAACTAATTGCCGATGAATATTGGAGTCACCCAAGTTTCTGTTGGGCAGGGGTGCTGAATTCGACTCATCATTGCCTCCCTGTGGGACTTTTGGGAAACTAATCTGGGCCACAAGGAACGAGGGTCTAATGCCTTCCTTGGTATCTCCTGGGTAAAGGGTGGTCTGCGCCGGCAGCATATGGCCCTTTTTATGACGGATTTTATGGCTAAAAGTGGCCCGTTGGCCAGTACGAGTCACTGCCAAAGCCTTCTGTGCCTCCACCCGCGAATCCATCAATTCTTGCAAACTCTTGCCAATCAGCTCATCAGGCATACGACCCAGCACTGGGCGCGCTTTGGAGGTTATGAACAGAACAATTCCAGACTTTGACAACTTGGCCCACACATCAGTTTCGGCCAAACTACCGTGCCCTATGCTCGCGATGTGGTCGAGACAGTATACGAGGCGAGGCCGTCCGACAAGGACCATGAACTGCCGCCCTCGTTCTCCCATGCGCCATGAACCATGACTCTCAAGCCAAATATATCCGCTGTATTTCTTCCGTATCCTGAACACGACACTAACCGGGTCAGTGGTGGTGCAGGCCCGTAGGTCGCGGATGACTGGACCAATATCACTAGGATGGCAGACCGTCGACAGCGTCTTGCCCACAAGTTCGATCGGCTCGTACTCCAGTACTTTTCGGCAAGACGGGGACAAATAGAGAAACTCGCCTTCGAGAGATAAAGCATGTATTATGTCATCTGTGTTCTCAACTAGTACGCGATCCAAGTAGTTCCTATAGGTCAACGTCGAATTATTGAGACTCTTCAGTATGGTCGAAACCTGGTCGGTCGTGAACCAAGTGGCTAAATCGGGGTGCGACCGATATATGTCAGGAGGCGGTACGACATAATTTGGCAGCCGGCTCCTTTGGTAGTTGATCGTATAAGTACCATCTGTATAGCTTTTTGTCAGCTTGATATGCTGGACACCATCAGGCTTGGGCCCTACTCGGATTTCTCCTCGTGACGGCATCGGGCGTCTCAACCAGGTCAACCTGGAACCCCACGTAAAAGCGATATTCCTGAGAACTCCAGCGAATGGGAATCATTGTTATCAGATTCATGAATGGCTGTCCACCCTTCCGGTAGTTGAGGAGACTGGCTTGAATCTCCGTTCGGTCCTCGATTGTGGACCGCAAGCGCGAGGTAGTTTGGTCATCGACAAAAGTTCGTTTCATGCCTTTCTGGACAACACCTTCTGGCCCTTGAAGAAACCGGCAGTTTTGTCCTACTATCTCCTGCTCCGTATAGCCGGTAAGTCGTTCAAATGCTTCGGAGACATAGATGATTGGATGATCATTTTGAGTTATATCGCAAAGTACAAACGCGCACGATAAATCAACAGCGCCGATATTGATTTTAGGATTCGGCCTTGACACTACTTCGGCCTACAACAAAGACCAATGGGTAGAAGTTAGACGCTTTAGCATTCTATGGCGCTTGGCTTTAGGATCGCAAACCTACCAAGACGCCCATTATATCGAAGCCGCTACTTGAATAGATGCTGGCATATTGTGAAGTCTCATCAGCCGCCGATCTAGGATGAGGTGGTAGAGGAGCTTTCAGATGGTATCCGCATTAGTCATATTTCAACGTACGCGGACATAAGGAACCAATTTGCGTAGGAGCAAACCTACCCTTTGTTGGGGATGGTCTCTTTGGTTGAATGAAGCGATGAGAGGATGCGGGAGCCGATGATTGAAACCCTCGATTTCGCCTACGTTGTGATGTCTGGCCCGCGGGTTGGGGGAAATTAGTAGAGGGTTGTTCATTAAGCGTTCCCGTTGGCTGTGCAGGAGTGGTCAGTTCCGCGTGGCTGGGCGGTGCCTGATATGTATTCAAAATGGGTCCGTGTGGTTGCATAGTAGAATAAGCCACCGAGGGATTCAGATTCATGGGCTGCGACGGTAAGCAAGTGTTGTGGAAAGGGAGAGCCTGCTGTCCCTGGAAGTTTTCTAGCGGCATCACTGGGAACGGAGAATGGAAGGCATTGAGAGCAAACGGATCGCCTGTATTTATAGCCGTGGGTGTTGAACCTCCAAGAGCAGAAAGTGGATCGTAGAGGAGCATAGCATTAGACGTTCGGTCTCCGAGGTTCTCAGCGGGCATGGGATGCACCGGTAGATTGAGGGACAGCCCAGCCGTGTGTGACGGGAAGACGAACGAGGCACTATTAGCAACCAGATCTGGTATCTGGGATTGATAGGCATAACTAGCTGCGTGAATCTGGTCCGGCGTTGTGAAGGGCATTATCGCCTGGGCATAGTGATCACTAGATGATTGTGGATAATCAACTCGATGGTCGGATGCAGGTGCCGTATACTGCGCATCATAGTAACCGTCACTGAATCCTTCCATGCTGTGGTTAACCTCCTTGACAGTGCTCGATCGATTCGATTTGGCAGATTAAACCAATGAGCGCAGCGCATCGACACAGGCTGGTCGATGCGTTAAGAGATGAAGACCACCGCACGCACTCAGACGTCCATATAGAACCCAGTCAGAGATCAGATGAGTAAGCACCAGTACCAAAGGGCTTTAGAGAAGAGGGAGCGGCAGAAGATTGAAAGATGGAATGAGTCCGAACGACGCTTAATATGAGACAATTTAATGATGATACATTACACTAACAGGGGGGGGGGGAGGCAAAAGCAACGAGAGACCTAAAGGATTGATTCGGTATCAGGTAATAGACCTATGTCAGAAGCTAAAAGCCCGATAATGGCAATAGGAAGTGAAACTGATCATATACGACGACTGTTGACAGTGACGGTTTTCCTACGAGCGTCGATGTCGACATGCAAGTGCGGGCCGTAGCAAGCGGGATCTTACCAATAGGAAGGGCTTGTTGACCCAGCAGAAAAGTGATGTGTCAAAAAATGAGAAAAATAGAAAAAATGAGAAAAATAAAATAAAATAAAAGATCAAAGACTACCCCAGCAGGGTTTTGTGATAGATCACTTGGAAAGATTGAGTAAAGTGAATGGTGAAGTAATGAGTGAGTGAGTGAGTGGGTGGGTGGGTGAAAGAAAAAAGAAAATTAAGTTAGGATTAAGGATATTTATTAGGAGAGTTAAAGCAGTTTCTTTTATATATATTTGTATAAATATATATACATATATAAGAAAAAACAAAGGAAGCAATGGAAGAGGAAGGGCGGGAAAGTTGATACAATAATTGATACATACACAGGAAGTTGTACTAAAGTACAACATCATAGCTCACATGATAGAGGGTGTTCTTTTCCTGGTTCAAGAAATATTTTTCTGGTGAGACTTGGTAGAAGTAAGTTTTGTTCTGTTAATTCAAGATCAATCAGATTGTATGGGAGTAGTAACAAGGGAACTCATTTAAAGCCAATCCACTCAGTGCATGTTAATACTACAATTGGGGACAATTCACAACAGTTCTAAATTTAGCATCATTATTGGCTCTATTTGGAAACAAATTGTCACCATCCAAATAATCCCTATGCTTCTGTTAGTTATAAACTATCTAGGTACTTGTCTCATACATCTCGATGTATTCTATAACGTTGAACTTAATTCTAACTAAATGTTGTACTATACCGGCATTGCATTGATATCAAACTTTATTAATAAACTATAGCCCACCTTAACTTTTGCTTGCCCCTTGAAACATCGTGCACTTACATATAATCCTCAAGTTCATCATTATTGATGTTTGTCATTCGTTTAGATTTTGCTATCAACTTAAACCGCTTATCTTGGTTTAATTCAGTTTGATCGACACAGTTCATTTGCTTCCCCCTTTCTCTCTTTTTTTTCTTTTTTTTCCTTTTTTGTTTTTAACCAAAATCCCCCAACGCCCCTCTCCTGACCGAGAAAGAACATCATCTTTGAGACCGGACAAATTCTTAATAACTGTGCCTCACATCTTTTTCAAATTAAATCGTCTTCTCCAATATCTCAGCCTCTTTCGACCCGTTGGGCTTATTGTTCTACGCCTTCTCTAGGTCAATACCACTTACCGCGCAGATTGACCCACTGTCGCAACCCGAGAGATGGCGGACGCGCCAAACAAAATCACCATCACGATATGTGGAGATGGCGGATGTGGTATGTTTTGCAATGATATGATACTTCCTTTTTCTTGTTCTTTAAAACCCTCCGCACCGAAAATTGAGATTCGCCATATATAACCAGAATTGGGGTTGGGTTTGGAAATTGTTCGTCTTGCGCCATGAAGCCTAGACTGATTCAGTACGCTACATAGGAAAGTCGTCCATTACCCTTCGATTAGTGCGCAGCCAATGGATTCACGAGTAAGTTTCTGCTTGGTCGGCCTTCCTACATCGACCAGTTTAGTACGTCAAATAAGTGCCTTGATCAACCGGACTGATCCCGTGCAACGTGTCTAGGTACGATCCTACTATTGGTAATCCATCACCCTTATCCGCCCTTCCTTGATTCGACAACTTGGCCCTTCTAACATCGAAGATGTTTGTTGGAAACTGTAGAAGACTCATACTCGGTTACACGGACAGTGGATGGAGTTCCCTACTTCTTAGCTATCACCGATACCGCTGGTCAGGAAGAATATCGCGGACTGTGGGCGGCATCCAACCTAAAATCAGACGCTTTCCTTCTCGTCTACGACATTACGAATGCTTCTACTTTAAGCGCGTTGGATTATTTCATGGAAATGATTGATATCGAGGCTGAACAACGGGTAGAAGACAACCAGCGCTTGCTGAAGGAATTGGGAGACAGCGCACAAGGCTTAGATGTGGGCATGCCTCCCCCTGTCAAGATTATTGCAGGAAACAAATGCGACCTTAAGGAAGGACGGGTCGTCGGTGCCAAAGAAGGTCTGGAATATGCGCGGAAACATGGCTGTGGTTTCATGGAAACAAGTGCAAGAGAGATGGTCAACATCGAGGAAACCTTTGCCCGTATACACCACCCCTTCCCCTTTTTTTTCTTAGATTCTAACACT
This sequence comes from Aspergillus tamarii, assembly GCA_030556085.1. Classification (NCBI taxonomy): domain Eukaryota; kingdom Fungi; phylum Ascomycota; class Eurotiomycetes; order Eurotiales; family Aspergillaceae; genus Aspergillus; species Aspergillus tamarii. The sequence goes on along the minus strand of JARVTJ010000005.1, from coordinate 2,298,210 downwards.
CTTATAGTTTTAGTGCGTCGTGTGGTGGAGGCCCGTAAGCAGCATTACCAGAAAGAGATACAAGCCACCAATATACCACCAACTGCAGGGTCTTCGCCTACAAAACGTTCCGCCGCTACCGGTCAAAATAAAGGCGCTGCTTTGAAGTCATCTAACGAGGAAGGCTCACATCTTCGGTCTTTCTGCTGTGGAATTTTCAGTGGAAAGGAACGGCCAAGTCAAGGCCAGCAACGAAAAATTGGGAAAAAGGGCTCCGTATTGGGACACGAGGCATCATCAAAATCGGCCGCACCGCGCCTGTGGAGGCGTTTGAGTTGCTGGTAGGCTCACAGTATGTGTTAACGCACGAATCTATCCCTGGTCTTGTTCCTGTTCTTTTGGCTTACTTATTACTATTATATCTTGTGTGTGTGTTTTTGTGTTTGTTTTCAATTTCGTTTTCTTAGCCCATGTTCTTCTATCTTCATATACCCCTTCGGCTTTGTCAGCTTGCCACATTGTTAGCTCTCTGGCACAGTTCTGTATAACTTTCAAATTGTATTTATTTTTCTTAATTTCTTTTCTCCATCTTTTTTCTTTCTATACCTCGTTTTTCCTCATTCCTTTACGTAGCTGAAACTTCTTGGAGCTAAGGTTCATTAGATATTGAGGCGAAAGGTAAAGAACAGAAGTGGGGACCGAACGTTTGAAAATGGTCATGCTGGGGTCATGCGAGACGCTTCAGTTTAGCATGCAAGGGACCAAGGAACAATGCCACCTATCCACACTCGCGAGTACCTTAACATACTCGTCAGTTAACAAGCATCTCTGGATATTCTAGCCAGAACAGATTCTGATGAGCGACAGTAAGAGTCATTTGATTGCGGCGCGCCAATTAAAATTGCTGAATGACGCCAACTGGATGCCGTCATTGTAGGCCTAATGTAGATTAACCCATTAAGATTCACTATATACACCAAATGGGTTTGGTTGTCTAGAGCCAATGTAAACCAGTGAACTTGGGCTCAATGCAACAAAACCAACGAACCAGGTGTCTTATTCCAAAAGTCCTTGGGTCATTGATCGTATGGCCAAAAGTCTATCTATGATAGGATCAAAACAATGGCGCAAGGATGAAGTCAAATCTGAGGGTAGAAGATTTTTCGAGGCCGATCGCCGAGAACCACGGCGATTGAAAACGGCGATTGACATAACGTGATACTGACATTAGAAGATAGCTAATTTCATTTTGGTATGGTTCCCTTCCCCCCCGTTTCCCATTTTTTTTCCCCCTCCCTTTCTGTTTTTCGTTCTAGTTGTCACTAACATATTTCACAATTTTGTCAAGATGACATGGGTCGGATGCAAAGGGGGAAAGGGCGAGTCTGCGAATCATCATCTCCAAAATTCCATGTTCATCGTTCTCACATCGTATACCAACGTCATTGACTATTATTAGTGGAACAATCAAATAGAGATATGGCACCAACGATCCGTTAGCACACCTTTCTATACTTGACCTAGGTGGATAGCATAGTGGGATACCTAGATATGAACGGGGCGTAAAATAAGGACAAGAAAATTACGACATTAGATAATGATAGCAAAAAAGTAAAAATAAAAAACTTCTGAGATCAAACCAGAAATGGAAAATACCTCATTCAACCTTAGGTGATCTGGCACTATGGCCTGTGCTAGACTGCACTACTTCTAGATGGAGCTATCTATGCAGTGTGCGACAAGTGGCAATGATCGTTTGGGGGCCCGTCTTCTGTTAAGCTTTTAGGAGAATCATCCGAGTTTCCAGGGTTGGGCTCGTGATCATAGACGGGCACTAAATGGCCGAAGGGAGAACATTCGATGCATGGATTCCAATGTACTCCGTACACTCTAAGACTAAAAAGACCAAATCCTCCGACTTGACTATTCGGCATGCGTTTGCCGAGAGAAGGTGGAAACGGTGATCAAAGAGAAACTCCTCCTGTTGTGCCGTAATGCCGTTTTATGCAAAGAGCAGATGTCATAGCAGTAGTAGTACTCTGTATGTACATACTCATGAAGAGTAAATGTATGGTATTGTAAGCATACCGATATGTCTCTGTATGGGTGTGCATGTTGCGAAATAAAAAAGTTGTAAAATCTGGGCTGACCCTGACTATGTCTGCAAGAACAATCATCAGAAGTCATCAATTCCTGATGACCCTAACCTACCCAAACAGGTTCTAACAATTAAAATCTGCTAAAAACTATACTTCTATCGAAAATCGACGGAGAACGGGAATCCAATACTACTCGGATATACGGAGTCCAAGCAAAAATCCAATCCGAACTGACAAAAATCGATTCTTGGCATATTTAGAGAGGAAAAAAGAAAAAGAAAAATTTTTCTATGTTGATGTAATCAACACTTGACTCAAACGAGAATTATTGCTGATTTAGGAAATCCAAAACATATGGAGCTAGGGAAGATGGCACCTCCGAGGTCCGAGCCAAGGCCTCCGACCCCGAGTACAAGTCCTCCCGCTTTACCCGCACTTCCGCGCTCCGTAGGTATGGTAACTTGTATCCGGTTTAGTCAACTGTTACCACAGTAAGATACTAGGCAATTGGTAATGTATTAAACGTCAATCAGTATTATTGTTACAGTGAGATGTGCTTCCCAACTTGCTTGAAGATGGTTCTTCCTCTTGGAGATGTTTGTTGCTGTACAAAAAGCTACTGCAGTTCAAGCATCACAATATATAATTTAGCCTGCACAAATGAGACATGCTGTTTGCCGTTTGACCAGAAGTAACCGTAGGAGTCAGGTATGGACAGGCGTACCATGTATTACAGAAGCTCCACCGCATAACCTACTGCACTAGGACGAGGCCAATGATCGCCCATCCATACTTTGCTCTGCCTGGAGTGCGTCAGTAGTAAGACGGAGTGCATACGTTCCTTTGTCAGGCTTTAATAATATTAATTAGAAGTAAGAACTAGATCCATTACAAAAGTAAATAAGGAATTGGGAAAATTATTTTTTTTTAAAAAAAAAAATATATTTAAATAAATAAAAACAATAAGTAAAAAAACAAAAATCATAATTGGAAACTTGAGTAATCACCTAGTAATATTACCCATCGCCATAGCCATCATCATCCATCAACCTACTCCAGAGTACAGATTAGTTAAAAGCAAGTTCAGACCCTCCAGAAGCCCATACTTCGTTCGTATTTCAGCGGCTACCATATAACTCTCACATACCTCTCCCCATAGTCACTGCAACCTTCGCCGTTCCAGTTCTTGGTTCCAATCACTCTGGTCATTACTCATTACCTCGTCTTCCTATGCTACTGACGACTCGCATTGGTCCTTGATTTTGTCCACCCGTTGGCCTTTTCAAACTTTCTGCCTCCTTCTCCCCGACATCGTTATATCATCGATCAACCTTAACGCATTGTCGATCCCTTCTTGACTATTGCAACACCACAACGCAAAAGGAACCCCAGGACACGAATGAAGAATAACTGGAAGAATATCACGTCCAAACCCAACTTTTAATTCCCGGTGGTCATAGGATTATTTTCTATTCTTTTACTTCTTCCAATTATCCTTTTTATTCATTATTATTACTATTGTCATTAGTATTCTTATCATCTCAATTTCTGCGACCTCCTCTGTTTTCTACTTTTTACTTTCCGTCACAGCCCACATCTATATAGGTATATTACACAATGACAGCGCGCCAATCATCACCTACATCAGACAACTCTCATTCGGACAACAATGTTCGCAAGAGGGTATGTAAGGCATGCGATCGGTGCAGACTAAAGAAATCTAAGGTAAGCAAGTTCGAGGCCCAAGCATCAGCACGCTCTGATGCACTGACCGGTGTAGTGTGATGGAGGCAACCCATGTGGTCGCTGTAGGACAGACAATGCCATTTGTGTTTTTGGCGAGAGGAAGAAGGCTCACGATAAAGTGTACCCTAAGGGGTGAGCTTGCACCTGGCATTTATAATTTGTGTATGGTTTCTCCGCAGGACTTGATCGCTAACCTTATCCTACTCGGGTGTAGATATGTTGAGATGCTCGAGCAACAACAAGCGTGGCTAGTTTATGGGCTTCAAGAGCTATATCGACGTACCACTGAAGGAGAAGGGTGGCCTGGGGAACCATTGAAATGCGAAGCCAACGGCCACCCCCTCACTCACGACCTGCTCACCCGGTTGGGCGCTTTGGACCAGAGCAAAGGCGAGCGTTTTGAGGAAAACACCGAGTCTATGCAGCAAGAACTATGGAAGCAGAACGCAGGGCATATGCAGCGCCAGGACTCGTCAGACGGCAGTTCAGAAAGCGCACAATCACCCGTTCTTCCCACCCGTTTCTCAGATGCATTTGCGCGACAACCACTTACTCCACCTACTTTCAGCCCTCCTTTGCGGCAAGGACCTACAATCAAGACGGAGCCTCAAATTGTGCCAAATACACCTAGCTTCATTCCACCGATGGCTATGCACGGGGACGTGGTCAACCCTCTCGCATTACAAGATCCGCAACAGTGGTCAAATAGCTTAGGGAGTTTCGACGACATGGACCTCATGGCGACTACCGATTACAACAACTTGTCATTCGATGACCCAGTCTCTTCTCCGATGTTCAATCGCCAAATTCCAATGAATTGCATGTCGTATATGGATGCAAAGAATGACTACGAAGATATTAGTCAATTTTTGAACGCGAATCCACCGGAAATAACATCTAGCTGAGCCGCACATATCGACGGAGAGTTACACGCTAGCGAAACATGGCTATCTTCTGCTTCGACGATACTTGCATACGCCTATGACGTGACGCATGTACATTACACATGTTTTTTCTTCGAATTTTTTAAATGTTGTGGTTTCTAGCTGATATTATTCCTGGGCGGTGGCTCTGTTTACGATAGGGTTTGAAGGGTCCATCACACTGTACAGTCTTGTCCATTTGTTTTGGGGGTTACTAGTCTCACTTCGTGAATGCGACACTCGATGAGATCTAACATAAACACCCCTTTGGTGCTTTGGAGTTGGTAGGTAAAACATTGGCTGGGTTTATGGAGCTATGGAGAGGATTATTCTTCCCATTTTTATCTTTATTATTCTGCTTACTTCCTTCACGTGTGTATCGAGGTTTACCACTTAGTTTTTTGAAATGGTCGACTTATTCGGCGTCCGGTTTGGGGTGTCTTACATATCATAATATAGAAGCTTGAACCGTGCAGTTCGGTCAATATAATTGTCGGATTCTCTTCACATATATCCGCTTGGGTTTCAAAGAATTAGTTGGACTATCTCATACAGGCCAGGAACAGGTCGAGTGACGTCCGAGAGTGGATGACTAATCGGCAACGGAGACATCGATGATTCATCTCCGATTCTTATCATCGGCCCGCCTGTACATAAGGTATTTGATGACGGGCTTCTACTAGTACCACTGTATGTATGTACCTCGATCCCAACGGCTTCTGGAGTTGGATGATAAGCGCAAGATATTTTCGAGACGGTGGTAGGTACTATGGCTAGCCTGGTCTTTTGTTAGCCATTATTTACCCAAAACAAAAAAAAAAAGAAAAGAGAAATGAAAAGTAGTTAACCTGTTTACAGAGCTACTGCTAGGTGGTGTATCGTATTTCGCTTTACTGTTACTTCTTCCAGTAGTACTACGAAGTTCGAAGGGTGGTTGGATCGTCAAGAACGAGAAGGTCAAAGCCCCACTCGTGGACCCTCTGGCACGATGCCGGTCCAGGCCAACCGAACTTGTGAAAGAGGAAAAAGAAAAAGTAATTATAATTATAATTCCGCTTTTAGGATAATTCCGTAAGTGCCAAAATCCGAACGACCGAGCCGATTGCTGCCTTGCTGACACCCCGGCTCTCTTATTTCCATGTTGCAATTAAATTTTTATTTTTTTCTTATAATTTAGTTTTTATGTTTTCTGTGCCCTCTTTCAGTACGTACGGAGTGTTTCTTTTTGAACTTTTCCGAATCGGTTACCTCATATGGGCTGGGCTAAACCTTGCTCTTCCTCCGTATCGCGGAGTTGATTCTGGCCGCTGCTTTAGGTTTTTTTCTAGGTTCCTTTCTCGCTTGTCTCGTCCTTTCCTGTAATAATTATCACGTATCATCGAAGCGCCTCAGATAGATAAGGTTGACAGAAATTAATCCAACCCCTTCTTTGCCCGCGCAGGATGGGGCGTCACGATGGAGTAATGCTAGTGTCATCTGGGAGTTGAGGAGTAAATGGCCGATTAATAAGCGTTGTCGTTTGCTTTGAAATGAGTAAAAAAAAGTCACCAGATCCTTTTGTAAGCAACGAATCGGCGAGAGTGAAATGGAAGCTCCTGCCAGCTCACTCTATGATCTGGTATCCAATACGATGATAATCCTTGTATAAACGCAAAGTGATGAGTTTAGGTGTCTGAAACAGCTATACGAATTCCATGGGGTGCAAAGCTTCTCGCGGCATTGGATATTGCCATTTCAGGTACTACGCATTGGCATGGATCACAATCAGTGAATGTACTATGATGTATAGTATGGAGTACATCCCACTGGCACTACCAACGTAAGGTTGGCGATCTTGAAAATTCTCTAGGTTGACACTTGTGAGACCGTAGAGTTCTCCACGGACGATGGAGACTTTTAGATTGGAATGACTCATGTTCACACCAGAAAGCTAAATACAGTATCATATATACAGCATTGGTAAGGCATACGGAGTACTGCGAAGTTCGCAAGAACTACTCCGTACCACGAGACGGAACCTTCTCCTTCACACTAAAACCAGGGACTCGGTATCGGCACGTCCGCGGCCGCGCGCACCGATATTTCCGTTCAATCGGTATGTCTACGTTCCGAGATTCTGGATCGAATCACTCAACAATCGTCCTTTGAGGCGGTAAATATGGGGTTAGGGGCTTAGGTCATGGCGGCATTCTAGAAAAACGGATGCTCCACAAATGGTCCACGAGAATACGGAATAGGGCACAAGGAAGAAAGGAGAATCTTTTTAAGCCTTGAGTGTTATCTATGCAATATACAGCCTCGAAATTATGTAACGTAAGGTACCTCGTGAGCGACGTTGCTGGATATGACGCCTTGAGATCTACAAAATAAAAAAAGTCTCTTTTCACGATCTTGAGGACTGACTCTTGTGATGTGGTGCTCTGAACATGGCATAATTTGCTAACTGGTGTATCAGGTAGGTATATCGCCCTTACGACGATGTAGCAAATTTAAGGGAGTGGTTCAGCATGTACTCAGTATGGACGTACAAAACAGGAATCTGAATATGCCACCTTTTCGCTTTTCAACCCGCACTACTCACCCACCCATTCTACCCTATCCATAATTCGCTTAGATACGGTAAGTAGATCGTGGAGTACTATGTACTCTATTGAGTTTATTTGAACTTACAGGGCAGAGCCTCAAACAATATACCTCGGTGCCTCGAACCTACATCCAACAGATGGATACTCCGGGGTATTGCCGAAAGATGGATACTTTATAGACACACAAGGGCAACACTGCAATTCATTAAAACAGTACCAATTGCTTTGTTGAATAGATCAATTGCAGCTGATGGGCATTGGTGGATTATCCCTCTCTCGGTTAAAATATCAATGTGTGCATCCATCTCGGGTCATTATGGCGTCGCACTGTGTAAAGGGGCTTCTGATATTAGCCTAAAAGCCTCTGGGACAACTCTTGCGGGGTACGGAGTAGTGCCCCTCGTTTATATTTGGTCTCCCCGTCCTGTTCAGTTGCGCCCGTCAACTCACGCAATTTGCTACTATCTCCGAAAGGGTACGAGGTGTCTTCAATAGGTACGATTAAGACAATTGATACACCAAAAATGGCCGATGAACCATCAGTTAAATTCACATCCTTGGGCGCAATCATCCAAGAGCTCAGCGTGGATGGCCAGAACATCGTCCTGGGATTCACTAAGAAGGAACTCTACGAGAAATACAACACCCCTTGGTTTGGCGCGACCATTGGTCGCGTAGCTAACAGAATCAAACATGCAAAAATCCAAAATCTCAACAACCAAGAATATGAACTTGAGAAGAACAATGACCCTAACGCGCTGCATGGAGGTAGCCGTGGATGGGGCAGGCGGGACTTTGAGGGCCCTACTTTACTGCAGCGAAACGGGAAAGACACCTTACTTTATACCTATACGAGCCCCCATCTTGACGGAGGATACCCTGGCACGGTAGAGATCAGAGTCTTCTATACGGCAAGCAAAGAGGACAACTGTTCAGTGCTTTCGATCGAGTATGAGGTTGAAATGGTGGGCGATGAGTGCAACGAGACGATTGTCAACGTGACCAACCATAGGTATGTACCAGATGGGGGACTTGGGACAGGCGTGAATTGCGGTTCACTAGAAAGTAATGATGGAGTATTTTGCTAAAGAGCTACATTGCTATAGTTATTTCAACCTCACTGGCGGCGAGACCATTGACGGCACCTCAGCTAAGCTCCTTACTCAACACTATCTGCCGCTCGACAATACCGGCATCCCGTTTGGAAGGATCGACGTACATCCTAGTAAAGTCACCGAGCCATTCACGATCGGGCCGAACAAAGAAGCTTTTGACGATGTCTTTGTTATGGATCAAGATGTCGCTGGGATCCCGTTGGATACGCGTGGGAGACCGCTCCAGCTACTCGCAGAGTTCCACCACTCAGAGTCGCGTATCAATCTACAGGTACACAGTACTGAGCCTGCGTTCCAGTTTTATACAGGCCAAGGAACCAATGTAGCTGCGGTTGACGGCAACCCGAGTCGAGGCCTATTTTCCGGCTTCTGCATCGAGCCCAGCCGTTTTGTCAACGCGATCAACGAACCGGATTGGCGACATATGGTTGTTTTGAAGAAGGGTGACAAGTATGGAAGCAAGATCGTGTATAAGACCTGGAAAGACCCGCAATGAATTGCCGGTTCTAGAATATTGTCATGCCACTGATGTGGAACCGATTGAAGGAGATTTTTTTTCCCTCCAATTCCTTTACCTCTTCGGTGTTTGCAAAATCATCCGATCGTCACATGATGTGCCGATTACCCTTATCACTTTTAAATGTATCCGATGCATTTATCATCAAGTTCCAGCAGTCGCTCCACAGTAAGTAGATTTATTAGTCGCCAGTGAACGAGGTCTCGGCCTTGAATCAAGAAAACGCTCCACCAAGGGTGTTTGAATAAAAACAAAATTTTCTTTCTCCTTTTTCTTTTTCTTGTCTCCCCCTCTTTTCCAATTCCATTTCCTTGCCAAGTATGTCAGTGCTGCAGCGTGTCACTCCTCGCCATGTGCATTTGCGTGGGTGCGGTTTGTTTTGGGTCATAATGGGTTAGTTCTGCAAGAGGGAAAATCGCTCATTCTTCCAATTTATCGACTGCCAAGAGTTTCTGGAATAGAGCTATTGCTTCTAGTGCCCCTTAAGTATGCTTGCTATGTTTGTTGATCATCTTAGTAGTTCATTAGGGAATGGAGCAATTTATGAACTTTATAGGTCATGGTGCGCTTGAGAAATAATAGTCCGGATGATAGTAGAGGGAGCCTGGGGTCTTAGCCTCAATGGCCATCACCAGCGATAAAACACGCTAATTGAAATGGGTGGTGTGTAGTGGTGTCTGTACTGTACTACTGTGTATATACCTCATCAGTATTATCAAGCACAGTAAGTACGGCGTACTCTGTACAGTATACTGTAAACAGTACCAGCCACGGATCTTTGGAATGCCGTTTTTGGCCGTGTAACGATACGTTACCACTTTGTTCGAGCTTTCGGACTCGGAACGGACAACAATCTTACCGACGGAGCTTGGCAGCGATGAATTTCCTGTTTGGAGTACGGGAGTACTGCGTATGTATACCGTAAAGTATAAGGTTCTCCTGAACAAGCCAGTATTTTGGCAAGGCATTCTTGGAGGGATCAACTTCTGTAGATCCGTAACTCCGGCTACCAAAAGTTAGGTCTCTCCTTCCCTTGTCCGAGACAACAAACTGGGAACAACTACGAAGGAGGCGCAACCGCAAATGGCTAAAGGAGATGCGAATCGCTTTGGTCACAAGGTCGGGCGCAGTTGATCATCTTGGGGGGTATTAGTAGTTTGAAAGCATTGTCGCTGATTTATGTATAGAATCTATGCATATTAGCGTTGTTGTTTATTTTACCCCGCAACTCTGTTCGGATTGCATTTATACGGAGTATAATTATGTACATACTAATGTATGTACATATATACATGGAACAAAATAACAAAAGTTAACATTTTATTAAGCTAATCCTTCATTCGCTATGCTAGGCTGATTATGCAATATCTATCTGCACACACACACACACTCTCTCTCTCTCTCTCTCTCTCTCTCCCCTTCCTTCCTCCAATGCAAATGAAAGTTGAAGGAATAATCTCACCAGAAGCTCAATGCGCCTCGGTCAAGTATTCCTGTTGCCTACTCCGTACAAGCGAGGGCAGTGCGACCCCACCTAACTCTTAGCATTGCATTGGCGCTTCTTGGAAAACGTTCCTAGATGAAATAGTCTGCGAGATAAGGAGTCTCTTAAAGATGGGTGTGATCTAGGAAGGAGCCTCCTTTTGTGTATTATACAAATAGTTCTAGAAATAATTCTAGAACTTATAGGTATGTGGACGTCATGTGCCTTCGTATTTTCTCAACGTACTTTTCTTGCCGTTGCCTAATTGTCACGGACTGTGTATTTGTACTGTACATACATACGAACGAACGTGGGAATCAAGAAGAAAAATACGTTTGCGATGGAATTGGGATAGGTAAGGCTCTCTAGTCTCATAGGGTAAGAAACGCGAGCGACCTATTCTTGGTAAATTGTACTCTGTACATCCATACATACAGCAAATGACTTCGAGCCCCCCCCCTTTTCCCCCAAAATCACGTGGCCACTCCGGAACGTCCCGATTGTCTGCCCCGCTTGGGGTTTGATATCAACTTCTCCCCTTGGGCTTGATTGGATTCTCATCCTTCCTTGGAGATCCATAGACAGTCGCAATAAACATCCCACTTTTCAGGAAGACGAACACAAAGCAATGGCTTCTGCTTACGGGGACTTCTGTCACTTGCTACCTAGCAATTACAAGCGCTTGATTACCTCCTGGCTCGAAGAGGACTGTCCCAGCTTTGACTATGGCGGTTTCGTCGTCGGGGAGTCGGACGGTGAGGCAAGGTTGTTGGGGAAAGCCAAGGTAACCCTCGCGTTCCGTGCATGCATGGGGAATATGTATCTCTCGAAATACCTATAATTGCGTGCTAATTCATCCCCGTATCCATAGGGAGTCGTTGCAGGTGTCCCTTTCGTCGATGAAGTTTTCGCTCAGTTAGGATGCACGTGAGTCAATTCTACACGACGCTGGGACCTGACCTGTACCATGCGATCAATATCTAAATGACAGAAAAGAGTAGAATGGCACGTCCAAGAAGGCGAGTCCATTGAACCTATCAAACACTGCGCCACCGTGCGCGGGCCCATCCGCAAGATCCTCCTCGGAGAACGTGTCGCCCTCAATATCCTCGCCCGGTGCTCCGGTATCGCAACAAAAAGTGCCTCGCTAGTAGCTGCTCTCCGCACCCACGGTTGGAACGGAACGCTTGCTGGTACCCGTAAAACCACGCCTGGATTCCGCGTGGTCGAAAAGTATGGAATTCTTGTGGGAGGCGCTGATCCACACCGCCATGACCTTAGTTCGATGACAATGCTGAAGGATAACCATGTCTGGGCCTGTGCGAATAACCGTGCGGCTAAGGATGGGGCGGGTTCTGCTTCGACCGAGTCTGTCGCGGCTGCTATACCTCGGGCGGTCCATGCAGCTAAGGTAGCTGGAGGCTTTGCAACCAAGGTAGAGGTTGAATGCCGGAGTGTCGAGGAGGCGAATGCGGCTATTAAGGCCGGCGCGGATGTGATCATGTTGGATAATTTCACACCAGACGGAGTTCGAGAAGCAGCTAAGCAACTTAAGCAAGGTTGGGCTGGCACGAAGCAGTCCTTCCTCATTGAAGTAAGTGGTGGGTTGAACGAGTCCAACGCTGCTTCGTACGCATGCTCGGACGTCGACATTATTTCCACTAGCTCGATTCACCAGGGTGTCGGCATCGTGGACTTTTCTCTCAAGGTTTCGCTGCGGTGAACACTCTGCGATTGAGGTTTGGATACACGGTAAGTAAAATATCTGAGTGACGACGTCATGTGTAGATGTGAATAGACAAAAACTATGTATGGATGTACTTTGTCAGCACGTTCCCACATGACTAAATGCCAACACTGGCGGTTGGTCTAGCCTTATAAAACTATCAATATACCCAATACACGCAATGTTTGTGTCCCTATCAGCCCTACAATGCAACGCACAACGATTGTTTAGTGGACTCGATTACCGCCGTCATAGGCATAGCGGCCACGTGGTGAATTTGAGTCATTAAAGTACTTCTAGTCTTAACTTCATCCCGCCTAACTATCAGTCCCCCAAACCAAGTACGAAGAGCATATATAGCCTAACCGCTGGGGATTATTACCCTACCGAGTAGTGAATAATTTCCATGAAAACAGAAACATATGTGGCGGGCAACATGAACCGGTTAGGATATTAGAAGCTAAAGAAAACGAGAGCCGAAAGCGATGGGTATATAAAGAATGCAAGAATGAACACAGAGAACCTGGATCAACATAAAGTGAACTGAATTGGCCTGCTCAGGGTAAAACAGAAAAGTCACTCGGTGCAAAACGAGCTTGAGAACAAGACTGGCACGGTTCTGGATGAAACCGGACGAGATGAATGAATTAAAAAAAAAAAAAAAAAAACAACAAAGAAAGGGGACGGGGGCTCCGGAATAACTTAAAAACAAAACAACGAGGACAGCTATTTAGCCGAAGATCAGGAGGGCGCTTCACTAAACCTCAATATCAACACATATTCCTTCTCCATCACTCGAGCTTGGGTCATCATCCCTGTGGTTACCGTATCCGTCACCGGGGTCATGATCAGTTCCTTGAACCATCCTTAGATTTTGCCCTCGAGTCTGACCAGTGTTGTTGTCAACAGAATAATCTATTGACATGTCTTTGCGCACACGCTCCCTCTCTAGTTGGGCTCGAAGCCTTTGGTTTTCAGCGTCTCGCTCTTCAAGTCGCTTGCGAGCCCCGTTGCGATCTAGCAGGCGTGCTTCCCTTTCATGCTTCAGTCTTTTCTCCAGTTCGTGCAAGCGCTGAATCCATTTTTCATTATTCCCTTGATCGCCTACCGTGCGTCTTGTGCGGGAGTTTTGCACCATGGCCCCAGCACCGTCGGCAAGCGTCGTGGTTGAAGAGACATGGGATGGTTGAGGTATACCGCTGGTTGAACTCCGCGTCAAACCCCGAGAATTAGGGGGGATGGCGGGCTTTTCAACCATTGAATTATGACGAACCAAGGAAGCTGGATCTACGTCCGCCCCGGATTCCATGCGTGGAGAGCTCGGCCCCATCCCGGCAGGACCGCGGCTGCGCGAGTGAGATTGTAGCAGGTTCAGCTCAGCTTTCAACAACCGATTCTCCCCTCGAAGCTTGGCCATCTCTGGCGACAGGTCAGATTGGCCTAGTTTATGTTGTTGAGCACGAATATTCATCATTGACTCTTCTAAACGATCCAGCTTTTTGATCCGTAGGCTCAAGGTGTGCTCGACGGCCTGATATTGCTTGGTAAGGTCACGTTCAACGCCCTTAATGCGATTCTTGAAGCCGGAGATCACGTTCTCCAGTGTCTTTACAGCAAGCAAAAGATTGCGGCTGAAGCCCGGCCAGAAGAGGATGTTGCCTATGACCTCTTGACTTGGTAGGTTGCCGTTGATCAAGCTGTTAGAGTGCGCCCAGTCCGGCCCACACATCGCCGACAAACGTTTCCAGATCATAAGCAGCATCGTGTTCCGCTCATTGAGCTGATCTTTGAATTGTTGCTCGAGACTAGTAAACCGCTTGCGATCCTGGTTGCGGGCATTTTCTAGCTCTGTGATACGTGAATTGTTTTGGGTGATGGTCCGAGATGCTTGGTGGTGAGATTTAAGCGCCTGCTCAAACGATTGTTTATCTGCCCGGCGAGAATGTCGCTCGCGTTCGAGAAGCTCAGCTAACTTCCGAGACTCCAACCCGTGGCTCTCAAGTAGCGCATCGCGGTTTCGCAATAGCGACTCGGTCTCGTCTAGTTTAGAGCGGGTACTTTCGAGTTCCCAGGCAGTCGACTCAAGATTCTTTTGAAGCTCCATGATTTTGGAGATCAAGCTAGAGCGGCTACCAGTCAGATCACCTAAAGTCTCTCGAAGATTGTTCTCCAAGTCCATGAGCCGCTCCCTCCAAGTATTAGTCTCGATTTCTTGAGCCGATAGACTCTTCTTGAGTTTGCGCGTCTCCTCCTTGGCAGCAGATGCTTCTCGATTCAACTCATTGACGATTCGCTGGACTTCTTGCTTCTCCTTGCTCCCTACGACCTCTCGCTGATGCCGCTCTTCTGTCAGACGTTCCTCAAGTTCTCTGGCCTTTTCCTTTTCGCTTTGGAGGCTTATCTTGTATGTCTTTAGTTCTGACTCCAGGTCACCAATTCTGATCTTATCACCATCCTGTTCTTCTCGCAGGAACGCAATCTCGTTCTGACTCGATTCAATTTGAACTGTCAGTCGCTGGACCTTCGTATTTGCTTCAAAGAGACTTTTTTCAAAAGACTCCATCTCTCGATTACAATCTTCAAGCTCCTGTTGGACAGCTTTGTAACGTTGCATATTGTTTTGTGCGTCTTCTTCAAGTCGGATGATGCCTTCGCTGGCTGAGCGCATCTCTGCCTGCAGCGCCCGGAGATTCTCATCTTGAATCTTCAACTCCTCACCTAATCGCTGGCACTCTTCAGTCTTCTGGTCAAGCTCCTCACCAAGGGCATCCAGCTCATCTTGGGCTTCAGCCCTCAAGTCCTGGAAAGCCGCATTATGTTCATCTGCCATCAGTAGTGCACGGTCACGTTCTTGCTCCAGGTTCTGTAATTCTTGCTGTAGCTTTTGCATTTCCTCCTCCGCTTGATCCATGTCAGCTTGATATGCTTTGTCGAAAGCCTCGACTTCTTTGCCGCGCTCTTGGTATGCTTTGTCGAGTGTTTCCAACTCTTTCTTGTACTCATCCAACTCCCTCTTATACTCCTCCAGCTCCGTTCGAACAGCTTGGTTATCAAGTTTCAGTGCAGAAACCTGATCACGCAACTGTCCGTTCCGGACTTCCAGATCTTCTCGTTCCGCGTCATCGCCTGGGTATGGAGAAGTTCCATCGCTCGCTCGAGAAGATGGTCTACCGTGAGCTCGCGAAGCGGACCGATCAAAGATGCTGTCCCCAGCAATAGAGCGACCGCCATCGCGCCGCTGACCAAGCTTCAGCTCCTCGATCTCTTGGTAGAGACGTTCTTTTTCACGATTTCGAGATGTAAGCATAGATGTTTGAGCACTGACTTCTTTCCTCAACTCCGCATTTTCTTGCTTCAAGAGCTCCAATTCCATTACCAAGGTTGAGCTAGAGGAACTACTGGGGTTTGTATTGCGATTCAACTCTCTATCGGAGACAGCAGAGTACGAATTCATGGACTCTACCCGGTCACGCTGTGTTGGTCTTGTGGAGACTATTATCGCGCTCATTTCACTCTTGAGGCGTAGCGCATCGTCTCGTAGCCTTTTGTTCTCCTCCTCTGCTTGCTCTCGAGCAGCCGTCTCGGCTTCGAGCATGTCTTTCCACATGTCCTATAGCATTTAATTCAGCACAAAGGCAACCAAAAACTTGGAGTATCCTGCACTCACCCTCTCTTCCCTTGCTCCTACATCCGAACCCATTGGTCTTCCATCATTAAGTGATTTAAGAATTTCTGCCAATTTCCTCTTCTCGCTTTCTCTGGCAATACTTTCGGATCTTAGTCTCTCAATCTCGAGCTCATAAACCTCTACTCTCTCCCTTAAAAATAGTATCTCCTCTTCTTGTGCTGGTTCACGACCATCGTCGTCAGATCCTTCAAGATCGTGATTCACCATAGATTCCTTGTCAGACTGCTGGTCCTTGAGTTGCTTCTCTAAATCACGGATTTTCCTTTTCAGAGTTTGGCTGTCTTTCTGAAGTTTCAGTTTATCTGACTTTAGCTCAACATTCTCCGATATCATTTCCTTTATTCCTTCCTCGGAGCGGCGATTCAATGCCTCATTGAGAAAATGAATTCTCATCTTTAGGTCAAAGTTCTCTTTGGAGAGACGATCAATGGTGCTGCTTTGCTCTTTGAGGGTCATGGATCGGCCACTCCTTGCAAAGGCTGGAGTGGCACCTGCACGTTTGTCCGGTGATAATCCACGGCCAGCATAGTCTTCTCTATATTGCTTCACAAATGTGCTTGGTACTTGCACATCTTTGACACGTTCTGCAATGGCCGTATCTGTGGGGAAACTGATATCCTGCGCTTTCGCTTTAGGTGTCATTAGCCCGGTAGTATCTTCAGCCATAGGCTCCTCTTGGTTTTGTCCGTGTTTTTGCTGGGAAGATCCGGGGCGTGATTGTAAAGGCGTTTCCTCCTCATTTAAGGTATCTAGGCCACTTTCCGTAGCGCTGCTAGGATTTCTCTTATCGAGGAGATTTTCATCACTATACCCAGATATACCGGAAGCCATACTCCCTAGACTCACTGATCTAGCCAGGTTGTTACGTTGTTCATGTTGGACAGTGCCAGCGTTACCTGGTACTGCACCTCCCGACTGAAGCGCGTAGTCAGCACCCAATGTTGCATCACTATTTGTCATTTCTGTATTGTTGCTTGTCACCGAGGAATAAGAGAGACGGTGGACTGACTGGCGACTGGTCAAATATTTCGGTCTATTCCCTCTACGGCTGCTTGTGCGTGAGGCCGCCTCCACTTCATAGTTGGCATTTCCGCCGAGGGGTCCTGCCTGCGAAGGAGAAAGGCTCCCCGAAGCCGTGCGAAAGTCCTGACGAGCTGGCTGTTGGGTTTTATTTAAGTCGGATACAGGTGGCCCATGAGTTGGCTCCTCGAAAAACTGGCCAATTTGGCGAGGACCTTCAGATGATGAGAGCTGATTCCGATTTACGGTCCTAGCCGCCGCTTGTGCCGCGGGTGATGACTGCACCGTCTCTAAACCCTTCTCATTATTATCCTGCCACTCGGAGGGGGGCGCAGGGGTAGTCTCGGAGTCTACAGTCATATCCTCCTCAGGCCTCAAACTGGGGGTTTGTGGTATCGGAACGCCATCATAGGTTGACGTAATATCATAACTTGAGCCATCTGGTACCACAAAGGATGACTGCACATGGCCTGGCTTGTCGAATTCTGGCGCACGCTCATCAACTCCAACCAGATAGGTATCGTCGGCACTCGAGTGCTGGCTCCTTGGAACAATTTGAATTGTTGAGGGTTCCGGTAAGAAACTTGACTCCATGTCCATTAACTTTCTTCGCATTTCTTTCTCCTCCATCAAAGTCTGGTTAACCATGCGCTCGTGATCGCCGTCATCGCTGGACAGGAGTAAAAGGCTGCTGTCATCGTTATCGGGTAGCGGAGGTAGATTTAGGGAAGCATTCGAGTCGTCAAGATCCTGCTGCTCAACAGCAGGTGTAGATCGGCCATCTCGTTTCGCATCTGCTATTGTTCCGTCTTGTGTGTAGTGAGCTCCACCATCTACACCGGTTGTACTCGAGTTTGTTAGGAGATGTTCTCTCCGCGTGTGCCCCTCCTCCATTATATCAGTCGCGTAGAACTCGTCCTCCAGGGACAAAAGTTCGTTTCCAGTATCCGAGCTTCTTCCAACGGGGGAGGAAGGTGGAGGTGAGAGCGCAGATTCAATCGCATTGGGGGTCCCGAAAGAAGGAGATGGCAGTTGAGCGGACCCTGTCGGCATGGTGACGGAGTCTGGGCACTGTGTTTGTTTTCTCCACTTCCACCTTGAATCCCTAGAATCCTAATGGCGAAAACCCGGCTTTATTGACCCACTTAACTTGGTAGCCTTAGCGTGGTCACCCAAGTTTAGACGTCCGCCGGTCTTGCTTCCAACTCTGAAATAAGTTTATTTCGTCTTTTGCCCTTTGAGAATATATCGATGGCTTACGACTCTGCTCTCAAAAAAAAAAAATTAAATAAATAAATAAAATGAAATAAGATAAGATAGATAAATAAATAAATAAGAGAGAAGGAAAAGAAAAGTGTGCCAGGATTGACTGTGGCGGAAGAGTACATTTTATTCGAAAGGGGAAAGGAGCGTATCAATAAGGAAGCCAGTCATTAAGTTCCAATTTCATAGGCACTAATCAGTCAGGTGGTTGCACCAGTACTAGTACGTACTACAAAGAAAACAAATAAGAAAAAAAGGTGTGTATGCTTAAATTATAAATATCTACACTGGATAGATATTCAGGCTACTTGGACTAGTAATGCTAATATGTATCCGCATCAAGAGGAACCAAACCAAATGACACTCGTCGTACCCATAACGTAAGTCTCGTAAATATTTCAAATGGAAGGAGAAAAGCAGGATACAGAAAGGGGAGGAGAAAAGTGACTGAGGGAAAGCAAAGTCAACCATTAGCAACAGATAATGGAGATTGGAAAACGACATATAAGAAAGCGCAAGAGAACGATCAATGGTTGGGGATCCGCATACACACGACTCCATAAAATCCATGAGTAACAGTTGGGAGAAGGCGTGCCATGTATTCTGCATTCACCTGCAATGATGGAAAAGTTCCTTTATGTGGAAGGTGAGCTCTCCTCGCGTGAAGCATATATTTTGTTTTTGAGGTCGAGTGCCCTTTGTAGAGTCTCAATGTATGTGCGAAACTTCACATTTTCTCGCAGCAAGTACGATGATTTACGCTCCCAGTTGGCCATGGACTTCGTGGCATTCGGATGCCTAGGAGAAAAGGCTAGAACCATAGCCGGTCGGAGCTCATTATGTCGCTGTAGTTCATCCTCAACATTCTTGACATACGTTCGCAAAGCCTTCAGCTGGTCAGCTTCAGGTAAGTTTGAAGCGACCATACTCTGCTGGGGCGGAGCCCAGTCGCTGATGTTTACTCGGTCGGCTGGAAGCCTGGGGCGTACACCGCCTTGCTGGTCAATAGAGCTCCGGATAGAACTTTGAATGCTAGGTCGTGCCCCAGACGAGGACGGCGGCGACCTGTTGTTGTTGTTCTCCGTCGTTATCAAGGCACTGTTGATGACTGTATCACTCCAGCCGTATTCCATATTACTAACTCCACCAACCAAAGGCTCTTTGGATAACCTCGCACTCCAGTAGTTAGCTGTAGAGACGAATTCATGGACGATCTCCGGAGTGCCAGCCTGAAAGAGGTGTACTGCGCCATTAGGTAGACTCAAAGCCCAGACGTGCGGGCGGGATTTAGAGTACCCGGGGGATGGAAGTACGCTTGCGAGGGTTTGACGTAGGAGAAATTTCCTTATCTCTTCAGCATTCTCTGTCCAATTCCCTCCTCCCACCACTACCCCACCATGTGAGTGAGATTTTGACTTATGCCGAACGGACTTCGTAGACGAATTGAAAGAAAACAGCCGCATCCAACCCTGTTGTATCACAGCGAAGCATTCGTTCCAGTTTCGGTCCTTAGCCCTCTTATCAGCCGAATCCAAGTGTTGTTTATGCTTTAGGCTCCCTTCTTTGGCCCAAGGAGCGCCAGCAAGTTGAAGAGTCTCGTCTTCCAGAAGCGGTATGGTTCCCTCGATCTCCTCGGTGCTCGCGATGGAATAGGCAGAGTCCTCCCGGATTATGGCTTGACTTAGTGCATTAGCGAATCCAATAGATTGCTGATAGTCGCCACGCATATAGTCTGATCCGAATGAGTCCACTGAGACAGATGTTAACTTGCCCAAAGATTGCTTACTCCAAGTACTGGAGGCAGACGGGCTCCAGAAAGACGACTGCTCCTCCAGGCTGGTTCGGCTGGAACCCATGACGGAAGGAGGGTATAATCTCGCCCGTGACCGGTTTTTGGAAGACCAACGCGCGGTGCCGTAGCGGGAGTCGGCTGAGCGGCCCCGTGGGTAGATGTCGGAACCGCTCCTGCTCACGGTGCTGGGGCTTCTGCGCAAACCACTCGGATTAGGGGACAATAAATGGTTCGATGAGATTCGAGACGCCTCTTTCTCTACTTGAGTACCATGAAGGGGGAGTTTTTGCTTCTGAATCGAAGTATAAAAGTCCCTCAGAACGGTTTCAACTTGCTGGCCCCAGGCTTTATCGGTTCCATTAAATGGCACATTTATCAACGGGCCTGTGTTAGTTTCAGGATCACCTGACAATTTGACGGAGAGATCAGTCCGAGAAAGTCGGTTCGCTAGCTTCGCAGGCGCATTTGTTGGCTTATCAGCGGCCGTATTCCCACGATCGGACTCATCCATAGGGGACGTCAGAGATTCCCGGGCCGACACTTTCGATTTATTGTGAGCTACATGAAGTGCTTCAAACTCATCCGGGGCCGCGTCGAAGGCCACGCGATGTATAGTGGGCATTGTGTTCCGAACAAATTGGGTTTTGGTCATCTTCTGTTCAATATCCGCAAGGTGAAGGTCGGTGTTCAGCAGAAGAAGGGAGTAGCATATAGTGTGCACAACATCTACAAAAATGGTGTGTTGAGCATCATATCGTATAAGATCACGGAGCAATAGAGTAAGGCGGGCATACCTGAAGCCTTGAACCCATGGTTAGGATTGCACTCACACCATCGTATGGAAAACGCATCTAGAACTCGATCAACCTGCTGTGTCTCTCCCTTTAATATAAGCCGGTTACATAGACTTCGAAGGGCTGCCAAAATGTTCATATTAGACCAGTCGAAAAACTCCATGTATGCCTTGCGAATCGTAGCGCGATCCGGATCACCGAGCCATGCAGCAGCCGGCTCATTTCCCACAACTTGATCTTGACTGTTGTAGAGCTTTTGAGCCTGTTCTTTTTCTGAATCTCCTGGTTGATACTCCGGGGCGTCATCAATGCAATCAACTTTGCTCTCCGGTATTTCAGCGGACTTTAATTCCACCGGAGAGACCACGGGTGTGCTGGAAGCTGTGTAATAGTTCGAGATATTTGATGTTGATACTTTCAATGAGCCACTGGTATCAACAGGAGGCGATTTCGGGCTGGATTCGTCTTCGCGGTCGTACAGACTGGGTCCGCTCTGATGCTTAACTTTTTCTTCCGGCTCCCCTGGGTTTATCGTACGTGTCTCCTCTGGACTTTCTATAGGCGACACACTCTTTTGAGAGAAACGCTCAACGACGGGTGATAGTGAGGGAACACTAAGGTCTTGTGGCGTCAACCTGTTCCGGACACAACGTGCACGATCACTCTCCGAGTCTGGCCCACTGTCGCGTGAACCGATGCCATCCCTGGGAAGCAGCTGTTCTGGACTGGCTGAAGATGTAGAATCCATATGATTGATTTTGGGAATATCCTCGTCTCCGACCTTATTTCCCAGAGTCGATGTATCACGTGCACTGGAGGAAGCGGCGGGGTAAAGGCTGTATTTGGGTCTCTGCACTCTACCTGCAGCATGAAAACTTTCTTTTGATTTCTCTGCAGGTGAATCAATGCCTTTGTCCTCCTGTTTATCAGTGCCTATGTTTCGGCTATGGGATTCTTCGGAAGAGAACAGCCCTGGAGCACTAGCATCTGCAAGATATGGGTTCATCACCTTCCTTAAACTACTAACGGGGCTAGGTTGTGGCTTTGTGACTTCATGTGGCCTTGAGCCAGACTCCGGGGGAATTAGAATAGGAGGCGGTACGTTCTCAGTCACCGATCTCTTCCGTCGGCGGAAGAATGAAGATTTCTTGTTCACCACTTGATGGGTCCCTTGACGGACCGTAGTGGTACCCGCCGTGCTACTCTTCAATTGCTGTCTCCGGTCCTTGATGTTTGTAGTTGAACCATTGAAATCCCGTAGATCGTTATCTTGGGAGAATACAAGATCAGCCTGATTGTTTTCTGAGCCAGGTGTAGAGTTTTTGGATGAACCAAAAACACGCCGGAAAAAGCCCGGGCGTTCCCTGGTCGGAGCTGGATCAGAGGGCGTCGGAAAGATAGGTTTGTTGAATGATATCGTAGGACTTGGGGCCGGCGGATCAAACGTAGCTGCCGGTATAGTCGGGGGAGGTTCCAAAACAGGCGCACCGAGTTGCGTCAATTCTTTTTCACGGCCGCTCATGGTTGCAGTACTTTTCGTTCGTGCCGACTTCACACTATTCCGTCGAGAAGCTACCGGTGTGCGCGATGACTGAGGACCTAAACTTCCGGGATATTCACCTTGCGATGAACTTTGATACTTTCTTGGTCCACCAGGAATACTCGGTGTAGGGGCTGCGTCAGCTCCGTCGAATGATATTGGATCATAATCAACCGTAGCCTCCTTAAACGGAATGATCAGTTGTCTAGTGCCAAAGTCAAAGCTTGCTGAACGCCGCTCAGTAGCCAGGTCCGCTCGATCATTTCCTGAAAGATGTGGGCCAAAATCCATGTTTAAAGAGGCGTTCCCTTTACTACCTTGTCTGGTTCCGCGAACCCCAAAGGTACCACCTCCCGAGGTGGAGCGATGATCGTATATTTGGCCGCGCGAGCTTGGCCCTTCTGGGGTGCGGGCACTACCGAATCTTCTAAGGTTAGAATTGTAATTCGAGCTGCTAGTACTCCGACGAGCCCTGCCCGGCTGAGTCCCGTATCGACCAGCTACATCATCAGGGTTGTAGTCTAGTTCTGATGACAGAGACGATGAAAAGGTATGGCCGCGATAACGACGTTGGGTCATAGAATCTGGCGAGCAATGGCCATATAGATCTGTCTCAAAAACGGAATTGAACAGACGGTAGTCATCCAGAACAGAGGCATTTGAGGATGCAAATTGGTCCAGCGACAGGAGCATATTGTCAACGATAGAAGTGCGAGCAGCATGTTTTGGGGACAAAGATAAGTCATGGGGATCTCGCTCGTCACCAGAGTCCATGCCGTTGTTTGTGTTATCACCCGCGTTGTATTCGTCGAAAAAAGTTTCGCGCACTGGTGGGCGTGACTGGGTCATCCTCCCCATAGCTTTGTAGTTGGATGCTGCAGAAGGCGTACTCGGGGGAGAATTACTGGCATGCATCTCGGGAAGTTGTTGAGACATTCTTGTACTCTCCGATCGCGTGAATAGGCTCAGTGAAGGTGATGTAAAGCCCGCAAGTCTGGCGACAGGGGGTGTTGTGGAAGAGGAGTTCAACTCGGAGGTTCTAATGCAAAAGCTGTAGGCAGATGTTCCTCTATGGGGCTGATCTTATGTGGTACAAAGTCACTGGTTCCTTTCTTCCTCTTCTTAATCTTCTTCTTCCTCTTCCCACCCTTTTCTTATGAGGATCTAACAGAATTGCCTCTTGTTGGACTGTAGAGTTATATCATGAATGCTAAAACGGGCCGTCTCCAAGGCAGAAAGCAGAGGGTGGTATGTATCATCTGTCGGTCATTGCGTAAAGATCGGCTGGAATGGACAACGGATGTTAAGGAACCGTAGTCGAAGCAAGCGTGTGACAGTCTGACTAACTGGGGGTCGAGAAAAGCCCCAGTACTCTCGCGTGGATTGTTATAAGCTTGGGAAGCAATAAAATCCCGTTAGTGTCATGCTGCACTCAAGAATCACCAGGCATAGGTAGGGCATCAAAAACATACGTCCTAGGAAGGTGAATGGAACCAAAGGACTAAGGAGAGGCGGGGATTATCAAGGTACAGGAACTGTGGGTATACGTTGAACCACTGTGGGGGGGATGCGATGATTTTTGTCCCTTTTCTTTTTAGAGAAAAGTAGGTACATATGATAGAACTAGTGGTTGCTATCTGGGTGATTAATAAAGGAGGGAGGCTTCAAGAACAGATAACGGACCACTTCATTCCCCCGGTAAAAAGAAAATAAGAAACTAAAAAACGTGACAGGGGAGGGTGGGCAAAAGTTTACCGGATATAATCCATGATCAATTCCCAAATCAAAAGAAAGACACTGGGACTGGACGTTGTTGTACTAGGCGGTGCTAGTGCCGATGGTCAGGGGCAGCAGGAGTCTTGGCCAGAACCACACCCTCTCCAGGCTCCTACAGGATGACCAGTAGTACATAGTACGTAGTACGAAGTATACTAGTTGAGTATCTCAAGGGGGAGAGAAATGGAAGTTATTTGCCCGCCGGGTTCAAAGTCTCCGATGTCCTGTGCCCGAGAATTTGCATCTCTTTCAGATCCTCTTTTATCTCTTTCCTCTTTTATTTCTTCCCTTTCTTCACCCTCCCCCCTTCCTCTTCTCTGCCCTCGAATCCAACCCAATCAATTCCCCGGTCAGTTGCACCACTAGTCAACTAATCATTTAGTACTTAGCTGCTAGACTAGACCATACTAGACTATAGATGCACATGACACTGAATATTACTCAATTATTCAACTCGTTAGTAAGGTCTCGGGCTTACTTGAATAGTCAACATCAATCAATCTTATGAGATCCTCCATCCTGAACTGTTGCTGTGGCATGGGCCACCATGGGTACATATGACTAGTGTTCTACTCTGTAAATTTCCTCAATCGCCCGTAAAAGTTCCAAATTTTTGATCCCAATAACAATCTTGATGCAAGATACGAAAAATTACTTAGGAAGGAGACTCTTCTCTGGCTAAAGAAAAGAGAGCAAGAGACAGACAGGCAGATACACACACACACACACACACACACACACAGAGAGAGAGAGAGAGAGAGAGAGAGAGAGGAAGAGAGATCCACTTAGAACATATGTGTTGAGTAACAAACCTTAGATTGGTAGATGTCATGTATCACTAGATCCTAGCGCCACCGATCTTTTTTTTTTTTTTATTTATTTTCTTTTGGCGGAAAACTGGTATGTACTGTACAGAGTACAGGTCAACTACTGGTACTAGTACTAGATGTATTATTATTATTATTGTTGTTAAATTTTTTTTATTAAACCAACCCTATAGGTCTCAGTAGCTAACCAAAAACTGATGATATATTTGTCCATATTGAATGAGAGCCTACAGACTGTTTGTGCACAACCTTGGTCAACTTTATGCCAATTCTGACAAATTCCCAAGATATTTATCCATGAGACGAGGCCTGCCATTTGGACGGCGTTGATCCCCTGTATATGCACATACACCCACCCCCCTTATATACTGAAATATATCCATTAGTGATTGATAACCGTTCAATTATCGGTTACAGTTATAATACATCACGGGCCGCTAGTTGATCCGAAAGCACCAGCTGGCGGATGACATAACATTTGACTGAGTTCCCTCGACTCCATACCTCGGAAGGGGTTCAGGAGCCACCAATACTCGTAAAGACACATGCTATCCAGCCCTTCCTCAGACATTCATTCTGTACCCAAGTGCTTTCCTAAACTGCGCAAAAATGAATCCTCACATATCAGTTCCGCGCCAGCATTCTAGTCCGTCTAATTTCGGCGGCACAACACCAGCAAGCCGTGGATCTAGCATCCGGATGCCGCGTTTTTTCAAAAGGTGCGCTCTTTGAGAACTCCCGTGGGCTAGACAATAATGTCAACACGGAGTATGACAAGTTGAATTATTCGCGGTAGGCAATTACTGATCCGTACCTCATGGCCGCAGGATGTTCAAATTTCCGCAGATGGACTTTGAAATGGCTATATGGGAGATGACATCACTGCTGATAGCTCCCAAGAAAGTTTTTAAATCTATCTACTACCATGTGAGCATAGTCTTAATCTCTGGTCTTGCTATAGTGCAGGTGTGCTAATTATATATCTCATTGTAGAAACGTAGGTACCTACAAACCCAGCAGTCACAACCCGATTGATGAGGAGATAATGGGAGAAATGCGTACTTTCACAGCGATAACCTCATAATAACCCGTCGCTTTATCTTCACAGAAACTAAGAATACCTGGCATCGGCCTGATCCCTCTTTCACGTATCTACTTTCCTTCTTCTTGCTCCTCACAGCTCTCGCGTGGGGTCTTGCATATGCACCGTCTTTCGGGGCTATTGTCCGCCTGTCTCTACTTTTCATTTTTCTCCATTTCATCGGATCATCACTGCTGGTGTCGACAATAGGGTATTTTATCATCGGCCGACTTTTCGGTCCAGATGGAGCGGCAGCCTCCCTCTCTGGGTTGCGAGGCGGACGTGGACGAAGACGTGGTGCAGCACAAGGCTTGTTCATGCAACCAGGCGAAAAGGATCAATTGGAATTTGGATACTGCTTTGATGTACGTCAGGATGATGCCAAGCAGGCATTTGAGCTGAACTAACCATTACAATTAGGTCTCCAACCGGGCATTCTTCCCTCTCTACCTTCACCTATATGTTGCTCAGTTCCTTCTCCTACCGCTTCTTACGCGCAGCCCGAGCAACTTCCTCGCCACGTTCCTTGGGAACACGCTCTATCTTTCCGCCTTGGCCTACTACACATACATTACATTCTTGGGGTACAACGCGCTTCCGTTTTTGCATAATACTGAGCTACTCTTGCTCCCCATCCTCGCGTTCGCGATCTTGTGGCTCGTGAGTTTGATTGTGGGATGGGGTATTGTGGCGCAGGGAGGCAGTGTGGAAGGGCTCTTCTGGGGTGCCTAATCCCTGGAACCCTACCGATGGTCCGTCGTATTTGATGAACTTTCAATTGTACCTCATTCAAGCAAGGCGTTGGTGTATACGGTGACCTTCTCAAGACGTTTCATATCATGTTTATTTGTACCGTTTTGTCTGCTTTAGGGGATCTGAGCGTAGGGATATACTGCCCTTTCCTATATATTGTGTTATTGGAGCGAAAGTCTATTGTATAGTAACTCTCTACATTGCATATATCAATTTTTTTTTTGGGAGGGTGGGGGTGGTTTGCGGGCCTGGATATCCAACCAAAGAGAGACCCGCGCTGGTGATTATCTATTGAAATCGTATTGTTCGTTCTGAAACGAACGATCTATTTGGGTATTCTGTGTACAGTCCATATGATTTCGTCAGTGACCGGTTAGTGTTATACCCAAACCAAGTTTCTAAGTAGCTGTGAGTAAAACCATCCCATTCCCCCTCATCAAAGTCTCGGTATCCAAGCCAAGGCAAGCTGTCTGTTTCACTATTTTTTCTTTGGACCACCTTTCTTCTTCACGTTCAGCTTTGCCTCTATATCTGCAGCCCGCTGCTTGGCTAGCTCTGCCTTCTCTTCTTTTTCAGCTTCCTTCCGTAACCTTTCTGCCTCTCGCCGCTCACGAATGATAGCTAGACGAGCCAGATCTGCACGAGCCTCCTCTGTTTTACCCTCAGCATGCAGTTTCATATAGCGTTCACGCTCCTGCTGAGCCTCAATGGCTTCGCGTTCTCTCCTCGACAACTGTGACATGTCTTTGTCCTGATTTGAGTCCTTTAGTTGCAAGCGAGACTTGGCCGTGTGATTCGGATTTGAGGGCAATTCTTCATCCCCATCACTACCCATACCATTTTCTGACTCCGAATCAGATGGTGGCAGATCGCCAGGCTGGACCTGGTTCCGTTTCGCTATAGCAGCTTGCTTCTTGGCTTTGGCTGCTGCCCTGCGCTCCTCACGAGTCATCTCTGGAGCTGCGGGAGAGCTGGATCCAGGTTTGGCGTCTTCCGTTGAGGATTCTTCTTCTGATCCGGACACTTCCTCTTCCTCCTCACCGTCCTCCTCTTGTGAGGAAGCTGTAGCATCATCGTCTGGTTCCTGTTTCATTGTCGGGAAATGTTAGGAGTTTGGCTTCTAGCATAAATTTTGTCCATGACCCTGTCGTGACTTGACGTACTCTCCACAGACCGACGGGATTACCGTGCTTGTCGACTGGTTGAACATCGCGACTAAAGTGTTTCCCACCTAAATTTAAACATGCATCAGCCTAAAATTAATCTCGTGGCATATGGTTTGGGAAGAATCCCAGATATTGCGCCTACCTCCTCGTGAAGGCTTGGAGAACTTCCCACGGCCACGAGGCGCCATGATGTGAGTGGTCGGAGAGAAAGGGGCCAGCCAGGGTATTGAATACAACGGAAGTACCAGAATATCTAGGATATATAGTTATATCCAAGGCAATATATCTTAAAAAGATTTCTGTAGTTATACAACTGTCACTGACTTTGAAAGACAGAGCGGGGGCGGGGAAACAACGGATTATATGTAAGTACATACAACAACTTAAACTTCAGACGCGCTTCTCGGTGATTATTTCTTTACCCAATGAAACCAGAATACGGTGTCAGTGAGGCAGGCCACTCTATGTAAGAAAGAGTTGAATCACAAAGTAAGCAACCGGAGGGCGAGGAAAGTCAGAAGACAGACAGCTGAGTCACGCAGAGGATTTCTATGGTAGGGCGGGGAATTTAAATCAAATGATTTAATAAGTTACTATCCTCAGGCATCAATGTGACCCACACCGAATGAATTCAATCAGCATCGGCCATATTACCTACGAATCACCACCCATTATGCATAATTGATAGTAGTATATTATCAATCTATAAACAATAAAAATTTACAAGTCCGTTACACATGCATCACACTCTCCCACACATACCCCATTTCATGGCATCATTGAATTCCCTTACAGATGCTGCGCATTTTCCAACAACCTCACGACCGTTGCCAGGAGAACCCCAGTTTGGCCACTCTCGCTGCAAACAAGGTCACTGCACCAGCAACAACTGCACTGCCCATGAACATCTGAGCATACAAATACTGCCCATCATTTAGTTGAATCAATGCCCCCGCGATCGGAGAGCCGATGAGAGCAGCGACAGCCACCACGCTGAGCACCATTCCCATCCTCACACCGGTCTTTTTTAGGTCTGTTGTGAGGGTACTGAGAGTTGCAGGGAATAGAGATTGGATACCAGCCGCAGCGAGACCATAAAAAGCGCTAAAGGCGTACATCCCTTTTGGGCTGTCCACGGCAGCCCAACAGTATGCAACCACCCCGGTAGCTAGGCTACAGGGTATTAGCAGGTTCAATGGCCCGCTATACCAGTCAGCCATGAGGTTCGGAATCAGCCGACCTAGAAGTCCCACACCATTCATGACCAGGAGTACATCGATTGAGGTTGACTGGGAGACATTGATGACATTGCGGGCAAAACTACCAATATAGAAGAAGCCGATATAGATACCCCAGAAGTTGAGGAACATGCCAATAGCAAATAACGCATAGGAAGGCTCCTTGAATGCAGCCCATTCAACGAGCGGACCGCTTTGGCGTGGTGGTAGCCTTTGCTTCAGAAAGAGCAAGCAGGGCGTTAGTGTGCCCAAAGAAATAAAGCCGAGGATTCGCATGGTCCATCCATATCCGATCTGAGGCAGCAGGCGCATGACGACGGCGGGAAACACCAAACCCCCGGTTGCCGATCCAGAGGCCACAATACCCATAGCAATCGAGCGCCTTTTGGTGAAATACGTTGGCACCAGGGCAATGGTAGGGCAAAACATGAGCCCACAGCCAATTCCTTGCCCGACGCCTTGGGCCAAGAACAACTGCCAGTACTTGGTTGACAAGGATGTCATAAAAATGCAAAACAACTCCAGCACCGCTCCCAACACCAAGGTGACCTTGAAGTATCCCGCGTCGGTTGCACGACCAGAGAAAGTCCCAATAAAAAAAAGCAAGAATATTTGAATACTTCCTACCCAGGAGATGTCAGATGGAGGATGCCCTAATTTTTCAGTGTAGTAGGTCTGGAAAACGCCAAAGCTATTAATGTAGCCCCAAGTGTTGAAAATGACAAAGTGACCCAAGGCGACTTGAGACCAGGCCAGGAAGCCACCATCAGGCGGAGGGCCAAGTTCTCTGTTGGATCCTCTGGTGCGGACCAGTGACAAAGTTTTAGAGGCCAACGCACCGGCATTACTGACGTTTGTGGGTGTCTTGGAGAGCTCTTTCGTCCGGCAGTGATCCACGTTTGATTCTCTGGCGCCGGGAGCCTCTCCAACGCCGCTTGCAGTCTGATCTCGGCGTACATCGTCTTCTTTCTCGTTGCTCATGCATTGAGAATAGCTAGTGCCATTGGGTATTCTGTCCGACATATTTGCTAGTTGGTAGAGATTGAATTAACAGCGTGTAGACTTGTGGTCGCCAGGTGTTGAATACGTTTCTGGGCTATTGAATAATTGAGCTGTTGTTCCACCAGGGACGCCTTGCCATGGATCGAACTCTGTATAGACCAATACCCAAGATTGTGTACATAAGGTTTGAAAGCAGATCTACTGACAGCCCAGAGAAATTTTGTGACAAAAGTTGACGGAAGAGGGCCGTGTTGTCCTGCGCGGCTTGTTCGCCGAAGCCATTGGAACCACAACCCAGAATAGGGCTCATGACCAGTGGAGAAATCTCCCTCTTTTTCTACTTCTTTTTCCGGGTCAAAGCAACTACTACTCCGTAAGCGCTCTATGGAACCTGGAGAGAGGGGCTGACTAATAAGAGGGAGGTGGGAAAGAACTGGATGAATGAATGGAACCGACTTCGCAGAGAAGTCCGAGGGGCAGTTATTGTGCTTCCCTGGGCTGGGGTGCCGCCTCGACTACCGAGGGGGCAAAAAAAAGGCGACGATCAGTGGATTCATTAAATGAAAACTTCCAAAGAAGCAGGAGATGTTTGCCCCAGATTTGTACTCCGTACATACTTTTTTCGACCCCACAATTTGCTAGATACTTACATACGGTAGTACGGAGTAGTAGTAATAACATACGTATTTATTCAAGTATACTGGAAGAGTATCCCCACTGGCTTGCGCACTTCCACTCAAAAAGTCCCAACTACTACCACTTACGGTATCTCGGCAGGGCTTTACCCCGGAATTTAGCAGAGCATTAAGATCCTGTCCTTGTATAACTCTCGTCTCTGGTCTATTTAATCTCTAACACATTATGAAACAGCGGCCGAGCAAATCCATCTATAACATATTATAAAAGGACAATGAAAAAGGGAAAGGGAGGCAATCAAACTCTGCGACTAACCGACGGAGGGAAAGAGAATTGAAAGAGGGGGTTAGAAAAAAAGAAACAACTCCACCCTAGCCCGGTTGTGCTACAACTTCGCTTAACGGACGTTCTCTAAATAACGACAAATGCCAAACCCCACCATGACGCCTCTAACAAATGGCCACTGTCAAAAGCACCCGTCTCCTCTACGCCTCTAGAACAATATGATTTATAGAATGAAAACCATCTACCGCCGATGCTCTGTCATGGAAAGCTGGCACTCATGTCGTAGCCTAGGTCGCACAAAGGTCACAGAGGCCAAAGGAGGAAGCTTGCCGATATCAGTAGTCTTGAGTGGAGCTACTGTTGAGCATCGTAACAGTCTCAATTACGTCGGCTGGCTCCAACAGATGCCAACTGGCAGAAGTCTGTTTCGAACTAGCACCGACGGTTACGGAATAGACATGGTCTTGTGGTAGGTCAAACTTTTGAAGGGCTCGAAACATATCTGTGACAGATTAGCCATCATCGATGATGCAAACTAGCCGCGAAGAGCCAGACTAGACATACCTTCATCAGTAAAGTCGTCCCCCGAGCAAAAGATGAATTCAGGAGCCTGTCCAGGGCCAGTCCCGTATTCGTTGACGAGTCGGCTTGCGATGAAACCCTTGTTGACAAAAGTCGGGCGAACCTCCAAATTGGCCTTTCCTGCCATGACTTCCACGTCCCATCTTTTACCTACAGTCTCCTCTAGATGTTTTCGGCACTCACGAGCCTGGAACGCACCATATTCAGGGTCTGCACGCCGATAATGCCATGTCAAAGCAACCCGCTTCCTCTCAATGAATGAACCTTGAGTTCGCTCGGTGTAGTGCTGGAATACCTCCATAACCTCCTTCTGCCATCCCATGTTCGATCGTTCGGCCAGATTCTCCCAGTCGTCCGAGCGTGGCTTCCGGATGAAGCAACCATGCTCGGCACTCAATCCTAATTCTGGTATGTGACCCATCCATTCATCGAGAAAGGCTTGATCGCGCCCACTGATGATCCATACTGCATTGCGGGAGTCTGCGGCTAGGGTTTTGATGGTCCGTAAGACGCGGTCGGATGGTATAGCGGCCTGCGGATCTTTGACGATTGGGGTAAGTGTGCCATCATAGTCGAACATGAAAAGCCTCTGCCGTGCCTTACGATACTGTTTTAATAGCTTGGCTCGGTCGAGGGCGGGAGTCGCCACAGATTGGTCGAACGAAGAAAGATTGGTCAACAAACGCGAGAGATATTGTGTGGACCAAGCCGAGACTGTATTTGTTGTAACATGCTTGTAGAGTTTCTGATGGCTTGCCTTTCGATCATCAGGGGGCATCGTCAAGGCCTGATTGATGGCTCCAGCTACGCCTGCCGTGTCCCACGGATTGATATGAATCGCACTTGAGAGGGTCCCAGCAGTTCCTGAGAACTCAGAGAGGATCAAAGGGCCGTAACTTTGCTGTTGGCAGATGATATACTCCAAACTAGTCGTGTTCATGCCATCTCGAACAGTGGTAATCAGACCGACATCAGCCACGCGCAGCAAGGCAAAATACTCATGCTGGGAGAGGTATTGCGGGTAATACTTGACGGGCGAGAAGCTCAAAGACCCAAAGCGGCCGTTTATGGTGGAAACAAGATTGGATATTTGACTTGCAATTTTGTTCTCCTCTTTTTCCTCCTCGACACTGGTCGGACTGGTGACCTGGATAAGCACCACCTTGTCGCGCCATTCAGGGTACCGCTCCAGGAACACTTCGAATGATTGCAACTTCTGGGCTACACCACGGACACTGTCCAACCGATCACGGCCGACAATGATCTTCTTCCCGGCATAGAGCTTGCGTATCCCCATCACAGCGTTCTCGATCTCAGAGGAACCGAAGGCAATATTCTGGATTGCCTTGGCATCGATACCGATAGGGAAGACGTCCACGGCCACGTGGGCACCATACGCATCAACTCCGGCGGAGTTGGAGTCAAATCCGAGCACCCTAGTGCAGCAGGATGAAAAATGACGTGAATACGAGAAAGTCTGAAATCCAATCATGTTCGCACCCAATACTCCGGTAAGCACCTCCTTTCGCTTAGCTAGACAGCGCATAAACTCGCTACTGGGAAATGGGGCATGTAGGAAGAAGCCAATGTAAATGTTTGGAATCCGCTGCCTCAACATACTGGGCAAAAGGAAAAGATGGTAGTCATGGATCCAAACGATATCGCCTTCCTGATATTCTTTCAGAATCCGGTCTGCAAATAACCGATTCATTCGTACGTAATCTGCCCACCAGTTGCGTTCAGATCGGCCATCTGTGGGACCATGTTGCTTGTAGTGTAGGAGAGGGTACAGCTCCCTTTCTGCATATCGCCTCCATCTGCCTTGATCCTCCAAGGAGATTGTATCCTGGGGGATTTCTGTCTCAGCCGACAGCCACACGGGGACAATTTTACCGTACCGCCCGGAGCTTAACTGCGCATCTAGTCGACTTCTATCGTCCTGGCTGACTGTGAGACCATCCAGGAGAGGATGGCTAGGTGGCCGTTGATTGGCGTCCACAGGTACAGGTGCTGCCGCCTTATTGAGGGGTTTTGCTGTACCAGTTGCCGCAGCTGGCAGCTTTGCACTCGTGTTTATGGGGATTTGCTGCAAAGGCACCGTGTCCTCTGGGACTGGTTCTACTTCGCCGGTCCAACCAACGAGCGTATGAGACCAATTAGTGTCCTCGGAACCTAGATATGCCAAAGAATCGAATAGTGCCGAGGTTCCCGGACGGGATTTGAGCTCCTATCAACTGATTAATCTATCTATATCAAGGACTCCGCTAAGCCATAAGATGGGAAATGAGGGTACAAATGAATAGACAAACGGGGCATACACACCCAAGAAGACTCCCGCCGATAGTAAACTTTGTATGGGATACAGAAGGTGGCGCTAATGATTCGTCCAGAAAGACGCAAACCTGGGTGCTGTTGACGTAGATCTGCCTCCAGCGCTTTGGGCGTCTCCCTCAGACTCAAACGACGCAAGAGTTCAATTCTCGATCTCGCATCCTTGGCAGCCTGAGCAGGTGTGGTAGGGGTAGTATTTGACGACTCCGAAGACATCTTTTCGCTAGGAGTTGCAGAGAAGTACGAAGGCGCATCGGTAATTAAAGATTGCTCTTTCTCACCACCCGGAATAGGGGTGGCAGTTGAGGCCTTGATGTAAGCCTCTTCACCTAAAACTTTGACGCCTGGACCAACTAGAGCCGGCTCAGGCGGGTCGCGGGGCATATTTGCAGGAGACGTCCTTTGTTCGGAGGACATTTTCAAATATAGATAGAACAAATAATAAGGATGATGCCAGGGGGAGAGGCGAACGGCAGCGCGACGAGGAACTAATCAGCTATCGATCTGAAGTTTCCAAGACTAGTCAGAGAAACAACATTGTCTTCGAGCTTCTGTGTACGAGATCGATGACCAACAACAGGGAAGAAGGGGGGTGGGGAACAATAATTGTAGGATGTTTAGAGTCGCAGGTACCTCGGAGAAATGGAATGGGAGAGATAGATAAAGCTAGTTTGGTGGGGAGGAGGGGGGGGGGGAGGGAAACCGCGAACTATGCCCTGGACGGCGAAATAGGAATCATTGAACTGGGGGCAGTGGGAGAGTTAGAACACCGTAAATAAGAGATTGTTGTTGGAGTAATGGTGAAC
The DNA here is from genome assembly GCA_030556085.1 of Aspergillus tamarii. NCBI lineage: Eukaryota > Fungi > Ascomycota > Eurotiomycetes > Eurotiales > Aspergillaceae > Aspergillus > Aspergillus tamarii. The sequence goes on along the minus strand of JARVTJ010000005.1, from coordinate 2,263,457 downwards.
TGGGTTGCTTTCTCTCTTTCTCTTTTTTATTCGTTAACAAGAGTGAACGCGTGAGGGAAGGGAAGACGGGGTGGGGAGACAGACAGAGAGAGAGAGAGAGCGAGAGGGTCACTGACGGAGGAGGGTTGAGGGCAGGTTTGAAGAAAGAGAGGGGCGGACGGTTTAGAAGTCACAGGCGGTGAAGACCCGAAGAACGTGGTTTCAATCGCTTCGCTCGGTTGTTGGCTGCTTAATATACGCAAGCAATAGGAAGAGCTGGATTGTTCACGAGCCAGGGAAGAGAGACATGAGGGATATAAGGTAGAACAGGAGAGAAGGAGATAGAGAGAGAGAGGGAAGACCGAAAGCAAGAACGGTGATGGGCCACACACGCCCACCCCCCAAAACGGACTGTTCCAGGCCGGTGACTCGGAGGAAAAAAAGAAAACATAATACTTTACTTTACTTACCTTAATTAGTATCTCAGTTATTTCGGGATCAACCATAGTAAAATGGACTATAAGTACCCAACCAGACATAGTCTACAGAGTATGTAGTCCCATAATGATGAATTATTTGTCAATTCAAATAACCGGTTTCAACGTACCCCACGATACTGGAGTGGACGATGCCATCCATGAAATTCTCTTTATCAGTCCTTTCCCCGCCAACCGTGAGTTCATCACACATGTACGTCATTACCCGAACGCTTGAGATCAATATTCTTCCTCTTCCTTTTGTCTTTCCTTCCGTCTTTCATTTTTTTCTTGATTTACCCGAAAATAGACAGAGAATGACTACAGAATGATGACCTGCCATTGGGGCACGAAGATGAACCGGATTGTGCGTTCTCCGGGTTGATTGTTTGGCCCAAGTACAATTGATAGACCCATCTTCACTAATACTTAGAACTAAGTATGCGCTGTTAGTACGTATACTAGTAATCTCATCGAATCATCGAGACCCGATTATCTAATCAACTGCCTGCTCTCAGTGTCAGGGCTGAGTCTGGCACGTGATGGAGTTTTTGTTATCGGGAGCACGGGATCAGTCATGTGCTTGTGGATGCTACCATCACACCGTCTTCGTTCCTTGGTTTTTGTACCATTCATTCTTTCATCTAATCGATCGCTCCTTCATTCTCCTGCTTTTTCATAATAAAAATATCCAAAACTTAGAACGTTACTCTGTCCCGGTATATGCCCCAGGTTCTCGTCAGTCATTCGCAATGCCTCGATTGCCTAGTTATTCGCGCGACCATGCGCTCCTACCTCTTTGCCGGTCTATTCCCCTCTCCTTCCCCTGTCCTTCGGCAGTCCGCGTTTCAGCCTTCTCTGTCGAGATTTCGAGCTGTTCCTGGAACTAGATTCTACTCTAAGGACATGGCTGTATTCAAAAACAGCCTTTCGAGGACTCTCGAGGCCCACCGATCCTCGAATAGGACCAGTCTGGTTCGTAAAGTATACGATCGGACACCCTCTGGAGACCTCGCCCGCCCTGTAATTCCGGTGGAGGAAGCTTCGACTTTGAAACTACCAGGGAAGCCAGCTTTCCCAGAAGTTACTGCACAACTTGTCTCATCTGGGGCATCGACACGGACAGCAAGGAGTACTCGTACTATGAAAAAAGATCCCGTCATTAGCACCCGAACAATCCTGTGTGACCGGATACGATGGAATGTAAATGCAGAACAAGGCCGATGGGAGCAATCCCCATGGATGGATTACTGGAACGCGGGTCGTGAATGGCCTAACGGCTTCTTGCAGCTAGATGCAGAGATCCGCGCACTTGAGGAATATTTGTTACCAACACCTCCTGAACAGGATAGGGTAAATCATATAGTTACTCAAGTTACAAACATGCTGCGAGATGTTATACCTCATACGCCGCAGGTCATCGGCTCTCGGCGAACGGGGTTTGCGATGAGCCATTCAGACTTGGACTTTATCTTGCCTGTGCCGGATCCGGCCCGATCGATCGATAGGGTCCGAAGGCCAAGTCCTACACGGCCACAGATTCTCAGTCTTCATAGTGATCTATTGTCTCGGGTGGAATGTATCCTTCAGCATTGCTCGTCGTTTAGCGGTCGGATTGAGTTGAACGGCAAATGGAATTCAATTCTGACCGCTGTTCACCATGAGACCGGTATGCGAGTGCAGTTCCACTGTGGTGAAGGCTTACCCTCCTCTGTTGAGTATATATGCGACTATCATGCTGAATATCCCTCGATTCGGCCGCTATACATGGTCATCCGTCTGATATTGGAGGCGCAAGAGTTGTTTGGTAGCCATAACTCATCCATTGAGCCTGATACTCTTGTGATGCTTCTTGTGGCATTTCTTAAAATGAATCATGGCCGATTCCAAGAGTCAAGGAGCTTGGGCGAACAGCTCCTGGCTGTTTTAAAGGTATACGGCTCTGAGGTTGATCTACGACGTACCTGTGTTTCCGTGGACCCACCAAGCTTCTTTGATGCAAGTACCGTGAAAGACACGATAAAAACATACAATGCAGAGGATTTGCCAGCCCACCTCCGCGGCCAAAGTGCACTTGTAAATCGGAAGAAAACGGCTGCTATCAAGCGAAACATACCGTCAGCCTCGAGGCTATGCCTTCAGGATCCCGCCAACTATATGAATGATCTCGGCCGCACATGTTGTCGCACTTCTGAACTTCAGGACGTTTTGGCACGCGCACATTATCGCCTTAGCACATGTCTGGGTGCAAGGGAACGGCGTAAACATGGTGGTTTGAAAAACAGTCTTCTGGCCTCTGTTCTACAAGCGAATTTCGATGACTTTCGCAAGGTGCGAGCGCAGATTACCTAGACTGAAAGAAGGTCTTCCTGTATATAAAAACAGATCAATCACCTGTAACAATAAGCAGTGTATAGTATCACCTAATCTAATATAGATTAGGGCCATCTTGTCCTATATCTTTGATAAAATTATAATATCTGAACTTTGTTCCTTATGGCTCTAGGTCAATTAACAGCGATCAATATTTCTAGTATTTGCAACACGAAAACGAGAAGATCACTATGATTGGAAAGAAGAGAAAGATAGACCGAAGATAGAACGCCTGCAATGCCGAAGTATCAGGAAGACAGGCAAAAATGTTAAATTAATAGTAGTTATCATGAGAGATAGGGCAGATTCACACCAGTGGCTGTATAGAAGTTAGAGAAATACGAGCATAAGAGTAACGTTGGCAGCCACAATCGCCGAGCACATCGGGACTAAACATTGCTGCTTCACCAATATGCTTAGAGTCCCACAAAGAGAAGTGGATAAAATAGAGGTACACAGAGGACACGCAATACATTAATTACTGCACAATAATCAGTAGCCTGTCTAGTATAATAGTGAACAAGTCCAAAAGAAAGATAACTTACTAGATTTCCAATGGTGAAAGTTGGTCAAGTGTGTACAGCCAGTTTCCACCTTGTTCTTCTTTTTCGAGCCTAGCTCAAGCAGTTAGTACATGGGATTATCGTTAATAATGCCGCGAAAGATCCAGCTAACCAATCATAAGGCCAAAGAATCAAGTGTCCTTGAACCTGGTTCAGAAGGTCCTCCGCTCGTTGTTTGTCAATCACCTCATCCAATGCATGGAACTCCCGTTTTGAGCCCAGAGTTGTAGCCCTTCGTCTACGTCGTCGTGATTGGGCTGTGGCATTTCGGTTTAAAGCCTCCGAATAATCAACGACTGGCGGATCTGAAACCTGTTTCTCATGATCTTCTCCGGAAGATCCATTCTCATCATGTCGTCCATTTTGTACGTTTCCAGATGCTGGTGCATCTACCGTTCTCAACCCAGTCGTCTTTTCGTCTTTAGATGAGAGTGTTTCTTGTTGTTGTGCCATCTCTGGCTGCGTGCGGCCGTGATCCTGGGAGTTTGCAGCTTGTCGGAGGTCAATCTTCTCAGTTGGTGATTGATCCTTCTGGCCCATCGCCTGCCCTTCCGTGTTTGGGCCGGCTGCTAATACGTTAGACTTGGTTGCGAGGCCTCCTGCAATCAAGCTGGCACCTGTACCAGGTGGGCCAGTTTGCCTAGCATGAGCCGGATGAAATGCCTTAGCACTGTGTTGATTCTGCATTTCAGCAAAACGTTCCCCGTAATCAGCATAGTCCTTATACTCTTTCCAGGACTTCACCTCGCTGTCAGGCATGCAGCGGAAAACGCTCCGGAACAATTTCGTATTTTTATCGGCAACAGCATACCAAGTGTCTAGGTAAAACACGTCGATCACCGGATCTCTCATGCAATCTTTATCAATGAATACATGTTTTATGTCTGTGCTCAGTGGGTGCGGGTACTTTGTCATGTCAAACTTTTCTTTAGAGGTGAGAATAGCGCCATTGCCACTGCTCTCGGTATCATGTCCTGATAAAACTGGGTTGCGGGCAGCTGACAGTCCTTCAACAACTGAATCCGGCTCATTGACATTATCTGGCAAATCAAACGATGTTTTCCTTGCTTCTTTGTCGCCATTAGCTTCTTGTGGCGGGCAATGTCTCGGTTGCTGGATGGTGCCCTTACCCTCGCTCGCAATGGGTGAGACCAAGACCTCTGACTTGTCACCCAAGAGCTGAGAATCACGAGCTTCTCCTAAACCGGCTTGCAGAGCAGCACTGAGATGATCAGGACCATACCCGTCCACATCCTTCTTATGCTCTGGGTTGGCAGTCACTCTTGCATCTGCCGTGAGCTTCCTGTTCGACTTGAGATTAGGATTGTCACCCTGCTCCCAGTCGACGTCATGATTGAAGCTGTGTATATCTTCTGACCGCGAGAGGAATTCGTCTTGTATACGGTGCCGACGCTCGATCATGTCCCTCTCATCCTGTTTTTCCAGCATCAGTGATTCAGGATCGAGTCTCTCATGATCTCCCGGTGACTTGGAGCCCTCCTCAGCAATGTGAATCCTTCGCAATTCTTCTTCTGTCGCCATGGAATGCTCCATGAGCTCATCTACATCAATGCCAAGATGCTCTCGCATTAGGCGCATTCTTAAAGTATGGGGGAACCGTCCGACAAGGTAGGGACGACCATTCATGCTGGACCAGATCATGTCTGTATCACGCACAACAGCTGCTACCTCTGAGTCTCGCGATCCCAGCATAGACCGTTCATTGATGTTTGCAGACCCAATTATTGCAGCTCTATCATCAACAATCATGCATTTGGCGTGGATGTAAAGCTGCTCAGTGACAAGTTGCTTCTGAGGGCCGATCTTGCCCCAGGCCCGCAGGCTGAAAAATTGAATATAATCTTCAGGTTCAATGCCCAAAGCTCGGAGTCGTCCGAATATAGATGTCTCTCCTCGGCAGATACTACGGTACTGACACATCATGATTAAACGGACGCTTGTCCCACCCTCACTGTCTACCGTATTCTGGAAACCTGGCATCAGTGGAATAACGATAACCGCACGCCATGCCTCTTTGTTCTTCGCAGCTCGAGTTATCCGCTCGACCAGGGCATCGCCTATCAGGTTCTCGATTTTCCTGCCGTCTATCTCACAGGTGCTTACAAAGAATTGGTTCTCGATATAGACGAAATGATCCGATTCTTCGATTAACTTGACATAGGCATTCATGATGCTGTGCTCAGTAATGTCGGACGTACCAGTGGACCATGCGCTGCTCGATCGTAAGATCTGAACTTCACAAGCCCCGTCTAGGCCAAGAGCTTCCAAATCTGCTGCGTCAAAATCAGGCGGAGGAAGTAGAAATGGCGTGGGCCGAGTTGGTTTTCGCTGACGCAAAATATAGTTCCACCGTTGGACAAAATGGCGAGTGAGATCCCGAGCCGGTTGGCCGACAACATGCATTGATATATCATGCCAGGGCATTCTGGGGATAACGTTTCGATCATACATCTCTTCGTACGGTTTATCTAAATCATAAAAATCCTGAACACGTGGATTCGAATAGTCTTTGCCAGGCCAAAGCTGGCAGTGGTCGGCATCCTTGGGGCCATGTGAAGTCTCAAATCCTGTTGGTTTGTCATCTATGAGAAGATGTTGTGGCGTATCCCACCTTCCAAAGCAAAGATCGATACCTCCCACAAAAGCCAAGGTATGATCTATTATGCACAGCTTCTCATGATGTGCCCAAAAAAAAGTATTTTGTCGAAATTGATTTGGAGATCTCTGCACAAAAATATTGGGATGCAGGTCAAGAAGGGAGAACTTGGAATATTCTGAGTCAATTGGGATGGCAGAGTTGATATTTCGATACATGATGACAAATATCTTGACGCCTTCGCGGGCTTTTCGCTGGAGAAGGCGATCTAAGCGCCACTTCTGGCTGATTGCAGCTGGCCGTCGCATATAAAGCTCAGGACTAAGCCACCAGTCATGAATGTATATGACGTCTTTAGCCTGGTTGATCGCCCGTGACACCATCCACATGTGATCCCGAGCATCAACCAGCCACTGAGCGAAGCAATGATGGCGTACTGGAGCAAAACTTTCAAACCTATTCGGCCTTGCCCAAGGGGTATTGTTGACCATAAACCGAATAGAATCTTCAAACTGATGAAGTTGGCGCTCGTTTCTGGCCAAAAGCTTGAGTTTCCGCTCTGAATTTTCAAGCCTCAGGGTGTGATGTTGCGGATGCCTAGCCGACTCTTTTGCCGACTTTGCAAGCTCCTTTGCTTTCTGGTTTCGAATGCTGATTTTCTGGGTTTGCAGCTTGAAGAAGGGGTCAATCAAGAAAACATCGTAGATATTCATTGCCTCGGGGGAATCGACACAAACGACGTAGCTGTGTCTGACTAGGAACCACTTTGGCGAATGACGATTTTTTACCATGGCAGGAGTCAAGGCCCTCCGGAAATCCAGACCTTTCGAGGATTGTATGATCAAGTAGCCCTCTTTGCCATGATAGCTCCCTTCAGCAGCAAGGCGCACACCCAAGGCCGACAACTCCAGGAATTTACACAGACGGTTGCTATCAGGCTTAAAGATAAGGAACCGAATCAGCTTTTGTAAATAAGATTCGAGTTTTTTTCTTTGCCTCTCCGGATAACTCTCTTTCTTGCTCGGTCCTGCGTCCGCGGCGCCCAAGGCTCCAGCAGCATTTTCTGTATCGGGGTTCGTTACAGTCGACTGTCGCCGGGATATATTACCGGACGATCGCCGCCGTGACTGCTGCCTCTTCCCAGCTCTCTCATTGCCACTTGTCGCCTCGGCTGCGGTTTCATAGCCGCCGTCATCTTCTTCATCCTCCATGTCGCTTTCTAAGCCCCGAACACCTCGAAGGTAAGGAAATGCACTTCGAGGGAAACGTGGAAGATTCTGTGCACCTTCAGTATTCCGCAGTTGGATATACTTTTGCGTTCCAAAGTGTAATTTATACTTCAGATGAAGATTTGCGAAATCTCTCAGCGTTCGATGAATAATCCACTTCATCCGGGTCATACCGCTTCCATACTCGAGTTCTATCCTAAAAACAAGGTGGCGATCTCCGGAATGAGAATCGATCCTACTATCCGTCACTCGAACCTTGAGCTGCTCAAGGAGAATCGGAATACGTTTGCTGCCGTGCTCATCGCGTTGGAACATGCTAGCAAGAATTAGGGCGGCCGGTACCCCCGAGGTCAGCTCAGCTAGCAGTTCGGCTGACTTCGCATGGTCAACTGTGTTGTCGGTCTTACGTCGCTGCCCAATCAGCTTCAATCCAGCCTTGATTTGACGCCATCTTTGAGCGCTGAGGCTAGAGCCACGTTCGGCTCGATGGCGTCTCCAGGGCGCGCCAGGACTCTCGACGTTTTCTGACGGTCCTGTCATGCCAGTGAACCGCCTCAGATTACTAGGACGTCTCTCATCCTGATCCGGTTGTGAGTCAATCTGCCGCCCCCCGTAATTAAGTGCGCGAGTGTTAGCAAGCCAGGCGCTTCTCCGCCGCCAAGCGTTATCGCGATTGAGGCGATCCCGGCCCTCATCCTCTGACACTCCCTCACGTTGCTGTGCGTAGTCTCCAGTATTTCGTCGTGGAAAGAAGTTCGTACGATAGTTTTCGAAGGGGGCAAATGAGCTGGGCAGGTGAAAGGAGGGCCGACCTGAGGCTTTCGGTGTGTTCGGTTCTGTTTGCGGTATAGAATCGTTTTCTTGTTGACGACGCAGCTGCTTCTTCTTCTTGTTGTTCTTCTTCATTTTCTTGTGCTGCTGCTGCTGCTGCTGCTGACCTTGTTGTTCTCCCGCACTCTCTTCAGCGTCGGCATCAATATCGCTCCCTTCCTCTTCTAGCGTGTTAGGGAAACGGAACTCCCCCCTTTCCGAGCCTGGGGTGGTGAGATCATGGTTGCCGTGTCTAGAATCCCCGATAGTAGCAGCACTAGCTGAGCGGGAATGAGAGGCGAACGAAGGGGAGGCAGCAAATGCCTTGAGCTTGCCGAAGATCGATTGCTTTCCCTTCAGGTCCGCATCAACATCATCCCCTGCTATGGAAGAAGGTCTTGATCGGGCAGATTCAGCGGGATGATCATTTTCGGTGGCTTCGCCGGTAAACTGAACACTTGGCCGTCGCGATGATAGCCCATGGGGGGATGCTTGTGATTTTTGGCTCATGGCCTTTTGCCGGTTGTCGAGCGACTCGTTCGGCCGTTGAGGATTCACTGACGTTGGTTTAGCCCCGGGAAAGCCATCCCATACTTCCCATGAGCCGCCGGTCTCCCCCACATGTGATTTGCCGCCATTTTCCTCGGTGATAGTATTTGCTCTCCGCTGATTTGCCTCGGCAGCAGCCTGCGCCTTTTCCCGATTGTCTGAAGGCGAATACTCAGTGCCAGTGGTGCGAGTTGGAGAAGGGAAAGGCGAGGACAGTTTTGGGCCATTGGATAGAGCAAGTGGCTCTGGCTTTCCGGTGGTGAGCCGATTAGAGGGGTTTCCAGGAACCCTCATTTCTGACGGATGGACCGTAGAGTCGGCCATAGTGCGTACTAAGGACAAGGCAATGTTAGTTCACTACGGTAGAAGTCAGGGGTAGTACAATAAGCCTACATAAGGATCAATATGATCCTGTCAAGATTGATCATGGAAACCTCACAATGAAGTCATTCTAATGCTGTTCGAATGCGTGATTTATCTTGAACAATAAGCCTAGGGGGCAACTGTCAAGCCAGGGCGTTAGAACCCAAAAGGAACGTTGGTGTTAGTTAAGACACAAACAAGTAGTCCCGAGCCGCAGTGGAGTCCGACCCATAATTCATCCCAATCACAGAGGGGCCCGCTTTAGCGGTGGAAACTTGGGAAGGAGAGAAAGAAAGTCTGGATGTAAAAGGAGCAGTTAACCTTCGGTTATAAGTAAATTTTGATAATTTCTGAAGAAGTTCGTTCTTTGATTTCTAGAATATATATGACAGAAGAAGAAGAAGAAGAAGAAGAAGAAGAAGAAGAGACCTCTGACTGCACCCACAATCCGTGAGCAGGTGGTTGAAAGAGGAAGAGAAGGTCAAGAAGAAGTAAACTTTGATAACCGTACTCACTTTATGTTAGCAGTGCTGAAAGACTGTTTGGGTTAAACAAGCAGGACACCTTGTGGCTGGTGAAGAGAAACAGCCACTGGCTGTGCTCCATTTTCTACCGAGGTACGGGATATGATTAAATTTCTTGGCTTTGAACTCCGCAGTAGCAGCTCAATGATATAAGGAAGGCTAAGGTCACTTCAATTGTTGCTCATCGAACCTTGGGACTCAACTTCGTATTATTCCTCTACCTTTTCAACTCACCTTTACAGGTTATAAAAAAAAATAAATAAATAAAGAACAGGAATAGAGAGAGAGAGAAATATGACAGACCCTCTCAAACCTTTAGATGCCGCACCCCGCACGATCCCGTCACCCGTATCGCAAAAGACATATCCAGTCGCAGGAATACTTACTACAGTATTTGGCCTTAATGAGTTACCTGCCCAAGCTTCAGAGGTTGCGTGCCTCTGGCTACTGCACCCCCGACTAGCGACTCAGGAACGGATGGCGGGAATTGCTACAGCAGCCATCACGGACTGGAATAGCCGAATAAAGACCAGCCCTGCCAATAATAGCCAGTCTGTTAAAGGCCTCATCGCCGTCGCATTTGATCAGCGAAATCACGGCACGAGGCTAGTTGATCCCATCGGAAATGAGGCATGGAAACAGGGCAACCCTCGTCATGCGCAGGACATGTTTTCCATCTTTCGTGAGTGCTCCGCATTTGCAGAATGAAGGTTCCCACATCTGATTTATTTGGAACTTAAGAGGGCACAGCACGGGATGTTTCCCTTTTGATCGATTATCTCCCATCTTTCGTGTTTCCTCACTCCGAGCACGAGATCACCAAAAACCTCGTACTTGGTGTATCCCTAGGTGGACATGCAGCGTGGAGCTGTATTCTACACGAGCCGCGTATTACTGCCGGCGTGATTATTATTGGTTGTCCCGACTATATGAATCTCATGGCTGATCGTGCGAGACTGTCGAAACTTCCTGCATGGACAAGCAGTAGCCCGCCGGGCTCCCAATTCCTGGGTTCTGAAGCGTTTCCTGTGTCTCTCCTAGACACCGTCCGTAATTATGACCCGGCCAGTCTGTTCTTGAGCTATATGGATAAGAAGAGTGTTGAGCCCCTACGGAATCATACCTTGCCGGAGCCGAATGAGAAAGAGAAGCAGGCCCTACAGCCGCTGTTGGCCCGCTGCCTAGCAGGCAAAAGGATACTTAATCTTTCTGGCGGCATGGATAAACTGGTTCCATACCATCGAGGAGAGGCCTTTTTAACTTGGCTGAAAAGAGCAGTTTCCCCCAACGGCTGGTTTTCCAAGGGTGCGGTGACCCTAGAAGATGTTATTGATGAGAGCGCGGCACATGAGGTGACGCCCAAGATGGTTGACGAAGCAGTGCGGTTCATTAGTGATACTCTCGCTGTCAATGACGAGGATTCAAGGAAGTCTGGATTTGTTCGTGAATCCAAGATATAATTCGATTATAGAGCGGCTTAAGTGCACAATGATAGACAATGTGATCCTGACCGACACCATCTGATATCAGCAACACCATATTAACATGCGCCCGAACCTATATGCCTAAAGAAAAGCGGCCTTGCCGCCCACGGACATTGTTCCATATGGGTATGGTATGTAGATATAGCAGTAGACGGGTGTAAAGAGTAATTCCAAGAGGTGCTACCTGGTCTAGAAGCGTTGCAGCAACTATCCAGCCAACCCGGAAGGACGTATCTCTGAAACTCAGGAGTTAAGGTTTTGCTTCTATCTTACAGCAATTGTCGCCAAGGGTCGTATTGCCTGGAACGGCTTTAGGTTTAGAAAAAGCGAAAAGAAATCCTCCTTTATGGTATTTTGTGATATAGTGAGACCGTAAGGGTGTCCGGAGGCTATGCTATGCTCATCACAAACAAAAACCCTTGGTTTTGTAAATACACGGATCCCTGTGCCCGATCCGCGGCTCCCATGTTCGAGTCCGTATTCCCTTCGAAAGAAACCGAGCCTTAATTACGCCGACCACAACCAGCGCAGCACCTTGACCTTCTTTAGGTAGCTCCGTAGTCCACGTTTAAGCAACCAACTCAACAACACCACCGGCTTCCTTGATCTTCCGCTCAGCATCCCGGCTGAAGTACCTGGCACGGACGACGATGGGGATCTCGGGAATGCGGCCCTTGCCGAGAACCTTGGAGTAGCCAAGAGGGAGGAGGTCGATAACGGGAGCAGTGTCGGTCTTCTGCCCGCTCACGTAGGCGTCACGCTGCTCAGCGGGAACGAGGGACCACAGCTAAACCAAGAGTTCACCAATCAGTTACACATCCATCACAGCCATGGTAAATTTCTTGCTTCATTCATTATTGCCAATTGATCCGGGGGGGGGGGGGGGTTTCTTTTTTTTTACGGCGTCCTTTGTTTTTCATGCCACATATGCATTTCATGTAAATCGATCCTCCTCTTTATCTCCGTCCATCGTTGTCTACGGCAATGTTCGCAACTCCACGTACCTTGTCGAGGTTGATCACGGGCTTCCAGAACTGCTGGTTGGTCTTGTGGAAGTACCTCATACCAACCTTACCGAAATAACCGGGGTGGTACTTGTCGAGGTTGGTACGGTGGTGGTGCTGACCACCGGCCATACCACGACCACCGGGGTGCTTGCGGTGCTTGCCGATACGACCGTAACCGGCGGATACATGACCGCGGCTATAAGAGAGAGAGATGCAAGTCAGCTTCGTCTTGTCCCATTCTTTGATAATTTCGATATAGGAGCCGGAATTAGCCTGTCGCATTTCACCACGACAAACAAGAACGTTCGACCACCCTAAGCGGTAAAAGAGAGAGCTTTTCGACTCACGATTTCCTTGTCTTCGAGAAACGGGTAGGCATCTTGTCGACGGTGGTGTACTCGACAAGACCGGTCTGAGTGTTTGGCGATGGGGGATGCGATCGTGTGTGCTGGTCGCTCAGATGTTGAAATCAAGGCTTGGAGGCGGCGGCTCTAGATTGTGCGCTAACTTCGCTTGCCCTAAGTAGGGTCAACCCTTTCTGTCTTGGCGCTTATCACGTGAGTCGCATCACTTTGTATCTAGTAGTAGTACTGGGAAAGATGAAAGGCCAATAATTTTAAGGAAGAAGCCTTCATATTAAGTATGTATGAATTAATGTTTACTATGCTTGATTGGTCCTTTGTGCCACAAAGAACTTCGAGAGACTACCTACTGTTGCTCCAGCTGGCCGCAGAGCGGAACTGTTCGCCATGCTCTGTTTGATCCAAGCGGGCAGTTTCCCTTGTATAGCGGGTTTATCGTAACGCCTATCCATCAAAACGATGGCAGCGTAATCATTTCGATGTCTAATAGCTCTCCCAATACACTGGTTGACTGCCCGCATGCAGGAGTTCTCATAGAAATCCTTACCTGCAGCTTTTGCAGCCAACTGCCGGTTTGCCTCGGAGCCCGAGTTCTCCTTGTAGGCTTTTTGTTCAACATACTGGATCTTTGCTTGCCAAACCGCACTGCGTATATTTGGAAAGGGCAAGCCAACAATCAACACACCTCTTCCTAACCTGTCAGAAAAGTTGATACCCTCTGACAACTTCCCACCCACCACGGAAAGAAGGAGGGCCCCTCTTCCTGACCCGACAATACTTGCATATTCTTGTAAAAGCCCCTCAGTGCTCATAGTCATATCTCGTGACTCATGCAGAATAGACTTTTTCTGCTCAATCAAGTCATAGACAGTGCGATTCTTCTCTCCTGTAAGGGGCCTTTTCCATATGCTCAACACTCGACTTAGATAGTCATAACTTGGGAAAAAGGCAACAACGCCATCTGGAATAACCTGGCACAGAGCAGCCATAGTTCGTCCCAGGTCAACTACCTGTGCACATGCATAGATTAGATCGTGGAAATAGAAGGGTTACCCAAGCTAAGGATCCATACCATCCGTTCTGAATCCCGTGTATCAAAGGTGAAGTCGAATTCTGTACCTGTAATCCCTTTACCTAGGACTTGTGCGATTAAATTCTCTTTGGGGATGACATGACCATAACTAAAGGTGTCCAGGCGACTCGACGGCACGTACGGGAACAAATGGTTTATGTAGTCCGTCATCTGTATGTCTTGTCAACTAATGAGAAAAGGGCGTGCCAGTTAGAAACTAACATACAGGTGACATAGTTCCCCCAGCTAATATAACAGCCCTTGCATCATCAACAATTTCGCGAAATTGATTCATTGGGTCGAGGAGCATATATCTTAACTGAACATCACCCTGAATCTTTGTATAGAACAATTTACCTTCCGCTGAGAGGTTCATCAATGGTAGGAGAAAGCTCTGTATATGGAATAGGACCGGTGTTGAAGGCTTCCTGTCTGCTTGACGGTCTGCTTGTTCCCGAGAGAATTCGGCATAACCATCAACCTTCCTCGCTAGCTTACTCTCATGCAAATATCGACATAACTTGTAAGGGTTGATCTGGTCGACGCCTTTCCCAGACATGAGGTCTGATGGTTGGACAGGACCTTCGGAAGCTTGACTTCTTTCGAGAATTGTTTTCAGGTGGTCAGTGATCGAGGTGACAAGTCGGATAACCTGTGCGATATAATTTCGGTTCTTTCCTTTCAGTCGAGTTTTAAACTTTCGTGCGTATGTTGTCAACTGGAATATAGAGGTTTGCAGCTCCGAGAGTGTGATTGTTACCGAATGGATGTTGGATATAGCATCCATCAAATTATGAGCCTCGTCAATAACAACGACATGGCCCTTTATGGATAGATCAAGAGCGTCTCTAGCTGACCGCTGAAGTAACAAGGGATACGGAAGCGTCACGATCTTTCAAGTATTAGCAACGGGTGTCCAGCGTACAGGCTCTGTGAGCAACCCACCTCACTATGCTTGGTGACTGAGCGGGACGCGTAGTAGGGACATATTCCAATATTCTTCCCTAATTTCCCTATATCCTCAATATCCTTGACTGTGGCTAGTACGTGATCCCGAAACTGTAAAATCTGCGCCTCATTCTCATTTGACGGTAGGAACGGGCATTTCTGTTCTGCAGCAACACCTGGCTGCTGCATATCTAAGCAGCGTTCACTGATTGCTGTTACATTATCCAAGGAAGACACTCGAGGGTTTATGCACAAATTTTTCCGAGACCCGAGGGATAAGTACCTCACGCCTTCCTGGAGTCCATCTGGGTCCGCCAGTCCTTCACTAAAGTCCTTCGGTATGCTCGAAGGTATATTGACTCTTCGTAATTCGCTTGCAAATTGTGTTAATTGGGAGTGTGTCCTCGAGCAGTAAAATATCTTGATATCTTCATCCCCATAATCTTCGTCTTGTCTGGGATGTGCCGAAGATTTGTGTTGGAAACGTTTCAATAACTCTAGCGTGCTAGTGGAAAGACCACTTGAATAATCAGTCTGTTTATGTGAGGAACTCTTCTCTTCGCCTTCGCTGTCGTAATCATCCAATGCGAAATTATCCTCGGTCTGTGCATCTGAAGTCCTAGAAGGCACATCGAGCTTCTAAGCCGGCATTTCAGCAAGGAATTTGCCTACTCACGAAAATGATAGTAGCTACCATACCTGTCGTTTGCGTGGTCCGCTCGAGTTCTTCAAAGCAATTTTCTGCTTCTCCTCTTTATTTCTTGCTTTTGCCAATCGTACTTCAAGTTCTTTCCTCTTTTCCGAAATAGCGCGACTGGATTCCCGTTTTGCATACTCCAGCATCCATTCCGGTTCACTGTCATCACCTGCGAGATTATGTATTAGACCAGATTCCTGTAATGCCCAATTGATAGTCTAACATGTACTGTTGTTGACAGTTTCCTGGAAAACTTTGCGTTTATGGTCTCGTAGCCAAGTCAAAGAGCCGCATATTATGCTCAAAGATTTTCCCTGGTGCAGACAAGTCTCAGTAATCGAACAAGTGCCTATTGTCAGCATGATAATTAAATCTTTCGCTAATCTACATTTGGTTACTTCTACAACGGCAGATATCCACCACGAATGGAAGTAGAATCAACAACTAGTCCAACATTTAACTCACAGTGCCTATATTACCAGGGGTGTCAGAAGGAAAAGCCTCAATTCAAAACGAATGGCCAACTTACCAGTTGGGGACTCAAAGACAGCCACTTTACCATTTTCGATACAATTGTACAAGGCCCGCATGAACTGGAGCTGAATATCATATGGCGAGTAAGGATGGTGGAACTCTTCTGCCTGGAGTTCCATGATTCTTGCAGGAGACAGCGATCACACGTTCAACAGGTATTACGGAGTAGTACATCAGAGGCTCAAAGCTCAGTATGGGTCCATTGTGCTAGCCGAAGAGGAGCAGGGGCAAAGGAAAACAAAAAGGAAAAGGGAAAAAAAAAAAAAAAAAAAAAGCAAAAGGGGGCGGGAAGATGTACGAGAAAGCCCAGGCAATAAAAAGAGGTGAAAATGGGGGCGGTAAGATAAGTATCTTCCATACTTCGTGCTGTCTTGAGTACTAGGCACTCTGTGTCCACTGTCCATAGTAGACTCCATAGTACATACATACAGGTCATACACCTACTGTATTCCGTACCTGTCCATGATAACACCACTTCATAATATTATCGAAACTTAGAGACCCAAAGGAAGACTACGGAGTACGTACTCCGTATGTTTTCAACAGAGGCTGGGAAGAGCGGAGGAGCTGTTATTGCGGTCTCCGAAGTTGCTTTGAAAGAAGCAACGATTACGGAATAGGAGAATCTTCAGTACGCAGGCAATCATATGCCAAGAAATGCCAAGTTTTCTTTTGAGATAAAACAAAAATATACTCCGTATAAGTTATTCAACACGGGAGAATTTGCCCATTATGTACCCATCTCTATCTAATAGATAATTATGTACTTAGTACTGGTCTATTGTTGAGCAATAGTTACTTGCCGTTCTAGTCGTCACCTGTATGGGTGACATGGTAGACTTGGTTCCATATATGTACTTTACACTGGTACCAGACTACCAGTACTAGGTAAGCTGACATTCCCCTCTTACAGAGTACCATAGAGGGGAAAGGACAACGAAAGTCAAAAATACTGTCCAATTTATAGTAATTAATTATCAATTCTTCTTACCCCACCCAGCTCATACTAAGATACGTACGGATACGTCTGTGATTCAACACTTGGGACCCTCCTCCATCTCTCCCCCCATCCTCCATTCGATTTTCGCTCTTTCGTCTGACAGTTCTTACTGGATAAACTCTTGTACCAGTGGATTCCCTCGTACCTCTCTCTTTCTCGCTAGATAACGAGCAGGTCCCTTGGAGTTCTTCCGACGTGTTCTCGCCGTCTTGCCTGGTTCCTTCGGCAATAAAACTTCCCCCACAGATGGCCCTCTTTATTTTCTTTTTGTTCTCCTTTTGATTACGTACCGAAGAACCGTTGAGCCCGGAGAGCCTAATCGTATTATTAGCTCTAGTCTGACTCTCAACCCCAAAATAATTGGTAAGACCAACGAAGGACAAGAGAAAAGCCCAATAGTCCAGGGAGTTCTTTTTTTAATTATTTGTCCTTTTCTGGGGGGTGGAGGAAAAAGGGAAAAAAAAAAAAAAATATCTCAAAGGAAAGATTAAATTATTAAAGAGGAAGAGAAGAAAATACGCCGACAATGAATAGACCACCGCAAGGTCGCGGTCAGCCAAGGCTGGGAGCTACATGGTATCCAGGGGGTCAAGATGACTTTTACATGCCAGAAGTTATATCCCCTTCTCCCCAAAGGTAAGACAGGCCCCATCCAGTTGTTGACTTGAAGAAGGAAGGGGGAAAATTAGAAAGAAAGAAAGACATCAACCGAAACAGGAAATCTTCTACAATTACGCCTGCTTTTTAGCATCTTTATTTTTTTTCTAATTTTCTTCCCCCCACTTCCCTACTGGATGGGTGTGTTGCTAACCTGGACACACTTTATCTTACCAGCAGAGTCATGCCTGAAGTTCCGGAGACTATGCAGGATAATATTGCTCACCTCGAGCATGAAGCTCGAAACCCTCATCGTAGCCAATATGCTCCTGTACAATATGATCGGTCTCATTTTCCCGAGAGAACTTCTTCTGCCGCTGTAGTCCAGGGACAGCCCATCACTGCCGGCTACGAGGACACTGCCCACTACGAACAATCCGCCGTTTACGATACCATGGAATCTCCTAATTTTTCGCCGTTCCCTATCCTACGCAACCCCCCTCCAAATGTGCCCCCCACCGATGAGCAGAGAGAAGCGAGCTTGGAGAGGGCTCGGATGGCAGTACTTTCCTCCAATGACCCCGAGATGCAATTGGCTTGGGCCCAGGACGCCCTAGCTTATGTCGAGGTCGCCGTGCAGAATGAGGCTCGTCTGTCTCTAATCCAACCCCCGCGCCCTCAAACTCCGCAAGTGGAGCATCAGTTAAAGGTCGACGCGATGAACATCGTCAATTTCTTAGCCGATCAGCACCATCCCAAAGCCGAATTCATCAAGGGCATGTGGTTGGAATTCGGGAAATTCGGATATCGCGTTGATAAAAAGGAAGCATTCAGAGCTTATTCAAGAGCTGCGGAGAAAGGCTATACTAGGGCTGAGTATCGCATGGGGATGCAGTTCGAGAGTTCTGGTGAGCCCGAAAAAGCCATCCGGCATTACGAGAAAGGCGTTGCTCTTGCCGATTCTGCTTCTTTTTACGTACGCTACATCTCCATCACTAATTTATATGGCTCGCGCTAACTGCTTGAGGTTATAGCGCCTGGGGATGATGATCTTGCTGGGCCAGCATGGACAGCGTCAAGATTATCAAACGGGTCTTGATTATATCCAGCTAGCTGCGCAATCCTGCGACGAGAATGCGCCTCAGGGTGCCTATGTGTGTAGTTCCCTAAAACCAACACACACACTATCCAATCTGACTCGGTATTCTGCAGGTTTATGGCATGCTTCTGGCACGGGAGCTGCCCCAAGTGAGCGTCCCGGAGAATTACCTTCCCCTTGATGTTAATGCCGCTCGTGTAAATATCGAGAAAGCTGCGTACCACGGATTTGCTAAGGCCCAAGTCAAGATGGGCGCCGCATATGAATTGTGTCAACTAGGTTGCGACTTTAACCCAGCGCTATCTTTGCATTACAACGCATTGGCCTCCCGACAAGGAGAGCCAGAAGCGGAAATGGCCATCAGTAAATGGTTCCTTTGTGGACATGAGGGTGTCTTCGAGAAGAACGACGAGTTGGCATTCACATACGCTCAGCGTGCAGCTCAGAGCGGCTTCCCAACTGCGGAATTCGCCCTGGGATACTTCTACGAAGTCGGTATCTTCGTTCAGGTGGATATCAAGGAAGCCAGAAGCTGGTATGCCAAAGCTGCGGCAAACGGAAACAAAGATGCTACCAGTCGAATTGACAGTATCTCACGTTCGAAGACGTTGTCCCGAAGGGATCATGAACAGGTTGCTATCGCTCGGATCAAGTCACGCTATGGCTCTCACCAGCGCAATGAATCCGTGCAATCAGCTTCGGAGAATCTTGAAATGCCCGATCCTTCACGGATGAGCCTTTCAGATAACTCCCCGCCAAATGCTCCGTACCCCGACCGGCCGCCCTCCAGGGCTCGGCCAGTGTACCCGCCAGGCTACTCGGTGCCTGACCCACGTCCAAGTTCAGCATTTGGCATCAACCCTAACATTCGCACCAGCGCTCCTAACTATAATCGTGCAGCGTCGTATGGACCTGGGCCTATGGGGTATCGCTCTCCTGCCCCTGTGACACCCACCACCAACGGTCCAGCAAGCCCCACGTCAGCAACACCCAAGCTAGATATTGGCTACTCCGCACCGATTGAATCTCCCAACTCAAGACGGCCCCAACGCCTTGACAGTACACCGCCTGATCGGCGGCCCGTGAGGACCCCTGTTCCCGCTCAAGGTGGCCCTGTGGGTGCCCCGAAGCCAGTGACCTCTCCGTCTTCTGCAGCGTTTCCCCAGCGTAGTGAATCCATGCCGCCTCCAGGCGCACCTGTAGCATCCTCGACAACACCGAAACCGTCATCTGTGTCAGCCTCGATCAGCCAGAAGCCTACAGCACAACCCGCCAAGTCCCAAAGCGGTTTACCGGGTAAAGGCCCAAAGACATTTGAGGAGATGGGAGTCCCCACTGCACAAAAGGACAATGATTGCGTATGCCTTTCATCCATTTCGTTAGCATTTTATTACGTTACAAAGACTGACTCCATCATAGGTTGTCATGTGATACCCATGAGTCGTCGTAGACTCTGCACCATAGTTCACTTGTTCTAATCCGGAAAGTTGCTTACGAACAGGGGTGATATAGGATTCAGTTCGTCATCATACGCTCCGATAGCGAAAGACTCGAGACATAGGAAGGGTATGGTTGGCAAGCTGGATACCTCCTTCTTTGACTTACGCCTTCTAAATTGTACTGAGTCTCTTATCCCCTATTTTGATCTTGCATTCTAGTTGGCGGTCGATTTACAGTCCTTTGTTAAACATATTTGGAACAATTAGCCGCTGGCAGTTTATTGTCGAGGAGTTTCTTTTTCGTCCGTCCTTGTGAGTTCCTGACCATTTTACATAGATATTTTATAAATGACGGTGTTCCCACTCTGGTGGGATATTCCACGTGATGCTCGTGTGTTCGTATTGCAGAGTGGTGGTAACTTCTTGTAGCATGATCATGAAAATCCCCTCCCTGTCCTTCGACTCTCGTCTACTACTACTTTGCAGATCCTTGATTTCTTCCCATTACCAGCATGAAACAGAAAGCGCAAAGTGAGAAGATGCCGAACGACGGCAGTGAGTTCGTCACGCAGGTTATGGATTCGCGGGTGTTCTAACCCCAAGCAGCTGTCAACGATGGGCTTACTTTGGTTCTGGACTATCTCCGTAGGCCAATATCTTTCCTTCAGTCTTTTCCCATATAGCCTAGCCTTCTCATAGGCATGATAGACTGATCCATCACTTTATAAACCTAGGGAAGCAGAAGTAAGGGTCCAATCGAGCACTGAAACACAATACTCTTGTCTCCCCTTCTTTTCTTTGACAGTCTATCAGCTAAGCCAGAAGAGCAGTCGTCCCTACTCAGTAAGTGGCTCCGGGAGGATCTATCAGACAAATGCCTTGCGGCTGATGACATATAGGCTACAGACATTTCAGCAAATTTGCAGAACAAAGTCACCAAAAGTGAGCAAACCCCATACCAAGTTCGGACCTCAGTAGACTTTTTTTTAAGGCGCAGCCCGAAGCATACGCAGCAAAGGCCCTGAAGGAGCTACATCAGAATCGGAAAATTGAAGGAAGAGCATCCGGTTAGTGAACCCTGTATGCTTGTATCACCGTGGGTGTGGGTGGTGGGTGCAAATGATGAAGTTCTAGCAGTAACTTCGAGTTTAGGGAGGCAGGTAGTTTATCATGCTCTACAGAGAGGGACCGATGAGAGCACATTAGAGGGGGTGGTGGTCCTGGAAGATCACATTCGCCAGTTGCAGGAACAGCTTACCGACCTCGAAGGCTATGCAAAAAGGGCGCGAGCTGAGCTGACAACTCTGCGTGCGACACGCTTGGCCTTTGATCTCCAAGAGAGCATCAACCAACTTCAAGTGGAAAAGGAGACTACATTCGCAATACTGACTCAAGCCCAGGGCACCAATGCGGGACAGGTAGATGAAGACAGAAATGTCACGAAGAGAGCATGGGAGTGCTGGCAGAAGCGTATTAAGTTGCGGAGGCAGATATGTCACGATTTGTGGGGAAGATATCTAGAGACGGTGGATAAAGATGTGACTCGAGAAGAGCTCTGGGTATTAATATCCGGTTAATCACCTTTGCCGAGACTGCTCACGGTAACAAACAGGAATTCCTGGGGCTAGAAGGGCCTTCGATCGTCACTTGATTGCAATATTTGTATACGTAGGTGAAGGTGATGACCCTTCGCCACCTCTTGTCAGTTTCCTTTCCAGTGTGCGGTGCTTAACGTACCATATCATACAGATTTATATCGCTAATTGGAGTACCTACAGTACATCAACTCCGAAGTATTATAGAGGATGTACCGAGTGCCCACATGGATGTGGGGATATGTTGTTGTGATTGACTGGTTCCTCCACCTCACAGCCTTGGGTGATGAAATAAATGATGGAGGAGCAAGTGGAACACGAGGTCTAAAGAAAGCTATGTTCCACCCAAGCATTGTCAGATGTATAGACATTGAAACAGAGGAACCATCCCATAAATTTCAGTGTCCTCGCGCGCGACCATTGATAATATATTGTACCACATTTCTAACGACAACCTGATGGGGTATCGTATATTGTCTGTGTTTCTGGTAGTGCTATGTGCCTTAATTTATTAAGTGGGAAAAAGGAAGAAGAGATGAAAAGAGACTATTGATCTTACTCTAGAGTGGAGGGAAGAACTATCATACTGTGAGCGTATAAGTGATTGTTCTTAATGTAATCTTCATTAATCGTACCTGTTCTTCTAGTTGATAATGTATCGAAACCACATACTCGGAGGCACTTTGACTTGAGAACTACGCCAATGTTTACTGTGGTACGCAATGAGGTTATAAAATTCGTACCGTTGGCTGTGAGACGGTACATGTCTAGCAAGAGATACGCATACAAAAGGCAAAGGAATATTATCTGTCGAGCTCGCCTTAGATGAGATAAGGACAGATTCTCAATCTCTACGTTTCTTTCGTCTCTTTGCCTTGTCCCTTTCCCCCCTCGTTTTGCTTTTTATTTATTTTATTTTATTTCCCCACTCGCTTCAACTGCTCGGTACGAGCAGAAAGGAGGCGTTGACTCTCGGCAATTCGTGGTCCAGGATGCTCGGTGTGATTGCCTTGGGGTTAAGGTGTCAACGAGCTAACTGTATGAAAGTCACAAACTCAACTAACGTTCAATACCTTTTCCACATCAGTATCTTTTTGTCCAAAAATTTTTTTCTTATTTCATATTTTTCTTTCTTTCTCTCTCTCTCTCTTTTCCCCCGCCCCTCCTCCTATTCACTTAATTTCTGTTGTTATCAACTTTGACCGCTCTCAAAAACGAGCCTTTCCCATTTAACTACTTTCTTAGTACCATTATTATCTCCACCCCGCCCGATAGTAAACCCCTCCGGATTTTGTGGGCTTCCAGTCAGGTAGTCCGCCTTCTCTTTCTCTCGGCCATGCAAGTGTCGGCCTCTCGCAATACTCCTTCTCAACCTCCACCTTCCCACACACCCCGTACCCATAATCGCCTTTCAGGCGACATGAAAAACCGTGCTCCACTTCCGGTTCCCTCTGGAACTATCCAGAACGGCCATTCTCGCAATCTCTCAGGCTTTGACATGGCTGCTCGTAGCCCTCCCAATCAAAGCAGTAAGGCCCTCTGCCGCGTACCTATTGAGCTAGAAAGAAGGCCAACGACGCTCCTCATGTTGACCCTATTACCTGCGAAGCGAAACCAGTGCTAACCTACATATGATGGACAATAGATACCAAGCACGTCCCCTGCAAATTCTTTCGTCAAGGAGCTTGTCAGGCGGGGCCTGCCTGCCCTTTCCTACATTCTACCGATGCTGCGATTGACTATGCGCCGTGCAAATACTTCACGAAGGTATGGATACCCAGAAGAAACTTCGACTCTTTCATGCCCGGAGTTCCTCTTGCCCCGTTTCTCTCTTCACTGGGGAATAGATGTTGGCTGATCACATGTGCTATGGTCGTAGGGTAACTGCAAGTTTGGAGCTAAGTGTGCGCTGGCGCATATTCTCCCTGATGGCCGACGGGTTAATCGACCAAACCCAGGTGTAGGAATGGGCGGTAGTCACCTCAATTTGGGTGGCCGGGTTAATCCCCAAGCGTATGTGAATCAAGATTCAGCTTTGACGAATTCCGTCCTTTCGCAACAGCGAATGAATGGTCAAGAACCCCGATATGGCCCTCAAGTTCATTCTCAGGAGGAGTATGCTGCCATACACTCTCCGCCACAACCATATGACGCCATTCCCACCATCGACGCGGGCTTGGCTTCAGATGCCGGTTCTAAGTATGGTTCTCCGATTGATGACATGCGATTCCCTATGTCTCCAAATCACCGCCATTTAACCGCACTTGATGCACCCCTCCCTGCTTCCTTCGATAGCCAAGGAATATCACACGCCGCTCGTTATGGACCGGTAGCTGCTTCTATGCCATCCAAATTCGGACTGGAACTATCCCCACCGGCCCAAAGGACCGGCGCCCCCTCCGATGCGCTCCGAAATCTCCGCGATACCGCATATGGATCGGATTTAAAGAAGCCTCCTTCTTTCATGGGTTCTTCCCCTCCCGGAATTCCTGAGGATGGCCCGGGACCTCGGTTTTTGCATTCACAGCGATCGGTGAAACCACGAATGCTCTCTGCGAGTGTTCCGCGGCTTACTGCCTTAGATGATTGGGATGACAGCAATTTTCCGATGGAGGAGGACTACCTGCCCATCAATTTGCACGACGATGTTTTGACGCCGCAGGAGCGGCTACGACGTCTTTCACGCACAGATTATGAACCTAGTTCAAGTCATCGTGATCTCAGTGGGCTTGGTATGACTGGTACCAGTCTCTCAAAAGTTGGTTCGCCTCTAGCATCCAGCCCATCCAGATTTGGTGCCCTTTTTGCGAAACAGCGACAGAAGAAGGAGGAGGATGCACATGGCACCTCACTACCACAAGTTGGATCTCCTCTCCGTGAGTCTTCGTTAAACTTTGGCGCAAGTCCCAGCCTTGGCCCCATCGGAAGCCGGCAAACGTCGGGTGACGTCTCTCCCTTTGTGTCTACTCCTCGGCAACAGTCAACGTCCATGATATCGCAGCAACTTAGCGGTATGTCACTTCACCCTGGCGCTGTCCGTCATTCTTCATCGATGGGAGCTAGTGGCCGTCTCGACCGTACTGTCTCGTCACCCGTCAGTACCAGCAGGATTGATGAGGAGCAAGGCGACTTGGTCTTCTCCATGGAAGAAGAAGAGAACAACAAACGGAGTAGTACTTCCTGGAGTGCCAGTAAAGCTGAGTCCCACGACGACGATTCTACACCGACGAGTAGCGCAGGCTTTCAGCCCTGATATCCTTTGGGGAAAGCGCAAAACCAGCATTTGATAGTCACCCATTCTGATACCAATTTATTAGAAGTCATAATCTTTCGTCAGGGTAAACAAAAGCCATGCCACATGAGGGGAGACACGAGGAAAGCAGTTTTATAATTTGGCACCAGCCCACGACTCCGCTCATGGGGTTTTACTGAAGAACATATGAAATGCCTGGTTTCAGCCACATTTGGTAGGCATTTTGCATAGAGCGACTTAAAATAAGCGAACTCCGAGAATCTCTGTACAACCTTATTTCGTCTTGCATATTTTTGGCTTAGACCAGGTTCGGGATCATTTAGGGGCGTGGTCGGAGTTTACAGAGAATTGGAAGGCTCAATATTCTGCTGATGATTCTTATCATATTTATTTTATTTTCTATATCTTCCGGTCCTTCCGGAATTTTACATCTTTCACACCATGGCAATTGAAGGCAGAAGACTAAGAGAGACGAGAGTGAATGTTCTGTTCTGATTGCTAAATGCATGTATGTCTATCTAGTTTTCTCTTCTTATCCCCTCATCCTTCAATTGTTTTTTCTTTGCAAGGTCTCTCTCACCTCATTTAACCACTCAGTCTTATCAATCATGCGTTTCGCGCCTGCTTAAATGTGATTATTGTTATCGGAGAACAGTGTGTACGTATTGCACAGGATTTATGCCCATGAATATATTCACATTATTACCTACACAGTTTTGTTATACAGCGCATAGTTTCTGGTAAAAATATCTACATAGAACTGTATGGTCAGACAAAGCTCCAATCAATAATCAGGGTACCAATCACGCTCCGTGCATGAAGGTGGATACTGAATCAGCTGCCTACATAATAAGCCATGTCCCGCGCAAAGAAGAAAGAAAAGGATACAAGAATCAACAAAGGCTTGCATTATTCTGGGTAACTAAGCGAAAACAGCAATTGATTGATTGGTTTGACAACTTGTATTCCCCTTCCTGTTTATTTAAACCTAGGGTCAAATCTCGTCCATGCACATGATATCTTCTTTGAGGGGGACAAAGGTCGCACTCCTCGACTGCGCCTGAATTTGCCTCATCTTCTCCTTATTAATACGGTCGGCAAGGACCCTCTGCTCAAGAGCACTGGAATTTGCTTGCCTAGCCTGTTCCGCTTGGTCATGATATAACATCTGATAGATCATCTCTGTTCCGGTCCCAATGTGATCTGCCATAGTGCCGATGGCCTTCATAGTCAGAGATTCGATTCTGACAGCAAGCGACGCTTCCTCGTCAGCCCGCTGACGCTTTACTCTCTGGTCTTGCACGGCTCGCTCTTCTATTTCCTTGCGCTTCTTCGCTTCGACTAATTTCCGGCGCTCCTCTTTAACTGCTAGATATTTGAGCGAATGGCCTAGCTTTTGTTGGAGAGGTGGTATAATATCCAGAGGCGGCGAAGAGAAAAATAGCACGTGGCCTTGATTGTCACAATGGAACTGTTCTCGAATATCTTCCGGGATAGTAGCATTTGCAGCATCGCTCAAATGGAACACTTCAATCGGACGAGGGGCATTGGGGTTGTACACTGTGCCCGTTGGAACCTGTATGCGGGTCGTCTGATAGGGCGTATATGGTGCTGGCTGAACAGCTGCGTACGGATGAGAGACACCCGGTGTCTGGTAGGAGGGATGTGGACTCTGCTGTACAAAACCACTGGAGCGTCTCTGGATGGCGGGCTGATAGGTTTGGGTAGGGGGTAACTGAGGTTGCTGATAAGTCGCTGGAGGAGCTGGTACGGGCGCGTTTTGAGCAGGAGGGATTGGTGCAGCTGGCGAGCGCGGTGGTGCAGGAGTAGTTCCGGCTACGGTAGGGTTGCCTTGACTATCCACGCTAGGCCGCTGTGGAGTTTGACTGATCGAAGCCTGCCGAGTAGGAGCAGAAGGCAGATTCTGTGGGGGTAAAGACGGGGGTGGAGAAGGTGTGGGTTCAGGTGGGGGGGACTCCTAGGGGAGGTAATGTCTGTTAGCTACAATAATAATGTCACAGAGGCAGGTAAAATTGGCGTTGCAAGATAGCAAAGACTCACATTCTCATCTCGCGGACGACGATGAACAGCGCCAACAATTGGCGGCGCATTCTCGGCTCCCCATGTTGGTTTTGGAAGGTCATCTGTCTCCTTTGCGTCGCTCTTCAGTAGGTGCTTGATAGGGCTTGAAATCTTCTTGATCCGCCGAGGAACATCGAATAAATCCATTTCGTAATCCTTCTCCCTCACCTCATCCGGGAGGCAGCTTGCCCAGGTCTTAATCTTGTTCAGCTTGTGTTTCTCTTCGTTATACCGAGCTTCACAGACATATACCTCCTTATCAGGAGGGAGGCCCCTGGGTCGTCCACGATTGTAGCGAGTGAAAAACATCACAAAACAGCGATCTACCACTTCCTCGATCCGATGATCTCGGTACTGGCCAGTCTTGACCACCTCATTTGGATAGAAGTGCTTCTCAAGATGGTGGACAGTTTGCTCGGGGCGGTAATACCAACAGGCATTGACCCATTTGTCGCCCTCGGAATCCTGCCAAGTACGGTAGATCTGGGCCACGATGGGTTTGGTTACATCATTAGGGTTTTGTATATGGACCCAATCACCAACCTTCCATAGCTCGCCTTTGTAAAGAATTCCGTCCGGCAATGGCAGACGCCCATCCTCCATCAAGTACTCACTGTCTGGCTTTTTTTTCTCAATCTCAGCGAGCTTCCTTGATTCCACTTGCAGGTCCACAGCATCTTTATAGATTTGACTCTCCGGTTGGTTGTATACTTTGGCGTTGTTGAACATCAAGTCCATATCCCTCATGAAGTGATCGACGGAGTTATACTTCTTCCGCTTAGACTTCCGTTTGATGATATCAATAGCGATTGGCTCTTTGATCTCCACATAATAGTCAGGATATGTAGCCTTATCAGGCAAACGCTCAAAATGTCGAACTTTGAGCGCACCGCTTGGCCCTTTCAGCTTTCGAATCCCCTTCAAAACAGCTTTGATCCTGGCCTCCATCGGAGTGTCCACACGGGGCGGTCGTCCTCTTTTTTTTCTTAACTCAGGATCGTTAGACTTGTGGCCGTCATCCTTTCCACCATCTCTTTTGCTTCCAGGACGAGGGCCTCGTTTCTTCTTCCGCCGACCATCATCGTCCGAGTCCTCTTCGTCCTCGTCGTCCTCGTCTTCTTCCTCCTCTTCCTCCTCCTCCTCTGGAAGAGGGTCTGCCTCGGGGATTTCGCCGAGATCGGGAAGCTCAGCAACTTCCGGGGATATGATCCCCTGGTCTACTAATTTCCGGAATTCGGCGATAAATACATCCTACAGACCAACATCAATATAATAGTGCAAACTACAGTGAGGACTTGAATGTTCTTCTGCAGACCTTAATCACGAGCGCGTCTTCGTATGCTTGGGACTTCGGACGGTTGTATGTCTGCGCATTATGAGGAATCTAGGCGGAAAGGTATCATGTTAGCATTGGCAAGCTCTAGTACATTACAAAAATAATCGCTCCGAAGAGAAGGACGGCCTTTGATTTACCAGAGCACAGTCTCGCACGAACAAAGAGAATTTCGTATATTCCCTCTTGTTGATCTTTTGCTTCAGAATGCTAAGAGCCATAGGCTCTTTGATAATATCGTAATAATCCGGAACATTGCGTTTATTAACGCTGCGTTGGAAAAGTTTCGACGGATCATGACCACTAGAGGTTGAAGGCGGGAATAGTGAGCTTCGCAATGTGACTAGTGTATCATCTAAGGAAATCACTGCAACTTACTCTTCTTCCCTGAAATCGTAGATGGCCATGACAACATCCATCATTGACCTCCATTGTTCGTCGGTAACACCCTCAGCCGTCGCAGCGCTGTCACCCTTCCCATCGTCCTCTATTGACTTAACGAGCTCTTCAGGTGTGGGTTGGAGTTGCGACGGCTCCGATTTCTTCTCCATGTTGTAGAAAACCACGGCCGCAAAGACCAGGGACCATCAATGACACTTCAAACAGACCAGCGGAAGCTGCTAGAATTACTCTGTCAGTGAGAAATGCTGAGAAGAGCGCGCAAATCGCAATAGAGGTTCGTGCAGCTGAGTCATCAGGTACATACATGATTTGTTATGTTACGTTTTCTTACGATTAATGCTGTAACTTATTGAACACTGGTACAAGTTCATACAACTTTGGTAAGGTAAAACCATGATGTACTCTGTACAAAGTATGCATATACTATGTACATACAATACACATAGTGCTTCTGGGATATCTTTCTAAGTACTAAAAAAGCACCCCAATATCCAGTGATACAACCATACTAGAGCTCTGCATATATATACGTATGTTTATACATACATATCCACTGACTACTTTCGCACTACTAGTAAGAGATCAATAGGTGCTCCGTATTAGGACATGAAATACTGTTCATAGGTTTTTGATACATTTATATGTACTTACATGACCTCTCCGCAGACTTGGAAACAACCCGCCTAATGTGCCAACAATAATTATGCACTCAGGTATGTTTTACCATCTGCATGCTACCAAGTCCTTGGCTTGCTATCTATTGTTGTATATACAGATATATGTATACTCCGTAGTATCAACTCAGTCTCTCCCCACATTGAAAAGTATGTAGCCCGAAAGGTCCCGTCAACTAGCGTGTCCTCATATCATCCATTATGTATGTGGGGTTTCGAGTACAATCATTAACCTGACAACCAAAAGTTGGCTATTGCTGTTTCTTCCTTTCTTCTGCAAATAATTGAGAATATAATTTTTCGGCTAATCGCCCAAACCTCTATTGTTGGATATACACAATGCTAAACATTACTGGTGCTGGGTATATATGAGAT
The DNA here is from genome assembly GCA_030556085.1 of Aspergillus tamarii. Taxonomy (NCBI): domain Eukaryota; kingdom Fungi; phylum Ascomycota; class Eurotiomycetes; order Eurotiales; family Aspergillaceae; genus Aspergillus; species Aspergillus tamarii. The sequence continues at coordinate 2,234,021 of JARVTJ010000005.1, read as the reverse complement.
ATTTGTAGCGATAGTATGGAGGAAGGCGCCTGAAGAGCTCTCCCCTCTTTCTTTTATGTTCCCACTTCGCCCCACTAGTAGGTGAATGCTGTTTTTTAATCCTCATTACCGATACCAGGTACTACCATCTCCTCAAATCCGCTACTACTCCGCGCTGCTTTCCTTTCTTTCTTCCCTGCCTTATTACCAAGCTTTAGTGTACCAGTACCCACTCCTGAAGATGAGATTTCGTATCCGTGGACCAGATGGACAGTCCACTATCACTCTCGATGATAGTGCTACTGTGAACGAACTTCGAACTCAGATTGTGGATAAGACTGGATTGACATCCTACGATGTGAAATATGGATATCCCAATCTCAAACATTTTCTGCTGGATGAGCTTCAATCAAACCAAAAGATCTCCGATATAGGGTTCAAGCTAGATGGGGAACAACTGCTGATAACTAAGAGAGAAGCAACCCCCAGTAATGGGGGGTTAATACCCATCTCGCAAGATCCACCCGAAAAGCATCCGACATCACACACGTCTAGCGACACTATCTCAGATGATCCACCCGAAATTCCATCTCTTGAGCATGCGGGTACCTTTGTCTTACGCATCATGCCTGATGACAATTCGTGCCTGTTCCGCGCTGTGGGTAGTGCTGTCATGGGGGGTATGGATGCGATGAATGAGTTGAGGTCTGTTGTCGCACAAACTATTCAACAAAATCCGGGCCTCTACTCGGAGGCGGTGCTGGAGAAGAAGCCAGACGACTATTGCCGCTGGATACAAAACGAGGATTCGTGGGGTGGAGGTATCGAACTTAGCATCCTCAGCAAGCATTTCGATATCGAGATTTGCTCAATCGATGTACAAACGCTCCGCATTGATCGATTCAACGAAGGTCGACCAACTCGCTGTATCTTAGTTTACTCAGGTATACATTATGATACCGTTGCGCTATCTCCGTCCGATCCTCCTTTCACCCATGCGTATACACCTCCTGAGTTTGACACCAAGGTCTTTGACGCTGCAGATCCTTTTGTTCTAGAAAAAGCGCTAGAGCTCTGTAAGGTACTGCAGAGTAAGCACTACTATACTGATACCGCAGGTTTCCGTATTCGCTGCAATACATGCGGTGGGGTTTTCATTGGAGAAAAAGGCGCCACTCAGCACGCAACGCGGACTGGCCATTACAATTTTGGGGAGGCCAGTTAAGATCAACGGTAGCAGTAAGCGAGGTGAACATCCAAATAGTACATAGTGCCCGAATAGAATTATGAGTGATATATACCACCATCGGAATACGACCGGTCATACGGTCTACACGGCGACTCTCTAAAGCCTTTTTGAACAAGGATGAAAACGCACGATATGTGAACCAGGCCCAAGGCAATTGTGGTGGGTCTGTAGTCGATATATAGGACTAGTGGCTGGGCGACCTTCTTAGGACCAGAATTTCTCTAGAGCTCATCAAGAGGATATCATTATCATAAATTGTTCTCAATTTTATATCATTGCTACTTCATCCGCCTCATCATCTTTGTCTGCTTCATCCTCCTCCACAGAGTCAGCACTATCTTCGGGATTCCCTCCCCATTCAACGTCATGTTCTATGGGGTCCGTAAAGAACTCGTGTTGTAGGGCATCTCTGGCGCTCAATCGTTTGTATGGATCCAATTCCATGAGGCCAGCCAGAAGGCGAGTTGCTTGTTTTTCGCTCTCAGTCAACTCCTCCACACAGCTGGCCCACTTTACAAGCTTCTCCCAACTATAACCTTTCTCACCAATTGTTGGAATATTTGTTTCAAATATCTGCCCATGCATAGCTGCCGCCGTCTTCATGCGACGCGTCCCGAAAATACTAGCCATTTCTATCGTAGCATCAACATCGTCGGCAGAGTTGAAGAAGGGAAAGCGACGACCAAGCAAAGTTAAAAGGATTACTCCTGCTGACCACATATCTATCTTCGTCGTCTGGGATGTGCACTTGAAAAGAACTTCTGGCGCACGGAAACCCCGGGTTCCTGCCCGGTTAGCACGTCTCGATGGCCTGGAGTCGTTCTTCGGGTAGCCGGCCGACAACGTCGACGTTGAGCAATGGGTGGAGTAGTAGCTCTGTAGCAATCGACTGCGACGGACATAGCTTGGGTTGGCGCATAGACACGTGCCGGTATACTCAGACCCCTCGCGCTACACCCGGTGGTCAGATAATAAACCCATGATGCCATTTTGCTGTGGGGAGGGTTCTTTTTCTTTCTTGCTTGCTCGCTTTCTTTTTTCTACGTCCCCTCCTGACTGTAGACTTACCTCAGCCAGACCAAAGTCCACCAAGACACCCTCTCGAATTTTTGGGTTATAAAGGAAATTGCTGCGGAATCATTCGATCGTCAGCATATCAAAGCAAAACAGATCACAAACGCATCTTACGTCGGTTTAATATCGCGATGGAGGATATTGTGTTTATGGACAGAGTTCAAGGCGGTAAAAAGGGACCGAAAGTAATGTCGCATATCCGCAACCAGAAATGTGCGGTATTGTATACGGAAATCGGTATGAGGAAAGAAAGGTAAGACGGCCACAACCTGATCCTGGTATCGAAAGGCTGTGATTAGAGGGCATACAGATCGACAACCTCGGAGGTCATGTAGCAGCTCGAGTTCATTTTGAATACGAAATGGACTGCTAGTCACGTATATCTTCTTTAGGGCAACATAACGAGGTTTCTGTCGCTTGGCAGCCAAGGATGATCCACGCTCTCCTTCTACACGCCGCCTTTTTAAGGGGGGACTCGTCCAACTGTCGCATTGTTGACCTTGAAACATATCCCAATCGTTCTTGTAATGATCATATAACAGATCTTCCGCTTTGTACACGGTAGAGAAAGTGCCTATACATTTGTGATGTGTCAGCCAAGGGAAGCCGAACGCAAAGCAGCATGCGAATATGAGTTTTACCGTACCTTCACCAATTCTATTAACCAAGCGAAATCTATCCGAGATTCCGGGAAATGTATCCTCAAGTTTCTTCATATCCTCTTTCACTGAGTCGTCGACGTCTTCTTCGCCCTGGAGGTCTTCATCTTCATGTTCCATCACATACGCATCGCTGTCCGTAGCAGCACCATCGTTTCTTGTGTATCTAGATCCTGCTAACGCGCGTGATGGCCTCGACGGGCCCGGCTTCTGCACCTCAAAAATACCAGTAGGCGCCGGGTGGAGAGTGGACATGGTACCACGAAAGCCTAAGTGACCAGAAGGTTTCTCTGGTTTTAATGAAAGAAGGGGATAATTATTTGTAAAAGATTCGAATACAGTATTAATCTGAGAAGGGCAGAAGGACAGAAATATAATGAATAGCCGTATGACACGACGGATGTTTAGTTCATCGCGCGTATGTGTGTGCGTGGAGGATATCCGATGATGCTGTGTTGCAATTTCTACATTTCGGAACTGGTTCATGAACCAGTACCGCGGAACTTGGAGCAAAATGGTGCAAAAATTTCCCGATTTAGTAAGGTTATGTTTGTGTTTACCTTCTGTCTCCACGATCCTCTAGTACAGAGACTTTGTGTCAAAGACTGTACTGAATATACTGTAGATACATAAAATACATCAGTTGCAGATTACCTAGGCAGGATAATGGTGGTAGGAAAAGCCCCATATGTTGGCAGTGTGATGTAATAGTTTGTATCAAATGTGTATTATTACACAACAATTCAGAGCACTATCTTATCACCGAAGAGGAAAAATACAAACAAAAGCCTACCGCCCGCATCGACTTATCTTCCGCATTCCCCGTCTCGTCCCTTCAACCCTCTTTTACCCCACGACATCCATCAGCCATTTAATCCAGTCTTCCAGTTTCCACACGCTCGTCGAGGATATCCCTCGCAGTCGCTCCCACCATGGAGGACAGGGCTCAGTTCGATATCAACGAGTCACTTAAGCATTACTTGAGTGACCCAACCTCTGTTCCTACTGCTGATGCTGAACCCGAACTCTTGGAATGTGAAGCCGACCCGAACCAATTGTCCATTGCATTAATTGATAATGTCTTAAACCCTATTGTTGATGCGATAGCTGAGAACCCGGAAGGTCTAGCCAGGCCGTCCTTCTTCGACTCTTTACAGTTTCTCTTAAAGTGCGCCCGGCCCTTTGATTCATCCCCGAACTCTTAGCTCGGAAAGAACCCTAATGTTAGCTCAAATTCGCAGACACTGCTCAAACTTGCCTATAAGGTCCCTGAGTAAGCTTCTCGATCTCATTGTGTCAGGATTATCCGTTGAAGCGGATATTATCCATGGGGACCTCGAGTCCGACGAACCGGATGGCGTCCAACACCATAAGCATTTGCTAGAAATGTATGGTTTCTTACTACAATGGGCGCTTTCTGCTGTGGAGGTCAAGGCCGCAGAGCGACCTGCGGAAGCTGCTCCTGCTCGGAGAGGCATCGGGAAGTCGGGCCGGTCGAAAGCCAGTATGAGAGATAGTCATTGGGACTGGACAGCCCAGATACAGATTTCCATGGAGACTATGTGCAAAGTCATGAAGCTCAAGCTCAGCAGGATATTTTTGACTACATCAGACCGCGACACATTCGTTAACCTATTTACACGTTCGATCTATCTCATCCTCGAGAGTGAGCAGCGAGTAAAGAGTATGACTATTCGCATGCACGCCTTCAAAGTTCTATGTATTGCGGTCAAACATCATGGCCATGCTTTTGGTGAGTGCTCACGATAATTAAGTTGCTTCAACAGAGCTGACCTATAATGAAGGTGCCCAGACATCTATCGTACAAAGCTTAACATACTTTGAGCATCTGTCCGAGCCTATGGCCGAATTTCTGCACATACTTGCTGAGCAATATGATTATCCTCAACTGTCCGATGAGATACTAAAGTACTAAACTCATACACTGGAACTGCTGGGATGACAGCTAATATGTGATAGGGAGCTTGGAAATAAGGAGTTTAATTCCAATGATACACGTGGGCCAAAGTCGGTGTCTGCGTTTATCATAAAACTTTCTGAGCTTGCCCCGCGATTGGTCATAAAACAAATGACACTCTTGGCTAAGCAGCTTGACAGCGAAGTACTACTATCTTGCTCTTTCTATCTTGATGATGGCATCTGACTGAGCCACAGTCTTATACCCTTCGTTGTGCGGTGATTGAGGTTTGCGGGAACCTTATTGCTGACCTCAGTCGGCAAGAAGAGCGCAGTGACAATTACAAGACCCAGATTAATGCGTTCTTCGATGTGCTCGAGGAACGTTTCCTAGATATTAACCCCTACTGTCGATGCCGTGCCATCCAAGTGTATATGAGGATTTGCGATTTGGATCAGAAGTTCCCAAAAAGGCGGCAGGCAGTCGCAGAACTGGCGGCGAGGAGCCTGGAAGACAAGAGTAGCAACGTCCGACGAAACGCAATCAAATTACTCTCCAAGCTGGTGTCCACTCACCCATTCAGTATCATGCATGGTGGACAGCTCTCGTATAAAGAGTGGATGGCCAGGCTTGATGCTGTTGATGCCGAATTGAATTCCCTCCGCCCCCCTGAGACACCAGGTTTCGACGGTGGCGAGGCCTCACATGTTGATAGCGAACTCTTAGATGATGCAACGCAGATGCCAGATGAATCCCCTTCTAAAGCACCGCGCATGACTGAGGAAGAGAAGGCCGCAGCGGTAAAAAGAGCCGCTGAGCAAGCCGCAACATCGGAACTGCTAGCGCGGCTTCAGTTGACTAGGAAATACTACAACGAAGCCATCCGGTTTATTGAGGTTCTGCATACTGCCTCTGGAGTCGTGACGCAACTGCTGTCGTCTAGGAATAAGAGTGAGGCTATAGAAGCCATGGACTTTTTTGTTGTGCTTGACGCATACAAGGTGGAAACATCCCGTAGTGGAATACGGCGAATGCTCCGACTTATTTGGACAAAAGGCAACAGCGACGAAGGGAAAGGCGTCCAGACCCATCTCATTGACTGTTACAAAGGTCTCTTTTTCGAAGCGCCAGATTCTTTTAGCGCCAACGATGCGGCAAACTACGTTGCTCGGAACATGATCAGCCTGACATTTGGCTCTACGCCTGCTGAGCTCACATGTCTTGAGCAACTGCTAAGTACTATGATGAAGGCTGGTCATATTTCGGATGCCGTCATTGCGAAGTTGTGGCAGGTATATGGCGTTCAAAGGAAGGAGATATCGAAAACCCAACGTCGGGGCGCTATCATCGTCCTTGGCATGCTTGCTCTAGCTGATCCCGACGTGGTCATCAAGGAAATTGAGGTAATGCTGCGAATTGGTCTTGGGAGTCTGGGAATGGCGGACCTTGTTCTTGCGAGATATACATGCATTGCCTTGAGACGGATGGTGCCGGGCCGACAGGCGAAGTCCAAAGAAGTCGGCATTCCCAAACTAACTAATGACCACCCCATCCTTACCCAACTTGCGGCAATTGTTGAGATCGTGTCCGACAATAAAGAATGGTATGGGGTGGCAGAGCAAGCCATTAGTGCCATATACGCACTATCTAAACATCCAGATGTTTTATGCTCTGATATCCTCAAGCGGAAGACCAGGTCTGTCTTCCAGCCACAAACACAACGCTCTTCTTCACATGGTCCTCATGATGGGGATGAGAGACGTCCCGGGACAGCTTCGACAGATAGCCCCACCACCAGAAAGTCTTCATCCGCTGTACTCTCCCAACTGCTTTTTGTCGTTGGACATATTGCAATCAAGCAAATAGTACACCTCGAGTTGTGCGAGCTCGACTTCAAGCGCCGCAAAGCCGAACAGGAGAAAAACAAAGTATCCACTGCAGCAGCTCAAATGAGCAAAGACCCCACTGAAGATGATGAGCTTGATCTCATCGGCGGAACAACGGAAGATGACTTTACAGATGCCATGGCACACATCCGTGAGCGAGAACTGCTCTATGGGGATAATTCTCTCTTGTCCAACTTTGGCCCGTTGGTTACAGAAATTTGCGCCAACAGCAACACATACCCTGACCGTAACCTTCAGGCAGCAGCAACATTGTGTATGGCCAAATTAATGTGTGTCTCTGCGGAGTACTGCGAGAAAAACCTCCCCCTCTTAATCACTGTTATGGAACGTTCCGAAGACCCAATCGTTCGGAGCAATGCAGTAATTACGCTTGGTGACATGGCAGTGTGTTTCAACCATCTTATTGACGAGAACACAGACTTCCTATACCGCAGGCTCAATGATGATGATGTCTCTGTCAAGCGCACATGTCTCATGACTCTAACCTTTCTCATTTTGGCAGGTCAGGTCAAAGTCAAGGGGCAATTAGGCGAGATGGCCAAGTGTTTGGAAGATGACGACAAGAGAATTGCTGATTTAGCGCGCATGTTCTTCACGGAGCTAGCTAGCAAGGATAACGCAGTGTACAATCACTTCGTTGATATGTTCAGTCTCTTGAGTGCAGAGCGGAACCTTGAAGAAGCTTCATTGAGGCGTATTGTCAGGTTTCTAATCGGATTCATCGAAAAAGTGAGTACTTCAGGGATGCTTGTTTTTCCCATGCACGGCTTCTAACCTTGTTTGTGGCTTTGCAGGAGAAACATGCCCGGCAACTGGCAGATAAGCTGGCAGCTCGACTTCCACGGTGCGAGACCGAGCGGCGATGGAATGATGTAGCCTACGCCTTGTCGCTGCTGCCCCATAAGAATGAAGAGATAACGAAGGTAGTGAGTGCGGGGTTTAATAAAGTAGTCGCTGCCAATACCTAGATCAACGAAGTCATTCAACCTGTCGCTTGATTTTAGATGTTTTACGGTGGCGCAACGATGAATATGGACATGGCAGTTATGAGTCATTTAGGAAACGATAGGTGATCTTATGTGAGCTGTATAATGTGTTTATGATTAAACTGATCTGTCTTTACCGTTTGGGTGGCTATTGTTGTTGTAATCATCATATTTCCTATCTCCTTGCTGAAGGTAATCTCTTGGTCACTATCGACCCAAGCTCAGACTTTACACACTGGCTTCTTTGGGACAAATGAACAAAATTTTCTGGCTATATGTATGAACACCCCATGAGAATATGCTTCTGTCGTTTTAAACCCATATTATTCGTTCCTTTTGTCTTAAATTTGTCCTGATCCTTTATCTATCATACGCGGCCAAAACCGTGTCCTTTCCCTGCGCTTTTAGAAGTTTCAATATATTGGGAGCACTAACGTTATGCCATTCGCAATGGAGAAAGAGAACAATGTACGGACTTAGAACATTATCAGGAAATGGGAAAGCTCCAGAAGTAATTTGTAATGGTAGGCCAAGGACTAATTCGTACCCTCTCGTCTTATACGCCAAGTTCATGTATGTATCTACAGTCACAACCAGAAGAGTAGTAAGTCTATGCGCCTTGTGTTTCGCTTTCTTCCAAGCTGTAGTCACCATTATAGAGCCCCTCAAGAGCCTTGCGCCCTTCTTCAGTCAACTCTGGTTTGCCCAAGGGAGTAACAGCGTCCGTGAAGAACCGAGGCTGCCATGTCTCATTCTTTGCCTGTCTCTCAGCAGCCCGTTGCCGCTGCCTCTCTTCAATATATTGTTTGCACTTGGTGGCCTGGCTATACTTTTTATCTACTATTGCCTCGGTAACATTGGACCAAAATTTGCGAGACTCGTTGGACAGTTGACTCTCCTCGGGAGGCACACTCTTGGTGGCTGGAAAAAGAGGGGTGATATCGATTAGAAGCTGAGGCTCACCTGTCCCAGCCAAGGTGAAATAAACTTGTCCGTGCCATGACCCGCTAATTCTGGCAAGAATATCGCTCTCTGGCACATCTTTGATTTTCGTCGTGATATCCATGTCGGGATCATATCGAAAGACCACTCCTTCAACCCTGTGTTGAGCTCGCCCAATCCAGCCATCTTCCAGGTACTGTAGAATCACCTTGATGCGTGTTTTAGGGCAAGTTACGTAGCACGTATCTGATACGGTTATGGCCAATGCACCCCTCAATAAGCCACCCAGATGAGCCGCAGGGTGGGTCAGCTGATACTCCTCATTATCTCTCGACGCGATTGTGACAAAGATCCCCAGGTTATGCTGACCGGGAGCAACGCGAATGCTTGTGCCTGTAAATTTGGCACTAATTTGGTCAAAGCCACGTGCTGAAACCCCTCGTTGTGGGCAGTCTATGAAAAATGCGGATACTGGTGGATGGTGAGATGTCTGTTCAGTCAGGTAGCATACCTTGACCGCTTCAGCATTGCCGTCCTTCGCGGTGCAGGTTCCATTTGCTATCCCTGGCTTAGAATTTACTTGTACTTCTGGGAGGGCAGCATCGACCTCCCAAGTAGCCTGAAAGTTTTTGTCTAAGTTAGTCAATATTCAAGCAGAAATGTGAGAACTAATGAGGGAGTCAAACTCACTCTGAAAAATTCACCCAGGGTAGAATTATACGGCTTGCATGGCTTGCCCTTGATGTATTTCTATGATAACTTTTAGTGTACTGGTCTCGAGAAAAACTGACGTACTGCAGAGGAATGTACCAAGTCCTTTGTGAACCAAAACCTTAATATCTCAAGCGTCCGGCCCAGCGGATCGTCTGATTGACCAATGCTGTGACTCTGCCGTCAGAAAACAAGCCCTGGTGAAAGATAGGCTACCTTGCTGACCTTGCAAAGGTCTCTGGTCTGTCCAAGTAGTTCCAATATTCTGCCAGATCCCCGACTTAGTAATCACATCATTAAGTAGGCACCAGCGTAGCCTCATGGCGACAACCTACCTAAATTGGGCGTCGGCTCTAGAAGATGGGCAGGTAGCGAAAAGCGAACAGATGCGATATCGGCGACCCCAACAAACCTATAGAGTCACAGCGCCATCGAATCAGTATGGATCGACCAGAATATGAGAATCGAGATCCCCATCTACACATACTTCTTCAAAATAGAGAGGAAGGTCTTCAACTTGGAAGAGTCGTCAGGAGACTTTTCGGGGGCATCCGATGCTGTCGCGGGAGACATAGCGAGATCTGGTTTTTAGATGGTTGAAATAGAGAGAATGTGTGAGTAGGTAAATATATGGCTGGGGAGAGCAGCGATATAAAAAAAAATGAGGTCTTTCGATAGGCAGAATCGGTGTGGCGACCAAATGCAAGGAAGGGGGATTGCCTTTGCTCCCCCGCCACGAAAAAAAGGATGATTATGAGGATAAGCAACCAGCTAAGTCTCAACCCACGGGGACCGAAAAAGAAGAAGAAGAAGAAGAAGGACGAAACCCCTAAAATCAGAATTCGGGCTGTAACAAACGACGACGATGTTGACGATTTCTAGAGGCGGTGACGTTCTTGTATTTTCTTTCGGTTGCCTTGACAGTACATCACTGACACTTGATTGATCATTGGTTGCAAGGTATAAACACCACCCTGGGGTTATTACTAGTAGTTACACTGCAGTACGTATTTATATGTATCTGAAAATATGCTACGTATACCGTTACGGTATTTCAACGGAGTAATAAAAAGATGAATGAAGAAAGCTCTTTGACGTATTACCAATATAGAATAAGATCATTTGCACCAAGCAATAATTATAGAGAGTGATTCTGTTCTAAGCAATCTGGATACCAGATTAGCAGTCAGGAATAAGTAGATATCACCATCTAAGTATTTCACAATGCAAGTAGCACCTTTGTCATACATAACGGCAGCTCTGGAATTAGGTACTAGTTGTGCATCGATTAAATAGTACTAAGCAGTAGACCGGTTTTAGAGTTTCATAGTTGACTTTAGGTTAATACATTCAATGGAAAGAATTAGATGACAACCAATCGGCGCATCACGAGGTCTTCCCAGTCAAGGTTCATCGAACCACCATCAGGGCAGTGTCTTCCATTTCCATTACAATTTTCATTTCGTTTTTCCTTTGACCATGCTTCTTCGTTTTAATCTAACTACTCTGGGCGTGATGCTACATTTGTAACGAATTTGGGCTTTTTCTGTTCTGGCCTACCATTTCATTTGATACCATATTACCATTACCGGTAAATGAATGCCCTATCGTCAACGGTAGAAAAAGACAACTCCCACATTGAACCCCCAACCCCAATCGCTGTATCATACCTCTGCCACTGGTATTAAACTCTCAAACACCCTCTTGCGGGCCAGGAATCGCAACCATTTTCTTATAGCTGGCCCGTAATCATACCTCCTCCCCGCCGCATAGTCGTGATCCGCCCGCTGCGTTTGCTGCTCGTCCCGAATCGCAGCTCGTAGCACCTGCTGTTCATTGCACAGCTTCTGTTGGAACTCGATGATTTCTTGCGCGGACAACAAATTGTACCTCTTCAATACCACCGGAACAATTGCCTGGTCGATAGACTCCCTTGTCATATCAAAGGACTTATCCGGCCCCAGAATAGTGTTTTCAAGGATAGAGCTTGCAAGAGGCAATTCTGGGTGGGCCACTGCAAAAGTTTGGGTAGTTAAGCGCTGATTAAGCATCTCCAGACACTTTATATTGACGGCTAGTTTACCAATAAGGTCTACAAGCGGGTCCCTAACGAGACTGAGGATTGAGAATTCAATCTGATCTTCTTCATATTCAGTCATCCTGGTGATAAGGTGCGGTTTTATCATGTCCAACCAATCCTCATCGGGGGTACAGGGTCCTGTGACTCACGTCAGCGATTTGTACCGTAGGCTTCTCATACCGTCCTTCACATACCGAGTGCCTGGGGTTGGCGTTCCAGGCCATCGAACTTCCAGACTTTCCCCAAAGCAGGGACAAACGCGATAAAGTGGAACCCTGCGTCTATTTCATTTTCATCTTGATTGCCCTTACTTGACCGAGAACGCCTAGATGTCGCCTCATGTTTTAGTTGAAGATCTGAATTGAGCATATCCATCTTCCTATAATTAAGGTCAGATACACTCCTCGTGGCGAAAAGAAACTATGAAAGGCTTGTTAGCGAAACCCAACCTTGCATATGAATTATGTATTTGTTTGACAAAATCAAAATTACTGATCGCATCTCCCCTAAGCGCAGGAGTAAACGGCATAGTAAAATCCTTGAAATGCTGTAGGTTATCCCCGAGCTCGATGTCCTCTATATTATTGACGATATTTAGTAGGGCCACACTAGCGCAAGCATTGCTGGCGGTCTAATTTAAAACTATCAGCAACGAATTCCTCAGTGGCGTTAGAGAAAGGCTGGAGGCACTGAGTCAAACCGACCTGATTTGCAAACCAAAGCCCTTCTGGGCAGCTCGCTTCTTGCTTCTCGGGGTCATCTTCCCGCCAACGAAACAGGAAGATCAAACCATAAACAGGCTTGCTATGCGGCCAAAGGTGCTTCGGTTAGTAGCAAACGGTGACCATGCTCAATATTCCTTACTTTAAGAATGCCATCATCTCTTCATCTAGTGATACAACTTCTTGTACTTTGACGCCTTTCACCCCGAACTCTCGCAGCATCACATTGAAAAGAGCCTTAGAGAGGGTTAGCACAAACAGGGAAACAGATTAACAATAATAGCAATTACAGGCTCAGACTCCAGCTCACAAAAGCCATTCCAGCTTTCCCTCTCCTGCGCAGTTGCTGGCCGACATGGGTCGTTGGCGGAGTTATCTAAGTGGTTGGCCATGGTTGGCTGACTATTCAACCGTCGTCGTTTAAAACCCAAAGCCATGCGTGTCATCAATGCCCTCGAGAGTATTGAGATGCAAAGATTCGAGATATCGTAGATGCAATGCAAATATGAAGTACCAGGGTCTGAAATATGTTAGATATATTACCAATAGGTAGGCTAGGTTATCGTAAAAGAAGGGTTACTATACTGCCCGCCGTCATAAATGAGGGGCGGTTAAAGAGAACTTAGGTTATGAAGGGATCAAGACGACTAGATAGCTAAGGGATAAGACGATATAAACCAACAACCAATGGCTCCAAAACGGAAAATGGAAGAGAAAAGGAAGGAGGCTGGTGTTTGTAAATCCTAAGAACACTACTAGTACCAAGGATAACGTGCGTCTATAGCTGACAGATTAAAGTCTTCAAGGCTAGCGTTTGATAGGTATGTACTACTAAAAGTTTTGGCTACCCATACGTTGGTCTGACCGCCCACACCGTTGGCTCCGTTTCCCCATTGGGTGAAGCTACCTCGCACGCGACTCCACGCGTTGAAGATTATTGCCGGACTTTCGTTCTTGCACAGTGATCTTTTCCCCCCCCCCCCCTTCCTTCTGCTTTCTCTTTTTATTTGCGCTTTAGCCGACATAGAGTTTGAAGTCGGTTTTGAGATCAATTTCCAGTAGGTGGCGACAGGTAAAAGAAGGTCTTTGTACGGCATCTGTACCTAACATAAGGTATCACAAAAGTGCAAGGACCTTTTTGCCTCCCAGACCGGCTAAGAGATAGAGGACCTCTTTTCTACTGGAGGTAAGCTTGTATCAGTGGTTGGGCCTATAATAATGAAGAGTAGTTTGTTGTTTTGTGCATTCTCAGATATGCTGACTGATTGTATAGGTGATAATAGTAGACCGTGGGTGCCCCGCGATCACAGCATGCCATGAATGACACTCCCCGGCTTCGGTCTGCTTTCCCTCAGACTCCCCAGACGTCGCAGAAATCGCGAGCCTTCTACACCACTCCATCTAAATCCAAACAGCGTGATACAGGACTGCGACAGTCGTCCTCAAAGGCATCGCCGACAGCCCAAGATGCGACTTTGCCACTTATCCCAGTTGAGCTGATAGATGCACCATCACAACGACTCTATATAGTGGCTTTTTATGTCGCGCTCAATGCTTGGCGGCTTTATGAATCTTGGAAATCTTCGGATGATTTAGATGCAACCTGGCTGTTTCTGAAGTGGGCTTGTATTGATGGAGTGTTCCTTTTTGGGCTTCAGGCCTTGCGCATACCATGGCTAGAATGGGCTTTTCCTACAACCCTTGCGATTTTCCTGATACATGTAGTTGGCAATGTATTCCTCATGTTTCGGATTCCGGTATGTGAAGGCCCCTCCCACAACAATGGTCAGACTAACTTTGACTAGATCCCAATTGGTGCCTGGATATCAGGTATAGTCAAATTAGCCTACGATAGAGAGTTGTCGATATCAGAACGGAGTGTTAAGCCAGGTGATATTATTCATAATGCCTCACTCATATTGGGAAAACAAATAGTTCATATACTGCCTGAAGGGTGCGGTTCCCGCAAATTCTTGCTTTTCAGTCCAAAGTACTAATGATCTTAGATCTGCCGTGCTAAATCCAGATCAGACACCTCTCTGTATAGATTCAGATAAAACCACTGTCAATTTGCCGATTCGAATCAACCAGACCGACCCTATCTTGATAGAGTTATTCCGCTTGGATTTTACTAGCGGTGGCAATGAAACTATAACGATATCTTCAAAGCAGCTGAAGCAGATGAAACGCCAGGCAGGCAAGAATCACCATGGCTCTGACACCGATTTGCACCGCGACCTTCTACTTCCGATTCGGCGGCCAGGTATATACCGTCTCCAAAGGGTAGTAGATGAGTCCAATCTTGACGTTCGTATGCGAAGGTCTGATGCACTTGTTGTATCATGTCCTCGGGCATCGATTAAAAGTTCCCACACCCATAAGTGTAGAGGCGAGCTGTCTAATTTGGTCCTGACGGTCGAGGGCACACCGCCGCTGAAGATCAAGTATAGCAGACAAGTGAATCGTCGTGACCGGGGCTTCTCTTTTCAAAATATCCACCCAGATTACTTACGGTCACCGTTACTGGGTCAGAGGAATATTGGTACACTTTTTAGTTCGCCAGAGCCAGATGTTGCTTGGGCCCAGAGCCAAATTATTGAAGTACCATTGAATGAGTCACTGAACCTCGGTGGGGAGTGGCTTTATGCGATTGAAGAAGTACATGATGGTTGTGGCAACGTTGCCAATTATACAGCATTTTTGGATGGGGTCGATCGACTGCCCACAAAATCCTTGTCCCAATGGCATCAGTTCTCTGTCCATGAAAGACCCCGGTTATCTTTGTCTGGATGCAATGACCAACATTTCATAGAAGTTGCACGAGGGGACAGTGTGGACCTGCCCCTCAAGTTTCACCAGTCGGGTCAAGGGTATGACGAAGATGGGCCTTTTTCTATCATATATTCTTTCAACAACGATGACGACACTGCTGGTGATATGCCTCGTAAAGTCCGGGAGCTGTCTTTGAAGAGTCTGGGCCAAAAACCTCAAATAAAAGACCCAGGGTGGTATGTTTTGGATGCTATTTCTAGTCAATTCTGCTCCGGCGAAATCTTGGAACCATCGTCTTGTTATCTGCATAACCCTCCTGAACCTGAGCTGGCTGTCAAGTATGAGAAGATTTTTGATAAATGCGCAAACAACCCGGTGGGCTTGTTGGTCGATTTAGACTTGACTGGATCCCCACCGTTCCGGCTCCGGTACGTCGTTGAACATTCCAAAGGCATTGAGACCAAGACCCAGTTGATTGAGGGGTTGCGGACTCAGCTGGACCTCACCCCGTCTGAAGCGGGTTTCTACCGCTATCGCTTCTTAGATATCGCAGACACAGTGTACGCTCCGCGACCTCTCAAAGATAAGGCCCCTGTTCTGGAGCAGCACGTTAAGCCTCCTGCTTCTGCTCATTTCCTTGGGTCTAGAGAGGTGCGGAAGGCTTGCTTCGGTGAACCTGTGTCTGTGGATGTAGCCTTGCTTGGTGAAGCACCATGGACTTTGCAGTACGAACTTGTTCATAATGGCAAGAAAACCAAGTACGTTTTGGAAACAGAGAGTGAGGTGTCGAGCATCGTGACCGAAAAGCTCGTCAGTGGCGGCGAACACAACCTTGTGTTAACGAGTGTCAAAGACCGGTCAAACTGCAAACGAGTTCTAAAGGATAGTATCCAGATCGACGCTCGACCAAAACCGCCACACGTGTCTTTCGGGGAGATCGAGAAAAGTAGGAAATATTCGGCCTTACAGGGCTCTAAAGTCGATATTCCCCTCAGGTTGAGTGGTGAGCGACCATGGACTTTGAAGTACAAAACAAGCTATGATTCTCTAGTCGTTGAGAAGACATTCTGGCAGGAGAACAGCGCTTTGGCTGTGGGACACGAGGGGCGTTATGAACTCCTCGGAGTGACTGATGCTTCCTGTCCTGGATCTGTTGACCAAGGTGCTAAGATATTTGAGATTTCCTGGATACCTCGCCCGCGGATTACTGCCGTGGACGGTTCTCCTATAGGACCAGGCGGGCACAAAGAGAAACGCGATGTTTGCCAAGGAGAAAATGACAATCTCGAGCTTCGATTGTCAGGTAGTCCGCCATACAGTATAAAATATGAACAACAACGCAAGATTACTCGTGGTTCGCCCTCTGTTCGACTGCAAAATCTGAGGACAGTTCTTCATGCGGCTTCCATGGAAATGGATACCTCGGAGGCTGGACTGTACACGTATACGTTTACGGAAATCGGTGACAATCTCTACGACCATGACCCCAGAAGCAACCCGTTGGTTGTGACGCAGAAGGTGAACCCTTTGCCATCGGCGCGATTTGATGCTCCTGGCCGTATCTACGGTTTCTGCAAAGAGGATGTCAGCGGCGAAGAGTTGATTCCCATCACTTTGGATGGCGTCCCGCCATTCTCCCTTGAAATATCCATAAAACATCACTCGAAAGCAAAGCCGGAGCTTGTGTCAATCTCGAATATCATTTCAAATAGACACATGCTTCCCATACCACGGCGTCATCTGGACCTAGGTCAGCATGTCGTCAGAATTCACAAGGTCAGAGACGCACGTGGATGCCAGCGGGCCACTGAACATGACGCCTCATCTGTGAGGGTTGCAGTCTCCGACGTGCCTACCGTAATACCTCTCGAATCCAAGGCCGATTATTGCGTTGGTGAACGGCTTTCTTTCTCGCTTTCAGGGCATGCACCATTTGAGGTATTTTATACATTTGATGGGGTTGCCAGAAAAGCTACTTCCCGGACAACAAATTTCCGTCGCATCGCGGAGAGACCTGGTGTATTCACCATCACCGCTCTAAGCGATGGTGCCAGTGGCAAATGCAAAGCGCACAAAAACGTAACGAAAACCATCCATGAGATGCCAAGTGTTAGGATCAGCAGAGGTCAGACCTCTGTTGTTGATATACACGAAGGTGGAGAAGCAGAACTTCACTTCGAATTCTGGGGGACGCCACCGTTTGAGTTCACGTGCGTTTTGTCCCCGCCCTTTCTTATCTACCACTTAGCATCTGAGTACTAATTATCGTTTAGATATATCCGTAGCTCAATCGCCCGCAGGGGAAAGAAGGCGGAAATACTTGACATTAAGCATGACATTTCTTACGAACATATCAAGACTATTAAAACCTCGGACGAAGGGACTTACGAGGTTGTGGCAATTAAGGACAAGTTTTGCTCAGTTTCATCTCAGACACATCTAGAGAAGACTGAGAAACCAACTGAGCCATAGGTTAAAAACAAAGAACGATACGTGGTGTAATATTAAATGCTACTGGCGTCTCTGTTTCCATATTTTACGATTTGCTTCATCCCTCTGTATGTTCGCGCGTATTGTTCCCCGTGCCCGCTGCTTGTTTAGATCTCAAATGCTTGCATTGCAAAGACGCACTTAATAATGTACACATGAGAATATACCGACAATTTCTGTGAGCTCTACTCAGTGCCAAAGACTTCGATGCTATCGACTAGACCATGTCCTAACCTCCATATTTCGTTGAGGATAGCATCACGATTGATCGTAACTTCGCCATCTGCTTTTCTAGCACCGTCCAATGTCAATGGGGATGACGAGTATGTCAATTTCAGGCTCCAGCTCTTCGGTTTGGTTGTCTGTGGATTCCAGAGCCCTGCAACTACATCACAATGTTCATCGCCATGAAAAAAGAGGATATTTGGGCTGAAGCAAGCCTGCAAATCGCGGACAAAGGACCTCAGGAGTTTGACTTCAGCGGCCTGGCCTTTATTCTCGGGCTCATTTAAGTTCTTGTACTTTAATAATGGCGTTGGTCGATCATGCAGGCTTTTCGAGCGCAAATTGATGATGAAATCATAAGGTGCCAATGATGTATGGAATAAGTCGGAAACATCAAGGGTAGGCCCATTTTCCCGTACCAACCTTACAGCCCCCTTCGCCAACATGGACATCCGAGCTGCAACTACTTTCGGAGGCATTTCGTAATGTGTCCAGGTTACTCCGTCGGGATCTATGTCAGAAGCCACAAACAAAGCAACAGTATTCATGGCAGGGTCGATACTTCGCCATCCAGAAAAGCGAGTACGTATTGCTTTAATTGTATCCTGATCAAGCTCTCCACCCAGATCGACAATTAATGGATCTTGCTGCCAGTCCCAGTGCGAAAGGAAATGGAGAGTCCTTAAAAAGCCGGCCATAACACTAGAAGGAGTATCCCACGGGTATGGTTGAGTGAAGACCCGAGCCACCACCAATTCGATTAGTTCTTCATTGACGTGGCCATTAAATAGGTGACAATTAAACCAATGTTTGACAAGGCGAATCGTAGGTGATAATAAGGGAAATCGAGTGCATAGGGTACGAATTGCTTGAGTCAGACGAGGAGATTGGATGAAAAGTCGTTTGTACGCCGATAGGGTGTATGCAGCTTCTTGCTTTGCTTGCAGGCTCGCCCCTTTCTCCTTCAGCTGGCGTTCTAGCAATAACTGCTCCCGATCATGATGAATCCTTAGCCGGAAGATCACACCCGACGTGTGGGTTATGTCCAAAAAGGCGTTGTTTAGCGTTCGACTTGATTCGTTCTCTAGGCCAACTTTACATGACGAGGCGTTTCCAGATGACACCAACGAATCACCTATTTTAATTAAAAATGCCACTTTTGTCATCTGGATAGCCAATAAATCATCCGGCCACCTCGAGGAACTTTCGAACTGGAGAACAATATCCACCGGATCGCGAATGAGGCCAGAAGCACTCTGGACACGAAGAGCAGAGTATCGACCAAGTGGACTAGCCAGAGCCAGCTGCCTAACAGTCAACGGCACTTCCTCCAATCTTTGAAAAGACCTCTCCAAAGAGTTAAAAGCATCAGTGACCAACTGGAATGCAGGGTTAGAATACAAGAAGATCCCATCCCCGCTATTGCATAGTTTTTTATCGAATTCGTCGCCGATATAACCGATCTCGTCTTCTGCATAATTGAAATGACGATGGAGGATGTACACCAAAAGTTGATATACTATAGAGGAAGAGGACGGCTGGTCAGACCAGACTAAGCTCTCTCGAATAGTACCGTCTCTGAAACGTCTTAACTCGGCCTTTTCCCCCCAGAAAGACCGAAAAGCTGCCGCTTCCTCTTTCTGTTCAGCGAATGGACCTTGGTCAACGACTCGCATAGAATTTTCAGGATTCAAGGTCAGCCCAACATGAATGGCTGCACTTGCTGCTTTGCGCGAGAATTTTCTTTCCACAGACCAAGGTTCGGCGCCATGGCTGCACAGATAAATAAGCTCCGCTCTGTCGCCTAATGCTGTCTTAAGAACCTCATAAATGGCATTGTGATTACGAATGGTTTGATGGACAGTGCCTGAGTCAGGCACTGGAAGTGCGATGACTCGATCAAACCTAAGCATGGGTTCGTTCACTTTGTAAATGAAGACTTTGTTAAAGTTATCATCACGAGACTCGTTCAACATCCTGAGAGTAATGTTTGCTTCATGGCGAAGGAGTGAATAGGACCATGGTGCCATTTTATAAAGTAAGTTCAGTCCCCTTTTCCCATCATACAACATAGGCATACCGGTAGGGGAAGGAATATCAGAGGCGAAAAGTAGGAGCGGATTAAGCAGATTCCTTCCTGCAAGAAACTGAATGGTCGCTTTGAATAGCTGATAGCTACTATACGATTTCAGAAGTATTGGCTTGCCGTTCAAGCCGCCTCCTTCAAATAAAAGAGACATTAAAACGGTCCACTCAAATCCTCCAAACCCACCTTGTTGGAAAGAAGACCCAAATCCACGTTGACGGAGCCATATCCGTCCAAGGATACATGCATCCTTAAAAGAATCACATATTTGGGCTGTCGAGTGCAGGAGTTTGTGAAAGGGTGCCACTGTAGCTTCGGAACGGAGAGCTGCATTGTAAAAAGGAGTAGGCGCACGAGGTTCAGGCTGGTCCGGTGAACCCTGACGCACGTTATTCTTCATAGGAAGAGTACGAACAATGGGAAACAAAGTGTCTTCAATCGCGGTGAAGATGCGAATTTGCGATCTCGTGGATTGAGAGCCATTCTTAGCCGAGTCTGTAGGTTCTAGGAGAATAAGCGGTCGAAGATTATCTCCGTCCTGCTGTGCAAACTTGACATCAAACTTCAAATTTTCAATGTCTTTAATTGCAGCAGCAAGGCATGCGATATAGTATGCCCTTTTATGGAAAAACCGATGATTGACATAATCCTTCTCCTGGAAAATGGTGCTTGGCATTGTGACTGCCAAATCAACAGTGTAAGGCTCAGAAGTTCTGACACCTGTCCTAAGAGCAAAACTCCCTACCACATTGACGTTTGTTGGCTTGCTATATGACACAGTGTACTTTGTATCTTTCTCTGGCCGTGGTTCGGGGTATGGAACAATAATGCCATGTGTGCTGCGGAATTCCTTCTCGGCTTCAACGACGGGCTTCGGGGGTCTTTCGGGAATGTTCTCAATGACTTCCTTCAGCTTATGGAGAGTATCCTGAAGCTTTGACACATGCTTGTCATAGTTTGGTCTCGATTCAGTGAGAAGTTCGTCTAACTGTAACTTGAAGTAATTAGACTTGTAGACGCCGCTAGCCAGCGCAAGTTCCGCAGAGTGGTCAATTTTTTTGCGTCTAGACAAACCATCCATACTTGAAGGCTCATCTCTAGCTATGTTTGAGGAATCATTCAAATTTGACGCATTTGATTGTTCAGCTCTCTGGGTTCTTTGCGGAGATGGGCTGAGCTTTCTCCTCTTCGCTGTATGAGCCGACATGCCCAAAGATACAGGCTGCAGAAGAGTAAGCGACAGAAAGCAGACTAGCTAGAGAGAGGGAAGGGGGTAAAAAGGATGAAGAGGTGCCTCTAGTATTTGCGGATGAAGAAAAGTAAAACTAAATAAGTGGGTGTGATACAGTATGTAATTTTTGAGTTTTTTTTTTTTTTTTCTTAACACAATAACAGCAAGGTAAAATAAACACCGAGCTCCGATATAATCACGTGGTATGTAACTTAGTCACCATATACAATTCTCATACAATTAGGGGTAATTAAATTTTGGATCATCTCGCAATAGTGCAGTGGCTTGTGCATCCTGTTAACACCTGGGTAAGAACCAATAACTTGCGATGTAAAGATTATACACCAACATAAAATTCCTTATAACAGTGGGTGGTCGTCTAGAGTATACAGAGTACACTATACCATATGGAAAGCATTCCAATTTTGAAAACCCTCTCCCTCCCCAACAAAAAACGAAAAAAAAAAAAAAAAAAAACCCCTGTAAGTACAGGTTACTGATACAGAAATACCAGTACTGTGGTAGTGTACATTCCATAGTATTACCGGGAACTTAGCAAGCACTATACCTTATGTTCAAGTAAGAAGGCACATAATTCAGCTAAGACAATACTTCTATGTAGAGATGTTCACTACCACTTTCCTCATGTTGATGATGGAGCATAGTATTTAGGGCATACATCCAGTATGTATCTCCAGTCCGGTCCACTGTATGCAAAAAACATGATCCTTCAGTAGCGCGCTTTTAAGCTTGACTAATCATTAGACATGAAGATGTACCGGTCTCAATACGGAGTACAGGTATTTCTATCATATTACCGGTGTATCGACTTGTCTTGGGTTGTCATAGGCAGTTGCGTTGGATGAGCTGTATACCTTGATTATAATCTAGTACTAAGAATTGGAAACTTGGATAAAAGTATAACTATGTTCTAAGCTTGGTATCTCTTATATGTAGCTGTTTCAATATATTTTTGTAAAATTGTACTACGTAGGCGGTGTACGTCAAGCCATTACGGTCGACGCGCATTAATCCATTTTCCGTCGCTCTTCCACCGGTCAGCAGACCGCCTTGATTAGTTAATACCAATCCTAATTTATAGTTAATTGGTCAATATCTCACAGTCTTGTAACTATATAATTAGATCAAGTAGACAAAGCAGACTACACAGACTACACGGACTACGCAGACCACGCAGTTCAGCCAAACGAAGAAGACTAAGCAGATTAAGTAGACTAAGTAAGTTAATCAAGTAGATTCAGTTCAGTATAGTAGACTATTCTGCCAGCAGAAACTAGTTAAAAATATAGGATGATTCAATGCGTGTTGGCCGCAATGGCTTGCCGTAGGCGGTGAGCTTCTCCCCGCTTTGAAATTTCCAATATCTAAGAAATATGGCTATCAGAGAACAGCCAGTTTCTAGCGAACGGGGTCCATCAGAATGGAATGCTATTGGCCAGCTTCTTCTTAGACATCGCCGAAGTCGCTCGAGAGTGGGTATGATTCATACTTTTAATACCTTTAACAGAAGGCTTTCGTGACCATGAAACATTCTTAACATCTGTTTCTTATTGTGCTGTTGTTACTTTTTCTTCACAGTTGCCTTAATTGTCTGAAAAAAAGATTTTCACCCCTAAATCTTCGATCAACCTCCACGCCCATAATGCTCCAGGACATCGGGGGCCCTGTACCTCCTAACACTGACCATGTATGTATTACCCCGCTGCCTTTTCCCTCCCCCGACTAGCCTTTGCTATTCTCAAAATGAAGTAATCCACAATAAGTATCCTTATAATATACTCCCACCACCGCGATATCTAGGCCTGCGCACAAAATGGCTCATCACTAATGGAAGCAAAGGCAGTCAGTGTATCGCTTCCAACATGGAAAGCCAATGTCGGTTATGAAGAAGGAGAGCCGTGGGTTATAAGTAAGATGCAATGCGGTTACCCTCGATTCTTCGTACACCCGACCATTCAAGAACTTGCGAAAGAGGTCGTGCAATGCTACGGAAATCCGAACACGGAGTCGGCCATGTTGTTTCCTTCCACCAAAACTGCGCATATTTGTCGTTCATTTATCCTGTCGAGATCATCTGCAGGCGTCTCGCATAGCGTGCGTGTTGTAGATTTTATTCCTTCTCCACGTACAAAAGCCGAGCCAGCACACGTCACTTCGTTCTTGTCGAGTGTGATATATCCTAAGGAACTTGGATCAATTGCAAAGCAAGTATGGCAGCATACGGGCAATGGTGTGTCAAGCCGACGAGGTGAATTCTGTCATAGTGCATTGAGAGACGGTTTCCTTGTGGAAAAGAAACCTACTACGACAGAACCTGTAGCCCAGCGGATATGTAAGGGCCCGCGAAGATACCAAGGAAAAGACACAGTAAATAGTGCTTTTCGGGCAGGTGGGACACATCCCTCACCGACAGAGTCGCCGATGGCCACAGATGGTGTTCGGGATGGGCGAGAACACATCCAATTCATCGAAGAGCGTTTTGGCCGGAACTTGAATACTTCCCTAGCGGACCAAGCAAAAAGAGCTGTGCGCAGACGTATAGCAGGTGTCCTAAAAGCGGATGTGGAATTGAGTGAGGCCCTCAAAAAGACGTCTGGGGAGGGAAGAGTAGCAGGGTTAACAGAATCTGATGTGTTCCTTTTTCCCACCGGTATGAGCTCGATTTTCAACTCCCATCAGACGTTGTTAGCCGCCAGAGGTGCCATGAAGAGCATATGTTTTGGTTTTCCTTACATCGACACGTTGAAAACTCTTGAAAAATGGGGGCCCGGTTGTTTATTCTACGGAAATGGCTCGTCCGAGGACATAGACGACTTAGAGGCGCGATTAGACTCTGGGGAGAAGTTCCTTGCAGTCTTCACTGAGTTCCCTGGCAATCCATTGCTTAAGTCCCCAGATCTCAAGCGCATCCGTTCTCTCGCAGACAAATACGATTTTGCAGTGGTTGTGGATGAAACAGTGGGCAATTTCCTCAACATCAATGTGCTGCCATATGCCGATATTGTGGTCAGCAGTCTAACAAAAATCTTCAGCGGAGACAGTAACGTCATGGGTGGTAGTGCTGTGCTCAATCCGCATGGACGCTACTATTCATCTCTCAAAGACACTTTTGCCCGCGACTATGAGGATAATCTTTGGGCTGAAGACGCAATTTTCTTGGAAAGGAATAGCCGCGATTTTGTGTCAAGGATCGAGAAAATCAATAACACCACCGAAGAGATTACAGAAATGTTGAAGGGCTCACCGCTTGGTAGGTGTTCTTCCGTCTTTCCAGTTTTAATACCATGTGTCTGACTTGGGACATAGTGAAAAACGTCTTCTACCCCAAATGCAACCCTTCAAGGCCCTTATACGAAGCTTTTCGCCACCCCAATGGTGGCTATGGTGGTCTTTTCTCTGTTACTTTCTACTCAACAGCCCACGCTGTTGCATTCTTTGATCACCTGGAAGTTCTCAAAGGCCCCAGTCTGGGTACCAATTTTACTTTGAGGTTAGTATTACTGCACTAATTCTTCAGCCTGGAGGGAATTGTGTTAACTTAAAACTCAGCTCTCCCTACACCTTATTAGCCCACTACGGTGAGCTAGGATGGGTATGTCGATGTCATCCTGTTCCATTTTCTCTCCTGTTATCACCCTGTCCATACCTAACACCCCTTCCTAGGCAAGCTCTTTTGGCGTAGAATTTGACCTGGTAAGGATAAGCGTTGGCTTAGAGGATATGTCTGATCTCCGCTGTCGGTTTCAACGGGCATTGGAGGCCGTAGCAAAGGTCAAAACGTAGAGAGGAGGTGGCAATGCCTCACTACCAGTATCCTTCCGGGCTGTATCTGCTAGGCTCTCGATAGCGCATGCATAATACTTCAGATCAATCCAACGAGAAATGGGGAGTCAGTGGTTTTGTCACTTTCAACCGAGGTTGAAACAGGCTATGCCTAAGGCACTGACTTTGCAGCCAGAGCACAGAACAAGGACACTACATTTGAAAGACGTTTGCTAGCATCATTCTTAGCATGCTATTGGATAATAGTCAAACAACTGAGATTCCATCATAAGCCCTCTTTACGTTCATCTATCCATGTTTCAATTTTCCCATACAAAGTCAATGTACGTAAGACAAAATGTGAGATAGGGATAGCTTGGTTTGGTTTGGCAAGTCATGTGAGGAAGACAATGGACCTGATCTAGTGATAGTAAGGCGTTTGCGATGGACCGATATATTAAGTTGATCGACGCTGGGTCTTCTGAGCGCCACACGGGGAGATCATTCCGCACATAGATAGTTCAGCGGATAGCCAACCTTCATCACGATATGTATATATATATATATATAGAGAGAGAGATGTGCATTATACCCGAATACAGCTCCCGGCCTTTGGGGCTCTTCTCGAGTCACCAACGGCCGTTCAGTATATACTAAGCAGCTCTCATTGACATTTGTGTCATAAATATGCATATATGTACATTGGAAACCAAAGGGGTCTGAAAATAACGGCGGTTTAGCAGACTGGGTCTCCCTTTCTGTGGCCTTACACTACCAATTATAAGGTTGACCTACTAGTTTAGCCTAGACTAGTAGGTAGAAAGGTGCAGTCTACTGGACGTGTCAATAAATGTTGCATTCGAACGTGGAATTCAACAGCGGAAATATATTGGAAAGGTATCCTAATAGTAGTTAGGCTTTCAGAGATGTGTCGGTAAGAGGTGATGTCTTAAAATTGTGCCTTCCAGGAGATGTGTATCATAAGGTTGGTTTCCAAAGGTTCTGGGATTGGGTTGAATAGTAGCAGTTGTCCTCTATAAAGTATAGACTATTCTATACCATGTAGGCCTAACAGAAGGATCCAGGGGCGCTATCCCCTGGCGTTGGATTACATGGTAGTATTCTAGAGGGTCAGGCCCCTATATACCAACTAGTAGATTTGACATACCAGTTGACATACCAGCTAGTAGTGTATGCTAGTCAACTAGTAGCTAGTAAGTATGCTGACGCGTTGACACGTTTCCCTAAGGTAATAATAGAAACATAGCAACATACGCGATTTCAACCTTATCTCATCGAGCGGAGAATCAGGCGCAGGGATGAGGAAATCAGGCGACTTAAACGATTTGATGAGGCAGAGGAATCAGACGTAGGGATCGTTACATATATATGTGCGCTATTTCGGTATACCAGGACGTAATTTGACTGGCCGTCCATCACGATATATATATGTTATTTATGGTATTTACGCGTGGTCGCAGGTCAGCTACATAGTACTAGTACTAGTAGACCCTACTTCCAGGGCACCCTTGAGGCGCTTAGTAATCAAGTTTCGTCATGTGATTGTCATGTCAGATACTATACCTATAATACCAAAAATTTCAATCTAATCGAGCTTTATATATCTTTTACAATCTGCTTACTATTACCAAAATTTATTTCCTGATATTAGTAAACAGTTACTGTTAAATTAGTATAAAGAAGAAATTTTAACTGCTTATTAACTATTTATTAACTGATTAAATGTAACGGAGGATCTACTATACAGGGTAGATAGCCTGTCAACTAGGTAAGGAAACGTAGGCGGAAAGAATGAAGAGATATCTATCATTGACTGCGTAGTAGAACGAATACAAAGAGATTGATTCTTGTCTCTTCTACCTATGTCTTTAGACCTCCTTAAATAGCTTTAGGATCCTCCTCTAATCGGTAGGTCTTTCCCGCTGAAGAGTCGGTGAAAGGTCAGGCAATCTCTCCGACCGATTCTAAACTGTAGGGGTCCGAGGTCTCATGTAGGAAGGACCGGGACCAGGGCCTATGCACGATGAGCCAGGATATACTAGGGGCCCGGGGGTTCTGCAGGCTTCAGGGGCCGATTCCTCATCGGCTCCGTGACATTAAAAACTGATTGTAATATTAAGGATAAGAATAAAAAAATACAAAGAAACTGAATTTTATTTATACTTGTCTTGATTTATATACACTTATTTATAAACCTAATCTGACCTGTTTTGCTTACTAACGTAATCCACGGCCGAGCCGGCACTACGGCCGAGCCGGCAGGATTTCCTCTACACCACCATCAAACATCAACCAACGCGTCATTTCTTCATTATTATTATATAAAATGTCACTTTCACAAGAAAGCCGAATGCAGATGGCTATATCTGCCTATAAAAGTAAAAAAATTTCATCTCAATCTAAAGCTGCAGAGGTTTTCGGTGTACCTAGAAGCACATTTCAAGATCGGCTACGCGGGATTAATTCACGATCAGAAACACGCGCCAATGGCCATAAATTAACTATTTCTGAGGAGGAAGCTCTTGTACAAAAGCTTCTAGATACAGATAAGCGAGGCTTTCCAATTCGGCCAGAGTTTCTGCGTGGAATGGCGCAAATTCTACTTCGTGAACGATTACAAAACCCTACAGTAACTCTAGGAGTTAACTGGGCTTATTCTTTTACTAAACGTCATTCTGAGCTTCGTACACGGTATACAAGACGAATAACCTATCAGCGTACAAAGCAGGAAGATCCAAGAGTTATATTACCTTGGTTTAAGACTGTTCAAGCAGCTATTCAAGAACATGGTATACATAAAAATAATATCTGGAACTTTGATGAGACTGGCTTTGCAATGGGTCTCTGCTCTACTTCTAAAGTAATTACTGCAGTTGAGCGCAGTGAGCGACTACGCAGAGTTATCCAAGGCAATCGTGAATGGGTTACAATCATTGAAACAGTCAATTCAAAAGGTATATATATACCGCCAGTTATTATACTTAAAGCAAGCTATCAACAAACTGCCTGGTTCCAAGAACCTAAGCTTGCTAAAGACTGGTGGATTGCAATCAGTAAAAATGGCTGGACAACAGATCAAATAGGCCTTCGTTGGTTAAAAGATATATTTGAACCCTGCTCTAAGCGCTATATAACCGGTGCTAAACGACTACTTATTCTTGATAGCCATAGCAGTCATCTGACTGCTGATTTCGATGATTTCTGCAAACAGAATGCTATTATCTGTCTCTGTATGCCTGCGCATGCTTCACAGCTTCTTCAACCGCTTAATATTGATGTTTTTGGCCCACTTAAACTTGCATATAGAAAGCTTCTTGAAAAACGTATGGTTGCCGGCAACAATCATATTGATAAAGAAGATTTTCTATCTCTATATCCAGATGCGCGCGCTAAAGTATTTACTTCAGAAAAAATCTGCAGTAGTTTTGCAGAAGCAGGACTCAAGCCATTTGATCAAGAGTGTGTTCTTTCAAAGCTGAATTTTCAACTACGTACACCAACACCACCACTAGCTGAAGGCTCAATTTCCTCTGCTTTTCAAACTCCTCAGAATATCCGTCAGCTAGACCGGAAGATCCGCAGTCTACAGAATAGTCTTAATACAAAGCGGAAGCTTTCTAGCAGTCCAATTGCTCATATTCAACACCTTAAAAAAGCTGCGCAAATAGCTATACATACCAATCTTCTTTTACAGCAAGAAATCAAGGCTGTACGAGCTGAGAACGAGCGGAAATATAAGAAAAAAACTAGGAAACGTGCTATAATAGGGAACGATAGCCTTTTAATAGTACAGAAAAAAGAAAATCGCGTTCAGCAGCTTAATACACAGGTTAATGAGCAGCCTGAGCAATCTACACCTGTGCCTCGACGACGGGCTCCTCAACGCTGCAGCGGCTGTGGGATCGTTGGACATACTATTCGAAATTGCCCTAATAAATAGCTATTTTTTTATATTTTTAATAAGTCAAATTTAATGGCGTTTGTTGTTGAAAAGCTTCAAATACTGGTAGATAGTTTGAAAACCTGCCGGCTCGGCCGTAGTGCCGGCTCGGCCGTGGATTACGTTAATTGTATTGGCAATTACGTGCTTTAGGGGTAAGGGTCATCCCACCTCGCAGGGGCGGAGATGACCTGTAGACAACTATTTACACAAAGCCTGGTAACGTATTTCACTAGCGAGTCGGCCACACCACCGAGTCGGCCACCTCTGTATTCCATACTATTTTATCGTTTTTTAAGCTCTAATATCTCAACCACACCTTATTTGATCTGTTTAATACTTTTAGACTACCATATTCAAGTATGTCTGATGTTAATACCCGATTTCAATAGATTGTACATCTACATATCTCCAGGTAAAATAAATTACGTTGTATTATAAAGTAATATATTTTAAGCTGGTACTTCTTACTATATATTCGCTTATATATACTTATACCAGAAATGGATATATTCTGAAAGTATATATAAAGCTATGGTTCATGTTTCATTATAATTGAGCTAATGGTTGCTGAGATAATGGAGCTCAAAAATGAAGAAATAGTATGGAATACAGAGGTGGCCGACTCGGTGGTGTGGCCGACTCGCTAGTGAAATACGTTACAATGACACTCTTGCTCTTACATAATATCAAGTTCAGGGCCGACAAACCACGCAATTCATTTACTACAAAAGTCATCGACCACAGGACTTTTTTGATACTACCTGGCCTATCTTTTGGTAACCGGACTCCTTACCAGCAATCTAGGGACACCACAACGGCATAGTTAGCCTTTTACACCGTAGCTGGTTGAAGGGCGCAAGTTAACGACATCTTGGTGTTATCTGTATGTCCAGCATTAGCCGTATCAGCAAGTGGGATGAAGCCAAGGCGTCGCACATCAATTGTCGTAGAATCTTGTCTGGAAAGACGAGGATCTCTTAATTGCCCAAGCAATGCTGTGTCTTCTAGTACAGGTGACGATAACAATCGCTCTGTGTTTGTTGCGCGAAAACCCCGCTTGCAATACAGGTGTACACTATGATTGAAAAATCGATGCAACCTAGATTAATACAATCGACTATATTTGTCACAGACGAAGCCTCCAGAAAAGGGGGGCATAAAATCAGTTGTTATAGGGTCATATAGTATCTTCTTGAACATCCTTTTCAAAGATCAGCGAGGAAACTGCTAGGGTTACTCGTAGTGGATGAGTTATGCGCTTGGAGAACGACATTGATCAGTAGAGACTGGTAGATAAGGCAAAACAAGTATAGTAATCAGCCGAACTTTCGAGTCGAGAAGAGCAATATGGGGTGTCACTGAAGAGCCAAGGACGACTACCAATACCTGACCTGCATCATCGGTTGATATACGCCTGCAGTTCCAACACAGCCACAGGGTGCCTATGTCAGTTTGTGTTTCTTTCCTTGCTTGAACTCCAAAGTAGATCACCGCAGATTAGGCTACAGTTGATAATAGGGCGACCAGACTGATGTGTTAGCTTTTGGTATCTCGCACGTGAAATAGGGTTCGAAGCCACTTCCTTTCATCCGCGAATGTGCCTAAGTAGGCATTTAGATATTTAAACAGTGAGCATACCTTAGTAGTTGATGGAAAGATCCTGCAACCCCTTCTTTGCATTGCATTAATTGTTAGAATTATCCCATCATCTGTCTAATTGGTCCAAGCACATGCACAATGGCACATTCCTAGTAACTACTCGTACCTGTCAGAAAAGCAATGTGTGGAGTTACAGGGGCATGCTCTAGGGATTAAGTAGCCGAGGAGAAAAAGAAAAATAGAATAGAAAAATAGATAAATAAATGAAATTGAGGAGTGATGATTGATGTGAGCAGTAGATCTACATACACTTGAAGTTATCGTGTAGTCAATAACGATGGTTGAGCCATGTTCCCGTTGGGTTTTAATGCATTGATGGTCCCAAAGATAGCTCAATGGTATCAATTGGTTTACAACCAAAGTTACTTGAACTTCAACCGAGACGCTGACAGCCGTGGAGTCTTTCCTAACCCGCTATGCTCACAGTTAGCTATCTATTGGGGGCACCCTGCGCATGTACGGAGTACATTACTGAAAGGGCTTGTCGCCTTGCGTAAGTCGGAGAATTTCTAATGACACCACGTCGAGAATGAACTTTAGTTCCGGTGATACAGGGTCTACAACTAATGTATATAAATTAGTACGGTATATGGATACATAGATTGGACTTTATGCACACATCATGATGTAAAAGTATGTACTCCTTGCTGCCAGTACATACCGGGTAATATATCTATGGGACATACGGAGTATAGTACAGTACAAATATCTATGTGATGTACTCCGTAGTCATTGACTTGATTTATTGGCTCTAGGAGTGGTACAGTACCTGGATTGAAACGTGCCGTAATTACGCTATATAGCATCTCGTAAGATACTACTAGATCAGGCTAGGCTGTGTCTAATACAGATCAGCCGCCGTCACGGGACTTGCTGCTTGGAGGAAAAAGTTTAATGTTCGAATCTCCAAAGAGTGTTTCTCCCTTTGGAAAACCGTTCGAACCTGGCTTCAACGCGGCTAGAAGATAACGCTATAGCCTTAACTTGCGACAGTATGTTCCCAGGCATTTGCGTATATTCTGCACCACCCATGACGTTATTAAGTACAGAGAGCTGGCTGCTAACACTCGCTCTTTGTGGTCACAGTTTACCCTGGACTGAGATCAACCTACACCGGTAATCTAGGGCTCCTTTAGCATAACTTCAAATCAAATCCGAGGTCCTAGATAGGAAGTGAAAAGAAAATGGCAACGTGTCTCACTCTTCCCAAACGGTCGTTTTTAGCCCTGCCGTTTCTTTTCCCGTCTTTGTGTGAGTCGACCACGTTGCAAACACGCCGGCATCAATCCTCGTATAGACGGACGAAACAACGTCTACGTGTCAAACCAGATGCGTCGTTTGGTGTTTCATCCACCCAATTTCATGACCAAATCATTCACAACCCGCCTTCGAGCGCCCCCTCGGTATACCATACACCCACGAAATTCCTCCCTCTCGATGATGTTCGGAGAACCCTCCGTGGCGCTTCCATGAACAATGAAAATTCCGCTCAACTACCCTCTGTATTCAAAACATCTGTGGAGAAGAGGTATCATTTGAATCCTTCAGACATAGAGGAGATCCGCAGACTGCGACTAAGCGACCCGATGACTTGGAGCCGTTGGAAATTGGCTAAGCGCTTTGACTGCTCCCCAATGTTCATTGCTATGGTATGTGAAGCTGGCCCACAAAAGAAAGAAATCCAGAAACAAGTCTTGGAAGCGGTACAGTCAAGATGGGGTACAAAACGTCGGATGGCTAGAGAAGACCGACAATTGCGAAAAGAGTCCTGGGGAAGAGATGAATGAGGGAGGAGAGTCCCGTCTTGACTTAGTTCTAGCCCATTGATCTTGCTCTGGTTGTTTGAAGGGTCAGATTGATTTGACACTTGCTGTTTCTCTTGTCCATGTCCATGGCTTTTGGGAAGTTCACAGAGGTTGTATTAAAGCATGTATTCTAGCTCTAGCGTTACTGTATTGGATTCCATACTGTATTAACTGTGCTAGAACCTCGTTAGGTTCCAGTAAGTTCTTCCTCAGGTACTCCGTATGTACTAGTGATACAAGATAGCGCAGTGTCGCTTAGTTGCGGCATAGAGGTCGCGTGGTTACCTTTTAGCGCTTCAGTTATTAAATTGTTAGGTAAACGTCCCCTCCCAACTAGCAAATCGTGTCACTTCGATTTTCTTCCGCACGCACCCAAATGCCCCTCCTCCGTCGCGTCGCAACGTCACTAAGTGAATATAAGCCTTGTTTATCCTCCTCGGTTTCCACTAAAGAATATTGGACACCATATTTTCCATTTCTAAAAACAAATTACTTCTCCTGTCGCCGCTCTTTTTACGGACATATTACTGATCGAAAAATGGCACCACAGCTTGATCCATTCTTTAAACAGTAAGTTTCATTTATTGATTTTCTATTGTTTTTCGTTTCTCTATTTGTCCATTTTCATCCTTCCCCGGTACCCAAAAGGGTGGACATATGTTAAAAGGCCTGGTGCCACATCTTGCTAGGGTTGACGGCCTTACCGAATCTTTCATCGAGCGTAAGTGTTACCTTTTCTATGTACCCATGCAGCACGCTGACAGAACTCCAGGTCTGCGGAAGGCCGTCGCGATCCCTTCTGTTTCTGCACAAGATGAGAACAGGCAAGACGTTTTTAGAGTATGTGATGTTCTATTACTCCTTACGAATAGAATTAACCCATAATCCATCCTTGTAAAGATGGCTCAGTTTCTTGCTTCGGAGTTAGAGGCTCTTGGAGCTGAGGTGCATCAAAGGCCGTTGGGAAAACAGCCTGGGAAGGAACACCTTGACCTACCCCCGGTCGTCATCGCTCGGTATGGCAATGATAAAAACAAGCGAACCATTCTGGTTTACGGTCATTATGATGTCCAGCCAGCGTTGAAGGAAGATGGGTGGGCCACAGAGCCTTTCCAATTGACGGTTGACAACCAAGGAAGGATGTATGGCCGTGGAAGTACAGACGACAAAGGCCCCGTTTTGGGATGGTTGAATGTGATCGAAGCTCACAAAAAAGCTGGTGTTGAGCTACCAGTCAACCTTCTTTGCTGCTTTGAGGGCATGGAGGAGTATGGCTCAGAAGGATTGGAGGAGTTTATTCAAGCTGAGAGCAAAGGCTTTTTCAAGGATGCGGATGCCGTCTGCATATCGGATAATTATTGGCTCGGAACAGAGAAGCCTTGTCTAACCTATGGCCTGCGAGGCTGCAACTATTACTCTGTCAGTGTCGCAGGGCCCGCTCAGGATCTTCATAGCGGAGTTTTCGGTGGATCTGCTCATGAGCCTATGACAGATTTGGTCCATGTGATGTCTAAACTTGTTGATACTCATGGCAACATCTTGATACCCGGCATCATGGACCTTGTCGAGCCATTGTCAGAGGAAGAAAAAGCCCTCTATCCCAATATCAGCTACACGATGGACGACCTCCATCAATCCCTGGGGAGCAAAACGAGCATTCACCCAACGAAAGAAAGAACGCTCATGGCTAGATGGAGGTATCCATCTTTGTCCCTTCATGGTATCGAAGGCGCATATTCGGCACCTGGCGCCAAAACAGTGATACCAGCGAAGGTCATTGGTAAATTCTCGATTCGGACCGTCCCCAATATGGAAAGCAAAGATGTGAATAAACTCGTCTTTGATTACATCAAGGCAGAATTTGCAAAGCTGAACAGCAAGAATACTTTGGATGTGTGGTTGCAGCATGATGGAAAATGGTGGGTTGCTAGTCCCAAACACTGGAACTTCACTGCTGCAAACAAGGCAGTTAAGCAGGTATTTGGTGTTGAGCCAGATATGACACGTGAAGGTGGCAGGTATGTTATTTTTAATATGTTCTTGATGTTACACCAAGCTAACACAAACAGCATTCCTGTCACCCTGAGCTTCGAGCAAGCGACAGGCAAGAATGTTTTGCTTTTGCCGATGGGCAGCTCAACTGATGCTGCTCATTCCATCAACGAGAAGCTTGACAAGAGGAACTACATTGAAGGTGTAAAATTGCTTGGTGCCTACCTGCACTATGTTGCAGAAGAGCCCATGGTGGCGGCATAGTTGTACATCAGTAGCTCTTATAAAAACCTCAGTTAACTATTTTATTGATCACCACATCCATATATCAAAAAGTGATTTTTGTTTCATTTCCCTTTATGTCAATAGCCCCTGAAGTGAAATGAACATTTCGATGTACCAGCCATCATGAGCAGATATTCTGCCACTTCCTTCACTGCTCTCTGCCCTTGATGAGCTACCGAGAGTGCACACCATTCAGTAAGGTAC
This sequence comes from Aspergillus tamarii, assembly GCA_030556085.1. Lineage (NCBI taxonomy): Eukaryota > Fungi > Ascomycota > Eurotiomycetes > Eurotiales > Aspergillaceae > Aspergillus > Aspergillus tamarii. The sequence continues at coordinate 2,199,298 of JARVTJ010000005.1, read as the reverse complement.
AGTGAGAGGTAATACAATGAAATTGGAGTATAGTTTGTAACCTTGGTGACCGCCTACTGTTATAGGTGGTTTCTGCCTATATCAAGTCTTCTCATCACTAGAACTATACGGAGGAACAGGTTCGTCAAGTGTCTTAAGGCGGTGAGAGCTCGGCATTGGCAGAGAAAAGTTGGCAAAAAGTTTTTGTGTATGACAACCTTGTACTCCGTATTTATCAGGGACTTACCGACCCCCACTTTAATGGGTACAACAGAGATACACGATCCATGTTACGCAGGGTAAAGTTACGATTCCGACGGAACCCCAGTTCGGGCCATTTACGCGACTCAATACTCCGTACGCGTTTCAAGCTTACTCCGTATAGGGTAAGCATGACCTACTTTCGCATTCAATGAGTTTTATTCGAATCGATCGGAAGGCTGGTAGATCTTGTGAGATGGCTTTTAAACCCTTGTTGCTTCTAGTATGAATAATTACTGTTTATCTGTATGATCTGGTCGCGTTTTACCGATGTCATCGTTAAAGCGGCCGCAGAGACAATTGGGGTCGGGAGAATGGGATGAAGGGGAGGACAACAGGTCAAGGTCATCATCAAGCACGTGTCATTTGGTGTGTATTCTTCATGTTTCGTCTTATAAACTAACTAACACTCACGGGAAGCGCAAACGTATTTGCACATCCAAGTCTCCCTTGTATGAAGGCATCGATGTGAGCGACAGTGAGAGTGCAGAAAGAATTCATCGTTCTATCACCCAGGCTTTGGAATTTAACGAGGACGAGCTTGAATTACGTGCAACGCAACTGATCCAGGAGAAATATTCTTTCGCTGGTGATGAACCCAATGTTCCTGCTGAACATGGCATTCTTGAACGTGTTGAATGCTACAACTTTATGTGTCATGACCACTTCTTTGTCGAACTGGGGCCATTGATTAATTTTATCGTCGGGAAAAATGGCAGCGGCAAGAGCGCAGTGCTAACAGCTATAACTCTTTGCCTGGGTGGCAAAGCATCTGCTACAAATCGCGGTCAGAGTCTTAAGAGTTTCATCAAAGAAGGCAAAGAGTACGTGCGTTTATCACTATACAGGTCATATGATTATTAACTGATATTCTGTAGGAGTGCAACTATTGTTGTGCGCATTAAAAATCAGGGAGACGGTGCCTATATGCCGGATGATTATGGAAAATCCATTGTTATTGAACGTCATTTCACAAAAACTGGAACGAGTAGCTTCAAAATCAAGGCAGAGAATGGACGTCTAGTTTCTACCAAAAAAACCGAACTGGACGCTATCATTGACTTTTTCACATTACAATTTGACAACCCGATGAATGTTCTCTCGCAAGACATGGCCCGCCAATTCTTGAGCAGCTCAAGTCCTGCTGAGAAATACAAGTTCTTTGTGAAGGGTGTTCAGTTGGAGCAACTTGATCAGGACTACCGACTGATCGAAGAGTCTGCTGATCAGATTGAAGAGAAGCTCAGAGGGCGAGAGCAAGATATTATGGCCCTAAAAAACCGCAAAGTTGCAGCAAACCAGAAACTGGACATGTCTGATCAACACGAATCCCTAAGGAACAGGGTCAGAAATGTCCGGAGCCAAATGGCTTGGGCTCAGGTCGAGGAACAGGAAAGAGTAAGCACAGACATTAATTGTTTGCAAGCCGGTGTTTCTGATGAACCGTAGATGAGGAGCTCGTTAGATATTGAACTAGCTAAAGCTAATGAGAAGATTGCAACCGCTGAAGCTGAGCTTGGCAGCTTCGACGCTGCTATACGACAAGCTGAGGAGGAAACCGAAGCCGTTGCCGAATGTGGTAGACAAGTTACTGCTAGGCTCGAGCAAGCACAAAGTGAGAAGGTGGATATTAAGGCTAGGTGGGACGAACAAATGACTGAACGTCATGATTTGCAGGTAATATTCCACCACAGAATTTCCGGGCTTTTTACTGATGGTCATTGCAGGCACAGCAACGTCAGATACGAGATTATCTAAAAGCAGCAGAAGCTAGGATAAACGAAACGCAACAAAAGATTGAAGAAGAAAATCAACGTTTGGCTGACTTAAGCGGAGGCAGTTATACTAGGAAACAGGAACAACTCGAGCAAGCGAAAGCAGAAGCTGCACATGCCAGCACACAGTACGAGGAACACCAACGCAATACAGATGGCCTATACCGAGAGTTGGAAGCGGCTGGAAAGGAAGTGGATTCATTAATGGCGCCACTTAGCAGAACGAAGGCCGACGTTGAGCAAGCTGAGAAACTTTTAAAAAGTCTGAGCAAAGAAGGCGGATCCATAACCTCGGGATTCTACGACAAAATGCCGGCTCTCCTGAGGGCCGTTCAACAAGAACAGGGCTTCACCAAGAAGCCTGTCGGTCCCATCGGTCGTCATGTGACCTTACTGAAACCAGAATGGTCATCTATTTTGGAGAACTCGTTTGGCACGACGTTGAACAGCTTCATCGTAACATCCAAAAGAGACATGGAGATTCTTTCTCGTATTATGCACAATGTCAACTGGTATGTTCCCACTGCCCATGGTTTACGAACCATGCCTTTTTAACAATGCTGGAAGCATATGTCCAATCTTCATAGGAAACGATGGGTACATTGATACATCAGAACACGAGCCTGATCTTAAATTCGATACGGCTCTACGGGTGCTCCAGGTAGGTGCCTTTGATTCGCAGAGTCAGCTACATTTGGCTGATATACTCGAACCTGCAGATTGACAACGAACTCGTCCGTCGACAGTTGATCATTAACCATGGTATTGAGCAAATGCTTCTAATCGAAAAGCTAGAAGAAGCATCTTCAGTACTCTTTGATGGACAGAAACCTAGGAATGTAAAGCGGTGTTACTGCATTGACCAAACGGACAGGCGCCGGGGCATCCATCTATCTTACAATCGCGTGGGAGAGCCAAGTCAGGCGCCGATTCCTGTATACAGTGGCAGCCCACGAATGAAATCGGATCTAGCTTCACAAATCAGGTGATCCTTAAATGTGTCCAATAAATCGCTTATTCACTGACGTTTACTCCCGCAGGATTCAACGTGATGTAGTGGCAGACCTCAGGCGTAAGCTCGGCGATCAGGAAGAGCAATTTCGATCTGCTCGGTCTCGCTTGGAGGGCTGCAAACAAGCTCTTATAAGGCATAACAAGAGTACAAATGAGTTGCGAATCGCATTGCAGAGGAAGGAAGACCATGTGGAAGAACTCACAGATGTACTCGACAAAGAACCTGTGGAAGACGACCATCTTGATGTGCTGCGAGCCACGCTCCAGGAGGCTAAGGAAGAGAAACACATCAACGAAGGGTCTTTGGAAGACAGTATGGAGGCCATGGAAGCCATGATGAAAAGGCTTAAAGCCACTAAACAACAACTCGCTTCTAAGGATGCCGATATAGCTGCGTCAACGGACGAGCTCCGTGTAACTCGAAGTGAGGAACTCATGGGGCAAGAAAAACGCCGAAAGATCATTAATGATAAAAACATTGCGGTTGAACGAATCGATGATAGCAGACGAGAAAGAGAAAAGATAAATGAGAAAAGAGAAGAGGTTTCTGCACGTGTTATCGACTTCAGCGAGAAAGCTAGTCTAGTCTCACCGCGGGTTCCAATTCCTGAGGGTGAGACTGCTGCTAGTTTGGACAAAAAGCTGGACAGACTTAATAGGGATATTCAACGCTATAACCAACAGTCAGATACTTCAAACACACGTTGCCATGATACTTGAACTAACTAACCACTAGATTGGGCGCATCTCGCGATGAGATCGCCGCTGAAGCCGCCAGAGCATCCACAGCCTATGATCGAGCCCTTAAGCAAGTAGAGGAATTCAGGTTACTTGCGGATGTACATTTTCACCTTCCCCCTCTTCTCTTTTATGCTTTTGCCCTTGTACAGAAGACTTAAGTTTGTTGACTGTATCTGCAGATCCTCATTGAAACACTCAAACATCGCAAGAAACGTTGGGTAATTTTCAGGTCTCACATTTCATCCCGGGCTAAGGCACAATTCACGTACTTATTAAGTGAGAGAAGTTTTCGTGGTCGACTTCTAACGGACCATGAGAGCAAGCTGCTGGATTTACAAGTATGTTACATGATGCTGTTATCTTCTGACAGAATCTAACAAGACTTGCTAGGTCGAACCTGATATAACAAAGGACAGCACTGGACGGGGTGCAAAAACACTTTCCGGTGGTGAAAAGTCTTTTTCTCAAGTTTGTCTTCTATTGGCACTTTGGGAGGCTATGGGATCTCCTGTCCGCTGCTTGGATGAATTGTAAGTTAGTGATCAGCAGGGGCATTAACTATCACTAACTTTAGCCCAATAGTGACGTGTATATGGACCACATCAATAGGAAGATGGCAATTGATATGCTTGTATATCTCTCCCTTCTCTTCTCTTCTTTTTAATCCTGTTCCATTGTGTTTGCTAACAGAACAATCAATAGATGCTGGCCGCTAGACGGTCAGTAGGTGTGCAATTTATACTAATCACACCTGGCTCAAGGGCGGAGATTAGTTTTGCTCCTGATGTCCGTGTGAAGGAGTGAGTATAAGTGTCCAGACCAGATATAATTATCAGCATTGCAACTAACAACAGTGTCTTCCTTGTAGATTGGCAGAACCTGAACGAGGGCAGACCAGATTAGCATTTCGCCAGTAATCAGAATAGGTACAGCCTGTTTTGTACAGAACATTCAATAAATTAACGAAACATTTCATATGGCTGGTGTCCACGAACAATGATACATTATTTGGACAAGAAGAATTACCTCAAAGCGGTTCTTCAACAAGAAGAAGAACGTATAAAATATAATAAGCATGTAGCTAGATTATTTGGAAAAATGGATTAGCATAAAATAAACTATATGTCCGAGTGTCTGGCTCATTCTTTTTATTGATCGTACCGGTGCAGATCAACTGAAGGAGGACTACTAAAACAAGCGCCTTGGGCTGGAGATGTCGTGGATGACCCATCATCTCAAAAGCGTGTGATATGTGCCCGGCAAGCTGCTAGGACCTGAGCAAGGAACTAAAAGAAAGCTTCGTAGCGTCAATAGCTCTCCTGATAGCCTAGCATCGCCAAATAACAGAGTCGATCAGCAATTGAGAAAATCACATAAATCCATGCGCTTCCCTGTTTGTTCATGAATCAATCTACTCCAGAAGCTGATTTAGGATATCTCTATGGCATTTTGATGGCTAAAAGTTGGGTCAGGTTGAAAACACTTGCGCCATGATGGAAGATGCAGCAGTTGCCTACTATAGTAGTGGTCCTGCCAGGCAAGGTACTTTATCCTCTAGCACGATTGACAGCGCATTAAGATGCGATACAATAGTCTATGAGCATGTTGCTGGAATACGAGAGTTACTATAAATTTAGTAGCTAACTACTGTATATTAATACTGTTACATGTCACAACAGACATGGCCCTTATGCTATAAGCCACACACCCATTTTTTCAGCTATATTGCTATCCTCATGTCAACCGCGATATAGCACGATAACTCATACCAGTTAACCCTGTCACGTGGGGTATAATGTACCTAAAAGCGGCGTTGTTTCTAGCTGTAACTCGATGGTACTGGTAACAGTGGAGAAAAACACCGAGCTCATTGGATTTTGATCTTCTTGCGGCTAGCCGGTACTACTAGTACTCCAGGGCTAGAGGTCAGTAAAGGCGGCGAGGCTACACAGTACTGCCCACTCACCACAGAAGTTTTCACTCATAATCTTTTACCTTTGTCATACTTCGCACTACAGGGTTGCTCATCTTTTTTATCCGTGAAATACCACAGACACAAATCTCACAACACTCAATATATTGTTTGAGATCTTGGGGGGCTTGGTGCTATCTCACCTGTCTTCATTGGTGCCTCTAACTTACGCTAACCAGTGTCTCTCCCTTTACAGCTGAAACTAGGTCACAGCCAACTTTACCTTGGCATTTACAAGCAATCATCCAACCCGCACGCAAAGACACCCGATATTGTCTGTTCGCCGTACTCTTTTCCCATATATTACCTCACTACCCGAGAGAATCGCCCGTTTTCCGAGTCTGCCAAAGACCAAGTCCACCTTCTATACCTTCGGTCCCCTCTTACATTCAGTGGAACCGGCCACACTGTTCAGGACAGCAAAAACCATCATTTGTCTTCTTTGACCCTTTCGACTTCATTGTGTACTATTTCGTGAGGTCCATTCTCACGAACACCTTCGACTCCCAAGACTTCGTTCTCTATCATCCTCTATCTGGGCAAGCGATTATCACCATGGCCGAAGCTCTTGCCTCACAACTCAACAACACAACGCTAGGGTATGTGGGCTTACACGGATTCTGCTAGGCTTAGCCAAAAGTTACTTAGTAGTGTCGTTATAGGGAAGCCAACTCAGACACAAGGTGGAAGGACCAACTAAAAGCCCCTGCAAAAGATGCACGGCCACAAACTGAGGTTTGCCACGTCTGATGTCTACGCTTACCTCTTGAAAGTCTAACTCCAATCTAGGACGTGACCGCCACTAAAGGCCTTGAGTTTGAAGATTTTTATATCAAACGCGAACTTATGATGGGCATCTTCGAAGCTGGTTTTGAAAAACCCTCTCCTATCCAAGAAGAAACAATACCAGTTGCTCTTACTGGTAGGGATATTTTGGCCCGAGCAAAGAATGGCACCGGAAAGACAGCGGCCTTCGTCATCCCCACATTAGAACGCATAAATCCTAAAAGCACCAAAACGCAAGCACTGATCCTTGTTCCAACCAGAGAGCTTGCGCTGCAAACATCTCATGTTTGCAAAACTCTCGGGAAACATTTGGGAATCAACGTAATGGTCACCACTGGAGGAACTGGATTGATGGATGACATTATCAGGTTGAACGACGCCGTCCATATCCTTGTCGGAACTCCAGGCCGTGTTCTAGATCTGGCTAGCAAGGGCGTTGCTGACCTTTCTGAATGTCCTACATTCGTCATGGATGAAGCCGACAAATTACTGTCTCCTGAATTCACTCCTGTAATTGAACAGCTATTGTCATTTCATCCCAAAGACCGTCAGGTCATGCTTTTCAGTGCGACTTTTCCATTGATCGTGAAGTCATTCAAGGTACGTTTCAACTGATTCCTTTCATTACTCTTGGATTGACGGCCTTCTTAGGATAAACACATGCGCAACCCTTACGAGATCAACCTTATGGATGAGCTCACCCTCCGAGGAATCACTCAGTATTATGCTTTTGTGGAAGAAAAGCAGAAAGTTCATTGCCTTAATACTCTTTTTTCCAAACTTCAAATTAATCAATCAATCATCTTCTGCAATTCGACAAATCGCGTTGAGCTTCTCGCAAAGAAGATCACAGAATTAGGCTATTCGTGCTTCTACTCACATGCAAGAATGCTTCAACAACATCGGAACCGAGTCTTCCATGATTTCCGGAACGGCGTGTGCCGCAACCTAGTTTGTTCCGATTTGCTAACTCGAGGTATTGATATTCAAGCGGTGAACGTCGTGATCAACTTTGATTTTCCCAAGAACGCTGAAACCTACCTCCACCGAATAGGCCGATCTGGTCGCTTTGGTCATCTGGGTCTAGCAATCAATCTTATCAACTGGGATGATCGTTTTAATCTATATAAGATTGAGCAGGAGTTGGGAACCGAAATACAACCTATCCCTCAAAATATCGACAAGAAGTTATACGTATACGAATCGCCGGAAACCATTCCCCGCCCAATCGCGAATGCGTCACAAGCACAGCTCGCAACGAGTGGGAACCAAAACCAGAACTTTGGAGAACGCCGCCACAACAATCACTCGAATGGGGGACATTATCAGTTTGGTCGGGGTCGAGGTTCATATCGTGGAGGTCGAGGCCAAGGTCAGCGCCGCAACATACAGAATGATATGAATAAATTTGGTACTTCCCAAAATCAACAGCAGAGTGGCAAGAGCCAGCCTGCGCAGGTGTCACCAAATTGACATCAGTTTGGTAAGAATATTGTTATCTTTCTATTTTTCTTTGTTTCTTCCTTCTCTCCTTTTTGCCTTGCTCGTTACTATAAATTCTCTCAATCTTGAACGACCTTGGCCAAGTTACCTGACAAACCGCAATCAATGTCTTTTACTTTTTTTCTTTCTTGTTATCAATGCAAATTTGACAGTGTGTGTTATGAATTCCCTTGTTTGTTTTCGACAATGGTGATTTGATAACGGTGACCACATCTGTACCATATTTTTCTGCTACCTTTCTGTTCCAGTCTCCTCAAGGTTCTATCTTCGCCTTCACTATCCTCAGCTTTTTCGTCGTCGTCGTTCCCCCCTCCAAGAGTGAGAAAGGCGGTCAGTTCTATGTACATATTGATCCTGCATTTTGGTTTTTGAGCAAAAACGGCGGCGTTCATAGGTTATAACCCAGCAGTTTGTCATGTTTTCGGCGTTTGTGGATGGTTCTCGGATAACCCATCGCCCCAAGTACCTCGTCTCATCGACTGGGCTCTTTTCCCCTACTCTTCTGCCTCCCCCTTCCCTTTTTGACTATACCCTCGTCGGCGCTTATTATGCAGCTTTGGATGGTCTAAGCTATTGTCCGGCATCATAGGCCGGCGCAGTGTATTGGGGCAGTCCACATCGGTGTTTGGGTTCTTTACTTTTCCGCTCTCTTTATTTCCCAAGTTTCTGCACGGTCGTTGGGTGTTCTGTGTTTCATTCGGCGTTGTGACTATGATGCCATTTTTTTTCTTGTTTGTCAACACATTGAGAGATTGGCTTTGTTTGTGGGTGGTGTTCAAACCCGCTTTATGGCTCATGTCCCTTTCCGCCCTGACAAAAGATAGTGCATCTTGCTATCTGTCAGATAAGGACAACCTTAAGTTGGTGCAGTCCCAATTCGTGGCTGTACCCAGGAGAGGATTATCTGGATCTATGTTACAGGGAACGAGATGATGACGATAGCAGATTCTGAACATATTGAGAGAAACTTGTGAGTTGGGGAAATATCTATGAAAGCTTTCAACGAAATGAAGGACCAAAAACCCAAGAAAGAAAGAAAGAAAGAAAGAAAGCAAAAAGGGGGGGAAGGGGGGAGAATAATGAAAAAAAAAAAAAATTTGAAAACCAAATAAAGCCAACAAAGAGGAGGGTTACAGTCAGATGTTTGTTTCACACCTGTAGCCAACGGTCAAACTCACTCAGGTAGCATCTACGAAATGACAATTTGCCCTCCGAGATATAGAAGCTTCGAGATTCCACACAATATGTGGCAGTAATACTAGTATTAGTACTGTACAGGTAGATAGAGCCTTGGTACAAACTTGGTGGTTTGCTCTGGTGGGCACAGGTGAGAGCATCATTTTATTCTGATATTGCGTGCCCTGTCCCCCCCGGTGCCCGTATTATAAATTGTTTGTTCTATATGTATTAGTCGTAAGCCACTTTGCCCAAGTTGGTTCACACCCGCTACTACAGTGGTGGTCGAGCTCTTGGTAATCCTTGTTCCAAAAACCAAAAAATATAAAATAAACAAAATAAAATAACGAAATGAGTGCTACAGAGAAGGATCACAACCGAAAGGTGCATTGTCCTTCACCATCCATAGTACCTAATACTAATACGCATACCCAGCCCAGCAGTTTGCGGTCTATCATTGCGGGCTCAACTGCAGGTGCCATTGAAATCGGTAATGCTCGCCCACATCGAGGCACATATACTCTTATAGCCAAAGACTTTTGCTAATTATACTAGCAATCACTTATCCGGCTGAATGTATGGTACATGCCCTTGGCTACTCTAAGTCAGCTTACTCAACATGTCCAGTTGCGAAAACTCGGTCGCAGCTCAATCGCAAACTACCGGACGGGAAAAAGCTGCCATGGCCCCCGTTTGGAAAGCAGTGGTACGCCGGCTGCACAACTTTGATCATAGGAAATTCGCTCAAGGCAGGCATCCGTGAGTCCCACCCCGTGCCCGAGTGTTTGATGTACTTACGTTAGGATCTGTCTGCAGGGTTCGTCGCTTTCGACAGATTCAAGTCACTTCTTCAGGATGAGAATGGCAAGATCTCGGGTCCAAGAACGGTAATTGCTGGCTTTGGAGCTGGCTTCACTGAATCTCTTTTAGCAGTAACACCATTCGAGAGCATTAAAACGCAATTGTCCGTTGCCTTAAAGCCCCTGCCCTTGCTACGTACCCTTGACTACTTCATGCAACGATGCATGGTGAAGCTGATTTATAAAACACCCGCAGGATTGACGATCGCAAATCCGCAAATCCTCGTATGCGGGGGTTCTTACACGGTAGTAAACTGATATTCCAGGAGCGAGGTATACGAGGTTTTTTCCAGGGATTCGTTCCTACAACTGCCAGACAAGCCGCCAACTCCGCGACCAGATTCTCAAGTTATACTATGTTAAAGCAACTAGCTGAAAGCTATGTCGCACCCGGAGAGAAGCTGGGAACTGCAAGCACCTTCGCTATCGGCGGTATGGCAGGCTTTATAACAGTGTGAGTTAACACAACACTTGAAAAAGCTGCTGCTTCTCCATGGCTATGACAAAAAACGACGACTAATCCACCATTTCTACACAGATATGTCACACAACCTCTTGATACTGTCAAAACCAGGTTTGCTAATGGCCACATTACGTGTGATTTGCTTTTTACGGTACTAATTTGATAGCAGAATGCAATCGCTAGAAGCCTCTAAAAACTATAGAAACAGTTTTGTCTGTGCAGCAAGGATATTCAAAGATGAGGGGTTACTTACATTCTGGTCTGGGGCCGTTCCGCGACTTGCCAGATTGATCTTAAGCGGGGGCATAGTGTTCACAATGTTTGTTTACACTAAGTTCAACCATAGTTTCTAGGCTTGATAACTAACCGCTTTCAAATTAACAGGTACGAGAAGACGATGGATGCTCTCGATTCTCTAGATCCGAAGAGACAATATATCTGATGCTGAGGAAGCAATGAAGGCAGTGCAGCAATTGGTATCTTAGACGTTATATTGCAGCATCACAGCTAATATGCTTCGGTTGTATCTTAATAGATAGCACTGACAAAGAAGAACCGCATTATCTATATCTACAGCACTCGACTGAGGAATAGTACTAGTACAGAAAAAAAAGTCAGCGTCTTGTTAACATTTGACTCGTTTTTATGGGCGTGAAGCTTCCTTGTCTTTTGCTAGCTCGTCAGCAACCAGCGCTGCCACTTCTTGGTCAACGAGCCAGGATCGTACACTCTCCATGACAGTTTCGAGGCCTTTACCACCATCCAAGATATCATTCAAATTATGTATGGTGATGCCACTCCGATGGTCTGTGCAACGACTCTGGCCATAATTGTACGTGCGAATTTTGTCCCCGCGGCCCATACGAGCAACACCCCCCAACACCCCTCTTCTGAGTTCCACGAGTTTCTGTTCACGAGCTTCTTGTCTCACCTCAGCTAATCTGGCGCGTAAGATCTGCCAGGCTTTTTTGCGGTTTGCGTGTTGAGATCGAGAATCCTGCATGGAGACAACGATACCTGTGGGCATGTGAGTCAAACGAATAGCTGACTCTGTTTTGTTCACGTGTTGCCCCCCTGCACCACCAGCTCGCATCTTCTCGCTACGAACCTCCTGGGGATCAACGTAGTAGTCACTGCTCGGATCATCAAAGTTGAGCGCGTTATCCATGCTACCTCCTGTCTCTGGGAAGCTAGGAAGAACCATTACGCTCACAGCACTGGTATGCGTACGTCCTTTAGTCTCTGTTGCTGGAACTCTCTGCACACGGTGTACCCCCGACTCGGTTCTGAGTATCTCATAAGCCCCATCCGCCTCAACTTCCATTATTACTTCACTTAGCCGATCCTCCGCGGGGCCATCTCCAACGTCCAGCTTAATAATATTGGAACGAAAACCACGACGAGAGCAGAACGCAGTATACATCCTCAGGAGTTCGAAGGCAAAGAGTCCCGCCTCATCTCCACCTGCGCCAGGCCGTATCTCGAGAAGGCAAGGAAGCGCTGCAAAAGGGTGGCGGGGGACAAGGGTCTGTTTCAAGTTTTCCGATATAGTCGGCAAAGAAGCCTTGACGGTTTCCAAATCTTCAATGGCCAGAGATCTGAGCTCAAGATCTGTGTCCGGGTCAACAAGCAGGGCATTGAGCTCTGATATACACTAGGAAAGAGATGAAAGCCGCTCCGTTAGCAAGTTATCCCATCTAAAGTGAAAAAGCTTAAGAGGTGTGGACTTACTTCATTGGTCCTGTCCCATTCTTCCAAGACACTTGCAATCGGTGCTAGCTCGCCCACCCGCTTTGCTATTCTTCCGTCAAAGGAATCCGCTAAATGAGCAGAAAGTTTAGAATGCTCGGCTGCCAAAGAGCGAGCGCGGGAGAGCAGCGATGAAGAAAGGTCAGGGCCTAACTGACTTGTCAGTCATTTGGCACCCCCACAGAGTAGTAAACATGCATTGAGAGACAATAAACATTATCTCTCAACTACCCGTACTTGTATTCAATCCCCGCCACTGCAGAGTCGGCCACGGCCTTTTAATAGCAGCTCTAGTCCCAAACCGCGTCAGGTATCGAGAGCATATCCAAGGGACATTAAGCATGCTTTGTTCTCGAAATAGGAGAATACGTCAGTCTCACAAATAGTCCATGAGCTTCACATTCACTTAGCCAAGAACGATTCAATGGGCGTGCACATGCAGTATCTACTTATACTAGTCACGCTCCCTTCAATCAGATACCAAATCACATGACTTGAACACATACATACATACTGTAACAAAAAAAAAAAAAAAAACAGATATCAATGAAAGAAAAGGCCCAAGTTCTTGAGGTGGGTCTGAGGTCAAGGTAGGATGTTGTTGCATTGAGCTAAAAATTACGGGAGTACTCGTCAGGAACGATGATAGATCATGAAGCGGATGTGCTGACTAATATTACACCGCCTGAAAACTGCCTTCCCAATACTCAACATTTCATCACTTGTAATTTACCATATGTAATTGAGTTGTAAAGGCCAGACTGGAGTCTTGGCATACATTTCTCCCTCTAGCTACTGTTATTAACTTCAATTATCGCCATAAATTTAATCATGCCTTTTCAAAGGGCATTAATTCTGCTTCTGCAGTCGCAGTTTTTGAAACTTCTTCTACCCTTTCTTTGAATACTCGCATATTTTCAGATAGTTGACCAGGCCCGTGAGATCAACTAAGCCAGATTGCCTTTTGCGTTGGTATAAGCATGATGCTCCTTTCCTTGGAGTCTCTTACGATCTTCCTGGCCGTTTCATCAGCCAGTTATGGTCTTCAATCTTCACAAATTCCTTCAGACACCCCTCTGTCGTCGTTGATCGCATCGGCGAAGACTCATCTCGCTAGTGGTTCTCCCCGCAATGCATTACTCTATTTCGACGCGGCTGTGTCGAAGGATCCTACGAATTACATCACTGTCTTCCAGCGGGGTGCGGCTTATCTGTCACTGGGTAAAAGTTCTCAGGCATTAGATGATTTTGATCGAGTTCTGCAATTAAAACCAGATTTTGAAAGTGCCCTCTTGCAACGAGCTCGCCTTCGAGCTAACACTGCTGACTGGGAAGGCGCGTTAGAGGATCTGGAAAAGGCCGGCAAGAAGTCATCTTTGGAATACAATGAGGTTCAAGAGGCACGGGATGCTGCAGCTCTTGCGCAGAATGCTGAGCAACACGGCGCCTGGGAGGCCTGCGTAAATCAAGCGAATGTGGCTGTACTTAAGGCGAGCGCCTCCCTAAGTCTACGACAAACTCGCGCACACTGCCGCTTCGAAAAAGGTGATGTAGAAGAAGGAATAAGTGACCTTGCCCATGTCCTACATATCTCCCCAAGTCTGGTGGACCCGCACTTGCAAATGTCCTCCATGCTGTTCTATGCTTTGGGAGACCAAGAACGGGGCATTTCGCAAATTCGGAGGTGTCTTCATTTTGACCCCGACTCAAAACCGTGCAACGCCCTTTATCGGAAAGAGAAGAAACTCCTCAAACAGCTGCGGAAACTACAGGATACAATATCTTCGCGGAAATTTAGCAATGCCATCAACTTGCTTGTAGGTGTAGGTGATGAAAGCGGACTTCTTGACGATGTGAAAGGCGAGGTGAGGGAAGCGAAGGAAGCAGGACATATCCACCCCGCGGCGCCCAACAATCTCTATGGTTTACTGGTGGAGCGCACCTGCGAAGCTTACCGCGAGGTTTGTGCCCTTAGGAAGGCGTCCAGTTGACATGGCTCCAATTGGCTAATACATTTATTTCTCAGGCGCATATGCCCAAGCGAGCTTCTCCATACTGCTCCGAAACCCTTGACATGAACCCTTATTCTCTGCCAGCACTACTCTTTCAGAGTCAAGCGGCACTTGATGAAGACCGTTTTCATGACGCTATAAACATGTTAAATACAGCCAAAGAGCACCACCCCGGGTCCAGAGATGTGCAATCACTTTTACAGAAGGCACATGTCTTATTGAAGCGCTCAAAGCAGAGGGACTACTACAAAGTTTTGGGTGTCAGCCGAGATGCTGATGACCGGACAATCAAAAGAGCCTACCGTCAACTTACTAAACAGCATCACCCCGATAAAGCTAAGTCCCAGGGTGTGACGAAAGAAGAAGCTGAGAAGAAGATGGCTGCTATTAATGAAGCTTACGAAATCCTTTCTGACTCCGAACTCAAGGCGCGTTACGACAGTGGTGATGACCCCAATGACCTGGAATCTCACAGGAGCAACCCGTTTCAAGGAAGCCCATTCGGGCCAGGAGGCGGTCAACAGTTTTTCTTCCAGCAAGGCGGACCACAATTTAAATTCTCAGGTCAAGGATTCAACTTTCCAGGAGGTTTCCCTTTTCGCTGATGTTGGCAGCTAGTCTGTATACTCAAGATAAAGATTTTGTATACTTTTAATAACTAAACTCAAGACTTCAAAGGAATCAGATCATAACTATTGCTATAATCTCGACGAAATTGACGTGGACTTTTGTGATATTATCAATGTAAACTCGAATGCCGGCAGTTTTCCACATAGTTCACTCAGGGTCACTTAATGTCGAATGCTAAAAAGATATTATGTCCAACGGTTTGTTTACTTCTTTGGCGGGTCGGTCAGCGGAACATAGCTAACCTGGAACACCTTTTCCTTGTGGATTGACCCGTCCTCCCTCTTGTCCACTACCCAAATATATTGGCCGCCGCCAAAAAAAGCACTCCCGTCACACTCAGTGTCAACGGGAATAAACATTCGGCCTGGGGCATGGAGTTGCGCGATTAGTACAGGATGAAGCTCTTCCGCCGCTGCACCAACGTGGATAGCATCATATGGTGCTCCCTCTTGCCATCCCAAACGGCCGTCCGCAGTAATAAACTTTACCCTTCCTGTATCTAACAATTTGCGCCCTTGATCCGATTTGTGCATATTTTTAGCAGCCAAGTCAACAAGTTCTGGTATATGATCAATTCCAATAACATGGCCATTTGAGTCATCAGGTATGGAGGGATCTGTAACAAGATTTGCGAGAACATGGGTCAGATAGCCAGAACCCGAACCAATATCTAGTACCCGCGAACCTGGCCTGAGGTATTCGACGAGGTACTCGCATGCATGACCGTGCATGTGAGGAGCGGAGATTGTCGCACCATACCCAATAGGTTGTGGGGAGTCCGAGTAAGGCCGGGAAGGTGCATAATGGGCTCGATCAACCTTGCACCTTAATGTCAGAGACACGTCTTGGGTAGGGAAGTGCACGTGCAGCCAATGCTCTCTCACCCACACCTCTCTTTACCTCACTGTTACATTCCCGGCCCTACTGTAAGATGCATAGCTCCGCCATTTTGCGCAGGGTCAGGGTAAGGAGATGGCACGGCACATGAGGTGTTAAAAAATTCAGGGAGCCACTCACCCCCAACATAGCCTCTTTTACTCTTTCATTCTTCACTAATCCCGCCTTGAAGAGATTATCAACCAGTTCCGCATTGGTTGATCCAGAGCAATACCACGCCATAGAGATGCACTTCGTGGTGGCCTTGCGCAGTACTGGGTGTGCATTTAGATAACACTGGATCATGCGAGTGAGCTATGCTCTACCTAACGTAAGAGGAAGGCGATCCAGGAAAACTTAAGTATTTAGATAAGATAAAGCGACGATGATCGCAAGACCCTGAGGCTTGCAATAAGCTATATCGTCGTCTTATGCTGCTTAACGCCCAGTTTATTCTTCAAGATCCGTACTGTGTTCGTCAGAATATAAACTAGAAGAGCCTTGGACTCTTCACTTTGGCTTTAAAAGGAGTTGTGGCTACCGCCGTCAAGTATGACGCCATTCTAACATCGATGGTCACGTGTAGAGCCTGTCCAGTAAGATCTCACCGCTTTTGTCTCTTACATTAGGAAGGTTGATGCTTAGTTTTGCTTCCTAACCCAACTAATGTGACATTTACCATGGTTCATAGAATTTGAATGATATTCTCGCTATTTCGTTAAGGCCCACAAGACTGCATAACAATAATGCACAATGGAAGCAGGCTCCAATACTCAGTCTGATGTAGACTTATTAATATTGGACTACCTACTTTGCACCTCTATATACAGATTGGTATACACCAGCGGAGTGGAGCAGCCCAACGAATGCGACCTCGATTGGCATATTCATACAGTACACGGTATGTCTCAAAATAGTTTAACATGTCATTTCAAATGACCTGCTGACTGAGTTTCGATTAATGTTTAGCTTTTGAGTCAGTTCTTCCACACTCTGGACTACTTCCGGATGACATTCGAGTCAAGGTCCAATTATTTAAACTTGCCAATGCCCTCCGATATTATCCAGACACACGTAATACTTCTCATGCTCGCGAATCCCGATTAAGTTCCAGTAGATATTGGCCAGAAGAAAAATCAACTTCGCTTTCTGAGTTGGCGGAGGCCTTCATCACTCTCTGCTACAATATTGGTGCCAGGCTATCAGAAGCGACATGGGCTGATACTGCAGCACAATTTCTCATACAGGCTGCAGTCGAAGAGTACCGAAAGTCCGAGTCCTCGGCTTCTCTCAGCAAGCATATCACCTGGGCCAAGAACATCTCAGATCAAACGGCAAGCAAGAACAAAGCGTTTACAGACTGTATGAGCTATCTCCAGCCACCAGACGGGACATCTGTCAATGTTCACATACGTACCCTTTCCGCGAAGTTCCCCATTAATAAGTTCACATGTGCGGTTTTCGACACGTTGGTTGAAATCATGAAGGTCCTTGAGCCACCTGTACTGATTCAGCTCGAACGTGGGCAGCTCTGGGGGTTGAGCCGCGCAGAGACGAAGCAATTGAAGGACAGGATAGGACTTAAATAACAAGAGACACGACCCCCCCCCCCCCCCACACCTCAAGCCATGCACACTAGTGAAAGCGGGTCCTTGGTTTGGAAAGGTACGGTACAAACAGCGGGGCAAAAGTCCCACGACCTAAGAAAGCTACACTGCGTAAGGTTACTTGATTAACATGGAATTGATAATATATATCTCGCACACGAGGTGGTTAATCTACAAAATAAAACATCTAAGCCATGGGGCAGATGTTGGGAGTAGAAAGAAGCATAGTTAGCAAAGCTATTGGGCAAATGAGCAGAGCACAGACGCTTAGCCGAGAAGCATGCGGCGAGGATCTTCAATGTACTCCTTGACCTGAATTGAATTGCGCTTAGTGAAGGATTCAAAAGCCTCAATTTGAGGGGTAGGGAACAAACCTTGACAAGGAAAGTAACAGCCTCCCGGCCATCCAAAAGGCGATGGTCATAGGTCAGAGCAAGATACATCATCTATCAGAGCATCAGTAACCAAAGTCCACCGGCAGAGGCGAAGTGAGGGGGTCGTAAAGCAGACATACAGGGCGTATCTCGATTTTGCCATTCACAGCAACTGGTTTTTCTTTGATAGCATGGAGACCAAGAACAGCTTTCGATGGTTAGATGAGCTCCTCAAACAAAGAGCGGTGTTAAAACATACCTGTCTGTGGTAGGTTGATGATCGGTGTACCCATGAGGGATCCAAAGACGCCACCCTATATCAACGTTAACACAAACACACAATGCCAGGCGCGTGCATGTACTCACGTTACTGATGGTGAAAGAGCCCCCCGCCATGTCCTCAATGGTCAGCTTATTGTCTCGAGCCTGCCGAATTCGATGGTCAGAAAAGCCACAGAACAAAAATGATTGTCTGCTGCAGCTCACCTTCTTTCCGAGGTCCGCAATGGCCTTTTCGATACCAACAAGATCCATGGTTTCGGCGTTGCGCACCACTGGTGTTACAAGGCCCTTCTCAGTGGCGACAGCGACACTTATATCGACGTAATCACGGTAAACAATGGTATCACCACCATTGGGCCCCTCAATCGACGCATTAACAGCCGGGATGTCTTTCATAGCTAGTACACAAGCACGAGAAAACGCACTCATGAAGCCCAGCTTGACACCGGTCTTCTTAAGCACATCGTCCTTGTATAACTTCCGAAAGTCCATGAGAGAAGACATATCCACCTCATTGAACGTAGTCAGGGAAGCGGCCGTGTTCTGAGATTGCTTCAAACGCTCAGCTATCCTCAGTCTCATTCTATTCATTTTCACCTAAGAGTCGGTCAGCCTAAGACCAGAAGAAGAAGCGCAGTAACAGGCAAGGATACGGTACGAAAAGAGAACATACCCTTCTCTCTTCGCGATTTCCAGGTCCGGGCTTAGCATCATCGCTAACCTCTGGCTTAGAGGCAGCCGGTTGTGGCTGCTTGGAAGGCCCAGACTCAGGTACGGAAGGCTTTTCAGAAGCCGGAGAAGCCTTTGCGGCCTTGGACTGTTCTGGCTCGGGGGCTTTGGGTTCTTCTGTGGGTGCGGGCTCCTTTGTCTTCTCGGTTGCATCCTCCGTTTTGGTCTCAGGTGCACCTCCCAGCTCTAACTTTGCCAGTTCCTGTCCGACAGTGACGGTGTCCTCCTCGTTTACGAGAAGCTCTTTGATGGTTCCCGCTTCGGGAGCATTTACCGACACATCGATCTAAAACGAGCGGGCGTCAACACAAAAATCTCTCTTTGCGCATTAGGATGTAGGTCTCGTTCACCTTATCGGTCTCGATTGTCGCTATTTCCTCGTCTCTCTCAACATAATCTCCGACCTCTTTTGCAGGAGTGAGCGCAAGCTAGTAAGAAAGTATTGGCGAACATACGTTTGGAGAACTGTTTCAAAGTACCCTCGGTGATAGACTCTGCCATTTGAGGAACTTTAACTATGGTGTCCGCTGAAAAAGCTGTTAGTGCGGGATTCCGAAAGAAACAGAGGCCATATTACCGTAAGTGCGAATCTGATAGCCCCCAAGGGGAGCGAAACTAGACCGAAAAACATTGGCCCTGCAGGAGTGTAAGCTGGTTTGTAAAGAGGAAATAAGTGGGCGACTTTACCCCAGAACCAGCGGTACACCAGAAGCAGGCCGGCTAGAGTTCCTGACACAGTTGCGAAGTGCAGCTGAGGTAAGATTCCTGCGGGTGCCCAAGCTGATTTTACGAGAGTTTTGGGCAAATCGAGGTATGGCCCGCAGATTTTGTTCGGGGAGACGGTAAAGAGGTAAGCGAAGAGCCATGATGACCTAGATTTGAAGGTTGGGCAAAAAGACAACAATGGAGTTCGCCAATTGAGGGAAATCAATGTAGAGAACCAAGTCGTAAATGTTAGATATGTGCAAGTAAGAATAGGGAAAGTAAGGCCTTCTTTTTTCTTCGTTTTTCTCCCCCAGAACTTGCTGGAGCTAAGGGTTCATCTACCTGCAAGTAGGGATAAAGTGAGTGACGAAACTTAAGCGGCCAAAGGGAGCGACTAGAGCCGGGCCGAGACAACCGGAATTTCCCTCTGCAATCCCTGTGACCGGCAAATGAACGGAGTATTATTATTACGCTTCTTCGGCAACCCATAAGCACCATCTGGGAAGTTTCCGCATTTAGGACTTCGCAGGGAGAAAGACAAAGCTAAACTTGTGTAGCAAACCAGGTGAACATCGAAGCACACTGCATCAATATTCGGTGGAAAGACTCAATCCAGCTCAGACAGATCCTTTTCCAGCTATACTGAGCAGCTTTAAGTCTTCCAATTCCCCATTGCGTGACACACCATGGCCCTTCACCCTGTTGCGTAAGTTGGTCCCGGTTGAAGTAATGATCATGAGGGAGCCATACTGAACCTACCTCGCAGGTCGCTTTATCGACGTTCCCTAAAGCTTGCTCTTGACTGGGCTGTACACAGACAAATTTGGCGCGGGCAAGCAGTGTATATACGGTCCCTTTTCGATGCGAATAAGAATGTCCGCGATCCGCGTCAACAGAAGGTATATGCGGCTCGGTTTTCTCAGTTACATGGTTTATGATACAGTATCTCACGAACTAGCAGGTGCTGCTGCGGGAGACTGAAAAACTATTAGAAACTTGGAAACACCCGGACCCGTACCGAGCACCCACTGCCCCGGGAGGTATGCATAATTTAAACCACAAAGCTTGCTTCCCTCTAAATGAATCGAATGACTGACTTTCCTAAAGGTAACAAGTATGAAAGGAATCTACCTGCTCGTCAATTGCCTTGTACGTCGACCATGGCGATGCCCACCCAATATTTTTGCCTACTAATATCGAACCAGATGCTTCGAGCAGCCACTAGAGGATACAAGGAGGTTGTGATAGGTTTACTTTATTTTCGGATAGGAAATGGGAATCACATAACACCGCTACCAATACATCAATGAGCGCACAAATTCAAAATTATTGGATCTGCAGGAAGCCGAGGTTCTACATTAGACATCCCTGGTCGTGGATACATAGTATGCTGGATAAAAATGCATAACCTATCATTGGGGATATGCGCATCCCTTAAAGCTAAGGTGCCGAAAGCTCATGTCCTTTGAAAGCTGCCGGTATCATTCCATGTCCGTGGACATAATGTACAACCATAAAATTAAATCAGAAAAAACGCAGAGCCATAAACGTGCCCAGTCCAGAACCCCGTTATCACATCAATAAGAGAACCAAACCACGCCGAATGAGAAAACCCAAATAAAAACAAACAATTCACAGCTCCTGGCTAGGACCCTTTCCGCTCTTAGGGGTCTTCTTGGGAAGAAGGTCTAGTTCCATGTTAGAATCAACCCAATACAGGAGTACCCGGTATGCTTACTTTGGTGGATGTTGGGCAGAACACCGCCCTGGGCGATGGTGACGTGACCCAGCAGTTTGTTCAACTCCTCATCGTTGCGAATGGCGAGCTGGAGATGGCGGGGGATAATACGGGTCTTCTTGTTATCACGGGCGGCATTGCCGGCCAACTCAAGAATTTCGGCTGCGAGATACTCCAGAACGGCTGCGAGGTAAACAGGTGCGCCTGTGACGTGTAAGTATAGATACGATATGGGGTGTGACAGTGGACTCACCAGCACCAACACGCTGAGCGTAGTTGCCCTTGCGGAGCAAACGGTGAACACGTCCGACGGGGAACGCGAGACCAGCCTTAGACGAACGGCTACAAATATATTAGCTTGAATAATTGACGCGAGGACAAAATTCATTCATACGATTGCGCGTTCTTGCTGCCGCTGGCTTTGCCTCCAGACTTGCCTCCAGTCATTTTTGCGATTGGAAATGGTTCAACGAAGTTTAAAAATGTGGATAGAAGAGGTTATTAAGGTCGTCGATGAAACGCGATGGCAATGATTTGGGTACGGTGTCAAAAGCAAATGGCCAGCGCGAGGAAGCGGCGGACATTTATAACGACGCGGTGAGGGTGACGTTGGGCCGCCTAGACGCCTTTCAGATCACCCTCTCGCTTAGCGGGGTTGGCCAATCACAGTGGAGATCATCGTCGGAGGCACCCATAGCTTGGCCAGATGCGCCTGCCATGATTCCCTGTGTAGTTGTTATGGTATTGTTCCCAATATGGTTAAGCGTTGTAATTTATGAATATATCTTTCAATACTGTCACCTTGGCGTGATCTTAGTCAGTTATCCACGGCTGGAGACGCGTTTCCCCTCATCTAATCATACAGATCATACACACATGTGACGGTATTGAAATTCTGCTTCTTTTGCGCACCCAGGATCAACTGCACTTTCGCGGGCTAGTATAAGTAGCGCGCCTCCCTCGTCACCGCGTCTCCATCATTTCTGTTCTCCTCCTCATTCCACGTCTACCTTTATCAACGATTCCAACGCCTGCACTTTCGCCATCCTTTGATAATATCGACTTTAGTTTTTTAACAAATTTATTTTCTGAATCACTTGAACAAAATGGCACCCAAAGCTGCTGAAAAGAAGCCCAGCACTGGCGGCAAGGCCCCGGCTGGCGGCAAGGCCCCCGCTGAGAAGAAGGAAGCTGGCAAGAAGACTGCGGCTGCTGCCTCTGGTGACAAGAAGAAGCGCGGAAAGACCAGGAAGGAGACCTACTCTTCTTACATTTACAAGGGTGTGTGGCAACGTTTTCCTAGCTCTGAGGTCAGAAAGCTAACTTAAAGTATAGTCCTGAAGCAGGTTCATCCCGATACTGGAATTTCCACTCGTGCCATGTCTATTCTGAACTCCTTTGTCAATGGTATTTGATCTTTGCTTTGGTGAGCGAGTAGTTCTCTAATCTGTCTGCAGACATCTTCGAGCGTGTCGCAACCGAGGCCTCCAAACTGGCCGCTTATAACAAGAAGTCCACTATCTCGTCAAGGGAGATTCAGACCTCGTACGTCATATCAATATTGATTCAACGCTATTCGGCTAACTCTTTTTCCAGTGTCAGACTTATCCTGCCTGGTGAACTGGCGAAGCATGCCGTGTCGGAAGGCACCAAGGCCGTGACGAAGTACTCCTCTTCTGCCAAATAAGCTGTTTTCTTTTTTATTGTTTGTTTCTTTTATGCAGGATTGTCTTTTACTACCTCGTTATCTGTTATGGTTTGAGGTGGTGGGTACAGGGTGTTCGCGGGATTTTTAATGCGTCACGGGATGGCTTTGTTTTTCCCCATTGGGCCAAATGTTTTTCATGGTATTATTTGAGACGTGAATGCGTTGTAACATAACTCGGTGCTCCTGGGTCTGGTTGCGCAACAGCAACTTTCAAGCTAGGGTTCGAAATTTGAATTACTCTAACACATTCTGTTCTTCACCATTTTGAAGCTAATGGGGTGGCGCCTCTTGTAGCGGGCGTTTGATTCTATCTATTCGGCGTCATCCAGTGCCTCAACTTCATCCAGTGCCTCCCTTCTGCCTTGGTTGTGGGTAGTTTCCACTCCTTTGAACACATGTATGATTCTCTTCCCCGCTATTGAGCCTATACGCCTCTTCCAATCCTCCCAATCATCTTCGTTCTTTACAAGGAACCCTATTAACATACTTGGGTCCATATCTTGTATATGAATGCGTCTGAGTCGGCGAGTGTGGTAGGTACTGATTTCCTCTTTGGAGAGGAATTTACCATCGATGCTGTATGGGAGTGCGGGGCGCGTGGTATGGGGATCAAGATAGAAGAGATGCGAGCCTTGCGTGCCGATGAAGTAATGAGACGCAGAAGGACGGCCTCTGGTGCATGTCAGAGGTATCAGCATGCTTCAGTTGCTAGCTATGGCCAGGCGCTCGGATGTAGACATACCCTGCTATACCTACCGACTGTGGCAATTGCAAAACAGCTTTGAGTCCATCCCAGTACACTGGCGTGACGTTATCAATTCCCAGACGAGTCCCTAAGAGTATCAGTGTGGGTTGAATACTGCCCGAGCCATTGCGAGCCACACGCAAGAAACTATCTTCGTAGACGTCTGAGGTATCGTTTGAGACATATACTCTAGGTGCTATATTCCCACATTGTGTTGAGAGTGCCCTGTTTACTGGTAAGTCTCATGCTCTGGGGCGTAGTAGAATTTGGCTCATACTCTATACATCTAGCGGTTGCTGACGGCCCAAACCACTCTCCGGGGTATTTACCGCATGACTCAGCGCCATGTTTGACAAATCGATGTATCGAGAGGGGTGCGTCGGGGTGATCAGCAAACAGAGATAGTAGGTGGGCCTCTTCTTCTGCTTTGTCCCCACGGCGCCAGGCTAGGATATGTTAGCATCGTAACTACATGGAACAAGAGGATTATATTGGAGTAATTATGTGTATATGTAGGGTTAAGGGAGCGCCGTACCACGACCTAGGCACAATGTAAGCATTGTATTTGCTAGCAAGCTCTGCCCGGATCTGATCATGCAACCCCATCCTGTGTCTGAGGTGAAGCCTTGAGGGTCCATTAGCTGAGTTCTCAGGCGTACAGTTAGCGTCATCGAATAATTCGCTTCGTCGTGATCCGGTCTTGGTATTGGGGGAAAATCAGATCGATATGTCATCCAGATCTTCGACTCGAAGTCCGAGACAAATGCCTCTGGCCAGCCATGTGCCGTTACATCGTCTATTGTGCTTGTTTTAGCGTCAAGTTCATCCCGATCTATTCGCCCACATATATCAGTGACCTTCTGCCCTTGTGAATAATGATGGTAGAACGGTTCCCTGGCTTACTGGAAGTTGTGTTTGCTGTAGGTTTTGGAAGCTGCGAGGCATACTCTACTCCCAGGCACCAAATAGAAGCATCTGGCTCTTCATCATTCCTAGGCTCGGGATCCCATAGATATTGTACGATGCGTTTTCTGCACCGCCCTATATCTACACTATTCATTTTTAGATGTAGTCAGTGTGTGCCTGGGTGTTATGGTTGTTGAGATGACGTTCACTGGCAGATTATGGTTAGCTGGGTGGTGAAGTATGGTTGGTTAAATACATACATATATATGTGTATATAAATTAAATATACATGCACTGGGACATATGTCTATACGACTAGCTCCCAGTTCAAGGAGATACCATAAAACAGCCCAAAAGCAAGCACAATAGGAAATACCAGATAAGAAAAGTATCGCACTTGAATGATAAATATTGGCGACAGTTACTCAAAGACACCTCTATCCTATGATGGGCCGAGGAGGGGCCATAACTGCACCAGTCACGAGATACAAACACATACTAGTACTTACCTCCTATCCCAAGTCATGTAAACGTCATTGCTTCAACATAATCAACACGTGTACATGCTGGTTTGAGGCGCTGTGCTCGCCCATGGGACATCGAAAGACTAATCATGCCCGAATCTTTTATTATTATTTGATTTATTACTCCGTACTTTTATTACCCTGTTGTTTCTTAACTCCCCAAAAGCGGGGTGTCAAGGGTCCCGTACTTAGTAAGCTCTGAGTGACTAAGGCCCGCCAGTAAACCAACAACAATCAGGACATAGTTGAAATACACCCGCTTATTAAGTGCCCAAGATTTTATGAACCTATACCGTACCCAAGTTCGGAGAAGAACGTCGACATATCTAGAGCCAACCAAATACTATAGATTACTCGAAATGGCTCGTCACAGTAAGGCGAAAGCGCGGATCAAGAGACAGAAACCGACGATGAAGTCCAGTACAGGTATTGCTAAGGGAATAATCAGCGTTAGGTTATTTATTAGCTGACTGCTTGAAGACCACCAACCAGAATACTTGACGATGCAGCAAGAAGCAAGGAACACAGAAGGCCGTAATTTGTGGCGTACTGGCTCCAATTTGCGCCACCAAGGAGTCCGTTTTGTGAGCGCAGGTAACACTCAGCAAAATGAAAACAACGGGGGAGAGGCTCGTGAAGGAGACGCTCCCTGGCCACAAGAAAACAATAAGCAATCGCTCACAGGGAGGGTGGAGTCGAAGGAGGATGCACTGGGGTTGAAAAATGAACACGCAAAGCGCAACGCGTCATTCTTCGTCGACCTATCAGGCGAAAGTGGTGCACACACTGGGCTTGCAGACCCCGTTACCACAGTCTCATTATCCGAATGTGATAACTCCAGCGAAGATGAAATAGTGTTTCATGGGCGACGTAGATTTGAAGAAAGACCTCGTATCCTTATTGAAGGCCATGCGATGAAGTCTGCTGAAACAAATTACCACTCGCCAAAAGAACTCGAATCGCCACCCGAGACAAGGCTACCCGCACCGGACTACAGGGCGCGTCCGGTATCCGATGGCATATCAACATATGAGCTGCCACATAGAACTCCACGAATAGCGGAGAATATCAAGCAGACGAAAACTGTGATGCAATACGCGGAGAAAGTTACCCAGGAGGTATCGGAAAATGAAGATGACGACATACTAGCTGACTATATAGCAAATATGGCCGAACATTACTACGCCGATCTACATAGCTCACTAGCTGGTGCTATGCCGCATGAGCCCGAGTATGGGGTAGAGATGCCGCCGCAGAACTCTACGATCCATAGACCCATTCGGGATTCTATTCGTCGCTCCGGCAAAGGGGAATATTCGCGTAGGGATATCTCGTCGGAACGTAAGGGCAAAATGATTCCGCCGTCAAAGTTTATGCTGAAATTAGTAGATGGCGAGAGTGAAGGGAATGTTACCAACGACGCAGGATCGTACGCGCTCGACGATGCTGCCTCGGCGATTGGCCATGATCTACACAGCTCTCAAGTCAACGACTCCGACGAAGGGGACACTCTTGATACTGACCTAGACATCGAGAGACTTCAGGCACTGGAGTGCGAAGTCCAAGGATGCACCGCCCTTTCTCAACAGAACCACAAAGACTCACAATGTGGTATATTCGCCTCGGCCACTGCCTTCGCCGACGCCTTGGAAATTGACCCCTATTATGGCTTAGATATCATGGATTTCAACAGGCCAAGTCTTCGGAAAAAGCAAAGAGGAAAGCATCGCAATCCAGACTTGGTCCCATCAGACAGTGAACTGGAATTGGAACTGGAGAACGCCTGGCGAAATGACCGAGAGAAGAAGAAAGCCCGAAAGCAGAAACGCGAAGAGCTTCGCTCCCAAGGTCTCCTAGGTCGAGGAGCACATGAATCAGATCTGAGAAGCAAATATACAAACGGCATGGGATTTAGTGATTTGAAGACGGAGATACGCATCTTCTTACTGTCGTCAAGAACCAGGTATGTTTTTTGCTCAATTAACTTGGCAATAAGTGCTTACTGATTAACCTGCACGTCTAGTTTGGCTTTTCCGCCTATGACGAAGCATCGTAGGAAACTGATTCATGACCTAGCAAATGCGCTATCTTTAAATTCACAATCACGAGGCAAGGGGTCCTCTAGATTTCCTATACTGCACAAGACTTCCCGGACTCCGAGGTACACGCAAAAGACCATTTCCTATATCGACCAGATATTCTCAAAAGGAAGGTTTAACCACGCAGCCACCAAATCATGGGATCAGAAGATCACAAAGTCTGCTAAATCACCTCGTGGTCGCCCGGATAGTTCTGTCTCATACATGGATGGAGATATTGTCGGCGCATCTGCCCCGGAGATTGGGGCAGAAAACAAGGGAAGAGCAATATTGGAAAGAATGGGTTGGAGTACGGGAACAGCTCTTGGTGCTACTAACAATAAGGGTATCCTGTTACCAGTCGCGCATGTTGTGAAAAATACCAAGGCTGGCCTAGGGTAGGCTTACCTCGTCGAGTAATATAAGTGTGGCCTCAGATCAAAGTATATCCGTATGGCTTCTAGCAATATATGCTAATTGTACATGTCAATAAAAAAAATCAAACATGTCTGGGTTTTGGACGGCATAATGATGCCTCTAATGTACCTGACCCCGACCATAGAAGCCTGCAAAGGCAATGAAACTATGGCACGGATGAGGAAAGGCAACAAGCAAGGTTCTTGGCTTTGTCTATTGCCTCTTTTTTTGTGTCTCGGCCATGGATGAGGGTTGAGCGTGATCAAACTCGTGGATGTGAATAAACAATTGAGACCTTGAGGGAAAAATAGCATAGCAAGTGGCACATTTAATATTCTGGGATTGGTTCATTGCACGCTGGGCCTTTTTCGCACGTTTTTGCTTAGCCTTTCCCACTTTTGGTGGAAATTTTTGCAAGTCATCTATTTCTGTTGTTGAGAACTGCTGCGACAGGTTGTCTAGTGATTCCATCTCTGCCGTTTGTTGGTTTAGCGCTGTTTGGGAACCTAATCGTTGTTCAACACACTCCCTAGGTACATAATCGGCCTCGCTGAAATCTGGCATAAAGTCCCCATGGCAACCTGTGTCCGCCGAGGAACCTGAATCGGGTTTAATGTCGACCCCAGTATTATAAGAGGTATATTTGTCTGTTCCGGTACTGCTTATTGTCGCGTTATCCCGTGGTTGTTGGATTGATGACGCCATATTGTGCACTGGGCCGCCCTGTGGATTGTTATAGGCAGAATTATCCCATTGGGGCTCTTCGGGGTTAGAGACGTTTCCTTTCAGGCCCAGCTCTTCATTCTGTGCTCTCATCTCCCAGCGTAGCTGCTTCACAGCTTTTATATGCTTCTTGCTGCGTTCGTGGGCCTCGAATTGGTTATAACTTTTAAATGTTTTGTGGCATGCAACGCACTCAAAGTACTCAACTTCATCCTCGCTTGTATCGCTGGATTCCTCACCCGGACTTTCCGCCTTTGCCCAATCTTGCATCACATGATCACGCAGTTTAGCCTGGTTTGCTGCTCGCGATCTGGCTGCCTGTGCAGCTGCTGATTGACGAAGAAGTTCCTGCCGTTGTGATTCACTATATGCGTTAGACTTGTACCGGGGATCGCGCTTCTTCACAAAAGCTACAAGCGACCTAACGGCCTCGTTGAATTCCCGAATGGCATCTTCCCTGAGACGCTTGTTTTCCTTCTCCATCAGTCTGCGAACGCGACGATCTGGTGCTTCAGAGTAACGGTACACGTCTTTCCAGGCGAAGGACTTTTTCGTAGAGAAACTACCCCACGTAGCATAGAATGGACGTACAACCTCTTCAGGGTCCGCGTTGCAATTTCCAAATGTAGGATACTTTACGCACGCGACATTCTCCCAGCGGCAGGCCATTGTCTCTTCTAGGGCAAGCCGTGCAAATGTTTCACGCAAGGCACCGTAAAATCCGGTTGGCGCGTCTGTAAATTCCATCCGAGGACTGAATTTTGAGAATAATTTTAGGATGTCGTCGGAGGTTGTCATCCGCGTATCGTATGAATACTCGGCCCCGTCTGGCTTGCCATCGTTTCCAAGGAAAACATCACGGTGCGAGTCATACCACGCACGCTCCTGGGCGTCTGAGAGGACTTCGTATGCAGATTGAATTTCGGCGAACAGCCTGGTAGCAGCCTCCACGTTGCCATAGTTTCTATCCGGGTGTAGCTCCAGAGCCCTTCTTCTGTAGGCCTTTTTTATCCTGACATAGCATATCAATTAAACATCTTCCCAGTACATACTGTCTGATATACTTGAACTTACTCCTCGCCAGATGCATTTCGTTCGACCTGGAGCAGCTCGTAGTAGTCTACCTTCTTCTCCTCTGTTTGATTTATGTCCGAGCCTGCTGCATCGTGGCTGTTCGAGGAGTGTGTCTGTCCCATGGATAATTGACCACAGCAGGATATGGTGTTAAATTTGGAGTGAGGGGCATGGGACAGTGGCGGGTTGCGGGGATTGCGGCCTTGCCTAGGTTTATCATGTGTGGTGTACGGAAAGTGGCGGGGTGGCGGTTATATTTATATAAATGTGTGCGCGCATGTGTCTCACAAACCGTCCCCTATATAGAGCTTGTGGCTATGCTTGATTGCACACTGGATGATCTATAGACAGGGGGAAGTTACCTACACGTGAATGTGAACCCCAAGAAGATATAGGCGTAAGCCCTATATTCAAGATTGAACAAAGCGCCCAAATGCATGCCTTCTTTTTTCAGCCAAGACCAATGGTAGCCCCCTCCTAGCGGAATTTAATCTTGATTAAATGCAACTCCATACTCCGTACTCAGTACCCATAATCCACCTTTCCCCACCCCCAGGGGTTAAGCTCGCATCGATTCAATTTCCGGTTGATACATTCCAGCGGGATGGTGTTATCTCTTGACAATCTTCCTGAAGAGATACTCCACACTATCCTATGCTACTGCCGCCCCTACTCCGCGGCTGCTTTACAGCAGACAGCCCATCGATTCGAACATTCTACCAACGAGCCTTTACTGTGGCGGTTCTACTGCCAAGCGTATTTTAAGTACTGGGACAGCAAACATGATATATTACAAAAATTGTCGGCTCCCGTCTGCGCAGTAGACTGGAAGGCCTTATACGTATCTAGACACCTAACCGACTGCAATGCTAGCCATCTCCTAGATAGTATCCTTGCGGGACAAACGGGGAGAATCGAAAAGTTCCGCGCACTTATTGATCTTGGGTACGATGTTAAAGATACACTTATAAGGAATATTTCATCAGAATTAGAGACAGATGACCATCTAGCAAGAAGGTTCGTTTGAATTACCTGTTTTCCCCCGGGCTTCATTGACAGAACTGTGGTGACCACTAAAAGGTATTATGGCAAGGTGCTCCTGACCTGTTTACACCGCAGTATTGCGTTACCAGTATGGGCTAGACTACGGAATGGTGGGAATGTAGCCCTAGAACGAGCACTCGGCGCCTTCGACCTTTTCATACCAGAAAGCGGATATGGAAGTCTTGCCGAGGTACGTACACTAGCTTGGAATGGGCAGTGGCCTTGCTAATCGAGCTCTAGATAACTAACAAGCTGGATGAAATCGTTGGACGACTTTCCTCGTTATGTCCTAACATAAATATGTTCACGCCTCGCGATAAGGCGAGGACTATTGCAGTATATTTGAAGTCAAACAACCTGACTGGTATTCAACCGGATAGGGAGTATCACTGCTTAGAGCACAATTTCCTGGGTGTTGCATTGAATGACCCAAACCATAATTCGCTTCCCCTAGTGTCTGCGGCTATATATTGCTATGTTGCCCAGAGGCTTGGTCTAAATGCTCGACCTTGTGGGTTCCCTTTCCATGTCCATGTTATTGTCAAACCTCCACCGGGGCTCGATGTAGATGGAAATGTGCTAGGGCCGGGAGTTTATGGAGATCCTATTTATATGGACCCATTTCGTTCGGATAGAGAGACTCCAGTCACGAATCTACAACGCCAGCTGAACTATCTAGGAGCATCGAGTGTCGAGCAGTCGGCCTTTCTAGATGAATCCCGGACCTCGGAGATCGTTTTAAGATGCAGCAAGAATATACTGAATTCGGTCCAGCGCATGTCTCAATATCCAGATGTGCATTTGGAGTCAATGGATACTGTTAGTGCGAAGTATGCTGCCCTTTGGTCGACAATGCTTCTTTCTGACCCCTCTCGACCCGCTGAGTTTCGACACCATCTACCTTGGCTGATGGAGTTGTTTGCCACGGAATTTCCATCCGATATATACCTTGTCGAACAGTATGTAGTCCCGATCTTTCGCGGATTGCTCGAATATGAGCATATCCTAGAGAGTCTCCACGTCATGCGGGCCGTGGACGAGATTCCAAAGCAGGTGAAGAGACGTTATTATGGTCGATGCGACGTGAAGTACCGCATCGGTCAGGTTTTCCGACACCGTCGGTATAACTACATAGCTATCATAACTGGTTGGGACACTGAATGCGATGCAGGCGAGCAGTGGATGAGGAGGATGGGGATTGATCGTTTGCAGGGAGGAAGGCATCAAAGCTTCTACCACGTTCTGTATGTTTAATTACGATTGGCGATGCGCTGCCAGGCTGACCCGTACTCCAGTGTCCAGGATAGAAGTGTG
This sequence comes from Aspergillus tamarii, assembly GCA_030556085.1. Taxonomy (NCBI): domain Eukaryota; kingdom Fungi; phylum Ascomycota; class Eurotiomycetes; order Eurotiales; family Aspergillaceae; genus Aspergillus; species Aspergillus tamarii. Next base: position 2,167,533 of record JARVTJ010000005.1, on the reverse strand, counting down.
CGATATGTAGCAGAGGAGAATATCGAGCTCCTGGTCCCTAATATCTCTGATCTGCCTACAACCCTTACTGCAATCGCAGGGAAGCATTTCAAGCGATGGGATGAAGAAACTCGATCCTTTGTCAGCAACATCAAAGACGAGTATCCGGATGATTAAATGATATTGACAACATGGGTTTGAGGGGTTGTGCCTTTATTCTCTAGTGGCCAATGCAATACGGCCGCGAATGCCTGTCATCATGCTCTGATACAGATGCTTCGAATTCTTATATATCAGCAATGAGTCTGCTGAGTATAGTTGTCTCTTTGTAGTATACAAACTGCTTAGGGATTATATGCCATGTAGAGAAGGCCCTCGGATATGAGGGTTACAGAAATAGTACGATAAGGAGGCTGAAAGTTGTCACTGTCGCATAGCAAAGGGCCTGCTAGGGTCCCCCCTGCATGGGCTGGGCCAGTGTTTATATTGGTTGTTAGTTTAGACTTCGGAACAACGTCGACTGAAGAACACAAGCTGCTGTTACAGAAGCCGTAGATACATTCAGTTAATTAGCTACTTGCTACTGTGGTTCATTACACTTCCTATCTCGATCTTCTCTACTAGGGCAGTATAACGAACTAGCCCAGTTAGACAAAAGCAGTTATCTGTACTCGCCTGCTCTACCCACCCCCCAAATTCTTCTCTTTTCATATCACATCGCTACTGCAGGCTTACTGTTTGCTAGCAAAGCTAGAGGCCGAGGAGATAGAATAATATAAGACAGTGGATGAATATTACCTTCGAAGCACTGGGCTCTCCCAGTTTATTGCTTCTTCTACATGATACCCAAACACAAAGCGATAAAGGTCGCGTAGCCAAGGTAATTTTCCACGTTGCGTCATTTCGTGGACAGCCCTTGATATATCCACTGCACTCGCCTGGGCCTGCGGGCCAGCATTTTGGAACACTGGGTCAAATCCAACGTATCTTTTGTAATTTTCAAGAAGGGACATTTGCCAGGGCAACGAGCCGAATGCGTCTGATGAAAGAGATTTAACAAAGGATGATAGACTCTGTGGTCCGTTGCGTTGGTAACCGCTATTCACTGCGGCCTTCGTCACTAAAATCCTGAGACTTGAGAAATATGGATCATTAGTCGGAATCGTGACCGTGTTGGTCGAAGATGTCTGTTCAGAAGAGTGAGTTTGTGTCGAGTTACTACACGAATTGGACGACAATTTCACATGGGAGTTGTGGACTGACGATCTCCGACCTAAAACGAAGATATTTGGACCTTCGTGGGGAGAAATGGCGGTTGCATCCTCAAAGATAGTTGTTGGCGTTTCAGGATGTCGATGTGGTTCAGATAACTCGCCTCTGAGGCTGTGCCTGGCTTGGCTGGTCTGCTGCTCAATCTGATTAAATATCGCTTGGCTTGGCCGCGGCGTTCCACGATCAGAACCGCGAAGGCTCCGTTGCGTCCATCCTTCCCGAAATATATCGCAAAGCTCCCAGCAAGCCTGAACAGCAGAGCCGAGTAATACCTCGCTCAAACGACCTCCTTCTTTCTTACTTTGGCGTATGCTGAACAACATCTCCGCTAGTGACCAGCATGCGCTTAACAAAGAGTCCATTTTCGTCACTAGAGCTCTTTGCTTCATGAGACGATGACACAGCGTAATATAAAAATCTAATGTCCTCTCCCTAAAGGCGTCGGGCAAATCTCGATCGTGCGTGTTATATAGATGATTGTTAAGTTCAAAGCTGACGCGAAAAACCGAATCCGTCAGTTCATTCTCGTGAACTCGACTGTCAAACAGTGTTTGACAAAAGTTTCGGCAGAGATCAAGTGTAGGGCTGATTTGATAGGTGTAGTTTTCGTTCTGGCAGCTGTAAAGTTCCTGGCACAGCCGCCAGCATGATTTCCAGGCCTCTTCTTGTATGCCAGCGCCGATATTGGACCGCTGCTGGTTAATATAGCTTAAACTGGCTAAGGTATTGCAAAGGGACCAACATTCAGCCAAGGCGATCTTCAATGTCTTCAGTTCGGCTTCTCCATCGGAGAAGTTCTCTACAGCCAAGATGAATGTGCCTGTCTCATCCACTTGCCGGCCGGCCTTCACGGGGCCAGTCCCTTCTGGTATATCTACACTAATCTTAGTGATGGGTCTAGCGATTGTTGCCCCATAGGTCAGGCGGGAGGACTACCTTACCCTTAAGATTGCTTGAGTGCGATTTTTTGTCGATCTCATCATCAAAGTCTCGCATTGTCTGTGGTCGAGGAGTCGCTCGCTCAGACCAGTCTTTCGTAGGCTCAATCGCTGTAGCCAGCGATGGCGGCGATAATGGATGGTCAGAAGATTTCTAACAAGTTTAGTTCACTCAGTGGTGATGTTAAGAGCAATTGGGTACCTTTTCTGTTCTTTCGGAAATAATTGGAGGCGCATGGTGTATTTCCCTCTCGGAGTTCGCGAAAGCATCTGATTGAAGTGTAGTTATGCCACTAGATGACTGTTGTGTGTATATAATCTACGTTGGGTAAGTTTTAGCAAGGCACTTTGCATGGGTGCCAAAGCGTATATGCAGGGAACACCCACGAAGTCATTGAAGCCAGGTGGTACATGTATAACAGATTGTGAGGGCTCATCATCATCATCCTCTTCCAAGCTTTCTTCAACGTTATCGTGGCTTAAATTTGCTACTCGTATCTGTTATAAAGCTCTTGTTAATCTGCTATTCTGAAGCTCTATATTGCTTTCGATGGTTTCGGTAACCCTCCATACATACAGCAAATTCTGGTCTACTGATATTGTTAGGCTGTGGTGAATAAGAGATGGTTGTAGACGTGACCGCCAGCCCAGTTTCATTGTCATCAGTGTTCTGAGTTTCAGTTTTACTTGTCTCAGAGGGCATAGATGATAAGGGAAGGGAATGGGGATTGCTCATTAACCTGATGTTTGATATAGAAAGATGGCTATCGGTAGACCTGCACTAGTTAACTCATAAGCAAACAATATATCAGACATCACTTACATTCTGATAGAGCTGGGGTTAGAAAGCGATAGATACGAGCCAGGATTCAAAAACTAGAAGATGGTAAACAAGCAGGTATCATTTTATAGCTGCCCCCAGTGTCGAATAACCGATAAGATTACACCTCCAACATATTGTGGGCAGAAGTCTTGATATCAAAGTTGTAGACTTGATGGAAGTATGATATTACTATTTGTATGGCTGTACCCGCCCTGGGTACTGGTTACAAAGGTATTCGCCTGCCTTTGAAATGTGGGGGAAGCCCCGCGCGCTACTCCAAGGCGTCTTGACTCTTTAAATCCTTGTCTGCTACTCGTAACTCAGACCTCGTCCCCGATATCCCTACTACACCTAAATAAAAGCTTTTATAAAAAAATAGTAGGATTGTTAACCTTGAAGGGATGTATTTATACAAATCAGAGAGAGTAGTACTAGTAGTACTCAATGTATAGTTATGGGCATTCAGTGGAACTAGACTGCGGCATTTCCTCTCCATTGGATATTGGGTCGCATACCATATCCGCAGATTGCGGATAATAGATATTACTTCAATTATCAATAGTAAATACTATATCCTCAATAAGGATATCCATGGATATCTGCGAGAATGCGAGGATATAAAGATATTTTTTAGATATGTGTACTAGTATAATTTTTGTTTGATTATTTACATAGAAATAGGTATATTATTATAATATTATCTATATTTATTGATATACAGAAATTATTTTTATTATATATAAATTATGGAGTTGTCTAGAATCTATAGATTCCGTTCATAGATATCTATATATCTCTGCAACAGTATAATTAAAACTACAATAATATTTTAAATAAACAGTATTTTAAATTCTGTAGTATTGAGAAATTTTAACAAATTTTAACAATATTGATCAATTAATGAAAATATATCTTTGAAAAGAATTTAATAAATATATTAACAGAATTCAATGTTGTAAAAATATATTGTAATTTTATATTTTGGTCTGAAAAAATATAATATTTAAAAATTATTATTAACTATAATTATTTTATTTAGAAACCGAAATCTAATAACAAAAATATATTTTAATATTTTTACTGTTTAAATATAGTTTTATTAATATAGTCCAACAGTTATTAAATTTAATTAAATATAATTTTATAAATATACAACTCACCAAAATACTATATATTGTTAATATCGAAATCAAATTAACAAAAAATTTTTGATATCTCAAAATATATTTTAATTTAAGTTTATTCAGATTTGTTTATTTATCATAATTGAAAATCAAAATTACCAAATTTATAGCTGTTTTTTTATCTATTACCGGATTTATATAAAATATATTAATACTGAATCTCTGCTGTATATATACTGCGGTCTTTTTTCTGCAATTTTTTTTAAATACTCTGTATAATTTATTCAAAAAATATAAAACTATTAAAAAACTGTTACTAATATTATTTTTCTAATCTATATAGATAAAAATAATTATAACAGAAATATCAGAGCAGCCGCAGTATTTAGGAAAAAAAATTATATATATTTATTAAAACAAAATATAATTTATATAATATATTCAGCAGAATTTGCAGAAATTAAATTAATATTACATTTAATAAAAATTGAAAATTTGATTTAATCAATATTAACTATAAATAAACCGAAAAATTTAATAATTTTGACAAATAATTAGACTGTAATCTATATCTATATTAAATTCCGAAAATAATCAAAATAAATTTATATTAAATAAATTGTTCAGCAAATTAATTATATATAACAAATAAATTAAAAAATCTATTTATAATAACTGCCGGAATACAAAAAATTTTAGACAATAAATTTATTAATAAATATATCAAAAAATTGTTTGCAGAATAACAAATATATTTATTAATAAAATATTTATTTCAGCAACAAAACAATATCTCTAAATATTTATCAATAAATTATAGATTATACAATAGTGAAATAATATCTATAAATATTATATTTACAGAATTATTACTAATTTATTTAAATAAATATTATAACTATATATCAGATTATATAGAGTTTAATTCTCAATTTTAATATATAAATAAACAAAATTATTTTGAATATTTATCTAAAAATTATTAAAATAACAGAAACTATATATTTCTGCAAATAGAAATTTTAATCGGTCAAATATATTTTAATAGAATATTCAAAATATAAAAAACTCTGTTGAAATTTGCTATAGACAAAAAAAAATTTACTGATTTTAGACAGATTTTTAGTAAATTTCCGGAATTAATTAAATAAATAATTAAATATATACTATATACAGAATTTCTGGATCAATTTCGGAATTTCAATATATATATATTTGATAAAATATCCGATATTCAATACTGACTATTTGGTTAATTTCGGAATATATATTGTTTCAATTTATTATACCGAAACCCGGATATCTAGAGAATCTAGAAATTCTAATAAAAAAATTAGAATATAGAATCTAGATACAGAATTACAAAATTTATTTTACAAGAATAGCCGACAGCTATAAAAAAATCTATAATAAATATAAAAATAAAAATATCCGAAAACAATTTCGGCAGAATATAACTATATAAAAAAAAATTATATAAAAGATTAGATCTGTATTTACTTATATATACAGTTTGATACTCTAGCTGTTAGCCTAATAATTGAATAGGATCTACTGTCAATCGGCCAACTGGCTGACAGATACAAGAATAAATAAATAAATAAATAAATAAATAAAAATAATAATATTATTATTATTTATTTATTCTTGTATCTGTCAGCCAGTTAGTTAATTGGCAGCAGATCCTATCCAGCTGTTCAATTAACAGCTAAAATATTAAATTGTATATATAAAATTAAATGTAAATTTAATTTTTTATATAATTTTTTTTGTAACTATATTTTGTCAAAATTACTATTAGATATTTTTATCTCTATATTTATTGTAAATTATAATTATTGATTCTTTTTATAAAATAGATTTTGTAATTTTATATTTAGATTTTATATTTTAATTTTTTTACTAAAATTTCTAGAATTTTTAGATATTCGGATTTTAGTATAATAAATTAAGATAATATATATTCTGAAATTAATTAAATAATTAATATTGAATATTGAATATTTTATTAAAAATATATATATTAAAATTCTAGAATTAATGCAGAAAAATTTATATATAATATATATTGAATTATTTATTTAGTTAATTCTGGAAATTTATTAAAAGTTTGTTTAAAATTAATAAATTTGTTTTTATTCAAAATAAATTTTAATAGAATTTTTTATATTTTAAATATTTTATTAGACCATATTTAATTAATTAAAAATTTTATTTACAAAAATATATAGTTTCTGTTATTTTAATAATTTTTAAATAAATATTTAGAACAATTTTGTTTATTTATATTTATATTAAAATTAAAAATTAAATTTTATATAATTTAGAATATAATTATAATATTTATTTAAAGAGATTAATAATAATTTTATAAATATAATATCTATAGATATTATTTTATTGTTATATAGTTTATAAACTATTAATAAATATTTCAAAATATTCTTTTGTTATTGAAATAAATAGTTTTTTTAATATAAATATTAATAAATTTATTATTTAATATTTAATATTTTTTATTTTTCAGCAATTATTGTAAATAGACTTTTTAATCTATTTATTATATATAATTAATTTACTAAGTAATTTATTTAATATAAATTTATTTTAATTATTTATTAAAATTATTAAATTTTTTAATTTATTTATAATTAATATTGACTAAATTGAATATTTAATTTTTATTAAATTAAGTATTAGTTCAATTTTTATAAATTTAATTAAATATATTATTATATAAATTATATTTTATTTTAATAAATATATATAATTTTTTTATAGAATACTGTAATTATTTTTATTTATATAAATTAAAAAAATAATATTAAATTAAAATTTACTATATTTTTTATAGCAATATTTTATAATTTAATAATTATTAAATTAAATAAATATTATTATAAAAATATTATTATTAATTTAATTATTTTAATAAAATAAAATATAAAAATAGATTTTGAAAATTATATAAAAAATAATTTAAAATATTTTTGCTATTTAACAAAATATTTTATAATATTAATAATAATTTTTTTATAATTTTATATTTTCTGAATAAATTATATAAAATATTTAAAAATAAATTATAAAAAAAAACTATAGTATATATATAATAAAAATTTAATATTAATATATTTTATATAGATTTAATAATAGATAAAAAAAATAGTTATAAATTTAATTTATAACTATAATAAATAAATAAATTTGAATAAATTTAAATTAAAATATATTTTAAAATATCAAAAGTTTTTTATTAATTTAATTTTAATATTAATAATATAAAATATTTTCATTAACTATATATTTATAAAATTATATTTAATTAAATTTAATAATTATTGAACTATATTAATAAAATTATATTTAAATAACAAAAATACAGAAATATATTTTTGTTATTAAATTTTAATTTTTAAATAAAATAATTATAGTTAATAATAATTTTTAAATATTATATTTTTAGATTAGAATATAGATATTATTAATATAATTAATTATTATTAAATAATATTTCAAATTAAATAATTTAAAAAAATTAATATTATAAAATAAATAAAATATTAATAATAATAATAATTTTTGTATAATTTTATATTAAATATTATTTTTTATTATTATATTTTTTTATAGAATAATAGCAATATATCTATTAATTAAAAATAAAACTATTTAATTAATACTTTTAATAGAAATTTAATATTTCTAAAATTTATAATTAATAAATTCATTATAAAATATTTACTGTATTATATTGTATAGATTTATTTATAAATTAAACATAATATATAGTTATATAAACAATTTTTTATTTTTTATATAATATTCCGAAAACAAAATATATTTTTTAATAAAATAATTATTATAAAAAATTATTATTAATTTCAAAATTTTGTCTATAGTATTAAATAATATAATTAATTAATAATTTTTTATATAATATAATTATTTTTGTTTAGTTTTCAGAAAGTTATTGTAATTAATTAATAAAAATATTAAAATAATAATCTATATCAAAATATATATTAAATATAATATAGAAATATTTTTTTAAATATAATTTATTATATTATTTAATATATTTTTTTTATATTTATTCTGAATATAGTATATAATTCAAAATATTAATTATTATTAATATTAATTAATTCTGTAATATTAAAAATAAAAAAAAATATTTATTAAAAAATTTAATTTTTATTTTTAAATTATCAATAAATTTATTAATTAGTATTTTGAATATTAATATATATATTTATTATAAATTTATTTATATATATATTTATTTAATTAATTACTAAAGTTTTTTTTAAATTTAATAATTAATTATTTAATAAAATTTATTATATATTTAATTATATATTTAATTGTATATTTAATATTTTTTTTTATAATTTAATTTAATTTATTACTGTTTTTATTAAATATAGTATTTTAATTTTTTTATTATTTTAATTAATATAATTATATAAATAATTTTTGTAAATACTATAATTAATTTTTTTATTATTTTATTAATTATAATTAATTTAATAAATTAATAATTAAATAATTAAAATTATTATATTAAAATCTAACCATATATTTATTAATTAATATTATTTTAATTTTATTATTTAACTATAAATATAGAAACAAAATTTAAATTAAATATTATTTAAATTAAAATATAATTGTTGTTTAATTATTAATTTTTTTTAATAAGTAATAATTAAAATATTTTTTAAACTGTAATATAATTTAGATAAAATTAATAATAATTTATACAATATTTTTTTTATAAATAATTATTTTTTTTTTAAAAAAAAATATTAAAATTTTTATTAATAATAATGTTAAATAAATATTCTATTTTTATATTAATATAGTTATAATTTAGTAAACTTTATAATAAATAATAAAAATTAAAATTGTTTAATACTAAATATTTATTTAATTATAAGATTATTTTTAGAAAGTTTAATACTAAATTTTATGATTCTTTTTTAAAATTTTTACTAAAATTACTGTTTTTATTTTTATATTTACTAATATTAATTTTCTGTTAATTACTTTTTTTTTAAATATATATATATTATATATATAGACTAAACTAATTTTTGATTTTTTTTAAAAATTAGTATATTTAAAAATTGATTACAATACTGAATTATCTATATTTTTAAATTAATTTATCTATTAATAAAAAAACAAATTTTTAAAATTAATCCAGAATTAGATACTGATTTTATTATTTTATAAAAGTATTTTTTTAATATTTAAAAATATATAAATATTTAAATATTATAATAATTAATTTAAAATTTCTGAATTATATATCTGCTTTTTATCGAATAAATATACTATAATAAATATTAATTTTGAGTAATTTATTTATATAATTTTTAATTATTTTACAAATTATTTATTATTAATAATATTAAATTTATTTTTATATTAAATTACAATACAGATTATAATTTATATATTTTTGAAATTAATAATTAAAATAATTTCAATGAATATTTTATTACAAATATTAATTTTTATAATTTTATATATATTTTATTTATATAGGTATTATATATATTTTTTAGTTAATATTATTTTCTATTAAACTAAAATTTTAAATTAATTATATTTTAATATTGAATTTATAATAATTTTTATTTTAAATTATTTTTACTTTTTTAATTATTAATTAATTTTAGATATATTTAAATTATATAAATTTAAAACTGATTTTTATAGTAATACTGTTTAGTATAGCTATATTTTTAATAATTAAAATATTATAAAATTTATTAATTTCAGTTATAATATTTAATATTAAAATATTTATTATTTAATATAAATTTTCTGTAAATTAATATATTTATTATATTTAAATTATTAAATTTTACTATTAAAATCAAAAATCTATTTTTTTTATTACAATTTTTTATAATTTAATTTAATTAATATATATTATTTTAGTAAATATAGTAATCAAATAACTAATATTTACTGTTATAATTTATTTAGTTAAAATATTTTAATATTTTGTAAAATTTTTAGTATTAATATATATAATATCTATTCTATAAATAACTATAAAATATTTACAATATTTAATTACAATATTTAAATTCAAAATTTTAATTCAAAATAATTATATTTAACTGTAATTATTGCCTACTATAGTAAAGTACAGTAGATTTAGTATCAAAAACAGTTAATATAGATTAATTATTATTGGAAGACTATTTGCTTTTTAGGAATTATTCTAGAAATATCCTGAAAGAAATTCTAGAATATTTCTCTATTAGACAACACTAAATAAAATTAAAAAAATATTTTCTACTCAAAAAATATTCTAGAAAATTTCTATAGTATTATTTATTTAAAACTAAATTAAAATCTTATATTAATTAAATCTAAAAAATCTATAGTTCTATAACTATAAATAATTTACAATAATTTATTATAAATTCTTAGAAATTATAAATTAATTAAAATTAGTTAAAATTAATTATAATAATAAATTTATTAATTCTATAGTTATTGCAATATATTTATTGAATTTAACAAAATAGAAAATATCTATAAATAAAATCTATAAATGTCTATAAAATATTTTTTTTAAATTGTTTTTTATTTTTTTTTATCAAAAGTTTTAGATATTTGAATTCTAATTTTATATTCTTTCATTATTTAATTTATTTTTATATTTTATTTATTTGAATAAAATTTATTCTAGTATTATTTTGTTTCAGACTTAAAATAATTAATAATTATAAATTTAAATTTAATCTATTTATATTAATTAATTATTTTTAAATATAAATAAGTATATATAAAATCTAAAATATTATTATGTTAATAAAATTAAAAAATATTGATTTAATTTAGCTAATTTAATAATTAGTTTTAATAAAATTATTATAATAATAATTAAAATTAAAAGAATTTATATATTGAAATTTTAGAATTAAATATTTTAAAACTAATTTCTACTATTTTATTTATTTTTTCAGTTCGATAGCAAAATAAACTATTTAAAAAATTGAAAAATAATAAATTAATATTGTTTTTATATAAAATAATTAAATATTTCAAAAATTATGCTAAATTAAATTAGATAAAAATTTAAAATAATTGTAGTAATTTTATTAAATAAATTTTAATTTTAGTTTTATTAATTTAATTAATTAGAATAATTAGATATAATAAAATTATAAAAATTCTATTTTTAAAGAATATTTTTGTTTTTGCTATTCTGAAGTAAATGAAAAATATTATTTATTTAATAAAAATTCTTGTATAAATAATTTCATTAAATTTAATAAAAATTCTTGTATAAATAATTTCATTAAATTTAATAATTTAAATTAATTCATTAAAATTCTAAATGCAAAATTATTTATAATTTAATATTCAAAAAGTTGAACAAATTAAAATAAAATAATTTATTAATTTTACTTATTTTAGTTAAATAAATTCTATTATTATTTAGATGTTTAAAATTGAAATTTAAGAATTTATAGATTTATAATACAGTTCTAAATATTTATATTTATAATAGTTTTTAAAAGTTTATAGATTTTAGATTAAAATTTATTAAAGTTTATATAGAAAATATTTATATTAAAATTTTAAAATATAGAATTATATATATAAAATTTCTTATTTTTTAAAAAGAATTTAATTTTTATTTAAATATAATATCTATTTTTAAAAATAAAAAAATAATATAGTATATAATATTAAGATTTTAAAAGTTAAAATTTTAGATAATGAATTAATATATTAAATTAATAATACAATACATATATTAATAATTAAATAAATTTTGTTTAATTAATTATATAATTTTAAAACTTCTATTTTATTCATAATTGTAAATTCTATTAATCTTAACAATTTTAAATCTCTTTAGATATTTAATTTATTTAAAATAATATAATTATTTAGATTTTATATATGTATAAATTCTGAAATTTTTAGAAATTTTAATTCTTTCAAATCTAATTTATTTAAAATTTATTTAGAATTTAGATTGTGTAATTGTATTTTAATAAAAATAATTATAATAATTTAGTTAAAAAAATTAAAATTTTTTAGATATTAATTTTTAATGGTATTGTAGATTATTATTATTATTATTTATTCATTCTCGCATCTGTCAGCCAATTGGCTGATTGGCGGCAGATTCTATTTAGCTGCTAGGTCAACAGCTAGGATATTAAGCTGTATATATAAAACTAAATATAAATCTACTTCTCTATATAATTTTTTTTCTATATAATTATATTCTGCTACAATTATTTTTGGATATTTTTATTTTTATATTTACTGTAAATTTTTTTACAACTATCGGCTATTTTTGCAGAATAAACTTTGTAATTCTTTATTTAAATTCTATATTTTAGTTTCTTTACTAAAATCTTTAGATTTTCTAGATATCTAGATTTTGATATAATAAATTGAAATAATATATATTCTAAAATTAACTAAATAATTACTATTAAATATTGAATATTTTATTAAAAAATATATATTAAAATTCTGAAAATTAATTCAAAAATTATATATATAATATATAAAAAACTGCGCCAGCTATACCAAACAGTACACTACCATTGTTCTATATTTTAATTTTGTAATTAAGTTATATTTAATTTTATTTCTAATTAATCTATTGTCTTTAAGCAATATCTTTTATTATTATAGATATATAACAATCCAATAGCACAAAAACTATTGTCCGGAAAATCAATATAATCTTAATTTAAAATTATTAATTGCTACATATATATATATATATATATACAATAATTATTATTAATATTTTTAAATAATTTTAAAAAAAAACAGAAAAAAAGAAAAAATAATTTTCTGAAATCTGTTTTTTTATTTTTAATTAAAAAAATTATTAATTTTACAGAGTAAATTGTCAAAGTATTTTTACTAAAAGTTTTTCAGAATAATTTCTGAAAAACCAAATATTTTATTTTTAAATAAACAAATCAGCAGCTATAAATTATTAAAATAATTAATATTATTAATATTAAATTAATTATAGCTATATTTAATATAAATTTGTCTAAATTATATATTAATATTATTTAATAAATAATTGTAACTGCAATCTCTGAATTTTATATTAATAATTAATTGACTAAAATTTAGATTAATATATTTAATATAATAGACAAATCTATTGTAGATTTTAACAGTTTTTTAATTGAATTTGTATTAATAAAAAATTTAATTATTTATATATAAAAAATTTTATCAGTTATAATAAATTTTCTACAGTAAAATAATTGAATATTGATTAATTATATTAATAAAAATATTATATTAATTATTAATAATTTGAAAAATCTGAAATATTTAATTTGTTTATATATATTTTAAATCAAAATTCTGAATTTAAATACTGTAATCAAATATTGCAGATATTCTATAATTATTTACAAAATAAATATTATATATATTAATACTGGAAATTCTACAAAATATTAAAATATTTTAATTAAATAAATTACAACAATAAATATTAATTATTTAATTATTATATTTACTGAAATAATATATATCGATTAAATTAAACTATAGAAAACTGTAATAAAAAAAAGAAATTTTTAATTTTAATAATAAAACTCAATAATTCAAATATAATAAATATATTAATTTACAGAAAATTTATATTAAATAATAAATATTTTAATACTAAATACTATAATTGCAATTAATAGATTTTGTAATATTTTACTTATCAAAAATATAATTATATTAAATAATATTGTTAAAAAAATTAAATTTGTATTTATTATACAAAATTATATAAATTACTAAATTATTTTGTTAAAAATAAAAATATATATATTAAATATATATATTGTAGACTGAAATATTTTGTTTTTAATTATATTTATAAAAAAAATAATTAAAAATAATCTGTTAATATAGAATAAATATTTTAATATTATATACTAAATTTTTTTTATTCTAAATATCAATAATAATATTACCGAAAATATTTACAAATTCAGTTCTGAACTTATATAATTTAAATATATTTAAAATTAATTAATAATTAAAAAATTAAAAATAATTTAAAATAAAAACTGCTGTAAATCTGATACCAAAATATAATTAATTCAAAATTTTGATTTGATAGAGAACAGTATTAATTACAGAAAATATATAAAATATCTATATAAATAGAATATATATAAAATTATAGAGATTAATATCTATAATAAAATATTTACCGAAACTGTTCTAATTATTAATTTTAAAAATATATAAATTGTAATTTATACTATAATTTAATATAAAAATAAACAAAATTAATATATTATTTTAGCAACTAAAAATATTATTGAATTTATCTAAATTACTAACAATAAATGATTTACAAAAATAATTAGAAATTATATAAATAAATTGCTGAAAATTAATATTTATTATAATATATCTATTTGGCAAAAAACAGATATATAATTTAAAAGTTTTGACTATTTACAAATTTTGAATTAATCACTATAGTATTCAAATAGTTATATATTTATAAATATTAAAAAAATATTTTTATTAAACAATTAAATCGATATTTAGCTTTGAATTAATTCTGAAAATGTGTTTTTTTATTAATAAATAAATTAATTTAAAAATATAAATAATCTGATATTGTAACCGGTTTCTGAATATACTAATTTTTAGAAAAATATTAGAAATTAATTTAATCTATATATACAATATATATATATCTAAAAAAAATAGTAATCAATAAAAAATTAATATTGATAAATATAAAAACAAAAACAACAATTTCAATAAAAATCTTAAAAAAAAAAATAAAATTTAATATTAAATTTTCTAAAAATAATTCTATAAAAATTGAATAAATATTTAGTATTAAATAATTTTAATTTTTATTATTTATTATAGGATCTATTGAATTATAGATATATTAATATAAAAATAGAATATTTATTTAATATTATTATCGGCAAAAATTTCGGTATATTTTTTTTAAAAAAAATACTTATTTACAAAAAGAATATTATATAAATTACTATTAATTTTATCAAAACTATATTATAGTTCAGAGAATATTTTAATTATTATTTATTAAAAAAAAATTAATAATTAAATAAAAATTATAGTTTAATTTAGATAATATTTAATTTAAATTTTGTTTTTATATCTGTAATTAAATAATAAAATTGAAATAGTATTAATTAATAAATATATTAAATTTTGATACAATAATTTTAATTATTTACTTGTCAATTTGTCAAATTAATTATAATTAACAAAATAATAAAAAAATTAATTATAGTATTTACCAAAATTATTTATATAATTATATTAATTAAAACAATTATTAAATTTAGTAAATCAGAATATATTGAAACAATAAAAAAATTAAAATATTATATTTAATAAATATAGTAATAAATCAAATCAAATTACAAAAAAAAGTATCAAATATATAATTAAATATATAATAAATTTTACGGAATAACTATTAAATTTAAAAAAAATATTTACTGTAAAAAAATTAAAAATAAAAAATAATTAATTAACAAATTTTGGTAATTGATTAAATAAATATATATATAGAATAATCCATAATTAATATATATATTAATATTTAAAATATTAATTAATAAATTTATTAATAATCCGAAAACAAAGATTAAATTTTTTTAATATATATTTTTTTTGATTATTAATATTATATAATTAATTAATATTAATAATTATTAATATTTTGAGCTGTACACTATATTTAAAATAAATATAAGAAAAATATATCAAATAATACAATAAATTATATTCAAAAAAATATTTCATTTTAATAAATTACTGAATTTAGTTTTTTAACAAATTTTATCTTTTATCAAAAAATATTTCTATATTATATTTAATATATATTTCAATATAGATTATTATTTTCAATATTTCTGCCGGTTAATTATAATAATTTTTAAAAAATCAAATAAAAATAATTATATTATATTAAAAAATTATTAATTAATTATATTGTTTAATACTATAAACAAAATTCTGAAATTAATAATTATTTTTTATATCAATTATTTTGTCGAAAAATATATTTTTTCCGGAATATTATATAAAAAAATAAAAAAAAACTGTTTATATAATTATATAATATATTTAATTTATAAATTTATATAGTATAGTACAGCAAATATTTTGTAGTCAATTTATTAACTGTAAATATTTAAAATATATATAATAATATTAACTATTTATAATTATTTTATAATTTTTAGAAATATTAAATTTTTACTAAAATTATTGACTGAATAATTTTATTTTTAATTAATAAATATACTATTGTTATTCTATAAAAAAATATAATAAAAAAAACAATATTCAATACAAAATTATACAAAAATTACTGTTATTATCAATATTTTATTTATTTTATAATATTAATTTTTTTGAACTATTTAATCTAAAATATTATTTAATAATAGTTAATTATATTGACAATATCTATATTTTAATTTAAAAAAATATAATATTTAAAAATTATTAACAATTGCAATTATTTTATTCAGAAATTAAAATTTGATAACAAAAAGATATTTTAATATTTTTATTATCGAAATATAGTTTTATCAATATAATTCAATAATTATTAGATTTAATTAAATATAATTTTATAAGTATATAGCTGATTAAAATATTATATATTGTTAATATTAAAATTAAATTAACAAAAGATTTCTGATATTTCAGAATATATTTTAATTTAGATCTATCTAAATCTGTCTATTTATTACAGCTGAAAATCAAAACTACTAAATTTATAATTATTTTCTTATTTATTACTAAATTCATATAAAATATATCAGTATTGAATTTTTATTATATATATATACTGCAATTCTTTTTCTATAATTTTTTTCAGAAATTTTATATAGTTTATTTAAAAAATACAAAACTATTAAAAAACTGTTGTTGATATTATAAAATATTTAAAAAATATATAATATAAAATATTCTGCCGAATAGCAAAAATATTCTAAATTATTTTTTATATAATTTTTAAAATTTATTTTTATATATTATTACTATAAATTTTAATAAAATAAATTATAGAAAATTTTTATTCTTAAATAATAATTTTATTATTATATTGCAATACTATATTATTAATCTATAATTAATATTTTAATAGATATAGACAAAATTCTGAGACAAATTTAATAATATTATTGCTATATTATTTTAAATATTGTTTAGCAAAAAATTTAAATATAAATTTTAATATTTTTTTATTTATTAAAACAATAAATTAACAGTAATATTTTTATAATACTATTTATTTAATTTAATAATTATTAAATTATAAAATATTGCTATAGAAAAATATAATAAATTTTAATTTAATATTATTTTTTTAATTTATATAAATAAAAATAACTTATAATAAAAATATTGAAACAGCCGCAGTACTCCGGAAACAAAATTATATATATTTATTAAAATAAAATATATTTTATATAATATATTTAATTAAATTTATAGAAATTAATTTAATATTAAATTTAATAAAAACTGAAAATCTAATTTAATCAATATTAATTATAAATAAATTAAAAAATTTAGTAATTTTAATAAATAATTAAACTATAATTTGTATTTATATTAAATTTTGAAAATAATTAAAATAAATTTATATTAAATAAATTATTTAATAAATTGATTATATATAATAGATAAATTAAAAAATTTGTCTATAATAATTACCGAAATACAAAAAGCTTTAGATAATAAATTTATTAATAAATATATCAAAAAAATTATTTACAGAATAATAAATATATTTATTAATAAAATATTTATTTCAGCAACAAAACAATATTTTTAAATATTTATTAATAGATTATAGACTATATAATAACAGAATAATATTTATAAATACTATATTTATAAAATTATTATTAATTTATTTAAACAAATACTATAATTATATGCAGAACTATACAGAATCTAATTTTCAGTTTTAATATAAATATAAATAAACAAAATTATTCTAAATATCTATTTAAAAATTATTAAAATAACAGAAATTATATATCTTTGCAAATAGAGATTTTAATTAATTAAATATATTTTAATAAAATATTTAAAATATAAAAAATTCTGTTAGAATTTACTATAAACAAAAAAAAATTTATTAATTTTAAATAAATTTTTAACAGATTTTCAGAATTAGTTAAATAAATAATTAAATATATATTATATACAGAATTTCTGAATTAATTCTGGAATTTTAATATATATATTTTTAATAAAATATTTAATATTCAATATTAACTATCTGATTAATTCCGGAATATATATTATTTTAATTTATTATACCGAAATTTAAATATTTAAAAAATCTAGAAATTTTAATAAAAAAATTAAAATATAAAATCTAGATACAAAATTATAAAATTTATTTTGCAAAAATAACTGACAGTTATAAAAAAATCTATAATAAATATAGAAATAAAAATATCTGAAAATAATTTTAACAAAATATAGCTATATGAAAAAAATTATATAGAAAATTAAATTTATATTTAATTTTATATATATAGTTTAATATTCTAATTGTTAGCCTAGCAGTTGGATAGAATCTGCTGTCAATCAGCCAACTGGCTGACAGGTACAAGAATAAATAAAAAAAAAATATGTAATATATATTTTATTATTTATTTAATTGTTTCCGGGAATTTGTTAAAAATTTATTTAAAATTAATAAATTTTTTTTGTTCAAAACAGATTTTAATAGAATTTTTTATATTTTAAATATTCTATTAAAATATATTTAATTAATTGAAAAATTTATTTATAGAGATATATAATTTTTATTATTTTGATAATTTTTAAATAAATATTTAAAACAATTTTATTTATTTATATTTATATTAAAACTAAAAACTAGATTTTGTATAATTTAATATATAATTATAGTATTTATTTAGACAAATTAATAATAATTCTATGAATATAATATTTATAAATATTATTTTACTATTATATAGTCTATAATTTATTAATAAATATTTAAAAATATTGTTTTGTTACTGAAGTAAATATTTTATTAATAAATATATTTATTATTTTGTAAACAATTTTTTTTAAAATATTTATTAATAAATTTATTATTTAAAATTTTTTTGTATTCCGGCAGCTATTGTAAATAGATTTTTTAATTGATTTATAATTAATATTAATTAAATTAAATTTTTAATTTTTGCTAAATTTAGTATTAATTTAATTTTTATAAATTTAGTTAAATATATTGTATAGATTATATTTTATTTTAATAAATATATAGATTTTTTTCTATAGAATATTACAATTATTTTAATATTTTTATTATAATTATTTTTGTCTATATAAATTAGCAAAATAATATTAAATTAAAATTTATTATATTTTGTATAGCAATATTTTATAATTTAATAATTATTAAATTAAATAAATATTATTACAAAAATATTATTATTAATTTAATTATTTTAATAAATAAAAAAATATTGAAATCTATATTTAAACTTTTGATTAAATAATATTTAAAATAATATAGTAATAATATTACTAAATTTATTTTAAAATTTTATTTATATCGTTTAAAATATTAATTATAAATTAATAATATAATATTGCAATATAATAATAAAATTATTATTTAAAAATAAAAGTTTTTTATAATTTATTCTATTAAAATTTATAATAATAATATATAGAAATAGATTTTGAAGATTATACAGAAAATAATTTAAAATATTTTTATTATTTAATAGAATATTTTATATTATATATTTTTTAAATATTTTATAATATATTGACGCTGCCTAGTTAGGCCTAGCACTGTTGTTTTTCCTAAGCAATTTCTTTCCCACAATCATGTTAATAGATAGAAGCAAGAGCTATCTAATCAAAAAATTCAACTATCTCCATCCTTCCAAACAGATTATAAATCCGGTAACCCAGGGAAATTATCTCTGAAACTATCTAAATAATTATTTTGATCTAACGAAACTGTTTTTTTTATTTTATTAGAAAATCAGATACTGCAGGTCCTAAGGTGCCTAGACTTATAAGACTGACCCACCAACCCACTAACCAATCTATTTATCAACCAAACACTTAAGTCAATATAGCAGAGAGCTCAGTAAGCAGTTCTACTGGCCAAATAGAAGCCTCTACTATTATTACTATATAGACAGATTATCTTTCTACTAAATTTCCTGATCAAATCAATAGAGTTTCTGAACACTTAAAAAACCGCTCTAATTTTGAATTCTGGAAATTCTACATACAAAATACTCTACAAATCTATTAACTAAAAATACTTATTGATTCCAAAATACCTCGACTCCCAAAGAACTCAGCTGAATATGCTCAGTAAAAACAAACCTCATTTATTCTAAAAAACTGACTCATTCTACAAGTAGAACTCTCGCTGATACAAAAACTGTTTATTACTACCAATTCTACTAAATACACTGATAAAGTCTACGAGACAATAAAACAACTAATTTTAGAATATAGCCATATCCTTGCTTACACCGTCTATATAAAGATTTTCAATATAAAACAATTTTTCTACGCGTCAATTTCTCAATATATAGACAATTACCATTTTTTTATAAAAATATCGAATAATCTAAGTTGTACAATTATATTCTACTGCATCTATTTTTTACTACTATATATAAATTTGAGTCAGAGCTGCCTATCTGAACTGCCAGTATAGAGCTAGTATTTATTTCTACTGCTGCTATTATTCTAAAAAAACAGAATTTTCTAAAGCTCTGTACAACTGCCATAGAAAAAAGAAATAATCTTGACCAAAAATATACTCAGACAGACTTAGCTACCATCTTAAATTGAAAACACATGTTCTGGCCTAGAAAAGGTACCTTATTTGAAAAATATATTAGAAATCTACACAGCCAAGAATCTCAGTATAATAGAAATAAATATATATACTGCAGATATCAGAGCCATAGAGCGTCACACTGCCTATATCTGAATTCTGAGCTCCGTCCCGAGGACTGAACTTCTCCACTAGAGGACTTTGGGCATACCAATACAGAGCCACTTAATACCTAAACTACTTTCTGAATAGAGCTATTTAGTGCCTAAATCACTGCCATTGAATACAACAAACAGAGCTATTTAGTGCCTGAATCAATACCTTTTAGTACATACAAAGCCGTTGAGTACAAAGAACCAGCCATTTAGTACTTACCGAGCCACTGAGCACCTTTAGAAGCAGATCTCCAAACTACCAAAAATCATCAGAATACTACTGGATTACAAAATCAAGCCGGATTCAATAGATACAAAGCCTAGAAAGATGTGTTGACGCTGTGTAGTTAGGCCTAGCGCTGTTATTCTTCCTAAGCGATTTCTTTTCTACAGTCATGTTGATAGATTGAAGCAAGAGCCATCTAATCAAGGAATTCAACCATCTCCACCCTTCCAACATAATATTAACAATAATTTTTTAATTTTGTATTTTTCGGATAAACTATATAAAATATTTTAAAAAAATTTATAAAAAAAAATTACAGTATATATATATATAACAAAAATTTAATATTAATATATTTTATATAAATTCGGTAATAAATAAAAAATAATTATAAATTTAATAATATATAATATTTCAATTAACTATATATTGATAAAAATATATTTAATTAAATTTAATAATTATTAAATTATATTAATAAAACTATTTTTAAACAATAAAAATATTAAAATATATTTTTATTATTAAATTTTAATTTTTGAATAAAACAATTATAATTAATAATAATTTTTAAATATTATATTTTTATTTAAATCAGAATATAAATATTGTTAATATAATTAATTATTATTAAATAATATTTTAAATTAAATAATTTAAAAAAATCAATATTATAAAATAATTAAAATATTAATAATAATAATAATTTTTATATATTTTTATATTAGATATTATTTCTTTTATTATATTTTTTTATAGAACAATAACAATATATTTATTAATTAAAAATAAAATTATTTAATTAACAATTTTAATAAAAATTTAATATTTTTAAAAATTATAAAATAATTGTAAATAGTTAATATTATTATATATATTTTAAAAATAGTAATTTTATTATTTAATAAACTTAATTTAATAATTAAATTTACTGTATATTTAAATATATAAGGTATATTAATATAATTATTTTATTATATTACTATATATAATAAAATAAACTAATATTTTGAATTTATTTTTAGTAATAATTATTTTTAATATTAATATTGTCTTATTTCATAATTAAATTAATAAAAACTTTAAAAAATAATTATTATTTATAAATACATTTTTTTAGCAAATAAATATAAAAATATATTAAAAAGATAGAAACCGCGCCAGCTACACCAAACAGCACGCTGCACACCACCTTCGTTCTATGTCTCAATTTCGTAATTAAGTTACATTTAACTTTATTTCTAATCGATCTATCGCCTTTGAGCAATATTTTTCACTTTTGTAATTACATAGCAGCCCGATAGCACAAAGACCGTTGTCCGGAAGGCCAATATGGCCTCAACTTGAGGCTACTAACCGCTACAAGAATATACTTACACATACGATTATTATTATTATTATTATTTATTTATTTATTCTTGTATCTGTCAGCCAGTTGGCTGATTAGCAGCAGATCCTATCCAACTGCTAGGCTAACAGCTAAGATATCAAGCTGTATATATAAAACTAAATACAAATCTAATTTTTTATATATTTTTTTTTATATAGCTATATTTTGCCAAAATTATTTTTAAATATTTTTATTTCTATATTTATTGTAGATTTTTTTATAATTATCGGCTATTTTTACAAAATAGATTTTGTAATTTTGTATCTAAATTTTATATTTTAATTTTTTTACTAAAATTTCTAGATTTTCTAAATATCCAGATCTCGGTATAATAAATTAAAATAATATATATTCCGGAATTAATTAAATAATTAATATTAAATATTAAATATTTCGTCAAAAATATATATATTAAAATTTCAGAATTAATTCAGAAATTCTGTATATAATATATATTTAATTATTTATTTAATTAATTCTAGAAATCTATTAAAAATCTATTTAAAATTAATAAAAAAAATTTTTATTTATAGTAAATTTTAATAAAGTTTTTTATATTTTAAATATTCTATTAAAATATATTTAATCAATTAAAATTTCTATTTATAAAAATATATAGTTTTTGTTATTCTGATAATTTTTAAATAAATATTCAAAATAATTTTATCTATTTATATTTATATTAAAATTAAAAATCAGATTTTGTATAATCTGATATATAGTTATAATATTTATTTAAATAAATTAGCAATAATTTTGTAAATATAGTATTTATAAATATTATTTTATTACTGTATAGTCTATAATTTATTAATAAATATTTAAAAATATTATTTTGTTGCTGAAACAAATATCCTATTAATAAATATATTTATTATTCTGCAAATAATTTTTTTAATATATTTATTAATAAATTTATTATTTAGATTTTTTTTTCTATTTCAGTAATTATTATAAATAAATTTTTTAATTTATTTACTGTATACAGTTAATCTACTTAATAATTTATTTAATATAAATTTATTTTAACTATTTTTAGAATTCAATATAAATATAAATTATAATTTAATTATTTATTAAAATTATTAAATTTTTTAGTGTATTTATAATTAATATTAACTAAATTAAAATTTTAATTTTTACTAAATTTAGTATTAATTTAATTTTTGTAAATTTAATTAAATATATTATATAAATTATATTCTGTTTTAATAAATATATACAATTTTTTTTCCGAAATACTGTAATTATTCTGATATTTTTATTATAATTATTTTTATTTATATAAATTAAAAAAATAATATTAAATTAAAATCTACTATATTTTTTTATAGCAGTATTTTATAATTCAGTAATTACTAAATCAGATAAATATTATTATAAAGATATTATTATTAATTTAATTATTTTAATAAATAAAAAAATATTGAAATCTATATCCAGATTTTTTGTTAAATAATATTTAAAACAATATAACAATAATATTATTAAATTTGTCTTAGAATTTTATTTATATTAGCCAAAATATTAATTGTAAATTAATAATATAATATTGCAGTATAATAATAAAATTATTATTCAAAAATAAAAATTTTTTATAATCTATTTTATTAAAATTTATAATAATAATATATAAAAACAGATTTTAAAAACTGTATAGAAAATAATTTAAAATATTTTTGCTATTTAATAAAATATGTTATATTATATATATTAATAATAATTTTTTGATAATTTTATATTTCTCAGATAAATTATATAAAATATTTAAAAAAAATTATAAAAAGAAAACTGCAGTATATATACAGCAGAAATTCAATATTAATATATTTTATATAAATCTAATAATAAATAAAAAAAAAATTATAAATTTAATAATTTTGGTTTTTAATTATAATAAATAGACAAATTTAGATAAATTTAAATTAAAATATATTTTAAAATATCAAAAATATTTTATCAATTTAATTTTAATATTAATAATATATAGTATTTTGGTCAGCTGTATATTTACAAAATTATATTTAATTAAATTTAATAACTGCCGAATTATATTAATAAAACTATATTTAAACAATAAAAATACTGAAATATATTTTTATTATTAAATTTTGATTTCTAAATAAAACAGCTGCAACCGGTAATAATTTTTAAATATTATATTTTTTTAAATCAGAATACAAATATTGTTAATATAATTGATTATTATTAAATAATATTCTAGACTGAATAATTTAAAAAAATTAATATTATAGAATAAATAAAATATTAGTAATAACAATAATTCTTGTATAATCCTGTAATAGATATTGTTTTTTTTATTGTATTTTTTTGTAGAATAATAGCAGTATATCTGTTGGTCAGAAATAAAACTATCCAATCGACAATTTTAGTAGAAATTCGGTATTTCCGAAGATTGTGGAGCAATTGCGGATGGTTGATATTGTTGTATATGCCTTGGGTGTCTACAGCCAGCAAGCTGGCCACGGGGAATTGATCTGAGTATATAATTTATATGGTTTCAGAGTTTTTTGATTCTTTTTAATTTTTTGAATTAAAAAAGATCTAAAATTTATTTTGGATTAATAATATATTTTAATATATTAAATTATAATATAGCTGTTTTTTGTATTCAAATTTATATTAATATAATCTATATTTTTAGTTTCCGCAATATCTTCTGCAGCAGTATTGTATCTAAAAATTTTGTAAAATAGAAAATCTCGGTATTCTATTAAATTTTTTCGATTTAATATCAAATATTTTAAATTTCCAAAATTAAATAGTTATTGTAATATTACTAGTATAATATTATTTTAAATTGCTATTTTATTGAAAAATAATATATTTAAATTTTGATTAATATTTAAAAAATAAACAGAAATTGTATAATTTGTACCGGTTTTTTTATTTTAAATATAGATTTAGAAAACCGATATAACTATAAAATTTTGTTATATAATTTTCAATTATTTAAATATTAAAAAAAATAAAAATATTAATAATCTGTAATATTATATTTATTTAAATTTATAATAAATACAAAGATTTTTTTTAGACTTTTATTTTTATAGTTTTTTAATATTATTTTTATTAAACTATTTTGTTCTAAGCTATATTTTTTTTATTTATTCTTGTTATTTTTTTTTCTTGAACAATAATTTATTTTTAAATTTAGATTTGTTATTTAAATTGATTTTTTTATAGTGATTACTGCCGAATTATATTAAAATAGATTTTTTTATAATTAAATTATATATTTTCAAAAATTTATATTCTATAGTAAATTGAGCAGTTTTTAATCTAAATTTGTTTTCGATATAGATAGTCTAAATAGAAACTTTTGTTTTGAATTTTTACAAAAAAATAAAATTGATATAATAAAATATAATTATACAATAGAAATTATTTAAAAATTTTACTGAATTACAAAAATTATATACAAATTATAAAATAGTTGTATAAAAAATTTTTTTTATATTGAAAATTTTTATATATATTGTATATACAAAAATATATTTATAATCTAAAATAATCTTTTGTATTGTTTTATATATTTTATTAATATAGACTGTAAAATTTGTAGTAATAAATAGTTATTTTACTATATTTTTTGATATTTATAGAATTAGCTATAATTTTAATATACAAAATATTAATTTTTATTTGATATATAGTGAAAATATTGGCAAAAATTATAGAATTGTTATATCTATTAATATATTAATTTTGTATAATTACAATATATTTTTAATATAGAAATTCTATATTTTATAGTTAAATCTTTCAGTTAAATATTCTGCAATACTATTTATTTTATTTAGTAAATTTGTTAATAAAAAATAATTTTGTATTTTTATTTTTTTTTAGAATATTGAAAAAAATTTTTTAAAAATTAGAGATTTTTTTAAAATATATTTTGATTTATTTTTTGATTTATATTTTATTTTAAATTTTAATTCTCAGTTTCTTTTTCTGCAGAATCTTTTCAAAAGTTTTGGCTATTATCTACTATTTTGATACTGTTGTAGAGCTTTTTTTTAGAAACTAAATTTTTGCAAATTAGAAATTAAATATTAACAATAGAATAAATATTGAATTTTTTTAAATTTCTGATTATTGAATTAAACAATTTTTTCGGTATTTCTATAGGCTAAACCGGGTTTATAATCTGATATAATCTTATAAATCTAGAAATTGTTAATTATTCTACTATTCTGGTTCTAGTTACGCAATTACAGACAAAGATATACATAGGCACTAGGCCCAAACAGGAATCCGTAGTCAACATAATATATAGTATTTCAGTTAACTATATATTTATAAAATTATATTTAATTAAAATTAATAATTACTGAACTATATTAATAAAACTATATTTAAATAAAATAATTATAATTAATAATAATTTTTAAATATTATATTTTTTCAAATTAAAATATAGATATTATTTATTAATATAATTAATTATTATTAAATAATATTTGAGATCAGATAGTTTTAAAAAATTAATATTATAAAATAAATAAAATATTAATAATAATAATAATTTTTGTATAATTTTATATTAAATATTAATTTTTTTATTATATTTTTTTATAGAGTAATAGTAATTAATATATTTATTAATTAAAAATAAAATTATTTAATTAATAATTTTAATAAAAATTTAATATTTTTAAAAATTATAGAATAATTATTAAAATATTTTTTAATAAAAAATAGAATTTACTAAAAAATTAAATTTGATAATTTATTATATTATTTAATATATTTTTTTATATTTATTTCAAATATAGTATACAGTTTAAAATATTAATAATTATTAATATTAATTAATTTTGCAGTATTAACAACCGGAAAAAATATTTATTAAAAAAATTTAATTTTTATTTTTGAATTATTACTAAATTTGTTAACTAATATTTTAAATATTAATATATATATCAATTATAGATTGTTTTATATATATATCTATTTAATTAATTATTAAAATTTTTTAATTCAGTATTTTTTATTTTTATTTTTTTTATAGTAAAATCTTTTTTAAAATTAAGTAATTATTTAATAAAATTTATTGTATATTCAATTATATACTGAACAATTCTTTTTGTAATTTAATTTAATTTATTATTATATTTATTAAATATAATATTTTAGTTTCTTTATTATTTTAATATATTAATATTTACTAAATTTAATAATTATTTTAATTAATATAATTATATAAATAATTTCAGTAAATATTATAATTAATTCTTTTATTATTTTATTATAATTAATTTAATAAATTGATAATTAAATAATTAAAATTACTGTATTAAAATTTAGCAGTATATTTATTAATTAATATTATTGTAATTTGATTATTTAATTATAGATACAGAGACAGAATTTAGATTAAATATTATTTAAATTAAAATATAATTTTTATTTAATTATTATTAACTTTTTTTAATAAATAATAATTAAAATATTTTCTCAATTGTAATATAGTTTAGATAAAATTAATAATAATTTATATAATATATTTTTTATAAGTAATTATTTTTTGTAAAAAGATATACTGAGATTTTTATTAATAATAAAATTAAATAAATATTTTGTTTTTGTATCAATATATCTATAGTTCAATAGATTTTATAATAAATAATAAAAATTAAAATTATTTAATATTAGATATTTATTTAATTTGTGTAAAATTATTTTTAAAAAATTTAATATTGAATTTTATTATTTTTTTAAAATTTTTGTTAAAATTATTGTTTTTGTTTTTATATTTATTAATATTAATTTTTTATTAATTGTTATTTTTTTTAAATATTTTATTATAAATATTAATTTTTATAATTTTATATATATTCTGTTTATATAAATACTTTATATATTTTTTATAATTAATATTATTTTTTACTAAATTAAAATTTTAAATTAATTATATTTTAATACCGGATTTACAATAATTTTTGTTTTAGATTATTTTTAATTTTTTAATTATTAATTAATTTTGAATATATTTAAATTATATAAATTTAAAATTAAATTTAAAAATATTTTCAATAATATTATTATTAATATTTGAAATAAAACAAATTTAGTATATAATATTAAAATATTTATTTTATATTAATAAATTATTTTTAATTATTTTTATTTTTTTTATAAATACAATTAAAACCAAAATATTTTAATTTATAATTTATATATTTAATATATATTTTTTTATTTTTAATAAAATAGTTCAATAATTTGTATAATTTTGTATAATAAATATAGACTTAATTTTTTTAGTAATATTATTTAATATAATTATATTTTTAATAATTAAAATATTATAAAATTTATTGATTCCGGTTATAATATTTAATATTAAAATATTTATTATTTAATATAAATTTTCTGCAAATTAATATATTTATTATATTTAAATTATTAAATTCTATTATTAAAATTAAAAATTAAATTTTTTCTGTTATAATTTTCTATAGTTTAATTTAATTAATATATATTATTTTGGTAAATATAATAATTAAACAATTAATATTTATTGTTATAATTTATTTAATTAAAATATTTTGTTATTTTACAAAATTTTCGGTATTAATATATATAATATTTATTCTATAAATAACTATATAGAATATTTGCAATATTTAATTATAATATTTAAATTCAAAATTTTTATTTAAAATATATATAAATAAATTAAATATTTCAAAGTTTTTAAATTGTCAATAATTAATATATAATATTTTAATTAAATAATATATTATTTATAAAAATTTTTTAATAAAAAATTATTTAATTATAATTGTCTATAATATTTTTATCAATATAATTAATTAATATTCAATTATTTTATTACAAAAATTTATTATAATTAATAAAATTTTTTATATATAAATAATTAGATTTTTTATTAATATAAATTAAATTAAAAAATTATTGAAATTTACAACAAATCTATTTATTATATTAAATATATTGATTTGGATTTTGATCAGTTAATTATTAATATAAAATTCACAAATTACAATTATAATTATTTATTAAATAATATTAATATATAATTTAAATAAATTTATATTAAATATAATTATAGTTAATTTAATATTAATAATATTAATTATTTTGATAATTTATAACTGTTAATTTATTTGTTTTTGAATAAAATTTTTAATAAAAATATTTTAATAATTTATTTTGTAAAATCAATAATTTTTTTAATTAAAAACAAAAAAATAGATTTCAAAAAATTGTTTTTTGTTCTTTTTTTGTTTTTTTTTAAATTATTTAAAAATATTAATAATAGTTATTGTATATATATATATATATTTTTGTAGCAGTTAGTAGTTTTATATTAAGATTATATTGATTTTCCGGACAATAGTTTCTGTACTATTAAATTGCTATATAATTATAACAATAAAAAATAATTAAAAATAAAATTAAATATAATTTAATTATGAAATTAAGATATAGAACAATAGTAATGTGCTGTTTGGTGTAGCTGGTACGGTTTTAAAGATCTTACACACACGATAACTATCACCAACGTCCTCAAGCCTTTCAAAGAGAAGCAGAGAAAGACAGAAAATGGCCCACCGAAGTCTATCTTCTTACCTCTAGTCGAGGGAATCATTGATTTCGCGGAGCGAGTCGTTGAGGCGTCCTAGTGAGGAAATCAAAATATAGGATCTAGACACGAAACCACGAAGCCTATTCTGCAATAATAGTCGACAGTTATAAAAAGACCTACAGTAAGTATAGAGATAAAAATATCCGAAAGCAATTCCGGCAGAATATAGCTATATAGAAAAGGAATTATATAAAGAGTTAGATCTGTATTTAGCTTTATATACACAGTTTGACACCCTAGCTGTTGGCTTAGCAGCTGGATAGGATCTGCCGCCAATCGGCCAACTGGCTGACAGATGCAAAAATGAATAAATAATAATAATATTAAAAAGATTTTATTAGATATTTTTATATAAATATTTATATAAAGATTCATTGAAAAAATAGCAATATAATCATTATAATATATTATAATGATTATATTTAATTAATATATATATTTAGTGTTACTTTTATTTAAATTATAATTTAAATTAATATATATATCAAAATTCATTAAAAAATATAAAATATATTAAAAATAGTAATAAATAATTTATTATTTATAAATAAAGAATTACAAATATTAAATATAGAAGAAAAAGCTTTTTTATTATTATTTTCAATATATTTAATATTATAAATTTAATTCAATTTATAATTATTTATATAATTCTTTTTATATTTTTCTATATTTATTATTATAAATATATTTTTCAAATTTTATTTTATAAATATTTTTATTAAAATTAATGGTTAAAAAATATTTATATAGATCTATAAAATAAATTATACTAAAATTAATTTTGATATAGTTATTATTTAGAATAATTAAAATAATTTATAATTAACTAGATTAACAAAAATTTATTTTAATATTTGAATTTATTAAATCAATTTTTTATATATATAAAATTAATAAATATTATTATAGTAGAAATATATACTAAAAAAAATTATCTTCTTTTGATTATTTATTAAAATATATTATTATTATTATTATTATTATTATTATTATTATTTATTCATTCTCGCATCTGTCAGCCAGTTGGCTGATTGGCGGCAGATCCTATCCAGCTGCTAAGCCAACAGCTAGGGTGTCAAACTGTGTATATAAAGCTAAATACAGATCTAACCCTTTATATAATTCCTTTTCTATATAGCTATATTCTGCCGGAATTATTTTCGGATATTTTTATCTCTATACTTACTGTAGGTCTTTTTGTAACTGTCGGCTATTCTTGTAGAATAGATTTTGTGGTTCCGTGTCTAGATCCTATACTCTGATTTCCTCACTAGGACCCCTAGGTTCCCTAGATATCCAGATCTCGGTATGACAAATTGAAACAATACATGTTCCGGGATTGACCAGATGGTCAGCATTGGGCACCGGGTGACTTGTCAAGAATGTGTGCATTTTCTCATTCTTAACAGGGCAGTCCGGTGATTTGTGTGACCCTGCACAGTAAGCGCAGGCCCGGTTTCTTCGGCAGTACTGTTTGGTGTGGCCATATTTCTGGCAGCCAAAGTATTGCAGAATCTGTTGATTCTGGTTATAGTATCCAGTATTGAAATATTTACTGTCCAGCACAAATTCTCCGCAAATCAATATATTTGCTGTATTCAGACTGTCGAGTTCCACTATTAAAATTAAAAATCTATTTTTTTTTGTTACAGTCTTTTACAGTCTAATTTAATGAATATATATTATCTCGGTAGATATAGCAGTTAAGCAGCTGGTATTTACTGCTGTAATTTATTCAATTAAAATATTCTGATATTTTGCAGGATTTCCGGTATTAATATATATAATATTTATTCTGTAGACAGCTATAGAATATCTACAATATTTAATTGCAGTATTCAGATTCAGAATTTTGATTCAAAATATATATAAATAGATCAGATATTTTAGATTTTTTAAATTGTTAATAATCAGTATAATATTTCTGCTGAGCAGTATATTGTCTGCAAAAATCTTCCGGTAGAAAATTATCTGATTATAATTATCCGCGATACTTTTGTTAATATAGTTGATTAATATCTGATTATTTACTGTAGAAAATTTATTACAATGGATAAAGTTTTTTGTATATAAATAACTAGATTTTTTGTTAATACAGATTAAACTAAAAAACTGCTGAAATTTATAGCAAATTTATCTACTATATCAAATATATTGATCCGGATCTTGGTCAGCTAATTGCTAATATAAAATCCAAAAATTATAGTTATAATTATTTATCAGGCAGAATCGATATACAATCTGGGCGGGTTTATATTAAATATAATTAAGTGAATCTAAATTATTATTTTTATAAATATTAATTTATCTAAATATAAAAAGTATATAATAATATTATGTTATAATAAATAGGAATAGAAGTTTTTCTTTAATAATTTTAAAATATAAAAAAACTTTTTCTAAAATTATTAAATAGATTCTCCAATACTATTGCAAAATAAATACATAAATAAATAAAAATAGAAATAGAAATTTAGAATATTCTACAAAAAATTATAATTCTCCTTAAAATTATTAAATATTAATAACTTTTATAAATATTTTTATTTAATAGTAATAATAATTTCTATTAAATAATTCAATTTAGATTGATTTTTCTAAGTTTAAAAAAATATTATTGTATAGTATAAAAATAAAAAATAAAAAATATTTTTAATTAATATTAATAATTATTTTATAATATTTATTATAAAAAATATATTTAATTATTTTTAATTTTTATTTATTATTTATTTATTTGTATATCTGTCAGTCAATTGGCTGATTGACAGCAGATTCTATTCAGCTGCTAGACCAACAGCTAAAATATTGAATTGTATATATATAATTAAATATAAATCTAATCTTTTATGTAATCTTTCTTATACAATTATATTTTGTGAAAATTATTTCTGAATATTTGTATTTCTATATTTACTGCAAATTCTTTCATAATTATTAATTATTTTTGTAAAATAGATTTTATAATTTTATATTTTAATTTTTTAATTAAAATTTATAGAATTTCTAGATATCTAAATTTCAATATAATAAATTCAAATAATATTTATTTTAAAATTAATTAAGAAATTAATACTCAATACCGGTTGTTTTGCTAAAAATATATATATTAAAATTTTGAAATTCATTTAGAAATTCTGTATATAATATATATTTAATTGTTTTATTTGATTAATTTCAGAAATTTATTGAAAGTTTATTTAAAATTAATAAATCTTTTTTATTTAGAACAGATTTTAACAACCTTTTTCATATATTTTAATAGAATATTAAAATATATTTAATTAACTAAAATTTGTATTTATAAAAATATATAGTTTTTGTTATTTTGATAATTTCTAAATAAATATTTAAAATAATTTTGTTTGTTTATATTTATATTAAAATTAAAAATCAGATTTTATATAGTTCAGTTACCAGTATATAATTATATAATATTTATAGATATTATTTTATTATTATATCATCTATAGTTTATTAATAAATATTCTAAAATATTGTTTTGTTACTGAAACAAATATTATATTAATAAATTTATAATTTAAAAATCTTTATATTCCGGTAATTATTATAGACAGATTTTTTAATTTATTTATTATATACAAGTAATTTATTAAATAATTTATTTAATATAAATTTATATTAATTATTTTCGGAGTTTAATATAAATATAAATTATAATTTAAGTATTTATTAAAATTATTAGATATCTTGATTTATATATGATTAATAGAGATTAGATTAAATTTTTAGTTTTAATCAAATTTTATTAAGTATATTATATAAATTATATTCTAGTTCAGTAAATATATATAATTCTTTTATAAAATACTGCAACTATTTTAATATTTTTATTATAATTATTTCTATTTATACAAATTAGAAAAATAATATTAAATTAAAATTATTATATTTTTCAATAATAATATTGTATAATGTAGTAATTATTGAATTAAATAAATATTATTATAAAAATATTATTATTAATTTATTTATTTACTAAAAAAAATATTAAAATTTATATTTAATTTTTTTGTTAAACAATATTTAAATAATATAATAATATTATTATTGAATTTGTCTCAGAATTTTGTCTATATTAATTAAAATATTAATAAATTAATATTTTAAGAAAAATTTAATATTTTTGAAAATTATAAAATAATTATAAATAATTATTATTATTATATATATTTTAGATATTTATAATTAATAACTTGACTATAAAATATCTATTATATTATATTGTATAGATCTATTTATAGATTAAATACAACATATAATTATATAAACAATTCTTTTATTTTTTTATATAATATTTTGAAAAAAATATATTGTTTAAGAAAATAGTTAATATAAAAAATTATTATTAATTTTAAAATTTTGTCTATAATATTAAACAATACAATTAATTAATAGTTTTTCAGTATAATATAATTATTTTTATTTAATTTTTAAAAAACTATTGTACTTAAATAGCAAAAATATTAAAAATAACAATCTATATCAAAATATATATTAAATATAATATAAAAATATTTTTAATAGAAAACAAAAATTTACTTGAAAATTAAATTCAATAATTTATTAAAATTAGATATTTTTTAAATATAGTCCATTATATTATTTAATATATTTTTTTATATTTATGTAAATATAGTATACAGCTCAGAATATTAATAATTATTAATATTAATTAATTTTATAATATTAACAATTAAAAAAAATATTTATTAAACAAATTTAATTTTTATTTTCAAATTATTAATAAATATATTAATTAATATTTTCAATATTAATATATACATTAATTATAAATTATTTTATATATATATTTATTTAGTTAATTATCCGAATTTTTTAATTAATTATTTTTTATTTTTAATTTTTTATAGTAGAATTTCTTTTTGAATTTAATAATTATTTAATAAAATTTATTATATATTTAGCTATATATTTAATAGTGTTTTTTGTAATTTAATTTAGTTTATTATTTTATTTATTAAATATAGTAAATTAAATATAGTATTTTAGTTTTTTTATTCCTTTAATATATTTAAATTTACTGAATTTACTAATTATTTTAATTAATATAATTATATGAATAATTTTAATAAATATTATAATTAATTTCTCTATTATTTTGTTAATTATAATTAATTTAATAAATTAATAATTAAATAATTAAAATTACTATATTAAAATTTAGCAATATATTTATTAATTAATACTATTTTAATTTTATTGTTTAATTGCAAATATAAAAACAAAATTTAAATTAAATATTATTTAAACTAAAATATAATTTTTGTTTAATTATTAGCTTTTTTTGATAAATAATACTTAAATTAGATTTTGAATTATAATATAATTTATATAATATTTTTTTTGTAAATGATTATTTTTTAAAAAAAAAATGTACTAAAATTTCTATTAATAATAATATTAAATAAATATTCTGTTTTTATATTAATATATATATAATTCGATAAACTTTTTAAAAATAGTTTTATAAAAATTAAAATTATTTAATATTAAATATTTATTTAAATATTATAATAATTAATTTAAAATTTCTAAATATTTAAAATTTCTGAATTATGTATTTATTCTTTATTAAATAAATATATTATAATAAATATTAATTTTCAATAATTTATCTATATAATTTCTAACTATTTTTATAAATTATTTACTATTAATAATTTAAATAAATTTAATAATATTTTCAGGTATTAAAACAATATTAAATTTATTTTTATTATTATTTTTGAAATAATATATTAATTTCATTTATTTTTATATTAAATTATAATATAGATTATAATTTATATATTTCTAAAATTAATAATTAAAACAGTTTCAATACATATTTTATTATAAATATTAATTTTTATAATTTTATATATATTTTATTTATATAGATATTTTATATATTTTTTATAATTAATATTATTTTTTATTAGATTAAAATTCTAAATTAACTATATTTTAATACTGAATTTGCAGTAATTTTTATTTTAAATTATTAATTAATTCTGAATATATTTAAATTATATAAATTTAAAACTAAATTTAAAAATATTTTTAATAATATTATTATTAATATTTGAAATAAAAAAATTTAATATATAATATTGAAATATTTATTTTATATTAATAAATTATTTTTAATTATTTTTATTTTTATAAATATAATTAAAAATAAAATATTTTAATTTATAATACATATATTTAATATATATTCTTCTATTTTTAATAAAATAATCCAATAATTTATATAATTTTGTATAATAAATATAAATTTAATTTTTTTACTAATATTATTTAATATAGATATATTTTTAATAAACAAAATAGTATAAAAATTTATTAAAATTTAATTATAATATTAATATTAAAATAATTATTATTTAATATAAATTCTCTACAAATTAATATATTTATTATATTTAAACTATTGAATTTTATTATCAAAATCAAAAATATATTTTTTATATTTTAATTTAATTAATATATATTATTTCGGTAAATATAGCAACTAAATAACTAATATTTATTATTATAATTTATTTAATCAAAATATTTTAATATTTTATAGAATTTCCGATATTAATATATATAATATTTGTTTTATAAATAATTATAAAATACCTGCAATATTTAATTATAATATTTAGATTTAAAACCTTAATCTAAAATATATATAAATAAATTAGATATTTCAAATTTTCTAAAATATTAATAATTAATATAATATTTCTATTAAACAATATATTGTCTACAAAAATCTTTTAGTAAAAAATTATTTAATTATAATTATTTACAATATTTCTATTAATATAATTAATTAATATTTAATTATATTATTATAAAAAATTTATTATAACTGATAAAACTTTTTGTATATAAATAATTAAATTTTTTGTCAATATAAATTAAATTAAAAAATTACTAAAATGTACAATAAATCTGTTTACTATATTAAGTATATTAATTTATATTTTGATCAATTAATTATTGATATAAAATTCAAAAATTATAATTACAATTATTTATTAAATATAGTTGTAATCAATTTAATATTAATAATATTAATTATTTTAATAATCTATAATTATTCATTTGTTTATTTTTAAATAAAATTTTTAACTTTTTAAAAATTACTTTAGAAAATTTTCAATAAAATTATTTCTCCTTTTTTTCTACTTTTTTTTGAATCGTTTGAGAATATTGATAATAGTTATTATATATATATATATATTTGTAACAGTTAGTAATTTTAAATTAAAACTATATTGATTTTCTGAATAACAATTTTTGTATTATTAGACTATTATATAATTATAACAGCAAAAAATATTGCTCAAAAACAATAAATCAATTAAAAATAAAATTAAGATATAGAACAATAGTGGTGTACTGTTTGGTAAAGCTTGCGCGGTTTTTATATCTATATATAAATAAATAAAATTATCTCAAATTCTTATTTCAAAATTATCAAAATATGAAATACATTTTAATAAATTATTTAAAATACAAAAAATTCTATTAAAATCTGTTTTAAATAAGAAGAATTTATTCATTTTAAATAAATTTTTAATAAACATTCAAAATTAATTAAATAAATAGTTAAATACATATTATATATAAATTTCTAAAGTAATTCCAGAATTTTAATATATATATTTTTGACAAAATATTTAATACTTAACATTAATTATTTAACCAATTTCGGAATAAATATTATTTTAATTTATTATATTAAAATTAAAATATTTAAAAATTCTAAAAATTCTAACAAAAAAATTAAAATATAGAATCTAGATATAGAATTACAGAAACCATTCTATAAAAAAATTAATAATTATAACAAAAAACCTATAATAAATATAAGAAGAGAAATATTTAAAAATAACTTTAGTAGAATTTAGATATATAAAAAAAATTATATATAAAATTAGATATATATTTAATTTTATATATACAATTTAATATTTCAGCTGTTAATTTAGCAGCTGAACAGGATCTGCTGACAATCAGCCAATTGATTGACAGATATAAAAATAAATCAATAATAATAATAATAATAAAACTATATTTTCAAAAAATATTCAATAGATTGGAAAAAAATAAAAACTGTTAAAATTTTAAATAATACTTTTCTTAAATAATTGTTATATTTAATAGTATTTTGATTTTTGTATTCAGATTCTGTCTTGGTATTCTGTACCATTGGTTGTTACAGTTATCTGTAGAACAAAATATCTATCAGTATAGTTATCTTAGATAAATAGAAATAATTTTGATTTTTTATATTATTAAAAGATTTTATTATAATAATTAATAGTATATATTTGTTTTATCAAAAGAATTTCTGAAATAGGTCAGAAAAATTAAATTATTTGTTTTATTGAATTTTAAAATAATCTGAATTTATCAAAAGTTTTAAGAGCAAAATTTATTTTAATTTTTATAATAATTTTTCTATATTTATATTTAAAATAATAACTAAAAACTTTTGTATATATTTAATATTTTTAATTTTTTATTTATTGATAATTAACTGTTTATTATTATTTTTAATATATTTAATTTTCTTAATGAATCATAATATATCTAGTAATTTAATTATAATTTTAATAAAATTAAAATTAAATTTATATATTAAATAAATTTATTTATAGTATATTATAATTATTATATTATTATTTTTCAATAATTTTATATATAAATATTTATATATTAAATAATAAAAATATATAAAAATAATTATTCATATTCTAAATTAATATTATTATTTTTTTATATATACCTATATTGTAAATTACATAAAAGTATTTATTATAATTAATGAATATTAATATTTAGATATTTCTTTCAAATTTAATTTATTATAAATTTATTATATTAATATATTAAAAAATATAATATTAATAATAGTATTTAATTTAAATATTATGATTTATTAATCTTATATTTTTAATATATTAATATAATAAATTTATAATAAATTAAATTTGAAAGAAATATCTACTACTTATATATTTGCAAATTATATTAAATACTATTAAATTATATAATATAAATAATATAAAGTAATATAGAATTCAAATATATTTAGTTTTATATATTTTGATAATAATAAAAAACATAAAATATAAATAATTATAGATATTAAATCTTCAAACACTAAGATAATTAAAAATATCTATTCAATTTTGTTATAAACTAATATTATTATAGAAATAATAGAATTTCTTTTTATTTTAATAATAAATAAATCTTTTATAT
Organism: Aspergillus tamarii; assembly: GCA_030556085.1. Classification (NCBI taxonomy): domain Eukaryota; kingdom Fungi; phylum Ascomycota; class Eurotiomycetes; order Eurotiales; family Aspergillaceae; genus Aspergillus; species Aspergillus tamarii. Next base: position 2,127,799 of record JARVTJ010000005.1, on the reverse strand, counting down.
TTTATTAGTAATTTATATATTTGAGTTTTTATTTGTTTACTGTATTGATAATATATAAAAAACAAAAATTTATAAAAATACATTTAATAAATTTTATAAACAATATATTATATATACAATAGTAAATAAATAATTATTTTTAAAATATAAAAAGAATATTTTTGGAATTTATGATAATTTCTTAAATATTATAAAAAAATTAAAATTATATTTATTTTTAATAAAACTTTTCAAAATTTTTATTAATTCAATTGTTAAATCAAAAAATATTAATATTAAAAATAATATTATTAAAAATAAATTAAATGTTTTAAAATAATAAAATAATTAATTAATAAATCTACAAAAATAAAAATATATTTATTTTTATAATTATAAAAATTTAATTATTAAAAAACTTTCAATAGTTGATTAAAGATAAATATAAAATATAGTTGAATATTATTTAAATATTATGTATTTAAAAGTATTTTAATTTGTATAAAATATAAATAGATAAAAAAATTGTTTATATTTTAATATTATCTTTATTCTTAAATATAAATAATATAATAATTTTTATTTTTGTAGATTTATTAATTAATTATTAATATTTTTGTTTTAAATTTATTTTTTTTTATATTTTTTCTAATATTAATATTTTATTTATATTATTTTATTTATGTATAAACTATATATATATATATATATTATACTCTATATTGTACATTATTTATACTCAATATATTTTATATATATTTATTTTTGTAATTATATATATAATCTATTGTACATAATATTCAGATAATCTAAAATTATAAAAAAATTTGTTTTTAAATAAAATTAATATAGTAAAATAAAATACTAAAATAATACAAATAACTTTGATATTAACAGTTAATTTAATAATAATAAAATAACAATTTAAAATAACGAACATAATTTAGATACAGAAAACTGATTTAATAATAATGTAAATAATAATAATATTTTCTTGATAAATTTCAAAATATATATCTCTGACAATTTAAATCGCCCGATTTCCCTTATCCCTACGCGGCTACGCCTGTTCCTCTGCCTTATCAAATTGTTTAAATTGCCCGATTTGTTTTATTTTTATATCTGTTTTTTTGTTTTATTAAATTTTTCAAATTGTCCGATTTTCTTTATTTCTATACCTATTTTTCTGTTTTATTAAATTTTTTAAATTATCTGATTTTTTTATTTCTATATCTGTTTCTCTGGTTTATCAAATTATTTAAATTATCTAATTTTTTTTAATTCTATATCTGTTTTTCTGTTTAAAAAACTAAAATAGAATTACTTATATTATTATAGTTTTATTGTTCTAGAAAAATATATTAATATATCTATTGATTATATATTAACTGATATATTAATATCTACTAATTGATATATAGAAATCTAATTTTTTAAAATACTACTATATAATTTAATACTTTAAAATAGAATTTTTAAATTCTTTAAAATCGATTAATATAGAATGATCTATATTTTATTAAAAATAATTATTGTTATTCAAACTATTTTAAAATTTTTAGATATTGATTTTATAACATATATTTTTTGGAAAATATTATTGTAGAATATTATTTTTTCCTGATATATTTTAAAAAGTTTATTTATTACTAGTAGTAAAATATTTTTTCAAAATATATTTTTGTGATTGCAAATAGCGGTGTACTTACTATAAGAGATAGAAAACTGCCCAATCTTCTATATATTATAGGGATTGCTATATCCTTTATATATACCGGGAAACTGGATACTGTAATTTTAAATCTGTAGTATATAATATTAAATATCTCTAGTTTCTATAGAGTTACAATTATATTCTTTTTATTTAGTAATCGAATATTTCTGAATTTATCAGTCTTTGCAAAATTGTATAGCGTACAGATATAACTATATAATATTGTTTTTTATATAACAGAATAATTTTATATTTATATAATTTAATATAAAATTATAGTATCTATTTATAAATAATATTATTCTATAGACAATATTAAAATACAGAATAGATTATAAAAATACTATATTATTTCTAAATTATTATTATTAATAATAGTATTATTAGAATATCTGTTATTAAAATCTATAAATCATTTCTACAATTGTTGTTTATTTTTTTTTTATTTTTTTATTTTTTTATTTTTTATTTTTTTTTTACTATATCTCTCAATTATTTTTTTTATAATTTTTTTTATTGATTTTTTTCCCTTTTTATCTCTACAATATTATTTGTTATTCAATAGTTTTTTTTTGTTTTGTTATTATTATTATTTTTTAGTATCTGAGCTATAGCTATTATAAAAAATAGAGAAAAATAGAAATATTGATTTAATTATCAATTATTTATAATTTTGAAATTGTTATTGTATTTTTTAATATTAACTGTAAATTATTTTTAGCAGCTGCTGTCAAAAATAAATTATATATTATATATATTTTTTTATAAACAGTAACTAATTATTTTATAAAATTTTAATATTCTTTTAATATTAACAAAACTATTCTTTATTTTCTGGATATAATTTATTCAGTACAACTTACAATTATGGATATAAAAATAAAAATTAAAAATAAAAATAATATATTATTTATCTTTTTCAGTAACAGAAAATAATTGCTAAAAAAATATATATAAAATATTATTCTTTGGCAATAATTAATTTATTTACTATATAATAAATTTATTGACTAATAATTATATTTTTATTATAAAATATATATTAATTATTTTATTGATAATTATAGATACTAATATAATGTATATATAATTTTCAAAAAATTTGACAAAATAAGCTTTATTATAACAAGATATAGATATATAATAATCTACTATTCTGTATATTTTAATTAATAATAATAAAAAAACTTTTTTAAAATAGTTTATTAGTCTGTTTTTTTATTGAATATAATATATTGAAAATTAAAAATGTTGATTTAGAAATAATTAGTACTAGAATATATAATTTTTTATTAAAATGAATTTAATAAATCTTTTATATCTTTTCTGAATTTTAATATATATAGACAGAAATACAAAATTTTACTTTCTGTATTTTTTTAATTTGCTTTTATTTTCTTTTATATTTTTGTTAATTTTTTCCGATTTTTTGATAGAAAAAATTCTGTTATCTCTATATTGTTATTAAATTTGTTAATAATTATTAATAATAATAATATTCTTTTATTTATAGATATATAAAACTTTGCAAATCAAATTTCTGAACTATACAATAGTATTATTCAAATTTTTGAATCTATAAAATAATTATATAATATATGTTAACTATTGATAACTATATATTAATTTTTAAATAGTAAATAATATTGTATTTTTTTCTAAAAATTTCAGTATTGTTGTAAATATTGCAGAGATTTTTTTTAAAATTTTATATATTTATTTCTATTACTATTTTTTTTGTCAAAAATATTTTAATTACTATAAATTTATTTTTTTAAAATTATTTTTAATAAAAATATTGAACTTAGTTGCTATTATTTATTTTCATAATTTCAATATTAATTTAGTTAACAGTATCGGTACTATCTATCAATATTTGTTTTTTCTTAATATTACTTCTGTAGCTAATATTAATTTATTAATTATTTCTATTAAATTTAATAATCCGGAAAATAATAGTAATATTGCTATTAATATAATTTTTTTTAAATATAAAAAAACTCAATAGTAATAGTTAAAAATATGTTTTGATATTTTATATATTGATTTATTATTTCAATAATTTTTTTAAATTATTTTAAAATATAGATTTTTTTCATAATTAGATTGAGATAGTGATATTATATATTTGTTTTTAATATTTAATTTCTAATTTTGTAGTTTATATTTCTATATAATTATTTATTATTATGATATAATTATTATAATAAATTTTTGAAAATTTATTATTTCAGTATTTGGTAATAATAATTTGATTATTTTTACTATAATTTAATTATAAAATAGATTTCTTTTTAATTTTCCGAAACAATTTATTTCTATTAGACTTTTTATATATATATTTTATATATTATTGTACAAAATATTTTGCTATAATTTATTCTTAATTTTTATTTATATATTTTTTGTCTATATACTGAGCAATTTTCTGATTATATTAATATTTTTTATTTATTATAAATTATAGTTAAAAAATTAATATACAATAATCAAATTGATTTTTTATTATCAATCATTTAATATATTTTTATCCATTTTTTATAGCTATATTTTTTTAATACTGATTTAATAATATTAATATTTATAATTATTGTAGATTATTTATTTAAACGACTATTAATTATTGTTTATTGATAAAGGTTTGTAAAATATAATTTGTTGATTTTTTTAATATATAAATATTTAATATATATATTCTTATAATTTTATAGAGTCTGAATTATTTATTTTATAATTTCTAAAAAATTGTATTATATACTAATATTTAGTTATCTATTTTAAAATTATATAATACAATTTTTTTGTTTTATATTTTTTGCTATTTAATTATATATATTTATATATTGATATTTTAATAGAAATTATAATTTAAAACTTATTTTTTAAATTAATTTTCTTTATTTTTTGGTAGTCTGGGATAAACTCTATATAATAAATAAAACAAATTTGTTTTCGATATTATATAATATTAAATATATTTTATAAATATATTTATTAATATTTTTATAAATCTTTTATTTAATATTTTGTTTAGATTTTCTATTTTTCTATTAATATAAAAATAGTATAGTATTATTATATAGTATTTTATTTAAATCAATTCAGTATAGTAGTAGAATATTAAAAATAGTAAATTTAGTTTATTGTTTAATATTAATTTTTTTATTTTTCCATAATTAACAAAAACTTTTTTGTCAATAGTTTTGTTATTATTTTTACTATTATTTAATTTATAATATAGTTCATTGCTTTAATAATTTATTAATTACTATTAAATATTATTAATAATTAATTAATAAAATTAATTTTGTATTTTTGAAATAGTTTTGTATTTTTTTATATTCAATATTAAATTTATTTATATTTAGAATTTTTCTATGAATTCTGTAATATTTAACAATTTAAATATATATAAACTGTTTATTAAATATTTTTTATTATAAAAAATTACCATTTTCTGTATTTAATTATTTTTAATAATTTCAAATACTTTAGATATTTAAATTATTTATATAAATTTTATATGAATTGATTATATTTTATTAATTTAAAATAGAATTTTTGTTTTTTCTAAATACAAAAACAGTTTTGAATTATATATATTTCTAATATTAATTAATAAAAATCTATTACTGTATTGCTGTTTTAAGTTTACTAATTATAAATCATTTAATAAAAAACTATTTTTAAATAATAAATAATTATTTAGTATTATTGAATTTTATTTAGATTTTCTATATATGTTAGAACGTTTTTAATCAATATTCTGATCGGTATATTTAATTATAGTATAAAATATTTTGTAATATCAACAAAATTCTTTTTAATAAAATCAGATTTTCTATTTAATATATTGAATATTATTAACTTTTTTATAATATTAAATTTTTAAATTATTTCTAAAATTTTTTAATCTATTAAATACAATATTTTCAAATAAATCTTTGTAGTATTTAAATATTGTAAATTATTATAATTTATAAATATAATAATAGTAATATTGTTTTTAATGTAGTATTTTTATATTTAAATAATTTTGTTTTATTAAATTTAATTCTCAATTATTAAATACTATTAAATAAAAAATATTTATTCTTTTGTATCTAAAGAAAAATTATTTTAATACTCTATTTTAAAATATTTATTTTAATATAAACTAATTTATATATATTTACTATAATATTAATACAAAAATAAATAATTTTTTTTAATTTTTAAAAAAAAATTTATATATTATTAATTAAATAATTAAATAATATTTATTTATGTATTTTACAATACTTTTTTAAAAAATTTGTATAGTAATATTGTAATTTTTATAAATAATTATATAAATTATTAATAATATATTATAAGTTCTAGAAATTAACAAATTTTATATATATTTTTTTATTGTAATTAATTTTTAATAATATTAAATTTTGTTAATATTAATTAAATACTACTTCTATTTATTATATAGTTACAGAATTCTAGTTTTTGTTAGAAAAATAAATATTTATTTTTATATATATATAATCTTTTTTATTATAATATTTCTAAAATAATATAAAAATATTTTTTATATTTTTCTTATAATTTCAAAAAACTAAAAATATTGTCAAAATATACTATACAGAAATTTTTTATATAAAATATTAATATTTAATTTATTATTGTTTAAAAAATTATAGATATATTATAGTCTAAAAAATATAACAAATTTTACTATAAATAATATTAAATATTAGTTTCAATATTAATAATTTATTAATCTTAATCTATTAATATTTAAATAATAGATTAATTTTATTTAAATACTAAATTTAATTGTTTATATTAATAAACTTTTACATTTGCAATAAAAAATAGTTATTTTTTATGATTATTTTATTTAATATTCAATAATTAATATACATTTATTATTTTTTTTTATTTTTTTATAAAAGCTATAAAAGATTTTTATATAAAAACAGAAAATTATATTAAGTTTGTTTTGATTACAGTTTTGATTTATATTTTAAATTTTATAAATTTTTTAAGTAATAAAACATACATGTTAATATTAATTAATAATATATCATTAATATTTATTTTATATATTAATTTATATTTCGGTAATAATTTTATTAATAATATACCTCGGAAAATATTACTATATTTTATAATTATTAATTCTATAATTATTATTTTTTATTTGTTTGGGATTTTTTAAATTTATTATTTAAAAAAAATATATATAATTTTTTTTATTTTTTATTATTTTTGTAATTGTTTAGACAGAAATAAAATTTAGTAATTTAGTTTTTGTTTATATATAGTATTTTGAATTAATAAATTAAATTTAATAAAATTAAATATTAGTATTTTTTAATATTATTTTTAATATTTATTAATCAATTGTTAAATTATATTTATTTAAAATAATAATCTATATATTAATTTTTATAAAAACTGTGTCAGGTATACCAAACAGTACACCACCATTGTTCTATATCTTAATTTTATTTTTAATTAATTTATTGTTTTTGAGCAATATCTTTTATTGTTATAATTATATAGTAATTTAATAGTATAAAAACTATTGTTTGGAAAACCAATATAGTCTTAATTTAAGATTATTAATTGTTACAAAAATATATATATATATACAATAGCTATTATTAATATTTTTAAATAATTTAAAAAAATAGAAAAAAATAAAAAATAATTTTTTAAAATCTATTTTTTTGTTTCTAGTTAAAAAAAGTATTGATTTGATAGAGTAAATTATCAAAATATTTTTAATAAAAACTTTTTAAAATAATTTTTAAAAAATTAGAAATTTTATTTAAAAATAAACAAATCAGTAATTGTAAATTATTAAAACAATTAATATTATTAATATTAAATTAACTATAGTTATATTAGATATAGATTTATCTAAATTATATATTAATAATTGATTGATCAAGATTTAGATTAATATATTTAATACAATAAACAGATTTAGTATACATTTTAATAATTTATTAATTTAATTTATATTAACAAAAAGTTTAATTATTTATATACAGAAAGTTTTATTAATTATAATAAATCTTTTGTAGCAGAATAATTAAATATCAATTAATTATAATAACAAAAATATTATAAAAATTAAATCATTCTTTATTAAAAACTTTTTATAATCAATATATTGTTTAGCAAAAGTATTATATTAATTATTAATAATTTAAAAAATCTGAAATATTTAATTTATTTATATATATTTTGAATTAAAATTCTCAATTTAAATATTATAATTAAATATAATCAATATTTTATAATTATTTATAGAATAAGTATTATATATATTAATACCGGAAATTCTGTAGAATATTAAAATATTTTAATTAAATAAATTATAGTAATAAATATTAATTTTTTAATTATTATATTTATCGAAATAATATATATTAATTAAATTAAATTATAAAAAATTATAAAAAAAATAAATGGTTAATTTCAATAGTAAAATTTAATAATCTGAATACAGTAAATATATTGATTAATAAAAAATTTATATTAAATAATAAATATTTTAATACTGAATATTATCATTAAAATTAATAAATTTTGTAATATTTTAATTGCTAAAAATATAGCTATATTAAATAATATTATTAAAAAAATTAAATTTATATTTATTATATAAAATTATATAAATAATCAAATTATTTTGTTAAAAATAAAAAATACATATTAAATATATAGATTGTAAATTAAAATATTTTATTTTTAATTATATTTATAAAAAAAATAAAAATATTTAAACATAATTTATTAATATAAAATAAATATCTTAATATTATATATTAAGTTTTTTTTATTTTAAATATTAATAACAATATTACTAAAAATATTTTTGAATTCAATTTTAAATTTATATATATTTAAAATTAATTAATAACTGAAAAACTAAAAATAATTTAAACCAAAAATTATTATAAATTTAATATTAAAATATAATTAATTTAGAATTTTGATTTAATAGAAAATCATATTAATTATAGAAAATATATAAAATATTTATATAAATAAAATATATATAAAATTATAGAAATTAATATTTATAATAGAATATTTATTAAAATTATTGTAATTATTAATTTCAAAAATATATAAATTATAATCTATATTATAATATAATATAAAAATAAACAAAATTAATATATTATTTCAGAAAATAATAATAAAAATAAATTTAATATTATTTTAATAATTAAAAATATTATTAAATTTATTTAAATTGTCAATAATAAATAATTTGCAAAAATAATTAAAAATTATATAAATAAATTACTAAAAATTAGTATTTATTATAATATATCTATTTAATAAAAAATAAATATATAATTCAAAAGTTTTGATTTTTTAAAAATTTTGAATTAATTACTACAATATTTTGATAATTATATATTTTTAAATATTAAAAAAATATCAAAAATAAATTTAATTTATATATATAATATATATACATTAAAAAAAATAGTAATTAACAAAAAACTGATACTAATAAATATAAAAACAAAAACAATAATTTTAGTAAAAATTTAAAAAAAATAATAAATAGTTAATATTGAATAATTTTAATTTTTATTATCTATTATAGAATTTATTAGACTATAAATACATTAATACAAAAACAGAATATTTATTTAATATTATTATTAGCAAAAATTTTAATATATTCTTTTCAAAAAAAATAATTATTTATAAAAAAAATATTATATAAATTACTATTAATTTTATCTTAGCTATACTACAATTGAAAAAATATTTTAATTATTATTTATTAGAAAAAATTAATAATTAAATAAAAATTATATTTTAATTTAAATAATATTTAATTTAATTCTGTTTCTATATTTGCAGTTAAACAATAAAATTAAAATAATATTAATTAATAAATATATTACTAAATTTTAATGCAGGAATTTTGATTATTTAATTATTAATTTATTAAATTAATTATAATTAATAAAATAATAGAAAAATTAATTATAATATTTATTAAAATTATTTATATAATTATATTAATTAGAATAATTATTAAATTTAGTAAATCTGAATATATTAAAATAATACAAGAAACTAAAATACTATATTTAATAAATATAATAATAAATTAAATTAAATAATTATTAAATTTAAAACAAAATTTTACTATAAAAAATTATAAATAAAAAATAATTAATTAACAAATTTTAGTAATTGGCTAAATAAATATATATATAAAATAATCTATAATTAATATATATATTAATATTTAAAATATTAATTAATAAATTTATTAATAATTTAGAAATAAAAATTACATTTTTTTAATAAATATTTTTTTCAATTATCAATATTACAGAATTAATTAATATTAATAATTATTAATATTCTAAACTGTATACTATATTTAGAATAAATATAGAAAAAATATTTTTATATTATATTTAATATATATTTTAATATAAATTATCATTTTTAATATTTCTGTTAATTAATTACAATAACTTTTTAGAAATTAAATAAAAATAATTATAATAAAAATATTAAAATAATTACAGTATTCCGCAAAAAAATTATATATATTTATTAAAATAAAATATAATCTATATAATATATTTAACTAAATTTATAGAAATTAAGTTAATATTAAATCTAATAAATAATTAAATTCTAATTTATATTTATATTAAATTTTAAAAATAATTAAAATAAATTTATATTAAATGAATTTATATCAAATAAATTATTTAATAAATTAGTTATATATAATAAATAGATTGAAAAATCTATCTACAATAATTACCGAAGTATAAAAAAATTTCAAATAATAAATTTATTAATAAAATATTTCAGTCATAAAATAATATTTTTAAATATTTATTAATAGATTATAAATTATACCGTAACAGAATAATATCTATAAATATTATATTTATAAAATTATTGTTAATTTATTTAAATAAATATTATAATTATATATTAAATTATACAAAATCTGATTTTTAATTTTAATATAAATATAAATAAATAAAATTATTTTAAATATTTATTTAAAAATTATTAAAATAACAAAAATTATATATTTCTACAAATAGAGATTTTAATCAATTAAATATATTTTAATAAAATATTTAAAATATAAAAATTTCCGTATTTTTCTAAATTTATTGTTACAAAAATTCTGTTTGTTTATTTTTTTATAAAATATTGAAATAAATTAATATATGTATTAAATATTAATTTTTATTATTTTAATATTATTTTAATTTGAATAAAAAATATAACTGAAAATAAGTTTATTCTATTTATATTGAATAAACTTTTTAATTATAATATTAAATATTATTAGAAAAAAAATTTTTAATTTATTTAGTCTGCAGAAATTTATTTGTATATATAATAAAATAATAAATATAGATATATTCCGGAATTAATAATAAAATACAGATTACTGTATTAATATAGATATTAATATATATTTATATTAATTAATTTTTTTTAAAAATAGTTATTATATATTTTTTATTATTTATTAAAATTATAATATTTGTTAAAATTAATGCAAATCTATTTTTCTTATTATTTTATTGTTTTAATAGAATTTTTTATTTTTCAGTATTTTTAAATAGACTCTATAAATTCTTGTTTAATAATAGTAATTCTTTTTATTTAAATAGTATTTTTTTGTACAAAAATTTATTTATTTTTAAAATATTAATTTATTCAATATAATTATTTTTGTATTGTTTTTTGTTTACAATAGTTATTATATTTCAGAATTATATCAAAATTAAAAATCTTTCGGTAAAAATAATAATTTTATTATTAGTATTATTTTTAATATTATTATATTTTTTTATTATAATCGGAATTGTATTTTTGAAATCAATTATTAATAATAAAATCTAAATAATAGTAATAAATATTCTTGTCTATTAAATAACTGTTTTAGCTGCAATAATTTAGTATTTTGTTAATTATATTTAATTTTCTATTACTCTTTATAGAATCTCGAAAATTTGTTATATTTTATTATTTAGTATTTTCTTTTATCTATCTAAATAGCTGTAAAAAATTAAATTATTTTTATTATTGCTGAGCTATAGTATTATTATTTTAGAACTAGTAATAATTTATATAGATTTTATATTAGATTATTCAATTAATAAAAAAATTTCTTTTAATTATATATCACTTTTTATAGATAATTTAATTAGGAAAACTATTTAATTTTTTAAAATTTATTATATTTTATTATAATTTGCAAAGTTTAACTGAATATTGTAAAACTATATAAAACAGAGAAAATTCTCTTTCTGAGTTTATATATACTACTAGATATAATTATAAATAGCAGTATATTATAAGAGATAGAGAATTATCTGATTTTCTATATATTGTAGAATTTGCTATATTCTTTATATATACCGGGAAGCTGGGTACTGTAGAGTTAAATCTGTAGTGCGTGATATCGAGTATCTCTAGTATCTGTAGAGTCAGAATTATATTTTTGTTACTGAATTCTATATTTATATATAATATTTATTAATATATTTTATATAATTGTATTTTTTTATCTATTGATCTGAGCTAATAGATCAATTTTATAATTAATAGTATAGGATTACAAAAAACAAACTGCTAAATTACTGCTATTTCTAGATTTTTTAGATTTTTAATATATATATATCTATATATCTCTGACAAATCTAACTATAGCTGTTCTAATTAGACTGCAGTATATTCTCTCTATTAGAATGCTGAAAAACTGCGCCAGCTACACCAAACAGCACGCCACCATTGTTCTATATCTTAATCTTGTAATTAAGTTATATTTAACTTCCTTTCCAATCGATCTATTGTTTTTAAAAATATCTTTTACTGTTGTAATTGCGTGGCAATCCGATAATACAAAAACTGTTGTCCGGAAAACCAATATAATCTTAAATTAAGACTACTAACTGCTACAAAAATATATATATATATACAATAGCTATTACCAATATTCTCAAGCAATTCAAGAAAAAACAAAAAAAAAAAAGAAAATAGTTTTCCGAAATCTATTTTTAATTAAAAAAATTATTGATTTTACAGAGTAAATTATTAAAATAGTTTTACTGAAAACTTTTTAAAATAATTTCTGAAAAATCAAAAATTTTATTTAAAAATAAATAAATCAATAGTTATAAATTATCAAGATAATTAATATTATCAATATTAAATTAATTATAACTATATTTAATACAAATTTTTCCAAATTATATATTAATACTGTTCAATAAATAATTATAACTGTAATTTCTGAATTTTATATTAATAATTAACTAGTCAAAATTCAGATTAATATATTTAATACAGTAAATAAATTTATTATAAATTTCAGCAATTTTTCAATTTAATTTATATTAATAAAAAATCTAATTATTTATATACAGAAAATTTTATTAAATATAATAAATTTTCTGCAGCGAAATAACCGAATATTAATTAATTATATTAACAAAAATATTGTAGACAATTATAATCAAATAATTTTTATTAAAAAACTTTTATAGACAATATATTGTTCAGCAAAAATATTATATTAATTATTAATAATTTAAAAAATCTGAAATATTTAATGTATTTATATATATTTTGAATTAAAATTTGAAATTTAAATATTATAATTAATACTACAGATATTTTATAACTATTTATAAAATAGATATTATATATATTAATATCAGAAATTCTATAAAATATCAAAATATTTTAATTAAATAAATTATAACAGTAAATATTAGTTGTTTAGTTGCTATATTTATTGAAATAATATATATTAATTAAATTAGACTATAAAAAACTGTAACAAAAAAAATATTTTTTTAATTTTAATAATAAAATTTAATAATCTGAATATAGTAAATATACTGATCTGCAGAAAATTTATACTGAATAACAAATATTTTGATATTAAATATTATAATCAAAATTAATAGATTTTACAATATTTTAATTGTTAAAAATATAATTATATTAAATAATATTGTTAAAAAAACTAAATTTATATTTACTATACAAAATTATACAAATTACTAAATTATTTTATTAAAAATAAAAAAATATATACTAAATATACAAATTGCAGATTAAAATATTTTGTTTTTAATTATATCTATAAAAAAACAAAAATAATTAAAAACAATTTGTCAATACAAAATAAGTATTTTAGTATTATATACTAAATTCTTTTTTATTCCAAATATCAATAACAATATTATTGAATTTAGCTCTGAATTTATACAATTTAAATATATTTAAAATTAATTAATAATTAAAAAATTAAAAATAATCTGAAACAAAAATTGCTGCAAATTCAATATTAAAATATAGTTAATTCAGAATTTTAATTTAATAAAAAATAATATCAACTGTAAAAAATAAATAAAATATTTATATAAATAAAATATATATAAAATTATAGAAATTAATATTTGCAGTAAAATATCTATTAAAATTATTTTGATTATTAATTTTGAAAATATACAAATTATAATCTATATTGTAACTCAATATAAGAATAAATAAAATTAATATATTATTTTGAAAAATAGTAATAAAAATAAATTCAATATTATTTTAATAATTAAAAATACTATTGAATTTATTCAAATAATTAATAATAAATAATTTATATAGACAATTAAAAATTGTATAAACAAATTGCTAAAAATCAGTATTTATTATAATATATTTATTTAACAAAAATAGATATATAATTCAAAAATTCTGATTATTTAAAAATTTTAAATTAACTGCTACAATACTCAGATAATTATATATTTTTAAATATTAAAAAAATATTTTTATTAGATAATTAAATCGATATTTAGTTTTGAATTAATTCTAAAAATTTATTTTTTTGTTAACAAATAAATTAATTTAAAAATATAGATAATTCAGTATTATAACTGATTTCTAAATATATTAATTTTTAAAAAAAAATATCAAAAATTAGTCTAGTCTATATATACAATATATATATATTTAAAAAAAACCGCGCCAGCTACACCAAACAGCACGCTACCATTGTTCTATGTCTTAATTTCGTAATTAAGTTATATTTAACTTCATTTCTAATCGATCTATCGCCTTTGAGCGATATCTTTTGTTATTGTAATTGCGTGGCAGTCCGATAGCGCAAAAACTGTTGTCCGGAAAACCAATATAGCCTCAATTTAAGGCTATTAACCGCCACAAAAATATATATATATAAGCGATAATTATTATCAATATTTTCAAGCAGTTCAAAAAAAAGCAGAAAAAAACAGAAAACAATTTTCTGAAATTTGTTTTTCTGTTTCTGGTCGAGAAAATTATTGATTTCGCGGAGCAAATTGTCAAGATATCTTTGCTGAAAATCTTCCAGAATAATTTCCGAAAAATCAAAAACTCTATTCAAAAATAAATAAATCAGCAATTACAGATTGTCCAAATAATCAATACTATCAATACCAGATCAATTATAGTTATATTTAATACAAGTCTATCTAAATTATATATTAATATTGTTTAACAAACAATTGTAATTACAATTTCTGAATTTTATATTAGCAATTAATTGGCCAAAATCCAGATCAATATATCTAATACAACAAACAAATCTGTTATAGATTTCAGTAGCTTTTCAGTTTAATCTGTATTAATAAAAAATCTAATTATTTATATACAGAAAATTTTATTAATTGTAATAAACTTTTTACAGCAGAATAACTGAATATTAATTAATTATATTAACAAAAATATTGCAGACAGTTATAATCAGATAATTTTTTACCGGAAGATTCTTGCGGACAATATACTGTTTAGTAAAAATATTATATTGACTACTAATAATTTAAAAAATCTGAAATATTTGATCTGTTTATATATATTTTAAATTAAAATTTTGGATCTGAATACTGTAATCAAATACTACAAATATTCTATAGCTGTTTACAGAATAGATATTATATATATTAATATTGGAGATTCTGCAAAATATTAAAATATTTTAACTAAATAAATTGTAATAATAAATACTAGCCGCTTAACTACTATATTTACCGAAAAAATATATATCAATTGAATCAGACTGTAAAAAACTGTAACAAAAAAAAATAGATTTTTAATTTTAATAATAGAATTTAATAATTTAAATACAGTAAATATATTGATCTGCAGAGAATTTATACTGAAGAATAAATATTTTAATACTAAATACTACAACTGCAATTAACAGATTTTGTAATATTTTAACTGTCAAAAATACAGTTATATTAAACAGTATTACCGAAAAAACCGAATTTATATTTATTGTACAAAATTATATAAATTACTGAACTGTTTTATTAAAAATAAAAAAATATATACTAAATATATAAACTGTAGATTAAAATATTTTGTTTTTGATTATATCTACAAAAAAAAATAGTTAAAAACAATTTACTAGTACAAAATAAATATTTCAGTACTGTATACTGAATTTTTTTTATTCTAAATATCAGTAACAATATTACCGAGAATATCTATAAATTTAGTTCTGAATTTATACAATTTAAATATATCCGAAATTAATTAATAATCAAAAAATTAAAAATAATCCAAAATAGAAATTGCTGCAAGTCCGGTATTAAAATATAATTAATTTAGAATTTTAATTTAGTAAAAAATAATATCAGTAAAATATTTATATAAACAAAATATATATAAAATTATAGAAATTGATATTTGCAGCAAAATATTTACCGAAACTATTTTAATTATTAATTTTAAAAATATATAAACTGTAATTTGTACTGTAACTCAGTATAAAAATAAATAAAATTAATATATTATTCCGGAAAATAGCAATAAAAATAGATTCAATATTGTTTCAGCAGCCGAAAATATTACCAGATTTATTTAAATTATTAGTAATAAAAAATTTACAAAAACAGTTAAAAATTATACAGATAAACTGTTGGAAATTAGTATTTATTATAATATATTTATTCAACAAAAAATAGATATACAATTCAGAAATTTTGACTATTCAAAAATTCTGGATTAATTGTTACAGTATCCAGATAATTATATATTTACAAATATTAAAAAAATATTTTTATTAAATAATTAAATTGATATTTAATTCTGAATTAATTCCGAGAATTTATTTTTTTATCAGCAAATAAATTAATTTAAAAATATAAATAATTTAGTACTGTAACCGGTTTTTGAGTATATTAATTTTTAAAAAAATATCAGAAATCGGCCCAGTCTATATATATAATATATATATATCCGGAGGCCTCATCAAATCGTTTAAATCGCCCGATTTCCCTCATCCCTACGCCTGTTCCTCCGCTCGAAGAGATGAGGTGAAATCGCCTATACTGCTGTGTTTTTATTATTCTAGGGAAACGCGTCAACGCGTCAATATATCTACTAGCCAGTATACTAGCATATCTACTAGCTGGTATGTCAGCTGGTATGTCAATATATCTACTAGTTGGTATGTAGGGGCCTGACCCCCTAGAATACTATCACATGATCCAACACCGCGGGATAGGGCCCCTGAATCCTTCGGTTAAGGCCTACTAGTATAGAACAGTCTATATTTTATAGGGGATAACTGCTGCTATTCAACCCATTTCCAGAGTCTTTGGATATCAACCTTATGACGCACATCTTCTGGAAAGCACTATTTTAGGATATTACCTCTTGCCGACGCACCTCTGAAAGCCTATCTACTATTAGTAGTAGAATGCCTTTCCAACATACATTTCCGCTGCTGAATTCCACGTTCGTATGCAATGCTTATTGACACGTCCAGTATACTGCATCTTTCTACCTACTAGCCTAGGCTACTAAGTCAACCTTATAATTAGTAGTATAAGGCCACAGAAAGGGGGAGCAGTCTACTAAATCGCCGTTATTTTCAGACCCCTTTTGAGTTCCAATGTACATACACATATGCATATTTATGACACAATTGTCAATGAGAGCTGCTTAGTATATATACTGAACGGCCGTTGGCGACCCGAGAAGAGCCCCAAAGCTGGGAGCTGTATTCGGGTATAATGCACATCTCTCTCTCTCTCTCTATATATATATCCGGAAAAAATAGCAATCAACAAAAAACTGATACTGATAAATATAAAAACAAAAACAATAATTTTAGCAAAGATTTTGAGAAAAAATAACAGAATTTAATACTGAATTTTCTAGAAATAATTTTATAAAAATCGGATAAATATTTGATATTGAATAATTTTAATTTTTATTATCTATTATAAAATTTACTGAACTACAGATATATTAATACAAAAATAAAATATTTATTCAATATTATTATCGGTAAAAATCTCAGTATATTTTTTTTAGAAAAAATAATTATTTACAAAAAAAAATATTGTATAAATTATTATCAATTTTATCTGAACTATACTATAGCTCAGAAAATATTTTAATTATTATTTATTAAAAAAAATTAGTAATTAGACAAAAACTATATTTTAATTTAAATAATACTTGATTTAAATTCTATTTCTATATCTGCGGTTAAACAGTAGAACTGAAATAGTATTAATTAATAAATATACTGCCAGATCTTAATATAATAATTTTAACTGTTTAATTGCCAATTTGTCAGATTAATTATAATTAACAAAATAATAAAAAAATTAATTATAATATTTACCGAAACTGTTTATATAATTATATTAATCAAAATAATTACTGAATTTAGCAAACCGGAATATATCAAAATAATAAAAAAATTAAAATACTATATTTAGCAAATATAGTAATAGACCAAATTAGACTACAAAAAAGATTACTAAATATATAACTAAATATACAATAAACTTTATCAGATAATTACTAAATTAAAAAAAAAATTTTATTATAAAAAAATCGAAAATAAAAAATAATTAATCAAAAAATTTTAGTAATTAATTAAATAGATATATATATAAAATAATCTATAATTAATATATATATTAGTACTCAAAGCGCCAATCAGCAAATTTATTAATAATTCGAAAATAAAAATTAAATTTTTTTAATAAATATTTTTTCCGGCTGTTAATATTGCAGAATTAATTAATATTAATAATTATTAATATTCTGAGCTGTATACTATATTTAAAATAAATATAAAAAAAATATACCGAGCAATATAACAAATTATATTTAAAAAAATATTCAATTTTAATAAATTACTGAATTTAGTTTTTCAGCAAATTCTATTTTTTATTAAAAAATATTTTTATATTATATTCAATATATATTTTAATATAGACTATTATTTCCAATATTTCTGCCGGTTAATTACAGTAATTCTCAAAAAATTAAACAAAAATAACTATATTATATCAAAAAACTATTAATTAATTGTATTGTTTAATATTATAGACAAAATTCTGAAATTGATAATTATTTTTTATATTAATTATTTTATTAAAAAATATTTTTTTTTAAAAAATATTATATAGAAAAAGAGAAAAACTGTTTATATAATTATATATTGTATTTGATTTATAAATAGATCTATACAATATAATATAATAAATATTCTGTAGTCAATTTATTAATTATAAATATTTAAAATATATATAATAATATTAACTATTTGCAATTGTTCTATAATTTTTATAAATATTAAATTTTTACTAAAATTATTAATTGAATAATTTTATTTTTAATTAATAAATATACTGCTATTGCTCTACAAAAAAATATAATAAAAAAAATAATATTTAATACAGAATTATACAAAAATTACTGTTATTACTGATATTTTATCTATTTTATAATATTAATTTTTTTAAATTATCCGATCTAAAATATTATTTAATAATAATTAATTATATTGACAATATCTATTTTTTAATTTAGAAAAATATAATATCCGAAAATTATTACCGGCTGCAATTGTTTTATTTAAAAATCAAAATCTGATAACAGAAATATATTTTAGTATTTTTATTGTTTAAATATAATTTTATTAATATAAATCGGCAATTATTAAATTTAATTAAATATAATTCTATAAATATACAGTTAACTGAAATATTGTATATTATTAATATCAAGATTAAATTAACAAAAGATTTTCGATATTTCGGAATATGTTTTAATTTAGATTTGTTCGGATCTATCTATTTATTACAGCTGAAAATCAAAACTACTAGATTTATAATTATTTTTTTGTTTATTATCGAATTTATATAAAATATATTAATATTGAATCTCTGTTATATATATACCGTAATCTTTTTTTTACAATTTTTTTTAAATATTTTATATATTATTACTACAAATTTCAATAAAATAAACTATAGAAAATTTCTGTTTTTAAATAATAGTTTTATTATTATATTGTAATACTATACTATTAATCTATAATTAATATTTTGACCGATATAAACAAAATTCCAAAATAAATCTAATAATATTATTGTTATATTATTTTGAATACTATTTAACAAAAAATCTAAATATAGATTTTGATATTTTTCTATTTATCAAAATAATTAAATCAACAATAATATTTCTGTAATAATATTTATTTAAATTAATAATTATTGAATTACAAAATATTGCTATAAAAAATATAGTAGATTTTAATTTAATATTATTTTTTTGATTTATATAAATAAAAATAATTATAATAAAAATATCAAAACAATTGCAGTATTCCGGAAAAAAAATTATATATATTTATTAAAACATAATCTATACAATATATTTAATTGAATTTACAAAAATTAAATTAATATTAAATTTAGCAAAAATCGAAAATTTGATTCAATTAATATTAATTATAAATAAATCAAAAAATCTAATAATTTTGACAAATAATTAAATTATAATTTATATTTATATTAAATTCCGAAAATAATTAAAATAAATTTATATTAAACAAATTGTTCAACAAATCAATTATATACAATAAATAAATTAAAAAATCTGTTTATATTAGCTGCCGAAATACAAAAAAATTTCAAATAATAAATTTATTAATAATTATATTTGTTTTAGCAACAAAACAATATTTTTTAATATTTATTAATAAATTATAAACTATACAATAACAAAATAATATTTAT
Source organism: Aspergillus tamarii (assembly GCA_030556085.1). Classification (NCBI taxonomy): domain Eukaryota; kingdom Fungi; phylum Ascomycota; class Eurotiomycetes; order Eurotiales; family Aspergillaceae; genus Aspergillus; species Aspergillus tamarii. Next base: position 2,106,991 of record JARVTJ010000005.1, on the reverse strand, counting down.
AAATACTATATTTACAGAATTATTGCTAATCTATTTAAACAAATATTATAATTATATACTGAACTATATAAAGTCTAATTCTCAGTTCTAATATAAATATAAATAAATAAAATTATTTTGAATATTTATTTAAAAATTATCAAAATAACAGAAATTATATATTTCTGCAAATAAAAATTTTAATTGATTAAATATATTTTAATAAAATATCCGAAATATAAAAAGCTCTGTTAAAATCTATTATAAATAAAAAAAATTTATTGATTTTAGATAAATTTCTAATAAATTTCCGGAATTAATTAAATAAACAATTAAATATATACTGTATATAAAGTTTCTGAATTAATTTCAAAATTTCAATATATATATTTTTGACAAGATATCCGGTATCCAATACTAACTATTTAGTTAATTTCGGAATATATATTATTTCAATTTGTTATACCGAGATCCGGATATCTAGAAAATCTAGAAATTTTAATAAAAAAATCAAAATATAGAATCTAGATACAGAATCACAAAACCTATTCTGCAAAAATAGCTGACAGTTATAGATCTACAGTAAGTATAGAAATAAAAATATTTAAAAATAATTTCTGCAGAATATAGCTATATAGAAAAAGAATTATATAGAAAGTTAAATCTGTATTTAGCTTTATATACACAGCTTAACACCCTAGCTGTTAGCCTAGCAGCTGGATAGGACCTGCCGCCAATCAGCCAACTGGCTGACAGATGCGAGAATGAATAAATAAATAAATAAATAAATAAATAAATAAATTCTCTCTATTAGATATTGGATTGCATACTATATCTGCAGATTACAGATAATAGATATTATTTCAATCCTATATTTTTAATAAGAATATCTATATATAAATAGTTATATATTTTTTATATAATTTACTATTATATATATTATATAAATTATAAAAATTTAATATATTTAGTAGTAAATTATATAAAAAATATATAACTATTTATATATAGGTAATTAAACAAAAATTATATTAATATAGATATCTGCAAAGTATTTTTATATTTTTGCAGCTATCTATAGATTTTTTATTAAAAACATAGTATTGAAATAATATCTATTATCTACAATCTGTGGATATGGTATACAACCTAAGATCTAATAGAAAAGATATGTCGTAGTCTAATTTTTATATATTATATATTTATATCTATTTATCATGTTTATAAAACTACAGAACCAAATTAAATTGCAGTAATATAATTTTAGATAATCTAGAACTATTGACAGTTTTTAGAATCAGGATCAAAGACCGGCATGGACCGGTTTGGTGCGGTCCGGTTCTTGGTGTTTGACTCTTTGTGGTCATTTCCGAGGCCTATTGTACAGCTCCCAGACAGATACCCGGGTGTAACAGTTATATCTAACTGAAGTAGTTAATTGATTACAGAGTCCTTGGATAAATACCTGAATATAATAATTTATACTATCTCATTATTAAATATATATTTAATTAGTATAGTTTTTTTAATTTTGTACTATTATTATATTATATTATTTATTACTCAGATTTATTATAATTTTAGCTCTCCCGGTCATCTGTTTATTGCTGTCCATTACTAGCGGATTCTAGTTATCGAGATAAGTTATAAGATAGCCACCTGGTTGTAGAGTTCTTGGACAGATCCCCGGGCGTAGCATTTATCACATATATCGGAAGGGAGCTTACATTAAAATTTAACTTATCTATTCCAGTTCGACTACAACAGCCATGACTGATTCCATATACCAATGAAAATGTAGTTACAGATGGGTCCATGGATTAAGATATATAATGGAATCAGAGGCCTTCTTTTATTTTGCATTTTAGCGGTTCACCTACCCAGAAGACGAAGCAAATGAGAGGAGAGGAAGAAAAGAGGGGAACGAACACACGAGACATGCCAAGACTCGCAGGAAAGAGGCAGACTTCCTCTTCCATGTGCCTAAAAAGGTAACAAAGTGATTCTGCCTGCAAAACAACATGGCACTGCAAAGAACGGGTTTGTTCAATAGCCCCAAAATTGTCGATATTGAAAATGGATGGTCACTTTCCAGAAATGACAATAGCACACACAAGCTTGATATAAACAAGCATGGCTGCAGCAGTTATTGTGCCTAATTACCCCATAAAGCCCGAGATGATGGATATTCGGTATCTGGCCTATTTCTCACACAAGCCAATAAATTGAGAAGTTGAGCATCTGTTATCACCATCTCGGAAAGTGATTTGCTGTGAAAAATCAGGTCCAATTGAGATTTAATCCAGTTATATTTGAGATTTTGCACGATCTCTTTCTGTTGGGTTATACCTACAAGGAAACATAATTCAGTGGACAGTCACACTCAAGTTTAAAACAGCACTTACCGAAGAAGTTTCTCAATCAAATCAACATGCGTCATGATCATTCTACGGCAGCAATATCGCTTGCAACCGAGTTGATCCATAGCATCACTTGAAACAACTGATTAGAAGCCGCGCAAATACCACAAAAAACGAGGGAAAGTGTATCGCATACCCATCCGCAACACCCTCATCGAGTAATTGTAGATAGCGTTCCCAAAGATCCCCAACGACCTAATCGATCCTTATATGAGCCGCAGCAAGGACGTGAACAAAGGTTATGTTGCTTACCTTGCCACATGAAAAACACCGGACAGGAATAATCATCTCTGGTTATGTTTCGCGTTATAAGGAGCGACTAGACTGACTGCTGGGGAAGCAGAATACGTTGAGAGAACGGTTGCCGTACGCTATGGCTGAGTATGAAGATGGCGCACAATCCCTGTTGTACCCTATTATTACGAAATAATTGAACTTGGAAGGACGGATGGAAGTATTCAAATTAATCATCCAACCAGTGCTGAGACTTCCTTCAATGGATGAAAAGATTCCAGTATGGACGTACCCACTTATTACTACTCAGGGAATCCAAGCTAACCTAAAGGAGGCTAGCCCACTTGCAGCCGCTCCATCATGAGGGATACTAAAAAAAAAAAAAGTCTCGCGTTTTCTAGATGCACTTTCAGCACTACAGTATTATTGAATAATCATACGAGATCATGATCCACTTTCCCTAGGCTTGCTGTCACTGGACTATTCAACATCTCAGGCTTTTTTGTTCATAAACGATGTCAGGTTCTAACCCTTCAATGCGTCTCTCCAAAAGATCCCGAGCCAGCGATGCAGCGCAAGATAGATTGATTCGCACCGAGGGAGAGCGTGTCAAGCGACGTCGCACTTCCCGTAATAAGGATGAGGTCAAGCAAAGCTTGGGGCCAGCAATGTCCCATGTTCCAAAAGAAAAGAATGACCACAGCCAGACAGTACATGCTGCAAATAGATCATTGCATAGCATCGACCAAGACAAGATTGCAGTCCCTGAACCTTGGTCCTTATCTACACCAGTCGCGGGCCAGTATACCAACATAGAACCAATCCTTACCCGCGATGAGAGGTATGTTCTCTCCTTCAAGTGTCTATCATAGCTTCCTAACCCAACCTGTAGGTATCTTTTTGTCGGGCTTGAGGCAGCCGTTCATGTTTATTCTGTCGCAACCTCTCGGCTCTTTCGAACACTGCAGTTGAGGCCAAATGAAAGCATCATCGGATACAACCTTTCGTCGGCGAATCAGGAGTATCTTTACATAGTTACCTCGGCTGGTTCTGTTAGCAAGTGGGATTGGCTATCTGGCAAACAAGTCTCACATTGGACTATGGGTCGCAAAATAATCTCCGTTAGCCCGTCCTTTTATGCTAATGAAGGCGAGGAAAATTTTGCATTACTGATTCTGCGAGATCACAAAGTTGGGAAAAGGGAGATCGTTGTCGCTCACCTAAGTGAGAAGAACATCCACGAAACTGTCATCCTCGAAACAAGCGCTCGGCTTGACCATATAAAGTGCATTTCTGATGGTCAAGCTGTCATTGCATATAGCGGTCAGCGTGTACTCATTGGAACCCAAGGTTTCGGCCAAAATGATGCGGAACTCATGCAATTTACTTGGAAAGAGGTGGCTTTGCCTGTCAACATTAGTTGTGTTGACATTCGGCATTCTCCGGCATCGTCTCGGGTTGAAGGACAAAGTTGGAATAACAAGAAGGGTTCGATTGGCATTGACTTGGCCGTAGGCAGCTCAGATGGGTCTATTTTAATATACCACGACATTCTAAACTTTGTTGGTAAAGAAGAGCACCACAAAGGCGAGAAGACCATGACTCCTAGACGGCTGCATTGGCATAGGGACCTTGTTAATGTAGTTCGATGGTCAATTGATGGTACGTTCATTGCAACATAATTGTGGGAAGTGGCTAAATATCATGCAGGTAATTATGTTATATCTGGAGGTCTTGAATCTGTTATGGTGTTATGGCAACTGGATACAGGCCGGAAGCAGTTTCTTCCACACCTTTCTTCTCCAATCTGCAACATTGTGGTCTCCTCAACTGGCAACTCGTATGCCATCAAGCTGGCCGATAATTCTATCATAGTTTTATCGGCGAGAGAGTTACGACCATTCGCTACTATAATCGGTCTGCAGTCGTACTCACAGACAAACAAACCTAGGGCAGGGGTATATCCACCACCCACACCAGCTGCAGCAATACTACACCCACAATATTGTGAAAGGCTCTTGATAACCGTGCCAGCCTCACGTCAAGTCACCCATGAAGGTTACCACCCCGCAAATTCCTGTGTCCTCCAGACCTACGATATCCATTCCAATAGTCATATATCTCGCCAGGCGCTCGCGCGCACTAATGCGACAACTTTGAAAATCAGCCCGGAAGGTTTACCGATTGCAGCACCGAATGTCACTCACCTGGATGTTTCTCATGATGGGAAGTGGATGTCTACAGTTGATACATGGAGCCCCAACCCCCATGATATTGAGGCTCTTGATTGCAGTAGGACTGGTATGCGCAGCATTGCCGCAGACTATCAAGAGGTATTTTTGAAATTCTGGAGATGGAGCAAGTCTGGCTTGTGGGAACTTGTCACACGTGTTGATGGGCCCCATTTTTCAGGGAAGGGCCCGGTTCCGGTTTTGGATCTTGCATCTCGACCAGTTAGCAATGAATTTGCAACAATAGGAAGCAACGCGGTTTTACGTTTGTGGTGCCCAAGCAGTAGACAGCGCAGTGGACTCAAGACGGGGCATGGTGAAGAGCAGCTCGAGACTTGGAAATGTCGGAATACCGTCGACTTGAAGGGATACATCAACGGCGAAAATCTTGACAACGTGAACATGGCTTCCATAGCATTTTCTCAAGATGGTTCCGTGCTTGCTGTATGCCTACAATCAGGGTATCGTGGGAGTCCCGGGATTGCCGTCCTTGTTGATGTTCAAAGCTGCACTGTCCGTTACAGTAGAGCAGGGGTGTATCCAGGGGATCCATGTGTGGCAAGGTTCCTAGGGTGCCACCTTATTATCGCTTCCACACAATCTGTGTCTGTTTGGGATACAGTCGATGATATAGTAAGGACACCGGGCAACTTGGAAGTCGATTACTCCCATGATGATAAGGCGTACCGGCTTTTGGCAGTGGATCTCAATACACAGACTTTCGCTGTTACTGTACAACGTCCACAGAGTCCTGCACCCAGAAAAGGATGCAAGTACTTTGTGCAGGTGTATGATTTACAGTCATTATCCTTGCTTAGTCAGCTGCCTCTGGGGAGAAGCCCCCATGTTTTGCTGCCCGAATCACGATCGGGTGATTATATTGTGCTGGATGTAGCTGCAAATGTACAAAGACTTAGTTGCAGCAAGAAGACATCTCAGGCCCTCCCGTCCCAAGACTGGGTGGATAAGGTCAATTCTGGACTAGCAGAGTTACTTGGAAGCAGTGTGTATGGGACCAGATACCAGCAGCATCCTTCACAAACACTTATGGACAGTTTTGAAGCATCACCTCCACAAAGCAAAGAACTGGCTGGGATCTTTAATGATTCTCCATTTGTTTTGCCTTCTGCTAGTGTCTTATTCCAGGATGTTGTGCAAGCTCTCACTGGCTAATCATTGACTTTTTTTTAGAAACTATCTCTCCTTGAAAATACATTGCAATATCGACTAGTATCTACCTGGCTCTTGCGTGCACCCTGGATCGTCAGTGACCTTGTTACCATAACTAGTTTATACCCTGTCAAAGGGAAGGGAGAAATTCTCTATAGGCTTTTTAGATGTTACTTAAGTCTCCATAACCCCCGGTGCTGTACAGTTATAGGGTCTTGCACAGAAGCTCTAGGGATTCCTATACTGCTTGTAGCCGCGCCATGTATAGAGCTAACTAGTGCCACGACCATAATTACGTGGGAGTTACTTTGAATCTGGGAAATTCATAAATTCCTAAGGGTGAGAACCAAGCGTTATCAATATATGTCCCTCCCGCCTTGATAGCTGGCCTACTCGTTCGTCAACATCTCATTTTTGACTGGCCAAGGTCATGAACAATATGCTAGGCCTTGGATATTGTATAAGCCCTTGTATACAAATCAAACAAGGTCTGAGGCACATCTCTTAAAGCTGAGTATGTTACTTAGTAATAAAGATAATATCTTTCTAGCTATATACGGGAAACAGGACGAGCACCAGAATCTTATGCCATATATAATACTGTTGGAAGTACTAACAAAAACCATTATAACCTATCTTTGTTTCCGTTCTTTTGCTTCCTTTCCTCTTTTCCTTCTCTTCACTTGCAAATGTAGACTAAGCCCCTACACTGTGACCACATGCTGCCTTACGAGCGTGTAGCCCATCAGGATAGGCGCAGAGCTCTTCAAAGGGACGTCATAGTATCTGTAAACGGGGTAGTCGATATGCCCCTAGGGCTTCTACACTTCTACAAAAGGCGTGCGCCCTACACTATGTAAATTGAAATAAAGCCAATAGATTATCTAAGTCCTCTCTTACCTATCTTAGCACTGTTGACACTGCTAATATTATCTTGTAATACATAATGCTTGTTCCTATTAATAAGACCCCACCGAAGCGGCAGCTGCCGTTGACTGGAGATTTAACGTATAAAAACCGCAGAGGTTCCACCTTGGCTTTCCTGAAGACAAAGTTAAACACTCAGAACAATATGCTACAAGTCCTCAAGATATGACATAGAGGCTATTTAGACTTGTTCCAGGCAAAATAAAAACGAAGCCTTTCTCCCTTGCATGTGAGTCAAGTAAGCGTCAAATTCGTGGTCCTCATCTATAAGGAAAGATATTTCATGCCCGCTCTCATCTTTGTCTGTGCCCTCAATCCTGGTAATGAAGGTATCTGGATACCTGGTGTTGACTAGTTGGCGTAGTTCAGCAACGGATCGCGTTGTCAGCTTTTCAATCCAGGTTTTGGAATCCCCATGCAATGAGCTTTGACCGTGAATGCGAAGATACACAGGAATTTGCATAGCAGAAGGCTCTAATAAGGGGTCCACATATCCAAAGGTATGCCCTGAATCCTGATGGTTGGCTGTGGCAAACGAAGGGTCATTAGCTGCCTGCAGGAGTGAGGGGTCTATCTGCAAGTCCCCTAAATCACTAGAAGATACTGGAGCACTTGCAAGAGCCTGTGAAGCAAGTGTGCTGATTCCGTTAGTTATACTGCCACTAAAAGCGCTGCCAATATGAGAGCTTCCCAAATCAGGACTGTGAGCATGTTCCTGACTAGAGTGTTTTGGGGCTGGGTCCCTCTTAGTTTGATCATCACGAAGTCGCTTCATGACATCACGACAAAGAACTTCCAGAGCTTTTAATTTGGTAGTGTGTTCTGTATCCGTTGGCCCGGGAGCCAAGATTTGTTGAAGCAGCTCAGAGTTTTGAATCCACCGCTCCTTCAAGTTCGTCCAGTGCTCATCACCAGCCTCTAGCTTGCTTGTAAAATGATCCGCTTTCAGTGTATTGTAAAATGCATTCCGTATCTGGCGACTTTCCTCTGGATTTACGCCAAGGGCGTTTTTAGCTTCCGCAATGGTCATTCGCCTTTCCAAGGTTCGCATCCTTTTTGTGACATCTGTGCAGACAACATCGAGAGCAAGGGCCTTTGCATCAAGTTGATTAGAATCCTCCCAAAATATATGTTGAAGATGTTGCGATTCTTGTATCAATTTGTTTTTCGCTTCCTGCCATTTTTCGGGTCCGGCAACTGTTTTCTTGATGAAGCCTGCATCCTCGCAGATTCTCTGGAACTGATCCCTAATCTGGCGATACATGACGTTATCCAAGTTCAAATGCTTTTTACTCTCATCAATAGTCGTTTCAGAGGGAAAGCGTGGAGGTCCTGGGGGATCGGCTGGCAGCCCTGCCCATCCTCGTGTACGGCGCCGGCGCTTTCTAGTAGCCCAGCGTTCTGCACTTTCTGCTTTCAATCGTTCTAGTCGTTCCTTGCGTTTGGCCAGAACTTCTGGTGATAAGCCAGGCGATGGGGGACGTGGGCTTGCTGTGTCAGTAAGGAGAGTCTCAGTGTCATTGAATGAGCTCTCGTTCTTGTAAACTTCTTGCTGTAACGCAAGCAAGCCTTCGTCCTCTGACGGCTGTGCGGATGCTTGCATATTTGACTGTGATTTCATCCCATTGGGAACGCGGAGTAACCAGCGATTTTTAGCACGTACCCGCATGAGCTCTCTCTCTTTGATCTCGAAACCTTCTTCATTCAATACTCGAAGCATGTCTCGCTGGCTAGTATTCCGCTCCCAAAGCTGCTTGACGCGTGCAACGAGTTCTAGGTTCTTGTGTGCTGGATTTTGCTTTGAAGGGAAGCCCCACCGCTTAAATTGCGTTTGAAATGCACGTTTACTAATTCCGTAGCTGGTTAATTTAATCGTGGATGCTGTGATGGCAATCTTAGTACTTATGTGGAATGGTGCCTCCTCACCTGGGTGCGAATTGATATACATCCTTCATATACTCCATAATTTCTTCCAAAGCCTTTTTGTCTTTGATATACATCTGATAGCAGATGTCCCGCTTTCCATCCCAATCATAAACCATGATGAGAGATGTTCATGGAGGCGCTCCCTCCAAGTTGGAGGTGCGCCTGCAGGGTGTGCGAACCCGTGGACCTGTACCTACAAGACGTAATAGTCTGAGGGAAAGGTGTTGCGTGGAGTGCGGTATGGGAGACTAAAGGCGTCTTTTGTCGCTCTTGTACACCGTAGTGTTGATGATTATGTATGTTGAGCTTTCTGGAATACCGTAGCCTATTTTGCTGAGGTAAAGGTGGGCGGTGCAGATTGCACCAGTGTGGTCACGTGATGTTTACAATACGTACCAGGGATGAGAGCTGCTAGCATGGAGGTTTGATCTAACATGGTCTTATACCAACAATTTTTTTTCTGCGTCCTCAATGAATGCACCGCGCTCGGTTCTAACCAAATTCTCTGTTACAGACAATTTGACATCCGATAAAAGATAAGTACCGGGATTATATATGCTCTTGTACGTAAGTGCTATCTAGGTAACTTAACACATGAACAGTACAATGTCAACCTAAATTCCTTATCCTTCTTCGTAACTTGAAAATCCTGGTTCGTAGCCACGTTAAGAAAAGCATCCATGTATTCTTGGGTTGAGATTTCCAGGACCCTGAATTTGAACCGGGCTGCGGTGTGGATGAGATAGGATCGAAGCCACAGGGTAGATTTGGTGCGTCCTGTGGCTCCTTTTCCCAGACTGGACTGGGTGTTTCCTCATCTCTCAAAGAAGCTCGCCAATGGTGCTTCTCTCTGCGTCTTATTTGCTTTTCTTCTGCCTTCATTTGTTGCTCCTCAAATTTCCGATTTTTGGCTGCTTCTTTCTCTTCGAACGCCTGACGCGCAGCTTGTACCGTAGCTGCTCGAGCGATAGGATCCGTGCTAGTTTTGGTCCTGGATCGGAACACAAAATCCAGGGATGACCTGGATATTGGTGAAGCTGTATCTAACGTACTGGTATTATCCCTTGAATAACCGAAAGACGAACGACCGGCTACATTAGTCTGAGAGATCCCAGGAAGCCTTGTGAATGAGTTATTATGCGTCTGTAACGATAAGCGTGGCTTCTGTTTCGAGGATGCACGCACAGACGGATAGAACGTGTCTGAGCCTGACCAGCCTAGGGGCTCCTCCTCAACTGAGTCTCTATTGCCAGACGCATCACTGTCGAATAACGAAACCTGGTGTGATTGACTTAATGGTGGAGTATAAGAGCGAGTTGCTTGACGCACCAGGTGAATATTCTGCGAACCCGGCTTGTTCATACTGGAACTACTCGCGGAAGAAAATTGGGAAGTCCCGCTAGTTGACCGGTGGTGAAGACCAGGGATATTCTTCCGACTAGCTAAATCGGTGACCGGGTCACTCAGACGTCCTCTTTCGCAAGTTGCGATGATTCCCAAACCGCCATGCTCTAAGGATGAGTGTGACAGATTCAGGGATGTTGTTGGTGAATCTTTTCGTGATGTCTTCTTTAGTAGAGGCATGATGCACGGCTCGGATTTAGTAAGACCTCCTGCTATGTGTGACAAGTTATCGATGTCGTCGTGAAATGTGGTCGAAGTAGGCACATCTGCCAAGCGATGGAATTCTACACCCCGTGGTTGTGTGAGGAGCGGAGAGTCCTGCGAAGCCTTGCCAGGAAGAATGCAAAGTTGTTGTTTTATTTTCGGTAAGGCTGACTGAATTGAAACTTTCGATGAGCAAAAAGACCCGCGGAGATGATTGAATCGGGCAAACGAATAGGCCAGCACTGAGGTATCATTGTGAAACGATTTGGAAGGGAACCCGGAGCCAGAAGGTTTCAGAGGAGCAGGATGGACATCGCACTTATATTCAAAGGACGGCTCGCAGCTTCTGGCTTTTATTTTGTGGGTGTTTAGTGGTGATAGATCTCGGACAATGTGTTCTTCAAAGTGTGCCATCAGACTGATAAATGTGATGCTACCCTCTTTCACTCCTATTCTTTCCAGACTACTAGGAAAGAGACCATTAATGTTGCACTATGGGGCGCATTGTCGCCATAACATTGGCGCAGTGATGGAGTAGTAGAAACCCGTGAGGAAAGTCACACGCTGCCGTGTATAGAACCCTGTGCCCGAATATGAATGGTCTTCCAGAAGGTCACGCCATGCATGGGAATAATAAGTCTGCTGAAAGATGCAGTTTGGCCGAAATTAACCAGTCAGCAGCTAGGTGTAGAGGATAGACCAAAATGGAAAATTTCAAGATTGAGACCGCAATAGTCATGTATACAAATAGCAATGATTGTGGTTCCTATAAGTAGGCATTTCTGGTCACTCCATCCCAAGGCAACTGATAGTGAGAAGGCCACAGGGCAGTCGAGGATATTAAAAATAGTCGAGATGCCGACACAAGGCTCAATAATAGGAGAACCCGGATAATGACGGCGGTGAAGTTCGAATGAAGTTTATGAATTTTTGGGGGTTGGGGGGGTGGTGTTTGTTGCAGGCGGAGAGCCACGGAAGTGGTTGGGTAACGGGTTGGGAGGGGAAAGGGTCGGCGCGACGGATGCGGAGAGCCGTTTTGAAAGTGGCGGACAGTATGGAATATACGTACTACGCTGGCTCATGTATTAAGCTGCAATACCACCAACTTTTTGAGATAAGCCTTTGTTATCATTATTTCTTCTAAATTAAAGACTGCAATAACTTTCAGTAATGGGTTATTAAAAATCAGAGAATATATTGTTGCTCCTGATATGATCTCTTTATGTATCTGTGTTGGCTTTCACCTGAACAGTACCCCGTATAATTACTAGTACGGAGTATATCATCCATCGGAGGCTGGGTATAGTCCACACTCCACAGTACTGCTAGATCTTCTCCGTATTATGGGATAGGTACCAGGAGCACGAGGCAGACAAGTAATTTAAAGATGGTGTATGCTACGTATATACTACCTAGAAGTATTGGTATCGCTGCGGAAAACCAACCAATTACTTACCCTTGTCTACTACTATAAGTATATGGTAATATGTTCCCTTTATCCGTATATTTCACGCTTTCCCTTAGTCTTGTTGGTTGACAATTCTATCGATTACCTGAGATATTCTACTGTTTCCTACTCTATTTGATCCAATATATCTACTACCTGTTAATAGTAAGCTCTTATAGAACCCTCCCGGTAACATCGTATCAGATTATAGAGTACAGTACTCCGTAGTACTGCAGCATATCACTGGCCTAGGTTTCTAAGTTTAGCTTTCACCCCTTACCAAGTATAAGATGCTGCGCCAATTACTCTTGTAGGATATATTCATGGTTGGCTTTTAACTTGGCCTAGGGAGGCATGAACGTCCTCTGCTATTGTTGGTAAGCCTCTAGCTGATTCTTGTTATGACTATTATTACTTTTCAATGTCATTACTGTTACCATCTTTTCCTTCACTCCTTGCCTTCTCTAACCCTCTTCCGATTGTTATAGTAACTTAGTGATATCTTTCCTTTCCCATTAAACCCCTGCGAATCTGTACACGTATATATATATATATTACAGCACATAGATGAAATCACGATATTGAATATCGCTTCTTGACAATTACCACACACCCAGGTGTAAATGCACAATCTAAACCGACAACTTGCTCCCAGCACATTCATAGATCAGCGATGCCTTTTTGGCGGCTACAGCGTAGTTGTTTCTGTTGTAGTTTATGAGATATTAGACGCACTTCATATCGACAAAAGTATAACTTAGAATAGTTATACTTCGAGGGGTCTGAATGGGTGCTACATACAATAACACTATGCGTTGAATATGACTGCCCAAATATTCACCCTTATTACTGCTTTAGGTAGGATATCCACAACATAGGTGGCATGATCCAACAGACAAAGAAATAAAGAACAAGGAAGGAGGTGAATAGAATCTAGTACCTAGCTAGGGTTAATTTAGCAGAAGATACTGGATAGCTTTTAGTTCAGAATAATTAACAAGCTTCTCTCCCCTTATAAATTTTTTACTACAGTGGGGAAGTAACTGTAATTGAAATACCCTAATATAGTATAGCGTATCTGCTGGCAACCGCCTACTTTTATAGGTGTATTATCTATACGGAGTATATCACAGATTATTGATTCTTATTCAGGCGGCAATAGTGATGTACGGGCGATGTGTTCTAAATCCTAAACACTACGAACTGTATGTTGTATTGGTACTGATTATATTTAAAATTATAACTGGGTTAGAATCTCTATATTTCTTCCTTAGCCCGTTCGAACCCATCAGTGTTTTCAATGAAACCACAGACAGAATAGGCCAAGGATGGAGAAGAGACCTAGAGATTATCAATGACCAGTCATGTCTACTGTCAAGATGGTCTGTACTGTCGGGATTATTTCTACTTGTACTAGTATTACTGATACAATATGATAGTATAATTATCCTTGGCAAGTTGGCAATGGTAGGGTGAGACTGTATGGCGGGGCACCTGCATTTCTGTGGGCTATCTTGTTCTTTCATAGGCTGAAGGTCCAAGGGAGCTGGAACTACGTTATCCTAACCCTTGGTTTTCACGGCCTAGCTGGGCTCTCTGCGATTTGTCCCCTCTTCTCCCTAGACTGCTAGTATTTTTACTCAAGATTAGAATAGAATTGCCATGTCTGGCACTATCTAAAATCTACGTTTTCTTCTGTCGTTTACACTTGCATTCTCGGGGCAAGCCCATGCTTTTGGGCCGGGTTATATTGCATCAATATCCCGCATTGAAGACCAGAACTGGCGTTATGGTGACATCAAAGACGTATTGTTGACTCTGTTTCTGGCTCGTGTGGCCGGCGGTCGTAAATTCAGCCAACTCGATGTGCAGCGTGTCTATTTTGGGAACTGGCTCCGCGACTACAGCCAAGCTGTTGAAGTCTGTATTTTGATTGTAAAGCGCTGAAGCAATCCGTATCCTGATTTGGGTGCTCGGACTTATGAGTTTTTGGGCAAGCTACTGAGTTCTTCCACTGTGCTAGTGCTGGGGACTGACGTTGTGCTCTAGATATGGGACCAAGGAGTTTGAGGTGACTACAGAACGTATAGGATGCTATGAGCCTACAGAGCATATAGACAATCCTCACGGTTATGCTGAAGGGGAGGATGCTCTGGATTACGATCATCGTCTCAGGAGTCCAGTTGATGAGGAGCGAGAGCTGTCAGTTGACCCTATTACAGGTATGTTGGATCACTCTCCATGCTATTCTGCTGTATAACACATAAGAGATTGAGTCTTTTGTTGGTTACCGCGGTTAGGTTTGAAAAATCATATAGCGACAGAGGACATCGGTATTGCTACATCTGCAGGTCTTGTACGGCGTGTCTTCCGTCGTTCGATTCAGCTAGGCCGCCAATATGCGAGAACGCAGAACGATGAAGACCTGCATGAAGCTTTTTGTCTTCTCGGAACTGGCTTGCATTGCCTGGAGGACTATACAACACATTCAACCTATAGAGCTGAGCCTTATTGAGATGGGTGAATCAGATACTTTCCCCCATGTCGGTCGTAATACAAAATTTGCGCTCCATGATGCGCAGAATGACGTCTACCCCTGTTGTTGCCGGCACTTTCGGCGGGGTGGACTTTTTCACTCCGTGTTAGGTGAGCTTTCTGATCCGGTCGCACAGTCTGAAGTCCAATGTTTGGAAGGCGTCATTACTGATTCACAGAGTCGTTCGCTTTCTGAGAGCTTCGTACAGGATCTTCTCAGCATGATCCCTGTTGCATTTGTAGACGGCATTGAAGCTTAGGCAATAAAAATGGAAGGATGGATCTTCGAACTCCACCCATTCTTTGCTTTCTAAGGAACATTTTTCAAACGTTCTTAACGAACCAGCAGGTCGGGTAGCCTCCCAAATCATCAAGTGGACTGTGCCACAGCTGATGGAGTGCTGGATAGTGAAGAAATTGATATCACAAAAACTTTGGACAGAATAATCGTGGGTGTGTTCCATCACCCTGCCCTTGGTGAATCTGGAGAAGATGGTGCAGCCGATGTACGCCAGACCATGTTCAATACAGTTGAAGAATGGTGGCGTGGCAAGACTGAGGAAGAGCAGGAGTACCTGCGCGAGCAGCTCACCCGCTAAGGCGTATTTGAAGGTAAAAACCATAAGGAAGGTGTGCACGACTCCGGTCCTGGCTGCGGTAAGCCACTTGCCTTACGCAAAGGCAGCCATGGCAACTCCTTTGAACCCAGCAGATCTGATAGTAGCTTGGGGGAAGCTGCGGCCGCGGTTGCTGGTGACGGAACACTCAGGGGCCTAGTAAGCGGCCTTGTAAGCAGTGTTGGGTCTATGCTATTGAAAGATCCTGAGTCACACTCTCCAGACGGTGCAGTCATGGTGGACAGATACGAAAGTCACGGAGGGCTTGATAATCGAGGGGAGCAATATCAATATTGATCCTAGGAACCATACCACGAGGAGGCATCACTTGAAGAATAGCGCCCACCCTGGAAGGTTAGACACGAACATTACGATGAAGGAGAGGGGTGTGGAGGCCATTGGAACTATGAACACGAATCAGTGGAGCGCCTCGAACATCAAAAACGAAACGGGCATGATCACTACGTGTCTCGTTGGGTAGTAACGGTCAGACTTATGGGTTTAAATCGGAGGAAACCTACAGGTTCGTACTGAATGAGTATAGCGATGGCAATGAAGAACATCGCTATGGTTGCTACAACCGCCCCACACGCATTGAGCATGGTGATGATCCTGCTGAGCCGGATTATGATTGACAGTTGTCCCCAGTATGCGGACGCGGAGATGCAAAGCCATGAAAATGACAAGCCTTACCAGTAAGTTGACTCTCGGCCAAATGCATGCTCCCATGCGGTTTACATGTTCTGGTATTGATAATTGACCCCAAAAGATTCGGTGCACGGCACAATGACACTGGGAAGGCTACGGTGGAGCTAGAGGCGATGAATAGATGTCTCCAGAGGAGTATGGTGCAGACCACTACAGCAGCAAAAGCTATGACTACATGGAACGACAGCACAGACATTGACGGCGTTGTGAGACACAATCGAAGGGTTATGGATATTGAATATGACGGCAGTCGAGAATTATCTGTAAACTACTATTGTTTTGATCAGATTCTATCGGTGGACGGCTTGCTGGGCCTTATTCTTTCTTTTTCTTCTTTGCAAGTAGAATGGCGACAAACCGGAGCTGTTACACGGTCAGCTTCGGCCCCGCCCATTCCCAGCTTCTCTATCTTGTAGTGTTCAACGACACACAATCACCATGTCTTAACCTCTTCTGGCATCGGCTGCTCAACTCGAACGATTTTGTCGCAATTAAGCAAACAAAGCGGGTCAAACGCTAGTTTTAGCTGCGAAGGTTGCTATAGCATTAGCATTCTGAACTTATCACAACATGAACCTATGATCTGGGGGGCAACGCTCAAATTTGGGCAAACTTACCCGCCGCATCGCATCCACTGTAGACTCGCCCAGTTCATGTTCGAGGTAATCACGTTTAATGAGGCCAACACCATGTTCACCTGTGACAGTGCCTTCCAACTCTACTGCTCGCTTCACCATTCGGTGAACAACAGCTTCCGCAGTTTTTCTCTCGTTCTCATTGAATAGAATAATGGCTATGAAAATTAAGTAAGTACAGGAGCTGCGAGCGAGCACAGGGCCTTCTTACCGTGAAAATTACCATCCCCAACGTGACCACATATTCCTGCCAACAGCCGACTTTGGGTCATGTCTTGCTTCGTTGCGTCGATGATGTTGGGCAGTTGACTCATGGGCACTGCCACATCAGTAGTCCAAACGTGGTCTTCTGGGCCTCGCCTCATCGACATTACGCTCCAGAGAGCTTGTTTTCGGGCACTCCACAGCTCTCTCATCTCATCGTCGTTGCGGGCAAACTCAAAGGATTGGCCCGCATTGGAAGAAACGATCTGTCGTACCGTACCTACCTGCTCGTTGACACCGACGGGTGTCCCTGTAAACTTGAAGAACAAGGTGGGTGATTCTTTCCACCGCCGACTAGTTGTTTTGCTGTCATTTATACATTTCATTTGCACATCATCTAGAATCTCCACACCGGCAACCGGGATACCATCTTCCACCACACGTGCGACGCATTTTGCAGCATCTTGAATCGTCGGAAAGCTTGCAACAGCGACGCTCTGGCTCTTAGGTTTGACTGTCAATTTCAACGTTGCTTCTGTAACAAGTCCAAGAGTCCCTTCGCTCCCAATAAAGAGCCTGGTAAGATCATAACCAGCACTCGACTTCCGCGGTCGCTGTCTTGTCTTGATTATAGTGCCATCCGCAAGAACTACAGTCAGGGAGAGGACCCATTCTCGCATTGTACCGTACCTATAGGCATTCGTCCCTGAGCAGCCAGTGCCTACCATACCACCTATCATGGCACCAGGGCCAGGATCGGGTGGAAAAAATAGACCATCTTGCGAAATCTGCTCATTTAGCTCTTCCCAACCAAGAGCAGGCTGCACTACTACGTCAAGGTCTTCTTTGTGAATAGCCAAAACGCGGTCCATGCGGCGGAAATCGATACACACGCCGCCGCGGGTGGATGCGAAATGTCCCTCTAGACTAGTGCCACCTGAGTACGGTGTTACTGGAATAAGTCGCCGATGGCAAACCCTCATTATCTGAGAAACTTCTTCCGTGGTGGACGGGTAGAGGATAAGGAAAGGCTTTTCGGTTTCCTTCCGAGAATAGGAAGACCAGTCTGACCCTGAATGTATTTCCAAGTCCCCATTTTCTGTAGAAACGTTTTCTTTCCCTATTATATCGACGAAGTCCGCCCATGCGGCCTGAAGGTTTGATTGAGAGATATTGTGACGCGGCGGCTCTAATTCGAGAATGTTCGTTGTTGATGACACCGGAAGACTAGGCGGCTTCAGAGTCCCTAGGAGATAGGCTCCTGTAGAGAAGAACATCAGAGCTAACATAATGGGATTAGCGGCATGTTGGATAGGGTTTTGTAATAATTTTTGAATGGGGCCTTAGTAGGGACATACCGAAAGTTAGAGCTGTATAGCGACCTCCCTGCGACTGAGTCTGATATTGTGCGTAACGCTCTTGCTCGGCGCGCTCACGCTTCAACCGCTGCTGTGTACTCTCATATAGCTGGTTCTTGAAGGACTGAGATCGTCCACTCTCGTAAACCCGAGCAGAGACCCGGTAATGCCTTTGTTGCGCAGCGGTTAGGCGGTAGTTAATTCTCGGCTGCAACGCGCGTAACGTACCCCTCAAGGGAAGGGCATTGGACCGGATCATGTCTACTAGATAGTTGAGCACTGTAACAACAGTATCTCAGACTGAATCTCGCCGAAGGGTTCTTAAATTTCTTTCAAATCATAGCCCGACGAACGCATGGGACAACTTTGACTGATAGATAGTTGATAGCTTCCCTGGGCTTATTGAGTTTAGTTTTAGTTACTTATTATGGAAAGGTGGTCTTGGCATGGTCATCATTTCCGTTCCGCAAGCTTTTGATAATAGTATGAACAGCAAGTCAGCAGGTAGGGTACGTACGTACAGCTATCGAGTAGATAGTAGAGGGTGATATTCCTTACACGATACGTTCATCAATTCCGTGACGAAACGAGTATCTCTATTTTTGACAAGTCTAGTTCCATGGTTAAATGGGCAGTCACTGGAGAGCCGTATTGGCAATGCAGAGCAGAACCTGCGAAGAAGAAAAGGGAGAAAAAGACAAATGCTACCTACATATGGTTAAAAAAAAATCTAGGTATGTACAGGTACACTCGTGCCGGTATTAGTTGGTACTAAGCAGGTGTGGTGTATATGTACACGGGATAGTACCTTCAGAAACAACGCTATGTACCATACTAGGTACGGATTGCAGTTTTGTGGATCGGTCTCTCAATGGATGATTAAGTTGTCTGCTTTAATTTCCCGATTGACAAACCCATCGAAACCGGTTAAAATGAAATGAACCAGCGGTTAAATTCATCAGCTTTAGAGGTAGAAAGCTGGGGAATATTGGCCAATGACATAAGAGACGCCCCACCAGTCAAGCTGCTTAGTGGGGGAGGGACAATCATCATGAGAACTATCCTAAGGGAAGATAGAGAAGAGTACTTTGATCCAGACCAGTCTGTTGGCTGCCTTCTTCTTATTGAATTAAGCCATTACCCACAGCACCATCCCATCCCATCCCACTTTGCAGGCCCGTCTGCCTACTCAGTCATACTGCCTCACTATACTTAAAATAACATTAACCTGCCCCGCACCAATTCCCCCTTCAACTTTACTTTCAGAAACTTATCATTCTCAATTTCTCCTCTCACTCTACCACACCTTCGTCTCTTACTTAGTCAAATAGGAAGTGCTCAAAATGGATGCGCAACCCAGAACCGCTCAGGTGCGTACTAGTATAGCCATAACCTTTCCCCGTTACCCACTCATATCGACAGGAAAGCTGAATATTGCCTTTTTTTCCAGAACTTGTCCTTTGTCCTCGAAGGGATTCATAAGGTCAAATTCGAAGACCGACCAATCCCTGAGCTGAGAGATGCTCATGACGTTCTTGTGAATGTCAGGTTTACCGGTATTTGCGGTAGTGACGTATGTGACAAGTTTGCCCACTGGGAAGTCCAGAGAATTGAGTTGCTGACTTGGGTATTGAAAATACCAGGTTCACTACTGGGAACATGGCTCAATTGGTCAATTTGTCGTCAAAGATCCTATGGTACTAGGACACGAATCCTCTGGCGTAATCAGCAAGGTCGGCTCGGCTGTTACAACATTAAAGGTGGGGGATCACGTTGCTATGGAGCCTGGTATACCGTGTCGCCGGTGTGAGCCCTGTAAGGCAGGCAAGTATAACCTATGTGAAAAAATGGCCTTCGCCGCAACGCCACCTTACGACGGTACGCTAGCCAAGTACTATGTTTTACCCGAGGACTTCTGCTACAAGCTTCCTGAAAACATCAATCTTCAAGAAGCTGCAGTGATGGAGCCTCTTAGTGTCGCTGTGCATATTGTAAAGCAAGCGAACGTTGCGCCAGGGCAATCAGTGGTAGTCTTCGGTGCCGGGCCGGTAGGACTGTTGTGCTGCGCGGTGGCTAGGGCTTTTGGCTCCCCAAAGGTCATCGCTGTGGACATCCAAAAAGGAAGACTGGAATTTGCGAAGAAATATGCTGCAACAGCAACCTTCGAACCCAGCAAGGTTCCTGCGTTGGAAAATGCAAACCGAATTGTCAACGAAAATGATCTCGGCCGTGGAGCGGATATCGTTATTGACGCGTCAGGTGCTGAGCCCTCAGTTCATACAGGCATTCATGTCCTTCGTCCCGGTGGCACTTACGTGCAAGGTGGTATGGGAAGAAATGAAATCACATTTCCCATCATGGCGGCTTGCACGAAAGAGTTGAATGTCAGGGGCAGTTTCCGTTACGGCAGTGGTGATTATAAGCTTGCAGTTAACCTAGTAGCTTCAGGAAAGGTTAGCGTAAAGGAACTGATCACCGGAGTCGTCAGTTTTGAAGACGCGGAACAAGCTTTTCAAGAAGTCAAAGCTGGGAAGGGTATCAAGACACTTATTGCTGGCATTGATGTATAGACCCTATTTGGGAATGATTAGATATGACATAGGAAAATCTAATTTGTTACTATTTTACTTCATAATTTAGCTTTGGGGTGAAGGGGATGTTACTTGACGTAACTCTAAAAGAATATACACACTAAAGTGGGTTGTTTTCCGCGGTGGCTTGTATAAATTTCGTTCCATTGTGTGCAGTATCTAAAGGGTGAATTCGTAGGTTACTGAGAAGCTGGCGTTTGGTTGGAGGACCTGGCAATTCCGTAGATAAAGTAGTGTAGGATAAAATCGGTTAATGCCACAGAGATAAAACCATCAGGGGTATCGTGCTATACAATTATCCAAAGGAGTGTTTCTATTACACGGAGTGCCATGGCAAAATAGCAAGATATAGCACCCAGTAAACATACCCGGGTAAGGAAAGGAAGGTGAAAAAGAAGACGCCATGTACAGCAAGCAATCGGGCAATCAACAAAGATACGAGCATATCTTACCTGGTTTAGGGTATGTGTAACCTGAACAACTATACCAAACTCGCAAAAGAGAGAAAATGAGATGTAAGCGGTGAAGCAAGGGAAAGCTGCAGTTCAAAGGGGACGATAAAAGAGCAAGATCAACAGATCAGCAGCACCCATCACCGCTCTTATCATGTGGGCCGCTCAACCGGAAAACATCCTCCCATTCTCTTATGCCAGTTTTCCACCGACTTACACTTGTAGGGTTTCGATTGCGCAGTTGGACTGCGCTGTCGTCAAGAGTCATCCGGCTCCGTATGCTGGAGCCATCGCTTGTTCCATGGCCATAAAGACCACCGTCACCATATTGTATACCGCTCTGAGGATCGTCAGGATCGATTTCACCAAGTTCAATTTTAGTTAAGATGATTCTGGCCAGCCGGTTGAATAATTCCTCCACACCCTCTCCAGTGAGGGCCGAAATTTCAACAGCAACGGGGATGTTTGACTTCGCAGCCCACCGGGAGGATTCTTCAGAGCATACTTCACGGCCATGGGGAGCATATGTAGCGGTCATGCGCGTCCCAGTCGCTAGATGGTTTGTAGAGCGGACAGAACCGCCAACCGAGCCGAATGCAAAGGCAGACTGTTTGCTGGAAGTGCTGGACGGTGTTGGGGGAGGCCGAGTGGCGTCCTCAGTGGAGTCACCATGGAGCGAGATGTCAGATGAGAGATCCATCTTATTCCCAGCCAGTAACACAGTCAGATTGGGGGATGCAAGAGCACGCGCATCCATGAGGAAAGTAGGAAGGGACGTAAACGAGGTATGAGATGATACATCGTAGATAAGGATAGCTCCCGCCGCTCCCCGATAATAAGATCTTGAGACGGAACGGAACCTTTCGGTACCTGCAGTATCCCAAAGTTGTAGCTTTATCCTTGTCCGCCGAGGGCCGATTCCTAGCTTAACGATTCTCGAGGAGAATTCGACGCCGATCGTTTGCGACGATAGCACTCTCCCTATAGGTGCATGTTGTATTAGCGAGCCGGCTATCCAGCTCGGGGGGAGACCAAGGTAAGAAGCAGGTTTAATCAGAAGTCGCAGCCGTACATTCGTTCTTCACAAATCGGTGGAGCACACAAGACCTCCATTTCCAGATGTCAGTGGAACGCTAGGAAGCCCATTTCCAGGGAAACTTACTTTCCAGCACCACTTGGACCGAGAAGAATAACCTTTGCTAGGTAGTCGTACATACTCTCTAGTTCCTAGTCGGCATCAGCCAATAGCTACTGATAAGTGCGAAGGGACAGCGCGCGCCAGAAAATAGAATACAGGAACACGCAGTGCGGTGAAGTTCGGGACATACCTGATTTCCCTCTGGAAGAGAGGAGGTCGAAGAAGTATTGGAGAAGCCTCTTTTGCGTACCATGGTTATTAAAATTGGTCATAGGAAATGCTACTTTAGGGAGGGAACCGGGAGATGAGGAGTTACTATAGACTTCTTGGCTCTTGTAATAATTGCGACGCCTGTTAAGGGGATGCCGCCTTAAGCCACACGCCTTACTAGTACGTAGGGAGGTCTCCACCACTGAATTGCGACGACTTACTAGTACATTGTAAGTCCAGAGACAGTAATTCACGCGCAATCCTTTATTTCACGCCTTAATGACTGTGTCTGCAAATATACAAGGGCTATAATAATTCTAGATATATACAAGCACAAGTATCCTTCCTTGGCTTACTAGTAAATTACCTCTTCAGAGGTGAATCTTTCCCCCCCCCCCCCCACCCTATGCTAATGTTCAATATGAATTAATCGAAGTTATTACACATTACACACCTTATATGAGCAGCAATCTAATTCGCCTACCCTTTCTTGAATGATCTGTTAGTTTCCCAGGGGAATGGGAAGGGTAATAAAGGGAAAAAAAAATAGATGAACAAATACAAAGAGGAAGCAAAATAAAATCAGTGAGGAAGGGAATTAGTTAACCCGCAGATAAAATACAAATTCTCAAGCATGGTAACATTCTGCACAATAACTGCAATGATAAGCTATATTAGACAAGTCAATGAAGATGATTCAACAAATATAGCTATAGTCTATCTCACATTTATTGCGAGAACAATATGTTAATTCACGAGTAACTGTCTCGGCGGGAGGGACATTACTAGTTTAATGGTGTCTCTCGCGCAAATCAACAACCGTGCTCCATCCTTGACAACACACTCTGCTCATGTGATGTGCACACCAGCAGCATGGAACGACAGGGCTAGGAAACTGCGCTGCAGTTGTCGATGTAGAGATGTTCGTCGGACTAGCAAATTTTTCATTTGATAATTGTATGGGTGAACCTGACTCAGCGCCTATTTGCGCGTTAGACAATGCTTGATCGTCCAAGCCTGATTTTCCTACCACAGATGCAGGGCTGTAGCTTGCAGGAGCAGAAGGACTGGCAGGGAAAGCTAATTTTGCATATATCTCGGACGGCACGTCGTGCCAGAACTCGCAATTGCAGCAAATAACGAAGAGCTTCGCGACCAGTTGGCCTCGCCGAAGCTGTTTTGGATTTTCTCCAACTTGTTCTGTCCGGAGGGCTGCTGTGTTAGGATGCACAGCTTGGGAGGCATGATGAAGTCTGAAGGGCGGGCCATTATTAGTAAAGCTGTTAATACCGGTAGGAACAGAAGCAATATCTAGTTGCTTGACCGGAATAGGTTCCTCGCTTTGCACCTTTGAAGCATTCGACGCAGCTTCATCTGCCGTATTGTACTCCTCTGATTCTGGATCCTGGGACAAGCTAGCCGACAACGAAACGGTTGAACGTCCTATTCTGTAATCCAAGGCGCTTGTTGAGCCACCCTTAAGTAGTGAGGGCTCCCCTTGACCACTAGAGTCGAAATCACACGAGCATATGGAGGTGTTTCCCCCTTCCAGCCCCGTTTGTGCTGCAATATCCCAATCTTGGCTCCCAGATCTCGCTGAGCAGTTCTGTGAGTGATTTTCGAGTGCATTGCCTGGCGAAGCTTGATCATGTGATTTTACTGGCCCAAATGCATGCTGCACTCCCTGATTTATAGCGGAAAGCCCTTTTGGCTTAGCATTGGGGATGGCTGGACTAGAACGCAGCTTAGGGCTATGATCTGATAACCCCGAACTATTCGGTACACAGGTCCGTGGCCTTTCCTTGGATCTGCTCGTAAAGCCAAGAGAACTGCTTGGAACATGTCTGTTTTCTCTGCCATCTTCATTCGACAATTGTAATGATGTCATAGAAGGTGGTGGATTTGTATTGGAAGAGGAATTCATCTTGAGGAATGCAGAAGGCTCCGTATAGCGCAAGCTATCAAAACTTGCGGATACTTGTTCAGTTGGAACGGCACCGAGAGGTTGAAAAGCGGTGTTCTTCGTTGTTGGGAAGCCTGCAAGCGGAGACGATGTGAAACCCTTGTGACGTCCCTGAGTTTTTCCTCGTGGTGTTCTAACCGGCACGCTCCTTGACGAGCCTAATTGGAGGGAAATAAGAGATTTTCGAGCGCCAGGGTGGTTAGTATTCAAGGCTACGACTGACGCTGATGTTTTCCTCGCGAAACTATTGGCACCTAGCTCATGCTGGTTCTCTTCTTGTGTTGTATTACTTTGAAAGTGCGTGGGCTGTGAGAGGCGCCCATGTAACTGTGCTTTGTCAGAGATTCTTTTCGTGAGGTTCAATGCTGTAGCAAATGATGAACGGTCTAGTTCTGAAGGATCTGGAACTTGTTGTATGTGGGATCTAGACATCGATATGGGAGGAACTTGTTCAGTTGGCTCATGCCTAAGCTTACTGAGCCCCTGCACATGAGAGGTACCTGCCTCAATTTTATCGAAACTCTTATTGCTCTCAGTCCCTTGGCCAAGTGTCATGGTTCCTTCTGAGTACGATAACTTTTGTGATCGTAGGGATGATGGATGACTTGCAAGTAGCGGGTTGCTTTGGACAGCTAGTTCCTTGGAGATTGCTATGCTGAGGCGTTCAGGCAAGGTCGTGGATAGAGTACATGGGGCAGATTGAGTGCTGTGATCGGTCTTCAGTGTCCCTCGAGGTCCAAGCGACTGAGGTCTTGAGACGCCTTTATCATCCTCGTTTAAAGAGCTTGATCGCGATCTTGATGAGCGCCTCGAACTTGAAAAAATCGAAGAAATTCGCCTGGGGGCCCTAGATTCGTCTGCACTCACACTTGAGGATCTAGAGCTGCTAAATGGCTGCTTTTTGGTGAGGCGGCGTGGTTCCTGTCTCATTGAGCCAGAATCCTTAGCTGATTCCGCTTGTTCAAGCTTCATTAGTTTTTTCTCTAGTTCTACCCTCTCTGCCTCTAGTCGCAGTGTTGCCCGCCTCTCATTTCTCAGGGTGAGGTTGCTGGTCCTCGTTGGTGAAACATAGATATCAGATTTTGTCGGCGTTTCCTCAGGAGTACAAGATGCTTGTTTTTGGAAAGGAATCTCATGAGCTGACGATTTTAAAACTCTTTCAGGATGTTCACCATCCACAGGGGTATGCCTCGGGCCCAATGATGTATACAAATAGGAGGTAGGATTCTTGGTTTGTGTATGAGATGATTTTTCATTCACATCAAGATAACTTTGAGGTTCTTGTGCCCTCTGTTGTGTGAACTGTTGTTGCTGGGACGAAGCCGTAAGTCCCGCTTCTGACGAAACCTGTGAGCTACTGCTATTCCTCTGTTTCCAAGAATCAACAGGAGCGTTCGTCTTAGCGTGTTGGGGTGGTACAGTAGAAAGTAAGACAAAGGATTATTAAAATGGCTTACATTTCCATGGCCATCAATGTGCAGTATACGCTGCAGATGTCGTGTAAGCGATGGCCTACGTGGTCTTCTGCTCTGATCCATCTTCTGGATAATATCACAGTGGGTTTGTTCGTGCTAGTATACTTGCATGTATTCGCAAGACAGTACAGACAGGATGTCTTTCGCCCTAGAGTTGTCTATGACAATCATGAATATAGGAACTTGCGACATGGGTGGTAAGAGTTGAACGCGTGTAGAAAAGGCACAGAGCTTAGCTTCTACAGATCCATTCAAGTTGTCCTAAGGTTTGAAACAGCCATAGTATAGGTCACATATATTCATTAACTGAAAATTTAAAACCAAGATAGAGTGAGAGTGAGGGTCAAATAGAAGAATTAGCCCTCAATTGAATTATAGTAGTATTGTGGCTGCCACTGTTGCATTGATCATTGGGCTCAGAGCCGCCAGGCCTCTGTTTTTGTTTTATTTTTATTTTTTCTACTGTGAGGGGGAAAACAAGCCGATTACTAGTAGTCCGTAATTAAATCATTCCTACATCCGCCTGCTGTGTTTATTACCCATTTGATTGGCTTCTGGTTCCACTCGCATACTACACAGTAAGCACCTTCAATTGTAATTGGGATTTTTATTCATGCCATAGGTAGGTAGAAGCTCCCGTCATTTATATGTTTTCGCTGATAAAGTTAAACCAAGCCAATGTGGGGGTTTCACTACAACTTTGATAGACTATGGTAATGTTATCGATAAAGAGATCTCTCCTCTCCCTTGCTTAACGATCTGACTCATGTACTTTAACAGTCAGATAATAAGAGATTTAAATTTCTGCCGCCAATATAGCGGCCTGTCTTTGAGTGATCTACATACAGCACTGTTTAGCTCCAAGAGTTTATGTTTATGATGAGGAATCGCTTAGTTCATGGACCTTGTTTGGTCAAAAGTTTGGGCCATGGTTATAATATATATGGTACATACCCATCATTCTGCCCAGGTCAATGTGTAATAACTGGCGACTTCACGTAAAAAATCGTTCCTTGGCATCTACCTAGCGTTAAAAGTTCAAAGGTTACCACTAAAGGCCTCAGCTATTCTAAAGACTGCTCGGCATCCTAAAACCCCGCGACTGTGTTACAACTAACTGTAACTCTCTGTCACAACCACACTTAAGGAAGGTTTCAACTAGCTGCACACTGTACCAAAAAGAAAAAGAAAAGAAAAGTGTTCACTGCTATACCCACTCCAGTTTCTTATTGTTTCTTGCACGAGCCTATGTTATCAACACAAAATGGGAAACAAGATTCAGGATGGGTCGAAAGCGTCATCAACTGATGGTCAAGAAGTCGCTAGTAATTACGGCTCAAAACCTCCTTCGTACCTTAACTGGCACACAGCTATGCGTGATACCGCTACTTTTCCACCGCCACCAACATTAGGCTACTTATCGTCGAGAAACGGGAACGCCTCTAGCGACGATGCAGAACGTGCACATGAATTTTGTGACAAGTTTCCTCTACGCATGCCTGTTAAACCATCGGCTACTGTGTATATGTCTGTACAAGAGCATGATTTCCGTCCTGTGCTGCCAAAAGAATTTCATGGCACCTTCGCTCTTGTTTCTCGAGGCTGTTGGAAGGGATCTACCAGGGCTAGAAATGGTGATACCTTGATATCAACAAATCTTCCACTCTACTTTCCCACTATGGACTCACCTTTCATCACTGAGAAGAGTAAAACTATCTACTTCGAAGTCAAACTGCTCGGACTCCGCGAAGGGCCAGGGCCGGTATCTACTGATTCCAGTGGGCTCTCTATTGGGTTTACAGCGCATCCGTATCCGCACTGGCGGTCTCCCGGCTGGGAAAGAGGAAGCATTGGTGTATTCTCTGACGATGGATGCCGTTTTGTGAATGATTCGTGGGGTGGCAGAGAGTTCACAAGTGCATTCACTGTAGGTGAGACTGTGGGCTTGGGAATGACTTTTCATCACCCAGACAACTCAAACACAAATCTGAAAAGCAAAATTAATAAGTGTAGAGTGGACATCTTCTTTACTAGGAATGGTCACCCTGTAGGAGGCTGGGACCTTCACGAAGAAGTTGATGAAGATGCTGGAAGTATTGAGGGATTAGAGGGAGACTACGACCTTTACGGTGCGATTGGATTGTTTGGGGCCGTAGACTTCGAGGTATGCTTCAACCAAGCAGATTGGTTATGGAAGATGTAGTTATACTATGGCTGTTATTGCGTGTATCGTCCTGCACGGGAAATATAGCAAATGAGTCAAACAAATTTAGCTTAATACAACTGGAAGACCCAATTAGTTGACGTGCTAAATCTGATTCAACCCCTTCATCATGAAGACACATTCTTAGCATTTGTTAGAGATACGTTGTCGAAGGGCACAAAGAAGAAGATACAGAAAAAGAATAGAGAATTTGTAGAAAAAACGACGGTAACAATTTATGCGCTGGACTAATATATGTGCCTGGCAAAGACCACTGCGACCATTGCGCCTTCCTAGGCAAGAGGATAGAAGATCACAAAAAATATAAGAAAAGAAAATGAAGGACACGCCACAGAGTCCATCGTGTTCAACATGCCGGGGGTGTGCAGTGAGACCTTCTAGAATAGCTCCTGCAAGACTGACCAGGATATTCCTTGTTGATATACATACTACATTAGTGTGCCGGGGGGATGTACAAGCTGCATTTCCGCCATTATCCTATATGCTTATGCTACCAATATTTGGTTGTTACCAGAGGAATTAATGTCGCCCATGTCCCGTTATGTTTGCCCAGCATGAACTTTTGACGTCATAGTGTTAGCCTCCATGCAACAATCAATAGCCGCTCGCAAGATTTATGGTAGGAGTGTCAGACGGTTGATAGGGCCTATCATCTCTATATATTGTCCATGTATGTTATTGGGTCTTGGCCGGGTCGGCGTATGAGGGAGAAGGAATAAATGTGTACGGTTTGGGATGCTCTTTCCGTCTCTAAAATTGTACCTATGGCCAAGCAAACTCTAGCAGAAGACCCTGGTAACAAGTTCCATGTTTATGAGAGCTTTTTCTTTACTTAAGAAAAGCTCTTTGTTCACGGTCTCCTTGACCGACCATTGAGCACATAGGTATGTCTTGATAACACAAAGAATTATCGATGAGAACCCTTCTTCCTATACAACTAGCTAAATATTGAGCAACCGATAGGTAGGATTCATTAACCTTGCTTGACTTCGTCTGATAATGGTAGTCTGCTATGATGTATGATTCTTAGAGCGGTTAATGAATAGGGGAAAGTAACAATTATTTCGATGATAATCAAATATTGCGTGCCATTACCACTAATAATAGCATATGCCCTGTAATGTAGGGTATGAGAGTTTACTATGGAAAGGGGAAGATCTAAGCACGTGCACCAATGGCCCAAATGTAACGATGGGTTGTTGAAAATACAATACCATTGTTTGTGTTGCTGTTGTTCCTTTGTCCCCACTTGAGTCGGTCCGAAGTCGAGACCCCAACTACAATTCATAACTATCCTCGATTGGAGTATTTCGTGGTCAGCGACACGGATGGCAACACCGTGGTAAGTACCTTACTCGTGTAGACCCCGGTGTCAGGTTTCCTAGTAAAGTCGCAAGCAGCTACTGACCAGAGCCCGACTCCGTGTCATGGAGAACACACAAGAAAAGTACTTCACAACAAGGCCAGAAGAAGGAAAATGGGACAGTGGAAACTTAGGTTGGTGGTTAATGATTAACTTGATTAGTTGCAGGTGAGATGCAGTAGTAAGTGGGACTAAATAATCGTCGATGGCTCGGCCGAACTTTCATTTCATGGCTTTGCCAAGTTGATGTTCCAGTAAGATTGCAGTGCCCGCTGAACACGGAATCCCACCTATTACCATCGCAATCCCGTCCCCCACTGCTTTAACACGGAGTATCAGCCTAATTGTTCCATTTTGAATATCGAGTATCATCTGTTCATCAGCGGATCCATGGGGTCGTCCTACTCGGAGCGGTATTGTCTTGTAGGAACTAGGAGCTAGAAGGTAGTATCCACACTATGGACTACTAATGACTTTCCCAAATTGGAGAAGAGGGTCGAAGTAGAAGCCTTATCTCCTCCATTGGCTCTCGGATAAACTTCTGGGTTTTTTACTTCTCCTTCTGTCCATTCTTCTGTCTTATAAGCGCTCGCTCTTGGCAGCTTTTAACTGGGCTCACATTTTTGCGTTGCCTTGACACCCTGCAATACAATACAATACAATACATAAACGGATCCTGAATTTTTCTCTCGCCCTTCGCAGTCAAACACGTAGCGGTTGCCAAAAGTAGGTTGTCTGCCAACCATGTTAAGCGAACCCCAAGGCGCTCACAGCGGCGGAGATTTTGCCCCCATACTCTTAGTTCGTACAAGTTACAACTTGACACCCGCCCCTAATCACTAGTTAGGACTAGTACCATTCAATAAGGCCCGCCAGTGGATAGCACGCTTTGTGCACTGTCCGCCTCCACAAGGAGTACAGGTAATAGGCGCTCGGCTCCCGTATCGTCCACTTTTATTGCATGGCAGTGCGTAATTATTGCTACTCGACTACCCGGAGTATGCACGGAGTACCTGGACCTCTTTGTTTCTCACAACGAAACCCGGTTGTCTTTGAAAACCCCAAGAAATTGCACAGCCCGGTAAGTAGCACTGCTAATCGTAGCCCGAGCCGCTTTTTACACTTTTCAGCTTCCGCTTATGTGTCACTGGATGTATTTAAATTCTAATCGAAACTGCAAAAGATCTGGGCTGTAAGGGGAATATCAGCATAACGGGTCTCTAACTAAAGCGGCTGGTGACATGATCGACGGTATAAAATGCAAGTCATATTATTGTCAAACTGTAATGCTAGCTAGTATCCTTAGAGGCATGGTGGGAACGAAATGAAATGTTACTGTGAAAATACCTCTGAATCCAGACTTTCTATGGGGCCTTTGGGTGGACTGTGCATAAATTGTGGCACCTGCGGCAGGCCGGTGTAAGATTCTGTCAATATGAACATCCCGAAATATAGGATGGTATGGCCTGGTTCATGCATGCTTTACAGTACTTTCACTGAGTATCAATTTCTTTCTCTCCCTCCTCCTTCTTTTAAGCGGGGGAGGGGAGTGCCGTGGTATTTGTCTGTATCAGACGGAGAAAGCTTATGTCGGGAAAAAGGCCAAATATTGAACATACTCTCTCTCCCCACTTCCCTTACCCGATACTTCTCCAACAAACGAAATACAATAACCATCATTTAGTCCTTGCATGGTAAGTAGCTTCCCTGCCCCATCCATGGATGATATCCTTATGGAGCTTCGGCCATTCCCGGGTGTGGGTGGAGTTTTGTTCGATGTCCGTGCAGCCGGGAGAGATACGCGTCTGTTTCAGTTTGCCCAGTAAAATCCGGGTTTTGTCGTCGATTTTCATAGGTAGCTACGCACGTCCAGCGAATGACGGGCCTGTCCAGCATGCAACTTCCATCTCATATAAAGAACTATAAATAAAGAACTGAAGTGAAACATATAATAGGACAGATAAGGATTAGCACAGAGGTTCTGAGGCTTATACTACGTAAGGCATTGTTTTTCGGCTCCATTTCCGACCGATGGGGGCGTAAAAATGAATGGTCGTTGGTGGCTTAAATGTTTAGCACAGTACTATTGATAATCATAATGCAGAGTGGAACACAATAGGAACTTGTGGTAGCATTACTGTGAAGAGATTTAAGTCAGTACAACATTCCTTGGAACTATGGGTATATGCATATGTTGTGTGGATATAAGTTCGATACTGATAATGCAGAAAATGTACAAATCAGCGACATAAGATCAATAAATTTCTGCTAGAACTCCTATCGCTCTTCGGTGCTTTTGTCCTCGGTCGGAACTGCAGAGTGAAAAAAAAAAAAAAAAAAAAAAAGACGACTCGCTTCTAGGTATGTACTTGGCCATCTATGTGGATGATAGTTTTAACCATATATTTGATTTTTCCATGTGAATAGTAGCTATCAACCGCCCCAATTAACAGTTACTCCAAAGTACACTGCATAATGAATGAAACCATACTACTTAGTAGTACTTGGGTCTGGCTACAGACACCGCCGCCCTGTAAGCACATTGCCATTTTAGGTAAGCTGCATGGGAGTTGATTATCATCGGCAGCCACTAGGGCTGGTGGTCTGCCTACATACGGAATGCAATGTATCCCATCGGCACGAGGCATGCCAACTGCCAAGGCTCCACTGGGTACTAGTGGTAGTGAACAACCCATGCAAGTCAACCGCTGTGCAAATCTGCTCCTTACTGAAAAAGGAGCTCGGGCCGCAGGTTCATAATGGTCTACTCCTAGGAGTCGGACGGAGAATTTAGATCGTTCTTTGGAAATTACGACAGTCTTGTCGGCGATTGGTCGGGTTTCCCGAATCCTTTTTCACAGTTTGCGCTTATTCTTTCTTTACTAGCTACTAGTCGTATTTGGCTTTACCTTTTCCATTTTTTCTCTTCCTATTTTATAAGTTTTATTTATCTATTTATTTAATTGTTTCTTTTGTTTTAATTTACTTTTCTGATTTTCTTCCTTTCTTTTTTGGAGGGGGGATGGGGGGAAAGTTCCTTGCCCGCTGGCAGCCTTATTGCAGGTAACTGCAAAGTCCTCTCTTTCT
Organism: Aspergillus tamarii; assembly: GCA_030556085.1. Taxonomy (NCBI): domain Eukaryota; kingdom Fungi; phylum Ascomycota; class Eurotiomycetes; order Eurotiales; family Aspergillaceae; genus Aspergillus; species Aspergillus tamarii. Next base: position 2,074,489 of record JARVTJ010000005.1, on the reverse strand, counting down.
GGGATACAAAACGTCTTATGAAGTTGATATGCTTGGATTGCCGGGCGGGGACCATTTAAATTTCATTTCTATAGGAACACTGAGAGGGTAACAAATTAGCTGTATTATCAACTACACACGCACCTCTCAGATCAATCCAGAACAGCATATATTACAAGCTAAGCATTAGACAACTCCCCATTTTTTTATTACTCTTTCCTTTCCGTCCTTTTGTTTCCTCAAAGTTACCCCCGACATCAGTGCTATTGCAATTGAAGGCAACAAGCAACTTATAATATCTATGTCATCCGTGATGCATGTCATGCCATGTTATCTGAAGTTGTTAATTTAACTTTGCCTAATACCATATTTTCATACTTTCCTCTTGTAGATCACGTTTTTTCCCTCATGGCTCTCTTCTCATCTATTTTACCTTTCCTTTCTATATTTCTGTTTCCAATTTTCTTTCGTCTATATATAGTTACTATGTATACTACATAATTAGTTTTTAATCACCTGTCCTGAGGCTGCTCCAACTAGAACTCGGTGCTTACTACTACTTACCCCGATCATCTAACTTTGGAGCTAAAAGAACATTGATGCCGGAGCCGACCTCGTCATTGACTGCTTAGTGGAAGCCAGCATCTGGGGAACGGCCTTGACTTCGTATTATATTCAACCTATGATGTTGTCAATATCCTCCCCACCTAAGCTTCGTGATCCATAGATGCCTTGTAGCCAACTATAGTGGGCAGCGAGCACTGCTAGTGGCTTATTACACGATCGCCGCTAGGATCACCGTTATCCTGAACGTTTTCGGTTCGAAAGTCGTTGGCTAGGGTAAATATTCACACTACATTCTGTTACTCATACTTATTACATTACCAAAGATGTCAGGGCCATATGTGTACCCTTTGTTCTGATTCTATTGTCACCTAATCTATTTTGGTAGGGGAAAGGACGTCAGAAGTACTCTTGTTTCATCACTTACAGTGTCGCTCACCCAATCCAAGTTCGCTTGACAAGATGGTGTAAAAGGCGAGAGAAAGTTTTGTGAGATATTATAAGCTTCTAACCTCCGCGCCCCGTTTTATTAGAGCGCAAAGGCCACACAGCACGACGGTTTTGACAAATAAGGACAGGTGGCCTAGCTTAGTTGAATTGCGTGCCTCGCTAAATACATCGCTATTTCCCACAGTTTCATTTTCCCGATACTATCTCGTACATGTGGTTTTGAGTTGTACCATGTATTATCACAAGATTTCAAGCCGAGGACTGCATACATTCTTTACACTATTCTGTAATCTTGACTGGTTTTGATTTGGTTGCACTAAAATTTTGTTTCCAGTACTTACGTGTAGGCAACCTATTTAGCGTTCCCACTCCTTTTTAATTTTTCAGAGAAAATCCCTTCCACCGTTTTCTCTTTTCTGAAAAGCAAAAGGAAAAAAAAATCCGATATTAAAAAGAGTTAGCCTACAATGGATGACTTCTCTAACCATTATTATCACTGTAGGGATTAGTAAATGTTAATTTGTGGAAGTTCAGTGCCCGTGATTATCTGAAATTTGGAGTTTCATAGGGCAAAATCTAGCAGTCAGTTATCCAAGTCGGCTGAACGACCCTATTATTGTAGTCTAAATACTCACATCATGAGGTCTAGGCGTATGATTCTAGCAAGGGTGCTTCCACCTGAGACGCCTCGTATTGAGTATTTGCATATATTTGTTCATGTTTTGACCCATTTTATTCCTCTTTTTCTGCGTATTTTCTTCTCCTTCTGTCTGTATTCTTGGCTTTACTCTGTTTTCCCCATCCTTCCATTTCTTCGGTACCTCTTCTATCCTTCGATTCTGATCAGGGATTTCGATGCTTCGACAGTCTATAAATCACCAATAGGAACTTAGTAGACTTTAGTATTATATATTCAGCTATTTTAGGGAGAGAATTCATATATAGGAGACAATATTCACCAGTTTCAAAGTATGATGCTGACACATTTCCAGGACTAGCAATGTAAACTAGAATGTCAGCAAATCCAAGGTTTTCCCACTGAGGCAGATAGGAAAAATAGAGTGAGAGAGCGAGAGAGAGATCAAACCTTCTCCTTAAATAGGTTATCAAGACTGCATTGTTTGTCTTTCCTTTTCTTTTCTTCTAACATTATCAAATATATATGTATATATATATATACGATAAGAGAGAGGGTTATAAAAAAAAAGGAAGATTTCTAACTCAGACCGACCGACAAATCCACCTATGCTTTAGCTTTGTATTTTAGTAATATTCAGTATGTGTCACACTAGCCCATCATTCATCAATGTATTCACTTGTTAGGCTGGGTGGGTGAGACTATGTTCATTGTTCTTACAGTTATAATCAACTGATAGCATTAGTTTCTATGATTGTTACAAAAGCCGGGTTAGTAAATTGGTACGGTGTTATAACACTTTGTTACAGAGATATTTTAGGGTGGGTAGCAATAATTGGCCCGTTTGTTCTGTTATAAGTACTGGGCGTCCTACAAGATGGTATGGCTTAGCATATACATTACCCAAGGAAAATGATTGATTAGGTTTTATAAGAGTAGTATATGAAGTGAAGAATGTGGTGCGGAGGTACACTACATATTGAATCATTATATGGTGTGCATTATTTTCATTTCATATCTTACCTCAGAATATGGAACTAATGTATGTTTAACAATTCGGAAGCAATCACACTATTGCTAACCGGAAAATGCCCCCTAATATCCTAGCCTAGTACCCTCATCGCGCTTAGGGATCATATCCACACACACACACACACGCACACACACCACCACCACCAGTTGTCTCCACTCTCTGGCCCATGTCACTGCATACTCCGTAGTGCCTTAGCTGCATGGGCCGCCGCCAATCCCTTCTCCACTCTCAGCATCCCATCCATCCATCTAGATCCAGGGTCTCTGACGCACGAGGAAAAAATACACCTGCATGACACTCAAAATGACAAAGGAACTGGAGCATGGTCGTAACTTTTTTCTATTCCTTTTCGAGGATTGGCTCAATGGATTGTCTGGATGCGGCCTTGAACATGTGCCTTCCCTGACATCTGCACTAAATAAAAATTTCCCAGAGTTGTATGTATTGATATTTTGCGTGGGAAAAGCCAATTAGCCCAGGAGATTCGCCCTTCCAGAGCTATATAGCTACCGAGGGGCATCTGTTAGTTGGAAGAGCATTTGCTAACTCTTCAGTTCTTTTCCTCTTTTATTCTCCCCCTCTCTACTTCCCTTCACCCTTACCTTCTTCCATCTCCCGAATTGCTAGGAAGACCATCCATTCTTTTTTTTTTTTTTATTCGTTGAATTTTCTTTACTGAACACGACCTTCCCCCTTCTCTCCCAACCCACCAATCCTACATGCTTCATTGCTTCTTTTCCTAATACAACCATAAATTGAACCTATAGCAGCAGTATTGCCGAATTGTCGATCGCATCTACTCTCCCGTTTTAGTCATTCTTGCGGTTTCGCGCGCAGCTGAAACTCTCTACTGAGGTTTGCCAGGAGAAATATTTGCCAGGACAAGGAGAAAAAAGTGATGAAAAATTTTATTGACTCTATTGGTTTCGAAAAGCAAGTCTGAGTTTACTCTCGTTGTAACGCCATGGAATTTCCATATATGCGAGCGTTCATTGCTCTTTTGTCAGTAGCTCGACCCTTCCTTCTATTCTACTGCTGCGCTGGAATACTGTTTGCATAGACCGCTAATTTAGGCACTGAATAACTGACACATCGTTCACAGTGTTTACCGCTATCTTCGTCTTATTGTGAACCTTGTGTCTTTCTGGACTTTCAAGCCAATTCTCCCACCAGAGAACCCAAGGTTGACCGCACAAGATGTGACTGTCATCCTTCCTACTCTCGAGGGGTGCGGTGATGAGTTGGTTGAGACAATTAGAACAATTCTTGACAACCATCCTTATGAGCTCCTGTTAGTGACCATCGAGGCAAATCGGAAAAGAGCTGAGAACATGTTGAGCTTGATGCCTGCTTCAAAATCGAGAATCCGGCTTTTTACAGTCACGCACCCTAATAAACGCCGCCAGATGACGAGGGCCATACCAGAGGTCCGTACGCCTATTACTATCTTTGCTGATGATGATGTAAGCTGGCCGAGCACAGTTCTCCCATGGATTTTGGCACCATTCGAGAAAGATGAGCGATACGGAGGTGTAGTGACCTGCCAAAGGCTTCGTCGTGCTGCAGCACCAACATTCTCTCAGAGAGTTTGGGGCTTTTTGGGAGCTCTTTACTTAGAGAGAAGAAATTTTGATTGCGCGGCAACGACGCATGTTGATGGGGGTCTTCCCTGTATGTCGGGTCGAACTGTGGCGTATAGGACGGACATTCTGCAAGACGAGGGCTTTACTTATGCTTTCACAAATGAGGAATGGTGGTTTGGCAGATATCAATTGAATGCCGACGACGACAACTTCATTACACGTTGGATGGTGTCACATGGCTGGGAGACCTTTATGCAGTACCATCCCGAAGCTGAAGTCCTGACTACCTTGGAAGATAACCCTAAGTTCTTGAAGCAATGCGCGCGATGGTCTCGAAGCAACTGGAGGAGCAACCTTACTAGTATGTTCCATGAAAAGCATATTTGGTAGTAAGTACCTCATTATTTCCCCCATCCTCATCTCCCGGCTCTGCTGTTCTGGTAATAAACCGGATCAAGTATAAATGCATATCACCAGTCTCGCATCACGGCAGTGTAAGCAGACCGGCTGTGCTAGCTCGGCCCCTTAAGGGGCCAGTTTATCGTTTGCATGAGTCATACGTAACTTGCAAATGTGTGCATTGTCTGAATTTAGCAAACCAACACATTAAAGAGAGCAAGCGCCTCGCCTGAGTCTCACGCTAACAATTTGATACCAGTCGCCAGCCATGGAGCGCATACGCTGTCCATCTGACCACCTTGTCACCTCCGGCCCTCTTAGGCGACTTGCTACTCGTCCTTCTGTGTCATAAAGCCACGGCCTCCTGGGCAGATGATTCGCAAGCACTTGCAATGCAAGCCCTCGGAGTATGGATGTTTGTCAGCAAATTCATCAAGCTTTTGGGGCATTACATCCGATACCCTGTCGACTTTTTACTTTTACCTGTGTCTATCCTCTTTGGATATTTCCACGGAGGAATCAAGATGTACGCAGTGATGACGCTCAATGTGGTAAGTTACAAAATGAAATTAGTCTCCCTTTTAAGTTTCTTGAATCTACAGCGAAATTGGCAGTGCTACAAGGTCCGTTTTGGAGCCTTGTGCTTGAAAATGGGTTCTAGCCACTTTTCTGCTCAAGCACGAATCCTATCATCTGAAACAATCCTGCACCCCCCGCCTCTAAATATGGTTTGGTCATGGGTCTCATGTTTTTGTGCATATTTCGGGTCGCGGTCTGTTTAACCAGGATGGTCAGCCGTTGCCTCTCCTCCGATTTTCTTTTTCCTCTAGCCCCACCTCCCTTGTTTGGTCTATTTCTGCGAGTGTATACCAAAACCCTTGTGCCCAACTGAATCCCTCGGGAACATCATGTAAAAAATTCGCTAACACGAGCATTTTTCCGTGTATCACAGACCACATGGGGTAGCAGAGATGGTGCCGACGATTACGACGCTGAGCGTATGAAGAAGCGGACAGACAATGACCGTCCGAAGTCACCTTATTACCCGAAGTTCATCACCCAATGACTCCGGAAATGGATGATTGTTGGGGCGTCTGTACCTAGGTACAATCTCGTCCAGCTTATCACTATTGTATGTGTTTTGCAAGCATCACCTGACGAACGAGGCATACCGTCTATAACTTGATGGGGCCATCCGACAAAAGGTCCTAACAAGGTCGTCGCGACAGTTCCAAAATCTTTGTCTTTTATCTAATTTCTCTTTTCCTTCATGCTTACGACGAAATGCCTCGATGATGATGATGCAACTTGAGATTGAGCAAATGAGACCTCGATGATTTAGAACTTCAATGTTCCTGGCCTTCTTTTACCCACTTATTTTCTGGGTTTCTCTTTGACTCTTCCTCTATTTGATTGCGTCATATCTCGATACGTGATACTGCAGCATGGCGTCGCTTTTCATACCTTTTACTTTTACCTTTTTATCTTTTTGATAACTTTCTTCCCCTATTCCCATCTCCCTTTTTTTTTTTTTTTTTTTTTTTTTTGGAGAGACCTAGGAGTCTCTAGGGATCAAAGTCACGGCACAACGGTGGGACAGGGACATTTTAGTCTTTTATGGGCTTATTGACCCTCTTAATGCCCAACAAAACAAAGAGAAGAGAAAAAGAGAGGAAAACGGCGAACTGGAGATATCTTTGTAAATTACTAACGTATGGGCAAGATCGCTTGGCACTTGTGCCACGCCGACACCCCTTCTTACTTTCTTTTGCTTTCTTTTTTCCCCTTCGTTAGAGCGGAGTTGGAGTTTGGGAGGCTTTCTGAAGTGAACAATTTCCGCGAGCCTTTGGCTTGTTCATTTTATTAGTATCATTCGGTGTAATCTCTAATGAATCGGACCTTGCCATTAGTGACTGCCTCTTTTTGATCCACGCAATAAAGCTACGAATCCTAACAACGATAGAATTTGACTATAAGAGAGTCCAATACGACCGACATTTCACGCTACTTGTGGAGGATAAGCTAATGGGAGATGCCAACCTAAGGTTGTATTTACCATTATACACACACAAAAGTACTCTATCTATATAGCGCCTGCTGGCGATGCTACTAGACCACGGCTGTGTAATCCGTACTGTATATTTTATAGTGAGTTCTGTGGACTATGTATATGGTCTAGAGATTCAGTAACATAAATCAAGTGTGGCGTCCGTGGCGAGCAGACAGGACCCGCTTAAACTAGTGCCTGAGGTAGTAACCCGGCGTACATACTACAAGCCTCACCCGGTAATATCCTGTTTTTACCCATACATTCACCTAACTATATTTACACATTTGCCGTTTACTAAGCATTGCGGACTACATTATTATCAAATCTTGTATTATTATTTTTTTTGTTTTCTTTTTCTCTCTCTCTCTCTCTCTCTTTTTTTTTTTTTTTTTTTTTTTTTTTTTTTTAACTCTGGTACACAAAGGCTGTGTTGATAACAAGATGCCGTGTTTTCCCCAAGCACCCGCGGCTCTTTCACAGCGTATAGTCTCGATCGCTACGCGACACAACGTTGCTATATCGCGCTCGTTCCACTTGTCCCCCTCGAAGGCCGCTATTGCTCATCCAGTCACAGCCCATGGTCCTCCCCCGAAAGCTCCCTCCGTCGCTCTGGAGTATAATGAACTCACGAGACAACAAGATGGCAATGGGCTACACACTCGAATGGCAAAGCCTACACCTCTCAATAAGCGATTTTGGAAGAGCGTCGACGTTAAGACGAAACCAGGTATAATTCCTAGCCTGTTCTATGTGTAAATATATGGCTGACTGCATTCTTGTGGTCTTCTAGAAGGAGATTACCAAGTTCTGCTAGACACCAGGCCTGTTCGAACCCCCACAAAAGATGTCCTCTATATCCCACCAACAAAGCCTCACCTTGCGCATTTGATTGCTCTGGAATGGGATGTCATGACCTCGGCCCAGCAAGCCTTGAAAAACCATATGATCCCACTAACTTCTCTCGCTGCGCGAGCCGCGGACATTTCCCGAGAGGATGCGGGTGGCGAGACGATCACAAGAGACCAAATTGTGAAGACTGCAATGCGCTATCTAGAGACAGATACATTACTTTGTTGGGTGCCGGAGAAGAACGACTATAGCGCTGAGGAAGTTGACGAGCATGGTCGGAGACCAGAGAGTCTTCGAGAAGCCCAGATGAGAGTTGCGAAAAATGTAATCTCCTTTTTAAGCACCGTGGTGTGGCCTGGTATTGAGATCAGACCTATTTTGGATTCTGAGAGTATCCTGCCGGTGTCGCAAACTCAAGCTACGAACGATATTATTGAACAATGGATTTTCAGCCTACAAGCGCACGATTTAGCTGCTCTCGAAAGAGGTATTCTTGCCTCAAAGAGTTTACTGGTGGCTGTGAGGCTGGTCTCGGAGTGGAGTGAAAACTTACGCCACGTACAACGACCGAATAAAAAAAAATTCGGTATTGAAGAAGCAGCCGAAGCATCCAGTCTGGAAGTAAAGTGGCAAACAGATATGTGGGGTGAGGTTGAGGATACACATGATGTTGATAAGGAGGATTTAAAGCGACAGCTTGGTAGTGTCATTGTCTTGGTGAGCGGAGTGACGAAGTGACGAAGTTCTTGTCCTTTGATGCTGTATATTGTATTTATTCAGGCGCGGAGGTCCATTCTGTACGTTATAGTTACATATACAACCGTAATCTGCGCATTGTCCAACAATGAGCCTGTTAGCTTACTCCGGAGCAGATGCATGTGACGGCTTTCGTAGCTTTTTACCACTTTGTCCCTTTCACCAAACCAACGCTTCTTCATCTTCGTTGCTTTCCGATACTAAATTTGGCTTCTTGAGCTGAAGCTTAGAGCCGGCAGCTGTCATCCTTAGCGTCCTATTATGGAAGTGGTAATGTAATTGAAGTTTTATGGCTAGAAGAGATTCCACTCTCCCCTCGCCAAGGCGCGGGAGAACAAACCTACAGTTAATTTGGGGCCCTTTACGACGATCATCACACTCCCACGAGTTGAACGACCGCAGAGAATGAAACCTTACCCTCACCAATTAACACTCCAAGGATAGTTCGTGACTTCCTACATTAGCGACCCCGCGCCTTATCTCGGCTGTCTCCTCCATTTCTATGCATCTTTCCCCGCAATACTTGGGGATATCTGAAGTGTCGTTCCCGGCAAGAAAGTGATGACGGAGAAGATTGAAGGGTAAGTACAGCTGCGCCTTGAAAAAAAGACCCTGGTTTCATAGATCACATGTCGAGGCTGTGTCACCGCAGGCATACTTGGAGTCCTTGGCTTCAGATAGTCTTACAGTCATTAATCGTTTAGACCATTTGATCGGGCGGCAAGATCTCACACATGAACCTAGCATTTTTCATCGTCTTCGCTATTCAAGGAGGGACCGGCAGACCTTAAGACTAATTCATATTGCCTAATTTCCTTAGGCACAAACGCACTAGAAGTGCCTTGGCGCTTGCGATTCTGCACCGTGATAAATCAAAAGACGACCACGAGGGGATGCCTGGCCGCAATAGTGGTTTGCCCGAATCCGTTGCATCCGCTCCGGTAAACGATACGCCACATTTCTCTGCTCTAGCTGCTACTCAAAGCTCAACCCACCAAAGTCCCCGTCCAGAAGTGAACGCCCCCCTTATGTCGGACGAGAATTCCCTGGAGCAGGTACGCTCCAATCAAAGCGGCGATCCTATCGAGAAGCTGCCTGCATTGACAACTGCAGACAGCATTAGCATGTCGCTAGACCAGTCTGTAAGGACGTTCAGACTCTTTGAGATCCTGCGGAGTGGGGATACAACCGCGATATCAAAAGCCATCAAAGAGACTAAAGATCCTCAGGGAGCAAACAGTCTCTCCGGCACGACTATGCTCCATTTAGCGATCCAATGCGCCGAACCACAAGTTGTCGAATACATTCTTTCCAGTGGCTATGAACTTGATATTAACGCGCGCGATAGAGATGGTAATACGCCACTCCACCTCGCCGCCCAGCTCGGAAGAGGATCACTAGTTCGTGAGCTACTAAGCCGTCCTTTTCTCAATGACTCAGTTGTCAACTACCGTGGCCAAACAGCTCTAGATGTTGCCCGCACCCCGGAGATCTTTCAACAGCTTCAGCTTGCACGATCCCTTTTCATTGACAGCAAGTCACAAGAAATCCAGTTACTCATCTCCCAGGGTGATTATGAACAGCTAGAGAAGGTACTCGAAGAGCCACGGGTTGAAGGAATAATGGATATTAATAGTTTGGACCTGGTCACTGACACCGCTACTGCTCAGTCTGGAGGCACTCTGCTGCATGAGGGCGCCAGGAGGAAAGACACGAAACTCATTCAGTTATTACTGATGCATGGGGCGGATCCATTTCGCCGCGACAAAAAGGGTAAATTGCCACAGGATGTCACAAAGGACGACAGGACACGTGCAATAGTCAAAAAGTCTCCCGCTGCTGTCATTGCTCAGCGCGGCATACAAGAGAAGGCTATTCTTGGGACCAATTCGGGCCAAGGAGTTTCGGGTCGAGCCAGTGTAGGGGAGGCACCTTTTGCGGGAAAGGATTCTCGCGAAATGAGGGGATACTTGAAGAAATGGACAAACTACACTAGTGGTTATAAACTGCGGTGGTTTGTACTTGAAGACGGCGTTCTTAGCTATTATAAGCATCAAGGTAAGCGGCTAGGGATTTCCCAAAGGTTGCAACCGTCTAACTTGTTTTAATCAGATGACGCCGGGTCTGCATGTCGTGGTGCGATTAATATGAAAATTGCTAAACTCAACATGGACTCGCAAGACAAGACGCGATTTGAAATTCATGGCAAATCATCCGTCAAATACCATCTCAAAGCTAATCATGTTGTCGAGGCAAAGCGTTGGTTCTGGACTCTCAATAATGCTATACAGTGGGCAAAAGATGAGGCGAAAGAGGAAGAAAGACGCCAGTCTCGGCATGCCGAGGTGCTCCGTCAAGCCAAGATTGAACAAATTGAGGGACGAACAGCTGATAGCTCATCCGATTCACCCTGCCTCGCTACTACCAAGTCTAGCGGGAAGGGCCTTCCTACCCCATCTCTAGGTATTCCAGGTAGTAGTGCGACAAGACTTAGCGCGCATGCGTCTCGCACAACACTGGAGAGCATACCCGCAGATGAGGAAGGCTCTTTCCAAGGATCATACGACCAGGGTGTTCTGCAGAATGAGGTAAATCGGGTGGTCAGCCATGTAACCACTGCGCCCGAAGGCGAGGGTGATGATGAGGATTATGGTGACTATGCATCCAGCCGTGAGGTGCCAATGGCTGATAAAGACGCCCTGAACATCACTGCGCAGTCTGCAAATCTTCAACTTGATATCCTCGCGAATGTAGCGTCCTCACTACAAACTGAGAAGTCGAAGAACCCAGGCTTGTCGCTTGCGGACTCGGCAGTTGATCAAGCACTTGCTGCTTATGAAGCAGCTGTGAGTAGTCTCCAGGGGCTAGTGCAAAATCTCCTCAAGATATCCCGGGATCGGGATGCCTACTGGCAGTATCGATTGAATAGGGAAGCACATCTCCGTAAGATGTGGGAAGAAAGTATGGCACGAGTTGCACAGGAGCATGAAGAGTTACAGTCAAAGATGGGAGAATCTGAGGAGAAGCGCCGACGTACGAAGCGTGCCCTCAAGGAAGCCCTAGAGATCTCGTCAGCAACCACTGGTTTTGCTATCAGTAAAGCGCCATCTCGTATGGCATCTACAGGTGAAGAAGGCGATGGGGCTGACGAGCGGATGGAGGCACATGCTCCAGGAGCCGACAATCTATCTCAGGCTGATGAGCAAGAAGCCGGGCGACCCCTTCGGCGTAAGAAGTCGACTCTTTCTCAGATCAGTGATCTATGTGATTCGGCATCTGATAGTGAGGACGAATTCTTCGATGCGATTGACTCCGGGGAGATTGAAGTGGAGAACTTAGCACATACAGAAGCAAGTACTGAAAAGGATAAATCGATGGGAGAAGGGACCGAATTGCGGGCCATTAAACGCCTGGAAATAGCACCATCGTTCAAAGGATATGAGGAGTCCATCAGAAATAAACTGAAGATGGATTATGATAATCGACCAAAAATCTCCTTGTGGGTGAGTGGTGATCTAATCACTACCAAGCTAGTAAGCAACGGGCAACGTTTTACTTATTATTATGAACTTAGGGTATTCTGAAGTCGATGATTGGGAAAGACATGACCAAGATGACTTTGCCGGTTTCATTCAACGAACCCACATCTCTACTACAACGTGTGGCTGAAGATTTGGAGTATGCGGATCTTCTTGACGTGGCTGCTGATCGATCTGATTCAATGGAACGCATGGTGTATGTCGCTGCCTATGCGGCGAGTGAGTACGCCTCGACAATCGGCCGTGTTGCCAAACCGTTCAACCCTCTTCTGGGGGAGACGTTTGAGTATGTCAGGCCCGATAAAGGCTACCGGTTCTTCGTTGAGCAAGTCAGTCACCACCCGCCGATTGGTGCTGCATGGGCGGAATCGCCAAAGTGGGATTATTATGTAAGTGCCAGGCCATAAGACGAAACTGATACATCACAACACTGACAAGAGTTCTAATAGGGCGAATCAGCCCTCAAGTCAAAGTTCTACGGGAAATCCTTCGATATCAACCTTCTTGGAACCTGGTTCCTTAAGTTACGCCCTGCAACGGGAGGCGAAGAACTCTACACGTGGAAAAAAGTCACCTCGTCTGTCATCGGCATTATTACTGGTAACCCGACAGTTGACAACTATGGGTTAATGGAGATCAAGAATTGGACGACCGGCGAGGCCTGCTACCTTGATTTTAAGCCAAGGGGCTGGAAAGCCTCGTCTGCCTATCAGGTGGCCGGTAAGATTGTAGACAAGAGCGGATCTCCGAAATGGAGCATTGGTGGTCGTTGGAACGACAAGATTTTTGCTCGCCATACTCCTGGATATGAGGTGGACGTATCCAGTCAGGATGCGGAGTCATCTAAGACGTTTCTGGTATGGCAATGCCACCCCCGCCCAAGTGGTATCCCGTTCAATTTAACGCCTTTCGTCATCACATTGAATGCCCTTCCGGAAGGCCTGAAACAGTATCTCCCCCCAACAGATACCCGACTTCGACCCGATCAACGTGCAATGGAGGAGGGAGAATATGACATTGCCGCTAACGAAAAGCATCGAGTCGAAGAAAAGCAACGAGCCAAACGAAGAGAGAGGGAGACAAAAGGAGAAGAGTACCAGCCAAAGTTCTTCATTCGGAAAAAGTGCCCGATCACTAGCGAAGAGTACTGGGCGCACAATGGGAAGTATTGGGCGGCCAGAGAAGCACAGGACTGGAGTATATGTGAAGACATCTTCTGAAGATGGGCTCTATGCCGTAATCGAGTGTTTAAAGTATCAAGGTTTTGACGTTCAATCCTGCAGACAGCTCTATTAGTCCGGTCTTGTTTCGTAATTTGTTTTTTTGGGATACACTAGCTTTTTCGACAGAAACCATAAAACTCTTAGTAATTGATGCTAGTGATCAGGCTATAGGAATTCATCCAAACATCCTCGGTAATATGAATCTGGGGTGTCCTTGTCTTTTCTTTGGATTCAACGACCCTTTGATCACGTGCCTGCGGGATCGTCGCTTGGAAAAGAACAATTACCAACTCTCCGTAGCAGCAGATGATTGCTACATGGGTCGCCCTCTAGCAACCATCACAATGACTGGCGAATATACCTGTGGACTTTGTCTACAGGTGCTCCGGCGAAGGGTTGCGGCTCATGGACCTGTGATCCGAATGCAGACGGCATATAACTCAAGGCAGATATACAGGCCATCGGCCTTCCTCGTTCGAAGCTTTGGTTCACGAAGCGACAGTCGCTTCATATCTAAAAATCTCCAAGGCCATACCAAACGGGCTGCTACGCCTTCGCCTTGCAATTCCACTGCTATACTACACAAAGTCCCGCAAAGTGTACAGCGAGCCACGTCCGCAACGTCCACTTACTCGCCAGAAACGCGTGCTTTGCTGCAACCAAACAACTTGTTCCATCATTTTTCTCAATCACCTTCACCTTCGATTCGGCAACGTGCTGCGTTTATCAAACAAAATGCCTTTTGCCCTCACCCGAGTCACCAACAGACCCGTGCGCCAGTCTCACCACACGACCCCGAGTCGCGAAAGAACCAGCAAAGCACGAGTCCCCCAGCCCATTCGCACTTCGAGTGCCCTGACTGTGGTGTCCCAATCTACTGCTCAGAAGGACACTGGATGGATGATTTTGAGGCACATTTGGAGATTTGTGAGACCATTAGACAGATAAACGAGGATGATCACGACCTCCATTCTGGTCGATTTTTCCCCGAATTCTCTTATCCGGGCCTTCAGGATGATAACTTCGTCATCAACATGACGAACTGGGACACATTTTTGTATACGCGAGAGTTTGATGCGATAAACCACGATCGGAGTATGCGACAAGTGACTAGGATGCTCACCTACCCTCTTACCATTGGGAGTGTCTTGCACGAGCTGAGCCCTTACAGCGTTCGGAAAGGTGGGAGACTTACAGTCGAGGGACTGAAGAGTGTGAGCGGTAAGTTATCATAGATCAATGCAAACGGATACACATCTGACCTTTTCAATTTAGCGCTTCGATACACTCTGCACCCTCCCAAGACTGGAGAAGGAGTTGATATTCAAGGACTGCGCTTGAAGGCCCCACCTGTTAGGATATTCATCCTGGGGGCGCGCGCCGAATCTTCTTTACCTCGTGAAGTCTGGCTTCAGCTCAGTTACATCTTCCCACGATCCCTCATTCATTTGATTTTTATTGGACCAGAGAGTATGGCCAACCGAGACGCTGAGTTCCCACTTCCCGGACGGACGCCTGAGAACCCTTTCGGAGGGATTGTGGAAGACAGACTTGGCGGGCAGCTGAAGATTACAACATACGTCGATTACTTCCACACAATGTACAAAGCGCAATATTTCCAGCCGTTCGACCCATATTTAGACTGCATCATGCTCTTTCACCCTGGTCTCGGGCATCCGGCCAGCTCCCATGAATGGGAAGAAACGCTACCACAACTACTAGAGACAAAAGTCCCTATTATCAGCACTGGCTATACGCAGTGGGATATGGAGAGGGATATCAGTTGGGTCCATGAGAAATGTGCCGGTGAATTTGATATCTTGTTGGAACCAGGCGAAAACATCTTTCGCAGTCTGAGGTGGGACCTCAATGACTTGGATCCTCATGATGTTTCCTGCGGAAACTGGGGGTTATGGGCATTCAGAGGGAAGAGGTTCGTCACATGTATCCCTTATCAGCACGCTTCCATACTATTTATGCTATGTTTGACTTTAATCGCAAGTTTCTATGTTTGTCTGCTAACCAACTCAACTACAGATACGAGGCGACGTTCAAAGGTTAAAGGGTTCTCTTTCGCGTGTACGTGTACTGGACGTCTTCGTTGTACATCTAGTGGCTATTCTATCAGTGTTGTTTGATTAGGGTTGAAGGAACAATAGTTCCCAATCTATGCCCTATATTCAGCCTTTATCGCAGTTTCCATAACATCATTGTACTATTGTCTATACGTTATCTATTATTGTGCCAAATAGAAGCATTTCATCCGGTGAACACCATATGGCAATCGACTAGACCTTGCTAATGCGTAAATCCTAGGACATTGTATCATAGCAGGATAATCAGGGGCGACACCTCGAAATTAAGTTATGCATGAACATGGCAAGTTTCAATCGTCGACAGTCCATCCAGTCCTACACTCGTTACTTTGAAACATGAATTGGGGCGGGGTGAAGCCAAAAGAAACCAAATATAAGGTTTTCCATATCAAGAAAGAAAAAGGGTATAAAGGTCGGAATCGTAATAATGGTGGCAGGAAATTAAGCTATCAACGAGGCTGACAATCAGAATTCGAATCACAGCACAGTAAATAAATGAAGACCCGACCCAACAGATGAATACCGTCATGTATAACCGCTATAGATTTGGCCGAAGCTGCTCAAGAGAATCGCATGAGTAATGAGAGGTAGGTGTACAGAAGGCAATCTGCCCTGGTATTTGATTTAGGTCTGTTCAACTCCCTATTGGCATCATCTTTTCTTCATGCTCGGCCCTTGAGGCACGCCAATCAGCAAGGTTTCAGAAGCAATACTGATGGTGCTACTACAGTCGTATCGGCTCGCTGACTGAGACATGACCATCGTCGTTCATGCGTATTGATTCAAACTGCTCAGAAAGGCCTTTAGAGCACTATGAAGCCAGCAGCAGCGACAACGCCCGCAGCCATCGCATTAGAGAGCTTAATGGCAGGGGCACCACCAGTTGCCTGGGGGACGATATACGATGAGGGTGTCCCAGAAGGAGTCGCGGAAGGCGTCTTTGAAAAGAGCGGAGTGGAAGACGCTTTAGCAGAGATAGAAGGAGTGTGGGTTGAGAAAGCAGAAGAGCTGGGAGACGCCTTAGAAGTCGGTGTCGGAGTTGAGGTCGTTACAGGGACGACCTGGATGGTGAGGGTCTTGGTTGGCGCATCCTCTGCGAGGGCGGAAGGCGCAAGAACGGCGGCGACGATGAGAAGAACCTTACTTAAATGCATCTTGAGACTGCAATGGAATAATGGACTCAAGTCGTGTGATATGCGATTTCAATTGGACCGGTTTTATTTGGAATCGCGCGTGTGGTGGGGGGGAATGCGACAGAAGTGCGAAATGGTAGTATATATGTATTCCGTTGCCTTTGAGACTTCGTACTTTGAGTAAAAGAGTGAATGGAGCTGGAAATGAGTGGCAGCTCTTGTGTATAGTTAAGAAGAAGCAATATTAAATGGATGGCAAGCACTGCTTTGATGTAATTAAAATGAAGGAGCGACTTGGGGGTAAAAGGCGAGGGAAAAGGGGTTCAGACTAAGAGGAACGGGGCGTCAATAACGGAAAGGTAGGTAAACATTCCAAACTCGGCCACTGTCCGGAGACTCCGAGCGTCTCATTTTATTACCTAAACAGCTGGTCTGTCGACTAGCAGGGCGCCATCGTAGTACATTCATCCATTCATATAGGAAACTCTGATTGCGATATGTCGATCTCTTCACTTGGCGCGTCCATTGTTGCTAAGTTGTTCGTACCTGACTAACCCCTTAGTTCAGTAACTGGAACCATGGAAACACCAAATGAGCGGGAGAGAGCAAAACTCACCAAGTAGGGGTTTCCTCTTGCTCTAGCCTAAATCCGGGTGCTATTCGCGGCAGGTTGACTCATTATCGTGGAATGTCTCTTTCTCCCTGACCTCGTGTGTTTTACATACATTTTGTCCTTCTTTGTTTACACGTGGACAGGGTGGCATCAGATAACGGGACTCCTGCCTTTGAGACCATTTGTCTCCGAACGAGTCTAGTGGGGAAGTTCCAATTGATTTTGAGCAAAAATTGTTGCGGCGGGTCGTGGGATCACGAGCCAAGGCTGTCCCGAAAGGGGTCTTACAAAGGGCAGCTTGGAAAGACCAGGCATACCATCAAATAAGTTTTGCCATACGTAACAACGATGCGCCATTAGTATCATTATGAATAATCGAGGTTTCCTCCGTCCAACGCCCGAGAGTGGGTATCAATATCAAGATTCAAAATCTATGAAAGTAACATGTTACCACAAGCAAGCCAAGCCAGTTAATCTTTGTTAGCCCAGCAGTCGCGGACACTAGGGCCCAAATCCTTAGGAGCCGGAATGACAATCGTACAAATAAGACCAGGAGAGGTGTGAATGAGAGCCCTCCCCCATTCACCAAATGAAGAGGAAGAAGACGGCAACTACCGTCAAGCACTCTTGGGGAAACTGTTAGATATATTACCCAAATGAGTGAGTCCAGTGATGGCATTACAGCCCCCAAATGGTACTGGCGAACAAAGCTACCATTGGCCAATATCCACTGATCTGGACCCCTGCTCGAGCACCGCCAGAAGGTGCAGATGAGTCGGCAACAGTCGTCCCATTAGGCAATGTGCCATTGATATAAATGGTCTCAGTGCCATTGACTTCCACAATTTTAGCGACACTGGAATTTGCGGGTTGGGTGCCGTTGAAAATGGATTCATAATACGATCTATCCGAGTTTTCATCGCATGAACATTCCGCATACTTCTCGCATAGACAAAATACCGGCATCGATGTGTTATGGTGTGAGGTCTGATCCACATATTGATAATGGTAGTTATACGGATAGGCGTAAGCTCCGTACAGCCAGATACCACCGAAGAATGCCAGAGCAGTTGCTGGCACTATGATAGGTGCTATGCCTAGTGGCGATAGAGCACCGGAGGTATAGGGAGTGCTGGCACCACCGGCGTAGTAAATACCTCTACCATATGTGGGTTGTGGCCCTGACCCACTGCGAGACGAGCCACCGGAGTTGCTAGACGAGCTGTATAGAAAACGATGGGTTGGTTATAGAAGCTCGTGTTGCTTTAGGAGTTTAGGACACTTACCCTGTTCTTGATGAAGAACCGCCACTACCTCCTCGCCCACCACTCCCACCACCGCTGCCCCCCCCTCGTCCTCCTCCACCTCCACGCCGCTTTTCTAAATATACGGGTTCATGAAATCTAGGCACAAGAGCCACATTCTCGGCTAGATCTGACCGTGGGAGACTGATGGCTGCAGTCGGGAGAAGGAGAGCGGTACCTATGGAGACAACCTTCATTTTTCCCCCCAGCCTCTGTTTGATGCCGGGAAACTGACGATCTTCTTGATCTGGGAGATTATTGTTGGGCTCTATAAATGTAGGCTACTATAGCGAGCTGCTGGATACAAAGCGGGAAGAGCTGGTTGCAAGATTGAGTAGCACCACCCGCTCGTGAACAAAGATAAAAAGGGATGTAGTATATCAGAGGTCGTTAGGACAGTGCGAGGACAGCAACTATTATAATTTTGCGAACCAACTTTTAGTGGAAAATATCATGATTGCGTAGTATAAAGTAGAGATCGTTCAAGGGACATGACTTCACCTGAAAGTTAATGTCCATAAAATTACAGGTAGTTCATAAATCCATTGGACAAAAACCAAGCCACACTCGTATGTCGGATTTTACACTGCCTTTCCTCCAAAGGGGTTCTGCTACGTACTAACAAGGCGGTGCAGGTTATAGCCGCCTAGCCTCACTACTAGAGCCCACATCTGTTCTTTCCCTTAATGTCAATCAATAGCTCCTAAACCGAGTCTGGATCAGCCACAGCCCATTAAAACTCAAGTAATTCAGACCCTTCATTTCGGTTTTATAGCCACTATTCAACAATCAACCTCTGCACCAACCTACTGAGTGCAGTAGATAGATAGGTAGATAGATAGATATAATACGAAAATTGTATATCTGTCATGCTTTAGCTTGATCACTATAAACACACATGCTGTTCTTACAGCACTACTCCCTTGGTGTTGAATCTTGATTGTCCACTCTCAGGGCAGCGTGCAAATATTCCCATCCCCGTGGTTGTGAGCGCAAGGGCATGTCACCAGGTACAAACACACACCGGAATTTAGTTTTGTCCTGCCTTGACAAGCGGCCTATAAATGGGCTCCCACATCTGCACTCGGATCCACTCCTCCAACTCTTCCTTGTGGCTGGGAATTTCTTTTTCTTGAGCATATCCTTCCTCGACTGCTGTCTCGATGACTGCTCGAGCAATATGCACGCTAATATCACGTACATTCTCAACATCTGGAAGAAGAGGCCGGTTTGGATCCTGTAGCGCCGGAGACTGAGAGGCTAACGCTCTGGCGGCTGCCACCAACATTTTGTCAGAGAGGATCTGCGTCCGAGATAAAACTGCCCCAAGGCCGATGCCAGGAAAGCAGGTTGAATTGTTACATTCCGCTATTTACAACGATCCTCATGTTAGCAGAGACTGAGAAGAGCCCTGTAATTTCATGAACTATGACTGCATATCACTCACCAACCTCGTATTCTACTCCGTTACGCTTAACGGGAGGGAATGGACTTCCAGTGGCCATTAAAGCTCGACCTTCCGTCCAGTGGTTAATGTCCGCCGGGGAAGCCTCATGTAATCGTGTAGGATTGCTTAAGGGAAAGACAATAGGATGTTCAACGTGCTTCGCCATCTCCCGGATAATGTTTTCTGTGAAAGCCTTTGGCTTGGTAGACGTGCCGATCAAGACATGCGGTTTTACCTCCTTCACAACTGAAAGTAAATCTCTGCCCTTCTCTTTGGGCCACTCGTTGTCATTCCGTGCAAACGGTGCTTGAGCTGCCGTAAGTTGGTCACCAAAAGACTTGAGCAGAATACCTGGCTTATCTAGACACCTTTCCATTGAAGTTAGCCATCATAATACCATCCTACCATCTGTATGATCTCCTAGGAAAGACTCACCATATTTGTGCTGAAGCTTCTTGCTTTGTTCTACCAGTGTCCGTAGCGATGGTATCGGCGACTTGTTTCGCAATTCCAGTACCAGCTGAGCCCGAGCCAAAGATAACTACACGCACATTTGCTAACTCAATATTGACGACACGAAAAGCCGCCATTAAAGCCGCCAAAGTCACGCATCCTGTTCCCTGAATATCATCATTGAAACAGGGAATATGTGGTCGGTACTGATTTAGAAGTCTGCTGGCATTATGGAGGCCAAAGTCTTCGCTGAATGGATGTCAGTTTGTTCCCAGAGGGTCGGAAAGAGAGGGGTAGAAAGACTGCTGAAAAGGGGTTGAGTGCCGAAAAAGAAAAGGAGGCGGATGAGGAATTAAGGCCATACTAACAAATGGATGTAGGCTTTAGGAAACATCTTCCTGGCGGTTGTCACAAACTTTTCCACAAATCGATCGTATTCCTCGCCTCTGGCACGCGGCTGCCGAAGGCCCAGATACAACTCATCGTTGAGTAGATCTTTGTTCTATCATCAAGTTAGCTCAGTGCTTATGAACTGCCATGGCGACCATACATCTGTGCCACAATCCAGAACTACAGGAAGCTGTCGAGAAGGGTGAATTCCAGCACATAGTGTTGTAAGGACCAGTTTGGCACTAGAGATTAATATGGATCCGACACCTTGGTCTCCGATGCCTAGTATCTGCAATTGAAAGCGTGAGAGCAGCTCTTGGAATGAAGAGAAGAATATTCCTTACTTCCTCACCATCACTAACGACAATGTAATCAACATCTATGCCACGACCAAAATTGCAAAGACATTCTTCAATTTTATCCTGGTCATTTATATTCAAAAAGCAGCCCTCTGGTCTTCTGAATAAGCGCGAGTAATTCTGAATTGCATCACCTTCTGTAGGTGTATATATCACACTAAACATCTCTTTCAGATGAGTTTGTATCAACTGTGACGGGGCGTTAATCCATTTATTCAGTCCTATCATAGGAAGTCAATGGCTCACACACATACTTTATAGTATAAAACCTCATTCTGCGCCTTCATGCTTGCCATGAAAGTATTTTTTGCCAAAGCATCGGGACGGCTCTTATATTGTTGAAATGCCCTCTGTACCTGCTCTTCCAAAGTTTGGATGTTCGGAGGCAAGAGACCATGCAACTTGAAAACGGTCCTTTCTTCTTCACTGAATGCAGAGCCTTTATTAAACTGGCATGACGTTATGACATCTCTGCCCTGTGATCTGACAGTCAGTGCACCAGCCATCCCAAATGTTGAGAGCAATGGCTATTACCTCATAGGGACACTCTAGTGGCCCAAAAGCTGCACGTGGGTAATGGCTGAATCTGGACAAATACTTCGACATCGGCATGTTCAATAGCCAGGTCACTGTGCACAGTATACAAAGACAATATAACAAGGCAATTGCAAAGCATTGCACCAAGTGATATATTGTCACCAACAAGAAAGATTAAGGATAGAGGCTTATATAAGCTGAAACGGTCAGTTCTTGCAATGACAGGGAAACATGGATGAATTAGTGCTCTGGGTGGGTAGTCCGTGCCGATGACGTAGGGACCATTCAAGTCGACGTTATTCATACTACGTAGTACCAACATCTTCCCCACTAAATTCTATCATAGGTAAATCAAAATCCACTTGAGAAAGCATCAAACAAGAATTTGACAGATCCACACTAGATTTCGGGCCAAGTATGTAAGTTGTAGGTCTTGAGTCAAGTATAAAGTACAACAAATAAGTTTTGGTTTTCAATAGCAGACCCTCGTCAATATTTGTGTACTTTATTTCCAGATATATTCAGTATTAGGACAAGATCATCAGCAGTCTACTCATAAGAAGTTGAACACTGTTATCAACGAACCTATCACGTGGTGATAATGCACAGATGTGGATCAAGTGACTAAGCTCTAGCCGAGTACAAAAGAGCGGCAAATCACCGAAAACTAGAAACTCAACAAAATTCTTCACATTACACAACACCATTCGCATGCAATCTAGTGTCCAGCTTTAATGTTGATCTGGAAGGCAGCCAATAAGTTTCGAGCCTGCAACCCCAAGGTTCCCGGTTTGTCTAGCCTATCAGACAAAACTCGCCGCAAACCAATTTATGCAAAACTCACAAGACGCTCTCCCATCATCACTTTACTAACATTGTCGTACCATACAGAGTATATCGCAACTACACAATCCGGCTGTCTCAAGTCTATGCGTTCTATGAATCCATCTGGACAAGTGGATCGCTAGATTCATCACGGGCCCTTCATTGAAGGACGGTCTTCACATGCCATGTCTTGTGGCTGTGCTTCTGACTGGAGCTGGGTTGTAGGGATCCATCTGGAATTCCTGTTGAATATTTTCAGTTGCTAGAGGAAAATCCAGGGCCTTCATAGTTCATGTTGCTCGCGTCCTATTTCCTACGAGAGCATGACTCCTTGAGCCGTACACCATACGTTTAGGAATAATAATAATCTAGATGTACATAAATTGCCTAACATCAAAAATTTTTTGTACTAGACGCAAGTAGTAATAGCTATTCATCCTTACAACTTACTCCTTGCTTCATCGATGACCTTAACAACCACTTTGCCCCATGTTTTCCTTCCTCCAAGCGCCTGCAATGCCCTGGGTACACTCTCTAACCCCACAAAACTTTCATCTCTAAAAGCTGTCCCCTTGAATTTGCCTTGAGCTACAAGGTCAAAGATCCCATTCCAAACAGCACCCACGGTATCCTTCTCAAAGTTGACATACTGCCCCCAATGCAGCCCGACAATGCTCACATTTTTCAGAAGCACCCGGTTCAGCGCGACCTTCTCGATCTTGCCCGCTGCGAACCCAATAACTAGTAGGCGTGCATTCCACGCGACACATTTCAAACTGGCATCAATCATACCCACAGGATCGTACACAATGTCCACTCCTGCCTTCCCATTGCCAGTTCGATGTTGCGCACACAGCTTCTTCACTTCTTCAGGCCAGCCCGTATTTCGGTAGTCAATGACATAGTCAGCCCCGAACTCTCGTGCAATCTGCCTTTTGCGTTCTGTGCCAGCCGTCGCTATTACCGTCGCGCCCTTACCCTTCGCGATCTGCACGGCAGCTAATCCAACACCACCGGCAGCCGCATGGATGAGGACCCAATCTCCCGGTTGCACGTTTGCTCGGTGCACTAAACCGCCGTACGAGGTAGGTGCAGTGACGAAGAGTCCAGCTGCGTCCTCAAAACTCCACCCATTTGGGACAGGGAGTAAAGTATGCTCAGGAGCGAGGATGTGGGTAGCGTAGGCACCCTGCGTGGCGCCGAAGACACGATCGCCGACTTTAAAACGCGCTTGTGAGGCAGATTTGGATGTTGGTACGGCTAGGACAGTTCCGGCGAACTCAGCACCTCCGATCCACGGGAGTGGAGGCTGGTGTTGATATTTGCCTTGTATCTGAAGGAGATCGAAGAAGTTGGTACCCGCCGAGTGAATCTGAATCAGGTAATCACTGGGGGATGGGGATAGGGTAGGAAGTGTGGTGACTTGTAGATCCAAAGGCCCCTTTTCAAACTCGATCAGCAACGAATACTGTAATTACATGATCAAATATTATCAGGTAAATAACTGCTGGCTTACCTTGACATACTCTTTGACCTGGATAGCACGCATATTGATGGATGATTGAAACAATGTAATGTATGTTGGGTTAAGTTTCTAAGAAGAGTGGGAATGGCAGCGACTGGCTTTAATGAAATGAAGAATTTTGCAGTGAGCTTAGATGGGAATTCTAGAAATAACGAAGGTTGCTTTACAGCGAGAAATAAGTGTACAGAGTAGCTGTCCCCGCGTCCTGAGATGTGCCGAGGTCCGTTGTCGGATAAGATGAATTGACCTCCTCGAACGGTGAACATCATTACCTCATTCTCTCAACAAACCCCGTCGGTGTTCACCAATCAAAAAACATATACGTCTGATGCAGGTACAAACATTGAGACTCCAAGTTGTAGCATTGATGAAACCAACAAATTCCAGTCTTCCCGGGATTCCGAATTAGCGAACAATAAGATTTTCGATTAGCTAAATGTACAGGTATGCAGATGGACACCTTTAACTCCTTCTTTGCTCATGGATATCAAATAACACCCCTCTGATTCTGTAGTACCTGCCGTTGCGCCAGGGATCTCATGGCCTGCTGAGATCATGCAGCTTCATTATTCAACATACCACCATCGTAAACGAAAAATTCCACCATTTGTTCTCTTTAAGATCCATACACACTTAGACAAACCAAGACCACCGAAACATAAAGGGGATGGGGAAAAGTTAAAAAAAAAAAAAAAAAAAAAAAGAAAAAACCTCCACGCATAGTAACACATTACCCAAGAAGTCTTGGGGGAATAGGATAGGTTATGAATGCCAAAATGAAAGCAGACCGACAGTCAATGCCGAGAGATTTATATAGATATAGTGTGTTTTGGTCAATAAGGAAACGTTGGCGCACAAATAACAGGATGTCCACTGGGAGAAAAGGGGGAATGCGTCACTGGTCCTGCCGGAGAGTGGTTGGATAATTTGGTAGGAAGTGACATCTTCTTCTCCTGCTGCCCTCCCCTTTGGTTGGCCCTTAAGTGACCGCCAGCGGTACCGGGACTATAGGGAACAGGCATGGCGCGGAGAGATGGCTTCCGCGCGTCATGGGGGTCGAACACCTGCTCATGCGAGAATGAGCACCCTGGCGAGGGGGGTGAATATAGCCGATGAGGAGGGTGTGGGGATACCATCTGCATTGCTGGATCGATGGAGGGGCTCAGAGGTGGGGCGGTGTAGTATGGTATCGATGGAGGGTGAGCACTAGCCTCTAGCTGTACTGGATACCACTGAGGAACGACCCAACTGACGGGCGCTGTTGCCGCAGTTGTCGGAGTTGTCATGCATGGGCCTGTTGTCACCGCATAATGAGAGTTTTGAAAAGGTGAGACCATCGGGGATGTCGAGTCAAATAGAACGCCATCTGCTAGAGGCGAGGTATGGGAAGATGGCTCGAAGGAGTTAGAGATAACTACTACGGAAGAATCTTTATCGTGAGCCCAAGCGTTGGAAGCATTCTGGTTGTTGAAGGATCCTGTTGTAGGGAAATCATGATGCACATATGTTCCATCGCCCATGTAGAAGTCTGGTTCGGAAGAGGATAATACGGGAGCTGGTTTCTGTGTCGAATACAACTGGGTCTTAGGAGAAATTGGAGTCTCATCCTTTGGAGACCCTGCCTCGTGGCTACTGCTATCTCCATTGACGTCCTGTTGGTCATCCTGAGATTTCTTCCGAGTCTGGCGAGATGGTTTGGTAACACGCCATTTCTTTAATCTACTCCGCAACTGAGTCTCACTAGTGACGATTGCCAGCGGATTAGATTAACCATACACAAGAACAGTTGCTTAGAATGACTCACCTTGGGTTAAAGTCATCAGACCGGATCTGCTTAATGACCTGTTTGAGAGGCCATTCTTCGTCCTTATATAGCTTAGCGATCAAGGCTTTCTTCCTCTCCCACACGTCTGATGGGATTGTGTTCTTCATCTCAAATGCTTGTTTTAGCTTATTTGCGAGTCGGCTAGTTGATTGAAACTAGGACGAAAGAGCCTATGGAGGATGGATTGAGGTGGAAGTGTCAATCAAAAGTCAATAGATTGTGTAGTCAATGTAGGGAGTACGCGAGGAGTTCGAGCTAGAAGCAATAATGGTAAGAAAAAACGGAAACATAAAAAGGAAACTGTTATACTCTAATGGAGGAGATCGGGGGATCTAAGATATAAGTACAAGACAGCGAGTGTATCACTGGTAGATCCTAGTGGGTGTTATTAGTAGTAGGAACCACCGCAAGCGCATGCACCACTCCAACCAGCAGCACGCCATGAGGAGAAGTGGATATGGGATTCAAAAGCTCGTGCCCACTGAGCAGTTCATTCGGGGAGAAGGGAGATCTACCCAGCACGACAATGCCCAGGGAACAGCATCACCCACAAGTGGGCCATTCTCTCTAGTCTGGTGGGACTTCCAGCTCGGTCACTCGGGATTTTAGTTGCTGGGAGTGGTACTTCCAATGCCTCGGGTCCTGTCATTCAGTATTTCAGTAATCTATTTGTCCTTAGTATCATTAATAAGTTATCAATTCCAGGAGCACCGAATCAGATTACTCATTTCAATTACTTGAGTAATTTTCCATGTTCCTGGGTTCCAGAGTAAGCTTTTTCTGGCGATCATTTTGGGAAGTATTCCGGGTTGGAGTAACCATGTTCAACTTCTGCTGCTAACCCACATCCACTTGCCTATGTGTGTATCTATGTTGTATGTGGCCTCGGTCAGACATTGGGTAATTACAGTACGACAAGTAAAAAACAAAGATATCATAAAAGGTAAACACATTATCCATTTCACAGTCGGTCATTTTGTTCTTATGCGAATGGGTCAATAAGCACATTATTTCTGATCGATGTGTCAATTACCTTTTTCATTGTGGCATCGCCCCATCTTTTCGAAATGCATCAAAGTCTCATTGGGCTGCCTAGTGATCACTTCCCGTCAATAGTTCCATCCGATGGGATGTAGGCATACCGTACTAGTACCTCAAGTATACCAGTCAATGAATATTTCTACCCCCTATTTATGTCAAACCGATGTTCCTTTCATTTACTTCCTCCTTAGGAATTCATTATTATTGTTATTATTCTTCTTATTCTTCTTCTTCTTCTTCTTCTTCTTCTTCTTCCTCCTCCTCCTTTTCCTCGTCAGTCCCAAACCTAAGAAATACATGAGGGAAGAAGAGAAATCCACTGAGAGAGGGGAGGAAAAGCCTCTCCGGCCAGGCTCAATGGGCGATCCTCACAGACTAGCTTGATCAAGTTCTACTCTGGTTAAGCCTCTATGGAGTAAGGGGTGATCCCTCCATCTTATGTTCATGGTGGGGAGACTAAGCCCAACCAGGCGCTTGGCGCAGTCATGGAGCTGCCTATTTAAGAATAGATGCGGATCCTCCAGGTTGGTTCGTGATAGAGGTTAGTGCTGGTACCAAGTAAAGTACCTGCACAGTGCATGACGGAATACATGGAACAGTTGCAGCACGTGGGCACCGTATTAGTGCGTATCCCATCAGCCTATCTAGTAAGGTTAATTACAGACTACAGTACCTACTCGAGTAGTTTGCTCATACGGACTCCGGCGTAGAGGAAAGACAAGTCAATCTACATGCCTAAGTCGCGGAATACGTTCCACGTTCTTCCGTACTCAACTTTCTGGTGTCTGTTGCCCCTAAGAGCCCGTTTTTCAGGACCTACCAATCAAACCATTCAAATTATGACACTGGCTACGAGTAATGGGGTTACAAACTAACTGTGCCGATAGACTTGTCGATTGACCGCCTCAACCATACATCATCCTTCCATGGGTGACACTTGGAGAAGATCATCGATGGAATGGTTCTGGATGGAGCGACCTGCGGAGAAGGCGTTCTTGACTCCTCATTGTTAGTTCTAACAAAACCATGTGGCTTGAACTGTCTGATCATCCCTGCGTTAGGCTGCTTTAATAAAACGGCAGTATCTGAGCAAGAAGAGAAATGGTTGCGAGGCATGGCTGCTTTGAAAATACAGGGAATATACATGCAAATGATAATCCTTTAATCTCCCCTACAAAAATGATCGTAGATAAGATGCTCCGTACTAATTCCTGTTTTTGGTTGGGCTGAGGCTCGAATTAATCTATTCTCTCTCTTTTTAGTTTTTGCCGATGCTGCCCCGTAACAGGTCAAGTGACCAAATCCCGGCGGCTGATCGGAAGACAAACCAAATTAACTCTGCGCGCACCGTTGAGAACTAACAATTACCTCACTACCATGTGGTTTCCTTTCTTTTTCTCTTTTTCTGTTTCTTTTCTTTTCTTTTTTTTTTTTTTTTTTTTTCCTTCCCAAGAAAGTTTATGTTAGAAAAATCGGAAGTTTACTTCCGATAGCCTTCACGATTTCATGCACCGTCAACATATCGGCGACCGAAGTAAGTGGGAGGAAAGGGCAAGGTAAAAAGAAAAAGCAACCATACAAAATGGAATGATCTCATCCACCGAACCTACGCACTATCGATGATGCTGGCAGGAAGCGAAAAGGAATAGTGCTGCGACTAGGCTATCTAGCTCCTGACAGAAGTGGGGACTTCGGAGAGGGATAGACTCCGATAGAGAGTCAGTTCAGAGCCTGCAGAGTGCCAAAGTGGATAGCACGCGGGCAAGTCGCAAGTAGACTTACCCCTCCAAGGCTCAAGACAAGGGGAGAACAACATACATGCCGCTGGTCTGAAGTGGAGTCGTGTGAATCCCCCTAACTATGTCTAATCGATCCAGAGGGTCGGAGAGGGGTCAGTAATGACGATCAATCTCTCATCAGTAGAACAACTCTTAGCTGATCTTCCCCAAGGTCCTCAATAGTTCTCGCTGCAGGATTAATCCAAGCCAGCTATCTAGGTGGGAACGGCTCCAGTCAGTCAATATGATTTGATAAAGGCCTTCTAGTCTTCCCCACGTTGCAATATCTCAAAACACGCCTGACACGATCTGCAACAAAGTGATCGATTGCCTTGGCCTAATACTGTAGCATAAAGGCCTGTTTTATCCTCAATTTGATGTGGTTGATCATACCTATTATGTACACATGGTCTCTAACATTGTTCGTGAAACATGGGGAGGTCTCATCCGATGCCAGGAAAACTGTAATAGTCGCTATACAGTACCAGACCGACCTAGAATTTCCAGCAACGTATCGTAATAAGTATCAACCCCCCTGCCGTGGTTGGGCTGGAACCGTGGAATGTCCATAGCGCCATGCTCCGCCGCAGGTGTCTTCATTGGGTGTCTGTAGAACAGTAGGTAGCCGAGCCAACCTAACCAGTATTTCATCGTAGTCATTGACGAAACTGTAGGTCATAACAGTGATCAGACCAGTTTTACAGGTGTACTAGCACGCTTATCATCCCCGTTATCAGGCGGGTGATCCTCGTGCATCTATGCGTAGGCTAGCTAAATTAGATAGACGCTTCGGAGTTTCCTTAGCTGCAAAATTGGCAGATATAGAAGAAAAACATCCCTTAAGTTACACTACTAAGTGCTACCTCTAATATGTAATTACTTAGACCCAGATGATTGGCTCGGGAAACTAGCCGAATGAGCCATGATTGACATAGAGACAACAGATCTTGCACTGATGTCCTTTCTATGGCTTTGGTTGATCAAGACATCTTTTTACGTACGGTTGGAGATTTCATATCATTATTATTCTCATTGTCATCTATAAGCTTTTATTATATATATATATATATTTATTTATTTTATCGAACGATATCGCGGGTACACAGGTGGCAAATGCACTGCGCTGTACTCCGCCCTTCTACCAGGATACATATATGTATATATATGTATATACCAAAATATATAGACCGATGCTATAAGGTAAATCTATCAATCCTATCAGGTCAGTTGTAACCCCAAGATTAATTGACTAACCAAACATTCGTTCTTTTCTTGGTGAGAAAAGAAACGCAAAAGATGATTTGCCTTGGTGACCGGCATCGGTAGCCGGCACCGAGGATCATAATACCCGCGTGATTTGCGAACGTTTCCAAGGAACCTCAACTCCTTACCTTTCGGAGACCATACCCAATAGGTCAAGTAGCGCCGAGGCCATTAAGTTTGAAGGAAATAACTTACTGAAGTAGTCCGTTTCTACATGAGGATAACCATTTACTGGCACCCACGTGGGTGATTGAATTTCGGTTTAGAATTCTAATAATGTCAACCTTCCTTCGTATGAGGGTACCTTGAAAGTACTAGAAGGTACCCCGAACTTTCCATTGACTTTTATTTTTTGTGGTTGTGCCGAATAAATTCCGCAGCAATGGCATGGACTCCGAAATAGAATAACCTTGACCATTTCAAGCCAGATAGTAATGGGCTCACTGACCGTTAGTTCATACGCCTCCGTACGTTCTTCCCTCCTTTCCGTTCGGTCTATTGTACTCTACTAGGTATGCAGTTCGGCCGAAGGATCCGCATCTGTAGATCACAGTAGGCCTCGAGTCTCAACCAGACTAGCTAGCCGACAATATAGAGTTCAATCGCAAGTTCCAGTTGCTTGAGGGCTAACAGTCTTCGCGTGCCAACTAAATCCACTAAGCCCATCGCCGTAAGCAGCACTTAACGGAGGAGAACACAGACAGTGAACCATCATTGCCCGAATAAGTATCGTGAACTTGTCGAAGCTCAAGCTCTAGTGAAAAATAGTCTCCGGATCTGTACACTCCTCCGAAACGGCCGAACTTCTTCCTCTAGGACAGTAAAACGGCCGCTGTCCTCCTTAGCTCTCTCTACTCCCGGATCTACATGCCTGGTCCGGGTGTTCCTCGCCCTTCGTGGAGGTGATCGATACTCCCCCCTACTTCCATGCTACTCCAGGTCCAGGCCTCCAAGCGTCTGATGGCTGATCAGTGGGGCTTTGTGAAACATGAATTGGAGACAACCGTTGCTCTCAGCGCTGCTCCTCGGAATGGACTCCAACTTGATTCCGTGGTTCAACTAGATTTAGACTCCAACCTAACCAATGCCCGTATTCAGCGAATTTCTCTCGCGTCGGCAATTTTGCCTGCGAGAAATGCCGTCCCAGATATGGACAGGTTTTCTATCCAACCTGCTTTGCATGTCATGAACCTCACTTGGATTGAATTAGATTGGAATACCTACATTCTCGAACCTGAGCCATGTCCAAAGAAGCTTTTTCCTCCCCCCAGTCAAAGTACCATCTCCCTTTTACCCAGTAGTACTACATCTGATTCATTCCAAACCTCAGTGGTGGTTTTGTCTGTCTCTACAAGTGGATATTGTTTCAGAACGATGCTGGCATAAACTTTCGCTTCGTATGAGCGATTTATCAGGACCTGGCTGTATGGAGATTGGCAAGGGCACATATCCTAGCATGCCTGAACAATACAGTAGTAGCAGTAGTCTTGAAGATCAGTGAGTGAACTGCGACCTCATTCTAGGCCGTGTTAGAGAAGACCCATTTTCGGCCAGTCCTTCATATTTTACCATTGTTTAGGACGATGGCATGCAACCCCCTAATTCTTACTGAAACAAGCGCATCCTTCCGCAGGCTTACGATGTGGCAGCTCTGCATCATTATCACAATTCATGGTTATGTATGAGTACAGCCTACACCTGGTATCCAAACATCTAGCTAGTGGTGTCTCAACCAATCATGCCCTAGACAAAATATGAAAAGGTGAAGAGCAAGCGAGGAGCAGGCAGAGTGCACGTAGATATCGTGTCATATCCACTACCCACCTGTTTAGTGAATTCAAAAATGGAAAAAGAGAGAAAGGAAACATCTACAGATAAATAACAATAATGACAATGATAATCTTTTCTCTTCCATGACGGACGCCTTCCAAACTCCAGCCAGTATTTCCTTTCTTCGCCTCTCGGCCATCCATCGAGTCCGAGAAGGAGCCAGAACAGAGTCAGATATACAAGTCTTAGCAATCAATCGCAAGTACAATTACATTGGACGCTTTGGTCCTGATATTCCTCATCGGAAACATTGTCGTGTTCATAATAATCCCTTTGTCGTCTTAACGACGTCTTTTGCGAAGACGATGTTCCTTGCCTTTCTTAGATTTCTTCTTACTCTTATCCGGGGGCAGAACGAGCGGTTCGTCCTTCAAGTTCCATTCCATAAACCGTAAGAGGTAATCATCGATGTGAGCAGTTTGTGGCTCAGCTTCCACAAATTCGTTCGCACCAGGTCCAGGATTTCCAAGTTCATCGCCGGCGTCTAATGGGGTTCCAGCCTGGGTCTGGGCAAGTGCTTGAGCGGGGGTACTGTTAGAGGCACTTCGGTCTTCAAAGTCACCGTCGTCTGCATGCTCCAGCTCTTTTTGGGCATTCTTTGCTGCGTCGATGTCTTCCTTGTCTTCTGCTTGTTCGAATACACGAGAACTGCTGGATACTCGGTTCTCGAGGACACGGTCCATTGCCGCACTGGCCTCATCCTGGTCCTCCAGCATCTCCTCATTACCAATCACCTCGCGAACATCCAGCTTAGCAAAGTAATCTGTGGTAAACTCGCCCTCTTGAATGACGACATCGTCTAGCATCCTCTTCTGATTCGCCTTGCGGAGGATGTTGGATTCAATGGTATATTCGGAGACGAAACGGTAGATGTGAACATCGCGCGTTTGCCCAATACGGTGACACCGATCCTGGCACTGTTTGTCCATTGCCGGATTCCAGTCGAGATCGTAGAAAATCACAGTGTCAGCACCCGTCAGGTTGATACCCAATCCACCAGATCGACTGGACAGAATGAAGGCGAGAATGCGGCTATCATTGTTGAACCTGTCTGTAAGAATCTGGCGCTGCTCGACTTTAGTGGTACCGTCTAATCGGAGATATCGATGTCCATGAATGTTGAGGAACTGCTCTAAAATATCGAGCATTTTAGTCATTTGCGTGAAGATCAGCGCCCGATGGCCCCCGGCCTTAAGATCCCGGAGTAATTTGTCGAGTCTTTGTAGTTTCCCG
The DNA here is from genome assembly GCA_030556085.1 of Aspergillus tamarii. NCBI lineage: Eukaryota > Fungi > Ascomycota > Eurotiomycetes > Eurotiales > Aspergillaceae > Aspergillus > Aspergillus tamarii. Next base: position 2,041,775 of record JARVTJ010000005.1, on the reverse strand, counting down.
CAGTCATACTGCAGGAGTCTCTTGTCCGGAAACGCGATAGAAAGCCGCATTTGAGCTTCGTGAAACGGATCATAGGGCGGGAATCTCTCGCTTTTGGTTAAATGCCGGGTCTCGATCGGAGTCAGAGCGGCCTCGGTAATTCCAGCGGCGACCACAGCTGGGGTGACACAAGCAAATCGCTGGACATAGCCATCCATTACATGCGAGCGTTCCTTGATAGACAAGATCATCGAGGCAAGAATGGATGATCGACTGGACAACCAGTCTGCCAGTGACCGCTTCCGCAACGGACCATTGGACGTCGGCCACTGTTTGCTGTCTGCTGTGAGGAACTCAATGAGAGTACTTCCGTATACAGGACGGCGACCGTGCCGCTTCGACTCAAAATACAGGCATCGTTCCAATTCTGCCATCCTCCTCTTCCTACAGTCATTCTCTAATACATCCAGGGTAGATTGTATAGTTGAACCGTTGAAGTTCATGTCCCAGTTAGTCCTGTGATACTGCTGTTCGCGAAGCACATTAAAAGGACCGTAAGCCATGAGCCTCGTACTGTCGTCAGCTAATCTTCGGGATATATCTTCCCTCGAGATAGGGACCAAATTGAGAAAATCCAAATCAAGTTTGTCCAGTGGGTGTTCAAAGAGAAGTCGTCGACGAATGATAAGTTCTTTGGTGTCAAATTCGGTAGCTACAGAACGCGACATCGCAAAGGATGTGGATATCGGTCGAGTTTCAAACAAGTCTGGATGGTTGCAGACTTTCCGTAGCTGCATTAGACAATTAATGATAGACAGATAGTTCCCGGAAGCGAGAGTCTCCTTAGTCTGTGCCCTGGACATGAAACCATCATAGAGAAACCGTTGCCGCTTCGAGAGCCTGCAATAAATGACATGCTCGTATTTTGCCGGCATCTGCTTCTCAACATCCGCTTTGAGACGGCGTAATATATAAGGCCTCAAAACAGTATGAAGTTTGGTGACGACCTGCTTTGCTTCATCGTCCATCGTCTCTCGGCCGTGTTCGAGGATTTGCTCTACCGGGCGTCGAAACCACTCGGAGAAATTCCTGAGATCTGCGAATCCCTCAATGCCCGTCTCATCGCCATCAGACGGCATCAAGAAAAACAGGAGAGACCAAAGTTCTGTAAGGTTATTTTGAAGTGGTGTACCAGTAAGTAGAAGTCGTGCTCGTGTCCTGAACGTTAGCAGTGCCTGCCACCTCTGCGAGCGAAAATTCTTGATGTTATGTGCTTCATCCAGAATCATGTAATGCCAATTTCTTCTTTTGAGAACTTGCTGATCTTGTAGGACTAACTGATAGGAAGTGATTAGAACATTCCAGCTCGTGTCATCCATCCAGCCCCTACGTTTCTGTCGCCGCTCCTCTTGGTTACCGTAGTAAGTCATGATTTTGAAACCCGGACACCATTTCTTGAACTCCATTTCCCAATTAAGGATCACACTTGTAGGCACAACAACAAGGTGTGGTCCCCATACTTCGTGTTCCACAGCCAGATGTGCTAGCAAAGCGATAGTCTGGATAGTCTTGCCAAGACCCATTTCATCAGCTAGGATACCATTAATGTGATTCGTATATAGACCAGCCAGCCAGTCTAGTCCAAAATGTTGGTATTCTCGCAGGGTTCCTCGGAGTAGATGCGGAATGGGTGTCTTCAACCCTGGAGCAGGTGATCCGCTGGGCTGCGCAGGTTTCTCTCCCGGTGCATCGTAAGATGACACAGACTCTGGCTCGGAAGGTTTCGTAGCAAGTGTCCCAGGAGATGCTTCACTAGAAGGCTCTCCACTCCGATAAGTTTCGCGCTGGTCTCTCTCCACGTCACCTAGGGGCTCTGTGGGGGTAGTTCCGTCCTGGATATTCGGTATACCTGAACTACCAATAATAGATGCATCCGTCATTTCACCATCTGTACCCTTGATTTCAGTGGGAACGTTGACGACCATAGTAAAGTCATTAGCAGCATCAAGGGATGTCGAGTCCAACTGCGCTGGTCCATTAGGCACCAGGGAAACTTCATCTGGGTCTTCCAGGTCCTCCTCTTCGGATACGATCTTCACATTAGCGCCATCGCCTACAACGTCATCATCAGAATTCTGATCATCAGCTTGAAGGTCGTTGGTATTGAAAGAGGAGTCTTTCGCAGAAAAGAATCCCAGTAGCCCTGGCCCATCATCACTTGCCTCATCAGAGTCGGAGTCAATGGAATCCTCGTCTTCTTCGCTTTCGCCCATATCGTCATCCATATCTGTGGACGCTTCGTCGCTATCATCCATGAGCACTGGGTCGACATCCTCGAGTTGAACTTTCTTTGGTGACAGCTCCGCCAAAGGTGAGTGTGCATCCCCAACATCATCTGCGAGACGGCCAACCTGTGAGGTATCGATATTTCTCAACGAAGCCGTATCATCGGAAGCCTGAGACCTGTGATCCGAATCATCATGGAGTGAAGAAAGGTTGGCGTACTTCGACCGGAGTTCGTCTGCTGTTAGACCCTCATCGTCATCGATAACATCTTCATCTTCGCTTCCAGACCCCGTAGATGACATATTGCTTTCATTATCTGAGGGATCATCGGGCAAATCGTCCGTTTCATCTCCTTCCTCATCGCTAGATTCTAATGCATCACTTCCCGTTTCTCCAAGGATCTCCATTCGTCTTTTCTCGAAGAGCATAGTGGACTGTTTTATTGCACGGTCCAAGGCTTGCTGGTCTTCTGCTTTTCGTTCCTCCTCCCAGCGTGCCAGGCGCATCCTATCTACGTCTGCGCGAGCCAGGTCGAACATCTTCTGGAGGTCCTTGGCTAACAGTTTGCGCTTCCCACGCATCTCCTCTTGCTGTTCCCGAAGTATGTCCTCTGGATCCTTGTTGCGTTTCTTCCACGCATCAGCACACCATTGAGCGAAAAGCCTCGCCATGTGGCGATGGCGTTTATGTTCTTGGTCAAGCAGTTTCTTGAAATACAACGCATGCGCCACAAGATGGTCCTGGTGCGAGTATTGGGGAAGTGGTTCGTCTTGCTGCTCTGGTAAGTAAGCAGAACATACGTCTGGGCTAAGAAGGCCGCCAGGCTCGATTGCTGTAGCTATTCGACACCTCCTCCTCGCCTCCTCGAGCGCTTCCAATGGCGTGATAACTGCGTCATCTCGTACCCTACCCTCCTCACTCTCAAGCCATTGTTTGAACGAGCCATACTTCCGAGGGTTCAAAACGTGGGAAGGGTGCTGGATGTTGATAGATGGTCTTTTAACTTTGATTCGCAGCCTGGGGATTCGCAGCCCCCCATCTCCGTCGTCATACTCAACGTCTTTGGCGCCTTTTCCAAAGTCAGTCGTTCCACTTGTCGCCAGAGCAGGAGAACTGTTAAGAGCTACGCTGGAAGTTCGAAGGAAGGCTGTTGAAACACCAGAGCTTCGAGACCTCGTCCGTGCATTGGTTTCCTTGGAAACCGGAGACTGCGAGATACGTTGTTGGCTTCCAGATATCCCTCTTGTTGATAGGCCTCTAGGAGATCCGTTGGCTACTGCTGTGCCGCTAGTAGGTTTTCCATTTGGTTCTGAGCGTGACGGAGTCATAAACGCTGACGGCGAGGACGCAACGGCCTTTCCACCACCCAAAGCATTTTTACCTACTGACTGCTTCTGCGCTGCTCGTGTATGTCTTTTGTCTGAAGGAGGTTGTAACTCGAGGGGTAGCGCATTAACTCTAGAAGACTTGCGTCTGCCATCCTGAATGAAGGATGTTGGTCCATCAACGCCAGCTTTCTTCCAGGGAGGTGATGCCGGCCTTGAGCTCGAGCGACGGGAAGTGGACGATCCTGTAAGTTTCCGTTTCTTTGATGGCGGTCCTTCCGTAGTATCGGTGGCGGCCTCGTCTTCTTTGACCTCTGCTAGGATCGAGTCGCAGTTCGCAGGACCGACGAATGTTTGGGACGCAGACAATTCGGAAGGGGCAGGTCCTAATTCGGAGGTCACGCGTTCATCTTGTTGTGAAATACCATTCGGGCTGCCGTTTTGCATGTCTTGTAACCACTGAGACAGGGGCCCTCTTCACAGCTGACCCCAGTTTTCCCAACGAGGACACGGTTGAAATAGGGAAAATTGGCATCAACGTGTAGCTATCAGTAAGTTGAAATACCACAAGGAATTTCGCATAGTTATCGGCACTGTAGCGCGACTGGGGACGGATAAACAACTGGGGAAGAGAGAATGGGTGAAGAAGTGGTTTTTTCATATTGTGACGAAGAATATAGAGCGACGTGTATGTAAGCGCGCCCGCGGATCCAAGCTCTCTGAGTTTATGCCTGAGGCATAAAATATTGGCCTTTGCCGCAAACCTCCAATTAATCCGAGCCCCGTCATCGTCGCTTTCCACTTCATCTTATGGTCGTGAGCCTTTCACCTCTCCCTTTGCCAACCATCACCCTCCGGTTTTTACGGTAGAAGGGTTAGTACCACTTTCTGAATGCTCGAGATTCTTCCACTCAAATTTCCAATACTAATGGCAACGAATAGATGCTGTCTCAGCGGTTTTTAACCCGGCGCCTGCCACAGGTGGCCGTTCGTTATAACGCCCCCCGCGCCTTTTTCTCTCAAGGCAAGATTCTTGCGGCTGCAGAGCTTGATGATCCTTTGCAGGTACGGTGTCCTTATATAAACAGTGTTTTATCTATCGCCAATTGACTCCGTTTGGTTTCAACACACAGAATGGTAATTATCAGAACCCTCCTCGCGTTAAGCGTGCCTTCAGAGACCCTCATGGCGACTGGTGGGACAAGCAAGAGAGACGGAATTTTGGAGAACCAGTCCACGAGGAAAACGAAATTCTCGGGGTTTTCAGTCCTGAGCAGTATACTCATGTTACGTCGCGTAAGGGCTTCTTCCACCTGGGCGTGTTCGTTGCAACCTTTCTTGGATTCTGTGGCCTCGTGAGCTTCTACTATCCAGACAAGCCTAGCGTTCCCAGAACATATCCGGAAGGCTTGGAGAAGGAACTTGGAGGACCCAATGCTGTTAAGGTATGTCCCTTACTTATATTCCCGGCGTACATTTTGCCTCAACGTTAGACTTACATTTTGATATTAGGCCCGCAAATCCGACGAGGACTCTTGGTGAATGGTTGACCTTTGCTTTGTTTTTCCCCTGTTGTGTAAATACGTACAGTACGATTTTCTTTTCGGCGTCAATCGAAGGTCTGATTGTCGATGGCTTCAGGTGTAAGGGCTACTCTTCACCGCTTGACCTGCTAGCTTCATGAATCCCCTAACAATCTCAACATCCATTCATGCCCGGGCTTTAGGCTGACGTAGGGTGTGCGTACTCAATATTAAACCAAACTGCCTCAGCGTGATGGTGGAAATCAGGGATAAGTGAAGATGATAGTCGAGAAGCCGCCAGATGACCATTATACTGTACCATGTACTCTGTCTGTCCAAGGTCTTCAAACGCTCTAAATAGGCAATGGATTGAACGGAATCGAAAGAATAGACTCATTGCCTTGACATCGATAGCAATAGCAAGCAGAAAATGCACACAACTGTAGTCTAAATTGGATTTAGAAATTCTCACAGCATGGAAACGTTATGCAGCTGACATGAGCGTCAACTTACATAGTGTGAGTTGGAAGTTTTTGCTCTACGCTTAGTCTGCCCTACAGAGCACTACGTCCGTTACTTGGGGCAGCTTTCTGTTTCAGGTGCAGAAGTAGAAGCGCCTCCCGCCAGCAACACCCCCTTTCTTCCTTTCTACCCGCCGACATCTTCCTAACAATTCCCCCTCATATCTGTCCCGCCTCCATAATTCTGTGACCCTGAAGAGCCCAGCGAGCATTTTGCGATTTATTTCAGTCCAGCTGGCGCTGGCTGGTGGTACCATCTCACTGTTTTATCCATGGTCCCGCTTTCCGTTCCCTTGCCCCCTCTCCCCGAACGCTGCAACATTCGGATAGAGAAGCTCCCCCATGTCGACAGCATCTGATCAATCCCGAGGCATCAACCGACGGATTAATAGTATCCAAAATGATTATCGCCACACGCGCAACCTTTCTGGGTCCCGCCGACGTCCTGTGAGCCCTACGGCAGCCTACACATATGCTCTCAGAGTCGCCTACCTCTCATACCTCCTTCAACCTCGTTCGCGTCGTGTACAGAATGTGCCCGCTCCTCACCAACGGCCGAAGCGCTCGTCAACCTCCTTCCACGACCTGATGAGCGACTTCTCTCTTGTTAGGGATTCGAAGAGCACACGGTTTCCCCATGGCTTCATAACTGAACTCGAGAAGAGATTGACGGGCGTCTTAACGAAGAAAGAGAAAAGAAAGGAATATCAGGACCCCCTGGTTGTCAGAACGTTTGCTGCATTTCTCAATACCCTTAAAGAGCAGTCGTTTAAGAAGCGCATGGAGAAGGATCGGCGAGCCGAAGATCTCGTCCTTATTTTCTACTCAAATGCAACAAAGGAGTTGAGTAAAGGCAAGGATCCAGATGATGACCACTGGAAATTTATGGTGGACAGGCATGTCGCACTCTTTGTCCGCCTGATCTCGCATATTTTGAAAGATAATGACTGGGCGAAAGAACGACCAGAGCTGGCGAACCGATTATCGATCTTGGAGAATAAACTCCTTTCCCAGGATCAGGACCTCGTGCAATCTAATGGTCCGTCAACAGTGGAAGTTATAGTACCTCTAAGCTATGATGTGAGAGATATGCCTTTAGTGCAACATGTCGCAAGGGTTTTCGATATAAGCACCGCTCAAGTGCAGTCCGATATCGATAAACATCGGGAGGTCTGGACTGCACAGGCAGCTCTCAAGGACCTCAAAGCCTATCAAACCCATCTCAGTTTAAATACTCGAAAAACCATGTCCAAAGAAGACTTTGAGAATGAGGAGGCATATGAAATCTGGAGGAAAAGTGAAGGCCCTGACCTATCCCAAATGATGCTTGCTATCGTGCAAGCGAACCCTGAACTAGCAAAAAGCACCCCAGGGGGTGCGCTTCCACAGTTCAATGCAAATACCGGAGACAACAATGATGCAGCCCTTAGCGATTTGTCAAAAACGAACTCTGACAGGCCAATTTCATATGTAATCGACCAACCAGTGGATCTCAGTTCGCTATCAATGGGCGATGACAACAGTGAATCCGATGAATCTGACACATACACATACATACCACCGGACCCCCGATCTATGTATAGGTATATTTTGGCTCAAACTTTAAGCCATGACCTGAAAGATCGTGAAATTGAAACTACACAATTTACGTCTGAACCCCCGTCTATGAAGCTCCTCTCGAAGCAGTCAGCCGAGTTCTTAAACGAAGTTTGCCTTCGTTGGCGAATCCCCCACTTCTCTAGACTAGTTCTGTTTCTAGAGGTTGTCCGCTCGAAATTTGTAGACAACGAGATTGATCTCGATACCCTTGATTCAGCATTTACCTATATCAAGGAGACACCATCATCAGAGAAAAAGCGCAGTAGCTTCGTAGCTACCGTTCTCTTTGACCGACACAAGTGGACTGTACACGACTTGCTCTCGATGCAGCAGTTACTCTCCTCTCTCCATGAAGCACTTCTGAGGGAACTATACGACGTTATGATGGACTGTTACGAAGGAAAACCTCGACCTATTGGTCCAGTAATGTATGTTTTAGAGAATCATATTCAGCTTGATCCCAGCTACACAGAGGACCTGGAGGATATCGACCGTTTTCGTTGTTACGTTCAGGATGGCCTCGCTCAGAAAGCAATAGAAAAATATCAAGACCTCCTCGGACAATATGTCCCAATGGATCAGGAGACCTGGGAATTCGACCATATCATTCAGCTTTGTGAGGCCATAACGAAACTTGCCCAGAAGATTAGGAAGCGCTACCGAAATAATCCGGAGATCATGGGGTAAGATGCAATTATCACGAATAGTAGTCTTCTACTCACAAAATGCAGGGTCAATCCGTACCAGATCTTGCTTTCAAACGTGCTTCCGATATTCGCAGAAGACGCTCATGAGATGGTGGCCCGAATAGTCGAACAGGGCAAATTGAGAGGAGAGGATATCCCAATGGAGGATGGTTTTGATTTATATAAGCAACTCACAGCTATACGGCAACTCTTCATTGAGGCACTCCCTAGGTAGGCCCATCACTACCAATGCGAAATGTGGATACTAATGTGAAACCAGCGCTCCTTTTCCGTTCCGTGTTGAGGATTTGCTGGAAGAATTCGTCTGGCGGTGGATCCGCATGACAGAGGAGAAGATTACAGAGTGGGTTGAGCAAGCTGTCAGACAAGATGCCTTTGCCGTCCGAGCTGATGACTCAACGGAAATGATCCCTGAGGAGCATCGGCACAGCGTTTCCGTTATAGACATATTCCGCTCATTCAACCAGGTTGTAGAGCAAATGATTCAACTCGGATGGGATGATGATTTTCAGTACGCGAAATTCATGACTGCATTGTCCAAATCGATTTCAAATGGTCTTGCAAAGTACTGCGAGTCTTTGGAGCAGATGTTCGCACGAGAAATGGACAGGCTCTCACCGGATCAAGAGGCGGCAATGAATCAAACTGCCCAGGAAAAACTGATGCAAATTGCCAAAGAGGCATGGGCGAGCAAAGAGAAGATTGAGCCATTCCAATTCTTTCCTGAGGTATGCCAGTCCCTTTATTTCCCTTCCCCTCACACCCAAACAACAAAACTTAGACTTTTCCAATCTCTCTTTTTATTACCCGGTCAGGTTTAATACCCATGATTGACGATTCCATAGTCACTGGTCAAACTGAACAATGTTGAATATGCCCTTACGCAGCTTGACAAGCTAGAGCGTGAAATAAACGTTGATGGCTGTGCAGATGTTATCGCCAAACATGCTCCTCCACAGATGCAGAAGATGCGCAAATCAACAACCTATGTCTTTACGATTAAGGTCGTAGAAGCTGAAGATTTGAAAGCCTGTGATATGAATGGGGGCAGTGACCCATATGTGGTGCTGACAGACGAGTATCAAAAGCGCATTGCCAAAACTCGTATCATCTACAACAATCTCAACCCGCGATGGGATGATTCTGTTGATATAACAACGCAGGGTCCATTGAACATCATTGCAACTATATGGGACTGGGATGCAGTGGGCGACCACGACTATGTCGGTCGCACTTCTATCAAACTGGATCCTTTACATTTCAGTGATTTCTTGCCGAAGGAATATTGGCTTGATTTGGATACACAGGGTCGATTGCTACTCCGTGTCAGCATGGAGGGGGAACGGGACGACATCCAATTTTACTTTGGCAAAGCCTTCCGCACATTGAAACGTACGGAAAGAGATATGACACGCAAAATCACGGAAAAGGTAAGTGCTCTGGACCCTTAATAACAAGTATCGTCTTTAACACAGTCAATAGCTGTCTGCTTATATCAGTCATTGTTTGTCGCGTCGAACCCTAAAATCCTTACTATCGCGTGGTCTCAGTATCTCCAGTGTTTCCAACTTTCTCAGTCGAAATAAGGCGCAAGCTACTTCCACAGGGCCATCTAACGCGGATGTGGAGAATGCCCTGACTCCGCTTTTCGACTACTTCAATGATAACTTTGCGATTATGAACAAGACCTTGACATCTGAAGCCATGAAAATGGTCATGGCTCGATTATGGAAAGAGGTTCTTAGCACTATTGAGTGCTTGCTTGTACCTCCCTTGTCTGACAAACCATCCCATCAGAAGCCTCTCACGATGCAGGAGGTTGATATAGTCTCACGCTGGCTCGTGCTGCTCTTGAACTTTTTCCACGCTATCGACGAAGAGACTGGTGAAGCAAACGGGGTTTCGATTGATATCTTGAAGTCACCCAAGTATCACGAGATCCAATCTCTTAACTTTTTCTACTTTGAACCTACGGAGAATCTTATTCGCACCTCTGAGAGAATGGCCTCAGCAACCATATCTCGGCAGCAGGCCAATAGAAACCGAGCGTCCGCGCCGGCCCATCTTGGTTCTGGAGGACAGGGTGGATTTCTCGGCGTTCCTGGTGCCCGGCGAGCCAAGAGCATCATGCTCTCGCGGAACCTTGGCACAATGAAAAAGATGAAGGAGGAAAAATGGCGCGAAGCTCAGGCCGAACCAAATGATGACATGATCTTGCGAATTCTTCGTATGAGGCCAGAAGCTACTGGCTACCTGCGCGATCGAAGTCGTCAGAAGGAGCGACTCGCGGCCGCCGCCGCTGCAGATGCCATTGTGAAACAAAGCCTGATGGCTGGTGGGGGAAGGATGACGGGAACTTTGGGGCGACGATGACTGCTATGAGGACGTCAATTGCTTTACACTGAGTCTGTTTTTGCCTTTTGAAAGTAGGATCCAGCATCGCTTGGCCACTTTGCATGCGCGTGATGATTCCCACACCGTCTGTTTGAAGTTACAATGCGCTTGTTATCTTCGGCTAGTATTTACAAAGAACCTACTGATAATTAATGAGACACCAATTACCAACAAATGATCATCCAGAGTAGTAGTAGCCGGGCCCAATTCAGTACTAAGCACATCTGATTGCCTTTTTATGATATGTCATGTAGATAAAAAAGATTTGGTTTACTCCAGAGCAATGCACTCGATCTCTACAGGCACACCCTTAGGGAGCTGGGCAACAGCAACACAGCTGCGAGCGGGCTTATGAGTGAAAAATTTCTCATAGGTGGCGTTCATCTCAGCGAAGTTCGCCATATCAGTAAGAAATACCTGGTGGAGTATCTCGGTCAGCCGCAATTTGCTTGTAATTTGAAGCCCGAGAACAGGGAAGAAGGGTGGTGGGACGGTTGTTGACTACCGGAGGAGGGGAGACGAGATAGAAGAAGAGAGGGTTGGGGTGGGAAAAAGCATGAAAGAGAGGTTATACACACATTGACCTTGACAATCTTGTTGACGCTGGAACCGGCAGCTTCGACAATAGCCTTGATATTGTTGCAGCAAGCCTGGGTCAAGTCGCCAATGTTTCCGGTGACAAGATTTCCAGAGGCGTCAGCGGGAATCTGGCCGGAGACGAAGATCTGGCCATTGGCACGGACGGCTTGGGACTGTAGGATGATTTAAGTGTCAACAACGTTGGACGCCTTCTTTTCGGCGGGACTATAAAGAAGGGAAGGAATGTATATAGACGGTTTGCTGTTCGGTTGGAGGACTTACGTAGGGGCCAGCAGCTGCAACGAGTCAACTTGTTAGCTTACATCTTGTACGATTTGGCGCAGTGATGGCAATTGAATAGCAACAGGCATCCTCCACAAAGGCGGGATGAATTGAGAACAATTTGGGGAGGGGAGGAGAGATGACTCACGAGGGCAAGCACCGGCGGCGGAGATGGGGGTCATGCTAGACATATTGACGATTTGAATGGGGAATTGAGGTCGGGAAATACGAGAGAAAGCAGAGGTTGGTGATAAGGAGAAAAGCTGACAGTGGGCGATTCGAGCAGAAAGAACACGAGAACTGATCCGTAACATGTGTGGAGGGGTTGGAACCTATTTATTTGGATATACTGGAAGTATTCCGCGGGAAAGAGTGTCCTTGGGTGATTGATGGTCGGAGAGTTTGGGAGTTGGGGTTGTATTATTTCGACCCCTCCCGACATCGGTGGGGCTTTTTATCTTGTTCCCGGAAGGCGTTTCTTTTCTTTTCCTTTCTCCTTCTTGTAAGCTATACAGTGTATTCTCATTGGGGCTGGATTTTATATACTAAGCGTGTATTAATGGCCTACTGCTAGCTGAACGTATAGGTATACTAGGTATGGAAACCGGGACATATCTCTCTCTCTATATATATATGCATACCTATTATGTAATACTCAATTGCCATTTTGATCAAAGAAGTAGTTTAACTCCTTTGAGTTTTGAGTTATAGGGTATCTTTCTTTAATGATATCACCTTCTGCAAGGATGGTTGGTTTATGATAAAACTATCAAGAGAGAGACGATGGAGATGAAATACCGTCGCAGTCAGATAGATAAAGCATGTCAGTCTTGACGTCGACAAGTTCTTGGCAATGATCTACAACGCAACGAGACAATCTCCACTGATTTAACTGTACATATAAGTATTTAAACGTATATATGAACAGAGATCGTTGGATTCCATACTAGCACCGCCCATGGCCCACCCAGGTAGAAGGAACAAATCTCAGAAGAAAAATGCCAGACATGGTCCGGATAGTACAAGTCCATCCCCGGGTACGCCCTGGATTTCACTGGCTCACACCTTTATTAAAACCATCTTTGTGACTTCCTTTATATCGTTGCTGGCTTTGATTTCGTACCACACCCTCTATGGCGACCATATTTACCCCACCAAGCATTCTTCCTCCAAGGAGGTCATCAGCATAGAAATTGCGGACCATAATTGTTCTCTGCCCACAGCGCGCTATGATATAGTACCGGTAGAGCCGCATGCTACCCTTCATTAGGAGGTATATGGATGGCCGAGCTAAGCGCCCTTGAACTGCAATACCTGAATATCAACCGCTTCAACTCATTGGAGAGATCCTGGGATGACGATGAAGAAAATCACTTTTGTGAGCAACTTCGACCATTCGGGGGTTCCTGGTATCCTCCACGTCTCTCGGATGGGCTATGGATCGAAGGGAGATGTAGTGAGCTACACAAGCTGGAGCCAGCATTCTCAGTTTTCCGTCGCATTGGTTACCCAGGGGGAGGAGGTGCATGGATTTTGGATAGAGAACTCTCAACCAGCGAGACGGCAGTTCGGAATGCCCTGACAATGGAGGAGCGGTGTATTGTTCTAGAAAAAACTAGGTGCCATCTTCTGTAGAGATATGAAGTTTTATTCGGCTTTGACTGATCTCTCCAAGGAACCACACGAGCTGGTAGAAGAGAGGATAGGATCGAGAAACTTCCAGACGGTAATGCATGTATCTTAGCTTTACGCTAGATTTTGAGTAGTCCATACATAGTACCCGAGTATTAGAATTGACCTGTTACTTGCGTGAAAGCGCTGCACATCACTGGAAATTGATATTCATATGTTGATCTGGCCAGTGCGGTATCGCGTTTCAACGAGGATTATATATAAGGAAAAAACATTCCACTGGTGTATATACTAGTAAGTATATGTATGCACACATGGTCGATGAGGTGGCAGATACATGCCCTAATAGTCATGGCGTCGTCATCATCTTATTCACAATTAGAACATGAGACACATAAGAGAACGCTAGCAACAGTTACAAGGCACGATTCATGGATATCACTGTTTGTTGACAAGAGATCCCAATTGCTGCAAGAAAGAAGAAGTCTGCTCTGGGGAAAAGCCGAAGAACACAGGGCCGTTGAATACGATACTGGCCGGCGAGTTAGTTAGGGGAGGATGAGCTTGTGGTTGTCCCCCAAAATTCTGCTCAGCAGTTTCAGTGATTCCGTTCTTTTGCCCATAATCGCGAATGGTTTCTGTCTCCGGCGCTGTATTGACGGCTTGAGCCACACCATGGCCAAAAGGGCAACGACCAGACTTGGGTACCGTCGTCGGCGCTTGTTGAGTAGAGTCGCGGGGCGGGATGGATGAGACCCTAATGGGCTCTTCCTCAGACGGCTTCTTAGATTTCTCAGGTAAGGCAGCTGCCGGCGGAGGCGAAAGCGGGGGTGATACTGAAGGAGGCAAGGGCATCGGGACAGGGATTCCCCAAGGCCTGCTTGGAGATTCACCAACGCGGACCTCGCGAAGCGGACGGTCAAAGCGGCCCTCCCTCCCGTTGTCGTTCTCTGTCTCGTCCTCTTTGATAGAGGGTTGCATCTCCGAATTTATGCCAACCTCTTCCGCCCATTTTTCCACTCGTTCGGCAGAGGAACTGGATGTCGGCGCGCCGCTATTACCACGGTTCGGGAGGAACGCTTGATGTTTGACGGATAACCCTCGAATCATATTAATGAGACTACCATACTTTGCATCTAGATGCCGCATGCTGTGGGAATCCTTCTGATAACGTTGGACACAAATTGCATGGCTTCGGGGTATTTCGTGTTTGTGTCTCTCAACATAATCGGCTATTTCTTCCGGGCTATGTTGGTCTAAGTATCTAATAGGGCACCGAGCAACAGGACATCGAGTGGTCGATGTCCTAACCGAAGGAGTCTGACTAGAACGTCTATCATTTCGTTCAGCCTTTATGGGGTCTAAACTTTCGTGTCCACACGTGTCACTATTCTGGATCTTGAAAGGATTCTCAATCCCATTAGCCATCCCATTGTCAGATGGCATATTCTTAGACTTTGCGAATGGGCAGTGCAGATTACCCTGAGTGCCTTTGGTGGTGAAGTCTCTTTCTAAAGAGCCAGGAGCTCCGGCCCTAGTGGCAACAAGACATGGGTTGAGGTCTGGGAAACACTGTGAATTCAGGATAGATTTGTAACACACCACTCCGTCCGCTATTGGCTTGAGAGTCTCATTGCCTACATTCCCAGACTCTGCTAGTGCTCTTACTATATCGGGAGGACTGAAAGACACGGGTTTTTGGTCCCCGTATTCGGGGGAGTGACCATGAATCTTCTCTGAGACAATCTTGACATGAGTGTCAAGACCGCTGGGAAGTCGAGCTGCGAGCTTCACATACTAAGGTGGCCGTTAGCACAAGGATTCGCTTTAGCGATAGCACGACCGATGTAAGTGGTAAAGAGGGGGATGGTTGAGATGCCTCATCAGATAATACATGACTTATCCGTCACCGCCGCAAATGCGACTCCTGATCTAGAGCTAATCGATTTTTCTCATCATTTGAGGCAAAGGGGGCACAATATTTGTGTGGAGTTGAGAAAGACAAGAGTGCTTACCTCGTCATAAGCATATTCTAATTTTTGCTGCAAGATTCTCTCCTTGCAGATAAATTGCTGGGTGGTTAGCAGAAGAGCTTCGAAAGCTTTCGCCAGGGTCTGAAGTTGGGGGTCCTGCTGCCCAGAGGCAGCGATAGGTGCAGGAGACATAGTGCTTTTGAGCAATGGTGATTACAAAACAGTACATATCACATCTGATAGATTAAGCTTTAAGTAGCACTTCTGCGCTGAGCAGAAGTGCAGCTTGAAAGACATGAGGTAAGACAACAGGAGAAGAAGAACTGCGGGAAGATCACTGCCCGGAGAACATATGAATAATTGTTAAGCGAGGTGGCCCGTGCTGTACATCACGTGATGACACTTACAAGCATAGTTTGACTAACTTTTATTACCAGAAGATTGCTGATGGCAGCCTGTGCCAGATTGCTTGCTTGCCATCAGACGAGTGCTATTCATATGTTAATATATGTGGGTATAGAATAACCATGTAAGTATGGGTATTACGACAGCAGCGTGGTCTAGTAGGCGCAGACTTGATGTAGAAAGTATTAGTGGTAGTAATAGTAGTAGTGGTAGCTAGCTGCATATTGATCCCTGTTGACTCTAAGCCTTCCTTTTCCATTATGCTACACTTAGTCAGACCTATCATCTACCAAGTAGCCGGGCTAGCTCAATCGGTAGAGCGTGAGACTCTTAGTCTTACGGCATCTCAAGGTTGCGGGTTCGACCCCCGCGTTCGGCTTTCTTTTTTGCTTGAGGGTCACCTTTTTACTCTTTTCTCCCTCTCTTTTTCACTTTCCTTTCTTCCCCAATCTTATCTATTATTTAACTTGATTTGAACTCTCGCAACTCACAATGTCTCATTGCAAGGAAGACAATTGGGGTATTTCCGCGTTGCATAGGCAGTATTGATCTCGTCACCAAAGCCAAGGGGGCCGTAGCCTAGGCGAAAGTCAGGCAGAAAGAAGTATGGACATCCGTGCGGCGTGGTCAGTGGCATGCATTGGCAGTGATGGCTACCTCGGTGCTGCAGGTGGGTGCAGAGGTTGAGCTGCATTGTGGGGGAGGTGAGCGGTATTCGTCCAGTTCTCAGTTATGATTAGTCGGAATGCCTGTCGATGTGTCGCAGTCAGGGACAGCGTCATGCAGGCTGAGTGAGTTTCAGCATGGAGACAACAGGCATTGACTTCCATGAGCTACATCCGAAAGGGCTTTCAGTAAGATGGAAATGGTTGGGCGTTCTCTTTAGATATATTTTTCAATCTCAACGATTACATACAAGCAGTCTTTTGTCGGGTCTCTTTGGATATCTAAATAATATTTGTGGATGCACCGATATCAGATATTTTCCGGGGGCTTGGAGGATTTTGTGAATGAACTACTGTGTACAATATTATTAGTGAATCTAGAAACTAGGTGCGAAAATGATACGGAAAATCCGAGGGTTGCATGATGATTCCAACCTAGTAATAGTCGACATGGGACTGTCACACGAAATATGAAAATGGAGACAGCCATATGAGGGAGGTGCACCACGGGGCTAAGACAATAATGTGGCAAATCTCTTGACATGAGGCCATGATCTATTGTTGGTAATGCGTAAGTTCCTCTCGCAGTAGTAGATGACGATGTACTTTGTATTAATTCCTTAAACATGTACCGCTCTTGCTTGTTCTAAATTATGTCACTTGAAGAGATGCATTGGATCCGTGCAGAAAAAGAGATACTGATTACTATTATGATTAGTAGTCGTAATAGTCCTATTATCGCCTTGACTCACAACGGATCGGAGTACCTGGAGGATGGTGGGCAGACTGGAAAATCGGTCTAATTTCCAGAAAAGTATATTGGTGGTTATGGAGTGCAGAGGAACCAGATAGGGAATGATAGTCCAATCATTCCTAGCCAGGGGATCCATCGTGGCTTGTTGATCCAATCCACTACTTGATAGCCCTGACCGCATGTGTGGATTGTGTCGTGTATAACAAGAATAGTGTTATATTCCTGTCGAATTGAACCGTTCATGTTAAATACTGCAATATTCTTTTTTTCATTCATTGAAACGGTTAGGCTAGACAACACTACTACTCACTATCCTCCACTTTATTGCCTGTAGAGGAGTGCTACCGAGAGAAGGGGGGAAGGAGGAAAGAACAAAAAAAAAAAAAAGGGCAGGCTTGCAGACAACGCAAGAAACTTGCATCATGGCTCATGGGGAGGGGCTGAAATACTAGTCGTCTGTACATATATCATGGATCAGTATGAGACCATTGGTCCTGGCAAATGGGAGTAGAAGGGGTAACAACATGGCAAACTAGGAACAATTAGTAGATTAACAGTAGCAATACTGAAAACATGTTTACATCAATTGATTCACTGTGAAGTGACTGATTGATGGAATCTAGACCCTTTAACAACGAAACAAGTCATCGAGAGGGGTACATATTTTAGTTTCCACAGCGTGTATTTGCGGTATTATCGAAAACTAGCACAGAAAGACGCGAGGTATGGCTTGAGTTTTGACAATTCGAGTCCCTCAGCCTGGTAGCGATAAACGGGCAAAGAGAGATCTATAGATTTACTTTTACGTTTGGATTGAAATCATAACATACAACACATCTTCAATATAAATACAGTAAAGCCTGGTCGATTGTGTTGAGAGGGGTAAACTACTTTTCGCTGTAATACTGTAAAATACATCGGCATTCACAATTCATACGCCAGCGCAAGATCTTCGAGGGGTCATTTTTTTTTTCCCTTTTCCCTCCCGCTCGTGCTTATCACTTCGAATTGACTATTTTACTTTTCAACCACCCTCACCCTCCTGTCTTTTATTCCTCTTTCTTTTCTTCCCTTTTCTTTTTTCCTTCTTCTCATCATGTCCCAACAAACTCCTAACTCTTCCCAACAGCCTGATGCCGCCGCCGCCCAAGTCGCCGGACAGTCCCCCTCCTCTTCCACCCGCGCCGCCGAACTCGCCAATCTTAAAATAAGCCTGCGCGCCGCTCTCCGCCAGTTCCCCGACTTCCCGTCTCCTGGAATTCTGTTCGAAGATATTTTACCCATCTTTGCCAATCCTACTTTGCATGAAGCCCTTCTTCGCAGTCTAGAGTTGCACATCCTTCAAAACCACGGCGACCAGAAGCCCGATGTTATTGTTGGTCTCGAGGCCCGCGGCTTCCTTATCGGCCCCAGCCTCGCTTTGAGACTTGGCGCGAGCTTTGTCCCTGTGCGCAAGCAGGGTAAACTGCCCGGACCATGTGAAACTCAGGCCTACGAGAAGGAATACGGCCAGGACTTCTTCCAGATGCAGGCTGATTCGATCAAGCCTGGCCAGAAGGTGATCGTGGTGGATGATATAATTGCAACTGGTGTGTTTTTTTCTTACATATATACAGTCTCTCTTGAGGAATAAGCAATACTGACTATATTTCAACAGGCGGTTCTGCCTGGGCAGCGGGTGAACTCATCAAGAAGATGGGCGGCGAGCTTATGAGCTTCCTTTTCATTCTCGAGCTTGAGTTCCTCAAGGGACGGGAAAAGCTACCTGCTCCGGTCTATACTCTCCTTTCTGGCCAGGAAGAAAAGCATTAATTGACGACCAGTGACACTTGTTTTACCTGATCATTATGACTGTGCTGCCCGTAGACGGGCTTCGTTGTACCAAACAAAACAGAAAAAATACGCATGTATCCGCTTCCTCGCAACCAGGTGCTCGGGTTCGAATCTCGACCGGTCGGTACAATGCAGCGATGATTATAAGATGGGCTGCATCTCATCGGAAGGGCTGTATGTCTCAAGAAAATTAAGAAGCACAATGCCTGCCCTTCCAACCCGCCCAGGCGTTTTTCGTTTTCCTTAAGAGTTCACTTTCGCTCATTGGGTGGAATGCCAGGTTAGACGAAGTCGGAACAATGACATACATCATACACTTGTTTCTAGGGCATGCAGGGAAACGTGAATGCGTATCTAATTTCGTATCAGAGTTTTACTGCTAGAGCATACTATAGACTCTGCATATGGATAGCGATAATATAGCAACTTCTTATCACATCGCACGTGGTTATATAAATAAGTTGTACCATTGTAATCATTCAGTCATCAATCCTTATCTAGTTGCAAACATCACCACGAAACATTATCTATGCAAGGTAAAACCAATGACAGCCTAATTCAAAGGGATTGACTTTCTCATCACCTCATCTGCCCACTTCTTAGGGAATCCCAAAGATTCCGCCTCGCGGATCGCACGGTTCATCCGCGGAATATACTCGTCTCTTGGGGGACCTACCCGCACCCTCTCCTCATCCACATAAACTAAGGTCTCGATAACTCCATGTTCCCTCCGTTTCTTCTGTTCCTCATCCAACCACACCGTCACCGTAGCCGGAACATACCACTTGTTATAGTCCCCATGGCCTTGTTCCGTCGGTCGAATATGCGCAGGAACCTTATGCGTAGCCCGCGACGGCAGCGCCGACCGGTCAATACCTTCGTAGCCGTCAAGCAACCTCTCATCCTCGAAGTCCATCTCATACAAGACCCCATAAACCGCATCCTCGTCCCCAGAAACAGGTACGTCTTCACCCTCATCTGCTTCCCGGCCAACACGTAACTCGGCGGGTGGTATCACATTCGCATAGCCAGCTTGACAGATCAACCAGCGCCAATGATCTAAGCGGGCGATGGCAACCGGCTTAGATGAGAGATCAGGGTCGCATGTGCAGCGCAGACGCATCTGTGTGAAGGAGAGGTTGGATCCGTAGGCAAAATAAAGCGGGCGGGGTTTGATTTGTTGCGGGGTTGTTGTACTATTGTCCGACGGGTGGGGGCTAGTAGTGATTGTGATCGTTGTGTGAGCTGTCGGGTCAAGTTCGATATCGGGTTGATTGAATGTTGGGGGCTTCACAATGGTTGTGTCCTGAATATGCATCTTGAGTGCTTGTTGCGTATGTTTATAATATATTATAAAGTCTGCTATGCTTGAATGACTAAGTTTAGAGAGGCCCCAAATGATAGAAGAGTAGAAATATAGTCAAGAGAGTGTCAAGTAGAAAAGATGGTTGATGCAAGGGAAATCAAGCATGTATTTAAATATGCGGAGGACCCATCCGATCGATAAGTGGAGATAAAATTCATCTTGTTCTTCGGTTCTTCCAGATGGAACTCAGTTTGTGTGGTTTCCGTGGAAAGTTTGGAACTTCGCCGCCATCTGAACCAGGTTTCGGTTCCTGGCTGAGCAGTCGATATAGAACTCCTACTAGTACGTGGGGAAACAGAGGATAATATGACAGCCTAGATTCTGCATGCTGTCTCCGTTCTTTTCCTTCTCCTTTCCCTTTTTTTTTTTTTTTTTTCTTTTCTTTATCTTTTGCATGAATTGAATATCAATCTTGGTCTTCAAAAATTCGGTCTCAATTAAATAATACGCCGGACATAACTACCTCGGCAAAGGAGTCATCTTTTATTCTAAGTCGGGGTTCTCTCCAGGCCGCCCGGCAGAACCAAGAAGTTACTCAGGGACTGCACCAATAAACATGCTGTGGCGCAAAGAGTGGCGACGAATCATGGCCAGCCCCAATTTTGTGCCTGGTGAAGAGTATTACAGGAAGATACCCATGCCTTACATTTTCTCACCGTATGATATGGAGACTCCGGTGTTCCAGTAGTTATACAAAACTATGTGCCTATCTAGATGATATATAGGTTATTAACTGGTATACCCTGCGATCGCACAGTGTACCGTCGCTTGATGCCGACGCCAGTGGCTTGGCGGAGTAGTTCGTAGGTTTCCTCTCCGCCACCGACCATGACTAGGCTGATTAGATGACGACGACGAACCCCTCCGGCCGTCATTTGAGCTTCGTCAAGGTATGGCCGAACAAGATATGGCTCCGCGCGGATAGCAGCTAGGCCCGAGAAAGGATTAATTTGGGACTCTGGATCCTGGTCGATTGGCTCCTCGTCGTAGGAGACAACAATGACGAGCCTTAGTGCATGTCGTGAGGGTGGATATGCAGCGATACTCCGCAGCTTTTGCGAGAAACTGCATCCGCCTCGCTTGATGACAAGCACTTGGTGACTTTGTGCGATGTCACGTAGGATCCGATAGTCACAGAGCTCATTAGCGAAGTAGATCGTAGACCATGGGAGACGACTTTTAGGGAGATCCC
This sequence comes from Aspergillus tamarii, assembly GCA_030556085.1. NCBI lineage: Eukaryota > Fungi > Ascomycota > Eurotiomycetes > Eurotiales > Aspergillaceae > Aspergillus > Aspergillus tamarii. The sequence goes on along the minus strand of JARVTJ010000005.1, from coordinate 2,020,760 downwards.
CTGTCACAGAAAATGTAGATGAATCTTCCACATCCGGCATGGGCGCAGAGCCTAAGCCAGAAGCCATAGCAGCGGGTAACGTTAGTCGCAGAAACGACTTCTTCTCCGCAGACGGCCAGGCCGACTGGGGTTGCGACTCGTCCCAGAGTAACCAGGACACATGGTTGACAAAGGATGATAAAGCACTCTTTACACTCGACGCAGACGGATCTACGGCTCCAAGTTTGTCGTCAACGGAGGACTCGCCGATGATATGCTTTGGGCTATGCTCAGCAGTTGATCCCTGAGGGTCGTCTGAATGGTTCCTTCGGCGGAGGTTCCCTGGGATAACGTCAATGACGATGTCAATCATTGCGGAGTCGCGCACGCGAGTGAAATTCGGATCAGTGGGATCCAGGACATCGAATGTGATCTCCCGTGAGATATATACCTTCTCATCTTTCCCAAGCGGTACATTGTTGATCACCTGTACTCGAAACTCTGTATTTTTCATGCCAGCCTCATCCTGAGAGGGAACATCTTGGACCATGCTCAATCGGAGCCCTCCGATGGCCTTGATGAGAATACCATCTTGGACTCGTTCTAAGGAGCCGGATCCCAAGAACATGCCAGGAAGAGATGGGAATGAAATGTCTAGGGTGGGGCGAATTGTCATTGGCGAGCTTGTTGCATTGAACGGTACCAATTCGGCCGGCAAAGTCCAAGGGAAGAATGTGTAATTTGTCGGTGAAGACAAATCAGACATTGTCACGCTTGGGCGGCCCTTTGCATAGTCTAGAATAGGTCCCTCCGGTGGCCCTCTGCTAGGCATCAAATGTAGCCGAGCTAAGTTGGCAGCATGAAAAACGTCAGGACGCGCAGCGGTTGATGAGAGCCCAAAAAGAGGAGGCAATGGCGCTATCGGACAAACAGCAATATTGGTCTGCTTGCTGACTGATAATTGTGTCTTGCGGGGCTGTTGGGCAGTTGGTGTACTCTTGGGTATGATGAGTGGATGGCCCTCTGTGGAAAACACAAACGGCAGGTCGATGGTGTTCAGAGGATGCGAAGGATCAAAGAGCAGATACAGATATTTAGCCGTCTCGCCTAGGAAGAAGCTCTCCATTCTGTCACTGAGCTCACCACTGCGAACGTCCTGAAGGCCAGCCCAGCCACATTTTGTCCAGCACCGTCTTTTAAGATCACGAAGTACCATCTCGCCAACATGTAAGTACCAAGGGTCCTTGGTGGCTTGATAGAGATAAAATGTTGATTCAGCAAATTCTGGCCGGCCACTGTACCATGCCAGGCCCCCCTCTATATCCCCCGTCGCGACATTCCATCTTTCAGGGAGGCCTGAAAACCGGGTCCAAACAGCCGTTGTGAGAAGATGAATACCTACTGCCTCATCTAACTCTCCTGCCAAACTCAGGAGACCTGGGTAAAACGCGCTCAGGCTATCGATCCAAAACGCCCGCGTGGCACCAGTGAAAATATCTCCTTGAATCAAATGTGGGTGCTGATAGCCTTCTCCGCGATACAAATGACGCTTGACTGAATCATGTGATTCTTGCCAGGCCTGCAAAAAGGCCTCTGCAGAATTCTCGTACTCGCTCAGGGATGGAAAATCATTGTCTAAGGCATGCCACGAGCTATTGAAATCGCGGGGAAACCGTTCCCCCGACGACAGCAGGATATACGATTTGAAAGCATATTCAAAGAAGCTGTCAATTCCTGCACCAATCTGAAGTCCATGAAATTTTAGCTCCGTATCATTTACTTTGAATTTGCGAAAACTTACTCCTGTGTAAGGGTGAACCCATTTACCCGATTCTGCATCGATCCCTGCCCCAACTAATCCAATATCACTTCTTCTCGTCCAAACCGCCCAAAATGCTCTTTTACCTAACTCCTCATATCGGCCATCTCCGGTAAGCCGGCTCAACACAGTAAACTCCAAGACTAAGCTGCCAGCGCCTGCGCTGCATGTCTCCGTCGTTTCTACCAACGGAATGCGACGAGGCTTACAATCCTCGTGGTCTTTAGTATTGTCGCACGAGAAGGCGGCATTTAGCGGCGAGTTTGCATAGAATGGATGCCGTCGGACTCCATATCGAAGATTGACCCGGGGATAAGGCAGACCAGTCTCAGTATAAAAGGCGGGCAACAGGCGATTGGCCAGGTCAACTGCAAGTCTCAAAAGTTGGCCATTGTAAACGAATCCATTCTCCCATTTGATTCCGTGCCTATTTATGGGGAACGGAGTCTTATCCCAAGCTTTAGCGAATGCGACGTCGGCTTCAGGAGGTCTGTATATCGTAATGGGAAGATCGCCCACAGAAAACAAATGAGCGCTAAGTAGTCCGCCTGTAAGGCTCCGATGTCAGATTAAGTTAGTTATTGTAGAAGAGAACTCCTACCTAGTCCCCGAATGACCGTCTCGAAGACCTGAACTTTGCTGTCTATGTCAAACCCGCGGCTCCTGTCGCCCTGGCCAGCAGGACCATCTGAGCCATCACCGTACAGTTTCACAAAGTCCCTCACACCATCCTGGAAATGTGCCCAAGCTTTTGCACCATCATCTGGGCTTGATGACAGTATTGCTAGTGAAGATAGGCTGTCGATCAAGGTCAAAGAGTAGTTCCCTAGAACGTCGTTCAATCCTGCATTCGCAAGGGTATCTCGGTCGCGAACTAGCGGACGGCAGGATAGAGGGCGTAGTTCATCTTCAGGAAAGGCATGCGTAATGTAATTGTCAAAACCATGGTAGAACATATGCTGAGTCTCCTTTCTAGAATGTGAATCCATGTCAGTCATGAATTGAATACCAACTATATCAACGACAATAGCAACAGTAACAGCAACATTAATAAGAAGCGCTTACCTGAGTTCATTAAGCTGATCTGTCCTCATACCCCAAGCCATGGCAAGCCACAGCGAGAGAAACAAGACCCAATTCATCACCCATTCTGCACGGAGGAAGGGCATCTGTAAGTACCAACATCCCGATCGCATTACGGCAGGAATAAAACTGCCTCAGGTGGCATGGGAGCGCAATTATTAGCCGTTACAGGCGAGGTTTCACTGGCGGAGAAATTAGTCCTTTTTGGAGTTTCCTAAGGTATAATGGTTGTTTAAGTGATGGTGGTAGCGACCGGGCACGTGAGGAATCCAGCTCGCCAGTTCCGAACCGCCAGATATGCTAACAGTCCGATGTATGTCTGCTGCAGCCTACAAACTTTTCTGTCTAAAATTCACAAATCTTCAATACAGAGCACTAAATATTTACATTCATTCACAATTTACGGTAACAGGAGTGAAGTAGATATAAAATTGGGAAATAAGGGACATCCAACGCTATTAAAAAAAGAAATGAGAAGAAGATGACTATAGACTGACCAGCACTGCTCTGTATGGTTAGTTGCTTTCCTGCCTGATAACTCCCGCACTCAAGACAAAGATTGTAACGCCCAATGAATCTCTTGATATATCTCAACAAAATGACAGTTGATATGCAAATGGTGATGATGTGGCGAGCAAAGAAAATGTTTTTTCTAGAATTGTAAAGGATGAACAACATTAGATGAGGCGGTAACTAGCTCTACAGAAAGACTAGTCATTCAGCAGAAGGGCCTTGGGTAAGCGATCGGGGTTGTGCTTCAATCACATAATCGATACCATTGTCAGAAGTGTAGCTGGGGGGCCGTGGTAATCGGGCCTTGCCGCCCAAACCTTGGGCCTCGTTTGCATGTTGCGGCAAAGAGGGGACATTGCTGGCTACGCGGTGCCAATATAGTAAGTCTGGATTAATTCTCTGGGATGCATGAATTAGCCAGACAGATTTGTGAAAGGACAGTCGAATAGTGTCTTAGTATATCACTCACCACGCTACTTCTCCAGAGGCCATATGCTGGAGGCGGGGGCGTGACCTTCTTCCAACTAGCACCATTATTTTCAGTCAAAATCTCCTCGTCCCCAGTGAGAATGACATGAATGGGACGCTCTGGCTGAGCGTAGCCAGTTGGTCCTGCCCTGCTTGGTATCCGATTCGTAGCCACAGCAGATCTGGAACCTCGCAAAACCTCCACTAAAAATCGGATGAGGGAGTGACAAAAGACAACAATAAGGATCAGAATCATAAATATCAAAAGTATATGAAGTTCGTGGCCTAGGCGCAATCTGGAGACAGCGAAGGCAAAAACTGTATCATTCGGTAAGCATATCTTTAGCGTCGAAGGTTAGATCGAACCCAAACCTACAAAGAGAAAGGGCTAGGATTAGGAAAATAGAAGATATGGTAAGTGTGGCAAGCTGTCGTCTCGTATTCTTTTCTTTTAGTCTCGTGGTAAACGATCGTAAGCGACGATTGGAGCTACAGACGTCCCTTTGCGCATGAACATTATCCTGAGTTCCCTGTTCCGACCTAATGTACGACTGGCTCCTATCTGCAAAATCGGTCTGCTGTGGCCTAGGTCGCGCGTTGATGCTGCAATACGTTTCCCTTGGTGCATATGATGATTGCGGCAAGCTTATAGCGAATTGATGCGATGAAGTAGGCCCTGAAGATATGCGATGCCCCTGACGTCCCGCGCTATTAGCAGGAGTTCGTTGTCCATTGGTTATATATTCGTCACTTCTCATTGATGCGGACGGCACACGACTACCCTGAAAGCCTGGGGAGCTTCTAACATAGTTGGTTTCAATGTAGCACAAGTCTGAAGATGTACCAATTAATGCCCGAGAGGTCGACTGATACGAATTTGACGATTCCGTTTGAGGTAACAGGACTGATCCCATGTTGAAAAACTTGTCACTGGAATCACATTTGCGCTGATGGCGATACAAAGCAATGACCAGCAGAATTCACCCGCCCGACAGTTTTGATGTCAGCACTCTCTTAGATCGTCCTATACTCAGCGCTGCTGTCCTTTTATTGGTATGAGCTACAAGCTAATTCCGCATTCGGGAAATGGCACAGCGACAAATCCCTCAAAATGACAAAGCTCACAACGCATGCAACAGCGGTAGATTTGCTGCTGTGAGCGTTTGGCTGCGCTATAATAACAAGGACCTTAGCCACTAAATGTCCATAATGAGGGCTTAAGGAGACGTCGCGGAGGTAGATGGGACTCGCATCGGTAATCCCGTTAGAGATAGTATAAAGCGAAGTTTAGATTATTTAAAAGGGAGAGTAAACGGAACAATATTCCAGAGCTGGTAAAGTGGCTTGAATAAGGAAGAAAAAAAAGTAAACGAAAGGTCAGGGGCCGCAGAAGTAGATCTAATATGGCCGAGAAATGAGAATGAATTACAACAAGACAGAAGAAGGGCGATGCCAGTGATGGTAATAGTAATGGTATGTATGAGAGGTTCAAGTAGTCAGAGGGAAAACGGGGGATTCTGGGAGGGAGAAGGAAGGAAGCACAAAGCCACAAAGGCCTGTTGACATTGGATCTCAGACTGAGGGAGGACGGAGTACGGAGTAAGCATGGCAATAAACCCAGAAGACTAGTGGCCATAACTAGAGCGAACCCCTGGACGACCCACGTTTCCCAGGCCTACTCCCACGTAGATACTCTAACATGGGTTGATCTTATTCATCACAATATATTGTGCAAGAGAGAAAGACACTGTGAATAGTCCAGATCCGAATATCGGGAGTAACTGGTATTCGTATAAAACTATCCTTTTTCCCTGTCCCTGATGCCAAAATCATGTATACTCCGTAGATTTCGGGCCGCAAACAATTTAATACGGGCGAATGTTTCGCTTACGGAGCTAGATTTGAAACAAACCTCTAAAACCATCCAAAGAACCAATTAGCATTGGGAAAGCTTCCGATGGTCTTTGGTACATCCCTCCCTAGCCTATAGTACTTACTAGTAGCTTGTACCTCACCTTAGCACGAATTTAAAACCTATGGAGGTACTAAGCCGCAGTCGCGCATCAAAAGCCACTTGCTTATAAGACAACCGAGACTCAGAGGGCAAATTAAAATAATAATAATAAGTGAATAAATAAACAAACAAAGAATTTCAAAATAATTATTATGAAACAATTAATCTGATGCCTTAGTGGACTGCCGCCCGTTCGACATTCATACTTGTTAGTTGTTACACTTCATGGCATGATTGACGGAACGAAATCTGGTACACGGCCACCACTCTAATCCCTCAAACCATGATCATTCCTAGATCTCTGAGTAGTCGTTGGAGATCCTCTGCTCGGTAATGTCATCTCACACGTGCGGTATAAATCATATCATTGACGTGTTTTCACTTGATCTTGTTGCAGCGATGCACATCTTTGCTGTAGTACTATGTGTAGGCCGTCTTCAGTCGAGTTAAGCGACCTTCATGGTACCGCACAAGACATTGAGTCTGACGTTGATCTCTGTCCAAAAATGAAATCGTGCCCTGAACTACGTGCTGGACATTACGTTGATGCATAATAACCTGGAATCCGTGTATCTTCACTTGCCAAGTTCTCCGAGCATCAGGGTCCGATCAGATGAGCCAGAAACAACTGTAAGAGCAATTAGAATGGCAGCCATCCAAGACCACGGAAGAAGACTTACTGATGGGTTCACTGTTTGGCGAAAATCGTACATCATTGACTGTACCCTTATGCCCGGGAAGCTTGTAAAGAAGCTTTCCGGTTTTGAAATCCCAGACAACCACGCTTCTGTCACCACTTCCCGCGGCAATCCTTTCGCCCTTCTGGTCCCAGCTTGCACGAACGAGGTTCTTCTCTAGCCCGATAGGAGCGCCGTCATACATCTTGATGAGTCGATTTGTTGGCGCAAATGGTCGGATATCCCATGTGCGTACAGTCGAATCATGAGAATTAGAGAGAAGGGTCTGCGAGTCTGGCGAAATTTCCAATGAGGTGATAGTATCCATGTGCCCCGTCATGGAATAAGTGATAGATTTTTTCCGCAGGTCCCATACGTGAATCGCGTTATCAATGCCACCACTGTAGATTTCGTTTCCTGCTTCCGACAAGGCCACTGCAGTAATGGGCAGTTCCGTTTCCAGATATTCAATAGCATCCCTTTGCCGGGGATCCCAGACTCCCACACAACCATCATCACTGGCACTAACCAACAATTCCTGGCCCCTTCTGCTAATATCTAAACAGTTCACTACCTCCTCGTGACCCACGTGGCGACGTATTCTTTGCCCGGTTTCCAGGTCCCAACTTGCCAGTGTCATATCGGCTGACGCGGAGAAGATCGTTCTCGAGTCGCGAGACCACTGTAGGTCAAGCACCGCCCCTCGGTGGCCTGACAAGACACCATAATTTTCACATTGTCCATAGGTGTTCCAAAGCACTATAGCTCGCGTGGAAAATTAGTCGTCATGCGGTTGCTTGGCATCAATTTAAAAAGATGCGACGTACAAATAGACCTATCCATTGAACCGGATGCAATATGCTGCGCGGTAGGGTCGAACCGGACAGTAAAGATTTCGCCAGAATGACCTATATCTTATTTAAGCATACAGAACCACCTCAGCAACACGAAATTCGTTACCTGTTAGCTCCATAATCGGCGCCTCAAGCCCACTGGTGCGGGGAACCTGCCAGCACGGTCAATAGAGAACTCCTCGAAACGACTTCTGTACAGTCATCATGAAGAGACGCATACTGCTTGCACAAGTGTTCCATTCTGCGACGAGCTTTTAACCACGGCAGTACCATTATCCAAGCCAGCGTCGGACTTTTTCCGTTTCACAACGAGCTGATTAGATGACCCAAAAGCTTCTTGGGCAGGTCGTTTTTCTCCAGACATGTTACTGGGATGATCTGGTGATTGCTGGCTCAACGAGATTTTCCGAAGCTTGCAACGAGAAAAGGCGCTGGATTATACAGGGCAAGTTGTATGAAGATAGCAATTGACTGCTACAAAACTGGTGTTAGGGGAGCCTCGTCGCAGCCAGAGTACGCTCATCTTTTCCGCCCGGCAGTACTAGTTCTACGCAAGCGCTGAACGAGAAGGTTAGCCGCGATAGACGCCGGTCCACTATGCGCTCCGCCCATACCCCGTCGATCCACCGACTCGGGCGGGGAGAATTATCTATCAACAACATTTTGATACCTGCGGGACCTTCAAATCCTGTCTTTTGCCATATCACGCCGGAACACCTTCTTGCAAGCTGTGTATTAGTCTTCTGAGAATATAAGTAATTGAAGTTGCCGAAACGAGAATGTCTGCCACAAAAGCCTCCAGGATCGGTGAAGAGTAAGTTGATTGTTGTTGATATTGAATTGGTGATATTCTCATTAACAACATTTGATGTAGGCTATGGAAGTCAGTAAGCTGAGTGCCGTTTTAACTTGTCAAATAATTTACCAAACTACATCCAGCAAAACTAGCGCGAACTGTTTTGTGACTAACATGTAACATTTTTAGAACGAGGGTTGACAAAGTCAATGCGGAGTTAGTCACATTGACTTATGGTACAATTGTTGCACAATTATGTCAGGACTATGACTCAAACTATCAGGAGGTGAACAAACAGCTAGACAAGATGGGCTACAATATTGGTATGCGACTTATCGAAGACTTTCTGGCAAAGTCAGGCGTCGGCCGATGTTCCAACTTTCGAGAAACAGCAGACATGATCGCAAAAGTATGATCTAGATCTATCATATGTCAGACGTATACCTCAAGGATATGTGACTGACAGATGCTCGAATAGGTCGGATTCAAGATCTTTCTTAACATCTCACCTACCGTAACTAATTGGACCAGCGATAATAACCAGTTTTCTCTTGTCTTCGACGAGAATCCGCTAGCCGACTTTGTTGAGTTGCCAGATGATGGGAGGGCACAGGATGAATTGTGGTTCTCTAATATTTTGTGTGGTGTCCTGCGGGGTGCTTTGGAGATGGTAAGTAGACTAAGCCGCGAAATATTCTGCATCTTTGGTCTACACGCCACTAGGGCTCACATTTTCTGGCGTATCTTTCTAGGTTCAAATGCAGGTCGAAGCGCATTTTGTTAGCGATGTTTTGCGGGGTGACGATTCTACAGAGATGCGGGTATCTCTGGTGAGATATATTGAAGATGAAATGCCACCGGAGGAGGAGTAATAAGTACATGGAAACAAGAATGCTGTAGAAGGCTGTGGCGTACGGTGTTTGGGATTCGACGGTCTCTGTTCTTTACTAAAATATGGCATTTCTTCCCATTAGTAGGTATCGGCAATCTATCCATACCAGACATTGGCTCTGATGATTACCTCTCCAATGTTGGTGTTTTGATTACAATCTAGTACAAGGTTAGAGTACAACAAAGTCGGCGATTCGGTCGAACGATAGAACATGTGAGCATGCAATGAGCCACGATTAATCACCTTGTGAGTTTGGCTCTTGTAATCAAGATACTAGTCAGATGGTTCATAAAGGGAGACACAGATACATTTGACTCGCCGACACAATAAATCATATTTTTAGGGGAAACTACTACGAACTAGTAAATTTGCTGGTTCAATGATACATGATATAGTCAAGGAAATTGCAAACATGATGTATTCCAAAGGAGGAACCAACTAACCGATTGCAAAAAAAAGGAGAGAAAAAAAAAAGGGAAACAAAGGAATTGGGAGTGTTAAACACCAATCATTGTCTCATCTTACAAGCAGCAAATGCAAGAATGGCATGGTAAGGGACAGTGCTAGTCTGCCACATCATGTTTAACGCTTCAAGGTTGTAATCAATTTCAGAGATACGCACATCAGGGGGTTGACCTGTCTATTAGGAAAACAAGTGTATCACAAACTGGTATATGTTAAATTGTTGAGTGAATGCCATTGCCATTATGAAACATGGAGATTAAGTAGGATTTCCATACAGAGTTAATAATATTCAGAACTAAATGATCGCCCTTATCGAACCTTATGCCAAGTCTTTAAATTATGTTGACCTTTTTATATTTACGGATAAGTCAACAGAAAACAAACACACGTGATTACCAGTGCATACATACATTCCAGTGCTCACCAGGTCTCGTTGATTCTGGTTGACCGATATTACCACCCCAAACTACATGATCTGATTCCCTTGTAGTCTGGGGGATGGGCAGATCTGCACAGGAGATTCTAGTCCGCCGGAGTGAGCCACGTGATCCACCATACCATATTAGTCCATACTGTGCTGGGAAGTACGCAAGCCCGCTGACCCTGAGTGTTCTAAATCCATGTACATATCTATGTATCAATCAGTATATTCAATTTTTGATCTCTACACATCGAACCAGACAGTATATCTTTCTTGTAACTTAATTTTATTTTCTATCTTCAAACCAATGGCTCTATGAAATGCTTTCAGATAATTATCGGCCTTTTTCCCAAATAACTTTTATATTGTGTATCTCTCACTTCGCTGTGGAAACTTGTAACCCGACCACTCGTCTCTATACTTTCTGAATTACACTACCTTAGATCGGGTCAACAATTCTGCGCGTGTTCTTGAATCATTACCAAGACACTCTCTATCTGCCTTACCTCTCATATTTCTTTTCTTTTTTCTCTTTCTCTCTTTCCTTTCCCTGCTTTATTACGCCATAACCTTTAAACCCTTGTACCCATCACATTCCTGCAGGTCTGCAGAGGATTTTTAACTAGAGTCATTGCTTTGATTTCATTCCCTATACCTTGCATTTATCTTCAGGCTTCCCTTTGCATAGTGGTAAGTTATGTAATTTTCCTTTTGCCGTTTCCTCTATCACTTTTTTTTTTCGCCGCCTCCGTAAGTAGAATTGCATGCTCAGAAATACGCGAGACAATAGCATCTCCCAGCCCTCCCGCCGTGTTCCGGGACAGATAATCCGCGCCGAACAAGCGATTCACGCCCAGCCGGCAGTGATTGAACAGCCCAGCACTCCAGGCACCGCGCCTGATATCCACGTCCTCCCACCCACCAGAACACCTCAGATCCACCGCTACACCTTGTCCTAACCTTTGCCTCTCATCCCTCCCACCCCCCCCTCCGCCATTTCTTCCTCTAATCTGACCGGATCTGTCCGTGTCTCCTCTTTCCTTTAACTACAGGGGGATTTGAGATCTTTAATTTTTCATCGTCTGGTAATCTTTTGTTTATTCTCTCTTAGTCTGGCTGGTCGGACTTGGACTGGCTTGTCCTGAACGCCGTTCCCGTCTTTCTGCTTGTCGCCGCCCACACCCCCCCCGGTTGATCCTACCGCGCATTTTTCTCTCGGCAGGATATCTTGACCGACGATATACTTCCTCGTTAATATCTTCATGACCATTCATTACGTCCTCCATATTCTACAATCAGCGTGGTCTAGTGCTTCTAGCCGCGCTTGGAAGGAACGGCAGATTCTTCCTACTTGCCTTTGCTCCTGAGCGGGCCACGCTTATTTTCCCTTGTGGGTAATATTCACAACACTTTCTTGTTCTCTGTTGTTATTCAATAAGTGGAACCATACTCAACGCTTGTTGATTCAGAAAGTTGTTTGGGCGCGCTCTTGTCCAGATCTTGACCCTAAAGTCGCTTTCTGGTCCGTTGCGCATCGGTATCTAATTCCGAATTCATTACTCATCTGGTTGGAAGCATCGATCATCTCGTCTGATTGTCTTTGCTTTTTCATTCACTCGTCTTGATCGCCTCGCGCCCCTCGCCTTATCTTGTGGTGAGCCTCCTCGCCGCGAGACGGTGGATGCGCGTTAAACCCATCTATCGCCGACGCCTTTGATCGACGACAAGAAATAGGTGAGGGTGGCTGAGCCCCTTGGAGTGCCACCATGAATCAGATGAATGTAGCTGGGATAAACCCCGGGGCCGGGGGCCCCGTGGGAGGGGTCCCCATGATCAATAATGGTTCGACGGTTCCTCGAAACGATGGAACTGTGAACAATATCCCCGAGTTGATGATTAACAACCTCAATACCTATATCTATGACTATTTGTTGAAGCGCGGCCATCACGAGTGTGCTAGGGCCTTTGTGAATGACGAGTCGATCAAAATGAGCACTGAGCCGCCTATAAAGTCAAGCCCAGGCCACCGTCGCGATGGCGAGGTGAACGGTGTCGATGGTGATGCGATGATGACAGATGGCAAGGATGGTGACAAAATTAAAATACCTGATGACCTGCCACGGCCCAATCTCCCTAGCGAAGGCCAGCAATCGTCTTTCCTCTTGGATTGGTTCAGTCTCTTTTGGGATTTCTTCTGGGCCCAGCGCAAGAAAGGGAATAGCAATGATGTGAGACAGTACCTCCAACATACTCAGGTACAGACCCTTATACTGTCTGCCGAAGATCTGGGTTTCTTCTAATCTGTATAGAACATGTTGCGCTTCCGAGAACAACAGCAAAACCAATTACTACGACAACAGCCAATGATGCCCGCCCAGATGCAGCAGCTCAATCTTCGCCGAAATGGATCGGTTGCACCCAACCTTCAGAAGACTGTTTTACAAAACAATACCTCAGGCCTGTACGCTTTCCTTGGAATCCAAAGCTCGCTCCTAACAATAGCAAATGATGTCGTGCTGATTTAACTCAACAGCTCCCAACAACAGCTTGCTCAGCTCCAAAAAACACAGCAAGTGCAGATGATCCAACAGATGCAGAGAGAACACTCGGATATAGATATGAACGGCCATCGCCCCCAGTCCCCGTCGTCCGCAGAGAACGCCCCCTCGCCATCGAAACGGCCCCGTCTTGAAAGTGGACATATGAACGGACAGCAACTAGCCCCCAATGGACGGGGTCAAGGACAAGGCATGCCCGGTCAGCCGAATCCGCAAGCGCTTTTAATGCAAAACGGTCTCAACCCACGGCCGATGAATCCGGCCCAATTCCAGGCTTTCCAGCAGTCGGGCCCTGCTGCGCAGCAGAAGTCAATCCAGGTATATGCTCAAAATTTAGCTCTTCACCACTCTCGCTCAGCAATGAATAACCAGGGCATGCCGAATGGTGGTTTGATAAATCCCGGTGTCATGCCAAATCAGACGGACCTGGTGCCATTGCCAGATGGTCAGGGTATGTACCCGATGAACGGCGAATACTATCCACCGAATGGTCAAATGGCCCAGGTTCGGGCTGGCTTGCAGACACCTGGCGGTCAGCATGGGAATCATGCTCTCCAGGATTATCAAATGCAGCTTATGTTGCTTGAACAACAGAATAAGCGGCGCTTGATGATGGCTCGTCAAGAGCAGGATAGCATGGCCCGTCCTGACGGCCAGCCCCCAATGCCAGGGCAGCAGCAGGCTTTGCCACCAGGCACCTCTCCCCAAGGCAGCAGGGCGGGCACATCCCCCAACCCGAACGATCAAATGAAACGAGGCACTCCAAAGATGCCCCAGACAGGGCTCCCTGGTTCCCCCAGTGGCGGTGACGCAATGGCCCAGGGTCGTGGATCACCTGCGTCAATGAATTTCAACGGTGGCCAGATGCCACCTGAGATGGGCGGCGCGTTCTTCATGAAAGGCATGCAAGATGGCATGACAGGCCCCAACGGAATGCGACCTCCAAGCTCGAATCCCGCTTTCAGTGGCCCTCAAATGGGTCAGGCTATCCCTGCGGGTGCTGGAAACCGGGTGCCGAGCGGAGGCTGGCCGCCGCAGCAAGGTGGTCAGGGCCAACCTATGGCGCCGCAACAGTCCCCTGCGACCCAAACAACCGGAACACCCCAAGAGCGCAACGCAATGCCTCCCCCTCAGGCTCCGCCCGCGGCGGGTGCTAATGCCGGTCGCACGCAGCCCCCCTCCCCTCAAACAGCACCCGCTCCACCTACGCCACAGCAAGCCAATAAGCCCGCCCCGAAGAAAAAAGAGACCAAAGATAATCGCAAGGTAAGAGATATCTAGATTCTCCTTTCATGTTGAATTTTTTTGCGCCGTGTCTTATTATATATCTAGCGGCCTACAAAGAAGGCAAACACTGCCGCAGCTGCCGCAAACACTGCTGCCACTCCCTCCTCCGAAGCAGAGCATCCTCCGACTCCCACACCGTCGACACCGATTACGCCCCAACACCCCAATTCGTTCAACAAGGCCGGCTCGAGTGCCACGACGAGTGCTCCACAGCAGCCAACGTCTGCGCCTGCACCCCAACCTCTTGTACAACCACCGCCGCCACCACCACCGGATCAAAGTCAACAGCCATTTAATGATCTGAGTATCCCAGATGTACGTTGTTATGAATGATTTTATTCCCTAATGTCTCACTAACCGAGTCTATAGGCCTCCGCCTTCAATCTTGATTTCAGCGCTCTGGAAAACCCGGATATCTTGGAGAATTTTGACTTTGACACGTTTCTCAATACAGATGCGGATACCGCCGGGTTTGGGTTCGATCCGAACATATCATACCCGACAGATGGGGTTGAGACCGGTGCCGGAGATGGCTTGTAAAGGAGTCCAACGGATATTTCGTTCTTATCTCTCATATACCCTTCCTTGCTCTGTACATTCCTAAATTTTGGCTTGTGCTATTCGGTTTTTGTTCAATTCCCCTCTTTCTCATATGCTTCAACTGTTCTCTTTTATAGTGTCTCTGTCGACATGACTTGGATATGTGCCCTGAGATTGGCGTTAAGTGTATCCGTTATTGCATGTCTTTCTTTTTTTTTTTTCTTCAACTGAGACGCGATTGACCTTGAGATGGATTCCACTTGTACTCAAGCTGCGTTATTGTGACATCTGTGACATTCGATTCTTTTTCTTTTATTATTACTATATCTATTATTTGGTTAATCTTTGTCTTTAAGCTCCCAGGGCCGACGTCGAGTGATCTTGCTTTAGTGTTAGTTGTGCTCTTATAATGCTGAAGGCTCATCAGACATATCAGCTTTCCCAGGCCCTTCCATCCCTTTCATTTCCGCTATTTCCTTTGTCTTGTGATAATGGTGTTATCGCTGAGGTCCTCTTTTGTTTAAGTCATTAGTGACTCCTCACTGGGGTATGGGTTTATGAATTGAGAAAAGATATTTACGTCTTCGAATATCTAGTACAGATCCTTTTTTTTTTTTGGAGTTGGGAAAAAGACGAAAACAAGAAATCCAGCATGAGATGGTCCAGAATGTACTGCTGCCGCTGGGACTGGTCATGAAAGATAGAGAGACTTGAGGTTTTCCTTTCTGGTCTGCAAATTGGTTTATGCGCTTTAGCAAGTATGATACCTGACTGGGTTCTCTTAAACAAAAAAGCTTGACTTGTACTCGGTACATAGGTTGACAACGTCCATGTGTTCGTAGGGCCGATTGTAACGAAGATTGGTTGATCATTTGAACCCTCCTTTCTCTCAACAAGTTTAGGTGTAAGCAGCAATCAAAGGAAAAGAACCTCGCCTTCAGTTTTTGAGGATGCTATGTACAAGAAGAATGAGTAGCTCTCACTTATGAAGCCAGAAGTCAAGTTTCCATTAGACCCGTCCGGCAGTAGGACAATGTCTTATGCGTGTCCGAACCCTCCATTTGTATCAAATCATCAACTACCTACCCAGCACATGCTTCTTCAGCCGTGATTCGAGCGCCACTCATCCTTACCCATCTAATATCACGAGCTCAAACGATGAAAGGATGATCCCGAAAATGAAGATATGGCCGCAGCTGTGTATCCTCCGTCGGAAATCGATTGAAGACGACCATCAAGTCGCCCGATCTAGATTTCAGACTGTTCCAAGTGAAAGTAGAATGGCAAAGTTATACAGAACACGCACCATTAGCATTTGCATACAAAATCATCAAAAGGACGGATCGTGTTTTACTTTCGAGTTTCTCTATGAGATTTCATACCCTGGAACTGGTCAATGATTTCTTGTGGTATCAGTTTCAAATGGATATTGGTTCGTCCTTCATTACAGGAACTTCAATCGGAGCACGCCTACAATTAGCTACAGGAAGTTTGTTGCAACTCTTCGGGTCCGCGTGCTCTTTGCGCCTGCCTGTATCTTCTGTAGGGCTCCACGAGTCTTCCGCTTGATCTATGCGATTGCGAGATATCTCGAAGGGGTATGCTCGCAACCGTTATCAGATACCCGCCAAGTGTATAAAACCGTATACACAGCTGCATTCTACTCACTTATATGACTATCATCCTAGACCCCAAGGTAGCTGGTACCCTGGAGCTTGACTTCATGGAAGTAACCTCGGTCTTACGTGTATCTTGTATACTCTGGTGCAGACAACCCATTACGCACACAGTCATCTGTATATGGCTTGTTAGCTACCTCAAGAGTTGCACCCTACACCTGTCTTCTTTCCCCTTGAGATATTTACCCATTAAAATAATTGCTGAACTCCTCTAACAGCTCTGATGTCTTACTGAATACTGATTAAATTAACACAGCACCTAAAGGCGCATAGTATAGAGACTATTTGTAGAGGATATAGTGCCCTGATAGGTGTACTGTGTTTAGCTACTGGAATAATTGTCCGTGAGTGAATGAATGAACTAAAACCTGCGAGGATATCCTTAGTGGACAAACAAAGGAGACACAGGAACAGTGAGCGACAGAAAGACTAAAAGAGAAAGGAAAAGAAAAAGAAAGAGAAAAAGAAAAAGAAAAAGAAAAGCGCTCATAGAAATTTTGATGGAAGCTTGAGTATAAGAATAATTTAGTCAATCTCGGCCACTTCGGCTACAGAACCTGCACGGTGGCTTCCTGGTCCAAGGAGTTCTTCGAGACCAGCCCGTCGGAGAAGGTCATCTGCTTCAGACAATTCTTGTGCTGGAGAAAGCAGAATCGGCTCTCCTTTGGAAAAACTGAGACTTTCCCTGCGAGCAGAACCCGTGGACCGTCTTCTTCTAGATCCAGTGGGAGTCTCTAGGTTTCCACTAGTACGTACGGCTGTCTTGGACCCTGTATGGTGGACCTTGTCACTTTCCCTTCGTGGGAATTCCACTGTAATCTCGTTTTCCTTCTTATCCGACACCATCCCCTCTTTTCTGCCTTTAACCTGGATATTTAGGCCGACAGGAAGCTTGCTCGTTGCTGCAGTATCGGTAACAGGCTCGGTGGACAGGTTGGATTTAACACTAGCTTCTGAGACGTCTCTAGTACCTAGATGCGATTTATCTTTTGGGAGTGATACTCTATTTCCATTGTTATTATAGGGTGCCGACCGCGCTTCAGCTGCAACAGAGAGCTTTCGACTCATAGGCAATGTGGCGAAAGGCGTGTTTGTGGGCGCTTTTGTACCGCAGGACAGCGGCTTCGGAGGACTTAGGACCTCGAAAAACTGGTTATAGGACTCCTCGTCAATAGGGGAAATAATGCTTGGATGCTTGCTATGCTCGTAGCTAATGCCGGTCATGTGTGAGATAGCTCGACTACTGGTTGAACTTGAAACATAGTCTGGCATAGATACATCCTCTGAAGAGGGTCTCGCACCTCGGTCGCGTGCAGAAGGATCAAGCACATAAGGGTCGATAAAAGGATCCGGCATAAGCTGCTCCTGTTGGGGCCATCGTGATTCTCGGAGGCTGCCTTGCATTTGAGGAATAGGCCCTTGATAGTTTCGGTATGTCCAGGCGCTGTGTGTTGCAGGGTTACTGATCTGGCTGCTTATGGTCGCAAACTGTCGAATTCCATGCCGTGTGGGCGAGTGGGCATGCGTATCCTCTGGCTCTTTCAAGTCACTAAGCTCACCTTTGGTGTTATATTTGAAGAGACGGGGTTCTCGGCTCCACATGGAGGCATTAGGCCAAGCAATACTAGAATACTCCAATACCTCTGTCGCTTGTTAAATGGGTGTGCTTGACTTTGAGAAAACCGAAGGATACAGAGGGCCATGGGCAACTCACGCAAAGGCGCATGCTGAAAGGCAAAAGCAACCACTTCTTTAACACGCTCAAAAGGTGGGTTGCGATGTGGCCGAGCAAAGCCTTCAGAGATCACTACTCTAATTCTACCGTAAAGCTCACCAGCGTCCCAGTGCTGTTGCTCCAAAATCTCCTGGTGGAATGGTGGGAAACGCAGGTTATCCTGATTTCCGCTCTTGTCGATATCTAGTGATACATTGTTTCAGAACTTGTGGCTTTCATACAGGGTATTGAAGGGAACAACATACTTGAACTTAGATCTAGATCATTTTCATCAATCAGAAAGACTAACTCACAGGGGTGGCGATTTTGCTTCTCAGGCTTGGCCTACTTACCAATGACATGGGGCCAATTAGTCCGCTGGCCAAAGACGCTACCACTATGTAAGTTAAATCATTTTATTAGCTTCCATTCAATGACGGTTCACAACCGAGGGTGTAACTCACGAGACAAAAAGACCATCAATGAAAATCCGGACTTCAAAAAGTAAAGCATCATCGGGTTGCAGCAGACTCTCCATTAGCCGACTAGGCCGAGGCCTTTCCCAGCTATGAACAGACACCCGAAACGGCGTGTTCGGCGATACACTTGGGATGAAAGTCGTGAGCACAGGTAGCAGACCCATGTTTCCTTGAGGGAGGCAATACGGCGCCGGATTGACAAGAGCAGGACTGTGCAGATAAGGGGATCCTGCCGGCCGAAGATCAGTGTGTAGTCTGTATAGCTCACGGATACTGTACGTACGTCTATCTTTGATCACAAAGCATTGTGTCTTGAACTCTTGGATTGGCACTTTGGAATTCTCAGGGAAGAGAAGCACATCCCAATTCTCATAACGCATCCTTGCGTCACATACGATGTTTGTTTCCTTTGCTGTGGGATAAAACGAGAAAGAAACAAAGGATCTTGAGAAGTGATAAGGAATATCAGAAGTAAGGAAACCGCATTGACCACTAAATTAGGGGCTAATGAGCAAGTGAGGGAGCAATGAATCCTCTGAAAGACACGACTGAAGGGAGAAGTGGAAAAAGATGACGAACCCGATATCAACGCCCCAAAGGCTCCTTCCATATTTGGCGTTGTGTAAGGCATGTCTGGGATACGCCCAAGGAGACATGGGTGGGCAGGAACGAGTGAAGGGACGTTAACCAGTTGAGTAATGAGCATGACTGCCGCGTTTCTCAAGAAGTAGTATTACATTCAATCTTCAAGAGTTGACGAGATTAGGCCGAGGAAATTGTACGTAGGTCGAATATGAGGGGAGATTAGGAACAAAGCCCCGTTCAATTGGGTAGCCATCTAGTAACATATACACGATCGAGGCCCATGGTCTTGCGATCTTCGACTCCGAGCTTGGTCAGTATCGCAGGTAAGGGCATAAATTAACATATAGATGCGACAGCTCACTGCGTAGCGAAAGGGGGAATCATCCGTAAAGAGACTGAAATACAAATTGGCCAGACGCAACTGGGACGCGCCAAGGAGAGAACAAAGAAAACGCGAATTTACGTAGGACGGATCATAAATACGAGAACGCCCAGATAATAGTCACGATGTCACAGATTGCCGCCAACGTCCGCGAAAACATGCAGCGTAGCCTTCAACCGAAATTCCACCGAAGGCAGGTAGAACAAGCAACCCCATTCCAGCTCCAGTAGCTACAATAACGAAGATTCAGAGAAGAGAGATGACCCAATCCCAGATGATAACACTCCGGATGCAGCAGCGAGTAGAGCAGGCGAACAGACGAGCCAGAGCATAGGTCACCTTAACCGACCGAACTCCGGTGCATAACCACAAAAAGACAGACACTGAACGAGCGAGAACGTATTGGACTCCATAAAGTGAACTGCACTTAGGAAAGAAGATGTTGAATGGAAACAGTGTTGTACAGACCGCCAGTCTAGCAGAAAGCATGACGCAACATCCTCATAGGGAAACATAATTCAATTTGACTGCTTCATGAAAAAAGGCTTCGAGAATAGGAACTTTTCGCAGAATGCCTGCCCAAGGATATAAGGGGAAAGACACGCATCAACGAATCGATTAGGTGTCATACGCATAACAAGGGCCTGGGGCCGCAAACGTAATAGAGAAGGCAAAGGGGGCATTTGGAAAAGGAGAACGTGAACAAATTCAGAAGGGGTTTGTTGAACAAGTCATCAAGAAAAATAGCAGGATAGTTTGTGAAATAAGAGCTCAAATCTTGCTAACAAAAAAAAGTGGGAAGAAAATAGAAAAAGCGCTCAGATGTAATGAAATACGTAGCACAGGAGAGAATGCCCATCCAGAGCTATAGAAGGGAGCTTTCGCAGAGATAAATAGCAGACTTGTTATAACACAAAAGACCCATCATTGAAATGACGCAAAACTCCTGCTGTGGCTTTCAAAAAAAGGAACGCTTTTTTTTACTAGATATTTTCGTTAACAATCTAGCTTGCACTAGGTACCGCGGAGTCTCATGCAGTAGCTTCAGGGTCACCAACCTTCATAGGCGCAAAGCCGCCATACTGGTGGGCAGGGGGCATGCCCATAGAAGGGTACATGGGAGGCGGAGGAGGAGCAGGGCGGTAAGGGCTTCCGGCAGGGCCGGAGTTGTTCTGAGAGCGGCCCCAGCTCAGACGCACACGGGAGTTGCCGATGGGGTAACCCTGCATCTGGTTGATGGCCATCTCAGCGGCGTGGCGCTGAACGAATTGAACGAAACCACAGCCCTTTCCGGGAGGGATCTTGACGTAGGTGATCTCACCGAATCCCTGGAAGAAAGACCGAAGCTCATCCTCGGTGACGTAGCCGGAAAGTCCACCAACAAAGACAGTTGTGTTGTTGGGGTCAGTGAACTGGTTCATGGGCTGAGGAGCACCGTAGAAGCCCATGGGAGGAGCACCCATGGGAGGGTACATACCCGCGGGACCGGGCATGCCCATACCACCGGGAACGACACCAGGACCCTTGTTCTTGGGAGTAGCGGTGGAGATACGCATAGGACGGTTGCCGCAGTAGACTCCCTGCATCTCACTCAGAGCACGCTGCTGGTCGTTCTCGTCAGAGAAACGAACAAAGCCATAGCCACGAGACATGCCACTGATGGGGTCGGTCATGATCTTGGCAGACTTGCAGGATGGGAAGCGGCTCTGGAAGAGGGACACGAGTACATACTCGTTGACCTCAGGGCCCAGATCACCAACGAAGATGGAATACTCAGGGCCACGGTCATCGCGGCTGGAAACAACGGTTGTCAGTTAATGTTCAGTGGTCTCGAAACTATCTGAGCTTCTTACCTGCGGTCAGCCAGGCCACCACCAGTGGCCCAGTTCAGCTTGAAGAGGCGGTTGGTGTTAGGCATGGGAGTGCCGTTCAACGACAGAGCCTTAGCGGCAGCAGCAGGAGAGGAAAAGTCGACGAAGCAGTAGCCAGCATTGCTCCTACTACCAACATTAGGATCGCCTTCAAAACATTATTTGAGATTACTGTGTACTCACCCAGAGAACTTGTCACGGATCATCTTAACATTGACCTGCTCGCCCATCTGGAACCAGAGGTTGCGGACGAAGTTCTCGTCAATCCAGGGCTCAAGCTCACCCATCCAGAGGGTGGTCTTTCCCTCCTGAGCGGGCTGAACGGGAGCGGCCGTTGGCTCGCCAGGGGCAGGGCCCTGGAATTGGGCAGTGGTAGGGTCGGCCTGGCCGGCCATGGTATCCGCGGTAGCAGGTGCGCCGGGGGCAGCAGCGGCAGCATCGGCCGCTGGGTGCTGGTTCTGGAACGATTCGAAGTTCTGGAAAGACATATTGGCGTGAATCCGAGTTCGTAACTATAACGGGATCTGTAAAAATAAACACAAGTTAATTAAATTCATCGACCGGGACGGAGAAATCCACTATTTGTGGCATGTCGATCTCGAACTGTGCCCCTCGGCGGACAGGAAGATTCTTGCGCATACCTCAAATTTCAGGCAAAGGAGCAGAAACCTAAACAACAAAAAAACTTTTCTATCCCGAAAACGGTCCGTGCGAGTGGGAATTCGTTGGAATCGTCAAGGAGAGAAGCGTGTGATCGTTCAAGTGAAAATTATCAAAGGGTATTTCCACTTCCTAAATCTAGTCCAAAAGCTGGTTAGTGGTGTTGGAAGGAGTGTGATTAACTTGAGATAAAGTAGGTTATTGAAAACAGAATGGGAAGAAGATGCACGAGTGAGAAATTTTCCAAGGCGCAACACAAGTGAATGGAGCTAAGTCGTTCCAGTGAAAAATGTCTTCAAAAGTGACAGTGAAAAGAACAAAATCAGAAGTGATTAAAACTCAAGGTGTGCGCTTCGTGTAGTGACCCGAGAGGGCTTGGTTCATGGAAGTTAAAATTAACGATGCGATTGTTTCAGCCTTGCTTGCCAAGATTATCTTTCGACGGGCAAGGGAGCATTCCAAGATGTGACGGAAGACCCGGAAGTCGTACAGTCTAACGACAGGACAATTGGAAGTCGGGGAACTTTAGATCCAATTCGAGGTAGAAGAGTAGCCATGGTCCACACATTCATTAGGTCGCAACCGCATTTGTCGATGTAATTCCTGTTCCGTCGGCATCGATTGCGACCGTCCCAGCCAGCTCCATCTTTCATGCTGTTCATTCATCCGGAAAACAAAACGTGCAACAACGAAGCTGTATGCTCGACATTCATGTTTGGAGATACGAGATTAAGCTCATTGGATGCTGTACTTTAGCGACCGTCCAGACTGTCTGATGCTAGCCAAGGCGGAAGAGAGCGATCGGCTGGCGCATGGTCGCTGATGGTACTAAAGCAATCGATTGACGGGCTAGAATGTGATGGTAATATATTCGAAGAGCAATAGCTTAGGGGATTATTCGTCTCTTTGAGTAAGTAGATACCACTCCCAGGAAAGACGTTCCATGATCCCTGAAGCGCACCAACTAGCAAGGCAATGACGCAAGTCCTTTCCACATCGCACCAAGAACCAATCCCTCGGGGTGAAACAGACCAAAGGAAAAAAGTAAAATGAAAATTGAAAGGCTAGAAGAGCGGCAAGAAGATGTAATACTCACCAGGTGATATAAAAACAAAGGCGACCTTGGAAAATGGTTTTCACAAGAGGGAATATAAAATGCGTCGCTCTGAAATGGCGCAAGAGAAATATGCGTTAAGACGTAAAACGAACCCAGGAACTGGAGGAATCAAGACAACTCCCGCGAGGTGGAGAAGAAAAAAGTGAGAAACTAAGAGATAGAAAAGGCACAAGAAGTTGTTAACAGAACTATCCGCAAACCGACTCCGTCTTTTCCGACAAGAACAAGGAACGGGGGAAGGAAGGTAAAGAGAAATATGAAAAGGAAAACGAGAAGAGGGGTAGGCGAAAGAGCAAATATTCTTCAGAAATGGAGGGGAAGGGAGGAGAAGAAGGGAGGGAAGGGAAAGGAAAAGAGAGAAAGGGAAGAAATGGAAGAATAATGGAAAATGGAGATGCTAGTACTAGGGCAGGACCAAAGGACGGCAGAATTACCTTAGACGAACGAACAGAAATCAGAGGTAGTAATTAAAAAAAAAAATAAAAGAGAAAACCAAATAATGTACAACGACCACACAAGAGCCCTGAGCGAGTCACTAAACTGTGAGGAGAGAAGAAAATGAGGGGCGCAGTGCTGCCAGGGTGGGTCGAAAGTTTGCCGACTGTTCAAGAAAAAAAAAAAAAAAAAGAAGATTTTTTAGTACTAATTTTTTTTTTCTTTTTTTTTCTTTTCCTTTTGAGATGGAGGACTTTTTTAATTTTGTCTTGATTTTTATTTCAGCTTGGATGACCGGCTCAACAAAAGGAATCGACCCGGGACTGGTCCTTTGTAGATCTGGATTAATTCTTTTTCTTGGGTGACATTAGCTGTCTTTGTCCAAAAGCTGGCAGTTCGGTATCAAGTAAGGATGGATACTCACGGAACTCTTCCAGTGTTGGTGGAATCATGTCTTAACTTGCAGTATATTTTGATTAGTATCGTCATAAGTTCTAGGTCTACCAGGATGAGCTAGCTCTCCCAAAGGACTAAAATTCATACTCCGTAATCAATGAATGCATGAATGGAGATGGGAGACCCAGATCCATGATGAAATGGTCCACCCGATACAGGTACCATACCCTATGATTCATTACTGAGTACTAATCGGAACCACTCTAAACCCAAATGACTGCTGCATCCTGCGCATTAACTAGTAGTACGGTAGTCCGTAGCTCACCCGACACGATCTCTTTTATTTCCTCCGCATGCATCTGAACAATACGGGAAATCCCCAAGAGCCCTCTCTCATTCGTGATGCATTCGGACAAGGATCGATAGCAGATCTCGGGGAAGTATTAAGAAAGCTAAAGTTACTTGGATTCCCACCTCATTGGGTCCCCTACTAGGTAGTAATAGCCCGGATGTATGTATGTATGTATGTATGTACACAGTATAGTGCAGTACCGATATACTCAGTACATTATTTTACCATTTTGTATGGACCAGTAGTAGAGGGGATGGAGGACCTAGGTACCTAGGTACCTAGGTACATTACCCTGCTGTCCATGATAACATCATACTTATGCTGACCCACGGTAAATGCAACCCATGTCCATGAAACCTGTCATTTTATACAAAAAGCTTAAGAATGCAACATTTATCCCAATCACCCGTGCGGATTTCCATAATCTCCCTTTCTTTCTTTAATGTAGGGAGGAGCAAGAATCAACTCAACCGTGCGGTATGCAACAATCCCCAAGGAAGCAAGGAAGCAATAAATACCCACACGCGCAGCCGTGAAGCAGGCAGAATTTCGTTCAATTAATCAAATGGAACTCGCTGCACGAAATCTGCAAGGACCTGAGCGATGGATGCACATGCAGAGAGACTCCAAATTGCCGGAGGTCGTGAGCTCCTTCTTTTTTCTTTTTTCCATTCCGTCCCTGGCCTGTGACTCGTCGAGTTCCGTTCACATCCATGGGCCTTAATCGTCATAGCCGTATCTCCGCTGGGGTTGTTGACCTGCTCGGTGGGCATTCATTCGCAGATCGGTTTCCGTTTGCAGCCACGCCGGTCGTCCAGGTCTTCCTTTGAGAGGCTTGAAAGAAGCTCAGAAGACAGCTACTCAGACTTACTTTACACCATCGTGCCAATCCCGGAAATTGGTCAAGATGTGGGAAAATATAATTTTCTTTAGAAAAAAAAAAAAAAAAAAAAAAGACAAGCCTCATCAAAGGAAAGAAGGAGAAAATACATCGACCCCACCAATGCTTCTGAAACCATGGGATCGTGGAGCCCTGGACAATAACGGCCGAAAAGCAGTACGGCCTACGGAGTACTAAGTTCTACGAGCCAACCCAAGATCATCCTATGAAGCAACGTGTTACATCCATTTTGGCCTATACGCTAAAAACTAGGGCAACTTTGCCTTGAAAACTGATTCTATTGTTAATTATAGAGGCGATGGTCCAAGCTGTCCTTACTCTACACACTAGGCATCACAAGGGCTGATTCAAAACAGGCCTGAAGATCACAAAACAACGACTTTCGCTCAGTATTTACTATACAATACGAAAAACTCCATCCGCGTAGGCCTGCTGCTCTCTATCTTATTTTCCCACATTTGCCTGGTATCAGAAATCTTCCATCCAAAACCAAGACTAGAAAAAAGCCCACCGACAATCAGAACCATGGAATCTATGACACTGAAGTTCCCATTGGCTGGAGCATGTGAACCGGCGTGGTTCGTAATTTTTAACATTAGCCAACGACTATCAGGGAATCAACCATTACCTTACTCCATTCGTATTTACAATGGAAATAATGCATTTCATTGATCTAATACAATTCGATGGGGTGTGGCATTCTCCACGAGATGGCAGAGATTTTCCCTCAGCCTCGTGATGTGGGAATTTTTTATTTTTTGTCCTTTTCAATTTTGAATTTTTATCTCACTTTTCTAAATTAGGATTTAGCTTGTTCGAACGGTTGAGATTGGTTATGACGGCAACAGGTAGGGTAACCTAAAGCTAAATCCACTGCCTGACCGGACAGGAGCAGTACCTGACCTGATCTTCAAGGTATGTACGCGTACGCGACGCGATAAACTAACCTATCAAGTTTGATACATGTATCTTGCTTGAGTAATCTTAGAGGGAGGAGGGAAGAGGAAAAAAAAAAAAAAAAAAAAAAAAGATATCCCTTCTTTATTTGCAGAGGTAAGTCTCAATGTAAATAAACACCTTTAAACTACCAATTCCTAGGTATGTATGCATGCCATTGTGGTTTCGGCACGGAAGTATCAGAACTGTCTCGAGATAACACAAAACCCAAAACATAAGAGAAACATCTCTGGCATGAGTAAGGGATAAGAAAAGGTCCCTTTAGTTTCTTCGAGATGTACTCTGTATCGTAAGATGGACCAGCCCATATACTGTGTAAGAGGTAACATTCCCTTACATTCATAATATCCGACTAAACCTTAGTCAAGGTATGTGCATTGTGGAGAGACATTATGTAGGTACAGAATTACATATACGGTGATCCGTCCTTACCGAGTGGATATTGGTCGGTCGTCAGTCCCTTGCAGGAGACCATTAATCCCCATGCATTAGAACTATAGGTCACCCTCCGTCGTGTTCTTGGTGTGTCTGAAATTTTTTTTAAGGTTCAGATACAGTGGAAAAACCAAACAGATTGATGACGATGATGTTGTATACCCGCATATGCATTAGCCCCGAGTATATTATGCAAAGAAAGATACAGTACGTTTAACAACACTTCCTCCGCATAGATAAGCCTTGTTGTTAATGGATGTCAACGTGAACCCATCACGCATTTACAAAGTATAAGATTGGAAAGTCTTGGACCCATGGATCGGGTAATGCCCAACATACCCAACAACCGAAGTCGTCTGACACCCTTGAAACACGGCGAGAACCAGTGTCCGCTCGGGTTTCCATAAAACCTCCTTCCTAACCCGCAGGATAGCCAAAGGAAGACTTGGTGTTGAAAAAAAAATAAATAAATAAAATAATATAAGGGTTCAGCCCAAATGCACTAAGCTCATTTATGCAATCGCATTACTTCTTACAACATCGAGATATACTACATGTCAAGATTCAAGACAGCCATGTGGTACACACGACCAAGGTCGACCAATCCATGATCCACCAACTAATAGTAAGCACTAGCCCTATTAGTGGCTTAGCTAGGGCAACCGCGGGCTTGGGAAATGCGCTAAACAATTTGGTTCGGTTCGTGTTTGATGGTCTAGAATAAATTCTGATCATGGTACGCGCCAGAAGTTCAAGAGCATAATACCCGAGACTCAATGCGCAACAAAGACGGCCGGATAAAACAGAAGAACACAATGAAAGCCAGGCTGTATGTCGCGTTCAGACTGACCTATCTACGCGACCAACGAACGAAACTATACCTGAAAATCAATGAACCTGGTCCACTGCAGGCAAAAAAAAGCATTGCTATAGTAATGTAATGTCAGTACCCATTATATCTATGTAGGCGTCTGGCCAACTTACAAAGTCAAATCCTTCTGGCCCGCACGACCAAAACGATTCTTGTAGTGACCCCTGTACAGACGCAGGCACAGGGGCGTATGATAATTCGTCTCGGATATATCCAAGGCAAGATTTCAAGTGTCAGATGCTCAAAAAGAGCCAAAAGATCATTTGGAAGAAAGTCACTTATATAGCCTCTCCTTCCCTGGGAAACCACTGCATAGCGGAGGATAAGGATACTGCCCTCAGCAACGTAGGCGCGAACCCGATACAGAATTTTCCATTATCAGGGTGAAAGGTAATCCCTAAACTAATGAGAATATTGCCTGCAGTGCTTCTTTGGATATCTGAATACTTCTTTGCGCTCGAAAACAGTCCTCCGATGCCTTTAAGGAGGAAACTCCATAGCCTTGGTATACATTTTTGTCTATGCTGCTGTAGTGCCAGAGAAAATAACAATAGCAATCCTACCCAAATGTTCGGGATAAGTTAGTTACTACCTGAGTTAGTAGACCTCAAAGCTAGGCAGAAACGTAAGTGGGCATCTACTAACCAGACTATTGGCCCCGGCTAAGGCTTTTCCACTCACAAGCGGAAACTACTCTGCAAGCCCAGATTTGATGTCTTGATAGTACGACAGGGTATCGATGGGTAAACAAAAAGAGTGAAAGTATTCTACCTTCAGATACAACGCATAGATGTTTGTGTGCAGTAGAAAGGAAGGAAGAAAGCTCTGCAGATCACCTAATACTTTCACTCCTCACATGTCATCCAACAAAAGGAAGCCGCATCTGCCATATTATGGAGTCGTCGATCACTCAAATAGAGCCGAATGTTGTTTGGGTGGCCTGATTATGGGAGATTCGGTAGTACCGGTTTTGATTCATTGACGGGCATCAAGGCATTCCATACATGTTATTATTGTTAGAATCATAGCGCCTCATTCACTCGGCTCAGCCTGGCAAGCATCTCCAGGAGCCAGGTTCGTGTCACAGAATTCTCCCGCTTTCCCCAACTCATCTCCAAGGAGTTGAATAGTCTTCTCGTAAACCTTTGCGGTCTCCATCTCCCACCTCCCGGGGGCTGCATAACCCTCCGTACCGAAGACATCATCCATATCATCGTCATCATCACTGAAGTAATCTTCATCATCGTCAGGACCATCAACTTGCTCTCTGGCTTCCACAACAACTACACGGCAAGTTTCGGCGATACTTTTAATTCTGACTTTCTCCGTCATGGACACAACATTGCATCTTGATTCGAAGCCTGGCAGGGGAAGCCCAGAGTCGGCGTCCTCTCCTGTTAGGAGAGATGCAAATACGGAATCCAGCTTCTTAAGTAAACGGAAAGTTGCCTTCGGTGAAAAGGGGTATTCAGGGAGGTATGTGTTAATATACACCGCCAAAGAGATCAAATATGGTATTTGAAGAGATGCTGTGTGAAGTCAGTTAAGTTTCTTGCTAAACTTCTTTCGCTCCACATAGCGAGTGAAGCAGGGTAGATACACATACGGGTCCCAGTAACCCAAAGAACATCGACCAAGCCCTCAATATCTTTGGCTACTTCCTTGAAGCTCTCATATCCCCTTTCCGACTCCTGCTGAGCTTGGTCATCGAATGCACTGCTGAACTTCTTGGCGTGTCGGCGATTAATGATCAGAATTGTCTTGTCGACATGATTGATGACAGTAGTCTCTTTTGTTGAACCTGCCTTGAGGGGGTGGAGTCTTGGTCTGGGGAGAATGGATGGAGTAGCGGTGGATGCCGAGGGAGCTGGGGAGGACAGAGACGGCTGTATAAACCCCCCTGACTCTGGATGTGACGTAGTAAAAGACATGGACAAAAGTTATATATAAAAGGTATACAAAGGTAGGTCTTCGCGAAAAATGATACAAAGAAAACAAATCCGGATCACACCGCTTTTGTAAAGTGGCAACGGTTTCAACAGTGAAATGTGCACAATTTCAGATAAGACTACTATCCAGCCCTATACATATATGCAAACAGAAACAATAGGAAATACAGGGCTCCTTATCCCAAGTACCTGGTCGTGTAGTATGAAGTTAGCAGGGACATTGCAACGACATCGATCATGTGCGACTGAAGATGTCATGCCAAGCCCTGAAGATAGAATAAACACGGTGGTCTGTGCGCACTGCAGACTGATTATATCTACTAAGCAAGCAATGGTCCCATGACAGGAGAAGATATAATTGTAACCTAATCTATTACATAAACGGAGATAATATCACAGATATAGCTAGTGCCCAACTTGGTATTTAGAATCCAGAAGTAGGTATACATTTTGATCTCTCAGCTCCGTGACCGTAAGATTTGAAAGGAAATAAAAGTACCTAGTCGGAGTATCGGTAGTCAGCACGTGTCCTAAATCTGCAGCAATATTCTATAGACAGGGATGGTTGCTTATTACTTCAGAGAGGTGAGAAGATATTGATTTCGCTGGTTTTTGAAGGCATGGCACGACATCGGTCAAGGTCGAGTCTTGCTCTCCTCTGGCCCCAGCGGACTCATCATCGGTATGGAATATAATGAAATACAGTGCAAATGATGAACAAAAGATATGGACTTCACTCACAGCCACTTCGCACGTACATCTCCAATCCATGAGGATGTCAAAACTTTTAATCTATCCCAAACGCCATGCTAAGAATCGATGCCGACGCACAGTAAATGCATTATTCAGGCTAATAAGTCATCAGCAATGGGACCCCCTGGGTTTGGAGAAGAAAAAGGGAAATAGGAAGCACAATTGAACTCACCCTAATCTTTCCCTTCCGCTTCTTCATCTCCTCCAGCTTCTTCTTATCCTCGTCGAACTTCTTCAGCAACTCATTCTGCCTCTCCTTCCTCTTCTCTCTAGACTGGAACCGATAGAAGTCCTCTAATCCTTGAGACTTCTGCTTCTGCTTCTCTATCAACTCCCTAGCCTCATCTTCGTGTGCAACAGACGTAAGCTTCGGCCCACTCGTAACCGTGATAAACCCATCCTCGTCCGGTTCCTGTGCCCTGAGTGCCTGCTCCTTCCTCCTAGCCTCTGCAACAGTTTCAAACATCGTCATGAAATCGTTCACCGTGCGCAGCAACTCCGCGCGGGGAGGATACCGGGCCTGTTCATGGTTGAGATAACGCTGCAAGCCCAGCTGAGGAAGACGGTCCTCGATGCCTTCGCCCCAGACAAGTTCCCCATCCTTCTTTTTGCCTGCCTTCTTGGCCGCTTTCACACTAGCCTCCATGCTGGGCTTATCGACAAAGACGACGATTGCATGCGCACCGCTTTTTTGAAGTTCCCGGTCCCACATAGACGGTAATGTGACATTATCCAGCTGATTCTTTAGTTCATCGGCTGTCACTCTCTTTCTCTTTTTGCTTTTCGAGACATTCGCGACCATACTATGCGCTGTGGCCATTCCTCCCTTTTTCTTCGTCGGCACGGTTTCGAAGTGAACTCGCTCTACACGGCCGGCGGCTAGCTGGGTCCCGAATAAGTGGCGCAGATGTAGCTCTGTCGTGTCGAGAGGAACATTGACTACGAATAACGAGCGGGGTGTATCAGCGTCGGGAATCCGTGGTTCGTGAGGTCGGAGGTAGAGATAATGTGTTGCGGGCTTTGCACGCTTTGACTCGGCGGGGGGCAAACGGAGCGGCAAGACGGTGTAGCCAGCTATTTCTAGATCCTTTCCCATTTTTACGATGTGTTTTTGGTGGAAAATGGGGATCTAAAAGAGAAGAAGATAGTTAGGTAGATAGGTTTATTGCGCGGAAGAAATTCTGGCGGGAAATTTTATTTTAGCCGGGAAGGCGGAGAAGATTTATAAACATTTTTATCTGATAAATCAATCAAATCCCATTCTAGAATATAGACTATCTGTGAACCACATTGCACATGGAACCAGACATCTGAAGTACATTTAATACTCTAATCATAGCAAATGGTACAATTTCCACAAGAAAACCATATCAACGCCTTGAATATTGCCCGTCCTGATCTGTGCATCACGATAGAGCTGTTGCATTTTACACCTTATCGGGATCATTGATACCACCATTAGTGATCACGTAGGTCGCTTCTTGCTCCGGGCAATCTAGATCTGTCAGCTAGGGTGGTCTTGCCAAATTCAGAAGGACTATACCCGGTGAGTCCTGAATTTTTGCAACACGTTCGTCTCCGCGGCCTTTGCGAAGAAGAACTCGAGTTGTGGATGCATGCGCTAGGACATGGCCACCCACAGGCTTGCGCCCATCTGCACCCGCAAAGAGGGCACTAGCACCAGGATCACTCTGGACCTGATTTGTCTATCTTTGTATGAGATTGACATCCTCCGCGATAATAAAGCGACTCACCATTAGGACACAAACATTGAACTCTAAAGTGATATCTGATTAGTCCATAAAATCAAAGGGCCGGAAATAGGAGCACAGACCTTCAGCCATATGGGCGAGCTTCATCAGAAACTGATTGAGCTTCTGCTGACGGTCCGCAAGTTCTCCACGCCCACAGTAATCCACCCGGAAGCAATTCATGATACTGTCAATGATCAAAAGACGATATTCTCCACCAGTGAACTCTTTGCTCAGGGTATTCAGCAATTCCAGCTGATGTTCACTGTTTAGAGCTCGCGCATAGGCAATATTCTCCCGAGCGGAGTCAGCGTCAACGCCGAATCGTTCTGCAATCTGTGCTATACGCTCCGGTCTGAACGTGCCTTCGGTGTCAATGTAAGCAACTTTGCCGTCTGCACCGCCCATTTCCTTTGGAAGCTGTGCGATGACAGACATAGTATGTGATAGCTGTGTCTTGCCACACCGGAATTCCCCAAATACTTCACTGATACTCATGCTTTGGAAACCCCTGAGACCGTCAGTGGTTCTTTCCATGGCGATAGTGCATTCGACTTACCCTCCCAAAATAGCATCAAATTGCTGGCTCCCCGTTGAGATACGAACGACTCTCTTCCGCTGATGGCTCAACTCCATTGCCGTGATAAATCCAGACGCAGATGGCTAGTTAAATCAGTCACCGCGCTATACCCTTTGACCATGTCTCTGCATACCAAGCACTTGTTGATGGCATCCTTGATCTTTTCAACTTTGACCTCGCTGAAGCCTCTAATCTTCAGAAGGGTCTTTCGGGTAGCCCCATGAACAGACTAAGCAAAGTAAACATAAGAATATCTAAGGACCTAGATAGCTTTCGTGTGTAAAGGCCGTGGGACGTACAGCAACAGTATAGAAGCCATTGGTTTTCAATTTTGTGATATCGGCGGCACCGACCCCTGTTCGTGGTGAGATTATATTTTACATTGATAATCGGAAGGTATACCATGAGCTTGGATACTGTCAACGTCCACGATGAAGACCTATAAATGCCACAGCCGAGATTAAATTAGAAATCGCGTACTAGATACAAGTGAAGAGCGTGAGATCTGAAAGAGAAATCAACGGAAGAAACTCAACATCATCATTAAACTCATCACTTGAATCAGAGCCGGGCATGATGTCTGTAGATGCGACCCCAGTTTAGGTTACCGCGGATATTGCGAGTTAATTTTCTTGGGGGAGCACTGAGGAGAGGGGGATGAACTGCGACTCGAATTAAAGAAAAGCCACGGTCACGAGCCTTTCCATAACAGGAAATCATCCAGGACTACTAACCAACATAGCAGGTCATGGGTTGGACAACCTTATGGGGATGGTAATCCGGAGGCAGTCCATAGAATGATGTCTCAGAGGATATAGCTAAGCTAAGGCCAAACAGAATGAGGGAATCTT
Organism: Aspergillus tamarii; assembly: GCA_030556085.1. NCBI lineage: Eukaryota > Fungi > Ascomycota > Eurotiomycetes > Eurotiales > Aspergillaceae > Aspergillus > Aspergillus tamarii. The sequence continues at coordinate 1,987,676 of JARVTJ010000005.1, read as the reverse complement.
ATGCAATCGAGGCCAGTCAGATCTATCGTGACAGAAATCGAAAGCCTGAACCTGGATGATATGAGATACAACATGAGAGATCCCTTCTCAGAGATTAGAATGAGTGCAACGATACGAAGAAAAACAAAAATGGAACTTAAGAAAAAGTGGAATTTGCTTTTCTGCTTTTTTTTCCCCTCTTTTGCTTCCCATTCATCAGATATAGAGAGTATAGTACGAAAGATGAGGTAACCACCGCGCCATGTACCATTCTTTGGTCACCAATGATCTCCAGTACCACAATCCCATCTGTACCATCTTGAAGCCTTTTCCTATGCATATCAACGCGTCTGCTTTGGTCCACATATGTCTCTCCTGCGCTCAATTAACCCTTCGCCTCGCCTCGTCTCCTTCTTTTCTTGCCGCACCTATAATTCAAAATTTGAAAGATACCCGAGGGAACAATAGACGCCAATCGTAAGAACCTGAGCCATGTATAGGATCCTAACCGTAAGGGAGCCTAAGACTTCGTGAAACTTTTGTTCGTCGTATACATAAGAGGAATAGTAAAAGGCCGGTGCCGAGAACTGAAACACGGGGGCGTAATATATGCAAAGGAAGATACATGGGAGTAGAAAGAAATCAAGATCGTAGTCGGCAAGCCCTAATACAATAACGAAAAAAGGAAACAGGCTCTCAAACATGGGATCGAACAATTTCGAACCGCACAGCTGTTTATGCGACAGCGGTGGTAGGAGCAGCAGGCGCAACAGGGGCGGCCTCTGTGCTAGTCTCGGCGGCGCCGGCGGCGCCGGTAGCAGGGGCAGCTGGAGTAGCAGCGGTGGTAGACTCAGCAGGCTGCTGGTTAGCGGCCTCATTGTTAGGGCAGTCCCGGGAGATGTGGCCAGCCTGGGCACACTTGTAGCAGACCTTGCCAGCAGAGCTCAAGGGGCCACCGTTGGGGGCGGTACAGTCACGAGAGATGTGGCCCTAGGAAAAAGTTAAAATCCATTAATCGAACAACACAGTGGCCTGCATATTGTACTCACAAGCTTGCCGCAAGCGTAGCACTTCATAGCCTGAGCCTGGCAGTCACGGGCGAAGTGGTTAGGGCCACCGCACTTGTAGCAAGTGGCAGCGCGAGGATAACCACCGTATCCGCCGCGGAAACCACCATTGAATCCACCACGAGGGGCACCGACACCGCGGCCAGCACCGGAAGCAGGAGCCGGGCAGTTGCGCTGGGACAAAATCAGTTAACCTCTATTCTAACGATACCTCGAGCATGATAAACATACAGCAAGGTGGCCGGGCTGGCTGCAGTTGTAGCAACGGCCATTAGCGCCATTGAGACGCAGAGTGGGACAGTCGGCCTGAACGTGGCCTAGACCCTGGCAGTTGTAGCATTGTTTGGCTAGAAGAAACATGTCAACCTCCGTATTATTTCCTTCGTGTCAACTAGGAATCCTTACTCTCGGTAGTGCGAGGACGGGGGCAGCTGCTGGACTCATGGCCTATCGATGCATTAGGTTTCGGTACTAGAAAAGTAGCACGCATGGTACCTTACCAGGCTGCTTGCCTTATCAAGAATAACATATTAGCGAATTACACTTGACAATTGCAAGTAAGTAGTGTCACTCACAGTTGTAGCAGAGACGCTCAGACGAAGAGCACACCTCTATCGGCCCGTTAGCGAAATCCGGCAGATTGATAGTCCTCGACTAAGGTGACCAACCGGCATAGTGGCCAATATTGCCACACTTGTAGCACGCACGGCGAGAAAGCAACATCTTGTCGGTATACTAACTAGCCAGAAATATTATTGTCAGTCGCTATGCCAAACTACCACTCGTCTTGTAATTCGGTTCGTAGAGGATATCTTCTTGCATGGTCTGTGGAACGAACGCCGCGGATTTCAAGGGCCGGTAAGCCAGCGATGTAAAAATTGTAGGTGTTTGCTCTCGCAGTCCTTTTGAACCATTTTGGACCGTCCGAAAATCGACAAATATAGGGAGGGGAAAAATGTGCGCATGTGAAGCACATCAAGAAAAAGTTGAGGAATCGAGCGGCGCTTGTGCGCCCTCCAGTACAGCAGAGATGCCAAAAGTCACGAGAGGTTTCCGAGAACCTTTGGAGAGGACTCACTCTTCCTAAAACCAACAGCAAACTTCAAATCTCCTTGTCAAATATGCTGAATTTGACCGTCAACTTGAGAACCTTGTAGGAGGAGCAACACTTCTAACAGCCCACTCTCGACACTGGAAAAAAAGTGGGCTGACAAAGAAAAAGCGACTAAAAAAAAAGAAAAAAAAAGGAAAAGAAAAAATACACCACACAGAACTTACTACACAGCAGCTCTCCAAACGGAACCCTCACAGCACTCCAACAATCCCTCCGAACCACAGGGAAGAACAGGAAATATCTTGGAAAATTCTCGTAACCCACAGAAGAGTAAAAATTCAGTCAAGCGATGAAGCTGAGACAGGAAAAGGCAGACAACGTTTTAGTTTCTTACACTAAGGGTTACTTTCGATTACAGAACGCTAGAAAAGACAAGGAAAAAAGAGAAAAAACTTAACTCCCGGGCTTTCCCGTATTGCGTATAGTTGTTACAGTATTACCATCGACATCCCCGGATTCCGTATCGTTTGGCACAGGCCTGAGGCACACGTTCCCGAGGGATTGACATTCTCTAGTTGCTCCAGCCCTTGCGTTTCTAATACCACCTCATCGTAAACCCTGAAGTGTGAACTCTGAAGCCTTGACGGTCACGGGTCACTCACTCACTCCAGTCTCAGTGCCAGTGCAGTTTTCCGAATCGGGTAAGCGCCTGACTCTGTGCAGTGTGGTTCTTTGCCCCTCAATATTTTTAGATCTCCATCATGTTCTGGCATACTGTGTCAACTGGAACCCACCTTCTATTACCCTTCCTCGACAATGCTTACCTCTCCGTCTCTCTTCCCCAAAGCTGTTTAGATATTCCCAAGCACCTTCTGTAACAACTGAATATTGCGATTGTCTAAGACTATCCCAGTATGATACATCTGTGCGGCGGTACTCGACAACAGTTTCTGGTATGCGGAATACCCTCCAAATGCATGGGCATGGGCAACGTTGCTTGACTCGAGCTCTTGTTGCACCGTGTGACATGGTTGTAGTTCGTTCCTCGTTCAGCAGACCCGCGCTTTCTTGGTACATCCGTAGTGTCCAAAGGCTACACAGGACAAGATATGCTCTATATAGATATAGCACTTGAGGAAGATCCATCACATAGCCGATACTCGCGGTAATATGAAATTGTTTTCTTGGTTAGTCCTGCGGATCGCTTGGGCTCCCTCACACACAAAATTCCCTGTCTGAAGATTGTACAAAGGTTTGAGTGCTAATTCCATGGTTGAAGGCTATGATTTATACGTGCAAACTGTAGGTGCAAGTGTTCGCACTCACTGATTAAACGTATTAAGTCGAGTATACAATGCATCTTATTAGGCAACTGAATGGAGCATATTTAAATCACTAAAAATACATATATATATAACTCCTAGACCGATCATTTAATGTAAAAGTTACAACTATCCTACAGAGGTAGTGTACAACTTGGCTGGTGGTAATGATCCAAGGATACTTAACCGGAGGGCAATAAAGTATCATATCATCAGCCAGCTCTATTCCGACGTTCCCACAACATCGTGTAAGCTAATTTTTCATACGTGTGGAAACTGAACACTCAGTTCTACAGTTATACTGTGCTTTTCCCAGAATATGTTTGCTCTCTTGGGACTATTCAATTTGCTCCTCAGACTACACAGACTGCCTCTACCAGCCATGTTGTTGATTCCACTCCTACTGCAGGTAGTGATGCTTCTACTCCTGAGATTTCAGATGTGGGAATCGGTTCATCCAACAAGATGAGCGTCCCCAAGCGTGAATTTTTGCAGGTATTATTCTAAGATTGTATGGCTTTCGAATGACCAATTGAAGTGCTTACCGTGCCCGAATTAGTAAAACTCTACTGTGTTGGTACTATGGGCATTGCTTCTGCACTCCCTATATTAACTGGTGTCAATTTATGGGCCTAGGGGGATAGTGTAATTGCAAGTTGCCAGGTTAAACGAGAGGCATCACCTCAGCTGGGCGCGGTGGCTCGATAGTCAGAAAGAGCAGGGCACTGGCTCTTCAGAGGAAGGGATTAGTGGGAAACGATCGGTCATGTTCCACCTAAATAAGAGGGATACGTTAAGCTGGGAGAGATGAAGAGTGTCTTTGCACGTTTACTACGCTTGTTTATCCGATCACTCGATCACTCGACATCTCCTGAATGAGACTCGCTTTGTGACCCAGACACTGGTAAGCGACCATTTCATTCACATATCAATCTGCCATGCAATGCATATGGTAATAAAATCAAACAGTAGTCATAAATATATTTACTCTTCCTTCTCAACCACAGCAGGAGCCTTGATCTCACGGCCCTTGAGGAACTCAAGCCCCTCACCACCCTGCTCGATTTATGTTAGTATAGACCCTCGGATGAACATACAACTTGTTCATTCTCGAACGGTAATAAAGACGGTGAACTTACATAGCTGATCAGCGGGGAGACCTCAACCCCAACGGCCTCCCCTTCGGTGACAACGACACCGCCAGCCTTCTCAATCCAGCGCTGTCCCTGGTTCATGATGTCGCGCTTGCTAGTGTCAGGGTCATCTTCACCAGTGCCCCTGGCATTCTTCAGCGGCGAGAACTCATCCTCGCGGCGTACCTCGATGGATGCAAACTTCTCCAGAGGGGTCAACGGGAAGACGTCGAAGACGAACTGCTCCAACTTGATACCGTTGGGCTTTTCAGGCTTGAAACCCTCACCAGTCTCGATGTTCACGCAAGGAATCTTCTTACGAGCGACATGGTGGGGCAGCTTGTGGGACCAGGTCTCGATGGACTCAAAGAAGCGGAAGGAATAGTAGTGGTTGACAATGTTCGCGGCGCGGAACTTCAGCACGTCAGGCTGCTTGGGGTCCTTAGCCTCGGCCGTCTCCTTGTCGATTTCAGAGTACTCGACCACATCAGGCTTGCCATTCTTCTGAAGGATCAAGCCGACTGACTCGGTAGCATTGCGCTTACGGACCACCTTGGTAGCGATATCGACCTTCTTGGAAGCGGCGAAGCCAATGAAGACGGGGTCGGCAACCTTGACTAGGCAGTTGTCGACACAGTAAGTGTGAATGTGCTCGATGCCACGTTTCCGCATGTCTTCGCGCACACCAGAGGTAATGAGGGCTTGGTAGATTCCACCATTTCCATCAGGGGCAACAGCAGCCTAGATATAGTTGTCAGAACACCGGGTTAGTCTCCATCCAAGGGAGTATCATACCTTAGACTTGGTCTCCAGCAAAATCTTACCCTCATTAGAAATGCAGGGCAGGACACCCTGCTCGAAGATGACAACGTTCTTCTTGTCCAGTCCAAAATACTTGTGCTTCTCAAAGAACTCCTCTGTGGGCTTGCGGGTAGGCCCACTGGTCATGACATACCAGGGGATAATGGCTTCCTTGCCGGAAGTTCCTTGTGCGAGGAGCTGGAGCTTGGCAATACGCTCTGCCTGTATCTGGAAGAGGGACTTCTGACTGGGTAGACCAATATCGAAGCAACCCTTGGGCGCAGAGCTCCCCAAACGGGTACCCTGTCCACCAGCCATCAGGACAACGGCGACCTTGTTCTCCGACACCGCTTGGAGACCTTCATCGTACCACTGTTGAATGTCCTTCGGGTTGGAGTCCATGATAGAGGCAGTGGCCACTTCAGGGAGGGGCTCGAGGGTAACGGGGCCATCCTGAGTTTTGGCGGGATTCAGGACCTTGTCGGCCAGCTCATTGATCCGGTTGGGGTCGAAGTTGTTCAGCTGATGGAAGAGCTGAGCCTTCTCGACCTGGTTTAATTGATCGGCGAATTTAAAAACATGTCCTTGCCCGGCATCGGTATACTTCTGTTGTAGTTGCTGGAACTCTTCAGGGGAAGGTTGACGAGGGGCGTTTTCGGAATGACCGTGGAGCAGGTTGGATACGGTTTCCTTAATAGCTGCCGCCATGGTGCTGAACTTGAATGTACGTGGACTCGGAGGGAAATGTGCAGGATTTGTTCAAAGGCAAGAGAGATGCGGATGTGGTGGGAGGGGGAGGGGGTAGAGAATGAGGGAAAGTGAGAACTAGAGTCCGGGAGGGGTTTTTGGGAATGAATAGCGGGGTGGAACTGAAGCTCTGGGATGAAGGGTCTTTTAAAGCAACAACTACAACTTAATCTAGTACTAAGGAGCGTGTTGTCAAGCCACAGGCTGACCGCCAGGAATAGTCTACCTCACTAATAATTTATTTTTATTCCACTATTATTTTTAGTCAGGAGTAACAGAAAAAGAGCTGCTCCATACCTGATACTAGTAGGACTACTACTAACTAGCCTAGTACTACTCCATCGCAACCACAATTTTCAACATACGTATTATTGAGGGTATGTGCCTATAATTAGCGATCAGCAAGAGAGTTCCAAGTCTCGAAGGGAGATCGGACTGGCCAACCACGCCTCAGGGAACGGTAGAAGGCGGAGCTCTCGTGGGCCACCATCGATGTGAAGCCGTGGGGCCACAAGTTTCATCAGGGGGTTTCGGTTGGTCAGTGAGATCGAGGGATTTATTGGGTGAGGCTCAGGAGATAAATGATGAAGTCAATCATCAAGAATCGCCCAGATTTATGTAGTTAGTTACGTAGGTATGCTTAATTTATTTTACATATGAAATACAGCAGACAATAAGAATCTGAAGAACATGTCAACGACGCCTCCTTTCCCGGTAACGTTCATCATCCCGGCGTCGCTCACGGTCGTTGTAGCGACTCCGGTCCTTATCGCGATATTCTCCTCGTGTTGGGCTTCGACTGAGAGACCGTTCGCGATGTCGTCTCCGATAAGGATCTCGATAGGAATCTCGCCGAGGACTTCGGCTAACCCGTCGGTCACGATTGGAACTTCGTTGTGGACTCCGGCTGTATGATCGCCTGCGAGGAGCCTTATCGCCCTTGTCAAACACCAGGTTATAATCATTCTCTTCTTCGCGAGCGTTATCAGACGCCCTATACTGGCGCTTCTTCTCAAGACTTGCTACGCCGCCAAATCCGCCTCGCTGACCACTGCGCTTGGAGATGGTAGCGTTTCTCCAGCTTTCCGACAATTTCGACACCTATATGACTTATCAGCAACGCTAGGTAGTAAACATAGAATTGTAGAACAGACACTTTGAGAAAAATCCACATGTATACGATGATCATCGATTAGCACGCCCTGCATCTTGAAGTAGGCTTGTTCGCAGTCTTTCTGGTTCTCAAACTCGATAAAAGCGTATTGCAAGCTGTCACCTGTTCGTTTGTCTCGAATGACCTCGCAGGATAAGATTGAACCAAACCGGCTGAAGATCAAGTGAAGATCCTCGTCTACTGTCCGTCAGCATGAGAGAACATTTACGAGGACGGCGAACTTATACCTTGAGTAACAGGATTCAACTTGCAGACAAACAAGACATTCTCTGGCGGCTTAACCTCCGCAAATGGGAGATCACCAACCATTTCAAGGGTCAGCGCCTGTGCTCTTGCTTCGCGTTCGCGCCGTAATTTCTCCATAGATTCCTCGTCCATATTATCGTCGAGGTCCTCATCATCGGCTATTCTCACAGTAGCTAGCTGCGCCTTCGACGGCAAAGGGCTCTCAGGGGGAGCCACCAGACCCGGGGGATCTTCGAATGGGTCATCAAGAATAACCGTATGTCGGATACGGATGTCCTTGAGTGGTCGACCCCGGTCGTCTATGAAGGCTTCATTTACTTTCTCAAGGACGTCAAATCCTTCCACAACCTTCCCGAAAATCACCGCTTTGCCATCCAGGTAATCAAGATTCTCTCCCAATGTGACGATGAACTGACTCGCAGCGATGCGTTGATCGGGGTCATGCGGCGAAGGAACTGTTGCCATACTGACTGTTCCTCTTTCATCGTGCTTCAACTTCGGGGGGGGCTCGAGCGAAAACGTCCTCTTTGGCGGACCTTCTAGAAGGCCCCATATCGACGAACCGCCATCGCTTTCTGAGGAATCAGGTCCGAGGGGATCGCCGGTTTGGAAAGTGAAGTTTTTCTGGACACTGTGGATGGGGGAAAAATTATAGTACTTGACTTTGCATAGCTTCAGGAAGCTGTAGCGGAAGAAAATGGATAGCTTAGTTTCGGGTTCAGCTACTCGACATAATACACGCGCAAGATACATAAAAGCCAGACTGACACATGATAATCAAATATACTTACTTTTCGCACGCTTTAGGACACTCGTCGACTAGTAAGTCAATGACAATGTCACCAAGGGAAGTCTCCAGGAGGACGCTCATGGCGTTCTGGTGGTCACACGTGAAGCGGGGATGATCGGACCTGCGTTTGACAAGGATACAAGGAGGAATGAAAGAAGAAAACAAAATATTGAAATTGAACAGAATGAACCGAAATGAAAAGGGACCAGCAAAGCAGTAAGGAAATAAAGCTATTGATCAAAAGCTTGACCCTGTGGAGGGAGAGAGATGATATGGCTAAAGATTGACGGCAGTATCCTTTTAGTTTACGGATTAAAGATTAAAGGCGGAAAAGTTTAAGGTGCGGAGCCGCTGCTACCAAACAAAAGCCAATTTGATCCGTCGATCCCCAACTACTACTACTAGTAGTTGGTAACTTGGTATGTACGTACTTTGGTATAGGTACATACCATACGCGAGAACCATGACCGACACCTAGTCGGCTGACCCCTACCCCAATGCAGACTATTCATTCTACTTCTATTTTCGAAGAGCTTTCACCTTTCAAATCGTTGAGCCAGCACCCCTTCGTGTAACTAGAACCCACTTCTCAATCCAACGGCAGGCCTTCCAGTAGACCCGTTCGATGTGAAATGGGGCGCGCAAGGTGGATATACGCAAAGGTTGGCCAAGATTGGTAAGCTGCTATTTACCATGACAAATGATCCGTTTGGTCAGTTCTTCTCTTGTGAGATATGCGCTTCGATACTTGGAGGACAAAGCTCTAATGTGACTGCCGTATGCTCTTCCGTGAAGTGGGAAGCGCTTCTTGGCACCAAGCAAAACAGCATATAGGTAAGCATATTTGGTACACTTGTTAATGTACTACTGACTATTCACTTGTTTCTCGAGTTCCACAGCAGAAGCGTTGAATATAACGGTCTACTGCAGCTTTACCATATCACGTCGATCAGCAACTACAGAGAAAAGGAAATACACGTGGTCGATCTTTGTATATTTTTGTTCTCTTCGTCCCTCTCTTACCCTCTTCGGCCTCGCAATCGTCATTTTTTTTTATTATTATCAATAATAATATATTTTCTTTTCTTGTTCTTTTTTTTTTAACTCCTAAATAACCACTAGCTCCAGCGCTAACATATGTCAAGCACGTTTCACTGGTTCCTGGCACCTGGTGGCTGGTCCGTTTGTCAACATGGGTCCATTTCCGACCAAACATCTTCAGAAGAAAAGAAAGGATGTTTGCAGACTGCTTCGGATCTTTCCTTCTAAATGGCTCATTTGGTCTCTTCCTTTTTCCTTTGTTATGTCAGCGAACCTTGGTTCGGCGTGATTGTGGCCCTCAATTATAGACAAGGAGCTCATTGGGTTCTTTTGTTTGCTTGAATAGGTCTGTCACAGACGAATCTAACCTCACCAGGGAGCCTTGTTAGCGTCTGCGCAGACAAATGTAAATCTGCTATGTCAGGTACACCCTTTCGGTTCACACCCCTGACCTTTATACATGGCAGAGCTTTCCTGTCCAGGATTCCTCCCATTTCATTGGATTGGTTGATAGTATTAAACAAATCTCAAGTACCTTGTCTTACTATAACGGTATTCCCATATCTCTTCCTATGATTGCTGCATCTCTTCGGTTTTGGTCCATTTATTCTGTACTATTTACTGGGGACGGTATTAGATGATTGGACAGCGATAGCCACGCAGCCTATGTACAGATGCAGATCCAGCCCAGTGTCCTGGACACAGGTTTCAAGTCGGTCCATTTATGTCAGGGCTTCATTCGGGTTCAGTCTTGGCTACTAAGCCACATTTGCTCTTGTTGGACTGGCATGATCTAATCGCGCCGAAGCATCGCCGTCAGTCCTACGGCTAGGATGTGCCAGCCCAGCCCAGAGTTTTCCGAGATGCCAGCGTAATGCTCTTGCGCTAGGTCGTTTGCAAAGGCCTCTTTGTGTTATCAGCAGCTCACCATTCATTTATCGAAGCACAAGCTGGGTTTCCCATGACTTCATGGCCGTCACTGGCTGCCGACTCTTCACTAGATTATAGGCGGCGTGTCAAAAGTACGAAGATGTATGTTTGACGTTGAAGATGGTAGGGAGCCCAGCCATAGGTCACTAACACCGCCATTTAATGAAGGCAAACAACCTCTATGCTCGTCTTGGCCAACCCATGGGGGTGTAGCTTTGCAAAGCTTTTGCAAACGTAATCGACTGCTGCCCCGCTTGTTGCCAAATGTATGTGTTGGAGTCGGTTCCAGTCCTCGCTTTGCTTTATGATCCATTTGTGAAGAGAAATGTACCCATTTGAAGATGGCCGTGGTTCAGGGAGAAAGGTTGTGGAGCCCTGGTCGTGGCTATTGGCTCAGCAGAGCTCAGAAAGGTTTCCGGTGCTCTCAGCCTGACTCGTTATGGCGACTATCAGCTCATATCCATCCGTGCAACGTTACTTTGTGAAACAGAACCTCTTAAAACGCCGGGAAATTCTGTCTGTTGTCTGTCTGGCTGACCTTCTATCAGGCTGCGTCTAGGGACCCGGCCGACTTGATGTCTGACTTGGATAAAGTAGACGGAACTCTGCATAGTGCAACGAGAAAGCCAGGTATCAACTTAGCCACTTGCTCGAGCCAGCAAGTAAATTAGCAGTCCTTTCTGGCTTTTGAGCACTTCCGAATCTGGTTACCAACCGTCGAAATATATACATTGAACGGACTAACAGAAGAGAAAAGATATTTTTTGAAAAAACGAATACTGATAAAAAGGCAATCAGAAAATTAAACCTGACACATTGACTTAAAACTGACATCGCTTCCGACTGAATCCCCCTCACCCTTCTCCGGTCCCTTTTTCAATACGCGAAGATCGGCGGAACATGTTGGCCGCTATCATTCCTGGTTCACAGACCTTTGATACTTCCGGCAACCACTGATTATATTTGAATTTCCTGTACCTATTTTGACTTTATGCACGTCTCAGAACTGGAACCAATGCGTTTTCTTTGCCGCCGACACCTGAAGTAATGTCACGTTCTTTCTACACCCCGGAGGACGAGGTCGGTTTCGATCCGCAATCTCAACAAGATGTACTCTCGTTATCGCATCCCACACAGGCTAGCAGCCAGCAGATGGTTGTGGACAGAATCATTGGACCGAATACTGCGATTCCGGAAGGAGAGAAGAGTCGAAACGCCACCAGGCGACGGATCCCCGTAGCAGTGAGTTCCCTTTTCCCGAGGAAAGGGATAAAGAAGCTTATATCCGCAGTGCAATAGATGTCGGAAAAGGAAGATCAAGTGCAGCGGTGATATTGGCGATGGCCAAGGATGTTCAAATTGTCGGTCCTCGGGAAATACGCACTGCCAATTTCTAAGGGTCAGTCCTCTTCATCAATCACTGAAATCCTCTACGATAAGCTAAGATACAGCCAAGGTCAATTCATCAATGCTGCAGACAAAGGCTACTGGATGGCCGTATTCGTTTATGAACGGTACACTGTCTTCAGCTCACCAGAGACAGGGCACGTGCATATCTTCAGTGACTACAAGACAAGAGTTGTTGTCAGCGAATCTATCTAATTTCCGCGTTACTTCTCTCTCACGTCCACCACCAGCCTTTGGCATAAGCTCGACCGAGTCTCAACAGTCCTATAGTCGCCCAGGCTTTGGTCAGGATTATATGGCAAAATATGATGAAGAGCCCTCGGCTGTTTACGGTTCACAGCCTGCAGCCTACGGTGTGCCCACAACATTACCCCAAGGAGCCCTAGGAGACTACTACGGAGTCCCATGGGCAAGGACATGCCATTCTGGCCTTAGCATTACTAGGGGAGGGCTTTTGCCCGATCATGAAGTGGACGGCACGTTTCACCACTCCAATTACGCTTATATGATGTCGGCGCCGGGAACCCAGTCTACTGATACGGCCTTTGTGCCCTCGATGGTTGCTCTATCATCTGAAGGACAGGGAGCAGACCGGACACTTCCCACCCCCAGTGGGCGGAGCCAGCTTCAATTGGGTCTTTCGGTACTTCCAACATCGTCCGATGCCATTTCCGGGCTCTCTCAACATGACTGCAGGGTTGGACACCCCTGGACACCTAAAGCTATCATTACTGCCAACAGTGCCCGGTCGACGAAACAATTTACCCCCAAATCTTTTAACGCCGCCCCACTAAACCGGGCAAAACAACTTCCGTCGAATACGCAGGAGATGGTGCTTGGATATTTACCAATGACGTCGGCTAGTGCTTCGTCACCGTTGATGCCCTCATGTGGCACATTCACTCGATTGAACCCCGCGAATTCCGGCGAAGAGCTGCAGAGAAGCGATGAAGCTCCGATGCGAAGGCCGATTTTGACTGAGAGTGCCCACCTTTCTCTTATGGAGGATAGCTCCAGCATTTACGGTTACTGCAGCTCTGAGAGGAGAAAAGGACCCAAACCAGGCACTTCCGGGATGCTGATGAACGGATTTCCTTACACGCGGCCTCCCGAACAGCTCCAAAGCACCTCCTCTTTAGCTTTCAGCTTACCGGTAGCGGACGGCCTTTCGGATCCCGGAGCAACCACAGAAGCACATCGGACGCAAGCTTTGGGTAACCCGGGGGGCTTCTATTCCGAGGCGTGCTAAGCAGCTGTGCATGTTACTCCAGCGTAAGCGCTCTGACCACGGCTGAGGGAGTTGGGCAACACGTTTTTGTGCGGTATTTTGGTAGAGTTTCATTTCTTTTGTTTCTGCTATTTGTCATTACGCTGTCTGACAGCCAAGAGTTGGTGCAAATATTGATCTGTTTGTTCTCTTACCATTCCCCTTGATTTCCTTCTTAGCCCTCCGATAGTTCTGGGTGATTCCAAATACTTCTCCTGCTTGTACTCCCTTTAAAATCTTCAATTTTTTCTTTCCTTTTTTTTTTTTTTTTTTTTTTCCCGGATCTTCGATCCTGGGAAAACAAAAGTTACACTAATATCGGGGTAGGCAAGGAATGTCGGGTCGGGTATCTTTGTATCTTCCTTAGCTTCTTTCTTCCGTTCTATCCTTTGGTGAACCATAATATGAGGTCTAGGCTAGGCCACGGTGGGGGGTATTTTCGAGTGAACGGCGGCTTGTTTGAAATCCGTTTGATGCTTGTGTCCGTTTGGTGGTTCTATTCTGTTGGGCCTTCTATTTTCCTATTCAAGCTCCCTGTGCATGTAACCTACATAGTTCCAACTGCAGCCCTGGAACCCGTAAACAGTTAGTTACAAAAATATTTAATATCGATACACAAATTGTCAATAGCCTCTCTTTGATCCTACAGCTGTCACTAGACAAAGGTTCAAGAATAGATCCAACCTCCACTATGTCCCCCAAAGCTAATTTCTCATATGCCTAAGTAAGCAAAAGAAAACCAAACAAGGCTGAATCCAGTTATTGTCTCTACACCAATCGTTCCCAGTCCTATGTCCCCCCCCTTTGTCTACCTAATCTGTTTTCCCATTTATACTAGGTGCGACGTATGTACATGCGCAGTGGATCAAGAGAAAAGAAGAGGAAAAACAAAAAAGTCCGTGTGTACAGAGCAAAATTGAGTACGTACAGTAAGTACATTTTCATTAGGCGACAAAGGGAGAAGAAAGAAAAAAAAGGCCTCATCTATTTGGGAGTCGACTCGACCTTTTTACAATATCCACATCCATGAATGAGCTAGGGAGGATTTATCCCGATTGAGGGAAGGTGCCCAAGGGGTTCAGTGGCCTCCAAGAGCTGGTTTCTACTAGTTGACTGACATAATTTGAGGTCGGGAGGTTCCTGTGTTACACTACGGCAACTATGGGGCTTGAAAATGCCGTGATTCTGTTGGGAAGGTTTCATACTTGGGGGAGGGGAATGAACCAGGGAGAGGTGGGAGTTGGAGTAGACGGCTTTCTGGAGCTTACTGGTCTGCTAGCGGTGGATTTAAAACTCCCCGTTAACTAAAAAAAATAGATAATCAGGAAGAGACATCGCCAATACTAGAGCCGAGTAAGCTACGCATAGAGCACCAGAACTACCACCAAGGACTGGGAAGCGATGCAGGTCATGAATATGAGTCCATGGACGCATGACATCTCACAAGCCTTGCTGCCTGGGAAGTTGGTCGGAGAGGAAGGAAGAAGTGATATCCAATGCATCATCACCAGGTGTTCAAACCACAAAAAAAAAAAAAAAAAAAAGGAAAAACAGGAACAAACCCTTGTATAGTAAAAGCACCGATGTAAATAATGTGTAAATCCCAGAGTTATAAAAAAAGAAACATTTTTCATCCACCAGCCCGGAAACAAAATAAAGTAGAAAAGATGAGATATAAGAATCCAGAACCCCCAAATCTCAAATTTGATATTTTTTTTTGTTTCTTTTGATTGTGATTGATGCGGTTGCCCCCTGTCATCGTCATGGCATGATAACTATATTTGCATAGCATAGCATACATAGCTTTAGTATGGTATGGTGTATCGCATATGCGAATGCGAATCGCTCAATCACCACCACAGGGTTATCATCAATAGCTTTAGCACTAGCCCCTGGCCGCAACCAACAATCCTTCCCATCCGATCCATATCCATCAGAATTCGACAGGTCGAGGGCGCGCTTAGTTCTTGGACTTCTTGGGGCCCTTGGTCTTGGCGGTACCGCGGAACTTCTTGGAGCGGTTCTTGCGCTGCTTGCCTGTATTCCGGAAGAAAATCACACATCAGCCCATGCCTTGTTTCGATACCCAGATATACCATATCCAGAAGGGAAGGAAATGCATACGCTGCTGTCTGCTGGGCTTCTCGATCTTCTCGGCAGCACCGATACGGACGAGACGGTAATGAGGCTCGAACTTCTTCAGGGCTTCCTGGGAGTCGTAGACGAGGGCGAAGCCAGTGCTCTTGCCACCACCGTATTGCGTACGGAAGCCAAAGACGGAGACCTGGTCCTTGTTGGCCTTGTACAGGTCGGCGAGCTTGCCGCGGAGCTCATCCTTGGAGACGTTGGCGCGGTTGGGGTGGAGGACGTCACTGCAAATCATATTAGAGATCATGTTCAACTCGTCGTTCTTCTTGTCTTGCAAATGTTTAAAGCTCCGATCCATCACTGCCGGCCCTCCTCTTGAAGATTATAGAACCCCATAATCAATATCTCCCCAGAAAAAAAAATCACATCTCCATAAGAAATCCCGTCTTGATCCAAAGTCTTTTCACACCAACAAAAATTCGTCTGCCGAAGAACAAACCGTCCCATCCCAAGTCGGCCTCGGAAGCAAGATTGTGAACAGCGGACAGAGGGAAAAACAGGGAGCTTACACGACCATCTGCTTACGAGCAAGCAGGGGGTTGCGGATGAACTTGCGAGTCCGCAGGGTAACGGGAGCGTCGGCCATTATTGCGGTAGCAGCGAATATCTGCGTCGACGAGGACAGGAAGTTGGGGGGGGGGGATTGTCGAAGTCGCTGTCGTTGGCGGGCTCGAAGTGGTCGGTCGTCAAATCCCAAAGTGATAATTTTGCTTGTTGTGCATGTGGGCTCGCTAAGGGCGCACTAACCCGCCTTCGGTAGGTCTGTGCACGTGACAGCCTTATCCGCTATCAATTGATCGTCCCCTCATTCTCAACGGAGTATAAAAAATGCCCCAAAGAGAAAATATTCCTCCCAAAAATGTCTCAAAATAAAGAAATACATTCACTAAAGAAGCTTGCCGCGCAGTACTCTCAACAACTCGACCTAACCCATCTCTCTCTCCCCAACACCTCCACCATCGTACGTCCCGACATTCAATGCGCCATCTACGAGCATATGTTCAACGAGGCCGCAGTATGGCCCCTCCCACCAGTGGGCTATCGCACCCGCGTTCTAAAGACAATCATAGCACGGATCGAAGAGGGGATCACCGATCCGGAGGAGGATGTACGTCCGATCCTAACCTCCTTTACCTGTACGCAGAACCCATATCTAGAAATACAGATAATAGTTACTGCCAACCAAGATATACACTATTATATGTTTCTACCAATTGAACCATCCGCGCTTCATAAAATAAACCATTAACTAGTAATACTTGAATAGGAACTTAATACCAACCTCATTGAAACTTGGACAAATCTGATCTCCCTACCCAAACCCTCTCAAATCCAGCAAGCCCAGCAACTAACCCACATTAAATACACCGCCCCCGCCGCCACCACTTCTCAAGACCCCCAAACAGTGATCACTTCGGAATCGCGGGGCCTGATCTACTCCTCTGGCACTACCGGCTTCCGCACCTGGGAAGCCTCCCTCCATCTCGGAACATACCTCTCCACACCCACCGGCGCAGCCCATGTGACCGGTAAACGGGTGATCGAGCTCGGCGCGGGAACAGGGTTCGTGTCAATGTATGCGGCGAAGTACCTGCGACCGCAATTTGTGCTTGCGACGGATCGCGAGGGGACGCTGATCGAGAATATGAAGGATAGCAAAGCGAGGAATGGGCTAGGCGGGCAGTTTGGGGTCGGAGCTTGGGAATGGGGAACGCCGTTGGGGTATCCGACTGAAGATGATACTGAGGGTATACCAAGGGAAGATCTGTGTTTTGATGTTGCACTCGGTGCGGATTTGGTATGTTACGTCTCGTTATTTAAGCTATTTGGTGTTCCTGGTTCGAAGGGGTTAATGGAAAGTAGACCTATGACACAGACTTACTTCCTCTATTGTTCGCTACTCTTCATGACCTTTTTGATAACTACCGGGTCCAAGAATTCATTCTCTCAGCTACATTACGGAACCAGCAGACCTTCCAGGCGTTTCTCGATGCTTGTGGTATGTGCTCCCTTCGATAGTTCTGCTTTGGGGCAGGGTTAGGGCACTAACTATCTCGCAGACAACCACCGTTTTAAAGCAGTGTGCCTACCGTTTGAGTCGCCAGTGACGGAGAACCAGACCGGGTTTTTCCATGAGACCGGGATCCCAATTCGAACCTACCGGGTCACGAGGTAGACAGCTCCATGCTCATGAAAAAGAACTTAGCTATGCTAACGGGTAGCTGAGCCTATCAATGGGTCAATGACAAAAAAAGTATCTTTAAGATACTATAAAGATTCTGTTATATACTGTATTGAGCCTTCCTCAACAAAGCATTATATGGAAAGGATAACAGTCTTAATGATAACGAATATCCGCTGGGGTATCATGTAAGCAAAGAGAGACGCCAAGTATATACTCGCTAATCGAGGAGTGTCAAAGCCACTAGGGCTGCCCATATACGAGCATGCAGCTCATCCCCGCCGTAGCATGAAAGAAAATGGTATAAAGAAATCAAACTGTGAACAGTGGGCCAGAACACTACTAGTGATACCATCCGTGCCTCACTCTGCCAATGTCTCCCTCAACAGGCCCTCATCGATCGCCTCCGCGTGAATAGCAAAAGGGGCTCGGGAGGTTGGCCGAAAACCCATGATTGGGCCTTTTTGGTTCACGCCAGGGTACCGATAACGCAGGCTCGGAACGGTGTCAGCCTTGGGGTTTGGTTTTCTATTCGCAGCGGATGGGGGTGTCATATCTGGCGATACTTGCGACGTCGACGGTCTTGGTTGTTCTTGGTGAGGTTTTGTGTCGCCAATGGCCGTTGTGGGTGTATTTCCCAGATGCTCTCGCATCCATCCGCCTACGCGGCGGGTGAGGGAAATTTTTCGAGTAGGTGTCCCAGTAGGGTCTGAGTGGCCACTTGTTGCTGACCCTGTCTCGGAATGCCTACTAGCAGCCATTGAAGCAAGTAGTGTTTGCGAAGACTGGTCAATTTTCGAAGGCTCTCTATTGGCGGTGACTGTGCTCGTTGAAAGAACTGGGTTGGAGAACCGATCGTTACTAGAAAAGATACGGCGCGGGACGCGAGCAGAGTAGGGCGTCGAGATATCCTCCATCCGCGATGGACGTCGACTGGGAGTATGGATGTCCATGCCTGCAACAGAGAACAAGCTCTCATGCGATTGCTTACGCCTTGAGCTATAAGGAGAAGCAAAGACATCATCAGGCGCTGGAGAAAAGGCTCTCTCAGAAGTGGCGTAATGCACGGAGTCCTCTCGTTCCTCCGGTATAACAGGCTGGTACGCATCACCAAGACCCTTGTTGAAAACGCTATCATCCATAGGATCGACCGAAATATTCGTTTCAGGAGATCGAAAACTAGCATCATAGAAGCTGCTTCTTCGTCGACTAACCATTAATGGCGAAAAGGCTGTGCTGTCGGGACTAGTAGCTCGCGAAGAATCAAACCCACGCTCTACTCTATCAAATATAGACGATGACCGATATCCGGACTGCGGTGAGCTTGCTATGGACTCAGCTCCAGGCGACTGCGAGGACCAGCGTTGAGAAGCCGAGGGAATCTGTACGGGGGGCTGAGACATCATAGTGGACGCAGAAGAATGAGAAGACTGCGACCGGTGCGTAGGTTTGCGAGCTAATTTTGTACCAGAAGGAGAGTGGACAGTATTTGGATGCCCCCAGGTATGCCTGTTCTTGGAACGCCGGAAAAGTGTGGGTCTCTCCTTTTTGATAGCCGGCGTATGATAATGGTGGTGAATGTGAAACTCTTGCGGTGCCCGACGCGGTTCCTTGGACTCAAGTTCCTGACTCAATGTCGGTGCAAGTTGTGGCACTTGCCCATCGCCTTCTGTCATGGGGACCAACTGGTGCGAAATAATCTGATCTCGCAGACACTGCACCTCTTGATTCGAACTCTCTAGTAATTCCCGCAATTCAACGATCCCCAATTGTAAATTGGCATTATCCTGTAATATGTCCCGGACAAAGCGGGATACCACGGTTCCGCCGTGACTCCTCCCCAAGTCATGAGTCGCCGCGGCTCCCTTTAGCCGTCTAGCAGCGCCATCCAGCTCTCGTTCAACGGTCCGTTTTCGCTCCATACGCTGGACTGCTTCAGTATGGCGTTCGCGTTCCTCTCGTGCCTCCTTCTCGATGCGGTCGATTTGATCATGGAGATCTCTTAAAGTACTTTCCGCCTTCTTCCATCGCTGGACCGCCGATTTTGACTCTTCTTCAGCTGACTCCAAGCTCTCATGGAGCTTGGATTGTTCATTCTCCATCTGAACGAGTTGGGCGTCGAGGTCAGCTGCACGAGCAGCTGACACCGTCACTTTGCGAAGCTCAGCTTCAGAATGCTCTAGTCTAACTTCAAGAGACTTGGTATGAGAATCTGCATCAGCAACAGCTTTGTTCAAAGCGTCCAGCTGCTCCAGCAACCCGCGGTTCTCTTCGATGATGCGGGCATTTTCGACCTGCACCTCACGTTTCTCGCGTTCCAGGTTCTCGATACTAGTGAGGAACCGACGACGATCCTCCTCAGCCTCGGCCATGTAGGATTCATGGCGATGTAGTAAAGCCTGTAATGCAAAAGTTAGTGACGACGAGTTCGTTGAAGCGAACGCCGTAACAGCGTTATCTTGCAAGGCAGCCATGACGGACAACAACACAATGGGAGAGGATGGGAGACCTAGCGGTCGTTACAGTCGCCATGGGTGACACGAGGTTGACAGGTCGTCTCTCTCTCCTTTTTTTGCCTTTTCTCAATAACTGCAGCCCGACGTCCTTTCGCAAAGGTAACGAAAGGAGGGTCCAAATTCCAATGGAGTACAAACAATGTGACAGGGGGAATGTAAAACCAGACTGTGGGGGCTGCGAGTACGACGATCTATGTACTCAAGGAACCCCAAGTATGTACAAGTACGAAGTATGCTGACAGACATCTAGCCATGAAGACAAAAAAGCAAAGGAACGGGAACCATAAATATGGATGTATCAAAGATAACGGAATGATGACGCAGAGGCCTGATTTCGACCCAAAGCGCCGACAAAGGAACGTACCTGACCCAATCGAGCAGCCGTAGCGAGATCCTTTTCCAACCCCTCCAGGGCCAGATTATTGTGCTGCAGGAATGTACAGTCATTACGGCCACAGCAACAGCGCAGAGCCGTCGGAGTGGATGAGGAGTGGGTAAGAATGCATGGAACCTGACTAGCAGGAACCGGGCTATGCGGACGGGATTCCATGGCTGGGATTAGAATGCGACTTTGCCCAAGACTGTGAGTGAGTTGGCACCCCTTGGAGTGGCTAGCTAGAGCGGAGGCGCCAAATCATCGAGCTGAGCTGTCGATTCCTAGTGGATCTGAGGGGTCAATGAGGGGTGGAAATGAGATCAGTACATCTCCACCATAAAACTCAGTTGAAAAGCCATGTAAAGGAAAACCCTCCGATGGCTATTGTTAATGGATCGTAGTTGACAGTCGTAAACTATGAATGGAAAGGTAACTTGGAAAGAGTGAGGAGTGGCTTTATTTGGCAGAGAGAAAAAGGCGGAGAAGACTGTCGATAAGGCTTCCATCGGAGCGCTGATTGGCTATAAAGAGAGTTACAGTCACACACGGTTCTTTACCCGCAACTTTTCAGGTCTTACGCAGGTGATAGCGGGTATCACTCGCCTCATTTACATTACCATTACTTGCAGGTACTGTACTGGAGGAACGAAAATATTGAGGTAGTACTGCCTGTTCGTCTACCTTGCAGTGATGGGACACATGGATGTAAGGGAAAAAAGAAAGAAACCACTCATCGGCTCACAGTTGTCATGAAACCACGCAACATGATTCTGACCTACATAAGCCTGCTCACAGGCCAAGTTGGTGGTAGGTGATGGACCCAACTAGACCAACTTAGTGGTAAGCCTTCCCCGATCGTCACTGATGTGCAGCCACGAGTGGAGTGACTCTGGTAGAAATCGGAACATAAGATATCACAATTCACCACTCGTGGTAATTCTTCCGGATCATCATCCGTATGCGCCTCCACGCACATTGCCTTCGGTAAGAGAAAAACTTTTTCTTTTAAAAAAAAAAATAAAAACTCTATCGATTGAATTTGGAATTGAATTGGGAAGTTATTACCAGTCACGGCTATTACTGTATGTACCTGTAGCGTCATACTTATCTAGGTTCGTGTATATGAACACAGCAAACTCAAAGTATCTCAGGACGACGATCAGATCAACCTGACCGGGAAACAAAAGAGTCAAGACAGAGGAGTTATGCAGGGCCACCAATAGACAGTCAGGAAAAAGGAAAAGGAAAAGGGTTAAAAAAAAAAGAAAGGAAGAAAAGGCTACCAGTCTTCATGTGCCACGTTCACAGAATGATCAAGTAATCAAACATGCTGCTGAAGGATTCAAAGCAGAAAATCATTTCGCACATTAATAAACGCCCCAGCGCCGCCTTCTTCACTGATTTCATTGACCAGCACTTCTGTCTGTTGGTAAAGCCGCTCCAGAGCAGCCGATGATGATTTGCCAAGTGAAACTACACGTAGGTTAGTCGGGATCCACTTCGCACGAACAACAAATGATCGGAGGGAAGTACCTAAAATCGCCGAATTCAACTCCTCTGCAACGGCAATGCGGCCTGCAGGGTCCAGATAATGCCCGTGGACTGACTGCTTCGGATCAGGATACGCCACCAACGAGAAAATGTCATCCAGCATCTTCTTGTTCCCTCCGCGCTCGTCATTCGGATAATCTAGACGTAATTGTTGCCCATACTGGACGGCTTCGGTGAGAAGCTCGTTGAACTTCGCAGCGTTTTCGGGCTCTTCAGTATCCATTCCGTCAGCGTTCCAGCCGCCACCGTGGTGCATCTGTTCGTCAAGCTCCATCTCCTCGTCGAAAACAGCACTGCCATCAGCAAGACCATTAGATGACTTCTCTCTCTTCGATGCAGCCCAGGAGGGCTCGTTGCATCTACGCATCATTTCCAAAAATTTCCGACATCGTAACTTGAAGTGAATATGAGGGAAGTTCTGTAGAACATTGGCGTAGTAAGCATTAGTATACTTCAGTGCCTTGTCGATATCGCCATCCAATATCGCTGCGCGAATTTCTGCGTAGAGTTAGTGCAAGTTATCTAATAAAGTCGGGAACGCCGCACTTTGCCGGTTGATCGCTTCAACATCTTCCTCTACCTCATACTTCTTCAGTGGCTCCGTACGCCCATTTTGCAACGCTGCCGACTCTGCAGCGACCTCTTCTGCAAAAGCCCGAGCCGTTTCAACATATCCGTCATGAGCCAGGAACTGTGCGACCAATTCTTGGAGCAAGGCAGATTCATCTAAGGGTGGCTGTAGGTTAGCGGTGCTGGTGGCACGAATCTCTGAGTGAATGGCAAATTTCTCTTTCTGCATTTGATCAGTAATATTCATACTGCCGACAAGAAGTAGGCTACACACCTTAACCATGCCATCAATGTCGAACATGAACGGATGTTGGCCAAAGTTTGCCGCCAAATGCACAGGGGGCTGTTTTTTCATCCCCACCGAGGGGTATACCTTTAGGTTTCGTAACTCCCGAAAGGCATTACCTAGCTGTCGTTAGCTTTCATTAAGATTTTTTCCTGTCGTGAGGTCATTACCCAGAAATACGCCATTTTTAGTGAAAAATGCACAACCCGTCGAAAAATTGACACCGCAGCCCACGGTATCATTTACACCAAAGGTAGGACCGTATTGTCGTCCTTGCCCTTGACTTTCACCGAAAAATGACTTGCCATCATCGCCATGGTACGCCCAGGATTCTTGCTCCCATCCCGGGAGACGCTCAACCGACGCTTTATTACTGGAGAACCCGATCCCGATCATTCTGTTACGGTAAGTATATCTCCCAGAAGAGAAAGAAAATACGGAGAGAGAAATGGAAGAGAAAAGGAAGACAATCATCTCCTTCTAAAAGTGATTTGAACATACCCCTCCTTAGGTTTGGATAAAATCGTAATTTCAAAATAGTAGATCCCGCACTGCGGCGGCATCGGGTTATCCGCACGCACGGCAGCAGCTTCATGGTCGTGTTTATTGACTGGGCCGGTATATCGGACCTCCAATCCTTCGTTTGTGAGCTCCAGACCAGAATATTTGTCTCCATCATTCCACTGTGAAGGAAGCGGCATAACGTGTTCGTCATCGCCAGGGGGTTCCCTCTCGATGATATCATAGGTCATCCCACGATGGGATGGTGTTATACGCGGCAAGCTCGCCTGGCTGGAGGAGGTAGAAATGGGATTCGACGTTGACGAAGAATAAATTGCATCCCGTTGCGATGCCAGCTTGGCTCGACGGGCTGCATCGAGGCGGGAGATGTACCTGGAGTTGCGCAGGTATGATGGTGTAAATGAAGACGATGCAACGTCGGAGAAGCTCCCGGGATTTTGGGAGAAGGGATCAGAACGAGTGAAGCTGGCGTATTTCCGGGAATAAGGAGGAAGTGTATCGCCGGACGACATCCTCCATGGGGAGTTCATCTGCATGTCTGCATCCAGGTCTGCGGATGGCCTCAGATGGCGGCCGTCGGAATGAAATGGTGGGGGGTAAGAAGTGGAGTTCGAAGTAAGCAGTTGCGAGAACGGACCACTGTTGCTTGGTGGCGAGAGCGCAGTTCCAGACAGGACGGAAGCGTAGGATGAACGACGGGGGATGGTAGAGAGGCTTGGGCCGGAATATGTGGTGGCTACAGGAGCTCCTCGAGCTCCACTGGACGGGGGAAATGGTGCATCGGTCATATTGGAGTCGTTCGTTGGATGGAGCCAAAGCCAACGGCGGGCGGGTACTTAGTGATGAGCGGGGAGGGTCGACGAACATACACAACACTCTCACGCGAGCGGCTCTCGAAGCTCGAATGACTGTGGCGATAGTGAAATGCGTAGCATTTGTCAACGTTTATTGATAACTTGCTTCGTCTGTATTTTCTGCGTCTTCTTTTGCTCTTTTGTCTGCGTTCTTTTGGATTATGGTCTCTTGGACGGGTCACTTGGTTTTCCGTAAACGGCAGTGGAGCACAACAACCAGAAGCCTAATACTCGCTGTTGACTCTATAAAAATAGTTACTTCAAGATGATCTCTCGGCGGTACCGGAATATTAGAAAGAGTAATAAGATCACCCAATCTAGGAAAAGACTGGGATTCGCAGTTACAATGAAGTTGGGAAGAGACCAGAGAATGGGAATTTAGGAAGCGTTTTGTGTGACGGGAAAGGGGAGGAGAGACAATAATGCCTCAGGAAGTTGTCTGATTCCGTACTACAAGGGAAAGAGTCACGGGGCCACGGGTTTCAGTCTATTCGTTTACTAAAAGGAAAAAGAACATGATGGCATGACAGGAATGTGGCTGCGGGGGGGAGGGAAGGGAAAAAAGCACGGGCGCCCAGAGTTTCTGGAGAAGAGTAAAGAAAAAAGTATTCATAGGTACATCGACCTCCATGATGTATGTACTAGTACTTTATAACTACTGGTATTGACTGCACTTTCAACGGGGAGAGATGAGGGGGAACCCTCTACTACCACCTTTCATTTAACCAGCTATGGTTCTAACAAATTGGGTCCGGGGATTAGAGTACTCATGAGCGCACGACTACTATATATCCATGCAACAAGACTCCTCTGACGGTGTCCGCATATCCCAGTATATTCAGGATGATTTGCTGAGACCCCCTCCTAATAACTATGCATCCATCATCCGGTTTAGGCTAGCAGCTGATCTGTTCCTCTCTGGTCAGCAATCACTCCTACAATTACCGGCCACCAAGACGGCTAGGGTTTCGGGTCCGTTCCAGATGAGATGTTACATCAAACATTGAAAAACCACTATCATCTCCTACATTCATGGCTGGTCAAAAGAGAAAAAGAATGAATCCTACGGAGTAGGATCGGTCGATCCAAGAAAACGTGAATATCAAACTCATTCATTCTAGATGAATCACTTTGAATCGTAAATTCCTTGCCTACCCTACTGATACTCCGAGTGAGCAACCCGGTTGCACCTGTAGATCTATTCCCAACGTTTTCCTGCATACAATAAACATCCCCCACATGACCTTGGTAGAGGGGGTAACTCAGATCTTGCGTAAATCCCAAATCCAGCAAACATAATAGTACAAACAAAGAACTATAGAGGGACAAAGACAAATCAAAAGGCGATTGAGCGTGCAAACTCTGGCGAACAAAGCCAGGAGCAGGTGAAACTTCTCTGCCAGTGGCTAGATATGACAGCGAACAAAGGAGGTAGCCCAGTGTGGGAGCGAAAGATAGAATTTCCCAAACGCCAATCCAGACTATACATAGGTTGAACATGTAAACAACGCTCCAAATACCATGGAAAATAAAAGATAGAATGAAAATAATGTACACGAATGATGATGACCGAATCGTATTATGGGTTTGAGCCTATGCGGCCATAGCAATGGCAGGTGAGGATGCCTCTGCGATATTCGGAGGGACCGGGGTTAGGTCTCCATCACCCGAGTTGCTCTTCTCGCTAGGAACTCCGCTGGCGCTTTGATTCGCCTTGCTATCGCTATCACCGGTCTCCAAAATAGACTCCTTATTCTCGCCATTATCGTCTGTTTTCTGAGGTCGAGGAGTTCGCCAGGTCGGCAGCTGCCACTGGATTCCAGTGAAGCTTTTCAGTTGCAAAGACTTGCGTTCCCATTTGCGGCATGGAGCACCCGAACGATCAAGGGCGCGAAGGCCGGCATTAATGGCGCCGGTGTTGGCTTTGGGCCCCAACCTATGGGATGCCGCAATTTTGACGGGTTCGGAGGTACCGTCATCACTATTCATCCCCAAGTTAGCATGTGCCGTTTGCAGTGTCAGCTAGGGAGACAACAAAGTCTTACAGTCTAGGCTTCTTCTTCGGACCAGGCTTTCCTCTCGGTTTAGGGGTTGTCTCGCTTGTCTGGTTCAGAGCTCGTTTGACTCCAGGCTTAGGACCAGGTACACCTTTGCGACGGGGGGTGTCAACAGCCGAGGTACCGGCGGCTGGTGTAGATGCGGCATCCGATGCGTTGTCGGACGGAGGAATAGGTGCTTCCACGGAAGATGACGCCGGGGAGGAGGGTTCCTTCTCCTTGACGGGGGAGACGGCTCTAGATTCGTCGTCCTTGATGCTACTCTTCTTCCTGTCCTTAACATCTGGGGGAGGAGGACTGGCAAAGCGACTCAACAAGTCCGACGAGAGCTTGAGTACAACGACCCCTTTCGAAGAGGGCCCAGACCGACTAGAGCGACCGTTGGTGGCAGTAGCAGCGGGCATTTCAGCTCAATGGATAATCTGCCGATGTCGATTTTAAGAGGGTAGGGTAGAAGAAATAACAATTAGCCCCGATGGGTGCAAGGGGGAAGTAAAAGCCGTTGAGACGCGGAGTGGCAGTGTTGGTGGACGGCAGAAAGTTGGATATTATTTAAATGGCGATTGTGACGTGGGTGATGGACAAGTTGGTTGGTTGGAGAAATGGTTCCAGACGTCAAACGCGGCGGCGCGACTTGGTCAGGGTGAGGCAAAAGTTTGACAAGGCTGATGGAGACAAGAGGAGCGAGGCACGAGTGACATAGTCCAGTTGGATAGTGACGATAATGAAGCGGGATGGTAGAGGATAGGAGAGGAGGAAGAGAGGGAGAGGGGCGGAGGGAAAGAAAAAGGACGGGGGATGGAAGAAAGGGATGGGGATGCGCCGTGTGGTGGTTTCATTGTTGGTGTGTGTTCATCTCGTCTACTAAGAAGGGAACAGCCAGACTTTCACACGCTCTCTCTGTTCTGTGCGGTCAGTCCAGTGACTGTCCAGGAGACGAGAAGCTGAACCTTCTGCGGACCGAATCACCCTAAGGAAATTTACCGCCCTCGCGTCTCGTACCGTTTCTTACGCGTGGCTTCCGTGGCTCGGGTTTATGGAAACGTCATCGGTCGGGGGTTTCTGACTGTATGGGACGTTTAATTCAATTTACTCTATACTACCTAGGCCATCTATGCCTATACAGTACATATTCCTTAGTATACGTATCTATTAATATTCTATTATTCTTTTTATCTTACCCTTGCTGATTGATTTCTAATTTTGCTAACTGACTGGATTCAATAAGCGCTTTACTATCCATGAACAATAGTCTCATTCCCTAGACAGCGAAAGTGGACTCCTCCTCATGCTCCATGCCCAGCCGAGTTAAATTAAGTCGTTCCATTCATCCTAAAATCTGAGAAAGAAGTGGGAAAGTATTGAAAGTAATACATACCTATCCATCCTACCGAGGAACAAAAAAAAAAAAAGGAAATCAAAATGAATGAACCCTATATCTATAATAGGACTCGTATCCATCTTACAAGTTACAACTTTTTTTTCCTCTCTCCCCATCGATCAAGTTATGGATCGCCAGTCCCGCTTATTAGTGAGGTAGACTTTTTGGCACGAACTTCCACCGCTTCCGTCCGGGTTTATTTCGCAGGTATGGAGTACGGGTATTCATTTTTAACAAGTAATTACCGATCCAAAAGATGGTAAGTAGTATACAGTAAGAGACTCGTTCGGGGAATGACCTAACCTGGATCAGTCGTACCCTTTTACCAGGATAGGGACCTTCTATACAGAGTACTTGACATAACACTTGAGTCTACGGATAGACTACAGAGTACGAGACCGATGATATGTCTACACTAATTTAGTGGATCAAGTAGAAACAAATTCTGTTGTGTTTGTGTTGTCAGATGATAGACCAAAAATGACTGGGGCACATATGATGATGCCTATTCAGGAAACTAAAACGACTACCTGCGTGACTAGTACTAAGTAAAAAGGTAGTAAGACTTTGAACCAAGAAATCATTCCCGACCGGTTCGCCACAAACGGAACAATCACACAAGGCACTCGAATTACTAAATCAGAAAACCGCGCATGGCCGGGAAACGGGCTTAATGTCCGGGTTATCCGTTCCCATTGATAATCCCCAACCGCCGAGAGTTATTTGCTCAAGTAATCGAACGAGATAGGAATCAAAGGGCTCAATATTAATCCGAGTCCAGAGAACCTGTATGTTGGGGCGAAATGGCCTCACCTCCCATCTCACATCAAATCTTTCAATGTACAATATCTAATCCTATCGGTGCCCATCTACAACGAGAATATCAATCTCTATAACAATTCATGAGCGGTATAATACTGCCGAATCACTTGAATCCATGTACATTTAACCGCTCATCCCCAACTCCAGCGCTAATCGGCCTTCGTGTCTTGCCTTTTCCGTTCAATCACCTCCCCGACAGCTTGCTGCACCCCGGGACTAGCTCGTACACTGCTCAGGACTAACCCATCTTTCATGCCCTTGCGCAGCGTGGCAACGCTCTCCCGATCGCCTTTAAATGGCGCAAATCCCAGCTGCAACAGCCGCGTCGACTCGCCGTCTGTAGCCCGAGAGAGCTGAGCTAATTGCGCGAGGCGCTGCATGGTCTGCGGGTGGATACGCTCACCTACTGCGGAAGACGATCCATTGCTGACCTCTGGCGGTGTCACCTGCGAAATAAAGATATGCAGCATCACGGAGGCACGTTGCGCAAGAGTCAAGATCTGAAATGGTAGGAGATAGAAACTCGGCGTCTTCGTAGAAATGCCCAGCAACTTTTGTAGGTCCACAGGGATATAGGATGCAGGGAGGAATAACGCACTTGGCTGCGTGATCAAAGCCAGTTCAAGAGTGATCAAGGCAGCAAAAGTAAAGAAGCGCCACTGTGCACGGTTAGGAGGAGACAAGCAGCAACAGAAGGTGATCACTCACATAACGACCCCAATTGGACCACCAGGTGAAGTTCAAAATGATAATGGTCACGAATCCTCCCACATACTGCGGTATCGACCGCTGTAACCCCCTAAACAGAAAGTCTTGCACGGTCTTGACATTACCCCAACCAAGAATATCGGGTCCAAATCTATCATATGCAAACCGCTTCGCAGGATCTAGTAAGGTCTCTTGCGCCAACTTTAAATATACAAAGTAGTCGTCGGAAGGAATGCCATCCCCTTGGTTAAACTTGTCTGGATGATGCTGCGCAGCAAGGCGCCGGAATCGCGATTTAATCGTCCTATCATCGGCCAGTGGAGAGACCCCAAGTGCTTTGTAAAAGTCACCGGCAGCCTGGACCCGATGAAATGTCTCATAGAGCGTGTAAAGGAGATAGCTTGTCACAACCAGTATAAAGATGCGACGGCGATGTCGGGCATAGCGCGGAGAGGGGGGTTGGGGTCGAGGTTCACCCGCGCGAATGGTAATTCCGTAGTAAATATTCTGAAGTATGGAAGTCGCATACTATATCCCATGTTGTCAGTAATAGCCATAACGTGCTGCGTGGACCTTAACGGGAACCTAGGGAGAAGGTGAAGACAACACTCACATTTGGCAGAAATGCCCAACCAGCAAGAGACAACAGAGACGCCATGGAGATATTACAGTCCCGTGCTTGTAGGCAGCACGGGAGATTAACCACTTTTAATTTTATATAAAAAAGTTAGCGCCATGAAGCACTATCGCATGTTGTCTTCTTCCATGGAGTTGCGACTTGGCGCCTGTCTTGAAACTTACCGCCCTAGTCACCGCCTTGTATTTCCCCACATGAGCAAAGAAGGAAAAGAGGAAAAAAAAAAAAAAAAGTTCTCGACATCTGAAAATCAATCGGATATCAATTCTTGAAGATACTCCACAGGCGCACCCATTGCGCCACGATCGAACACAATGGTCGTCGACGCGATGGAAATTGATTCGGATAGGGTCCCAACTGCCGTACCTTCCCCTGAAAAAGAGCGCAAGCGCAAGCACAAGAACAAGGATGTATCATGCTCATCGCCGTCAAAGAAGAAGCGCAAGCACGAATCGAGCCAATTCACCGACGAAACTGCCGCTCATGACAGTGAAAAGAAGAAAAAGAGCAAGAAGTCCAAGGATAAGACGAAGATCAAACAGGCCGGCACAGAAGAAACAGCAATTCCAGACTCGCCTTATGTTCTGACCACCGCAACACTCTATCTTCCTCTATCGCCCATCTCGATTTCCCCGACTCATGCTAAAGCCTCCCTTCTGGCGGAACATCTCTCCCCTCTCCTTCTTACTTACTATGCTCCCCTTCAAGGAGTCGTCCTGGCCTACTCTGATGCCTCGATATCGAGTACTCCGCCATCTTCATCTACGTCCTCTAATCCCGCAGATCCCAATCCGAAACCATTAACACTCGCCAAAACAGCAGGCGAATACGGTGTGCTGTACGTTTACCTGACTGCAACATTTCTGGTTTTCCGGCCACAGAGAGGTCAAATTCTCGAAGGATGGGTCAACGTTCAGTCCGAAGGCTTCCTGGGCGCTGTTGTGCTCAACCTCTTCTCCGTCGGTATTGAGCGCAAGAGACTCCCCTCGAACTGGAAATGGGTCCCACCAGGTGAAGAAGGCAGCGTTAGCGGAGACCAGCAAAAAACAACCACCGCATCCGAAGATGATGAATCCGAACCGTCGGCCTCCTTCGATCAAGAAAAAGAGCACTTCAACCCCGTCTCGTTGGCAAACCCGGTCTCCGACACCCTCAATGAAGAAGTCAATGCTGATGACGATGAGTCTGCTGCAGAGGGCTACTTCCAGTCTGTATCTGGTCACCGTGTACGCGGCACTGTCCGTTTCCGGGTCGTCGATGTCGACGTCATCCCCGGTTCAGAGCGCGATCGCAGTTTTCTTAGCATTGAGGGCACGATGCTCCCCCCGGAGGAGGAAGCCAGAGTGCTTGAAGACGAGCGTAATGGTATCTTGACCACGTCTGCCACCCCACGGAGGGGACTTAGTCAAGAACCCCGGGTTTCCATGTCCGGCGCACTAGCAGCGCCATCAGTAGCTGCTATACCAGAACCAGAAACTCCCAGCAAGACCAAGGAGCCGACGGCCGAGAAGGAGAAGAAATCCAAATCATCCAAGTCCAAGAAGGAAAAGAAGGAAAAGAAGGAGAAATGATCTATGAATCGAGTTTAACTCTGAGCTTACTCCGTCTCGATTAAATTCAATCAAGTTATGTTTGTGTATAGAAGTTAGCATTCCATGTTCTATATTATTATTATCATGTTAGGCGTTAGAGGGAGAAATCAAAACTTATTCTAGAATTATATATGCGACCCTTACGGAAGATATATATATCCGCGTGTTGAACTTCTTATACAAATCTGGGCCAATCGACAACGCTGGCTTTTTGATCGAATGGTGCAACAGGCTGACAATATATATAAGTCGGTAACCATGCAAACCTTTACAAATCCAGCTAACCAGCTCAACCATGAATTAAAAACAACCAATGAACTGTACTATTACGAGCTGTCCATGCTAATTATATTTTGACACTCTCCGGCAATCCTACTTTCAAGACATCAACACCATTCTCAATCTGCGACTTAGACGGCATGTTCTTCCGGCGCATCAACTCTGCACATTTCGCCATAATGGGATCCATGCCCATTGTCGCAACGGCGACCACTGTATCGCCCTTACAGTAGTACGCGGCGAACTTGGCGTTCTCGGGCTCACCCTTCAAAACGAGGCTATCCCAGCCGTTGGGGGTATTACCGCAGTACCGCAATTGAGCGCCTACGGCAGACCAGAAAATTGGGATGAAGGCCTTCGGTTTCAGGGATTGTAGCGACGAGGCTGAGTTTGCGAGGCTATGAACAATAGCGCGGGCAACGCCGCGGCCAGCATTTTGCGCAACGTTCCAGTGTTCAATGCGAGTGTGGGTGCCCTTTGGATCCGTTCCGGGGCCATGATAAGGGTATGTGGCAATGTCACCGATGGCAAAGACATGGTTGTCTAAACCAGGGACAGCGAAATGCTCATCAGTTCTGATTGACCCGTCGTTCTCTAAAGTAATGGCCTGATTGTCTTTGAGAAAGTCGGTTGCTGGACGTACGCCGACACCCAAAATGACTAAGTCGGCTTCGAGGACGGTGCCGTCGTTGAGATGGACTGCCCCGACCTTGCTGGAGTCCGAAGTAGAAGGTGTGGCTTTCGCAACGCCGGCCTGCAGCTTGAATTTGACACCTGCCTTCTCCAGATTGCCTTGAATGATTCGGCCGACTTCCTCACCCAAGACGCGTTCCATAGGGGCCTTTTCTTGACCAACAATGGTGACATCATTCTCTTTGGCGAGTGCGTTGCCCACCTCCATGCCAATAAATGAACTACCAATGACGACGATCTTCTTGTTCTTCTCGCCTACTGCCTTGAGGATGGACTGTACATCAGTGACAAAGCGCAGGAGGAAGATGTTGCCTAAGTCATTGAAGCCTTCCACGGGGAGAGTGCGTGGCACACCACCAGTAGCAAGTACCAGCTTGGTGTACGGGTATGTCTTGCCCGACTTGGTGGCCACAGTCCTCTTGTTGAAGTCCACCGACGTCACTTGATCAGTGACAGTTTCGATGGAGACGCTCTCGTACCACTCACGAGGGCGCCACTCGATCTTCGAAGGATCTGAGATCAGAGCCTTGGACAATTTGGTTCTGTCAATAGGCAAATTGGGCTCTCGAGAAATGATGGTGATTTCACCCTTGTACTTCAACTCGCGAATGGCCTCGACGACACCAAAAGTACCGCTTCCACTGCTTGGTGTTAGATCTACTGCCACTAGGAATGATGCATACGTTCAGAGATCTTACCCTCCTACAATGACTAGCTTCTCTGGAGCGGAAGCACTGCACCGGGTAACCGGATCCCTTTGACCGGACTTAATGGTCGACTCCTCTCCTTTGATATAGACCGCCCCATTCTTCTCGAAGACTTCGAACTTATGCAAAGCCTTGGGAGCGGGTGCGTCCTCAACATCACCGGTGCTGATATTAAAGCATGCTATGGATGATAATTAGTCCACAATGTCCTCTCCACCAAAGCCAAACGACGCAGACTTACCTCCATGCCAGGGGCAAGTAATCCGTCCCTCCGGAGCAACAACGCCAAGTTTCAATGGCGCTCCGTAGTGGGTACATCTAGGACTCATGGCATGAAATTGACCTTCATAGTTCACCACTAGGACCTTACCATCCTCTATGCCCTCCACTTCGGACTCCACCTTATCCATTTCCTTGATGTCCGCCAGGGATGAGATGTCCTTGAGTTTGTATTCTTGTGCCATTTTTGCTGTGGTGTGTAAGAGTTTACAAGATTGCTTTGAAGAGAATGGCCGACTATGAATGGAAGTTTTCTCGGTAGGTAGTATGATACGTCTAGACGGGACTGGGATAGATGGAGAGCAAAGGGAAGAAGACGATGATGACCTAGCGGACGTGAAGCGGCGCGAGTGTGCTAAGGGGAGTGAAGTTGGATGGACGCAGCACGAGCAAGAACAGAAGGTAGAATTGCGACAACTACAACGGCAGCGGAAATGGAAAGGAGAATAAGAAGAGGCAAGCAGGATATGACGAGGAGAGGATAGAGAGTAGAAAACAGGCGATGAGAAGCTGTTGCGTGCCCCGCGAGAGAGGGGTACGTGCATTAGGATTGGACGAGTTCAATGGATTTGAAGAGTACCTTCTTAGGTCAGGTGGGAAGGTAGATGTCTGATACTAGTTCCGTAAGTGAACTGGATGTACTAAAGCTTATAGAGAAACGGATAGAGAGAGGGATTGCCTTGATCTGGATCATTTGTTCTCTTGCCTCTCTGATCATGATTATTTCATAGTATTGTTTTCGTTAATTTAGTTATTGATAGCAATGCCATGACGTAACAGGCCAGCCAATCAACGACCCAGGTTTTGTCAGACATCATCAACGTCATCCTTCATCCTTTTTACTGACGTAAGCTATACACAGGATATCTCTTCATATGTACCATACCATAAACACACACACACACACACACACACACATACACACATATATATATACTGATATAAGCCACTGGGGGTCCAGAACCATCAATGCCAGACACTAGTACTAGCCCCTCATGGCGCAAAAGTGCATCAACCAACAAGGAAAGATCAAGCCGCCATTCGCTTAGGATTTTGGCCTGCGCTTTTTCCCCCGCCGGGGCGATGGACTGATGCTGACTTCTTTCATCACCTCTACTCTTGGCCCCGCTGATGACAACTGGGTTTGTCTACGGGTGCTGGGGATATTCTTGTGTGCCCATCCCGGGTCTCGAGAAAGCCGACGGGTCCGAGAAAAATCCTGGCCATTGCCTCTGACAGACCGTGTAGGGCTGGATTGAGTCAAGTCGATTATTTCGTGGGACGCCGAGGAGTCCTGAGCGCCTGGGATCTTCTGCTTGTCCCGTGGAACATCTCCCATGGGGGCGCTGACCAATGAATCATCTTGCGAAGGGTAAGACTTCCTCTTCTTCACCCTCGCTGATCGGCGTGGAGATGAAGAAGGGAATTCCACTGCCGACACATAATCCATTGTTGTGTCTCCCTCCTTAGTGCTAGATGCCTGCTTCTGAGAACTACGTCGACGTCGGGTTTCGCGGGCTTTGTCGATTTTGTAAAACGGATTGGGCACGACGGAATGAGTCGATGACCGAGACTCTGGTCTTTCTGGGAGTTGACTCACTTCCCTCTTGACCGGAGGGGAGTTACTTGTCTCTTCGTTGCCATCGAACAGCTGGTCCATCAGGCGGCTGAACGAAACTCCACTCCCTGGGGTGCTCAGCATCTGCAGATCGTCGTCCGATGGGGGT
Source organism: Aspergillus tamarii (assembly GCA_030556085.1). Classification (NCBI taxonomy): domain Eukaryota; kingdom Fungi; phylum Ascomycota; class Eurotiomycetes; order Eurotiales; family Aspergillaceae; genus Aspergillus; species Aspergillus tamarii. The sequence goes on along the minus strand of JARVTJ010000005.1, from coordinate 1,952,831 downwards.
AACGACGAGAAATTATCAGGAAATATGGGAGCCGGAGATGAGTGGGACATAGACTGAACATCTTTGCCCGGAAGAGAGTGAGGGTCGGAGCGACTGCTGTCAGAATCATTCGCTTTCCGATCTGTAGCGGATGACGCCTTATGGACTAAGCTATCCTTCAGCGGCTGCCCTGATGTTGGGCTAGAGGAATGGAACCCATCAAACGTCGGTGACCTGATCTCGGGACTGGCATCTCCTGCAGAGGCATGCATGCCATCAGTCGTACTGCTTGTAGATACCTCTTGGGCCATTTTGTTGAGCCGCTTGCCAGATCCCTTGATTGTCTGTTCGTAATCTGCAAGCCCGCCGGACGTCCCAGGTTGTATTGTAGCCGGACTGGCCTTTCGCGGAAATAACTCTGGGGAGCTTGGTCGGGTGAGCGCATGATCGCGAGGCAACTCGATAGTAAAAGGAGATCAATGTACTGACTTGCTGGTCTGCTTAGTCTTTTCAAGTTCTGCAGGCCGAAGAAGCTTCGGGTCGATAAAATCGGCAAAGGACATCTCTCTGAAGCCGTCATCTTCACCTTCGTCTTCATAGCCTGGCATTTCAAATCCACTGTACTGAGGTCCATCTTCCTCAACTTCTATTTCTTTGAACTGTCTGCGGTCTCGCTTCGCAAGCCGGAGATTGAGGGTCTTATCATCATACACGTCATGTACCTCCGCAACTCGAAAATCGGTCACGGTGGGTTGCCAGTTTGTGGCTTTAGACACTTCCAACTGTTTAAAGGCAAGTATGCATCCACATTTCAAGTCGTCTTCAACAAGGTCGCGAAGAGAGCTTGGGTCACTAGGGACTGAAGGCAGATCACTTGAATTTTCCTCTGCAGTCTGCGCAGCTTCATGATTGTTTGCCTCACTGTATAGTTCCGAGTCATCATAGTTGGGCTGCAGATCACCGTCGACAAAACTGTTCTCACCATCTCCATAGCCATCTTCTTCACCATCGTAGACTTGGAGTTGCTGGCGCCTCTTCCTCTTCTTTCCTAAGCCCTTGCGTTGTCTTATGAGGTCACCAGCTTCGTAATCCCAACGCTGTTCGAAAGGGAAAGGAGGTGCCGTCAATTGAATGTCATCATAAACGCACTCAGTAGCTCTAATTACAAGTTTATTTTCCCAGTCCTCGTCCAAGTCACTTTCAGCAGCACCGGTAGGCTCATCAGACAAGTTCTTCTGAGAGACGAAATTATTCGCCTTCCCTGCGAGCTTCTTTCGAGTGGCTTCCTCGTCTTCTTTGGTCCGCGGCGTTCTAACACCAAGGGAACCGAAGAGTAACCTTCGGGAGCTTGCAACATCTAGGGTGCGTCGTTTTGGCTCTGGGCCGACTTCGCCGGCCTCCTCTATAGCAGCTTCGTGCTTCTTTGTAAACTCTTTAGGCTGCGACTGGTTGCTTTCCTCGGCCGGCTTTACGGGGGACAATGTGCCGTCGGTGATGTCGATGCCCCCTGAGTCAATATCACGAAGCAACTTTTGCCGTCTTTCCTCGAATTCGTCCATCTCAGGGCCTTTATTAGAACCTGATTTTTCAGGCACAAAACGCTGGCCTTTATTCTTGTCCTCCCAGTCTCGCAGAGCAGCAAAATCTGCCTCTGCGGGCAACGCACCAAGCTCCTTCAACTTTGACAGTCTCCGTCGCATTTTGTTGCGTTGATTGCTCTTCTTCGTTCTTACGGAGCCATGGCCAGGAGGGTTGGCTACAAGTGGGGCGGTTGATATCTCTTCGTCCTCCGATTCTGAAGTTGAAATGCTTGAATCGGAGCTAGAATCATCACTTGATTCGGCGGAGTCGTCTGAAGAACTCGAGTCCCCACTCGAATCTGTGTCACTAGAGTCACTCACAGAAGAGCTACTGGCACTGTCGCTTGAATTGGAGCTTGGTTCCGAAACTGACGGTGCTTTGGCTATCAAAGATTCTTGGGAAGGAAGCATCGGCGATTCCTCTTTTTGCTGACTGAACCTAACCGATTTTGAATCCCTTCGGGAGGACCTTCCTTCTGGGGAAGCCTGAATGGCCTGTGCCACCGAGCCCCTGGTTGGTGCTGCATGCGAGGCACTCAGCCTTGAGCGCAACGCATAGCCTCTGCGTTCAGTCTCATGTTGTTCATCATCCGTCGGCTCGGTTTCTGGCATGGCTGAGATATCCAAATCCTCCTTTAGGTCCTTTAGCTCATCTTCCAAGTCTCTAGCATCGATGTCAGATGCATCTGCACCACTTTCTGATGCTTCGGCATCTTCAGTGTTATCTATGTGATGGCGAATAACGGTACCGTTGCCAGCATCGTCGTGGCTCTCATGGTAGTCCTCATATTCATCCTCGTCCTCATCGTCATTATACTCCACATCGCCATCCATAATACCAACTTCAGGCTCATCAACGCCTCTGAGAGCAGAAAGTTCTTTGAAAGAGCGAATTCGCGGAAGAGCCCACTCAGTATCCTCGTCGTGATACCCGACTACATTGTCTTGTGTTGCAAATGTAGTACGTCTTCTCTTCCGTGGAGGGATCGTGATCGCAGGTCTTGAAGAGACCGGTCGTTTCAGAAAAGGTTTTCCAAAGGGTACACCGTCTATGAGGTGCTTGCCATCAGTCGAGATTTGATGCCGCCCGGTCAGTCGCCTAGCCCGTAAGTCGGATATTTGTAGTGCGCGAATCCTTGATTGGTCGAGTGTAAGTAAACGTCACTGTAATGCTTGCTTTGTCGGCGCCTAGTATGATAAGAGTCCAAATACTCACAAGATTTCGTCGCCATCTCTCAAAAGACCTTCCACCTCCATGAAATGTAGACACTCGGAGCCCCCAACTTCAACTACATAGTCTTCAAGTCCCCATTGCCCACTGAACTCACTGTCAAACAGTGCCGGCTCCGTCTCAAGAGGAACAACCTCATTGACATCTTCCAGGAGCTGAGCAATAGTATAGCCACCATTGGCATAGAGCGCATTAGGCGCGCGTGAAGAGGTAATAGCTGAAGCATATGCGGGGAGAGCAGACGATGTATTCTGACCGTACAGAGACGGCGATGCCGTCGTCCACAGAATGCGCGTTACGGGTAGACCGTGGCGTTGAATAATGAGGTGGAGACGCATGATGGAGAATGTTTGATTAATGTCTCTTTTTCCTTCGAGATTATTAAAATTAAATCATTGAGATATAGCGCTAGTGAGGCAATGTAACATGCAATTGTAAGAAATGCTTCTCGTGTGATAGAAGCTCCGTTGACTGATCGCGTCGGGTACTCTCACACTTATGTAGTGGAACAAGCAGCTCGGACCTTCTGGCAATTGGGAGAAGATGCAGAACCGATAGTTTAATTCGCCAGAGAGAATTAAATCAGTATGGAGCCAGCGAATCAATCGGGAAGAGCATATCGTGGCAGGAGAAATTTCATGGGGCGCGTGAAGTGACACAAGAGAAGCTCGACAAAGAGAAGCAGAAGCTCACTTTTCCGAAATATCGCCCTAGACCTGATTCGTCCCACTAGTGCCTAAGGCCAACACAAGATTTACTGTTGCGAGATCACTCACCGCAACTTAAGATTTATTAGTTAGTAGCGCAGGCAAACATGGACGGGAAAACAAACAAAGAGATTCTCAGTCTAAATGTATTCTACTTCCTTATAGCTTAGTGAGCAAGGTGCACTGCTGCTGCGTCGCTCATGATACCTATACGATCTGGTATATGGATGGAGTTGAGGGTATAATCTAGAGAAGTACATGTATGTAGAATGATATTACGATTACTATGTATAACATGTACGAGTAGAGATAGGTGAATCACAAATGTCCTATCCATAGGGAAGATATGACATCGAAGACTCACAAGGGAAGACAGAAAAAGGAAAGTGCCCCTAGGAACTCCTGTAGATGCATGTCTCAGCCGCGTATCACTTAAGACAGACAACAATGGAGCCAGTGCGTCATTTGATGCTGTTCGGAGCAAGTGCTACCCGTACTAAATTCCTCAAACATTTTACTTGGTGTTGTCGCACCTAACGCTTACCCTAGCCCAAACAAGGGACCCTAGGGTTGTTGAAAGTTGAGTTGAATGGTAGAAATTCACGTTCAGGCGTAAAATAAGCCTTTTGAATGAGCGATCCCAGGAGATCAAGCACCTCCGGAGTTTGGACTTCGGGGAACAGGCTTCCTGTTGGGAACACCTAGTTTCAGAGCCCGAACATCTGGCCTGGGTGAACTTGGCTGTGCTTGGCTTCCGGGCGACTGCAGTTGGTGGTCTGCTACAGGCTGATATTGGGGTGGACTATCTTCCTGGAGAGCCGCAAGTTTGTGAATTTTTAGCACACTTTGTTGCCGTGCGACGGGAGATGTAGGGGGAGACCCGGTCTGTGGTTCAGGAGGAGTAGACGGAAGCATATCGAAAGACTCAGACGAGGAGTTCGCTTCACGGTTGCTGTAGGGCGTCCGGGGCTCAGGATCCTTTCCCGAGTGAACTGGCGTGCTTGGATCAGTTCCAAATTCAATAGGTCTACCGGTGGAGGAGGCAGCTGGTGGGTTATACTCGCGACGGGGGCCATCCACAGGACTCAGAGTTTCAGCCATTGCGTCCTCGTAACTCGGGGGGGCATCGTCGTAACCATCCTCTGGATTCATAGGCGCGGGAGGTCTGGTAGGCCTCGGAGGCATCGGAGGCGGTGCACTGGTTTCCTGGGAAGGTCGGCTTGGCTTGGTAGGGGAAACTGCTGGTTGAATGTGTCCGCCTTCAGCCATGGCGTCCAGAAGCGCCTGAGGCGGGGCGATTCCAGAGTAAACCTTGACAGGCATTCGTAACGGTAGTACAATGAGTTGGGGCTTGTATAATTAGTGTATGCGCATAATGAGGCGAGGGGACTGGACGTACTTTCATATTGCCGACAGTGCCATGACTCAAACCAACCCGCACTTCTAACTCATATGTCCTCGAGATATTGCAGGTTTCAAAGGTCGGTGCCACCGAGCTTGGGAGAGGTATGTGACTCCACATACTGGCATCGATAGTCCACTCAGTGCCGACTGGATCGCCCCCTCTCCCAAGTGGAATGGCCATATTACTGCGGCTGAAGATGACTGAAGTGTTGGTTTCATCCCGTTTTAGATCGTGGGCAAGAATTCTGGTATAGCCAATTAACTCAATTTGCAGTGTCTGCAAAAATATCGTCTCATATGATTCCGAAGTTTTACTGACAAGGATACGTAGCGGGATTGGTTCGTTACATGTGAGTATCGAAGGATTTGGTAATCTGATGTCTGCAGATACGCGAGGGGAGTCACTCGAAGAATCTCGGAGAGACGAACTGGAGCCTTTTTGAAACAAACTCTTCATCTTTGATGTACTAGGGCCTTTCGCAAATTGATGTTGACGTCGTGCATATGTTTCTTCTCCCGGATTGCCTGTCCTCGGTGGTTCAATGGGAAGGAAGTTTATGTTGGTAAGCTATAAAAAAGTCAGCCTTCCAAGCGGATGTACCACAGGTCATTTCACAATGGGGTCTATTGGAGTTGGGAGCTTAGTTTGCATCCTTCCATGACCCCGCACATACCGTCCTTATGTTTTCTTTGTAGAACTGCGGCCTAACTACTGTCGCTTTGACGTAATATTTTATGTCTGCCATTTGAGGAAAGCCACTCAAAGATGGAGGCAATGTTTTCTTCACATGTCGATGTGTATCGCGAGCTACCTCAACTTTGAGACCACTAATGTTGAGATTGGTGAGCATGCTATTCTGAAAGCTACATGCATTGTTGAAGGGAAACTAAGCCAAAATCAGCACATCTCGCCATGAAAGGGCGTTGTTAATGTCTAGCCTACTTTGAATTGAAACGGATACTCGTAAGTCCCTGCAGCAAAAGTCCAAACGGTATTCGGAGTGTTCTCATTGAAGACAGCCGGTGTTGGGAAGAGATTGAGAACCTTGTATAAGATCTATCCCGTCCATGAGCAACGGTGGATATGAGAGAAAGAAAACAGAAAGAAAAAAGCCGTCGTACCTTATGTACCTCAATCTCGGTGCGCTTTTTATCAGATTGCTCATGGTGCGGATGTCGCGGTCCTGAAAGGCGAGTTCGGCTTTCTCCTTCTAGTTTAACTTGGATTCCACTTATTTGAGTCTCCGAATTCAATTTTACCACAACCTTGCCCGTGAGGAAATCGAGGTTGGTAAAGTGCGTGTGCGGACTGTCGATATAGAGAGTTGCGGACATTGCGGAAACACCTCGACTCCGAGAGGTCACCACTCTTCCAATGGACCGTCTCAGTAGTCGCTAGATTGCGATGAAGAAATAAATATAAGCTCAGAATCCTCGGTCGGCAGCCGAAGAGTCTTATCAAGGCTGACCAAATATTGTGTGGAGCAAAGATAATGATCAAAAGAGTTGGGGCGGAAATCCGGCAAGCCCTACAGACATACGAGGAGGGGGGGAATGACGTTAAAAGTCAGGGACAAGAACAGTGGGCGTGGGGCAGCGGTTCACCAAAGTCTCGGCGCGTATTGATTGTTGTAAAAGAAAGAGAAGGAGAAACAAACAGAAAGACGTAGACCAGACCGGTCCTATTTAATATAGCTCGTCTTAGATCATACGGCACAATTCGACAGCCTTTATTTAAGGGTCTGATTCGTTTCAATGCTTTTATCAATGGGAGGATCGTCCAAGGGTCTGGTTACAATTTAATGGTTCTGGCCCGTCCATTTCATGTCATTGCCGATGGCTAAGCCACTCCCACACACCGTGCATGCAAGTGTTGCACCGCCACCTTCCGTGACATATTAAGCGCCCTACCACTGTGGACCTCTTAATAGCAAACATGGACCAGTGATAGTATATGTCATGACTCCCCTTGAATGATTCTGATTGGGTATGTACAGTTTCTAGAATGAACTAAGCAGCCCAGATCCGAGCCCTCCGTTGGATATATACTCTAGGCACCAAGATTCTTCAGTAGCTTCTTAGCGCGCAAGAACATTAGAGGCCCTCCTTAGCAAGCATGTCTGAGCAATTACATTGTACGGACCGTCAGCCACAGATACTGAAAACACGTTTGAATGGTTGTTACATACCTGCAATGGCAAGGTAGAACGCGATAGCATTGAACCTGAATCACGCACTAACGTCAGCTACTCCAGCCGATCAAAGGGATTCTGCGAACAGAGAGGACTACTAGACTGACCTTCGCCTGTTTCCCGTAATCTCTCCAGCCAACCACTTCAATCTGTTAGTCCAATTAATCAGGTCCAAGTGGTTCACGCCCATGAGGGTTCCCTTATAGCCGTCTTCCCCTCCCCACCTGCTGCTGGCAACGCTCACTAGTCCGTCATTATGGCCCTCAACCTGCTCAAGGTACCTATGGGATAGGCGAAATACAGACCAAAAGCTTGGCTGCATGGAGGCCCCATAAGAAAAGTATCTGCACCGACTCAGCCTTACGCTAACTGCTCACGGTGACGAGAAACACATACCGGACGTCTTCAACATCAGGAGTGGTAGGATTGAACGTGTTTTCCATGTACTCCCGTGTCAGCTGAGAGAAAGCACCCGTCTCAAACTTCATTTGTTCGAGAGCGTAATATACCTGAGCAAGACGCTCATCTATGAATCAACATCATGAGCTACCTCGACATGTTAAGATCGGAGCTCCAAACAAACTAACCGCCGATCTGTTTTAGAATGTAGTCTGCAACTGCCGAGCCTGCAGCTTAATTAGCCAGGCGTAGCTGTTTCATACTCATGCTGCGACTGACCTCTGTGAGGAGTTGCAATAGTCGTCAGAGACAGAACTTCAAAATCAGTCGGTTGCAGGCGACTGATCATATATCGCGAATCAAGCCCGCTAGAACATGGATCAATATTTTAAGGACTATTCGTTTGACATGAATGTCTCACCCCTAAGGAGCTGTGTGAATGAGCATGCTCTCTTTAAGTATTAGATGGATGGTTTTTACCATGCTATGACTGCACTGGGTTAGCTCAACAAGTCGAAGGATTTCCAAAACTCGAGGTCGAGCAAGAAAAGGGGGTCATATAACATACGCAATAATATTAACAGCCTTTCCTTGAGCACCAGCAGCAATATCCTTTGCTAGTTCCTCAGCACGTGCTTCGATGGATCCTGAAGGAGGTACTGTAGCGGTGATAACCTCAATTCCCTTCACCGACAGCGCCTCTTTAATGCCGCGCCAATATTGCACACCAGGAAAGTAAGGCCCAGCAAGGCGCAATTCGTCAAACCCAAGAAGCCCATGGGCCAGGACAATGACGTGCTTTGGAGTATCTAAACCAGTGAATCAGTGGTTAAGAACAGTCTCTTTGCATGCATAGAGACATAACTATAGGCGCCTGAAACAAGTGGCAACAACTGACCATAATCTTCTCGAATCACCGCATATTCATCCTGAATAACTTTCCCCAGCCCTTCCAGCCGCGGGTCAGACCCGGTGTCCTCATGGAGATGATATCTACAGGTTGACGAATGGAACCCGCGAGGAATTCGATGATTGAGCTGAGGGTACTGGTAGACGCGCCTCGGCCTGACAAACCTAGTGTTTGCGCGCAGAGTAGCAACGGCGCATCTCATCTTCTATATTTCTAGCTGTTTGTTTGGAATATGATGTTATTGGGGGGTCATTGCGGGATGATGTAATGGCTACTGGAACTTAAAATGTGTGCCTCAGGCTAAAAGAATTGGGAAATTGATGAGGTGTGTTGCGATTAGAACGTAGCATGAGCGATCAATGTATGAAACATAAAAATGTAGCATTAGCCAGCGTATGCGCTTTTTAATAAGTTACTGGCGAGCAGAAAGTTGCCACAGGCCTAAATTACTATTGAAACAGCTTATCTATCTATGTGTATGGACTTGGGGAACAATGTAAACATGGGACTGCCGTAGCCTTCGAGCCAGGAAGACGTCTGGAGCCCGCATTCAAACGTTTATTATAGGAAGTCGTATCCTTTTAGACCCATCCGAGCTCAATGCTATCTAAAGAAATAGCTCACCTAAATAGAGCCACGACCTAGATCTTGCCTCAGGCCGAAGTAGGCGTTGCACAGCATTGACAACATCTGCTGGAGTCGGCTTCAATAGAATTAGACGTGGTTGGAATCAAAGTAACGAAACAAACGCTATATTCACAGCATTTTAAATAATAAGCTCCAAATAAACAAGTCCCCTCAATGCTGCCGGAGAAGCCTTATGACCGCAAGCCTATGCCTGGCTCAGGATCTTTTCGGAAGCCTCAGGCTTCACATCGGTCAGCGCACTGATAAGGTCTTCGACAACCTTAGCGCCCTTGCTGTTTCCAGCATCCTTGATTTCCTGCAGCTTCACTTCTGCCTCTTTGTTCGCATCCTCTTCGGCCTTCTTGTATCCGCTCGAGTGCTAATGTTGAGGACCATGTGCGGTTAGCCAGTAGAGCTCTATAAGTTTACAACACTCATTGAGCGGGGTCATGCTCACCTCAGCCTCGAACTTCTTGAACTCTTGTTCCTTCTGATTTCTGTATTCTTCGATCTCCTTCTGCGCCTCTGACTTCGCGTCCCTTATGCGCTTCGTACGGTCTGGAAATTACACATCAGGTCTGCACATCTTATGTCGAGAGGGATGGAGGGAAATCATACACTCTCTAGCTGAACAAGCGCGATGCGTCAGTATATGCATGTCATGTTCCCAAGCTTGTATCAAGCGCACAGACCTTGCTGAACAATCTTCTGAGCCTCTCTTTCGGCCTAATACTTGCGTTAAGTCATGTAACCCTTGCGATATACCATAACAGCACGACTTACATCGAGGAGGGTCTGAATGCCTGCGGAATTCTGAGCGGACTGTAGTGTATTATTAGCATTACCAGCTTTCACGACCACTCATAGTCATGCGCTCACCATCTTTACTAATATATCCTCTCGGCTGACAATGGAAATCGAGAAAAAAGACGGAGGGGAGGAATAGGGACACAGCACAGATAAGGCGGAGGCGTGGAGATGCGCCGATGATCTCCCCGAGACCGCCACGAATGCTGTAGGCGGTCTGTAATCTGCCACTTATCACCGCCATGGTGATAATCGCCCTATAATCCGGTGCATGTTCTGGATCATGCGATTCATGCCAGAGTTCTTTAGATCTGTGGTGCCTGATAATTGGTTTTTCCAAAACAACATTTCAATACTCACAATTGGAAACACATCAGAATGTCTCGAGCATCTAAGTTGACACTGGCTGCTACCGGCTTGGGTACGGCGGGAATCATCTACTTCGTTCACTGGGCACAAGAACAAGAAAAAGCTGTATGTACCTTGCTCTGAAACATTGACCGGTGCTAACTTTTGGTAATTTCTGAAGTCCATGCATAAGGGTGTTGAGCGAGATATGGAAAAGCAGCGTATTCGACAAGAACGGCAGGCGGAGTTTGAGATTCAGCGAAGACTTGAAGAAGAATACAGGAAACTCCAAACGGTCTCCCCAAGCATAGAAAATCAGAGTGGAGGTGAAGCAAAACAGGGGAGAGAAACATAAAGCCCAAAACCATTATAAAAGTGCTGGATTGAGTTGGATGTTATGCTCTCCACTATAGGCTCTCATCTGGTGAGTCCTAAGCCCTCAGGAAACAACTACTTTGAAGGGTGACCATCGAACATAACTAAACCGAAGATAGTGATAGACGACTGGCACTTGTATAATATACCCAAATGTACAGTATATGATATAGAATCCCTGTTCGCGCGCATGCACTCGCATTTACATTGTCCTAAAGACGACCTCTGATACCTCTTAGACACACGAAGAATCCTATACTATTATATGACCTGCTCACATGGCTGCAGTACAACTATCTGTAATCGGGGTGTGGCTGAATCTAAATGAAAGGCCATGGGGTCTTCGCATCTGGTAATCTGTCTCCCTGAAGCTTCTTCACCATAGTCTGTTTTTATCCTATATTTCTATCTTCCGATCGCCTAGCATTCTCACAGGTTACTATAAAAAATTCTATAGGAAGTGGCCCCGAATATACATAAAAAGTATCAAGATAACACCGAGCATTGCAACTATACACGTTGCCGCACATAAAAGATGGCCGGCTATTATCGGAGGCCGGCCCAATTCCGGCCTCATGCAACTAGGAAAGGCTATTTTGCTCTTGATCCGGATTCCCTGGCGAATCAAATAGAGCCATGTGGGGCAGCATGCCTTGGCAGAGGGTGAAATATAGAGCGGACAAGTCGCTGTACACGTACGTTCATGACAAGTACACAATGGAAATGCTTTGATTTGGAGGATTTCAGGCTTTATATGACGAGGTGGGGTATGTTATATACCAATATAGTTCTTCGAAATAGTATACAGATCATGAGTGCAAGAATAAGCATCATTGTTACATAGTAAAGTCACTACTACATTCGGCTTAGCGTGTCCCCGTGATTCTAGCATGCCCTCAATGCCAAGAATCTATATAGATCTCTTGTATATATCTTCAAGGATGAAGATAGAGATGGAGGGGATGGTGTTCTCATCAACTATTGCGAGGGGACCCCAATAATTCATGTAGAGATGCTTATCAGCTATGATATCACGGTGATACCGGCCAGAATCCAGTCTCCACGGGGTTTTCTCATCCTTTTGGTAATAGTGCCATCGAGGCCGGAATTGATACCGGCCTCTGGATGTTATAAGAATCGCCTCCTTTCCCGCCCAAATCCATTCACTCAGTTGCTATTCTCAAGCCATAAGAGACCGCAAATCTTATCTAAACCGCCACCGTTTCCTTTGTCATTTTCATATCATCTTTGGGTCGGCTCTCTGCGTCCATAAGCGTCTTGCTTTCTACTCTTTGATACCATATTGTCTCCCATACAATTACCCTTAGATAGACATTGTCTCCCATCCCCCCTTCTGTCTTTTTTCAGAATGACACAAACCAAGGTTCCCCCAACCTCTTCCACTACCGTGAAGCGTTTCCCTCATATCCATGATGACCCGGCAACCTTGCCTAAGTCCTTGGACCCCTTCACCATCACCACCTCTACCGGCTTCTTGCCCTTCATAATGTCTCCCACTCAGCTGCCTGATGCGTTCCAACCTTTGGCATCCTTGCTTGACCGTCTTCCTGTGGAGAAGCTTGATGGTACCCCTGGTCTTCTGGCTACCTATGAACTGGGTCCTGCCGTCCAGGAGCTTCCTGACCTCACCGCCGAAGTTGACAAGTTGGTCACTGCTGACGGCTCCCCGGACCTCTATGCTGTCACTGCTGTTTTCCGTGATTACTCCTTCCTGGCATCTTCTTACCTGCTTGAGCCATGCTGGGAGAACTGGTGCAAGAACCCTGACAAAGGGTATGGCCTGGGACGTGACGTGCTTCCTAGGGCTGTGGCTTGCCCTATGTATCGTTGTGCTCAACTGTATGTTACAACAACCAAGCAATCATGTCTCTCCTTCATCCTATATAAAGGTATCGCACAAGGTCATACTAACTAACCATCGCTAGGTTGGACATCCCACCTTTCATGTCCTATGCTGCCGCATACTCTCTCTTCAACTACACCCTTGCCGATCCAAAGAAGGGTCTAGTATATGACAACCTCCGTCTTGTCCGGGCATTCGAACATGGACTTAACCCCAAGTCCTCCGAGGCTGGGTTCATCCTAACCCATATCGACATGGTCAAGGAGTCCAATGGACTGATCAGCGGAGCCCTGAAGGTCGTCGACACCATTGAACAAGGCGGGTCCCGTACCGAAGTCAACGATGGCTTCAGAGAGATCCTATCATCCATGGAGAAGATCGAAGCCTGTATGGAAGGTAAGCAACTCTTCTGATAACCCCCACCAGCCGCCAAAACCCAACCCAAAAACTAACTGCATCCCAGACATGTGGGCCAACTCCAAGCCCAGCGAGTACCTCTCCTTCCGTGTCTTCATCTTCGGAATCACCAACCAATCCATGTTCCCGAACGGCGTGGTCTACGACGGCGTCCTCGACAACAAGCCCCTCAACTTCCGCGGTGAAAGTGGCGCCAACGACAGCATGGTATGAGAGCACCCATCACCCAACCCCATCCAACCCCAAAAGCTAACCCACCCAGATCCCCCTCCTCGACCACCTGTGCCAGATCCCCATGCCCTCCACCCCACTCACCAAGATCCTGCACGAGTTCCGCGCTTACCGCCCCCTCCCTCACCGCGAGTTCCTGGCGTACATGAACTCCAAGGCTGCGGAGGTCGGCGTCCGCGACTTCGTCGTCAAGGATACCGAGACCGCCATCCTCTTCCTGAAGACCCTGAACCATGTGCGGAGCTTCCGCTGGCGTCATTGGCTGTTTGCCCGCGAGTATATTATTCGTCGTACACCTCACCCTACTGCTACCGGTGGTAGCCCTATTGTTACGGTATGTTTCCCTTCTGGGTTGCTCTTAGGTATTGGTCGGAAATGGATTTTGTGGCTAATGGGTTGGCTATAGTGGCTTCCTAACCAGCTGTCGGCTGTTATGGATATGATGGTTTCGATCTACGACACATATCTTGCTCCACAGAAGGAGCCGGAGTACTCGGCTAATGGCCTGACTGGGTATGATGCTTCTTTCCAGAAACAGGTTGAGCCAATGATGGAGATGGTGCGTGATCAGAAGGATAAGTTGGCCAAGGAAGTCGAGAAGTGGTGCCAGGAGAGGGGTAACGGTTTCTGAGAACTGTGCCTGTTATGAAAATGAATGCTGTTTGAAATTTGATGCTTCTGTATATTCTTGGACATACTAGCGAGGCCTGGAATAATTCAAGTACAACACGATTTCGATTTCCTACATTAACTAACAAGAATACCTAACTCCACATCTCTATTCCTTGATCCAAATCCAATTTCGCTAAAGTTCACTTCAATAACACGCGTCGTATGGTATCATATTTCCATGTAGGAGTAGGTGTAAAGCCTGATTTCTCTGGACAATTGGTCAGATCCGCCGAATATACTCGATTGCAGGGCAAAAAAGCCCCGCTTGTTGAGGCAAAGCTAACATCAGGATATTATTATCCGCCAAGCAATGCCTTTTAAACTAGTCGTCTTGGTGTAACATCCGGTTAAGTGATTACCTCAATGCCGTGTGCCCGACCATATGCGATTGCGTCTGGTGAGACACGCTCACACCCTTTGACATGTATTCGCTCGATTTTCATGACGCTGCCTTCAGAGGCTCGAGCATCAGCGAACGTCTTGATGGATATGCCGGTGATATCGGTATAAGACATGTAAATGACTTTCAATTTGTGCATCCTCTCAACAATCAGGTTCGAGAAGTCATCATTGATCCCGATAACATGGGAGACGTTGAGTTCTGTTAAATCGTTGGCATGTTGGCATAAACTGTGCCAGAATGCAGTCCCACGCAATCGGAAACAGCTGTCTACATGAAGTACATCAAGCGGGGCTTTGGCTTCAACGAGAAAGATAAGCATGGTGTTGTTCGAGACCCAAGGTACATCCCTAAACATGAGGGTCTTGAGTTTGTGAAACTCAACAGGACGCTGGTTAGAAAATGGGAAATCCTCAGTCGCAGCACCACCGCAGATGCGTAAGTATTCAAGGCTAGGCGGTAGAGTAAATTCGTCACTGATGTATATGCCGCTGAGGTCCAGTCGCCGTAGTCGCGAAAAGTCTATCGGGTTGAAAGAAGGAGGGTAAGGGAAGAAGACGTCTGGATCTGAGTTAAGGCACAGCTCTTCAAGATTGGCAATGGAATAGGGAAGAGAAGGCTGAAACAGTCAGTTAGCTGAGCTTTCGAGAGGGGGTGTATAGCAGGTTGGCAGTACTTGTTTGCGAGGGATATGCAGGGCAGACGTATGCCCGTTTAACCACGATCCCTCTGTGGTGCCGAGGATTATGCTCCGTAGGTGTGGGAGCTCTGAGGGCCATTGCACCTTTGATGAAGGCGAAGTTCTGGCTTTGTATATTTTGATATTCTCAAGGAGAGGCAAGCTTCCCAGGAACTTGGTAATATACTCTTGTGGTACCGGCATATCTCTTGATATTATCAGCGTTTTCAAACGTCGGGAACCTTTGAACATCTCATAGAAATTCTGACAGCTAAACGGCGTCCAGACCTCCAAGTACTCTAGTCTTGGACACCTGCTGAAAAATTGAAGGACTTTTTCTGCGGAACTAGAGGATATATTCTTCACAATAGCATGGGTTACCATGGACTTCGATCGTCGGATGTAAGCCCGGACGGAACCCCAGTGAATTTTGCTGCGGGCACCGGTCAAATCAATCCGCATCCATAAGTCTCGCATTGAGGACAGGAAGCTGTCCCATTGTCTTGATACGCGAAGGATGGCCCTTAAAGATAATAATTAGAAGGGAGCGTGGGACGACAATTTGAGCCACATACACAATCTGCTTGAAGTCAAGATGCCCTAACACCATCGCTGCTATTTCAAGAGGCAGCACACTGAATGGGTCACAGCATTTGGACGTTAATTTATCCCGAAGCTTGTTGTGTAGTTGTTCTACGAGCTACGCAGGTCAGCAAAGCCCTAGCGATGAGGTTCAATATCCACAGAGCAGTAGCACTGACCTCACGGCGAGGATGATTACTAGGCAAAGTCTTTAGCGCATATGCGTAGAGTTCTAAAGCCTTCTCAAGCTTTCCTTCCAAGAGAAGGCATTTTGCGCAGCGAAGATATCCCTGCTTCAAATTAGCAAAGGGGTATGAAGCCTCCGAGCACTTTGCGAAAGAGCCTTACTCGTTCATCTTGCTTGTCCTTTTTGATCATCTGCTTCGCATCCTTGAGCGCCCGATCATATTGACCGAGCTTAGTGTAAGTAGCGGCGCGATTATCAAGTATACCAAGAAAATCAGCATCTTTACTATTTAATGCCTGAAAAAAACCCAGATAGTTGTTAGATTTGACAGGTTGAAGTCCGATGGAAGATTGACTCGCCGTACCTCTGTGAAGGCATCTATGGCAGCCTTGAAGCTGCCCGTTTGGTATAGTTGTTGACCATGCCGCTGCAAAGCAGCTGCTTCGCCACGCGCTAGAGCTATGGTCCGTTAGATTTACGCTAATGATAATAATCACCAGAGGAGCGTCGGGTATTTCATCAGAAGTATTTTAGAGTTTTAAGAGACTTAGCACGTACCTTGAGAGCCCATCATACCAACGCTTAGATTAGACCCAGTACGAGGTCCATGCTGTGAGGAGATGAACCCACGCGACTGGACGTGCTTGTCTTTTAATTAGGATTTGCTAAAATGGCCAAAGTCCCTCCCACTAACCTGAATTGGGCAAAGCGTCCCTATCGAACAAGGGAACTCCACTTTCAAAGCAACGAATTCTATCATTACTACAGAGTACTAGTATAAGATCTTCCAGCCTGATGTATTCTTGCTATTTTACAGACAACCTTTTTCATGGACTGTGTCACTAGGATATATATTAGGCTAACCCGATTTGTTCCCGTGTGCATCGTCTTAATCAATCCAACCGATACAGAGACACACCACAATCAGTTGCCTTCTCACTAGTACTGGGATGATACTAGTTTCCTCGGGCAGCCTTGCATATGCACAGTACTTTTATTTATGCTTGACTTGTCAATTTTTACGATTGAATTCATGCAAAGAACCCTATTTCTATCTGGCTCATACACAAGGTACCCGTGTGTCGCCTAAAGGCCCTAAACTATGGGTTTGACTAGACATAAGAAAACCCCTGGACAATCCAGCACAGAGCCATCGTAAGGGTCATAGTAGACAGACCAATCGGCCAATTATACGTATGGCATCTCAGAATGGTGTGTCATCGGCAGTAAGAGTAGGAGGTTCATGTATTCGGTAGTCAGTGGACATCACTTGGGATTGAGACCTGTCCTTGAAACTTTCTGACAGGTAATATTTTATGCATTCACGAATCAATCTTCCTTGGAAACAAAAGAAAAAAAAAAATAAATAAATAAATAAATAGATTAAATTAAAGGATAAACAAAGAAAGGTAAGCAAGAAATTAATATGAGATTCTCGGTATCATGTTGCCTTTCTAGGTCAAAGACATAAGATCCCTATCAGTCATGAAAGCAAAGGCAGTGGGCCAGAGAAATGCGCGCTATTCTTCAGCAAGCAACGACTCAGATAGCCGAGATTGGATTTTTCTGGTACTAGTTGCAAATATCGTAGGTTGTGCACAGATTAGAAGAGGAAGGGAGAAGAGATTTCATTATTCCACCCTACCACAGAGACGAGGATTTTCTGAACAAGAGTGTAATGGATGCCAAAAGATGCGACAGGCTTGTAGAACTAAAAGCGGTTTAGTTCCGAGTCCGCCTGGCAACGGAGGCCGATCATGCGACTGCGCATTTGGCATTTGCGGGCCACCGCGGAAAAGGCGGTGTTTACATTCTTCCCCATTCGGAATCCCTGCAAGTGAAAATAACGGCCCGAGGCCCTTGCGAAACGCTTTGAATTCTCTCGACTTAAGTCGCCTGATCCCCGCCAGTTCATCCAATATTTGGCCGACAGCTTGCAGGCAAGCATGGAGCCGCACAATTTGCAGGCGGCGTCTACCTATATTAATAATGTGCTTCTCGCCCGGGGGTTACTGAAAAGTGGCAGACCGATCGATTTCGCTCAGCCGGAGAATGAAGAGGGTGGTACGGGGGCTGCGATGGCGAGAGTCATCAACCTGGTGAATGATTTGGTCCTGAGGAGAGATGTATGTGAATACCCTGTCTCGTTTCTTACATGATCTCACCAGGGTGGAATAGCGCGAAGCCGAACACCGAGAGAACCTGGCGACTACGATTCGGACATTGCGAGCAGAGGATGCCCAAAAGACACTCGAGATTGTATGTTCCAGCAGCACTTGGGAGGCTATGCAAGAAGCTAAGACTGCGTACAGGAGAAACTCAAGGCGAAGACATCCGAATTGACCCGATCGGTCGCTTTGGCGGAAGCGCAAGAACGTGCCCAGAAAGCCAATGCAGCGAGTGCCGATGCTACAGTAAGACAACTGAAAGAGCAAGTGCAGCGTATGAAGACTACGATTCAGCAAGTCCGGGCCCAATGTGCCAACGACATCCGCAAGCGTGACCTGGAGATGCAGAGATTGAAATCCCACCTGGCTGAACGTCAGAGAGGAAAGCGTGAGGGGCTAGGCGTGACAACCATCAACATAAACCCTGCAGTCGATCGATCCTCCAAAGCTAAGCTTATGTCGGGTGGCGATAATGTCAATGACCCAGGCTACAGTCTGAAGCAGGAAACGAACGATTTTCTGACAGAGTTATGTCAGAACTTGAGCGACGAGAATGATAGTTTAATTATGCTTGCGCGGAACACCGTCCAGACTCTGAAGGACTTGCAAGGGTTGCCCCAAAGTGAGGAGAATGAAGAGTATTCGAATGGCGCAAGCATAGGAACTCAGAAATTATCACAAGGGCCAGTTACTACACTTCCGGCGTCTTGTGAAGAGCTGTCCAACCAAATGGATAGGGTGCTTGAGCATCTGAGGACACTCCTCACTAATCCCTCCTTTGTACCGCTCGAGGAAGTCGAGATGCGCGACGAGGAAATAGGGAGGCTACGGGAAAGTTGGGAAAAGATGGAGAGCAGGTGGAAACAAGCTGTTACCATGATGGACGGATGGCATAGACGAATCGCCGATGGTGGTGGCTCAGTACAAGCGGAGGAGCTGCGAATGGGTATGAGGCTCGACCTTAGCGTAGACTCGGCTCAGGATCTTGCACCAGCCGACGACGAGGAGGCACAGATGCAGTCGCCAATTTATGAAGACCAGGAGGCTGAAGAGGAAGAAGAGTCTGCAGACAAGGCTTCTCAAGAGAGCGTTGAGCTACCTCCGGCTTGTGTTAACACTCAGCTACCAGTGCGGGAGGAAAAGTCTCAGAAGAGCTCTGACCGTGCGCTGAAGGAGCGGAGCGAGAATGTTCGACCCGCGCGCTTGCCACGAAAGGTTTCTTTCACACCTGGACTCCATGGATCACCTTGTGAACCTAGTGGTAACGATGATACTCTGCCAATCAAAGCGCATCAGTCCGAGACAGTTACGCGCAGGCCGTCGAGGAGAAAACCGGAGACCAAGACGTCACGTCAGGTACCCAGCCAGACTAGCAGACTGCATGAGCCGAAAAAGCCAGGTCTGACTAAGGAGCAGGGCCCCAGTTCTCAAACTCGGATGAGTGTTTCGCAGAAACTAGCCGCTGCGGAGAGTGAAGCTCGCGCCGCGGAACAAGCCCGCAAAGAAGGCGAGAGCCGTAAGCGAGGCCGCGCAGTGAAGGGTTCTAAAGGGAGCCAAGATCGGCGAAGAAGCACTCTCACTAATGACGAGCTGGGCGAGCTTATGGGAATGACATCCCGGTGAACAAGCTATTGTAAGCCAGTGTGTTTAGGATATGATTTGTTTGATACCCTCCAGTGTAAATACTTCTCTGCGTGCTACCTGTTAGCTGCATACGATTGTCATGATTTGACCTGACCTGGCGCATGGGGATTCTTCTGTCTTTAGTTGAAAACATGTACTCGTTAATCATAATGCATCTAATGGATTGGATATGGGGATTCTGATACACTGTGACCAACGCACATAACCTACTGTTGATATTCATGAGGATATCCCGCAACCTCGGCAATTCCTGATTCGGTCCGCATTTTGGTTCGATCTCCACCATTTGGTCTGGAGTAGCCGACCACTTTCTCCTATTAAATGATGTACATATATCCCCTCCTAAATCTCTGAAAGATGCGCGTGCTGCTCAATAGTTCATTTTAACCCCTGGTTGGATCTTGAATGTCTACATATAATTACCAGCAAAGCAAACCAACCTCACTACTGCACCATCCACGACACTCAGACAAACAACCATATACAGTCGAAACCATCAGTTTAAGAATATAAATCCTTCAAACTAACCCAAAACCTATATATCCCAATAATCACCCGATAATGTCCCTAACAGCCCCGGACACATTCAAGGGCTGGGTGGCCCATAATACCACCAGCCCCCTAACATTCACGACCTTCAACCCTAAACCATTCACAGAAACCGACATCGAAGTCGCAGTTTCTCACTGCGGGATCTGCGGGACAGACATTCACACCCTCCGCTCAGGCTGGGGCCCTGCAGACTACCCCTGCGTAGTTGGCCACGAGATCATCGGCACCGTGACCCGCATTGGCTCCGACATCCCAACGCTGGCATCATCCCCAGCCTCCCGCGAGATCCGCGTCGGAGACCGGGTTGGAATCGGCGCGCAGAGCATGTCTTGTCTGAAAGCGGACTGCGCCGAGTGCGCAGACGGACAGGAAAACTACTGTCCCCGGATAACGGGGACGTACAACTCGCGGTACGCCGACAAGAGCAAGGCATACGGGGGCTTCGCGATGCACTGGCGCGGGCCGGCGCATTTCGCTTTCAAGATCCCCGACTCGCTGCCCTCAGCTGAGGCGGCGCCATTGCTATGCGGTGGTGTTACTGTGTTTGCGCCGTTGAGGAAGTACGGTGCCGGGCCGGGGAAGTCGGTTGGGATTGTGGGTATTGGGGGACTGGGGCATTTGGGGATTTTGTTTGCGAGAGCGATGGGGTGTGATCGAGTGGTGGGGATTTCGCGGACGTCGAGTAAGCTGAAAGATACAATTGAGGGACTTGGGGCGGATGCGTTTATTGCTACCGATGAGGAGAAGAAGTGGGGGAGGACACATTCGCGTTCCCTGGATCTGATTATCTGTACTGTTGATGCGCCGGATATGCCGTTGAGTCAGTATCTGCGGCTGCTGAAGGTGGATGGGACGTTTGTGCAGGTCGGGGCGCCTGAGAAGCCGCTTCCGCAGTTGACGGCTTTCTCTTTGATTCAGAAGGGGGTGAAGGTTACCGGGTCAAATATTGGTTCACCGGAGGATATTCGGCTTATGCTGCAGTTGGCGGCTGAGAAGCGTGTGCTGCCGTGGATTCAGAAGAGACCGATGCAGGATGTGAATGCGGCGTTGGCTGATATGGATGCTGGTAAGGCACGGTATCGATATGTGTTGGTTAATGAGACGGAGAAGCAAGCGAAGTTGTAGGATATACCATGTGAGCGTTGGTTTCTGCTGGAGTAGGGTAGGTCTGGTGTTTGGTAAAATGGAGGGGTGCAGAGTCTGTACAAGTATGGCATGAAACGCAGTTACAGATTCAGCATGAAGACTTGAATATTGAAGTAGCTTGATGTATCGACCAGGCATTACCTCAGTGTAGCCCGGTGATGGGCTCCCTCACGATAGCACTCACTGACGACGGCCGAAGTAAGAGATTATACCCCTCCAGAGTAACCAGGAGTTAGTTACTTTCTCCTCTTCATTATGACAGACAAATCACAAGCTTAACGGTAGGGTCGTCAGTAGTGGCAGTAGCGAGAGCCAAGAGGTCCCTATAGAAGACTCTAGCCTTTACCCTAATCAGAGAAAGGTACGAGATATACGAGACCATCTGTGGATCTTCTGCTGTGCCTCCACTTCTGCTATAGTGTATGAAAGTGCGACGAGGAGGGGTTCTGTAGCTCCAGAGTTTGGTTTAAACACAATGGCGGGACCTGTGCTATTCATCCCAAATATTTCACTCGCCTTGCTGGGTTTTAACACTTCAACCCCATTATATATAGCTTTCCGGGATGGCAGACTCAAAGCATACAGATTGGACTGCCTACCACTACTATCCTTCCAAGGCTGCAGGTACATTGTTTGTTGTCCTATTCCTCATTCTTTCCGTCATCCACACATACCGTCTACTTAGAACCCGAGCATGGTTCTTCATCCCGTTGGTAATAGGCACTTGGTGTGAGTTTCCCTGCTTTGCATATCGAGCGGCCTAATAGCTGACCCCAATAGTTGAGTCTCTAGGATACATCGGACGTGTTCTGTCGGCCAACGAATCCCCAGATTGGACAATCGGTCCCTACGTGATGCAAAGTACTCTTCTGCTCGTTGCACCCGCGCTTTATGCCGCTAGTATATACATGGAGTTGGGCCGAATCATCCATCTAGTCAAGGCGTCAAGGTTGGCAATAATTCGGGTGACATGGATGACCAAGATTTTCGTTGCAGGAGATCTGCTCAGCTTCCTGATGCAGGCTTCAGGTGAATCTCCTCATAAGATGGAGACACATCGATTACTGACGAAAAACAGGTGCGGGTATTATGGTATCCAATTCCAAAAGCACTGGTGAGAATATCATTCTGGGTGGCCTATTCGTCCAGGTCATTTTCTTTGGGTTCTTCCTCATCAGCGCTCTCGTTTTCCAGAGAAGATTAGGCAGGAGTCCCACTTCAGAGTCCGCGGATCATAGCATCCCCTGGCAAAAGCATATGTTTGCATTGCACTTCTCAAGTCTCCTCATTCTGATTCGGTCGGGCTTTCGAGTTGCGGAGTATATTCAAGGCTCAGATGGCTTCCTACTCCGAAATGAAGTCTTTATTTACGTGTATGACGGACTTCTAATGCTCTTTGTAACCGTTGTCTTTCTGGCCATTCATCCAGGTGAAGTTAGTTGTCTCTTAGGCCAATAGTGACTTATGGAGATTTGGGGACAGTCTTGAATTCTGTGAGCCTCATTTCCCTGTTCGATGCATTAGGTAGAGTATCATATCTAGGAAAACACCCTTCCCGAAAATAGGTCCTTAGTAGAGAGAAAACCTGCGATCAGAGTGCCCCATGTGCCAGAGATAAGCATACAAATATCCCGTTATTGACATAGTAAGTGCTGAGAAAAGTCAAGTTGAATTAATCTGTTTCAGTTTCGTTGAGGAAGTCCTGTCCGAAAATTTCTACCATGGGCCACTGTGCATACGGTTTCCAGCGGTCATCCAGAATCTGCCATATTACCCTTGGTAGCTTGAATACCCACTGATCGATGCACCAGTCATACTTATGACGACAAAGGACCGCGCAGAGATGCGCTAGGATGACCAGGGCTAGAGGACTACGATCCCGTATCAGGTTCACAAACTTCGGCTTCAATCTGATTGCCCATCTTGCGGCAACAGTGATCGAGGTCAAGCCACCATAGGCTGCAGCCGTTATATCCGTCAGGTTGTCAATGGTCTTGTTGTAGATGTCGGTATCATGCGTCGGGTCTTGCGCGCCACAACAAGCATTCAGCTCACGTAGTCGTTCGAGGGGCGAAAGAGCATCTTGTGGAAGAGAGGCAATGTTTGTGTCCAAGCGCAGGAGAATTTCCCAGTCACT
The DNA here is from genome assembly GCA_030556085.1 of Aspergillus tamarii. Classification (NCBI taxonomy): domain Eukaryota; kingdom Fungi; phylum Ascomycota; class Eurotiomycetes; order Eurotiales; family Aspergillaceae; genus Aspergillus; species Aspergillus tamarii. The sequence goes on along the minus strand of JARVTJ010000005.1, from coordinate 1,929,593 downwards.
ACTTCGGATAGACGGCGTGGCCTGTCTCAACACTTGCTCCACACCCCGTGCTAATACCAAAACTTGAATGAAATCGTCAATGCATGCCCATGGGTCTTTTGACTCGGGCGAATGAGGAAAACCGAAGGTATATACAACTATCACGCTAGATAATGCAAACAGGGCTTTTGCATTTGCGTCATTAATATCATCGAGCTGCTTTCGGAAAAATGCTAATGCCTGGTTCTGGTGGGCTACGGCGGCACTGATATATTCCGGACGACGGTGGGCGTCCCTCGTCCGGGCTATATGAAGTGCAGAAAGAGCCAAGATTCCGTGCATAAGGAAAGGATGTGACAAGGCTTCTTCAGGAACACGAAGACGCCAGACGGGATCAGTCCTTTCATTGCGTGTTAGGACCTGGTACGTTGAGTTACACCATTGCATCATCAACTCCAAGTCGCCCAGGTTGAGGCTGGGACTGGAATGAGTTGCGCCATCATCTTCGGCAGATGGGTCAAATGGATTGGCAGTTACATGCGGTGGCTCTGACAGTGGCGGTTCCTCAGATCTAGAGTTAACCGACTTTGTATGGTGTGGTTCCTCGTTCGCCCATAGGAGGGAACTGCTCGAGTCATATTCGCATTCCGTTTGGCGCTTAGAGCAATTGGAGCACACTGGCCGGGTTTCATCGCACTAAAAGACCAGTTCAGTCGAGAAAATACATAAAGCCATGCCAAGTGAGTACATACCTTGACTCGTCTTCGCTTGCATTCTAGACAGCCATGGCGAGACTTCCGATGGGGTCTACGTAGTGCCATCAGATGCTGCCGCACAACGACCAGCTATGCTGACATACTCTGGAGGGTCAAGAATTGCTAGAATAAAGATGGGAATTCCTGGAGCCGTAGTGTCATTCATCAAGGGAAGAGAAAGGTATTTCTAGGCAACTGCATACCTATGAAGTTAAGCTTATTTTATTTCATTGGAGGTTGAATAATATGAAGCGGATTATGTCATCATAATAAATGCGAAGAATCATAATTAACACATCCTATCGTAGACATATATAACAAGGTAACTCAAACAGCAGACTTGGTATCTCAGAATATTGGGGAAAGCTAAGAAGAGAATTAAGAAAAAAAAGGGAAAAAAAAGGGAAAAAAAAAAGAAGGAGGCTGAGAGATAGATCCTTTAACCTCCACCACCGCCCCCACCACCTCCTCCACCATTATTGTCGCGCCGTCTTTGTTTCTCATACAAAGAAAGCCCAGTGATAAGGACCATCAGATCAAACTCTTCACCATAGTTTGTCGAGTCGATTTGCAGTTTGCCGCTTTTCTTGACGCTTTTGAATGCACTGCTTGTAAAGATTGCAACAATCTGATCGGTCTGCTCATCGACCAACTTGAAGTTGCGGCTACTCCATTTGGAAGCAGAGGAGCCCTCGACCGCAACAGAGTGTGTTCTCTTCCACATAAAAGACCGTCGTTCTGCTCCAGAGGCACCCCGAACGGTCATTTGCCAGCGGTATTTGTTGCTTCTGATGTTTTGAGACACAAGGTCCTCCCACTCAACGTGGTTGATACTCTGCGGGTCACCGAGCCCTACTTTCATGTGTCTTGAAAAATGTAGGAATTTGGAGACGCCCACAATAGGGGCCTTCTTATCAGTGCCAGCATGGAATGTAAGGTCTGGCTTCTTTGGGGTGAAACACGACGTATCCACAAAGAAAAGCGGTGCCTTGTCGTCCGAAGTCACGGTGTAATCATTGTGCCACAGAGTATGGTATACATGAAAGAGACGAGGGTTGCCACCGGAGGTAAACAGACTTCCATTAAAAGACTCCTGATCAGAAATGGACTTGGATGGATTCATTGTGCAGATGTCAAGATATTGTTACACATTAGTGATGAATAAAAGATAGGATAGAGAAGCATGAGGAGCATTCGGGGGGGGGGAGCGTCTTCTACACATCTTATATAGCTATTCTGAGGTGAGAGAACCCTGGAATCATTTTAACATCTTTGATACGAGAAGCACAAGGCTTAGCGTTGATCATCATCATGGGTGTTCCAAAGCATAACCTAAAAAAGAACAGTCTGAAGGAATGTCATCCAATAATTAGCAGGAAAGGCTTCAAAGGCTGTGCTCTTGGCTTTGGAACACCAGCCGGATTTAGCCTTGGGCAACCCAAGGGGCTTTGTAGCGAATACGAACTTGCCCAAATGGAGTACCACTGGCACGTGACTCAGTCTTTCAACCAAGATTATCATGTGATATACAGTCACATGATATCACCTGACATCGCAGCTTGGTGCCAAGACCCGAGCGCGTTGATGGGCGGACTGGCGATGCTGAAGAAGCGGAACTTCCGTGAACTTGGGGGTTGACGATTTCCAATTTGTAACTCGATTAGTCGATCACCTAACGGAGTGTCATTAGTTAATTGTGCGCGCCTGACGTTAGGTGCCTATTCCCCTCCACAAGTTGTCTGCCCCCGACTGGGGTGGTAACTTTTCATTCCGCAGATCTAAGTCGACCAAGAATTATCGCTTTGTTTATGCTACACCGACCACCAACAAATCAACATGAGTTTTAAACTTCCTTTCGATTCGAGTCCACCCTCGACCCCTGGAAAATCTCGCAGCTTGTTCAGTTTATCTGAAACTCCTGCGGGTGCTCCGCCGTCGGCATCCAATTCCTTTACTCCGCAAGGCGCTCCTCCGTCCACCGTATTTGGCAGCTCCCAGATGAGTTCTAGATCACAGTTTGACTCCCCCGGTTCTCTCTTTACAAAGTCCGGCAACATCAATCCCAACGACAGCATCTTCGGGTCCTCGATCGCATCCTTCGATTATCCAGCACCACGGGGAAGGAAAGCAGCTCCAGCCAAGTCCTTTGCCCCCTCTCAATCTCTTTTCAGTGTAACAAATGATAGCCGGTTTGGCGACTCGACCAATTTTGGGCCGTCAAATAGTTTCACCTCGTCACAAATGGAAGAAGATGTTGAGGGCGAGGAGGCCGTTCCAGAGGAAGAAGAAGTGGATGGCGATATGGACGTAGGCGATACAACTGGAGACGGCAACCGCTTGAGCTTCTTGGACTCTCAGTTTGGAAAGCCCGCTTTGCCACAGTCCACCTCGCAAGGTCAACGAAAACCGATATATACAAATCCAAGCAATGCGAAGCGGCCTAAGCTTGACGAAAAATGGGCAAATCAATCACCTCTACGCAAAACGAAATTGTCCCCCAAGAAGGACTCTCCAATGCCGTCAATTGTGCGAAACTTCACGTCGAGATCGCGTATCGCGTCGGTCGAAGAGCCGAGCCAAGTTATCATCAACACGGAGGATGAAATATGTCGCTTGTACGACGAAGTGCGGAAGGCTGAATACCAAGATGTGAATTTTCAGGTCACGCTGTCAGAGGTCTGTAGCCAACTGACGGAAGATTGGGAATTATATGCAGAGTACGAGGGCGTGTCTAGGATCTCTAGTACACAAGTCGGCCCTGGGGATCATGCTCCTGGCGTGATTAAAGCGAGCTTCCTGGGCTCTTTGTTGCTACAGCTTCACCACCCCCCTCTTTCAAATGATAGGTCAGGTGGTTTCCCCAACCCCCTAGGCTTTGCGGCACCGCAAAGTCTTGTGCTTGCCGGCTCGAGAACTAGTGCGCCCATCCCTATACCGAAGCTACTCCTTGATTGGCTTAACAGAAACTATCCTCAGACGGCCGAACTGCGATCATTGAAAGATGTGGAGCCGAACCCTACCGCTTCTTCAAATTTCTGGGAGATTCTTAAGGCCGCTGTATTGCGCGGTCATATTCCCGAAGCTGCGGACATTTTGCGAGTTGCAGATTTTAACTACGCTAGGTCTGCGTTGGAGGACGGCTTACCACAAACGGGTTATCGTGGAGCACAGCTGCAGAATATCCAGAAGTGTGTCAATAGAGCCCTACAGATTTTAGACTCATGCCCTGGCACTCAGTACGGTGATTGGGATGTTAGGGGAACCGAGTGGGGCATGTATAGGAGACGTGTGCTTGCTGCAGTGACAGATCTTGAAGAATTTGCTGAAGGAGGTGAGCAGCAAGACCCCGAGCCCCCGGTTGTGGGCAATCGTTTCCAGGCAATAAACTTCGGATTGAAGCCCAGCGCTGCGGCGGGCGAATTCTCCTTTGCACAGTCTGCGCGCATGGCAGAAAGCCGCGTTCCATGGACGATTTACCAAAACCTGAGATCCCTCTACCGCATCATTCTCGGGGATACGAGCGCCATCATGAATCTTGCACAGGACTGGGTTGAGGCAACGGTCAGCTTGACAGTATGGTGGGACGGGGAAGATGATGATGATGAGAGTTCAGCGCCAAGCAACGGGCTTGGTGCCAGCACTAGCATTCACTTTCTCCGTCCTCGGGTATCGAAACCACAGCCTTCTAGCAGTAATCCTGAGGATGCTTATCTTCGTCGCCTTGATCTGGCTTTTAATAGTGCGACAAATTCAGAGTCAGATGACGGCGGTTTTCGTGTTAACTCTCTTAGCAGCATCGAAGTTGGACTGGCCTCCGTTTTTGAAGGAAACGTTGATGGCGTGTTAGAATTGCTTCAGACGTGGTCGCTTTGCGTTGCGTCTGCTGTGGCTGAAGTTGCATCTGCCGGTGGCTGGCTAGAGACGGCAACCGGGGCAAAGCCGCTAACAGGCCTGAGCGAGAATGACTTGATGGTCCTCTCCTATGGTCAAGATGGTAAATCGCAGAAAGGCAGCGTTAGCAAGGACGACATTCTAAGCAGCTATGCATCTGGACTATTTGAGCGCGGAAGCATGGAAAATGGTGTCCGACAGGGCTGGGAATTGGCGCTCGAGGTTCTAAGCCGTCTGAATGACCATGAGAAGATGCAGAAGAGCGTGTCAGAGCTATTAGATAAGTTGCCCCTTGACACTGCGGAGCAGATGGACAGGGCCGTGTTGCTATGCTCTGAACTAGGTCTAGAGAAGGAAGGGAAACGAGTCTCTGAGGTTAGTCACTTACTCGTGCCAACAGAAATTGACGTACTAATTCAATGCAGCGTTTTGGCGATCTTACCGTATCAAAGACCGAAGAATATGGCCTTGCTTTAATCTGCTATGCTCGGGCCCACAACCGACGAAAAGTCAAATCCGTGGTTGATCTCCTTATCTCCTACAGTCTCGTCCAATCACGCGCGTATCCTGCACCTGCAAACCTCGATGAACAGCTCTGCTCATTGATCAGAGAACCTAAGGCATGCCTCTCGGCCGTTGCCGGGGTTGATGAGGAAGCTGCCGGTATTCTTCAATTCTACTTTAGTGGTTACGCTACTCTGCGACGATACTATGAGACTCGTGATGAGGCTATTGGCCTCCAAGAAGGGCAAAGACCACGGTTCAAGCCTTTAGCCAGACGGCGAGCAGCGGCTCAAGCTTTGGTTGCGGTCATCAGTAGCGCTGCAGACAGCATTTACGGTGGCCTTTACGACCCGGACCGTGATTCTGCGGTGCAAGTCGATGGCTTATTAGCTCTTCTGGGAGAGGCGCTGCCGTTTGTCGAACGTAAGTCATAAAGTTTCACGTTGGATAAGCTCGGCCGCTAACCGAATATTAGAATCTACATCCATTCTTTCCGTATCCCAACAATCTGCCATTCTGTCCGCCATTGAGGATCTTGAGACGGTTACACCCCGCGTCTATGCTCAATGCGAAGAGTGTTTCCGCTCTACACTCATCGAATATCACTCCAAGCGCGCAGGCGCTGATTCATCTGACTCTTCTGTTCTCCCGCCATCTCCTCGCGCATTGCTGAAAAAGTCCGTGTCCTCGCTGACAGCTTCGAGCACCTTCTCATTCATCGGTAGTGATATGATCGAGTCCGCACGGAACCGGTCGGGATCCGGATCCGCTGGCAGCTCTGGCGTATTGGTGCCTCGTTCTAGTAATGACGCTTCTTCGGCGTATCAAGAGCGAGGCTGGGACTGGCGTGCTGGTCTGCCGGAGGACGCCAGGGGAGAGGATATTCTCCGAATGTTGCGGTTGGGGCTTGCAAAAGGACTGAGTTTCGGAGCTCTTGGGTCGGTCTAATCAGGATTTGATAAAAAAGTTCTAACATTAGCATGTACGCTTTTTTTTTTTTTTTTTCCCAAGGGGTCGGTGCTTGTCACTTCTTGAATGTATTATGTATAATGGGTAATAACGTTCAGTAACAGATACAAAGATAAAGGAATACAAAAATCCGACGCGCATGGACGCCACATATAACCTAGTCTACCGTCGGTTACAGTACATTCTCATGCATGTTAACTTGTACTAAGAATCATCAACGGTAAAGAGCTATGGCAGATGCTGGGAGGCATCTAGTAGATACACTAATCCCGCGATGCCTGTGCATGTATAATACTAGATCATTAAGTATGGTTTCGCGTTAGGGCCTGTCCAGCATGTAATAAATATATATACGATGAGGCTTTTATAAAAACAAGGCATTTTGGATGGGACCGCGGGCAGTGAGCATTTTGAGAAGCTGTGAAAGCGAATGCGTCATACAAGTACAGTAATAAGGCCAGAAACTACACATTTTATGTACTATTTCACCTGAAGGAGCTACATACTCATTCCCTAGCTCTTGCAATCGGTGTGTTACTATTGCATGAAGACAGTGAAGGCAAACCAACCGAAGCAGTCCCTCTCTATAGGTGAACTGATAGACTAAATTCATTTCCCCTCCCCGTGAATAGACGCAAAGTCACTGCCTATGTTATTACAGTATACGTAGCTCTCTATAAAGCAAGTCTCCAACCTTAATATCCTCATCCAAAACCATATCACATCATCATCATCATCATCATGTCCATCAGTTGATTTTTCGCCCCTGTAAGTTTGTCATCCAGCCACCTACCTAACTGCTACTCTCGTCCCAAAGACGCCACCGCGCAGAGCATGGTTTCAACAAGGCGATGGTACTTAGTTGCCCATGTACAGACTTCGCGTTCAACGTGGTTACTATGTGCTCGTGGATTCCGCCTCTGAAGGTCTCGCGGCTGTTCAAAGCATACTCCCATACTTGCATGACTAGTTAACCGCATACGCATAAACCGCATGGCCTGCTGAACCCAGTTATACCGGACTAGTTCAGCTGCCTTCAGATAATACCTTCGTTATAGAAGTTATATAACGATGGTTCTTGGGCGCCACCTACATTAAACTACTCCGTGCTATAGTACTCAAGCAACTAATATTCTATTATCGAAGCGGGTATACCAACCGAAAATCCTCGTCCAGGTCCGAGAAACGCAATCGAGACCGATGATTCTTTCTCTACTGGATTGTTCCCTCATTCAACGAACTTCAGAGCTTGTCTAGGGACAAAATACCTGCTCTTGACTTCAACTAGTGCCATGAAAACGAAAGCAACATTTAGCCGTGGGCAGCGCCTAGGCTTTTACCCAAATGGTTATATAGCGAAAATGGCCAGGTGGTTCTTTACATGTTAGGTCAAGCGCCGGGCTTCACCTACGCTCAGCATGTAAATTTTGGGGGTTTATTACCCAATGTGCGTCCACAGTATTGGAACATCAGAAAGCGCCTGATTGATAGATTTCTGTCGTATCAGACGTTATAAATGACAACAAGCCGTGACCGAAATGTATTTATAGCTCATTCGGTTTTAATAATCACCAATAGGACTACCATATATGTTACATAGGTGAGCAAACCTGTGTCAGGCATATATTAGGACACTCGGACGCTTGAACAGGACCCAAGGGATAAATTTCTTTTGTCTATCAAAGAAGCGAGCTGAATCTAGTGTGCTGCCCCTATAACTAATTCATCTACCGGCTTTATTACAGGAACGACGTCACCAACAGGTGCTGTATCTCACAAGAATGTTACAGATACTGAATAAGACTCCCCTCCCAATGCAGTAACAGTAAAGAGCAGAAAGGTGATTGCTGAAAATTAGAGACACCCTGATAAGGGAAGAATAGAACAAGCACTTTGTGGTTCTATTGGCAGACATGCTCTCGTCCATATAAAGCTGACAAGAGGCGGCATGTATCTGCTTGACCAACCATCCATACCTATCTACCTACTATCTGATGGCCCCTAACAGGTCTCAAGTTCTTTATCCCTGTGTCCAAGTCACCAAATAAAGCCAGATGTCGTTCTATGTATGCAAAGGTCGCTCAATTCGGTTGCGAATACTGGGAATATAATTAAAGAGATGTTAAGTAGCCAGTGTTTCTCGCAATTGCTTGGTCATTCTAAAGCTTTAATAGCCGAAGTCATACAAAGGGCATTTTCTACAATGTTGAACTTTATCATGGATGAGACTGTTTTGCATCACTTACGAAGCCCTAGGAAAGAGCTTTCATATATTTTCATACATGGTAAGAGCCAGCTTTGTCCATTCTATTGCCCCCTAAGCTGGCCGCGGTAAGTACATTTGTGGCCAAGCAGTAGTGTTACCCAGTTAAATAATGATTATAAAGTTACTTTTGTGGTAAATATTCGTAGTGAAAGCTACGTTGTATGGTTCCTATGCTGGACTACTATGCCCCAATCGCGAAGGAGTTGATGTTCACCACATTGATTCTCATGAAGATGAAACTATGTACATAAGTCTCTTTCCGTACACTGTCTCAAGTGATCCCAACCTCCGTTTCTCTTGGTCTCCTTGCTTTCCTTTATTTTTGTCACAGATATGTTTGTTAATATTGAAGTCCCATCATTCTGATACATAACCTGTGTCATATGAAGGAGACGTTACACCAGGATGAATGATTCAAATGGAATGCTCCTTATTCATTGGGACCTACAAACATCCAAGATTGCCTTAATACCAAGTCCCAAACTGCCTGTAACGGTACAAAGGGGATAAAATCAAGAAGAGAAAAAGAATAAGGTAAGAAATCTATTAGAAACGTAAGGAATTGTCCCTCTATATGCTTTGGGATCTCCCGGAAAAATGTTAGCACCACCTTTATGCTCTCCCATTGGCTTGGGAGAAAGGGTCTATATATCATCTGCAACATAACAGAGACACAAGGAAACCAAAAGTATAAGAAGAGAACCCCAGAATGTGTACAATAGACTGTCCCGAAGCACCGATAGCTATATAAGCGACGCCACCCATGACCACCTTCAAACTTGTATCTCCGGATTAAGCGCTGATTATTGTTGGTAATTCAGAAGAGCCATGCGTCCCAATCTCGGTATCTTGATTTTACCGCTACTAGCATTACCTGTTAGCGGCGACGATGCGGATGACAAGATTAAAAATTACGAAGAGTGGTGGTGGCCTGGCTGCACCGAATATGGCGTTGTTAAAAATGATGGGACAGAGTCCTTCTTCAAAGCAACCTGCCATGACGGAGCTGGAAACAGCGTTGCCACTGAGTTAGACCTCAACCCATGCTGCGCCAGCTTAGCGAAGAACAGAGACGAGTATGTATTGAATCCCAACTCTGATGGGCTTGACTAAACTACCGAAGTAAGACACATGAAACCCGCATTGAACGATGCATGTTGCGTAAAGATGGGCCTCCAGGGCAAAATATACTAGGTTGCTATGTCCACGTGGATGATGCCAAAGAGTCCAAATGGACGCCACTGAGTAAGTATTGCCTTCATAGGTATAAGACAGTCGCCTTGTAGCTAACCGCAATAGCATGGTGGGCTCAACAATATGTGGCTGTTAAAGATGGTGTTCTTACTTGTTTCGATCACGAAGGACAAAGAGTCTGAAGTGCTTGAATTCATTGCTTCACACCTAGGTTTTTTGTGGCTTTTATCATCTAGTAAGCATCTGAAACCTGGTATGAATCAATGTATATATTTTCATTGAGTCTATCAGCGATGCGTTGCTGCAGCACAGGGGAACAGGTATCGCAGATAGAGGTATAGGTTGCTATAGATTAGCTCATTTATTGACCTTCTACTATACTTAGAGCTTATGTAGGTCTTTTTTTTTTTTTTTTTTTTTTTCTCAAATTCCTTCAAGTGACCATGTGTACATAGATTCTTCAGGAAATAGAAGAAACGACTACGTTCTCCTAGTATCGTCTTCAGCTGTTGGTGGCTCGAGGGACATTACACATCTAGTATATGATTCGTTGGCATGAGACTGAATATCTAGAGAAGAAGCTTTAATTTATAAATTAATTTGACAGGGAAGTTGTATGGTTATTGAACACGGGATGTTTTCAAGCCTTCATAACCATTTGGCTTAACAAAAGTGGGAATGGAGCGGCTGACACAGGCTTGCGGCCGATTTAATGCAAGTTAAAAAGGCCTTGGCTTTCAAATGACTATCCACTTTGATCAATGGTTCGGTTACATCGGCAATGACAATTATGAAACCCAGTCTAGTGTCTCAAGAGTCGCTGCAAGACAGAGGCTCAAAAGGGAAGAGAGAAGAGCCTCAGCTGAAGAGGGTTACTAGTGTCTGCCAACTACGTTGAGTCACCGACTCACCGCATAAACCTTGATACAATAGACCTGCGACTTAAAATATAGAACTGACCAGTAAGCAAAGCGACTAAAAAAGGAACAAGATCTTGACCATGGCTAGAGCTCATAGGGCATGCTGCAAAGGTCCTCATGGGGGATCAGGCCAGAAATGGCTGCCTGGCGACGGGGCACGATGATTGGCCAATGAGAGATAATGACTCAGGCCATCCTTTGGTCCAGTGACCCCGCCAGGGAGACGTGACACGTTGATAGGCCTGATGGGCAACCCATCCAGCTGCCCTTCTCTCCACTCACCAGTCAGCCTTGTGTCAATCCACCGGTTTCCTCCGTCCTCTCATGCATGGAACTAATCTCCGTTAGTTCTACCAAGTTGCCCGGTTTGTCACCTTGGACTTGATTCGCTCTCTATGACCTGACCGCCCCATGCTCTTCTCGGCCCTACGACTCGAAACAGGTATGGAAGAAGAGGAATGTCTATTCTATATTAGCGCCTTTAGACAAGCCAGCTGAAAACCCCTGCGACAGGAGGACGTGCGCTTGTAAAGGCCCGCGCCATCCTGCCACAATGGCAGGGGTCTGCAAGACTGTCGCGAACTTGCGATCCCTTAGCCTTCTTGGCTCCAACGGTTCCATCAAAAGTGGATAACCATGCCCGGTTGGAGTCATGTTTGCAATGAGTATCAGCTGTCATCGCAGAATTACCTTCTGCAACAATTGCATTAGTCAGAGGCATGTGTCTATAATCTGAAGCTTCGGGTTTGGCTTGCTCTGAATTAAAACTTGAAGGACTCAGCCCGACGAACCCCACTGATCGACTAGGGCTCGGCGTCGTCCGTCGTCGGCCCTACGTGGATTGGAGCATAACCACTATGGATGGTACTAACCTTGCCCGATAGACTGGGTCCTACTATTTTTTCCATCACTTCGCTCCCATTTTTTATTTTTAATTTTTTTTTTTTCTTAGCACCTCTTGCCCTAGTCGCGATACACGTTTTCTTCGGGCAATGAACGACCGTTGATTTTGACGGATGCCTTGCATCTGCCGGTGTTTGACTCTCTAAGTGTCTTGGTTAGGAGGCATGAGACTTACTTCTGTCTCCAGTTGTTCCGTTTTGTGTCCCCATTGTGGTCTATGATGGTCTGGTCGCCTGAAGGTCAATTTTTATAAATGATCAAACTTTAGCATCTCTCTTTACCGGTTTAGCAAACTATCGACAACACTCTCTTGACTTTTCCTTGTTCCTTTGTATTCGAGTCGCTCTTTGACAGGCGACTTGATTTCGTTGTCGCATCTCGCTGGACGCCAACCCATCCTCTCTTTATTATTATAATTTACAGTCCCCCGATATCATTTACCATGTGCTTCAAGGTGGTAGAGCGATTCTCAGTCTGTGGTTGCCTTTATTTTCAACACGCGGTTGACCCGTGTGAAGCGTATGGCCAACGAGGCCATGCAGTGCAGGAGAAGGTTGTTCTCGTCGGATATGCATGCGAAAAGCATGCCGCACGACGGGGCGGATCTACACCTAGAGGCTGCAATTGGCCTGATTCTGGCTATTCCAGCAAGGGATTTTGACGTCGATAAGATATGGCATTTGCAATGCCCAACGTACGCTGCATTTTGACTCGTCTGTGATGTGTCAATCTTGGGGGCAATTGCAATTGGAGTCATCCTAAAAACATATGCGACCAACTATTTTTTTCTACCGACGACGATTCGATTCCCCGGGCCTTTATACAACACATACGTCCTATTTCCTCCTTACATTCTGCTACTTCAAACATTTCTCTCGATCTTTCGCTTCTTCCTTTTTTTGTAATTTCGGTTTATTCTTTGTGCCCCTAGTACTGAGCTAGGGCTGTCGATGCCGGTCATGAGACACGACGAAACTACGACAGCGATCAGTGATTCGTTATTTGGGTTCAGCGATGCAGCATTGAGATGGATTGGGAGTATACTGAGTATACGAGCTTGCATGGATGGAGTTTTTGTTTTCCAGGCTGGTGACCTCGACACTCATTAGTCCTAATATTCTGGTGCATGCAACTGGCTGGCCAGAACATCACCAATACAAATACAACATCTCATTTCCTCTACCCCTATAACAATCCAATAAGAACTACTCTCGTCCGATAATTCTCTCCAGGAAATCAAACCCCCTTCTCTGCATCTCCCAAGTCCTAGACCCAACCTCCATCCCCATCGCAAACGTATGATCTTCCCCCGGAACCTCCACCATCTCACACTCCACCCCTTTCTCCCCAAGGACCCTCACCAACTCCCTACTCAAATAGATCGGAACCATCCGATCCTCAGCCCCATGCACAACACACGTAGCAGGAAACCCTTCCCGAACGCAGCACACAGGATCAATCTCCCTCACATCCCGCCCAGGGAAACAAGCACTCAACACTTGCCCATTCGCAATCTGCGTAAACGCAAACGCATCCCGCGGCCGCGAAAAGTCCGGCCCCTTAGCCCGTCCAGACTCCGCCTGGCCCTCGAGTGAGATAGAACTATCCGTAGGGACAGGATCCTCCTCATAAACTCGGTCAATGAACTCCGGGGACAAACCCGGGGGTAACTTCTCCGCTACATGCGGGAGGGGCGTGGTCCAGAAGGCATGTGTGAAATGGACCGCGCCGTAGAAGTCGAGAATTGCTTTCGGTGGTTTTGGGACATCGTAGCCCTTTATCGCTTCTTCATTAACATATAAACCCAATACACACGACAAAAAAGAAAAAGGAAAGAAAGAAAGAGGAGAAGGGAGGGAAAGGAGAAACGTACCAAACTCAACGCCAAAAACCCTCCACTACTTGTCCCGAACGCCATAACCTTCTCTGCATCAACGCTCACCGATCCCACTCCTTGATCATGTAGAAACCCTTCCAGACCCCCATCATACACCCACTCCAGGAGATCCCGACAATCCTCCACGGGACCCTCGAGGATATCTACCCCAGGACAGAGACGATGGTTGGGGACCACTACGATCCAGCCGCGGGATAAACAGTCCTCGATTTGGGGGATGGAGACCATGCGTGAGTTGCCGAGCATGAAGGCTCCACCGTGGATATTTATTACTGTCCCATTTCATTAATATTATTTCATTGTTGATGGTTATTAGGTGGGTTTGTGTTCTTTCGGGGGGGTAGTAAGATGGAAGAACGAGGCGAGGTAGTGGACAACGTACAGATAGGGTATTTCACATTGTTGTTGTTGGATTGGAGTTCGGGTAGGTAGATATCTGTTGTTATTTTCGAGCCGTTTTTCTCTTTGTAGAGAGCTGTTAGTGGGCTGGATGTCATTCTCTTTTCTTTTCTTTTTCTTTTTCTTCCCCTCTTTGCTTTGCTTTTGCTTTTGCTCTGCTTTTGAGGTCGTTTGTGGCTTTTGTTGTATGTACTGGATGGATCTGGGCTTATTTTCCGCTTAATAGAGGTGTAGTTGTCTGGTATATGATGTTAGATTGGGCTTTCTGGATTGGTTTCTTATAACTATATGTGATTACTTAACTGGATCTATTGAGTGGTTGCGGTGGATTCAACCCGTGGGGATCGTGTATGCTTTTTATGTCTTGGTCGGGATATCCGGACTTTATTTACGGTCGGGATGATCCGACTGGAAGTGTGGGGTTCCATACTTAATCTCCATGTTTAGAAGATCGAGGATAATGTTATGGGCAGAAAGTGCAAATAAACCAATTTTTTTGTATTTTTTATGATTTTTTTTTTAAGCTAATCGAAGGAGCATCATTCATCATTCGTTCTGGACGGAGTCAAGTACATAACCCTTGTTAGGGTTAAGCACCAACGTGACCAGATAAATCATCACTCATTCATTCCTTCATTGCATGGATCATTCGCCTGGCGGATCTGCTAGAGCGGCAGACACAGGGCGACATTGTCCTTCCACCATTCTCCTCCGCTCTCAATACCATTTATCTCCCCACACTTCTGCCTAAAGGCATCGTACTAACCCTACTCTCTTCCCAGACGCGAACCCCCTCCAACTTCAACTTCACTATAACACGAAGTGAGTCCGGCGCACTCGTAGCGGAGCCACGACCCGGTTCTTTTTTTTTTTTTTTTTCCCTTATTTTTACTGTTTTGTGTATAAAAATGATCTCTTCGGAGTCCCTGTTAAGGAGAGACTGTATTCTGGGTATCATGGCATAGCTGTAACATACCATGTTGATTGGCATTGCTTGACAGATGGGGTCAACCCATCTCCATAAATTGACGAAGTAGAAGTTCCACCAAGTGCATGATTTACCGACGTACAACAATGCCCTGGCGACGAACACCGCGGCGGGCCCGGCGGTACTCCTCATCGCTGTCGGTCTCGGAGCAGCTAGCCTCAGACGATTCGGTGATGTAGCCACAGCGGCTACCACCACAGTCGAGCTTGACGCGGTCGCCCTTCCGAGTGATACCGTAGCGTTCACAGCGGCAGACACTGGCCGGGTCACTCATGGAAGAAAGCGATGAGGGCGAAGTGCTGCCAGAGGAGCGAGAAGACCGAGAAGACAGGGATGAGCCAACTGAACTGGGCGGGCTGTTGGAAAGGGAGTACTCGTCTGACAGGCGGGAACCCGCAAAGCGCATGGAGAGGTCCTCCATGGTAGGAGCGAAGTCGGTCTCCCGGATTTGGCGGGAGGCGTAGGGCTTGGAGGGCTTGGGGTGGTGGATCTTAGACGGGGACGGAGCACGGCCCTTGACGACCTCATCAGAGGTTCTTCTGGGCTTCGCGGCAGAAGAGCTGGATTTCTTGCTGCCTCCAGGAACATCGAGGATGTTCAGCTTGCGGCCGGTGGTTGGCTCAATGGTGTACTCAACGGCGGGATCATGGGAGACGTGGTATCCATCCATGATGTACTAGGAGAATTAGTACTTATCAACAGTCATGAACAAAGAGGTCGAACTCACATAGTACCAGTAGCGGCCACCGAGTTTAAGCATCGAGGTCTGGAAGCGGAATTTGCCAACCCATGAAC
Source organism: Aspergillus tamarii (assembly GCA_030556085.1). Taxonomy (NCBI): domain Eukaryota; kingdom Fungi; phylum Ascomycota; class Eurotiomycetes; order Eurotiales; family Aspergillaceae; genus Aspergillus; species Aspergillus tamarii. The sequence goes on along the minus strand of JARVTJ010000005.1, from coordinate 1,914,133 downwards.
CGGGCTTGCCCTCATCCCTGGAGAGGGGGATCTGGCGGGAGTAGTTATCCCAAGAGCCAAGCAGATGGACAGTCTTGACATTGGACGAAGTCCGAAGAGTGAACTTGAGTTGCACAGCGGACATTTTGAATGATTGACGTAGTTAGACTAAAGATTAAATAATATTCACGGTGAATGTATAGATGATCGTGTCGAGGTCAAAGACGAGAGCACTCTTCCACAGTATTAGATGCAGAAGATATAAGACTTGAGTCGAAAGACTACCAGAGCCGATTCAATCAAGTCCGTGTTGGTTTGTTTGTTTGTTGGTTGACTGCGGTATATCCAACAGTAATGCTCGCGGATCCAGTCCACGACACGAGATTAGAAAAAGATAGTGAAAAGCCTCGGCGATAAAAATGAACAAGGCTGAGCAAGGTTGAGAGCTGCTGAATGGAGACGTCGACCAGCGACAAAGTTGAACTGTCAAAATCAAGACGGGGATAATGGGGATTGATGTATTAGAGAGCACAGCTCGTCTGTCAAGGGGGAATTTGAGTATAATTTTTTTTTTTGTTTTTGATATCAAAGAGGTGAAGGGGCAAGTATAGAAAGATGATTATTAAGGTATCGTAGTAGAATGAATTGAACAAAACAACTAAACCAGTGCAACCAGTGCACAGGTGTCTCCAAACAGGAAGAAAAAACTAAGGGCAGCTCCAAACAAGACCAGTCTTGCTGAAGAACAGAAAGAAAGGAAAGAGAAGAGAAGAAGGCGCAAGGCTTCCTGGCGGCTGCGGCATCTTTAAGGCTGTTTCTTTGGGAAACCTCAGGTCCATCTTCCTTTGGCTCTCGTCACACGGCATCCACTGCTATTCTTGGAGGCGGTGGAGCCAGACGGTCAACCGCCAATTGCCAGTCCTCTCGCTCACTTCCCCGCCCATGCCCTGTGCCAGTCGGCGGGTAACTGGCCTGGTCCATTGGTCGACCGGCCATCCAACCACCATCCCGGACTTACCGCCTGTGAGTCCCATCACATCAACTTTCCTCGTCAATGCCGGTCGACGAACAGGATGTCGACATTGAACGCTTCGCTCCCTGCAGGATCCGTGATAAGGTTTACCGGAAGATTTTTACTCAGGGAGGGGTCAATCCCATCATCCCCTCCAGCCGAGTATGTATCATACTGATGTAAACAATGGTCAAGGAACCGGTATCCCAGCAGGTAAGGGCTGCATCTACAAGGATGAAAAGCAACGGAAGATTCCAAAAAAAAAGTACTCTAAATTTTATTCTGATATGGTAAGCAACGAAAAGACACAAACATATGTTCGCTTCTCCAGAATCATCCCCAGCAGCAAGAAAAGGAAGTGTGTGTTAAGTACCAAAAACCATAATAAGCATCCCTCGAATCCACGGTACGCCGGAAAAATGCCAAATCAATCTGTTTTCTTGGTGGACAACACAGAAAGCTTGAGAGGATAAGGATTAAAAATGTAGAGAAACACCGCGTAAGACCATATCGTAACAGAAAAGAAAGCCGATTGTACAGATGCATGGATGATGGACTCCTTACGGCGGCCCCTCACCGCACGGACACGCCGGAACGGTTGGTAAACATGCGGGCAGCAATGTTCATCGAGGCCAGCTCTTGGAACAGAAGCTTGGCGGCATACGGGATATGCACCTGCGAGATCCTGTGCTTGTTGTTGCACAATCGACACTCGAAAAGTCCCTTCTTCAGTTTACTGCAGCGAGGGCATCATCGTTAGTCCGATTACATATCAATATAATTTATTCAGGAGGCAGAGAAATCACTTACGCAACAGGCGTCATTAACCCGCAGTCATCGCAGATGTGGACGCGGAACGGGTCAGAAACGTCAAAGAGACGTTCCTTTAGGAAGGCACTTGCTCCATGGGCGATCATACAATCACGCTCCATCTCTCCGAATCGGAGACCACCATCGCGGGCACGACCTTCCACGGGCTGTCTAGTCAAGATCTGAGTCGGTCCACGAGCACGGGCATGGATCTTGTCATCGACCATGTGCCGCAGACGTTGGTAGTACGTAGGTCCCAAGAATACCTGAGCCACTAATTTCCGGCCGGTATGGCCGTTGTACATTACCTCAAATCCGCGAGACTGGTAGCCGTGCTCGCGAAGTAAACGAGAAACAGAATCGACAGTAACATCGGTGAAGGGTGTTGCATCACCCTCAAAGCCACGCAGGGCTGATACCTTACTAAGCTGGCACTCAATCAAGTGAGCAATGGTCATACGCGAGGGAATGGCGTGAGGGTTGATAACTAAGTCGGGCGAAACACCTTCCCGAGAGAACGGCATGTCTTCCTGACGGTAAGTAATACCAATGGTACCCTTCTGTCCGTGACGCGAAGCGAACTTGTCTCCAATCTGAGGGATCTTGGTAGTCCTCATACGGACCTTGACGAACTTCAGATCATCATTGCTGGTGGATACCAGAACCTGGTCCACTATACCGCTCTCAGTACTCCTAAGAGGCGTGGAGACGTCCAGCTTTGTATGGGCTTTGGTTCTCTGGCCGAGCTCCTCCGCGTCGGGAGCCAGAGGGGCCGTCTTGCCAATGATGATATCCTCACCAGAGACACGTACGCCAGGAGCAATAATACCATCCTCATCCAACTTATCATAAGTGCCCTTTCTCATGCCAATCGTATCCTGTCGCATTGGCTTCTCAAAGCGTTCAACAACCGTCAAACCGACCATCTTCTCACTATCCGTGTACGTACGGTAGAAAAGACTGCGGAAAAGACCACGGTCAATACTGCTTTGGTTCATAACAACCGAATCTTCCTGATTGTAACCGGAATAACAAGCAATAGCAACGATGGCGTTCTGACCAGCTGGCAATTCACGGAAACGCAGGAACTCCATTGACCGTGTTGTCGCCAGTGGCTTCTGAGGGTAGTAGAGAATATTCGCCATGGTCTCCATGCGCTGGTCAAAGTTTGTCAAGAACACACCCATAGCTTGCTTACCCATAGCAGACTGGTATGTGTTACGGGGCGATTGATTGTGATCAGGGAAAGGAATGATGCTAGCACAAACACCGAGAATCATACTAGGATGAATCTCACAATGTGTCCAAGTATGCGCCTTCTGGCTCAGTATAGAGCGGACACGCTTGTTAGGATCTAGTTCTTCTTCAGGAAGGGCGTAGCCAGCCTGAAGCTGTTTGGAAATTTCCAGGTCTTCCGGTGTCATGACAATCATGATCGTCTCTTCTTCTTCGGCGTCAACATACTCTACCACCCCCGATCTCACTAACCCATCCCATCCAAAGTAACGTTCTCTACGATCTTCAGGGTCGAGGTCGGGTGGTAATTCTTTGTCTTGTTCCAACTTGCGGATGTGTTCCTTGTTCAAGACCAGACCGCCGCAGTTTTCGCTCTTCGGGTCGTTGTCAATAACGAACAACGGCCTGCAAACACGCCCAGCATCCGTGAAGATTTTGAACTCCCGCTCACGGATATCACGAATCAAGCTGACCTCATGAGAGATCATGTTCCGTCGCCGCAGCGACTGCATCGTATTGACAAGATGAGCGGGATCTCTATGAATACCAACCCACACTCCATTGACAAAGACCTTTGTTGCGTTAGGTGTGACTTGAGGCTCAAACTCCTCAAGAACTTCCATGTTACGCTGAATCATGAAGTCAATGATAGGTTCGCTAGGTGTACCAACAGTGACATAACACATGAGAGCCAAATTTTTGACCAGACCACAAGCCTGACCTTCAGGGGTCTCTGCTGGACAAACCAACCCCCAATGGGTATTGTGGAGCTGGCGAGGTTTAGCAATTTTACCATCACGACCAATAGGCGTATTGGTTCGACGAAGATGTGACAAGGTAGAAGCGTAGGTATAACGACTGAGCACTTGTGACACACCAGCCTTAGCGCTTGCCGCCTTCTTCTGCTCACCCCAGTTACCAGTAGCAAGGGCATACTTCAAGCCACCGGTCAGTGTACTGGCCTTGATACCAATATTGAGGTAGATCTCTCTGTTGGTCTCAACGCATCTCTGGACATAACGCTGGAGATCACGAGTAACTCGGGTAAACAGAACACGGAAAAGGTTCGCCAGAAGTGGGCCTGCAAGATCTAGACGCTTCTTTCCGAAATGATCACGATCATCAACATCCCGGCGGCCTAGAGCACACTGGAGAAGTCTGTGAACCATATAACCCAAAAAGAATGCCTTTCGAGTCTCACTACCTTCGCTCTGTGAGATATGAGGAAGCAGCTCCTTCTGCATAATTTCACGTGCGTATCTCACACGACGCTCATGGTTCATGCTTGACTGGGAAGAGCCACGCTTAGCGATGAAGTCCAAAGCGACTTCACGATCTTGAATGACGAAACCCTCCTCAATACAAGGCTTTAGCATTTCCAGCATAGGGATATCATTACGGTCGTAGCAAATGTGGTTAAGAATGTCCTCGTCAGAGACCACACCGAGCGCTCTGAAAACGACAACGATTGGAATGTCGGTTTTCACGTAGGGCAATGTCGATCTGATAGTAGGGCCGAATCCACCCTTTGCACTATCACCCTTAGCGAACAATTTAAGAGAGAGTTGAGAAAGAAGTCGAGATCCCTTCTCGACGGCACTTCGAATTTCGGCGACATAAGGTGTTGGGCTTGGAGGTGCTTTCTTGAAAACCTGGACCGTGTTACCTGCACTTCGCTCCTGGGCAATCAATACCTTTTCGCTTCCGTTGATGATGAAATAACCACCGGAGTCGTAAGGGCATTCATTCCAGTTGTATAGAGCCTGCTCGCTGAGGTCCTTAAGGATACAATACTTGGACTTGAGCATGATAGGCACTTTTCCGATGAAAACGGTTTCCTCTTTGGCTTGATCGGCCGGCAGCTCCTTCTGCTCCCACTGGAGGTAGGTGCCACGAGCCTTTCTGTCTTCATCTTCCTCCATCTCCTCATCGTCACGATCAGCAACTGACCGCTCTCTACCTTCCATGATTCGCTTTGTAATGCCGAGATAGAGGGGACTAGCGTAGGTGAGGTTTCGGAGGCGAGCTTCCTGGGGCAACATAATAGTAGTGGCACCATCACCCTCAGTAACGGAGGGACGGGAAAGCATAACCGTTCCGAACTTGAGCTCATAGCGACGGACAACAACGGGGTCGACTTCATCTTCGTCCGGTGGAAGTGTCTGGTCGAGTGTTACTTGGCCTTGTTCCTCCACCAGTTCTTGCATTGTCGATGAGATGAATTCATCGAAAGAATCCAGCTGCTGCGAGACTAGACCCTTCGTATCGAAGAAAGACGAGATGACAGTCCAGCAATCCTCCGAGGTGATTCCCTCCTCCATATCATCGTAAAACTCATCCTCGTAAGCATCGTCGTAGTCAGCCATTTTGACGGAGTTCTGCCACCAATACTACCCAGATAAAGAATTAATCAGTAAGCGCAAACAGCGCGACGCGCTCGAATAAAAGTTCCCGCGCACAGGCTGTCTTGCTGCCGAAAGAAGCAGTGACCCCTGGGAAGGCTTTGTCGCAAAGAGACACTGGGAAAAAATCAGTGAGCTGGGAATCTCAGGTGGATGAACAGTGAGAGACCCCAGACAAACTGTGATGATGGGATGAATGGCGCAGTGCTGGGCTTCACCTCCGGACTCTGATGGATCTTGAGCAGAGCCGCCACTAGCCTCGACCGCGGTCTTGGCGCTCTCAGCTGACTAACGCGGGAATAATATACCACGTGATATGGAGTTTACGCCTGAGGCACTAGAGGATTTTGCCTTGATAAAATGGAATCGAGGAATGATATTGACTATAATACATAGGCTCATAAATTTTCCAATGCTAGCAAGGTCGGTTATAAGAACTGTAGAAGAGTTTCAAGCATTTCCTTATGATCTTTCTGTCCGGGATCATCGTCCGAAAGCCCTTCAATTTGTTCTACGACGATATCAGTTTAATACCATAGAGAGGAAAGCAAAGACTAAACATACCTTTCAATGTACCTTGAATAAGAGAAAGGCCTTCGTCGCGGTCCGCCAAGAGGGACACAATCTTCTGTCTAGCGCCGTCATCTTCAGCCACAAGCCACGCCAGCATCACATCGATGAGCTTTCGAATTCGTGTCAGTTTTCGGAGCAACCTTCCTGGAAAGATAGCGACGAACCTGGAGGGAGAATAGACCTGCATCAAACCGCCGAGAGAGCCATTCAACTGCCATCACTTCGCGTTCCTCTTCAGTAAAATTCTTTCGTTCTTTCTCGATAGCTTGTTCAACTGGCGATACCCTCGACGCATAGTCGCGCCTCAGCTTGACTAGCTTCTCAATTTTCTCATAATCTTTTTCCATAAACTTAGCAAGAGTACGGATACGGGCTGCTGAACCTCCAGGTAGGAGACGCAGAAGCGAAGCAAATATACCCAGTAGATGCTCTATGGTTTGAATCTCTTGCTGTTCAAAGTCAGTTTCAAACCCATGATCTAGAAAGCTAGAGAAAACCCTACCTTCTTCATGAACATTCCAAACACTGTTCTCAGGCATGCTGCTTCGACAAACCTTTCGCACGCGGGCCTGCCTCCCGGTCCACCTAGGGCATGATCCAAGACCCGTAAAGCGCGCGGTTTACTGAACTTTCCCTCCTTCAGCATGATTTGAGAAAGTTCAATACCTTCGCCCTCAAGGAACTTTTCCTTCCCAGAATCTTCATCAACAAGACAGATCAAGCAGTCGAATAGGTTCTCCACGAATTCTTCCTCGTCTGAATCCTTTGCAGGATCGCGCTTACGGTACTGGCTGAGTAGTTGAAGAAGGATGTCAACGCCCTCGAGGCCAATGAATTTGTTTCGCGTCTTGGATGACGACTGCAATAGAATGGCTAATATTTCAGCTGAGTATTGCTGGTTTTGGCTGACCGGTCTTTCCTTCTTCTGTATGCGAGCCAGGAGCCATGGAAGCAGATTTGAATCATCGCCTAGCCTCTCTGCATGCGACGTTTGTGACGCAAGGTTCTCCAGGACACCTTTGACGAGTTAGTATCGCTTTCATGATTCAGTCTAGGAACAGGGCCAACTCACTTAGTACATAGTAAACTCCTGCTCTGTCGACATCAGACTCTTCGTCCAACCGTGACAAGTTCTGGGCTAATAGTTCGATGAGGTCGGCGTCCAACTAGAGATGTCAGCACTATATAGCAAATGTTGAACTTAGCAGCGTACCATTGCATTCACCAATGTGTCCCATTGTTCTTGCTCTGCTTCAACGTCTTCGTCGGTCAACTCACTGATGATTTGAATCGCATCAATGGCAATATCTGCGTTTTCGTGCGAGAGCAAGGAGATCAGAGAGCCTACGCAGCCCAACTTTGAAAACTCCGCATATAATTCGGGGTGCTCTGAGAGAATGGATAGTCCCTTAATTTCGCTGTCTAGATCGGCTTCCGAGGCCATGAACCTGGACATCCAGTTAGCACCGCACGTATACCGCCCAGAATGATGAAGCGCAGATGCACCGCATACTTTTGCGGGTCGTTCTCATGTTTTCCGCGCAATTCGGCATTCTTTGATATCTTCTTCTCGAAATTGAGAGCAAATCGTCGCAGCCATGCGGTATCGAATTTCTCGGGCTAATCCAGACTCTTAGCGTCCAAGGACTGCAACTCCGCGAGGTCGGGTGTACCTACCGCAACATCTCCTCCGTCCTGTTGATCAATATACTGCATCGCCTGAGCCGTTTGGCGCTCCATACCGCCTCCGAAAAAGCGCCCTTCCTCATCGTCTGGGATATCCTCGGTGTCAAAGTCCGGAGGTAACTCTGGACCGGCTTCACCATCATCTCCGTTCTCATCTTCAACCATTGGCTCCTTTCCTTTCGATTTCACATCGCCATGCGCATCTAACTTAGCGGCCTTGTAGAGTTCGTCTTTGTGTCGAAGGTCAGTAAGCGGCGAAGGAAAAAGTAGAAAGGTGGTGTGTACTTGGATCTGTGGTAGCGTCTAGTTTGCGCTTGGCGCTGGCTGCTGAAGTAGGTTTCTTTCTTCGTTAGCGCTAATGACCCTGATATAGATTTTAGATATCTTACCTTGAAAAGCTCATCTATGCTGGTCATTGTAGCGGCTTGTATAGTAAGAGGTGCGGACTTGGAAGAAACCCACGCAGCCTACCAGCCAAATCTGGCACCTAGGTAGTCTAAAAGAGATTATTCAAGTTTTCTCAAGATAGACCGGACAATTGAAAGATATAATTTCTATATCGCCCTCAGGAATTTGTTCTGACCACTAAGTCGCGTAGCTGCTCCGATGAGATTACGGGCGGCGCGATAAGCTAACAACGCAACCGCCAAGCACCGAAAGATTTCTCGGAGCGCATCGATTTACTTTCATTTCCGCAGTCTCAATATCATTACTCCAGCTTTGCCTCTCTACGCAAACATCACATCCAGAGAAGTACTTCTCTTTCAAATACCACCTTCACTCTTCACATCTTCACAATGGCTCCCAGACAACGCGTCGTCTCTGCTCACCAGGAGAAGAGCTTTTTGGGTGCCGCCTACGATGAAGTCACTCACCCTGAAAACGCCACCATCGTGAGAAGCGTTCTTGTCTTCGGCGTAAGTTAAAAATTGTGCAATATTTTCGTCTATGTTTGATTTGCGGTCGAGATTCTGATTGACCTTGTCACAGGCCGGTGTCGCTTTCCTTTATAGCTCTCTCAGCGAACTTCTGCTCCCTCCGTAAGTCGACACATTTCTCCTTAACGATATCGCGATAAACTCGATCCTTCTTGGTGTTCTAAAAAGCTGATGAGCATTTTTAGTCTGTGAACGGAATATCCGAACGCATCCGTGACTCGCAAGTATCACTCGGATATAACTTCTTTGGGAGTCAGGCGATTTGTTGAGGTCGATTCGGAATAGACTCGAACCTGCTATTCTTTTTCCTTGGTTTTAAGTAATGGATACCTGTACTATATTGCATGGATTGTGCTTTTGTGGGCATATATGTTTTTGGATGGACTCGTGTGGCGTGCATTATCATCTCCGATATGTCTGAAAAGAACATGAAAACCCAATACGACATGACATCCTTCCGAGTTTGAAATAAACTCTTGTGGGAAAGACCTCTCTTCGAATACTCCATCCTAATATGATCGATGTGTTCGAAATTAGATTGGATCTCAACGATGAGCTACTCCAATATAAAGACTGGCCTCATCTTTGAATACAGAATAGAACATCTACAGCTGTTGGAGAGATTCTAAATATGTAGATTCAAAGATGAAGGTATTTGCAAGGACTCTATTCATCATAGGGAAATCATCAAAATGCTACAGCGCTATAGGAAGGCATCGGAGCGAGTTTCGGAATAATCAACCCAAATTAGTACTTGATACCTCAGGCACCGTAAGGCAAGTGTACTGTGTGCATAGTCACATGTACAATACCACTAGTACTTGATCTCAAGATCCGATAACGGCCAGACTGATAACGTAGTAGGCTCTCCCATTCTCTACCTTTGAGACACGGCATGTCAATGTGCTAAACCAACGCCTCAAGATTACTGGTCTGACCATCCGCCAATGAAGCCACACGGTGTCTGGCCACTTAAAATCTTCCCAATACTCGAGATAGCGGGGAAAAGCCCACAGCTACCCCACACGGGGAACCTCCGGAACACCGCCCTCAACTGCCGGGGAGATCGCTATCAAATTTCATGTTGTAATTGTGCGAATACAACTCCGGTTCAATCTATAGCTGAATTCTTTTTTTTTTTTGATGCTGGTTCCCCTTCCCGCACAGCTGCAGTAGCAGCTTATCTACATAATTGCTTTCATCATGATAACCACGAAGCGCACGGCGTCAGACGCAGGCATACATCACGGTGAACCTGTAGCGAAACGAAACTCGCTGGGGTACGATGCGCGTACACCCTGGCTACAAGACTCTAAACCGCCTCCGACATGGCGGACTCTAGGAAACCGGGCAGTTCGGCCGTCTCTGCCACTCGAAAACATGGTAGCTGCTGTGCAGGACCTGATAGATCCAGATTTCGATCCTCTTATTGCCATTCTTGATGAAGAGCCACGGTTTCTGAAGCCACTTCCTTCTCACATTTCCCCGGAAGACCTAGAGTTTCTACGTTTCCGTGGAGCTCTCTCGATTCCACAGAGCGGGTTGCGCAATGAGTTACTTCGATGCTATATCAAATGGGTACATAGTTTTATGCCAGTGTTGAACCTGCAAGACTTCCTAAGGTGTGTTGCGGAGAACGATCCAAACGGTAATATCAGCCTTCTACTATTTCAGGCGGTGATGTTTGTGGCAACGGCCTTCGTGGATCTTAAACATTTGCAAGATGCTGGGTATGCGACTAGGAAAATTGCGCGGAGCGCATTCTACACGCGACTAAGAGTAAGTACAACAGAGCGTATATCTACCCTCTGGAGCTAACCAAGAAGCAGCTCCTTTATTCCCTTGATTGCGAAGAAGACCGAATAGCCATCTTGCAGACTCTACTATTGATGACATACTGGACCGACCACGTAAATCATCCACAGAGAGACATATGGGATTGGATTGGAGTTTGCAATACCCAAGCTCATTCAATCGGATTAAACCGCGACCCTACTACATCCCCCACAATGGACCTCAAAACTAAACGATTAAGAATACGTCTGTGGTGGAGCCTATATTCCCGGGACCGTCTCATCTCCTTAGGCATGAGACGACCTACGCAAGTCAATGAAGGAACCAGCAACGTCCCAATGTTGAGACTAGACGACTTTGAGTACGAATCCTTCCATCCTTCTGTTATCAATATGTTCCATTGCCGCCAGCTAGAAGACCCATCCCATCAGAAGCGTCTGGCAACCATGTTCATGGAGAAAACTAAACTTTGTCAATGCATCGGTCGCGTGCTCTTCGCCCAGTACTCTCCGTCGCAGCGCCTGTTTGGTATAACTAATCGGACCACTATTACTCTAGCCCCTAGGCAGGCTTCAGAATCGGAGTTGGCTCGATGCAGTCAACGACTCGACTCGTGGGTCAACTCCCTCCCGAAGGATGCACAGTTCATTCCTGCTTCAAAAACAAACTTTAACGATGGAGAAGATGTTTTACTTCTCCACGGTGCGATGGTGAGAATGCTGTATCATGCTACTATAAGTGCTTTATATCGACCGTGGGCGTATGGGTCCAACAAGGGTCAGAGTACATCACGAATCGAATTGACCAATACCGCACGGTCAAAGATGCACGATGCAGCTATAGGGATTACACATATTATCCAAGGCCTGAACCAGCTGAACCTCACTCGATTTTTGCCCCAGTCCGGTGTGACAGTCATCATACCAGCTACTGTGCTACACCTGGCCAACTCAATGTCTGATAATCCTACGGTGCGAGAAGCAAGCATACGTAACTTCCACCGGTGTGTCCAGGTTTTGCAGGGGTTGAAGGAGCTATATCCAGCCGCAGATATGGAAGTTGCCAACATCGAAGCAGCCGTTAGAGTTCAATCAGACAGTGCGAGTACATTACTCAAAATCATGCAATCCAACAGTATCAATCTAAGTCAGCCACAACCCGCCGAGCCATATCGGAGGGGGAGCGATGTTGCCACTATACAGACATTATCCCCAAGTGAAGACCAAACATCAGAGCATTGGATCTCACCGATGGAGGCAGAAACTGCGAATAAGCCACATAACCCTAGTTCAGAGCCTCCCAAGCCCAGCCCCGTCGATCAAAGGTCGAAGCGGAACAGCGTTGTAATCAGTACAGCAGCCAACAAGACTAGTGTCTCTCCATCTAAGGCTAAGCAAGATTACCTTACCCCTACGAACGACTTTGACGATCACTTTAACTCCGCCTTCAACTCTCATTCTCCTCTACCTGACCCCACATTCAACCCGTCAAGCTTTCTCGATATAGACTCAAACAACGCCGAATTCCCGCTCTTCCAGTCGTCAAGCCATCCGGATATTGATATCGACTGGGCAGAGGATTTCTTACGGGGAGCAGATTTCAAGATTGACTTTTCTAGCTCCGCGCTAGAGGACCACAGCAGAGATTTCTTCTCGTTCTCGGATAAACAGGAGGAAAGCTCAAATGTCCCTAGGAAGGAGGAGATCACGGGTGATTTGGATAAAGACCTGGGGCTGAACTCTGGTGACGAGATGTTTTAGGATGAAGCGTGTGTTTTTATTACTTCTTATACATATATCTGTCCAGTTTTCAAAGTTTCATCATCCTATTCTCATATAGTCGTGATTATTCATCAGCGATACCCTGTTTTCATTACAGAAGCGAGCGATGCGTTTGATTTATTCAGCACAATATCCATCCAACTAAAACGAAAAATCCCTCTTCTGTTTTAATATAAATTCATAGTTATAAATCAGTCTTCCGTCTATGTAGAGTATCTTCATGGAAAAGACATATTACAGCCGGTGACCATCCTCTAATTGGCACTCCGGTCTTAACGTCTAGGCAACTAGCGCTTAGACCAACGGTTGCTCTCGTCACCTTCTTCCCATTCGTGTTCGACGTAGCCGAGCTTCTTCTTCACTTCCTGGACTTTCTGTTTGTCTCCCGTATTTTTGCCCATGTTGTCGCTGAGCTTGACAGCCGGGCGACCATTTGCTGTCGAGATCTTGATGACGATATTGAGCGGCTTGGACTTTTCGTCATTTGATTTATTTGTGAAGTCGTCTGCTTATATTTAGCCCAGTTCGTTCAGAGTGTATTTGGGATTAGTACGTACTGGTAAAGAATGTACCAACGCCAAAGACAGGCTGGAATCCAGCTTCCTCCGCAATAACCTTATACTCGAGACAATGCTCGATGTTGAGAGAGTCAGAGAACACCATTGTCTTTTTCTCCGTGACGCCTTCCTCATCGTAGAAATCCCGCACCATCTTTACGAAGTATACAGGATCGCCAGAGTCCTGACGCACACCGGTATAGGCTTGAGCATAAGTTTCATTGGAGGTCTGAGCGCCACTGTCATGAAGTGGTGCAGTAATCGGGGCCTTGGTCTCTGCCTCACTTTGAACAGTCGACTCGCTGGTTGTAGCGGGTCCAGAAGCCGAGGTACTGACTGCACCAGCGCCTGCGGAGGTAAATGGAGGAATTGGCTTCCGAAATGCATCGAGAAAGGCGGGGGTGCCGAATGTGTCCGTCAAGGCGATACCCAGAACCTTGTCAAAGTCAGTCTCTTGCAGATCTCACGGGTGATTCAACGTACCCCTTTTCCAAAGCAGCCAAGCCAGTACCGCAGGGCCGTCTCATTAGCGTTCTCATAATCATCCGTAATGGCAGCAATGGTCATATACCATTCATGCGCCACCGTGCCGACAGGCTCGACATCATACTTCATCGCAAAGTGAACATTACTTGACCCTGTGAATTTACCCTTCCACCCTTGTCGCTTTCCCTCCTCAGCAGCCTTCATCAGCCCAGTCATCACCAGGTCGTGTGTATGGTAATCACGGCGTCGTCTCGATCCGAACTCAGAGAAGATGCAACCGTTCTCAAGCAGCGTGCATCCTTTGCGATATGCCTTCTCCTCTTGGCAACTGTAATCCCAGTCCTTATCGCTGAACATAAAGTATGCCTCGCTCGTCAACGCTAATAGCGGGATCTCGTATAGAATCGTGTCAACCCAGAGACCTTTGACCAGATACTCGACGTCACCCATGTCACTGTCGCTGCCGGTATCATTCACGGGCGTAAATTTGACTTCAATCTGTTCAGAAGGCTTGAGCTTGAACGTGGTCAGGAAATCCAGGTAAGCATCGTTGAAGTATGGGCATCGAGTCTTCAAGAATTTAATCTCTTCTTCCGTGATTCGAATGTTGGCAAGTCCTACCAGAGATCATGGTCATCCCGACGCTCGCACAATCATTCAGTAAGGCCATACATACTGTCCATTTGCTTCAGAAGCCATTTGTGGGCCCCGCGCGTTAACTTCATATGCAGAGTACGGTTCGTGAAGCCGTAAGTCACGTCTATGTAGTACAGCTCGTCAGGGAATTCAAATATACCACATAAAACCCGAGGTATACTCACGGACATCAGGGAAGTACTTCAGAACGGCACATTGCATCGTCAACTTGTACAAATCGGTATCAAGAAGAGAGCTAATGCCCTCTGGAATTGGAGGGGAATCTTCTTTGTCCATTATGACTTATTTCCGAGACCTCGATAGGGGTGCTGGCTGCGGTGGCTAGAAGTACTAGGTGGATGTAATACACAAGATTCAATTCAATGGGTTACTAGCCCCAATCAAAGGAAAGAAATTGTGTAGCAAAGAAGTTTATCACGAGCTGAAAACAGTCATATCACATAGCTGCGGGGAACTACCAAAAAGATGGGTGTTTGTACTGTTTGCATTGTATAATCTTCGTCATGCTGCGGGGGGCTTTAGTTGTTAATCACAGGCCTATTGCACTGCGAATCAACACCTTGCCAAGACAGCGTATTAGTGTTACTGGGTGGTTGCGCTGATAGCGCAGCTGAGCGAAGCGAAGAAGCTACTACTAGCATAATAGGAGACTACGCGAAAGGATCTGGATTCTTATTGGTAGAGGATCGATTAGTCACGTGGTGTTACTTACCGCTTTCTTGCGCTGCGATGCCTTGGGTAGAATTCTAGATCATTTGAATCAGCTGCTTTGTCTAGATTTCTAGATTATTTGAATGCGCTGCAAAGCCTAGGTTTTTAAATCTTTCGAACCGGCTCCTCTGCGGCCTCTGCCTTCTTCGGTATAGTAGGTGATTTATGTAGACCGTAGGCAATCTATGTAGTGCAATCGATTCGGACCATCTAGGTAACTTAAATAGAGTTAGTATATTTAACTTAGATAGTCTTAGTAGTTTAGACAGCGTAATCACAGATTATGTGATTCCTCCGCTGCGCAAGTATTCGGCCGAGTCCTTATGCTGGTTCATAATTGGTTACTGTAGTCATACTGGCTATAGATTATTAGTACCGTGTAACGAGGGGCCTCGTGTCTCAGTTAAGCATTGAGAAACCTCACCCAAACAGTCCATAGCAAACTTGAAGAAATAGACCAGATATCATCGAGGGATATTCATCAGACAAGTGCGTTGCCATAGAAAATATATCAACATCAAGTTATCACCAGTTTGTTGCTTTATTTGTGGTGGAATGACTGCCCCGCCTGTTTGATAAGAGAATTGTGGCTAATGCCCACACTTGTGTGGCTGTGCAGAGTTTGTTCTCAGACACATCGGGAGTCTTATTGTTCCGGTCGAGACAGTTGCCCCGTAGGCGCCTTATCCATTAACAGCCAACGCTTGTTACTTGTTCAACCTCTACGCTTGGTTCACGCGTTCTGCCTGTTGCGATTACGACAGGTGCTTGGTTATGTCCCTATTTTATACAAAACAACGAGGCGTCTGCTTTTAGAACTAACTACAGCAGAAACTCTGGCTAGCCCGAACCACTTCAACATCAGTGGCGCATATTAATCAAGATCGCTTGAGAACCATACTGATATGGCGCACGGCGCTGAGGACTGTGCATCCGTGTTAGAGCAATTCGTTCACGATGTTGCGAATCTGCCAGCGGAAATCAACCACTTGATGGAAGAGATCCAGGCCAAAGACAAAACCATCCAAGAATGTCGCACTACGATCAATTCGAGAGATAATAGCTTACAAAAATTTATCAAAATGAATGGCAGTCTGACGCCGAATCCCAAAGAAGAGCAATACGGAAAGGTTATACTACAGAATCTTGACAAATCGCAACAGCTACAGGATGAGAAGATACAATTGAGTGAGAAAGCCTGCGTTTTGTTAGACCGGCAAATCAAGAAACTGGACATCAAAATTCGTGATTTGCAGAATGACGGCGTTCTTTCGAACGATCCTCCCTTGCCCTCTCTCTTCAACAATAGCGACCAATACCGAGACCCCCCAAAGATCTTTTTTCCCGACTCCGCCTCCGACTCCAACTCATACAACTCTCCCCTACACCCTACATCCGGGAACGCCAACGTTATAATAGGCGCCACTCAGAGACTCAATCAATCCCTGGCTCGATCGGCGGGTGTGGCTGCCCTAGGCTCTCCGACTGCTGCGCGAAGCTCAGCTCCCGCAACTCCCGCCGGTGGCACAGCTCATTTTCACCAACGACATCGCGAATCATCAGCTGGCGCTGTGGAGAACAAGCGACGGCGTTTGAACCCTTCACTAGGAACGCTGCCAGCAGCATCGTCGAATCTCCGACAATCATCTTTAGGTCCCGGCACACCCAAAGGAGGTACACCAGCCTCTAGTCGTGCTGGTAGTGCCGGGCCACGCTCATCAAGCACAACTAAAAAGGCCTTGACCAAGAAGGTTGCACCTCATCAACAATTGAAAAAGATCAAGGCATCATCTGGACTGAATGGCAAGTCCACTAAACGGTCCTCCAGTGCCAGTGGCCGGATCAAGCTTACTACAAAGCAATCGCCTTCCGCCCCCGGCGGCGATGAAGACGAGGATGATTCGATGCTCAGCAGCGCTGATGTCTCAGATTCCGAGAACAACAGCGATGCCCGGCGTGGAGATGATGACATGGAAGAAGAGGAAGAAGACGAGGGCAACGAAGATACCAAGGTCTATTGTACGTGTCGCAGCGTTAGCCACGGCGACATGGTTGCTTGCGATAACGAAAATTGCGAATTTGAGTGGTTTCACTGGAAGTGCGTCGGTTTGACCAGGGAGCCTGTAGGCACATGGTTTTGTCCTCAGTGTGCAGCCAAGTTAAATAGTTGATCATGCCCTTTAGTTTACCTTGATGATTAGCCTGTTATATTTTCTGAAATTTATTGTCATCTCATTCCATTGAGCAATTCAAGAGCTCTTGTAGATATTCAGCGTCCCCCCGCTTCATAAGGTACAAAGATAAGGCCACGAAATGAAGCAAACCAATAGCTTCTGTTAGAACCAGACCATCCGTATCCCAATTGCACTTTTAGGCCGCAAATTCCCCGCAAGAGAAAAAAGATAGGCCTCGACCATAGCCAATCCCAAGATTCGTGAAACGCCATCGCTATGCAATCAAATATGACTGGCGCCGTTGCGCTCATTGTACATAAATAAAAAGAAAATAACAAGAGGAGACAAGAGTCAACGGAACCTAAAACCCGAGAGCCTTTTCCAGCCAAGGATCAAAGTATTCGCAGCTTTCTGGGCTCACGGCTCCTCCAGGAGCGCAAAGTTTAAACACTGGGCAGGTACCGCAAGGTGCCTCTGTCATGCCGTTGGTTACCAGCCGGTCGTCGATACCCTTATCCTCGCCTGCGGGCTTGCGCGCTTGCGACTGTTTAACAGCTTCCGGATTTTTGACCGACTTGTACATCTCCCCGTTGTTCAAGGCCACGAGCTTACCATCGTAACAGAGCATATCAAGCAGTTGTGTTATACTCTCTTCACCCAGACGAACGGGAGTAATTCCACTCTCATTAACTGCGCCTGTGAGCATGGAGACGGTTGGATAGCCACGGTAACCAGCTGGAAAAGGAATAAATGTTTTCTGCCCAGACTCTTGTTTGACAGACACGCTACCATCGCTAGTTTTCATGCGCTTGGTTCGGTGCGCGTCTGCACTTGGAACTTCAAACCAACTCTTTCTGCTCACTGTGTACTCAATATACCCAGCGACAGTGTTGATGAAATTCTCATCGAGTACTCCGTCAGTGAACCATGCGCCACCGGTAACATCCTCACTGGGGGCAAGGCCCGCCAACATGTACATTTTCCGACTTGGGAATTTGACATTGTGCACGCTCTTGATATAGTTCTTTCCCTCCAAAGATTTAAGGCAACGGTCTAATATAGACTTGTGTAAACCGGTTCGAGTTCCGATCGCACGGACCCAGATACCGTTGCGACCAGTAGAGTGGATCACATTGTATACCAAACTTTCGTCCGGGCTCAGGTTCTGAAGTCTGAGAGTAAAATTATCATGTTAGCCTATGATGTGGGAAGTCGCCCAAAAAGTCCTAGAGAACAATGGCATACTTTTCAGCATCTTCCCGTGAGATGATCTTCCAAGCCAATCGGTCATTTTTGCCCTGGAGAAGGCGAAACAATTTCTGATCAACGAGCGATTGGGTGCATCGCAACAGAAGCGCAAGGTCCGACTTGGGGACTATGCCCAGACCAAGTAGGTCCTGCTGGTAGAAGAGTTGGTCAGGAGGGTAGTTGTTCAGGCAATGTTCGTAGAGCTTAGAGGCGAGCTCAGTCACTGAGGCGCCGGAGGCCCCCGCGGATGTCATTTTCAACGAGATGAAACCGAGTCAACAGACAAGTGCAATCACCGAAAAGGCTTATGAAAGGGCATATTCAGATATGCATATTAGACCAGCGTCTATCTATACCAAGGAGTGCCAAAGAATACCCGACCGGGTTGAAGAAGAGCCTGTGAGAGGAGAACTTGGCGAGTGCGACAGCGGCAGAAAAAGATGTTTTTGACGGCTTTTCCATTCCCTTTTTGCCCGTAGCGGGGAGCAGCTGCCTAGAACGGTCTAGCGCATCAGAGCTCCGACTCACCAAAGTCATTCCTGCCTGAGGCACTCAATCCCTTCCGGAAATTTCGAGAAGCTCCGCAGAGCTCATTAACTGCCGCAGCTTCCCCCGTCAGCAGTCGATCTCAACTGGAGTTGATTTCAACCTGCACATCTTTTCCATTTCACTTCAACCCAACCGCTACTGAACCCTGACAGCATGGCTGACGCTCTGAAGGCAGAGGGCAACAAGGCCTTCTCTGCAAAGGACTATCCCACCGCTATGTATGTATTTTACCCCGCTTTACCTTACGTTGTCGTACTAATCGCTTCGCAGTGACAAATTCACCCAGGCTATCGCAATCGAGCCCGAGAACCACATCCTTTACTCCAACCGCTCTGCAGTGTACTCTGCCCAATCCGAATACGAGAAAGCTCTCGAAGATGCCAACAAGGCTACGGAAATCAAGCCAGATTGGTCCAAAGGCTGGCAGCGTAAGGGAGCTGCCTATCGCGGTCTTGGAGACCTTCGTGAGTGATGGCTTGACTTGGGTTGCTTCATCATCAAGTGTCACTAACAAACCCGTAGTGGCTGCGCACGATTCGTACGAAGAGGCCCTCAAAATCGAGCCCGGAAACGACCAGGCTAAGTCCGGTATGAATGCCGTCAAGAGGGCTATTGATGCTGAAGCTCAGGCCGACGGTGTCACTGGTGATCCTCTGGGCGGACTTGGTGGTATTTTCAACGACCCTCAGCTTTTCCAGAAGCTGGCCAGCAACCCAAAGACCTCTCCTCTTTTGGCAGATGGCGAATTCATGGCTAAGCTGCAGCGCATTAAGCAAAATCCGAATAGTGTCGGTGAAGAGATCAAGGATCCCCGCTTTTTGCAGGTTATGAGTGTTCTGTTGGGCATTGACATGAGCTTCGGTGCTCCTCCGGAAGGCGCTGCCTCCTCTAGTGCCGCGGAACCCCAAGAAGACGTGCCAATGCCTGATGTCCGTCCCACCGCCTCTGGGGCAAAGAAGGAACCTGAACCTCAGCCTGAGCCCGAGCCTGAGGATGAGGAAGCAATCGCAAAGAAGAAGGCTCAAGAGGCGGGAGATGCCGAAAAGAAGATTGGTAACGACTTCTACAAAAAGAAGCTGTTCGATGAGGCCGTTCAGCACTACGAGAAGGCCTGGGAGCTGAACAAGGATATCACATATCTCAACAACATTGGCGCCGCTAAGTTCGAGAAGGGCGATCTTCAGGGTGCTATTGAGATTTGTCAAAAGGCCATTGAAGAAGGCCGTGAAGTTAGGGCTGACTTCAAAACCATGGCCAAGTCTTACACAAGAATCGGCACAGCATATGAGAAACTTGGCGATCTCACTCAGGCAATTGAATACTATAACAAGTCGCTCACCGAACACCGAACCCCCGACGCCCTTACAAAACTCCGCAACGCAGAAAAGACCAAGGCAAAAGCTGAGAAGGAAGCCTATATTGACCCAGCTGAGGCTGAGAAGGCTCGTGAGCTAGGCCAAAAGAAGTTCCAGGAGGCTGACTGGCCTGGCGCTGTCGACGCCTTCACTGAGATGACGAAGCGTGCTCCCCAGGATCCCCGAGGTTTCTCCAACCGTGCCGCAGCTCTCATCAAGCTTATGGCCTTCCCTCAGGCTGTTCAGGACTGCGACGAGGCAATCAGCCGTGATGCCAAGTTCATCCGTGCTTACATGCGCAAGGCACAGGCTTTGATGGCTATGAAGGAATACAACAAGGCTTTGGATGCTTGCACTGAAGCGCAGGAGAATGATGATGGAACCCATGCCCGCGAGATCGATCAGCAACAGCAGAAGTGTTTGGAGGCTCAATTCAGCTCTCGTGCTGGCGAGACCGAACAACAGACCATGGAGAGAATCCAGAACGACCCAGACGTAAGTGGTGCCAACTGTGTTTGCCAACTCTAGATTATACTAACCCTCAACAGATCATGGCTATCCTTCAGGATCCAGTCATGCAGAGCATTCTGCAGCAGGCCAAGAGCGACCCTGCTGCTCTGCAGGAACACATGAAGAATGCACAGGTCCGCCTTAAGATTCAAAAACTGATGGCTGCTGGTGTCATCCGCCTGGGACGGTAAAGGGAAACTCCGTGGCTGTAAGGGGATAAGTACGATGGGATGAATTGAGACGACAGTAATCTGTTTTCAACTAAAAGGAAGGCCAGCTTATGAATTGATGCATTTTCAGCTATATTTCATTATCATAATGGTATATTGTCCTATCTTGATTATATTTCACTGGAGTGCCTTCTCTGCATTCATGTTGCGCCTGGGTAGGTGCCTGAGTATTCACTGCACTGCCGTTTTAGGCAAAATCTCCACAGCGTCCGGCGGTAAAACCTGGCAGACAACGGAATCAGGAACAGAGAGATGGTGAATAGTAGGAAAGCCTAGCTAGGGTATGTAAGTCAGAGATAGCCCCTGGATAATTTGTAGTGATGAACCAGCTTCTATCTCATAATTTCAATACATGTACGACAGCAGTATATCCTGTTGTGGCCTGTTATGGGCTGCGAAACATTTTGTGTGTAGATAATTGTCCCATGGGTTTTTGCCTGTGTTGTGGGTGATCGGTAATCATAGTAGTACTATATTAGTTGTTAGCTTTCGTAGGAAAGATTGAAGGAAAGGGTAAATTCGGCCAACTCTTTGAACCAAATGCCGTGCGAATGTAGATATACATGTCCAAATTTTATTGTGGTGTGGCCTCATACCATACTGGTGCCGAATATATATATGCATTTGATATGCTTTTAATGAAGAGAACCTTAGCCATCTCTCTTGTTCTTGTTCCTGTTCCCTACTTTGTTTCTTTCTTTCTTTGGTTTTTTTTTTTTTCTTTCTTTTTATAGTGACTGTTCTTTACGACTTTTCTTGAATGGTTTTAAACTCATTTGGCCATGATATTATCTTTCCTTTGGCCTAATTCTACGAGTCGTCACGTTAGGAGAATTATACAGTAACAAGCTATATTTATAATCATTGGTCAATGCCTCCGACTTGATTCAAGGACAACCAACAGAATTCCGGATAGGCCGATCATTAACAAGAGAATTGAAGGTGGAATTACACGTCAACCCGTATATATTACCAGACAAGGAACTGATAGACTGCAAGGAAGTCAGTAGGCGCGCCTAATCAGAGAGGGCCAACCCTGCTTAGGGCTTGGCTGCTGACAGAACCTCTCAGCCGCACGTCCAGTGGCTGGGAAAACAAATGTGTTACGAGTCACGACCGACCCAGTTGAAAGACAGATTCTACCAAAAAAAAAAAAAAAAAAAAAAAAAAAAAAAAGAAAAGTAAAAGAAGAATGAAAGAAAGAAAGAAGGAATAAGGAGTAAGGGTCTCAAGAATCCCCGATCGATTTTCCACGACCATAGATAGGCCGAAAAAATTTCAACATTTGATTTTTGGTAGACTAGAAGTTCACAGATCGGAGTCGTACGTACACCTTTCCCAAGAATGACATACATCCTCCACTAGGCAGCATTTTAGTTCAGTGCGAAAATGTAGTCATTATGTAGGCCGGTCTGGTTATTTGGTAGGAGAGCGACCCAAGGTGTTTGTGCGATCAGCGTGTCTGGCCCACACTAATGAACCATGGTTTATTTGGGTGAGTTCATTTGGGTTGCGCTAGGATCGTACTCAGTAAAAATTGTGGGAGCTGGGATGTCTTGGTAGCGACTTGACTACCTTAGTTCCTAAAGGTTGGTCTGTTAGTGGGTACTATTCCGGAGTAATTTAATCTTTTTTTTTTAATTATTTTTTTCCGGCATAAATTTCCCCAGCCCCCTTTTCGTCTGTGGCGGCCGTGGGATAGATAGGGTGGGCGACAATGGAAGACAATCGAGCAAAATTCCATCTGGAGTCAGTGAGCATTGATAACTTACGTTTATCTTTTGAGAGACATACAGCAGTCAAATGCTGCTTAAGATTTTAAATTGAATTGATGAGCAAACCTGTGGCAAAACACGGGTGGTAGTGCGAAGACCGTGCAGATCCTAGGCCAAAGCTGAATAAGGTTGGATGGGAAGGCCAGCAAGACAGTTGCAACTATACAGTATAGATCCAAGGACGAAATGGGAGTGGTATAGGCTTATTAATGTACATAGTACATACAGGAAGCTTGACGTAGGGGGGATCTGTCACATGGCGGTTCAATTAGGGTTTATCCTGAGGTATATCTATACATAGTATGTTGATGATATGTAGTAGTAAGTAGTAGCCCATGCAGCTTCTCTATGGTAAACGAAGCAGTTGTATGTACCAAACCACAGCTTTTACTGCATGCCACGTGTAACCTGGCACGGTGGCAATTTTCTTGGTTTTCAGTCTCAGATCGGAAATATTTCCGAATCGTGCAATCTCCTTAGTACTCGAGCAATTATTTGTTGCAGTGACACTAAGTGTACTTGACCTTCTACCTACACAGTAGTACTAGTAGTATTATGGAACTTGAACCACGTGAATGTGGATGGTACTATCAATCACGCTTAAGGTATTGAGCGAATCATGAATGGCAAATCACTGTCGCGATTGTTCCGAGGATCGGGAAAGGGGGAACGCTAGTACTGTGTTGATGGGTTCCACCCTCATGCATGCTAGTCTCCTTACTAAGTGGATAATCGGTCACTGGTTTGGAATGAGTAGCAGTTGCTTGGCAGGGCTGTCCCAAGGTAATATTACTGGTAGTCCAGGCACCGAAGAACCCAGTACAAGTACGAACAGAAGTACATAGCACACCGGTGATGAATGAATGTGGCGCAGCTAGAATCTCTTTCGTGGCGGTGCAAAGTTCTATCAATCGGCCTGGTAATGGGTCGACCTAGCCTACTACTACCTAGTAGTATATGGGTTATCTCATTGCGATGTAGGTAAGTAGCTGCGTTGAGCCGAGAGGATTACCTACCTACTCCGTATACTGCCATTGCTTTGGTGAGGGTTAGTATTTACCTTTTCTATTCGGCTGATAAGGAACTGGTCGGGTTTAATAAAAATCCGTGGCTGGGTTAGAGAAAGGTTGGTCCTTGCTAAGACGATAGTAGTATAGCCAATCCACTGTGTGGGGACTGGTCGGGTAAGATTACGACTCCACGACAGAGAGCGTGAAAGAGGAAGGAAGTGAGATGGACAACCATCTGATCGACTCGACTATCTATTCAGTCGCAGATCGACGTCACGCCGCGGATCTCTTTTCCTTCCCAGCAATGTTCCGTCTTCTTTTTGTTTCTTAAAGTTCTATGTATCTCTACATTCAAATTGTGACCACTTGTTCTTTGAGCATATTTCCCCAATGTATCTATTTATTTGTTTCATTGATTTTTGATTAAACCATTCCTTAGGTCCCTCATCATTATCACTGGTACTCCACTCGTATCTAGGAGATCCATCCCTCTATCTCCATCAGCAGGTTTTTCCCCCCTCTATTTCTTTCTTTTTTCTTTTCTGATTTTTTTTTTTAATTCAATTTTTTCTTTTTCTTCCTTTCAGCTCTTCACCAGCCACGGTTCTCCTTGACGCAAGTGGCTTTGCCGAACTCAATCCGTTTTCGCTTTCAGCTCTGATTTAATTCGGTCTCCCCCTTCACATCCGATCTGTCTTTTTTTAATTTTTTTTTTTTTTATTTTTTTTGCGCCCTTTTCAACGGTCACTTTGCTCTCTTTTGCTCGAGGGTGGTCATTCTTCGGTAAGGATTACTCTATGCTTTTTCTGTACGGTTACCGTGGTCCTCAAATCTATCCCCTTCCCCCTTCCTCCGAAACCCACCCGCAACCCATCGTATAAGTGAGCTCTCGGGCTTAACCGTGGGTTCAGCCACTCCCCGCTGCGGAGAACTTGAAGGCAACCATCGATTCTCCCCCGAGCGCCAACTCACTTCGGACATTGACGAATCCTTTTCTTGTCCAACACCCACTTCTCACTGACTCTCCTTTTTTATTTTATTGAATTTTCTTTTTCTTTAATTCCCCATTCCCTCCCATCCTCGACATTCCTAGATAATTTTGATATTTAACATTTCCTACATGTTCTTGTTGTTTGCAATTCCGCTTTAGCTTATAAGAAAAGGAGAATTCTATATCAGGGGATCTGACAACCATCCAGATTGTGTCGGTTTGGGATTTGTAATCGGTGATCCTTCACCCTGGGCCTCATTGAATTGGTCCGGCCAACCAAAAAGCCATGGCGTCGCAGGAGTTAGAGAGGGAAAAGGTCGAATTGAAGGAGGAAGGCGCCATTGAGGCTGCCGAATTGGCCCCTCAAGACCCCCAAGCTGCTGCGGCTGCGGAGAAAGTGTTGGTGGATGAAACCAGGAAAGCTGGCCTGCCAGCCTACCAATTTGACCCCAATGCGACCCCCGAAGAAAAGGCGGCGGCGGCGGCAGCAGTAGGTCTCTCGCGATACCTATCTTTCCGACTGCACACTGTTCGCTAATGAACGATTTCCCACTGTAGCAACTACCTCCGGGCCTCAAACATGACACGAAACCGAAAGGAATGGCAATTATCACGGACAAGGTAAGTTTGGACAATTATTTCCTCTCTTACACGACAAAGGGAACTCTTGCTGAATTTAATGTACTCCTAGGATGATGGCACTCCCGGCCAATACGATCTTCCCCCTCCGAAATCCGCAACAGCCCTGCTAGATGAAGAGAAGACAGATATTGCCCAAGGAGAAAATGGTATGACCGAGGACTTGCGATGGGCTCGCGACAGAACTGGTTGGGCTCCTCGGTTTCATGAGGAGCCAACGGAGGAAGAAAAGGCAGAAGGGACCTTGTTGGACCACCAGGATTTTCTGGAAAGTAGATTAGATGACAAATTCTTCGGCGGTAAGTAAGTCCTTCTGTGCGTGTTGTATAAACGCTGACCAGGTTTAGACTGGTACCACAATGCTGCTATCATAGTTTTTGCCTGTTTCTCTTCTTGGATCATTGCAATCCTGGGCGGGGGCTTAGGCTGGATATTCATCTTAATGGCGGCGTGTAGTACGTATTACCGGACGTCGATTCGTCGGGTCAGGCGAAACTTCCGAGACGATATCAATCGTGAGATGGCTAAGCAACGCCTGGAGACCGACACCGAAAGTTTGGAATGGATTAACAGCTTCTTGGTCAAATTCTGGCCCATCTACGCGCCTGTTTTGTGTGACACGATCATCAACTCGGTCGATCAGGTCCTCAGCACTTCGACTCCGGCCATGCTCGACAGTCTCCGACTGAAAACATTTATTCTCGGTTCCAAGCCTCCTCGATTGGAGCACGTGAAGACTTACCCTAAGACGGAGGTTGACACAGTCATTATGGATTGGAAGTTTAGTTTCACCCCTAACGATACTATGGACCTGACAGCTCGTCAATTGAAGAACAAGATAAACCCCAAGGTTGTCTTGGAAGTTAGATTGGGTAAGGGTGTTGTCAGTAAAGGTCTAGATGTGATTGTCGAGGACATGGCTTGCAGTGGGTTGATGAGGGTGAAGGTGAAGCTCCAGGTTCCTTTCCCCCACATTGAGAGGGTTGACGTATGTTTCTTGGAGCGCCCTGAGATTGATTATGTTTGCAAACCTCTGGGCGGTGACACACTTGGATTCGACATCAACTTCATCCCCGGCCTAGAAACCTTCATCAAGGAACAGATCCACAACAACTTGGGCCCCATGATGTATAGTCCCAATGTTTTCCCTGTCGAGATTGCGAAAATGCTTGCCGGAAATCCAGTTGATCAAGCTATTGGTGTCGTTGCTGTTACACTCCATGGCGCCCATCATTTGAAGAATCCTGACGCATTCGCCGGCACCCCTGATCCGTACGCAACCGTCTCTTTGAACGGCCGCACGGAACTGGGACGCACAAAGACCGTTAATGACACAGACAGCCCACGATGGAACGAAACGATTTACGTTATCATCACCTCGTTCTCTGACACTTTGACCATTCAGCCATATGATTGGAATGAGTTCCGAAAGGACAAAGAACTTGGTACTGCGACTTTCCCCCTGGACCGGCTTGAAGAGCAACCAGAGCACGAGAGTGTTTACCTGGAAGTTATGGCTAGTGGTCGGTCTCGTGGTTCTATTCATGCGGATATCCGATTCTTCCCTGTCCTGGAAGGAAGAACGCTTGAGAACGGTGAAGTCGAGCCAGCTCCGGAATTAAATACCGGTATCGCTCGCTTTACAGTTGAACAAGCTAAGGATTTGGATGGTACAAAGAGTCTTGTCGGCCAGCTAAACCCTTACGGTGTTCTCATTTTGAACGGAAAGGAAATTCACATCACGAAGAAGTTGAAGCGCACGAACAACCCCATCTTTCAAAATGCTTCCAAGGAATTTTTGGTCACCGATAGAAAGAATGCTAAACTTGGCTTGGTAATAAAAGATGACCGTGACCTTGCCAGGGACCCGATCTTGGGTACCTACCAGATCAAGTTTAACGATATGCTCAAAATGATGGAGAAAGGCCATGATTGGTTCCATCTCCATGGCGCTAAGACAGGACGCGCCAAACTCACCCTGCAGTGGAAGCCCGTTGCTGTGGGTGGCATCTCAGGCAGTGCTGGCTACATTGATCCAATTGGCGTGATGCGCTTCCACTTCAAGAGCGCAACTGATCTGAGGAACTTGGAAACTATGGGCAAATCTGATCCGTATGCTCGTGTACTGCTCTCTGGCTACATGAAAGCTCGGACAGTAACGTTCAGAAATAACCTCAACCCCGAGTGGGATGAGGTGGTATACGTTCCGATCCACAGCGCTCGTGAAAAGCTCACCCTGGAAGTTATGGATGAAGAATCCGTCGGCTCCGACCGATCGCTGGGATCGCTTGAAATCAACGCTGCGGACTACGTCCGCGAGAATGAGAACGGAGAGTATCTCACTGACGACGAGAAGCAGCATATCTCAAGTGATCTTCGCATTGGTCATGGTCGAGTAAAGGGAAAGCTCAATTACACTGTCGCATTCTACCCCAGCATGCCTGTTGTTAATCCCGATGATGAGGTCGAGGAGGATGATCTGACAGAAGGCGCTAATGGTGACGAGGAAGGTAGCGATCAACCCAGGAAGAGTGTGGACTCTAGACGCAAGATCTCGCATAACAAGTCGCCTAGCACGGACTCCAAGGCTGCTATTACAAATGGCACGAATGGTACAGCGGAGTCCAAGACTAGTCTTGACTCATCTAGGCCCGCTACTATCAAGGATTCTGAAACGATGTCTGTCAAGTCTATGAAGGAAGTGCCGAAAACTTTCATTTCACTGGAGGATATAGCGCAATACGGTAATTCCCCAACAATTCCATTTTTCCCTTTTATTTCATTTCTGTGTTTGAGACTAATCTTTTCGCAGAGTCTGGCTTCCTTGTCTTCAAGTTCCATGAAGTACAGCTTTCTCGCAGCAATGTTCAGGTGGAGGTTTTGATGGACGACTATATGTTCCCTGCATATACATCACCTAAAATCCGCTCCAAGTCCTCCAAGATTGAAGACAGTATGTGATTGCTCTCCGCAAGAGTACTGTGGAATTAAAACTAATCGTGTCGCAGTTGGTGATGCCTTCGTGCGTGAGCTCGAGTTCTCGAAAATTACACTTCGGATTGTGGACAAGGAGGATCCTAAGGCGAGCAGTGACGAGCATACGGTTGCGAAACTTACAGGCGACACGCTTTCTACTTTACAGCGCATCTTGGTAAACGAGCCCCCGCCATAGTTACAATTTCGTTATCCCATAACTAACTGCTTCTAGTACAACCCAACCGAACTAACTCTGCGGTCGGACAGTGGGGAAGTAAGTAAAGTCACTGTTAGTGCTCGCTATATCCCTGTATACATGAAGCTTGACCCGGCGGAAAGCATCAACAACATGGGAACCTTACGAGTGGATGTTCTTGATGCCGCTGAGCTCCCATCCGCCGATCGAAATGGTTTCAGCGACCCATACTGCAAATTCCGCCTCAATGACGAAATGATCCACAAGACCAAGGTACAGAAGAAGACCCTTCACCCGGCCTGGAACGAATACTTTGAAACACCTATCAAATCTCGGATCGCGGCAGACTTCCGGGTGGACGTATATGATTGGGATTTCGGCGACAAAGCAGATTATTTGGGCGGTACTCACATCGATCTCCGAGTATTGGATCCCTTCCAAAGCCAAGAAGTCTCTCTACCACTTGATGGCAAGTCGGGTGCAATCCGCCTGAAGATGCTGTTCAAGCCGACCTACGTGATGCGGTCTCGGCAGGGCTCCTCGACCTTCTCCGGTACGTTTGCTACTCCTGGGAAGATTGTCGGAGCGCCTGTTAAGGGTGTCGGATTCGTTGGTGGCAACGTCATCAAGGGTGCTACTATGGGTGCTTCCTTCTTGAAGCGCGGTATCACATCGCGATTCCACAAAGATGATTCTTCGAGCATCAACGAGGTTGCAGAAGATCCAGAGGACGCATCTCAGCTGGAGGCACCATCTGTTCTGGTTGAAGGCAACACTCCGCCTAGCTCAGCGCAAAGTAATAACCTGCAGCACTCGCGCACTCGGAGTGTGGCTTCGCATTACAGTGATAGACTTGGCCTCGCTGGTAAAGGAGACACGGGAACTGCTACGATTACTGTGGTGTCTGCCTCCGACTTCCCTCCGTCGGCTAATGTGCGTGTCACTGTGAAAGCCCTTGGTCCCAAGCCCAAAGAGGTGCTCAAAAGCAAGGCCCACAAAGCCAGTGGTGGTACTGTACATTTCGATTCGTCGCATGAGACCTGCCGTGTGCACAATACCACAGCTGATGCGCAGTATCAAATCCGAGTCGTTGACCATGCTACATTTGGTTCGGATGATGTTCTCGGAGAGGCTCTCTTCTTCGTTGATGACCAAGGCTCCGTGGCCGGGCAGGAGAAGGTGGTGAAGGTTGGAAGTGGTATTGTCGCTATCCGCAGCAGCTTCTCAGGATCCGAATCTACCCTCCGACCCGGCACCGCTCATTCGAACGGTGGAGATGCGGCCTCCGACGTAATAGACAGCCCAGATTCAAAGAAGCCCGGCCGTCGCAGCTTCCTTAGCAAGAGAAGCGTTAGCGGAGCATAAACGGCGGTAATCCCTGGAAGCGTTCAGGGGAGGAAGTGAAACAGTCGAACAGGGCTTCTGCCCTGGTACACGCTTCTATGTATTTGTTCCTGATGCCCCTTATGATATTGCGTTTTTTTTTCATTATTGTTCCTGTCGTCGGCCGCTGGCCACCAATGTGATGTGATATCCTTAAAGTTCTGATTGGCCACTAGCCTTCCAGAGAGGCCGTATGTCAAATGAGTAAATCTTATTGTGCAAGATAGATGGGTCATAACTACCCTACCCTACTCTCTGCAATGCATTTGGACTGCCGTATATACAACCATACACCGCCGGAATGACCCAAGCGAAATGGAAGGAATGGACCTGAGCAGTACTACTATTAGGTTGTTAAACTGGACTGGGCATGACATGTCTTATCCCGGACCCAGTGGAAGAAACGACTATTGGAGTAATGTGCCCACCGACGTCTGTTAGGGGCTTCACTTTTTTAAGTTTTCTAGCCTCTTCTGTGAACTGTGTCGCTGGCCCGAGCGCATGGAAACGATCTCATTCGGCTCGTATGGAGTAGCAGCCCCGATCTATGAGGGGATATTTTCTATAGTCGGGCGTAGTATGACAGTTGTCAACGTGCTATATGTTTGGTACAAATGATGTGTATGACATACTTACATGCATATCAGGCATCAAGGACCCCTCCGACTGCATGAGTTGTCCAGTTCAGGGGTCATCTCGGTCGTGACGGTGACCTCTGGTCTTTTCCTAATAGTTGCCGTTCCCTTTTCAGATCTAATTTGAATCAAGTCTCACGACAAAAGGAGTCGACGCCGGTAACTACCGTCTACAAGCCCTATGGAGTATGGGTACCCTAAGTGGGGGGTCTTAGAAGTTAATAATACATATGGGCCCAGACCGGGAAATAACAGATACGGGCACGGTAAAATTAGAAAATCCCAACCCAACGATCAAGGTATCCTGCATGTCGACTGAGACTTTGAGCGACGACTAGACCGAAAAGAGCGTGGCGATTCATGAGTTGGTGGCCGTGTGATCCGTTGGTGGGATCGCAGTTGATAGCGCTTTTTAGATAGGGAACAGAAACCGGATGGAAATGATCGGACGTACCATTGGACTGCCCGGAGTAAACCCGTCAATAGTGCGTAAAACGGGTTCAAGAACTAGGCCGGTGTTCGGGATGTCTCAAGTTTGCACTCTCTTCTTCTCTCTCTCTCTCTCTCTGTGCTGCGACTTTACTTAGTCGGCGTACGGGACGTATCGAGAGGGAATTGGACAATTGTATGGGATAGAGTAGGGCACGGAGCACCATGACCGCTCCTGAGTGGCTGAAGTTTCTCGAAAGTGCTCGTGCTTCCTCCTATCATATGGCGAGATTGTATGGAACAGACGAGGAAGTTTCGATGAGCAACTTGCAAGGTTAATTAATATTACGATGGCTCAAAAAGTGACGAGGCAGTGGAGAACTCTCAAGATTACTCTTTTGACATTAGTAAATTCGAACCCTGAGAAAAGGGGGTTATGCTCGGTCTAGAATAAGGAGAGTCCCAATGTCAGATGACGATGGATGACGACCTTTACCTTTTTTCGCTTTGGATCTACCAACATCAGCTGCAGATGTACATATTATAGGTAGTTGGATGTTGTACGGAGTAGTACGGAGTAGTATGCTTGACTACAGTACAACTTACCGGTCATCTTTAGTCGGTCTCTGTTTACTCCTCTCTCTCAAGCTGACTTGGTAATTCTCAACAATGTAGTTGCAGTCAGTCTTGGTATTTGACGTACGGATGATGCTAAGAATAGGTAAAGGTATCGCGCTTGGCAGGCAAAAAAAACAAGAATGTGTCTGCATTTACTGGTTTCGTATGGTCAGTGGACCGTCACCGCCTCCCGGATTCCAGTAGTGGGCTGGTAACGACTATGTATTAATACCGTTTGGTCCCCTTGGATTGCCAAACCCCACTTCGTTTCCCCCCCCCCTCTTGCTGTAAAAAGCGATAAAAATAAAATCATATTAAAAATAATAATAATAATAATAATTATAACCATCACAAAGGGGAGAGCCTAAGGTACCAAATCAACCCAATAGGAACAGTATTAAGCTTCTTCTTTCTCCTTGTTTTGCTTTCTTTGAATCTTCTTCTCTCTCTTCCTTTATTTGCCCAACTATCCTTTCTTCTCTCCCTCCATCCTTGCTACCATTATCATCCACGTAAGTACTTCCCCTCTCCCCTCAGGCCTTGTCGCACCATTTGCCGTTAGGAACGAGTACCAATGACGGCACCTGGTTGAAACCCATTTATTCCTCTCCTCCGAAAGGATCGACGCTCTCTGGCGTGGCAACAGAACCCTCCTCGGGGTCCCCAATGGTCCGCTTAAATCAAGTGTCGTGTCCTCTTGGCTCGTCCTTCCCTTTGTGTTCATTCTTGCTTGCTCTTCACGCCCACTCTCAAGCTTTCCGAAGCTCCATTAAAGCTAACCCCAACGGTGTTGGCCGTAATAGAAGTCATTTCATCGCCCCTTTAACTCGAGCACTCCCGCCATAATCCTCTGGCTCTTACCTTTTTTTATTTTTTTTTTGATCGAAGACCTCTCCCGGCATAACACACATAATGGCAGCCAAAGCTTTGCCTACCCACCTCAGAGCTCCGGCCACGGAAACCTCCAACGCTGGCTCTTTCGGCAAGCACCACGGAAAGTCTCAGTCTCACATGGTAAGTCTTGTGGATTTCATGGTACTCGTTCTACAGTTGTGATTGCGAATGTTTGCCCGTGGTTTCCTGAATTGTATGCAAACTTTGTTGCTGGGGTTGCGTACCTGCAGAATACTGCGGGGAAGGACCCAGGGACGCAGAAATCGGTTGCAACTGCTCTAAAGCAACTAGAGGTCTGCCTTGCCTTGTCCCTTGACCATATGGGCATCTGAAAGTGTCTTGAATGGTGGCCTGCATGGTCTAGGCATACTTAGCATCGCATATCCCTACTACTCTAAAAGCACGCATTTCCTTCGCATAGTTTTCCACTCAAAGAGAGCGTACATTGCATTTTGCAGTGTTGCTGTGCTGAAAATCTTCAACACTCATTCTGTGCTTCCTGAAGCGTATATCGGATTCCCCTGAACAGTTATTTGAAATATTTGATTCTATCACTCCTGTTTTGCGACCTTCTCTTTTCATTCAGGACATCAGTTTCTATAGCTATTTTTACTTCTGGAACACCTCCACGCTGAGGATTGTTTTTGGAATTTACAAGCCGTTTTGTTTTGTTTTGACATCCACCGAATCCCTGTCATGTCGTGGTTTAAGACTTGCATGCTAATAGGCCGACTTCCTCAGGCGTTCGAGAATGCCTCGACCAGCGTTGCTGCTTCCCAGATGCGTAATGCTCTGAACGCCCTCTCAGAGACCGTCCCTGATTCTCAGGAGCGCAAGCGCTTCGAGGCCGAAATGGACAACTTCTTTGCCCTCTTCCGCAGATTCCTGAACGACAAGGCTAAGGGTAATGAAGTGAACTGGGATCGTATTGCTCCTCCCCAGCCTTCCCAGGTCGTTAACTACGAGAGCTTGGGCAGCGAGGCTTCGGTTGAGTTTTTGAACAAGTTGGCTGTTGTTAAGCTGAACGGTGGTTTGGGTACTTCCATGGGTTGCGTTGGCCCCAAGTCGGTCATTGAGGTCCGTGAGGGCATGTCGTTCTTGGATCTGTCCGTTCGCCAGATCGAGCACCTGAACCGCACTTTCAACGTCAATGTTCCCTTCGTCCTGATGAACTCCTTCAACACAGACCAGGACACTCAGTCCATCATCAAGAAATATCAGGGCCACAACGTTGACATCCTCACCTTCAACCAGTCTCGCTACCCTCGTATCATCAAGGACTCTCTTCTCCCCGCTCCCAAGAGCTTTGATGCTCCTCTGCAGGACTGGTACCCCCCTGGCCATGGTGATGTCTTTGAGTCCCTGTATAACTCTGGCACTCTCGATAAGCTCTTGGAGCGCGGTGTGGAGTACATCTTCTTGTCCAACGCCGACAACTTGGGAGCGGTCGTTGACCTTCGCATCTTGCAGCACATGGTTGATACCGAGTCTGAGTACATCATGGAGTTGACCGATAAGACCAAGGCCGATGTGAAGGGTGGTACTATCATCGATTACGAGGGCAAGGCTCGTCTTCTAGAAATCGCTCAGGTTCCTAAGGAGCACGTCAATGAGTTCAAGTCCATCAAGAAGTTCAAGTACTTCAACACCAACAACATCTGGATGAGCCTCCGCGCTATCAAACGTGTTGTTGAGGAGAATGAGCTTGAGATGGAGATCATCGCCAACGAGAAGTCGATCCCCGCTGACAAGAAGGGCGATGCCGACCAGGCCATCTATCAGCTTGAGACCGCTGTTGGTGCCGCTATCCGTCACTTCAAGAACGGCCACGGTGTCAATGTCCCTCGTCGCCGTTTCCTGCCCGTGAAGACATGCTCCGATCTCTTGCTGGTCAAGTCGGATCTTTACCGTCTGGAGCACGGCCAGTTGGTCATGGACCCCAACCGCTTCGGCGGTGTTCCTGTTATCAAGCTTGGATCCGACTTCAAGAAGGTTTCCGACTTCCAGAAGCACATTCCTAGCATCCCCCGTATCGTTGAGCTCGACCACCTGACGATCACTGGTGCCGTCAACCTGGGCCGTAATGTTACTCTGAAGGGCACAGTCATCATTGTCGCCACGGAGGGTAGCACTATCGATGTGCCTCCTGGCTCGGTACTGGAGAACTGTGTCGTCCAGGGAAGTTTGCGTATCCTGGAGCATTAGTTTACACATTTGACTGCCTTCGGCTTGCACCATTCTCCGTTTGCCCTTCCCTGGGCTGGTACAGAAGGAGGTGCCTGCGAGGCCGGATAGATCTGTTTTAGAAGCGGGGGTTTCTTATGTGGATTTTGGGTCTAATTAACATATATCCTGTGTTGATTGAACGTCTGGGAGGCGCATTCGTGGCAACGGTTTCGATTGGAGTGTGCAGCAAAACTTAGTTTAGTATTGTCCATAATCTTTTATTATCTTCTAACTACTAGTTCTATTTGACTTTTGTCCGGACAGAGCATTTCCTCTTGATTTCCTTGATTTCTAACGAAGTCATTACTGGCCCGATGGGATACCGGAGGATCTACCTAACCGCATAGCGTGTCTCATCCGCGTAAGCAAAGACCCTGGATACTTAGGATCGAGGACAATTTCCTGGTTCGGTGGCCCCTCGACTTAACTCAAAAAACCTACTCGGCCTCTTTCTGGCAACACATGATTGCTCGAGTCCCCATTCGGGACTTCCATCACGTGCCAAATCGCGGGACTATCTTCCGGGTGTGTTGCCATGTCCATCTCTCCCAGACGACCCGCTATGGCTTCAGGAACGAAGAAAAAAGCTGTAAAGGAGTTCCGAGGTCCTTTTCATGGGCCTGGTCTTCTGACCTACCGATTTGTAAGATGTGGTTGCTGTAGCACCTGACGTGGCCATGGACGCCATAGGGTTCGGACACGGTTTCCTGTTGCCATAACCAGAATCGCCTTACGCCTCTAACGTTTTCCTGTACGTCATGCATAGGCAACTCAGGCTCAATACAAGCAAGAAGGAGGGGCTTATGGACTTCGTGTTTTGCGGAGCCTTGGAGCCGTCTTCTTGTTCTGGACTCCTCTTCACATGGCAGACTTTATTGTGGTTCTTAGTATAAGACTCATTGATGTTCATCAATTCGCCTTCACCACACTCTATTCAATTGCTTTGTGGGTCCCTGGCGAGTGGTTGGCGAACGAGTTGGACTGGCTGTGTTTATTTATTGTATGCTTTCGCCGCCACTATGAGCGAACCGTCAGCGCACCGTCAAATTGCCCCGGGGCCTTCTTTGAAATCTGAATTGCCCCCGGGTGATAGTCCGCCTGGAGAAAACTACCGGACCACGCCGATGGATCCTTCGAAGAAGCGGGTGTCTATGGCCTGTTTGGCTTGTAAAAAGTCCAAGCGGAAAGTATGTTGTTGACTTTACTTGCGCATGATCTTGCAGCATGAATGTCTCCCCTATCCTCTCTTCTTTCTTTCGTCTTTCATCCCCCTTCCTTTTTCTTTATTGTTAGCAACACTGATAGGATTCTATTTTCGCCACTCCTTCCTTCCTAATCAAGAAATGGAATTGAGTTTGCTACTGACAGACTTTGACCTAGTGCTCTGGGGTACCTCCGTGTGACAATTGTCGGGCCTTCAATCGACAGTGCATCTTCGATGAAACCCTAGATCAACGCCGGCGAGTAGCCGCTAAACGTACTGCAGATGAGCTCAGCTATCACCGAGACATGCTCAATGACCTCTTGAGGGTGATGCGAGCGGATGATCAGTCATTTGGCCTCAGACTCTTGGACATCATTCGAAGAGATGCCACCGCGGAGGAGATGCGTGGATTTATCGACGAAGCGCTGGCTCAGATGGAGGGGACGGACAGTGCGGACGAGGTCACTGTACGCAAGCTAGAGGATGTTCGACGGGTTATCAATGCCGAGGGCGCCGGACCGTCCTTTCGTCCAAAGGTCATGGACATTCATTATTTATGCGATGAGGTGCCCTTCCGAGTTCCCGCAAAGCCATGGACTACAGTTACTGAGGATGCAGATCTTGTATCGCACTTAATATCCCTGTACTTCACCTGGGACTTCCCGTTTCATGCCTTCCTCGATCGTGACGTGTTCCTACGAGACATGGCCAAAGGCGACCTCAATTCGGAGTGTTGTAGTCCATTTCTGGTTAACGCACTTCTTGCAAATGCATGCGTATGTAATAATCCCGTCACTTCTGTTGATATATACTGATTCCATGCAGCATTTTTCGGACTACTCAGAGGCATACGTGGATCCGGGCGATATTGTAACCAAGGGTGCTGATTTTCTCGCCGAGGCTGAACGGCTAAGGGACGAGGAGCCCGCAAAGCTGAGTCTCGCGTTCCTACAAGGTACTCTTTTGTTATATGAAAGGTTTGCAGTCAACTCATACGCTATCTTCACTGGCGCTTGCTATTTAACATCTACAAAAGGTATTCCATATCAGGACACAATGACCTCGGTTATAAGATGCTCCATCAAGCGATATGGACGGGCGAATCACTAGGGTTAATAGGCCCTAAAGTCTTCGAGTTCAGCTCCGGACAGCTCACGGATGATATGGATGTTTCTATCAAGCAGACCGCCTGGGGTTTGTTTCATATAGATACGTAAGTCATCCTATCACTACAGAAGGGTAACTCTTATCTTGTGATTAGTGTCGTCCACACCGACTTCTTAAGACCAAGTTTAATTGACAAAGTCAACCTGGAGCGGCCCGACAGAGCTCGAATGGATGAGACGGCTCTGTGGGTTCCCTATCCTTCCCATCGCGCTCCGCGGCCGTCCCTTCTTAGTCAGTACTTTGACGAGTCATGCAACTTGTGTGAAATTGCCCGTGATATTTCACGGCAATTGTATGCGATCAACGGTTCCTCTCTCTCCGCATATCACCAACGCCGCACTAAGGAGGCACTGTATGAAAGGCTTCGTCGGTGGCATCAGGGGTTGCCGGATACTTTCAACCCAGATCACAAACCACCCCCATACGTCATATTGCTAAGGTACGCCTCTGTTCACGCTTATGTCTTTCGTCGAAGGTACTGAGCACGGAAAATGCCCTCTCGCGCTTGTCAGCATTCCCAGTAGATCCTTAATGATGAAGCCTCCATACTACCTCCCCCTCTCTACCATATCAATGCTAATCATTATATCAGGATGAGGTATCATACTTTGACCATCAATCTATTTTCGTGGAGACCCGAGGATGATGTGTCAAGTATCGATTCAGAGGCTCCTAAAACGCCCGAGAGCCCACCCGGACTTAGCCCGCCACGTTCGAAGTTCGATGCTTTGGAGAATATCCTCTCTTCGGCGCGTGCAATTTCCGCTTTGACACGTCTCTATCGACGGGAATATGGCATGAGCCGTGCACATCACTTTGCGCTTTACGCCATCAATCTGGCTCTGTTTACGATGTTAGATCATGACAGTTTTGACATTTTGGATCAAGACTTCTTATCGCTAACGAGCGCCTTCATAAGCCTAGCCAGCCGTTCTCAGCTAGGAAGAAATCTATTCCATCTGTTCCGACAGTCTGTTCTAACCAAGGGCCAGGGCCAGCGGGCATCAAGCTCGAGTACTGTCAATGATGAACTGAAGGCTTTATTCACTGAAGATATATCATCACCATCTCGATGGGATGGTTACGCCAAGGGGTTGGAGAAGTTGAATGAGGATGAGCGGTACCATGGTATACCGGGAGAAGGAGATCATACACTCTTCGACATGCTCGATTGTTATGAGAGTCTGAGCTTAGGGAAAGATGAAGTAGCTCCGGAGAGGTACCGACCACAAGCACGATAGATCCCAGCTTTGTGGTCGACTGGAGGGAGCGGGGAATGATGCCCCGACCAGAAACTATATTTTTCCTGTACTTGGACTTTACACAGTATCTACTAGCCTGTTTATTCATATCTTAACTATGAATATTCTTGTGTTAGCGTGCCTACCGCCGATATCGCCCTATATAGATTTGTATTAAGTAGTTGATTGCCCTCTTCCCGTGATCCTCGGGTGGTGACATCATTGGCTGTTCATCGCCCGTTGGACTACATCATCCTCTCTTCAAAGCTTATGGGTCGAGCCAGTCACGGCCATTGCGGTCCGTGCCTTGTTGCCGAGGACCTGAAAAGCCCTGCAGAGCGAAAGCCGTTCAGCTGTTGCCATGAGACAAATACACCCTTGCTGTTCATGGGTCATACCGGCCACTGTGTCATCTGGCAATGGAGAATAATCCTCAGCCGTATTATTACAATTTTCCGACCGGCGAGGAGAGCATTCGAGGCCCACTCGATCCCTCGATGCCTCAGACCTCAGACTGGCTTTGGGGCTCGGTGCCTGTCAGTCCTGGTAGCTTCCCGGTGATGAGCTTCAACCCGTACGCCATACCGCCATACACGGACCGACCTGCGCTTCCAAATCAGCAGTCGTCCAGATCGTCCTCTTCACGAGAGATTCCAAAGGTGGCTATTCCGCGGACCGCAGCTGTCAGTGGTCAGTCCCAGCGTCGCCGATCTGCGCGCGCTTGCGAACCTTGTCGTCAGCGAAAAATCAAGTGCGATGGAAACAAGCCGGCCTGTAAACAATGTGTGGAGCATAATGTGAGCTGTTCCTATCTAGATGTGAAACGAGTCCGAGATCAGAAACAGCTTGGGGTGTTAGCGAAGAAGGTCCAGCGCTATGAGAGGCTACTGGAAGGGATTGAGCCAGAAGTCGAAGGTGCTCTCGCAAGGCGGATTAGAAGATGCTTACAGGTTTGTAACACCGTCTGTGCACCCCCGTCAACCTGTTGGCCTCGCTTGTGGAATGGGACAGTTTATTAATAAGTGCAGGGCTCTGAGGTATCGTCTGCGGATGATGACTCCGACTCAGGAGACGAAACTTCATCGATTGGATCCCTGGACGAGATTGATCTGATAGAGGAGGATCTAAATCGGGATGAGAAGTCAATAGCTATGGGATTCTTTGGAAAGAACTCCGAGATATCATGGATGCAGAGATTGGAGGATGAGGTTGAAGGTCGTAGTCAAGGCCTTGATTACTCGGGCATTGCACTGGATCAAACTACTTCTACCCAGGAACAAAAGCACGATGTCCCCACCACAACAGTAAGCTATCATCTGGACGACCTTCAACTCCCATTAATGGATAGCGTGGATGCATACGCGCTGCCACCAAAAGAGCTAGCGGACCAGTTCTTTACCGCATTTATGGAGTCTGTGCATCCGGCATTCATGGTCATCCGGAAGAGTATCTTTACTGCGCAATATCGGCAATTCTTTAGCCAACCGTCAAATCCACCGCGGAGATGGCTTGCCATTCTGAATATGGTTTTCGCTATTGGTTGTCGATATCAACATCTCGTGGACCACGCAGGGGATGAAGACTTGGATGATGTACTGTACCTGAACCGCGCTAGAAAGTTGGCATTGAGCGGAAATGTGCTCTTTGAACATGCAGACTTACAGCAAATCCAAGTGGAGTTTCTAGTGGCTTTATACTTGCTGTCAATGGGTCAAATTAATAGGTAGGTAGGAAGTCAACCTGCGAGGATGCACGCATATTAACAGTTCTAGGTCTTTTAAATTCTCAAGCATGGCACTTCGATCAGCTTTATCACTTGGGATTAACCTTCGCTTGGTGGATGGTCGGACACACTACGCGTCGAAAGAAGCACGAAGCCGCCTGTGGTGGTCTATCTATCTTCTTGAGCATCAGCTTACGTCCGTCACGGGCCGAGTCTCTTGCGTCAGTGAGAACCTGAGCTCCACGCCACTTCCAGTGCCATTTGAGGAAGACGCTTTCGGTAAACCGGAGGTTCTTTCTCTTTTCCAGGATTCATCCATGCGTGAAAGCCACCTAAAACTGACCTTACTCCAAACGGAGGAGGAGGCTCGATCCAGCGCCGAATGGCTACTGACTTGCGAACCTACCCCGTCTCTGTTTTTCCATTGTCTGGTGGACCTCACGAGCATAAATCAAGCTGTGATGAACAAAGTCTACAGCATCCAAGCTCTACGCGAGCCCAGTGGCAGGATTCACCACCGCATACGAAAATACGGCAAGACCCTGGAGACCTGGCTGTCCAAGCTTCCCCAGGCTTTTCGATTCACTAAGGCACATAGCGAACAGTTTCAGGCACCGGCAGCTGATTATCCCTTCCAGCGAGAGCGGATATGCCTTGCATTCAACTTTTACAGCGCCAAGATTACACTCTGCAGACCGTGCGTCACTCATACCAATCTGAAAGGAAGCTCGTCCCAGCCAGCAAAATCCTCACATTCTGACCTCCGCAACGAGATGGCCCTCAGCTGTCTGCGCTCCGCCTGTTCCCTGACCTCCATACTCCCCGAGAAACCTGATATTTATTGGTTGGCACGTGTGTCTCCATGGTGGACGTTCCTCCATTACTTAATGCAAGCCAACACAGCTCTACTCCTCGGACTCTCCTGCTGGTCCATTACCGAGTTACCCAAGACATCCAAGCACATTAGCCCAGCGACCCCACCTCTCAACCCACAAACCATGCTTGACGCATGTAAAAAGGTCATCCGCTGGCTTCATACCATGAGCTACACCAATACTGCTGCACGACGTGCCTTTCTCTTCTGCGATAGCTTTATCCGTCGCATCGCGCCGAGTTTGGGCCTCGATCTTACCGGTCTCCCAGATGGGGCGTCCTTGCCTTCCAATAACAACTCTATCTGGATGATGACGGATGGGCCGGAAGATATCTGTTAAGCTTTATGTTCAGCGAGTGAGTTGTTTGGATGTTGGAGTTAAATATAGGGAAATCGACCCGTATTATTTTATATTCATTTTTCAGTCTTATTTCTTCTTTTGGCACGTGCCCATGACATTATGAAACCTGTTCACTAAATTGTAGACCTGTGACTAATATCAATATTAAACCTAAGTTGACTACTAGATTTGCCATGTTATCAACCCGTGTAAAAATGAAAATGAGATCAAGCAATATAAATTCCGAATCTCTTGTACACAAACCGAACATGTTTCACAAACATCCCCAAGTCAAACCCTACAGACACACAATACATAGACAGTGATAGTAAAGATCCACTTGAGATAAATTCAACTAACAATAAAACTAGCCAGTAAGTCAATACTCAACCAAGGCAAAACAGCTTAGAACAACCGGGAGGTTCGGGGCGGACAAAGTAAGTAAATACGTATAGCTGACGCTGAAGAACCAGAACCAGTTGGGGGTAAAAAAAAAAAGGCACAATTCAGAGAACAGTACGAAAAAAAAAGACGAACTCGTGGCGGAAAGGAAATTAACTCGTTAACATTGATTGATGTGTGGGAGCATTGACTTGATTGGTTGATAAAAAAAAATGAAACAAAACTAGAGTATGGATATGAATATAAATATGAATGAAGAAACCATTGTCGTAGGTATGCTGGAAAAATAGAATGGAACAGATATAAACTGGAAGCAGGAGATGAGAAGAACGAAACATGTGTTGCTCTGAGAACTGTCGACAAACGGATAAACAGATATGAGATGCGAGTAGTGATTATTTCCACGGGTTGAGGGCACGATTTACATCTGTGGCATGATATAGGCTCGTTTGCGCGGGTCATCGTCTAGAGACGGTGGCCCACGCTTTTGAGCTGGGTTTAGGGTCATTGGGTCCGCTTGTGCATGCGGATGTTGGTGCACGTGTTGCACGTGATGCGCGTGCTGAGCTTGAGGATGCTGGTGCTGATGCGCATGTGAAAGGGGATGGTGTGGATGCTGCTGTGGATGCGGATGGTGTTGCGGGTGGTGCTGATGGGCCATCTGGAGCTGGTGGTGGTGGGCCTGCAATTGGGGCTGAACTTGCATAGTTGATTGGGCTTGGATCGGAGGCTGAGCTTGCATCTGATTTTGGGCTGGTATCTGTGGTTGCACCTGCATTTGTGGTTGGGCCTGCAAATGAGGTTGAGCCTTTGGTTGAGGCTGAGGCTGAGGCTGGGACTGGGCCTGGGGCTGGTGTTGGGGCTGGTGTTGGTGTTGATGTTGGTGTTGATGCTGATGTTGATGCTGATGTTGAAGTTGAACGTGGCCCTGGGCCTGTTGGGCCTGTGCTTGAGGTTGAGGTTGACCCTGGCCTGGTGCTGGAGGTTGCTGGCCTTGTGCCTTGGCTTGCGCTTCGGCTTCGGCTGCCGCCTGTCGAGCAGCGACATCGGCCTTACGAGGACGGCCACGAGGACGTCCTGTACCGGATGGCTTTGATGAGGCTGGTTTGCGGGGAGGCTTGGGCTTTGGCGGAGCATTGGGGTCAATCTCGGACTTGCGCGGACGACCACGGCGTCTCTTCTGGGGCACTATGGTGCCGTCTGCACTAAGGACGGTGCCAGGCGCGGCGGGTGGGGGAGCTTGAACTTGTCCCTGTACGCCTGGAGCTACGGACGCCGTTGTAGCTGGGCCTTTAGCAGCCGAGGTCGGAGTCGCATTGTTGCCTTGTGCGGCGGCGGTAGCTGCTTTGGATGGAGTCTTTCTAGGCTTCGGTGTCTTGCCTTCTTCTCCTGGGACTAAGGATTTGCGGGGACGACCTCGTTTTTTAGGAGTCCCGGTATTGTTTGCCGACGCGGGTTTGTCTTGTGCTGGAGCTTGAGGTTGTCCCTGGGTTTGCTGGGCCTGCTGTTGCTGTTGCTGTTGCTGGGCCTGAGCCTGGGCCTGAGCTTGAGCTTGAGCCTGTGCCTGTGCCTGTGCCTGTGCCTGAGCTTGGGCTTGAGCTTGAGCTTGAGCTTGAGCTTGAGCTTGGGCTTGGGCTTGAGCCTTGGCCTGCGCTTGGGCTTGGGCCTGGGCATGTGCCTGAGTTTGAGCATCTGTGGCGAATACAGCTGGCGGTTGACCATTCACTTGTTTCGCTGATATCGCAGGAGATACAGTCGCCTTGGTTTGCTTAGGACGTCGCTTAGTTTTAGTCTCTTCCGCTTCTGGCTCTTGGACTGCGAGCTCTGCACTTCCCCCCATGGTTGACGGCGTTGTCGACTGCGGTGGCCGTTGCTGGTGTTGTTGCGCTTGTTGCACGTACTGTGCTTGTTGCTGCGGATGATATTGGCGCTGCTGATAAGCTTGCTGCAACGGGTGCTGCTGGGCTTGTGATTGATACGGTGAGCGCTGGGCCTGCTGCGATTGGTACCGAGCATGCTGCTGATATGATTGCTGGGCTTGCTGTTGCGCTTGTTGCTGGACCTGTTGTGCCTGTTGAGCTTGCTGTTGCTGGAAAGTTTGCTGCACTTGCTGCTGGTAAGGCGACTGTTGCGCTTGTGCTTGATACTGAGGCTGAGGCTGAGCCTGTTGGTAGGGAGACTGCTGGGCTTGCTGGTACTGTGCTTGCTGCTGCGGTTGATATTGCGCCTGCTGCGTTGCTTGATATTGAGCCTGCTGCTGTGCCGATTGATACTGCGGCTGTTGCTGTTGGTACTGATGCTGCTGCGGGGGTTGAGCCGCGGCCAACATGGGCGATGCCGTCGTGGGGGTTTGCGCCGGATGGGTATGCGTCGCCTGTCGGTGTTGATACTGCGTATGTTGCATGCGGTCTATCGACTGCTGCGGCGACGACAAGCCCATGGCATGCGCGTGCGGTGACATGGCTGCCTGAGCGTTCATGGCCGCCGCGGGGTGTCCGCGAAAGCTAGCCATGGGATTCATATTCCTCTGCAAGGTCTGCAGCGACAGATAAGGGTCTTTTAACTGACTCACTGGGTCGGCACCTCGAGACAACAGATCAGACGAACCCTGGGGCGGGAAATGGCCAGGGAAGGAAGCGAAATTGCCGGCCGTGGGAATTCCTACTAGCGGCGCCGACGAGGACGGAGTCATCTTCCGAAGATCTGGAGAATGAGCTGCCAGATCGGCTTGCTGTTGACCGCGCAGAAGGGAATTATTCCCGGCGATACCACTGTTATGGTGTTGATGCGTGGCAGCCGCAGCCGCAGCAGCGGCCCCCATCGACGGGGACTGGAGATGTTGCTGCTGCTGCTGCTGCTGCTGAGGATGGGCATTCTGTTGAGCTTGCCGTTGCTGGTGAAATGAATGACCCCCATATCCCATCATCTTGACGGTGATATGAACCCAAGGAGGGTTGTA
Source organism: Aspergillus tamarii (assembly GCA_030556085.1). Classification (NCBI taxonomy): domain Eukaryota; kingdom Fungi; phylum Ascomycota; class Eurotiomycetes; order Eurotiales; family Aspergillaceae; genus Aspergillus; species Aspergillus tamarii. The sequence continues at coordinate 1,869,763 of JARVTJ010000005.1, read as the reverse complement.
TAATTTCCGCGCTATCTAAGTGCCTTGCTTTTCCCTTTTGGATGGACCGTCAGACTTTCAGATAGCAAACATGTGACCACCGCGTCCCGACGCGGTATGCACGGTGGACGGACTCTCCCAATCGGTAATTGACGGCTGGAGAGTTAAATTCAGATCCACCGTGAATCACAGGAAGGGATCAGCTCGCAGCAATTGACCGAACTCTCCCAGAAAAAAAAGCGCGCGCACCTAGAGCGCGTATCAGTTGGGGAGGGAGATTTGCCGTGGAGAGTCGGCAATTTGCACCTGCGAAAATGATATGGGGGATTGATTGGTGGCCTTAGGCTGAGATTCTACGGCAGACGGTTGGTCCCGTGGCGCAAGTCGTTGGGGAAAGGCAGAAAAAAAAAAATAATAATAAAAAAAAAAAAAAAAAGAGGGAAAAAAAATTATTAGAAAATTACCCCCCAAAAATAATACAAGGGGAGAAAAACCCACTGCGCCCGAACCACCTGCGAAGGTGTCAAAAGGCACAGAGAACGAGCACACGGTGATTTCCCAGGGAGAAATGGGATTCTTCCAACGTAAACTCGATAGAAATGTTCAGCTATACTGGAATCTGGGGAAGAGCCAAGCGGATGATTTGTTTGGGATCGCAAGATCACCGGCGTGGTTCTTTTTTCGCCCTTTTTTCGATTTTTTTCGATTTTTGAATTTTGAATTTCCATTTTTTATTTTTTATTTTTTTAGCTTCCCTCCGCATCACGTGACGACTGGCCATGCTGGCCATTCATCGCTCAGCCACACCACTCGATTGATTGCCGTCACGACAAAAATACGAAAGGCGTGTCAGTTAAAAGCGGCGGAGGGGATGCGCGATATCTCGGCCAGAAAAGGTGTCAAAGTCGAGATAAATGTTTCTCTGTTTTATTTTTTCCCTTTTCTCTCTTTTCGAAACAAAAAGATTTCCGGAAGCAGAAAAGGGTTGTGGTCTGCACTAAAGAATAAGGTCCTATGGGCTAAAAATCAAAATTAAAATAAATCAATAAATATATTTTTTTTTTTTGATATTTTTTCATTTTTTATTATTATTTATTAAATGCTAAAAATATTAAAAATAAAATAAAACAATTCAAAATACATCCCCATATTATACCTGACAGACCCTTTCCACCTATAAGATCCGAATCTCTCATTTAAGCTTATATTAGCAAAAAATGTCCGGTTCGATTGTGCATTTAAATCTTTTTCGTCATTTTTTCTTGCTCGGTTGAAGGTGGTTGAAGGTGTCATCCACGATCCTCGAAACCTTCACCACCGCAACACACACACACACACACACACACACACACCCACTCACACAAAAAATAAAAAATAAAAAATATTAATAAATATTAATAAAAATAAATTAAAATTAAAAAAGGAATTCAATTCGAGAACCAGAACGTAACATCAATAAACCCAATCTTATCTTCCCCAGTAGTCTAATTTAATTTTATTTTTTTACTTGAATGTGCACTAGGATTTATGAGATTATATATTTTATCTAAATATTTCTTCTGCGCACCAATTTCGCTAATTGCATGTACAGAGTAGTTATACAACCCCGACCGGGTGCCAAAAATATAGAATAAAATAAAAATATACTACGACCGACCCTACAAAAATACATTGTACACTATCGGTCTTTTATGCAGCCTTAGTCGTATCTTTGTCCTCCTCTTTTATTTTCAGGTTCGCCAAACATGGCGCGACAAACAACTGCCCGGATACCACTCCCTTGAGTGTCCCAACGCTCACAACAACCCATAACACAACCACGCAAAGCGAGACAATCTACCAGACATTAGTGCGAAATTCACTGACAAGAGGTGTAAATGAGATCATACTGTCCCGAGAATTTTAAAAAACTCCGACGGCAACTCTGTGCCCATTTCACATGTACAGGTGGCGAAGACGCCCAGGGGAAAGGTGAACCCCCACCAGCCGATGTTGAACGGAAAGCTCTTGCATCGAACAATGGATGCCAGGGCGAAGAAGAGCCAGACAAGTGCGAAGGCCCAGAGAATCAAAGCGATCACGAAACCTACCGTGTAGAAGACGTCGCCCGATGATGTCTGAAGTGTGTGCGTTTGAGGGAAAATGGTCTGTGCCGCTTTACCCAGTTTTATAATCCTACCAACGTTACTATCTGCATGTATTCTGCTGAGGAGAAGTGTCCTTACCCAAAACCGCCTTGACTTAATGGGCCTAGAGGTAAGAAAACGCTGACGATCACCGCCTTGGGCGGAATCTTATGCAGAGTCAGTCGCTGTAGGTAGATCACCAAGACCATCATGGCCAGTGGAAGTCCAATTCCCCACAGGACATACGAAACGATTACAGTCCAGAGCGCATGCTGCGGATTAGAGAGAACACCCGCCACGATGCCGCCAGATGATCCGGCAACGACACAGCTGACAATGGGGAGGAGCCAAACCGCGGTCATGGAGGAGAGTTGCGTTTCGCCTTCATGGGCCATCCTAGGCTGCATTTAGTGTAATTCAACTCGCTATTTAGAGGGGACATGTAGCGTACAATAAAAATGGCAGTGAGAGAGCGGTAATGACTGAGAGGACGGCATCAAATATCCACATCCCCCAGGCGAAGTTCTTGGCCCATTCACCCCAAGCTGGGACGCAGACGAAGCAAAACATATTGACGATAGTGGCAAAGCCCATTGGAAATGTTCCGAGGAACATAGACTGAACCGGATGGGTAATCATCACACTGAAAATCTCCGGGTACAACGAATACCGGAGGACGGTGATGACACATCCTGTCGCGAAGAGAAGAATGTTGAAGGCGAAGATCACAACAGAGATCCAGTAGAGCCATTCTCCGTTATAGGGCAGGGTATTTAGTAGGATTGACACAATGCCCGTGCCCATCGTGACTGAAAACCACCTGTATCCAAGGTTTAACAAGAATGTCCTCCCTGCGGAAAGGATTCAGGGCTTACGAAGGGGTGAAATTGCGAACGACCCTCCTCCAGCCCATATCATGTTTTGTGGGCTGGAGTTGTCTTAAACTTCCGTTTTGACTATCCATGACTGGATTTGTCGATGTTCAGTGAGCTGTTTGATGTCTGGGTGAGGTTTGCCGGAGAGTTTTATGGACTCGGAGACATCCGTTGCCACCCGTTCGTTGCCTAAAATGATCATTGACATTGGACCTTCGTCGCCTGTTCATCTCTATAAAGTTATGTACATATTAGGTATATGCCCCGTTTTTACCTCTACAGCTTAGTTAGTGAGTCATTGCTCTTCACTCTTGGATTTCTATATGATAATCTTATCCGAGACATAACAACTCGGCCGAGAGCATCGGGCGACCGTTGCGGGAACCACGAAAAGAGGTCAACCTAGAGAGAAAGAATAATCCTCAAATGTAAGGAATAAGGGGAGGTATCTATAAAATAGGATCTTATGTGTAATCAGTTTGTTGTTTAGGTTGGTATTTCCTTCCAACCTTTCGCGCATGTCTACTCGCTGAAAGGTGATGTGTACGATCATAGATACACGCACAATGCTAATGAGAAGTGGAAGACGTACCTAGAGGAGCCACTGCTTTTCAAAATCTCCTAGCCTTGATTGAAATAGTTACCCTAACCTGTGGTGAAATGACGCACAGGCTATACTCAGCTGAGGGCAGCCTCACCTTTCACTATGTGCTGCCAGTTAGATGCCGGCAAATGGATTTTGATTATCACTATTTCTTTCTCTCTTTCCACAGAATAACGACATGTTCAAAAATATGATCATTATTGGCCAAATGGCATGCTTCCGCTTAGGGCTTCGCTCAGCATCCTTTTCGTTATAATAGAAAATACAAGCCTCTTGGGGTTGTGCAGCAACATCAACTTAAGAAGCCCTTCTTAAAATCTCGGTTGCTACCGTTCTTGCTAAGTCCCTCTTCTCCTGCAAGCTTGACATTGTGAGTTACAACTTCTCAAACAGTGTTGTGTTCCCTAGAGCGTAGATTAGCGTCAGGCACCCAGGTTCCAGCAAAAGCCACTGGAGTTCATCTCCTCACCTTCGATTGAGTGATGACCCGACATATATGCATATATAAATTCCCAGGAGAGGTGTTTTAAGAGGTGTATAATATCGCACTCATATATGAGCAGTTAAGAAAGGGCTTGGGGGACCTTGGTCTCACCAACAAGCTATTACCCACTGCGAGACTTGACGATCTCTTTAATGAGATCATATAGTTCCAAGAGCCCAGATATAGAGTGTCTCACACGCCTCAAACAGCTCATATTCCCGTGTCATATTATCTCCTCCTGATCAACTAAAGATGTCGCCCAAGCTCTTAGTTCCTCGCTAGTTAGAATCGAAAGTAATTGCCATGATGTCTCGTCAAACAATATAACCATGCTCTCAGGGGAGGATGTTGAATGAGTGATACACTTCATACAGCAGGGTAACAGCAGAGTTTCACTTTTGTAACGTATCTATCAGATACTATGATTTGCCGAAGCCAATGGACACACCATGGCATTCCAAGTACTGATGACTGAGTCCAGGTCTAACTGAGAAGCTTAGCTCGGAAAAAGCTAGAACGAGGGGAATTGGCATGTATTTTTGTGAATTTTGATAAATGTAAAGGGTCCTAAGGCTTCTTGGTGAGATTGTTGTGGGTAAAAAGGGTAAAGTTAATTAGCTCTGCGATGGATTTGTGATAACCATGAATCCACTGTTCTTGAGACTTGGATAACACCAAAACTGAGCCTTAGTAAGCCACAAGACATGCTTACGGAGTAAAATATAGTCTCTCTGCAAGCCTTTGAATGAGGCAGCGAACAGAGATCGTTATTTAACCGTGGCTTAATCTCCCTTACAGATCGCTGATGAATCCACCACTCAATCTACATACACAGCAGAGGCACTCTACTATGTCTAGAACTAACTGATGGAGACTGCCCCTTTATGAATCATGGGCTCTGCATCCAATATAGTTAGTTCTCGGTCCGATTTTACTGTGCCAAAATCCCGCTGATCGGCCCATTTGACACAACGAACAGCCCCGTGCACGTCAGCTCCGACATGATCATCGCCCCGATACCCTAAGTGAAGCAGTGAAGGATCCACCCCCTTTATCCACCAGCGGCATCAATATCGGCAGTGATATTTTGCACCTCTGAAAGGCTTTGGTTTTGCCATGAATCATGTACAAAAGGCTAAGCATTCTCAAACGCATCTTATTGTTTCATATAAATGAGTATTTCGCGTTCTCGATATTATACGAGAGATGATCCGTCACACTAGGGGATAAGTTCCAAACATTTACTTTGATCTCGTACCGTTTAATACCCCGTTGCATGATTTTAAGGATCTCTATGGGGCCTTCAGGAGTAGTGACCTTGTAGGATTACATTAGTACATACAGGGGGCTGGAATGGTATTTGAAGTCGATAGCACCCGTGGCGCATCTAATAAGCACCGTCTTGTCGTATCAGAGCCAAAGAACCAAACAGAACAGAGTCCAAAAATCATCACAATGCACTCTCTATCACTTATCTCTCTCGCCCTCCTCTCCCCGTTGCTGGTCAACGCCCAACTCTCAGGCCATGTCGGTCCCCTGACCTCCTCTAGCTCTAAAGCGAGCACCAGAACCTGTAACGTTCAAGACTACGGCGCCAAAGCCGACAAGAAGACCGACATCGGCTCTGCCATTGAGAAGGCATGGGACGACTGTGGTAAGGGCGGAGTAGTCTACATACCATCGGGCGACTATGCGATGTCTTCCAGACTGAAGCTGTCTGGGGGCAAAGCCTCCGCGATCCAGCTAGACGGCATTATCTACCGCACTGGCAGTGATGGCGGCAACCTATTTATGATCGAACATTCATCGGACTTTGAATTCTTCAGTAGTACATCCCAGGGTGCGATTCAGGGATTGGGATACGAATTTCACAAGGATGGAAGTCTAGACGGACCCCGGTTGTTGCGATTCTATGATGTGACAGACTTCTCGGTCCATGATGTTGCGCTTGTTGACTCTCCAGCTTTCCATCTGTCTTTGGATACGTGTAAGAATGCAGAGATCTATAATATGGCTATTCGGGGTGGTGATTCCGGTGGTTTGGACGGGGTTGATGTTTGGAGTGAGAATGTTTGGGTCCATGATGTATGTCTTCTTTCCTACTTCTTTCCTCTCTTCCATTTGATGCTTCTTCGTGCATCTTGCTTTTGGACGATTTCTTTGAAACTGCGGCTGATGGTATATGCGTTTAGGTTGAGGTGACGAACAAGGATGAATGTGTCACAGTCAAGGTTGGTTTTCCCCGCATCTTCCGCACAACAGCTTACATGACTAACAGAATTACAGAGTCCCGCGAAGAACATCCTGATCGAGAACATCTACTGTAACTGGAGTGGAGGTTGTGCGATGGGATCGTTGGGTGCGGACACCGATATCAGCGACGTGGTGTACCGCAACGTCTACACCTGGAAATCTAACCAGATGTACATGATTAAGAGTAACGGCGGTAGTGGAAGTGTCTCGAACGTGGTATTGGAGAACTTTATCGGTATGTTTTACGCTCCTTTCTCATACTGGCAGAGCTTCATACTAATAGTAATGGCTGGGATGTACAAGGCCATGGTAATGCTTACTCCTTGGACATTGACGGTGAATGGAGCAGCATGAACACTGTATCGGGAAACGGTGTGCAGCTGAACAATATCACAGTGCGCAACTGGAAGGGTACCGAGGAAGACGGTGCGGCAAGAGGGCCGATTAAGATCGTGTGTGCTAAAAAGGCACCCTGTACTGATATCACTATTGATGACTTTGCACTGTGGACGGAGTCGGGCGATGAACAGACCTACAGCTGTGAGAATGGCTTTGGAAGCGGATTTTGTTTGCAGGATGGTGATGGGACATCTACTTATAGCACAACCATCACCGAAACCACGGCTCCGACAGGATACGATGCAAGCAGCATGTCAAATAATTTAAGAACCGCATTCGGAACGGACGCTTCGATCCCGATCCCGACTATCCCCACGTCGTTTTTCCCTGGTGCCACGCCCTACAGTGCCCTGGCGGGGGCTGCCTCAGGCAGTGCCGCGAAAGCCACATCATCCGCCACGGCGTCTCGTTTCCGCCACCGCCGCGGGTCCCATTAATTAATTATTAATTAAGTTGTTGTTCGGTGGAGATTCACTCTTGCGGGGACGATAGTCAACTCGATTCTCTTTCTTAGTTGCTTTAATCCATTAAATTAGTACTTTGTACTTCTTCAATGTGAATTCAATCCATGTGGAGTCTACCAAAACCTCTACGTGCTTTATTGCTCTCTTTTCCTCCTTAAGTCTGACTAGACCGTCGCCGCTGATGTAGCCCACCTCATTTCCTGGTTGACATTTGCAATGCAACTTCGGCTGATGAAAGAGTAGCATCCAATCCACTGTGTGAATGATACCATCGAAGCGGCTGATTCCGTCATTTAATATTACACCAACCAAGATGCGTCTTCAAAGTAACGTGAGTCGTGTATTTTCCTTTTGTAGACAGAACCCTTTGTACCCAGCGTTGTCCTCCTTCCTTCCATCTCCATGTACTCGCCCTTCAAGGGGCGATTGCTTGCCCGAGTGACTTGCCTTGCTCATTCGACTTTTAGAGATCGATGATAGACTATACACCCCTCCCCACAATGGACGACTCTACGCCCAAAGCCGACGAACCCGACCCTCCCTCTTCGCCGCGGCCACCGTCGTACGATGGCGCTGCGACGTCCATTTACCGAGCCAACGCCGATGTACTGAACCAAGCCCTCCAGGATATCGGAATGGGCCGATATCAGTGGCAGCTGTTCGCCGTCATTGGGTTTGGTTGGGCCAGTGATAATTTGTGGCCAATTGTCACCTCGCTCATTCTCGTGCCTATATCTTATGAATTCAACGTCGCTCAACCGCCCCTGTTGACTCTCGCCCAGAATATCGGACTGCTGATCGGGGCGCTCTTCTGGGGTTTCAGCTGCGACTTTTTCGGGCGCAGATGGGCCTTCAATCTCACAATCGGCATCACCGCCGTCTTTGGCCTGGCAGCTGCCGGGTCACCTACATTCGCGGCGGTTGGCGTCTTTGCGGCTTTGTGGTCGGTCGGCGTGGGTGGAAACTTGCCAGTGGATTCGGCCATCTTTCTCGAGTTCTTGCCGGGATCACATCAGTACTTGCTGACCGTCTTATCCGTTAACTGGGCTCTGGCGCAGCTGTTGGCAAACTTGATTGCATGGCCGCTACTGGGCAATCTGACCTGTGCGTCAGCAGAAACTTGCACCAGGGACAACAACATGGGTTGGAGGTATTTCCTGATCACTATGGGCGGGCTGGCCCTTCTCATGTGTATCGTTCGCTGCCTCTTCTTTACACTTTACGAGTCCCCGAAGTACCTCATGGGCAAAGGTCACAATCACGAAGCTGTGACTGTAGTCCATGAGGTTGCTCGCCGCAACGGAAAAACGTCTGATCTGTCGCTAGAGAGTCTGGACGAACTAATAACCCTCGAAGACGAGCAGCATGTCCCGCGCCACGGTCTCAGTACATCTGATCAGATGCGCATGCTAATGGAACCCCTCAGCTTTTCGCACGTCAGAGCACTCTTCAACACACCGCTGCGTGCCTGGTCTACCGGCTTGATGATCTTGATCTGGACTCTCATTGGACTCGGCTTCCCCCTCTATAATGCCTTCCTGCCCTACCTCCAACAAACCCGGGGCGTCCAATTCGGCGACGGCTCCACCTACACCACCTACCGTAACTCTCTCATCATCGCGGCTGTCGGCGTCCCCGGTAGTCTCGTCGGTGGCGCTATGGTTGAACTCCCCCGTCTGGGCCGGAAGGGAACACTCACCTTTGCTGCCATCGCGACAGGGACATTCCTCCTGGCGTCGACGACGGCGTCAACCTCCGAAGCACTTCTCGGCTGGAATTGCGCCTACAGCTTCACAAGTAGTCTGCTGTACGCCGTGTTGTACGCATACACCCCGGAAATGTTCGAAACCAAAGACCGCGGAACGGGCAATGCCTTGGTTAGTGCCGCGAATCGCGTGGGAGGCATTCTGGCCCCCATTATCGCCATCTTCGCTACTGTACAGACAACCAGCCCGGTGTACGTGAGTGGAGTGTTGTTCTTAGTGGCAGGGTTCTTGGTGTTGCTTATTCCCTACGAAACGCGAGGGAAGTCCAGTTTATAGATTTTTTTTTCCCCCTCGTTTATCTAACACTTGTTAACGTGAATGTTGAATTTCCGGGACAATCGGTCAGTTATAGAGACCGATCACCACATATAACGTATCTTTTCTCATGATGGATAGTTAATAATGCCTACTTTCGGATTTCAAGGTATTATTCAACCAGGTAGACTTATTTCAAGCTCTATAAAATGAAATAGAGACCATGTCTCATTACAGCCACAATATTTGTCCTAGTTCTGAAAATTGATGAACCTTTCACTATCTAGAATACACAAGCCTCACAAGTGAACCAATAGCTGGAAAGTGAATACAAAACTCCCTAAATACAGTCCATTTATTATAGCCTTCCGTGACCAGGGAAGTCTAAGAGTAGAGACGAAGAAATAGGATGGATTAATGTGCGAGGTGCATTCTGGGGCTGTGTTTGCACAGATTGTTTTCCTTGGAACTTGGCAGTTTCACCTGATTTCCCTTCTCTCTTTCCTTTTTTCCTGGGGGTTTTTCTTTTTCTTTGCGTTGAGTGGTGTAATTGGAAACGGACGGTTGAATAACAAGGGGGAGTTCCGTTGACATTTCATAGTAGTCCATTCTGTTATAAAAGTAGACGAACGTTTGCAGTAGTGCATCAACGAGAAGGACAAGGGAATACCTAGACTGGTTTCACACCTTATAAAACCCCTTCCTGTTCCAAAATGAGATGTACTTCTTCAGTAACGGAGCATCCAACGGTTGATACTGGATATCAGGCCGATCATTCAATGCCTCGACCGTATTATCTGATCTATAATACGGGGTATACTGACTAACTTCCCACCGGGTCAATTGCCCAAGCACCCGCTCCCGGAACATGGGTAGCAGAGACGCCAGGGGTCCATGCGGTTGTTGCTTTGCGAAGACCTGCTCGACCCAGTCATTGTAGTCGATTATCTTCACTGGGTACCCTGCCTCGTTGATAACGCGGCAGGTATCTATGATAGTGACTGATTTTGATTGATCGGGAGATAGAAGGCTGTAAGATCGTCCCAGGTTCTCATTGGACGAGGCGATGTGCATCATGGCTGAGATCACATAGTCGAGTGTCACATATTCTAGCCGTTGGTCCAGTCTGGGAAATGTACCCAGTTGGATGCAGCCGACTATCAACCGGGACATGAAGTCGTCTGGATTGCTATGTCCGGTGACGCTGTCGCCGATAATGAACCCTGGCCGGTAGATGACGGTGGGTAAACCTCGGTCACGCATGCGACGTACCATCGATTCAGCTGTCCATTGGCTGCCCGAGTATCCCAGGTCATATCGTACGGCTTGGCTGTGTGGCATCAAGGGTTCATCCTCGTATAGCTCTTTGGTCCCTAGGATGAGGCCGGTTGGTCCCCAAACGTCGATAGTGGAAAAGTAATGGAAGGCTTTGCGACGACCTGTAGCGGCCAGGCGGAGTGCGTTATAGGTGCCGATTACGTTGGATCCGTGGTGTTCGCGGTACGATTCACAGAAATTCACTTTAGCCCCGATATGGAAGATTATTGATGCCCAGTTGGCTAGCCAGTTGAATTTCTGTATTCCTAAGGCTAGAGTGCTATCGAACAGATCACCGTCAAGAAATATAAGCTTTTGCTCGTGTTCTGCGCAATCTGTCCACAAGTCGTAGCGCTCCAGGGCTTGTCGAATCCGGGTGGCTGCACTCTCATTCTGCTTCGAGCGGGCCAGGCAAGCGACTTGTTTGACTGATGGTGTGCATAGTAAACGGTGAAGAAAGTGTGCCCCGACGAAGCCGGTCACCCCTGTGATAAACACCTTTCCCTCATCTTCGGATTCCCAGTGAGGAATTAGTTCAATATCATCGACTCGACTTACGTCTTCTAACCATGACCGGGTTTTATCAGGCGCATTGCATTGGGTCCCAGATTCCATGAATTCAATAAGCCGTGATAGACTTGATAATGTAGAATGACTGTAAAGGTCTTCCATCGTAACCATGCATCCTAGACGATCTTGGATATATGCAAGAAGCGTTGCAGCTTGGAGTGACGTGGCTCCTAGATCGAATAGATCATCATGTTCGTGGATTTGTGATATGTTCAGAATATTTTTGCACAGGTCAGAAAGAATTACATTCTTTCCTTGTTTCTTCTCTTCAATGCCATTCTGAAGGGGTTTCTGTTCCTCGAGCATCTTAAGCCGGCCATTTATCAGCGCCTTGCGGTCCACCTTTCCGTTTGCTGTCAAAGGAAACTTCTCCATGAATTCCACAGCGCTGGGTATCATGTATTGTGGAAGTCGTTTGCGAGCCCAGTCCCTCAAGGCCTCTGGATGTACATAGTCCGAGTCCTTCGGAATAATGAAGGCCACTAATGCTTCTGTTGCATCCGTTGTTAGTGGGGGCTGTCGAGCAACGACCACTGCCTGAACTTCCCCGTGAGACTGCAGGATGCATTCAATTTCTCCCAATTCTACTCGAAATCCGCGGAACTTGATCTGTGTATCTGACCTGCCCAGAAAGTCGAGGCAACGGGATTCAGGTTGCCATGCACCTATGTCACCAGTCCGATAGAGACGTATAAGATCATCATTATCATCTCCCGGGATCCCGAGATCCTGTTTATGTAAATGTATGAAGGACTTTTTAGTCTCCGATGGCCGACCCAAATACCCAGAGGATTGTTGAGGACCTCCAATGCAAATCTCCCCGCGTCTTCCGCAGTCAACAATAGGCTTCTTATCTTCGTCTAGTAAGATGATTTTCATATCTCCCACGGGCTGTCCAATACTGATACGTTCACGGTGGGTTTCTTCAAGTGTTACGTCAAACATAGTTGTCAGAGTCGTGCATTCGGTAGGTCCGTATGTATTCCACAGGTGGCGAGGAGGGCCTGTTTCTAATACGTTCCTCATCGCCCGCACATTGGCGACGTCACCCGCTGTGAGAACGTGATGTAACGATTTAAAAGCCCCAGGGGAAGTGAAGACAATAGCCTCAAATAGTGCCGCAGTGATTATGATGATAGTTACGTTTTGCTCCCTAAGGAACGCAGGGAGCGCATTAGGGTCTGTGGCCACATGATGGGGAGTGACCACAATGGTGGCACCAGCAATCAGGGTGATCCAGATCTCGAACAAGCTGAGATCGAAGCCAGGACTATTGAATTCTGCCACTCGATCCTCTCGAGAAAGTGGTGTCACAGGAGTCTTTGTGGCAAGGTGCAAGATGCTGCTTGCTTGGACCTGTACCGGCTTTGGTTTCCCAGTTGAACCAGATGTAAAGAGTATGTGGCTGCGGTTGACCTGAGAGCCAAACTTTAAATCAGGAACGACAGAGGTAGAGCACTTTTTGATATCACTGAAGTAGATATGATTGAATCTATGAAGCGTCCGGCTTCCAGGTATTTCCATAATGAGATGCTTGGCTTGGACATCTTGTAACATAGACGTGATGCGATCTTCTGGAAAGGACGGCTCAATCGGTACGCAGGTGCCTCCAGCCAGAAGGACAGCAAGTTGAGCAACGACTTGTAACCTCCCTGGATCAAGTAGGATTCCAACTGGCTCCTCAATGGATATCTCGATTTCTTCCGTCAGTGTCTGAGCTAAAGCTTTAGACTCAGCAACCAGTTCGCCGTAGGTGAGGGTTGATACTCCATCAATAATGGCGATTGCACCAGGGGTTCTCTGAGCATGGTCATAAATAATCTGTTCCATGATTGTAAGGATGGAAGATAGAAAGTATTGTTGAATGAGAATTTGCTGAGCTTTACTGACCATGCAACTAGATGATATAACGTACCTGAATTGGCAATGCACTTGTACAAATTAGATTTGGTGACCGATCGTTTAAAGCTCGTGCCTCATCCAGCACCTCATGGCTGTTATGAATCACTATGCCGTAAGCTAAAATGGCAAAGCAAGGCTACCCTACCGGCTTCTTGTTATTGTTGCTCGTTATCTTGATTCAACCCCTGATGGTGTCACTGTTCCTGCCCAATGTGGCGGCCAAACGACTTTGAGTTTTCCACACTCATCATATCGAAGTCTGCTGTATGGGTGTCCAGACTAATCAAGCCTCATATCCTTGGACTTACAATACAATTGGGGGCCATAGACTTGTTGGGAATATAGGAAAAAGATGCATATGACCTAAATCTTGTAGTGTGACTGGAAATGAGCAGGGCTAGGTCGTGCGCAAATCTCAGTCCTTGCTTGATCTTGCGCCAGCAGAGCAGGCTGATCCAAGCCTAGGACCCAAGCATATCTTTGCTGATCTAATATTCCTTCTCTTGGATCCATCAGTAAAAGCTCTCATACCACAATGCAGTGAACGTGGCTTTATGACCCTATTATGATGTTATATGGTTCATTCCTGGATATACATTTGAAATAGACAGGGGGGTGAAGAATTGTGGGGGTGCTTCGTTTAGTGTGAGAGATGATTTGTCTGTTGCCTCCTCAAATCCCTATATTGAGTTCCGAGGGCTGCATGGTGGGTTCGCCAAGTCACATAGGGAGCACTATTCCCTACGATCACTGGGTAGCCACATGAGCGATTGACGTCTAGACGCCAAGCATATTCAGGGATACTTGAAAAACCTGCTAGGGTCTTGGATATTGACAACACATTGCGCGCTGAGAGCACGGGCCCGTGAGAACACTCACCTGGAGCCGTTGCTCCGATACAAGAAAAATTGAAACTATCAAGTCACCGACATGCCTCAATGCCACACGTGATGGGGGGTCTTCATTGAGGTTTGCCACGAAAGATATGGCTCGATCAGGTTTTGTGTCCCAGGACTCAGCAGGATGTGGCGCTACTAAGTACTCACGATGTCACTAAAGTTAAATGTACCGGAAAAATTGTAGTTTGTGATGCAGCCCAGTACTACTATATAAAGGTAGACAGGCTGCAAAGTATCGGACACATAGAAACGGGAATCATTAAGACAACAATATGAGTGTGGGACTCGATATTCTCGGCCATAAGCTTCAGGCTGCGCTGGACAACCGTCGTGAGGAGGGTCGACTTATTGACCCTCCTTCTGCGGCTACTCTGGCTAAAATGACAGACTTTAGCTCTAACGACAGCCTCTCTCTGTCATCCTCTGGTGCTCTATCGATGGCATTCTTGCGTGAGCTTCGGAAACACCCTAACTTCACTGTCGGAAGCACCTCGTCACGGATCTTAGACGGCACCAAGCAGTATCTAGAGCACATTGAACGTGACTTGGCTCAGTTTCACCGTGCTAAGTCGGCTATGTTCTTTAACTCGGGATATGATGCTAATGTAGCCCTTTGGTCTGCCATCCCACGGCCTGGTGACTTTGTCGTTTACGACGAATTTGTGCACGCAAGCATTCATGACGGAATGAGACGAGGACGAGCCACGACTGTCCCATTCCAACACAATGATTGTGAATCTCTTCGACACTGCCTGCAGGGCATCCAAGCTGGGCACCGTGCTGTTTCTGAAGGGAAACAGGTAGTCTTTATATCACTGGAATCTTTCTACAGTGTGGACGGCGACATAACTCCAGTCCATGAGATAGTGAATGTTGTCCGTGACACTATGCCGCGGGGCAATTATGTGCTTGCAATCGATGAGGCGCACTCCAATGGAGTTGTCGGACCAAATGGCTCGGGCTTCATCTGTCATTATGGGCTGGAGGATGTCTTTGGAATACGACTCCAGACTTGTGGGAAAGCTCTAGGATCAACAGGGGGTAAGAATAATTGTTTCGTGCTTTGTATCTGGAATCTAACGAGAGAGAATAGCGGTATTATTGGCCAACGAGACAATTAATCTCGCGCTCCTCAACTATGGCCGCAGTGTCATTTTTAGCACAGCTCCTAGCTTTCTTAGCGTATTAGCCGTGAAAGCTGGTTATGACTTGTTAGCCAGTGAGGAGGGAGAAAAGGTTCGTTTAGCCTTTTATATATGTAACGCTCTAACCGGCTAACTCTATATCGTAGCGTCGATGCCGACTACAGAAAAACCTGCAGTTCTTCTACCAGACACTAACGACAAGCGTTGAGTGGAAGCATGCAAAAGAAAAGGGTATTTTTAATCTTCCGACTGAGAAGACCTGGCGGTCGGAGCCCTTCCTAGCTCCCATAGTTGCAATCGTGGTCCAGCCAGGGAAGGGGAAGGAATTGGCACATCATTTACATCAGGCCAAGTATTGGGTAAACCCAATGAACTTTCCCCTGGTGCCTAAGGACAAAAATCGAATTCGGATTGTCATACACGCTGACAATACGGAGAGCCAGATCGAAGGCATTGTTCGCTTACTTAGAGAGTGGGCCAGGGGGCAAATGAGACTTGATGAGAGAAAGCCAGGACCTGCCCGAATGTGAGGAGTTTTGCAAGTTAGATATTGGAAAGAAAGTTCTTTTTTCCTCTCTTTTCCGTTTTTCTCTTTTTCTCTCCCTTTTCTTTTTTTTTTTTTTTCTGTTTTTATGTTTTCGTGCGATGTGTTCCACCGTGAAATAAAATTGGGATATAGCGGATTTGACGAAGCTGAATGTTGCCTTGGGCAGTAACTGGGGTGAACTTGGCAGATATCCGGGTTTGAAGAACCCTCTGAATTCAGAAAGCCGTGGGTTGAGATGAGTTAAGCTTTGGAAGGACTGGTGGTTTGAATGAGAGTTGAAGTACTAAAGGATAAACCTTGAGTTCTCAGTATATTTAGTTGATTTGGTCATGTGCTATTCATCTCGTGACATATAAAACGTTCACCTTCTACTCTAGAGGTGTTTGATAGTATTTCGATCTCACTATATCCCTTCACCAGTTGCCCTGAGGACATAAAGGAGCTTTGGTCAGATCGACCATAATAGAGCTTTCATACTATATGCTGGATTCATGTCTAAGGCAACAGAGCAGAGTATTTGTTTGTACATCGTTGCTGCAATTTGAATACTATTGATTGACTTTGCTGGACTGTGCCCTTGTTGTGCTGGCATGTCGATCTCTACAAGAATAGTCCTAGGAACGCACTCTTGGAACAGATTGCCTCTGGACTAAGTAACATCATCTAGGGTGACCTTGAGTCGTGTGCCCCGACATATTGCATCTAAACCCTCATCTACCTATTGAAGTACTTCAATGTGAGAACAGTGAGCTCTCCTTAGTTGTCTGTGGTCATTTGCTATGTTACCCCTTATAGATATGGTGTGAAGAGTGTGCCAGAAGTCGAAATAGAAAAGATAGGAGAAGAACAAATAAAGAAGCATTTTAAGTAAAGGTCCAGGTCGCAATAACGCCATATAAGTATGCGACGTCACGTAAATGGTCACGTTAAGGACACCTATAAGTGTTGCTTGCTCATCTGGAACAGAAAAGGAAAGTTCAGCTCTAAGCAGCTAATCCACGTATCGGCAAAGAATCGCAGAACATCGAAGCACTCATACTAACCCACCAAAACAGTGATCTTCGTAAGTAAACTGACTTGTATGCCAGTTCATGCGCCGCGTTGTGTTTCCACAGGCCTTGTCAACCAACAAACAGGATATCTTCTCTGTCTTGACCCCAGGTGCATAGCGAGGATTTTATCTACACGTCCCCTTTCCGACAAAGAACTAATCTATACGCACATATCTTGCAGTGATATAGAGATAGAGATCAAAAAGTGAGTGAAATTTAACACCTAAAGCTTTTCCAATCTGTGAACAGTTTTACGAAGCAGCAAAAGCAAAGGCACAGCAGATTTAACCGTCCAAAAGCATTTAACATAACGCCACCAAGAAGGTAAAGGAAGCAAAGCCAAGAAAGCAAAGCAAAGCAAAGCAAAGCAAGCAAGCATCAAGGAGGCATGACGAACTTTGTTGGTGGAAATATCCTGTTTCCTGCCGTCAGGGCTTGATGAAAACACCTTCCTCCTTCCACTTGCCCTCTGTGAAAGACGCAGTGCCGATCGCTCCCTCGGGCTCGATCATCTTGTAGAACAAGATGATCTTGTTGCGATACACCATGGCATTGATACCAGCGTCCCCATAGACTCTCTGGACAACATCAATCGTCTTGCCGTCGACATAGTCCCGCAGTCTCATTTGATCATCGGCATAGAGAATGTGGTTCTTGCCTTCGTAGCGTACAGAAGCCAATGGAGTCCTGACCATGACTCTGCTGCCCTCAAGCACTTTTCCCTTGTCTAGATAAGGAACAGAAGATTAGCCTTGCTAGAAACAAAGGGGCTTGGGGAGGTATCAACTTACTCTCCCAGCGCTTGCGTTCGGCCTCATACGTCCACCACTTGATATCCTTGTCATGATCTTGGTGATACAGGTCCACGTTCTCCCGAGTAACGATACATGCGAGGTGCGTTCCAGGAAGCGAGAGGGGCTCGTCCGAAAGTACGTGTCCCAGGTGGAAGTTACCCTTGTTGTCTCGGCGAAGTTCAGTAATGGGCGACTTCCCATGCTCCTCCCGGCTGTTACTCCATCAGTACTGGTAACATGATGGATAGTATGTGGCATAATCCCCACCTTACGAAGAACACCAACTGGGTTCCCTGGGAGCTTTCCCGCTCGACGCCGCTCTGGGATACACCACTGGTGATCCGCGAGTTTTCTGCGGCATGGCCCGGAGGCTTGGGCGCGTCTTCCCACTTGTCCGAAGCAATCCGTCTGACCTTTTCAACCAAGTGTCCTTCTTTGTTGAGATAGATCATGTGGATCTAGAGGTTGTTGTTAGTAGGATTGCAATTATTCAATACACCGGTGTACTCATACCGTGGAATGCTTGTCATAGTTCATGTCCTCTTTGACGAAGTAGGCAGTCAAAGGGGAGCCGCCACTTTGCGCATCTGCGGCAACTTGCACAGATGTCTGTGTGGGAGGGCCACCTTCCTCGGAGAAGGCTTCGACAATGTAGCCGGACCTTTGGTAGAAAAGGTACAGGTTCTTGTCATCGGTCGTCAGACCGGCAAGATCGGTGCTGCCAAGAGAAGACATGATGGTTGAGCTTGAATGGAGATATCTGCTGTTGATATTGGTCTTGTGTATGAAGAAGATTTGAGAGGACTTGGATAAAGAATAATTGACTAGAACGGAGGATATACTGACTGGTATATATAGCCACTGTTTTCTGACCGTTTGCATCTCATGTTTGCAGGGTATGATCTGGCCATGGAACTTATACCCGAGCATACGTCAAAATAGAGTAAAAGACATGCCTGGATTGGGCGCAAACATACGCCCAACTATGGGTGTGGAGTTGCCTAGTTGCCAATGTCTGAAGCCAATTCAAAACTTAGGGACCATAGCTCTGTATATGCACACACGTCAGGTAATAGGATGAGGAAAGTGTTGGGTTACCCCAACGGGAAGAGGGCAGATGCCGCATGTTATGGATGATAACTCGAATACCTAAAGTTACCATGGTCAATTGATCCCTAAAACTGGAGAGTCGGGTACCTAGAGCAGCACCGGTTCTGTTTGTCATAGTCTCATGGATAGGAGATAATGATTCCGAGTGGGTGTATATAGTAATCCTTAACCATTAGAACTATTAGCAGTATGGAGCAGGCTTCACAACTCATTCTGGCTTCTGCTTGATGTATGCACCTATTGGATCTTGGCATACATGGTGAAATCACAGCATCAATAAGCGATTCCTGTACTCTGTCCATGACCTCCACCGGTGCAGACCCTCCCTCATCTCCTCTATTTACGGAACCGTGGGGTTCTGTGAGGCAATGTGGAGCGCTAATACCTTATACAAAGGCGATATCAAGGAAATGGATTCTGGAGAAACGTTATTGTAGCTTGAACCACGGACATCACCGTGGTCAGCATATTATAGAACAAGAACAGTACAATATACAGGACATAACGCTACGCTTATAGCACAATAATGGAGCCAATTCATGGGGAAGCGTAAGCGGCAGAAGAGGATGTTGTCAAGCAAAATATTCATACAGCCAATTTGGGGGTTCTGGAATCTGATTGATCCAATCACTCAAATCCATTACGAATACATTGATGGGTCATTCTAATCTTGTTTGTTTTATGCTCACCGCGGACACCCCTTCCTGACAACCATTCCCCATGCGCTCTTTTGAAATAATGTCAGCCCCCCACACAGGATCATGATCCGCACCTCTAAAGGCCAGGAAGTATGTCCCGATAGTTCTTACACATCGCTTAGGCCTTGTGACCGGTTGTCATCGGGTAATATTGCAGTATCTGTACATGACTTCAGTATAACGTAGCCTCCCGTCGTGGCACAGTCTCATCAAAGTATGTACATATTATGTTGTAGGCAGTTATGACGCTTCGTCTTCACTTGCAATTCCTTCGTAAAAAGCGGAACAGATAAACAACGTTTCGTAACCCGGATTATGCTTCTTCATCATCATGTCGATTGCAGTCACTTGCATTGGAAGGGCTCTGGGCGGGTCCGCGGTGTTATAACATATTGCGGGTGAAGGTTTATCAGGACGCTGTCAAATGGACTTTGCAGCTTCTGGGGTCTTTATCTATATTTCTATAAATAGCTGACGCCTCTTCGGTCTCTCGTCATTAGCCATAGGATTATTTAATTCAAGATGAGCAGTTCTTATATAAAATGACTAGGCCGTTATAGAAGATATACCCCGAGTACCCCATTAACTTTATTTTGTGGAGCTTTTTCTCATCGTGCTATACACTACAAATGGTCAGATTGAGCTATACGCAGAGAGATCAGGATACAGCACTGCCAAATGCGGGTCAGTCAAAAGAGGCCCTTCAAAGTTTAGCATTGAGCGCAGACCTTTTGTCCTCATCGTCGAACCGCAAGACAAACGTCTCATCCGGGTTCTTCGGCCGGCCAAAACGCACAGTCGCCTCTCGGCGCGCATGATCATACATGATGTTGAACAAAGTGGCGCCCCTGCTTTTACCTTCCTCGTATGCTCGACATATGCTAAAAGGGTAGTTGTCTTCATCCTCCCAGAGACGGGAAAATGCCTCTTTGGTCCCATCGAACCCGTCGAGAAGGTTTTCCATACGCTGATGGCGACTCCACGAGTCCGGTAAAGGGTCGAGTTCTTTCGCATTTTCGCCGTGGTTGAGCAAGCAATGGTTGGTGTGCACTAGCCTGCCCTTCGCGTCGAGCACCTGCTTTCGAAGGCTGATGGGGGAGAATTCCAGCCCGTATGCTTCCTGCCCGTTGCCAACCATGATGAAGGCGCTGGCGGCCATTCCACCTTGCTCCACAATCCGGTCATAGGCCTGGGAAGGAGACGTGCTCTCAAGCGCCATGCGGAGGGCAAGATGCGAAGGCAGCCCAGTGGGCCGAAGACCTTGAAGGTGTAGAGCATTGTAGTTGACGGCAACTCCCGCACTGTTAAATCCAACCTTGCCGATAATTCCAGCTTCCGTGATCATCTTGATGGTGGGCAGGCCGGGCTGACGGATGGTCAACTGGATGAGATTCTCTTTGGTCGCGGAAAAGAACTAGAACTCAGGAGAGAATAGAAATGTAAATGTCAGCGGCAGATTCGACGAGATGGAATTGAGAAGGGGCAACGTCTTGACTTACATCCCAGTTCTGGCCTTGTAGTGCCCCATTGGGAAGTTTACAATAGACGGTGGTGCAGCCATCACGGGCTTCGACGAGGCCATACGCAAATTCAGTGCGGGTGTTGAGCATGACAATCTCCGAGACATCTCGTTCGGCGCCCGCTGCAAGGCCTTTGGTTTTTATGAGTCCCCGTCAGCATGATAGAGAGATAAGGGGGAAGGTGAGGAGACAGAAGCGGCACTCACCACGAATCTCCTCGTAATATCTGGGCCATCTTTTCTCAATCACGCTTCCCAGCTCCGCGAGAATCTTCTTAAGCTCATCCTCCGTCTTCTTCGTTTTCCCGCGGATGAGACCGACGGCGAAGTTAATGGATTTGGCGATCACAGCTTTGGCGGTCGAGCCATGTTGGTACCCAATCTGAACCAGGTCAGAACTTAGCTGGATTCCATGAAGAGTTTGCGACGTTCAGCAAAAGACCTACCTCGAAAGGGCTGCCTTGGCAAGTAACCTGAAGCATGTTGGTGTGTGGGCCGTGGTTGGACTAGCAGCTGAATTGGACAGACAAAGATAAGAGACGTAACCCTTGGGTTTGATTATCGCGGCGGGAATGCGCGCTGAGAACTATTAATTTGTTTTGTCGGTCCACCGTACTACAACTCCAAGCCCCAATGTTGGAGGAGCATGAGGGTGCACAGTATACTTGGATGGAGCCGTGCCTAAGATAGCCTTTGATACATCGGTAGGCTAAAATGGCCTTCGTTGTCCGGACCAAAGTGGAGCCCAATACGAGGTTATGTAATATTCACTAAGGTTAGTAGTAGTAGTTATTAAATTCAATTTAAATACTTAGCGTTCTGCAGACTTTTCCAGATTCGCGTCGCATTTTGGCAACCCTCAGCACCAATCAGGAGCTCTCGAAATCGCCCTGACTCCTGTATTTGAGACCTAACATCTCGGCAGCTGCGTTAGTATGTTTAGCAAGAAAAAAAATAATAATCATAGTGAAGCACGCAGTGGCAACTGCCAAGATGATGGCTTCGGCAAACTGGAGCTGAAGAAAGCATTGTCTTAGGTAACCCCTTGACGACCTCATTTTGACAAGACAAGAAGGACAGGCTGGCCTTTCAGAGTGGAATTGGTCTTTTACTAGATGGAGTGATCGGCCTGCGGCATAAACTATGTTTGACGAATACGAAAGATGTGGACATTTTTGCATTAAGGTAATTAATTGGTACCTTCGGCTACCTCTCGTCTTAGGTCTGACCGTTCTTGTTAATCAGACTAACCAGGCCATTCTGCAGATACTGGCCGTAGGAGATTGGCTCCTTGTCGGTCTTGCCGTCGGGTTTGCAAGGGTCCCACGGCTGGACCGTCTCGTCAAAGCCCAAGTTGACAAAAAATGGAAGAGATTGGCGCTCCTCGTTCACCCATTTGACCCGGTGTATGGGGGCGGGGTAGTAGTTATTGGTGATGTGTGCCATGTAGCTGCCGCAGTTGATCAGGTAGCCGGTGTCGTCCGCCTCAATGTCAAGGTAACCCTGAGGGGTCTCCACTTGTAGGTTTTGCACGTTGGACTGGTACAGGACGGTGATGAGCGATACGTCCTCATGCCATTCAAAACTTAATTTGGTCCCGTCCGCGGCTGTCTTGATGGCAGCTGGTGGGTAAGGGTCTAAGAATGGGTAGCGGATGAGAACGACTGAGGAGAGCGCGTCGTCCTTCTTGAAGTGGCGGCTGAAAAAGTCCTCCTCCTTGCCCAGTGCCAGAGCATAGCCTCGCAGCAATGCTGTTGAGAGCCCAAACACATCCCAGTAGTACTGCTCGGCGAAGTCGCGGAAGCCTGGATGCTTCGTCTCGTCGGGCCACACGTTGACCTCATGAGTAGGCGTCTTCGATTGGATGCGAGGGTGGTCGCTCTTGAAGTTAGGGTTTAGATAGCAGAAAGATTCCACAGCCTTTTTGCCTGGGATAGACAAGTAGTACCCAGCCCGGATCTGGTCCTGGTGCGCCTTGTTGTAGGCGCGAATAGCAAGGTCCCATTTCTCTTCAGCTGTGATGGACATGTGGAACTCCTTGGTCTTCTGCGAGAGTCGATTCACATCGATTCCATGGTTGACCGCATAGAAGAAGCCGGTGTCGCGCGAGGCAGCGTCAATTGCGCGCGCGACCTTCATCTTCTCCTCTAGATTGTCGCCAAACAACGGCGACACATCAATCTTGGGTACATTGGCTTTGGGAGTGGAAACCATGGTGTGCAGAAAAAAAAAAAAAAAAAAAAAAATACGGTAGGATTCCAATGACTACAAGCGGCCACGAAGAGAGGTAGAGCGAGGGGGAAAAGAGGTCAGATTTCCTTGAGAGGACAATGAGTGACGAGCACAATCGTAAAGAAGGTCACCTCTTTCTCTACGTCTGAAAGGGTCATAGAAGGGGTTTTACGCTGTGGCCACCTCAAGACCATATCCATTAGCCCTAAGGTTTCATTGCTCGATGGTCCTACAGGGGCCAACATCAACTGTTAGCCGCATAACGAGGTCAAGCGTCAGAGTGTGCTGCTTACTGGTCTGGATGCTTGGCCAATCTGCATCGAAATATCTAGTATCATGCAAGAGGCGTCCCTTTCCCCCTTACCCCACCCCCCGCCCACCCTTAGTTGCAAGAACACAGGTGCCGTAATAGAAACGGGGCCGGGGATGTTCGAGTAATACAGTCGAGTCCTTGCACCTGGTGGATCTGCCAAGCCTCAAAGGCGAAAGGCAGATATACAAACGACGGGCTATGCTCCAGGGTGCAGCAGCACACATTCACATGTCGGCACTACCTTGACCCATTAGAGCAAGACATGGACCCGTCTCATTCTTTGCGTTTCCTGCAATCAGAATTAGCCGTGGTCTGGACTATGCAGTCCACCCCTTGTAACATGACGGCGCGGGGCTGTTCCTGTGGATTAAATCTGTGGGGCGATCTTCCGCTGCGACGTGGGGACAATTGACGGCGAAGGAGCAAATGGCATTTGGTCTACTGTGGACCGGCACCTCCACCCTGTCTTGGGAAGGCCAAGGGGACGTCTAAAGTAGCACAGGTGTTTTGTTGGAAATGGACCAAGTAGAGAAAATACCTGCGCAGCGAGTGATGAACGTAGCCAGCCCAATATAAATTATTTCCTGCATATTGCCTAAATTGTTTGTTATGGCGTCTTTTTTAACTACTGTTGTCTCATTGCCCTTGTCAACGGCCATCGTTCTCGCGCTCCCAGCGACTACTAGATATGACGCACGAAACCGGTTCAGGGTCGATAATCATATCGAGTACCACGGACTCCAGAGCCAATGGAGGTGCTAGTGTTGACAGTAGCATAGCTAAACCCAGCAATGGCGATATCAACCCTCACAATGAGAAGGCAATGGGAAGCAGTATCCACATCCGCTTTCCTGGAGGTATTGAACGCTGGAAGGATTCGGTGAACCAGATCACCGAGCGCTGTGACCTGAGCGGTCTAGCAACCGACCCCACGAGATATCAGCTTGCATCAACGGGATTTGGGGACGCGAGCACAGTCTACAGGCAGAGGTTCATGGCGGTCCCTAGCGAGGTATACTCCGCGTTACAAGAGCTGTGTGTTGAACGCCGTATCAGCGTGAGATCCGTCATTCTTTTTGCGATCCACCAGATGCTGAAAGGCTTTGGTAATGGATCACAAACCATTACCGCCTCTCTGCACCTCGAGGGGAACTCGCAGGATTCTCGGCCATCGTGGGCGGTGTCGCCCATATTCGTCAGCCATGAGAACAGAGGCGAATGCTCCGTTGCGCAGGCGATTGAGAGTATTGAAGCGGTGCGCAGTTCAAAGAAGCTGTCCACATACACGATCGACAAAGTGTCAAGTCTCGTGAATTTGGGGTTGTTTGACTTACTTGTCGTCTTCGCCAAGGCAGACGATGCTCACCTTCTGTTGTTTGACTTCCCCCTGGCAGTTATGGTGGATGAGAGTGAAGCTGGACTCCAGCTTACGCTGCGCTTTTCCGACTGTCTTTTTGATGAGGACACAATATGTAATTTCACAGATGCCCTTAACATCTTGATCGCTAAAGCAGCGACAGGAGGAGCGACGCTAGTTACCGATATTGAACTCCTGTCGTTAGAGCAACAACAGCAGCTGGAGGAATGGAATAACACGGACGGCGAGTACCCAGCATGCAAGCGACTGCATCATCTAATTGAAGAAGAGGCGGAACGCCATGAAGGTAAGGTCGCCGTGGTTTGCGAGGAGCGAAAGATCACCTATGGCGAGCTCAACAACCAGGCAAACCGTCTCGCACGCTATCTTCACTCTACAGGTATCCAGGCTGAGCAGATCATCGCATTGTTTCTCGACAAGAGTGAAATGCTCATTGTTACCATTCTGGGTGTGTGGAAATCTGGCGCGGCCTATGTGCCCATTGACCCGACGTATCCAGATGAGCGAGTCCGATTCGTGCTGGATGACACCGAGGCGCAGGTCGTCATCGCCAGTAGTCGACACGCCGAAAGGCTTGAGCGGCAGATCGTCGGCGATAGGAAACTCTGCATTATCCATCTGGAGCCATTGCTCACATTCCTCGCTCAGGATACCTCGAAATTCCCAGCGCACAACTTGGATGACCTACCTCTCACAAGCAGGCAACTCGCCTACGTGACATACACGTCTGGAACTACAGGGTTCCCCAAGGGTATCTTTAAACAGCACACGAACGTGGTCAACAGTATCACCGACCTGTCTGCCCGTTATGGGGTGGCCGGGCAACACCACGAAGCAATTCTGCTCTTCTCTGCCTACGTTTTCGAACCATTCGTTCGCCAAATGCTCATGGCGCTAGTAAACGGTCATCTCCTGGCCATTATCAATGACGCGGAAAAGTATGACGAGGACAAAATCCTTCCATTCATTCGCAGACATAACATCACCTACCTCAATGGTACTGCCTCTGTCCTACAGGAATACGACTTCTCCTACTGTCCGTCCCTGAAGCGAATGATTCTGGTGGGTGAAAACCTAACAGAAGCCCGGTACCTGGCCCTGCGCAAGCGATTCAAGAACCGCATCCTTAATGAGTATGGATTCACCGAGTCCGCCTTCGTAACAGCCCTCAAGATCTTTGAGTCCGACTCGACTCGCCAAGATACTAGTCTGGGAAGACCTGTGCGCAACGTCAAGTGCTACATCCTCAATCCTGCCCTCAAGCGTGTCCCCATTGGGGCCACGGGCGAGTTGCACATTGGAGGATTGGGTATTTCAAAGGGATACCTCAACCGTCCTGATCTTACACCGACGCGGTTCATCCCCAACCCCTTCCAGACGATGCGTGAGAAGCAGCTAGGAGTTAACAGCTTAATGTACAAGACCGGCGATCTGGCCCGCTGGCTTCCCAACGGTGAAGTTGAATATCTGGGACGCGCAGACTTCCAGATCAAGTTGCGAGGCATCCGAATCGAGCCCGGTGAGATTGAGGCGACGTTGGCTCAGTATCCCGGCGTCCGGACTAGTTTGGTGGTGTCCAAGAAGCTCCAGAAAGGTGCTGAGGAGACCGCGAACGAGCACCTCGTGGGTTACTACGTCTGCGACAACGCCTTGATATCCGAGACAGACTTGTTGTCTTTTTTGGAAAAGAAACTGCCTCGGTACATGATCCCGACGCGGCTGGTGCAGCTGTCGCAGATCCCCGTGAACGTGAACGGAAAGGCGGACCTGCGCGCTCTGCCAGCCGTCGATATCTCAAAATCCTCCGAGATTCGTTCCGATCTCCGAGGCGACATGGAATTTGCCCTCGGGCAAATCTGGGTCGACGTACTGGAAGTCCGCCACGGATCGATCTCCCGCAACGACAACTTCTTCCGTCTTGGAGGACACAGCATCACCTGCATTCAACTCATTGCACGCATCAGAGAGCGACTCTTGGTAAGTATCTCTGTCGAGGACGTCTTCGCAACAAGGACGCTGGAGCGCATGTCACATTTTCTGCAGAGCAAACAGCAGGAGGCATCCGATGGGCACTATGAGAGCGAGTCTGCTGTGCAGTCAGGGCCACTGGAAATAGATGCAGCAACCAATGAGGTATATATGGCAAACAGTCTTCAGCAGGGGTTTGTCTATCATTATCTTAAGAACATGGAACAATCAGATGCCTATATAATGCAGTCCGTCCTGCGATATAATATCACATTATCCCCAGATCTGTTCCAGAGGGCCTGGAAACATACACAACAGGTCTACCCGGCATTGAGGCTTCGATTCGAGTGGGGAAAGGAAGTTTTACAGGTGATCGACAACGATCAACTGCTGGATTGGCGTTTCACCTGCTTTGCCAACGTGCCTGCGGGCGCTGTCGAGGATCAGAAATTGGCCGACTTGCAGCGCCAGGACCGCGAGGAGTCCTACAAATTAGATGCCGGTAGGTTGTTCCGCATCTATTTGATACAACACAGCGAGACCCGTTTCACATGTCTCTTCAGCTGTCACCACGCAATCCTTGACGGTTGGAGTCTGCCGCTTCTCTTCGAGATGGTCCATGACACTTACCTGCAGCTGCTCCATGGGAACAATATCGCCCCGCCCCCGGATGACCCTTACGCTCGCACCCAACGGTATCTCCAAGCACACCGTGAAGACCACCTGGACTATTGGGCCGAGACAATTGAGAGGATCGCCGAGCGGTGCGATATGAATGCCTTGTTGAATGAGCGTAGTCGCTACAAAGTCCAACTAGCGGACTATGACCAGGTACAAGACCAAAAACAGCTGACAGTGACCCTCTCCGGAGAAGCATGGCTAGGCGAACTCCGTCAGGCCTGCTCCGCCCAAGGCATTACCTTACATTCGATCCTCCAGTTTGTTTGGCACTCCGTGCTTCACGCTTACGGAGGCGGCAGCCATACCATCACCGGCACGACCATCTCTGGAAGGAACCTGCCCATTAGCGGAATTGAACGATCCGTTGGGCTTTATATCAATACGCTGCCATTGGTAATCGATCATTCAGCATACAAGGACAAGACTATCATGGAGGCCATTGAGGATGTGCAGGCTAAGGTAAACGCGATGAACAGCCGCGGCAATGCGGAACTGGGCCATCTACGCAAAAACGACTTGAAGCACGGATTATTTGACTCCTTATTCGTGCTTGAGAACTACCCAAACCTGGACAAGTCGCGAGTTTTACAGCACCAAAGCCAACTGCGGTATTCAATCCAAGGAGGTACCGAGAAGCTGGATTATCCGCTGGCTGTCATCGCGCGTGAAGTTGAGGCGACTGGTGGAGTCACTCTGTCCATCTGCTACGCTAGTGAGCTGTTTGAGGAGGTGACCATCTCCGAGCTGCTTCGTATGATCCATGACACTTTGATGCGGGTTGCGCAAGGCTTGAATCATCCTGTCCGCAGCCTAGAGTATCTCTCATCTGCCCAACTGGAACATCTCGCTGCGTGGAATGCCACGGAAGCGGAGTTTCCCAACACCACGCTGCATGAGATGTTTGAGGTTGAAGCGAATAAGAAGCCCGAGAAAACAGCGGTCATCTATGAGGAGCAGGCCCTAACCTATCGCGAGCTAAATGAGCGTGCGAACCGTATGGCACATAGACTAAGATTCGACCTCAGCCCGAAGCCCAATGATGTCATTGCCCTCATAATGGACAAGAGTGAGCATATGTTCGTCAGTATATTGTCCGTGTGGAAGAGCGGAGGTGCATATGTTCCAATTGACCCTGGATATCCCGATGACCGCATCCAATATATCCTAGGGGACACCCGGGCCATCGCTGTCATTGCGGACTCCTGCTATATGCCTCGCATCAAGGGAATGGCTGCGCCGGAAACGCTCCTTTATCCATCTGACCTGACAGCCACTCCGAATCCAGAGTACAGTGCATCAAACCCTTCACCATTAAGTCGGAGCACAGACCTGGCCTATATCATCTATACATCTGGCACGACAGGACGGCCCAAGGGCGTCGCATTGGAGCACCATGGAGTGGTCAACCTGCAGGTGTCGCTGTCCAAACTATTTGACCTGCGGAGTACTGACGACGAGGTGATACTTTCTTTCTCTAACTATGTATTCGACCATTTTGTGGAGCAGATGACGGACGCCATTCTCAACGGCCAAACACTACTAGTGCTCAATGATGAAATGCGCGGAGACAAAGAGAGACTATATCAATACATTGAGAAGAACCGGGTGACCTACCTCTCTGGCACCCCATCGGTGGTTTCAATGTACGAGTTTGGCCGGTTTAAGGAGCATCTCCGCCGCGTAGACTGCGTCGGAGAGGCGTTCAGCGAACCGGTCTTCGACAAGATCCGCGAAACGTTCCATGGCCTCGTCATCAACGGCTATGGCCCGACAGAGGTCTCCATCACCACCCATAAACGTCTTTATCCGTTCCCAGAGCGGCGCACGGACAAGAGTATCGGCCAGCAGGTCCATAATAGCACGAGTTATGTGCTAAATGAGGACATGAAGCGCGTTCCCATCGGGGCGGTCGGCGAGCTCTACCTAGGTGGTCAAGGCGTGGCACGAGGTTACCACAATCGCCCAGATGTGACCGCGGAGCGATTCATTCCCAATCCATTTCAGACTGAAGAGGAAAGGAAAACAGGTCGTAACTCTCGTTTGTACAAGACGGGCGATCTGGTACGCTGGATCCCAGAAAGCAACGGGGAGATTGAGTACCTGGGCCGCAATGACTTCCAGGTCAAGATTCGCGGATTGCGCATCGAACTGGGCGAGATCGAGGCCATCCTGTCATCATACCCTGATATCAAACAGTCCGTGGTAATTGCAAAGGACCGCAAAGAAGGAGGACAGAAGTTCCTTGTTGGCTACTATGTCGCCGATGCAACGTTGTCGTCCGCCGCTATTCGGCGCTTCATGCAGTCTCGGCTACCTGGCTATATGGTACCATCTCGCCTCATACCAATTGGCAAACTCCCTGTCTCTCCCAGTGGAAAGTTAGACACCAAGGCTTTGCCCTTCGCCGACGAAGAGAGCGAGAGTGACGTGGTGGCGCCGCGCAATGAAGTGGAACGCACCCTGTGTGACATCTGGGCGGAACTGCTTGAGATAAACCCAGAGGAGATT
Organism: Aspergillus tamarii; assembly: GCA_030556085.1. NCBI lineage: Eukaryota > Fungi > Ascomycota > Eurotiomycetes > Eurotiales > Aspergillaceae > Aspergillus > Aspergillus tamarii. The sequence goes on along the minus strand of JARVTJ010000005.1, from coordinate 1,839,925 downwards.
GGCATCTACAGCGATTTCTTCAGCTTGGGAGGTGACAGCCTGAAGAGCACGAAGCTTTCATTCATGGTCCACGAGACCTTCAACCGCACCGTCTCGGTCAGCACCCTTTTCCGTCATCGAACAGTCGAGGCTCTGGCACAACTAATCATAAACAATGCTGTGAATGTGAATGAAATCACTCCACTAGAATACAATGAGGGGCAAATGATTCCTGTGTCCGGTGCCCAAGAGCGACTTCTCTTCATCCATGAGTTTGAGAATGGCAGTAATGCCTACAACATCGACACCGCCTATAGACTGCCTGGCTCGGTTGATCCCTCGGATATTCAACAGGCATTGCGTGGAATCCTTTCCCGACATGAGGCGTTGAGAACGTTACTTGTCAAGGACGACACAACCGGCAGCTATTTTCAGAAGATATTGAGCCCCGATTGCGCCCAGCGCATGTTCTCTATTAGGGTGGACAGAATCAAGGCCATGGAGCAATTAGACAAAGAAATAGCCTGTCTATCCCAGCACGTTTTCCGCTTGGCTGATGAACTGCCTTGGCAAGCCCGTATCCTTAGACATGAATCAGGCAGCTTGTACGTCATCCTAACGTTCCACCATACCAGCTTCGACGCATGGTCGTTAAATGTGTTTGAGCGAGAACTACAAGCCTTATACGCGGTCCTCCACAAAACAAAGAGTGCAGCGAGCCTGCCCACACTCAGAGTACAGTATAAGGATTATGCCCAGTACCATCGTCAGCAGCTGTCGGGGGGTCGTCGTAGCCTATCAGACTTTTGGTTGCAAAAGCTCAGTGGCTTGGAGTCATTGCAGCTGATCACGGACCGTCCACGACCGGGGCATTTCAACTATGAGGGCAACGATCTCAGTATCGAACTTGGTCAAAAAGAGACACATAACCTGAGAGAGGTTGCCAAACGTTGCAGGTCTAGCCTGTACGTCGTCCTGCTATCCGCTTATTATGTGATGCTTGCCTCGTACGCGAACCAGACGGATATCGCAGTGGGTATCCCAATCAGCCACCGAACACATCCACAATTCCAGTCCATTATTGGATTCTTCGTCAACCTCGTCGTGCTTAGGGTGGATGTGTCTCAGTCTGCCATTGGCGACCTCATTAGAAGGGTAATGAAAGAGCTTGTCCAAGCACAGTTACACCAAGACATGCCGTTCCAAGAGGTGACAAAGTTGTTGCAGGTAGTTAACGATGCCAGTCGGCATCCGTTAGTACAGGCTGTTTTCAACTTCGAAGCTCGTCTGGATGAAGAGCACGATCCTGGGTCTCAGGATGAGGGGGCAATTCAATTTACTCAATACCGGCCCATTCAGCGCCTGGATTCAGTTGCGAAATTTGATCTGAATGCGACGGTCACCGAATTGGAGTCGGGTTTGAGGGTTAACTTCAACTACGCCACCAGTCTGTTCAACAAGAGCACCATTGAGGGCTTTTTGCGTACCTACGAATATCTCCTTCACCAGCTGTCAGAGCTAAGTGCAGAAGGAATCAAGGAGGATACGCAGCTGTTGTTGGTCCGTCCGCGAGAAAATGGTGATGCCCACGTACCATTGGCACAGTCCCCACTCGCAATGCCTGCTGAGGAGCAGAACGCAGCGTCTCTCAGCCAGGCCTTCGAGCACCAAGTTTCCCTGTCCCCAGGGAAGATTGCTATCGCTCAAGGGGATAGAGTACTCACTTATGCCGACCTCAACAAGCGGGCTAACCAGTTATCACGGTACATGTTGTCCATCTCTCCCGTTGGGGTGGAAGAGCGAGTAGCTCTGTTGCTGGACAAGAGCATCGAGACAATCGTCTGCATTCTGGCGATATGGAAGGCCGGTGCAGCATATGTGCCTTTGGATCCAACTTACCCGACAGAGCGCGTCCGGCTGATCCTGGAGAAGACCCAGGCGAAAACTGTTCTAGTGAACTCCCACTATGCGTCTAAGTGTGAATACATGGGCGCAAAGGTGTTATCAATCGACTCGTGCGCCGTTGAGGCCGAGGTCAGCCAACAGGCAAGCTCTGACTTGCCTACAGTTGCCGACCTGGACAATCTAGCGTACATAATCTTTACTTCGGGAACTTCCGGTAATCCTAAGGGCGTTCTGGTCGAGCAGAAGGGTGTTCTACTGTTGCGTGATGCCCTCCGGGAACGGTATTTCGGCAGTGACTGCACCAAGCATCATTCTGTGCTTTTCCTTTCTAACTACGTCTTCGATTTCTCTGTAGAGCAGCTTGTGTTATCGGTGCTCAGCGGACACAAGTTGATCATTCCTCCGGCAGAGTTGGTCGTCGATGAAGAGTTCTATAGGATGGTCAACACTCACGATCTCTCGTATCTCAGTGGAACCCCATCCTTGCTGCAGCAGATCGACCTGGCACAGATACACAACTTGCAGTTCGTGACTGCAGCAGGTGAGCTGCTTCATGCCACGCAGTATGAGAAGATGCGCTGCAAATTTGGCGGTACGATCTACAATGCTTACGGCATCACCGAGACCACGGTGTACAACATTATCACAGAATTCACTGCGAAATCGAATTTTGAAAATGCTATACGCGACGTGCTTCCTGGCACCCGAGCGTATCTGCTTAACAAGGCACTTCAGCCCGTCCCATTCGACGCAGTTGGAGAGCTATATCTGGCTGGTGACTGTGTTGCACGTGGCTATCTCAATGAACCTCATCTAACAGTTCAGCGCTTCCTTCCCAACCCTTTTCGAAACCAGGAGGACGTTGCCAATGGACGTTTCTCGCGACTCTACAAGACCGGCGACTTGCTTCGATGTCGGTTCAGTCATCAACAGCAGCCACAGCTGGAATACCTAGGAAGAGAGGATCTGCAGGTCAAAATGAGAGGATACCGGATCGAACTTTCTGAAGTGCAGAATATACTTGCCTCCAGTCCTGGTGTCCGGGAGTGTGCAATCATTGCCAAGTATGACAAGGACGATGGTTATTCACGGATCGCGCAGTCCCTAGTTGGTTATTATACAACCGACAACGAAGCAGTGTCGGAAGCCAACATTCTCACCTCCATGAAAGCCAGGCTTCCAACATACATGGTGCCCAGCCACCTCTGCCGTATGGAGGGTGCACTTCCTGTGACTATTAACGGAAAGCTTGACATCAAGAGACTGCCAGAAATTGATAGCACATCGGCGATGTTATCATACAGCCCGCCGAGGAACATACTAGAGGCTAGGGTATGCAAGCTGTGGGAATCCGTCTTGGGTATAGAACGATGCGGTATCGACAATGACTTGTTCAAACTGGGCGGTGACAGCATTATGTCATTGCACCTTGTGGCCCAGATTCACAATCAGATCGGTCGCAAGGTCACCGTCCGAGATATCTTTGAGTATCGTACCATTCGAGCCCTCCATGATTACGTTTTCATGAAGAACACAGATCCGAGTGTTGTGGCCCAGTTCCGTAGCGAACAAGGGCTGGTGGTTGGTGAGGCGCCCCTACTGCCGATTCAGAATTGGTTCCTGTCCAAGCCACTGCAGCATCCGAGCTATTGGAATCATACTTTCCACATCCGAACTCCAGAGCTGGATGTTGCTTCGCTAAAAGCTGCCATCAGCAGATTGCAACAGTATCACGACGCTTTCCGCATGCGACTGAAGCGCAAGGAAAATAAATTTGTACAAGTCTTTCCTGAGGATGCTTCTCCTGTCCAGCTTCGGGTGCTAAACATTAAGGATGTTGACGGACCTACGGCCGTTAACCAAGCACTGCGCGAGTGGCAGTCGGGCTTTGACCTTGAGAACGGACCGATATGCGCTATAGGCTACCTGCATGGGTACGAAGACCGATCCGCGCGGGTATGGTTCTCTATCCATCACATCGCCGTTGACACTGTCAGCTGGCAAATCCTGGTCCGTGACTTGCAGATGATTTACCAAAACGGAAGCCTGGGATGCAAGGGCAGCAGCATCCGGCAGTGGTCTGAAGCGATACAGAATTACCAGGCGTCAGAGTCTGAATTGGAACACTGGAACGACCTCATTGCGCAAACAACTTCCAGCATCTCTGCGCTTCCTGCATCGACCGGTTCACGCGTACGTCTGACTAGGAGGTTGGACACTGAGAAGACAGCTTTGCTGCTCCAAATTGGTAGAAATCAACGTGAGGTCTCTGTGTACGATTCTCTACTTGGTGCAGTTGGATTAGCACTCCAAAATATCTCTCCAACCGGCCCAAATATGGTCACCATTGAGGGACATGGCCGCGAGGAGGATATTGACCATACACTGGATGTCAGCCGCACCATGGGTTGGTTTACCAGTATGTATCCGTTTGAGATCCCCCATCTCAGAACCGAGAATCTTGTTCAGGATGTGGCCGCTGTAAATGAACGGCTCAGGCAGGTCCCTGCTCGAGGCATTGGGTATGGAGCATTGTACGGCTATACCCGACACCCGTTGCCTCAGATTACCGTCAACTACCTAGGCCATCTCGCTCGCAAAAAGTCGAAACCAGACGACTGGGTTCTCACTGTGGGCGATAATAAACTCGAGTATGGACTCATAACCAGCCCAGCAGACAAGGACAAGAGTTCATGCGCTGTTGATGTCACAGCTGTGTGTATTGATGGTACCATGACAGTCGACATAGACAGTGCTTGGAGCCTTGAGGAGAGTGAGAAATTTATCTCAAACATCGAAGAAGGACTGAACAAGATCATCGACCGTGCGGTAAGCCAAGAAACCGCATCATCCGCAGTGAATCCTCAATTAACCGAGGAGACGTACACGCCATATTTCGAGTATCTCGAGCCGTCACGACAGGGCCCAATGCTGTTCCTGCTACCCCCCGGCGAAGGAGGTGCCGAAAGCTACTTCAACAACATCGTCAAACACCTACCTGGGACAAACATGGTTGCCTTTAACAATTACTACTTGCACAGCAAACGCCTACGCACATTTGAGGAGCTGGCGGAAATGTATCTTGAGCACGTACGCGACATCCAACCACATGGACCGTACCACTTCATTGGGTGGAGTTTTGGTGGTATTCTCGCAATGGAGATGTCCCGGCGGCTGGTAGCATTGGGCGAAAAGGTCGGCCTCCTTGGTATTATTGACACCTATTTCAATGTCCACGGAGCGACACATAGCATTGGCCTAGGAGACGCCAAGGTCCTAGACCCTATCCACCACATCTACCGCCCCGATCCGGCAAATTTCAAAGGCCTCCCATCTGCCACGGATCATATCGTGCTGTTCAAAGCCATGAAAACGAACGATCAGTATGAATCGGAGAATCAGCGTCGCCTGTACGAGTACTACGACGGAACTCCCCTCAACGATCTGGAAAAATTGCTGCCAAGCGATACCGCCGTTCAACTGGTTCCGCTTACCGACGATACTCACTTTTCTTGGGCCAGAAATCCCCAGCAGGTAGACCGGATGTGTGCGACCATCAAGGAATATATTTCTGGCTATTAGTCCTTTAATAGGAGCATATGAGATGGTTGAAGTGATGAAAGAAGCGGCATATGATGGAATCAAGCAAGGGTCAAATCCTTGTGAAATCAAGTGCAGACAGAAAGCTATGAGGCGAGATGACGTGTGCTATCATATATAGAGAGCATTTAAATTAGCTTTGGAGTACAAAATGTTTTTAAAATCGGTTCCACAATTAAAGATAGAGTTAGATATAGAGTTTGAGTAGGGGAATGTCGAGATGAGAGAAGTGGAAGGGGAGGGGAGTCCGAATTAGGAAGGTGTATATTCCAACTCCGCGATAAGATAAGCGCCTCAATGCCACGTGCCTCCCCATGACATCATCCATATTGTTATTATCAATAAAATACCCTGATCTCCAATATTTATCCACAGCTCCACTACTTAAGTAGTATACCAATGGTGTTATAGTAGCCCTGCATCATCATGATGCAACTTCCCTGTCACTGCTCCAAGACTAAGGCCGACAAGCTCAGGATAAATACAACCCGTTCCATAGCCAAGATGTCAATCATGAATTGCAGAACCCACCGCGCCCAACCACCACCAATAAGTACAAGTTTGATATCACAAATATGACACACAAGCACGGCAAACATACTCCCCGTCTTCACAAGTATGGCCCTGCTTCAATTCCCTTCCTCAGAACACTCAGGTTAACAAAACCAGGGTCGGAAAATGGATGCCCTCCACCCTAGACAGCCACCATGAATGGCTGGGCGGGCTAATTGCTCATGTCGACAGCAAAGCCGACCACGATCTTCACCCGGTGATGAAGGAATTCCAACATCACATTGAAACCAACACACGTATCTACCTTCTTATAGAAGCTATGTTCACCGAGATCCCCCGCAACAGAGTCTACGCCACAGATCCAACCGGATGTCCACAAATCCGGGACTATAAACATATGATCCGGGTATTGAATCATCTCCTTACAACGGCGCCCTCGTGGAGTGACTTTACCCACCGCGTCGGTCTCGTGGGGTTACCGATTAATGCAGTGCTGGACTGGCCTATGGGCACACCCAGTGGGTACGCTGCGTTCCTAGATCCAGAGATCAATGGCATGATCAAAAAGATACTAAACGCCTGGGGCGAGTACTTGCAGTCACCTGAGTCAGCCCATGTGCTAGATGATTCGCAATATGGATGGTTTGGTGAAACGGGGAAAAACAACCTTGTCACGGTCGCTAATGTAGGAAAGACGAACTACTCCTTCGAGGATATGTTTGTCTGTAACCCCTCTCAGAAATACTATGGGTACAAATCATGGGATGATTTCTTTACCCGGGTCTTCCGGCCCGGTATCCGCCCTGTTGCATCACCGGACGACGACAACATAATTGCCAACGCCTGCGAGTCGCAGCCGTACAAGGTGGCTCGCGATGTCAAAGGAAGAGACATCTTCTGGATCAAGAGTCAGCCATATTCAGTCTTTGATATGCTGGCACATGATTCACTTGCTGAACATTTTATCGGCGGAACTGTCTATCAAGCTTTCCTGAGTGCCTTGAGCTATCACCGCTGGCATGCGCCTGTCAGTGGGAAGATTGTGAAGGCCTACGTTGTTGATGGGACGTATTATTCGGAGCCGCTGTTCGAAGGTCTAGGAGATCCACATCCCCATGATATCGATTCTGTTGGAGAAGTCACGGCCCAGGAGTACATTACAGCGGTTGCTACGAGGGCATTGATCTTTATCGAAAGTGACAACCCTGCCATTGGACTAATGGCTTTCCTTGGCATCGGAATGTGCGAAGTTTCGACGTGCCAGATCACTGTCTCTGAAGGTCAACATGTCAAAAAAGGAGACGAAATTGGAATGTTCCATTTCGGCGGCTCAACACATTGTCTGCTGTTCCGGAAGGGCGTCAATGTCAATGAATTCCCGTCTACGGAGACGGACCAAAACGTTCCAGTCAAAGGCCAGGTTGCTGTTGTAACCCCTTGAAGATTTGATCCGGACACTTCTCTGCTATGTACATATGTAAGAAATTAAAGTTGTGGAAGTGTAGATTGACCCAGAAATATGTATCGTGTAATTTCATCATTATCGTCATCATGACCGCCTATATCCTACAACGTATACCTGAACAAAGGTGACTTGTCGCCCATATTCAACAACTGCTCCTCCGTATATTTCTCCTTGACCTCTGACTCAGACATCTTCGATCTGTTCTTGTTCTCCCACCAGAACGAAGCTTCCAATATCAATGCAAGAATCAATGCTGAGCCTCCAAATGCAATGGACAACCCGAAACCGGTGTAATACTTCGGCTTCTCGTCGTCCATATACATATAACTTCCGATGATACCACCAATATTACCGACGCAGATATTGAACGCCACACCAATTGCCCGCCGACTCGACGGAGTCAAGTTGTTAGAGGTCCAAGACGTGGTGGCTGGATGGACAGGGTAAAGGCCAATCATAGCCAGAATGACAGCGAAGAAGCTAGGACCGACATTTTCCTCCAACTTGCCATCGAATGAGATGATAATGCCGTATCCAACCGTCAGCAGTGTGAGGGGAATCACAACAAACGGCATTCGCCAATAAAACCGATCCGAGAGTCTGGAAAAGCACACGGCAGAGATGGCACCGGCGACGTAGGGAGGAACAGTCATTAGTTGGGCGTTGGTGCTGCTGAAACCCATAGCTTCAGTTATACTAGGAAGGGTAAATTTATTGCCTGGTCTTTCGTCAGTATACTGGTCAGTCGGAACGCCAAAGGAAACATACCGTATGAACAGGCGGACTGGCACAGCAAAATATATGCCAGGATATACATTCGCCAATTCGTCATCACCGAAAGGAAATCCTTCCACCGGGACCGCTGTTGCTGGTCGTGCTCCTCGTCTTTGAATTGTCCTCCTTCCTTGATGAATTTCTGTAGCTCGAGGAAGCGAATTTCGTCTGGTTCTAACCATCGACCAGATAGAGAAGGTGAGTCAATAAGCAACCAGAAACAGGCAACGCCCAGCACAACAGTAACTAAGCCCTCAAGGATGAAGATCCACCGCCACCCTGCGTATCCACCAACACCGTCCATCTTCGCGATAGCCGCCGCAAGCAGTCCTGAGAACGCGCCAGACAAGGCACTAGCACAGTAGAAATAGGCAAGGCGAGTGGACAATTCCTTCGGCATGTACCACTGGGTACAGAGGTAGACCGCTCCGGGAAAGAAACCTGCCCTGATTGAAGTCAGCCCAATAATCTGGTTTAACATTTTAGAGGTCACAAGCATACTCGAAAACACCAAGAAGAACACGGGTCACCATCAATCCGGCAAAGTTCTTCACGACCCCGGTCAATGTCATGATGATTCCCCAGGAAACGATTAAAATTCCCAGGTACACAGATGGCCGAGAAAAGGTTTTGAGCAGCATGTTACTAGGTACCTCTGTCTATGGTTAGATCGACCGTCTCCAACGAGAACCTACAGATTGAACTCACCAAGGAGGACATATGGGACAAAGAATATGCTCAATATGATGTTCCACTGAATGCCGTCGAGATTCAGATCGTCCATCATGCCTTCAATCTTCGCATTTCCGATGTTTGCTCTATCGAGATGCGATATAAGATATAACACTGCTAGCATCGGCACGAGACGGATATCAACCTGGACACTTTAATTAGCATCAAGGGGTTCATCATAACATGTACGGAAGATACCTACCTTGCGGCGAATCATTTTCCTCCGCTCCTGGGGGTAATTGAGATAAAAGTCTTCATCCTCCGGGTCTAATCCCAAGACCCGGAAATTCTCAATAGTGACAATTGCGGGAACTTGCTCCTGGTGCTTAGGATCAGGAATTTTATCATCTTGGAGGTCCAACGAGTGTCCCTTTTGCTTCGCAGCCGACATGTTGACTAGAGACGTAGTAGACACCTACTAAATGAGTAACATGGGATTTTGGCAGTTCAGCCCTTGCTGGGGGAAGAGTAAACCTCGAATATATAGATCATCATGCTTTTCCGCCATGGCATCTCCATCCTGAGTCCAAGCTCATGTCGTTCCACTTTAACCCCGCGCATTGGCGCATGATAGATGCATACTATGTCGGCTGCCAAGAAAGCTAAGAAGGTACTCCGAACATACACAGGAACAAGTCTGGGGAAATGGAGGAGAAGCGGCGGAGGAATCCGGGGGAGGTGCCACCCTCCGCTAAGCCCCATCCACGTGAGGTGGCGGAAATGCAGACTAGGCCAGCGGAAAAGTATCCGCCCCCGGCAATTGGAAGCTACGTATCCTAGCTCTAGACTTAGTGTTTTTCATCTAGCGGGGTCAGGGATTCTCGAGCTTGTTGAGTGGCACTAATTGTATTTTCGAGCGTTTAAACAGGCTCTATTGGTCGCTCTCACACTGACAAATGCCGAAGGTATATCCCGCTTTCCACCTGCAATAGAAAAGATAATATAAGATTAATCCTTCAAGCACTTTTCTCTGAGCAGCATCTCAAGTTTCCATGACGTCGGTCAGCTCGTTCTCTCGATCAGACCGACCATACCATCTCGCTACTTGATCCGTTTCTGTAAATCCTTGGCTCTGACGTTGTCCCCATCGACTGGACTTCTGTGCGGCAAGTCGCTTCGCCACCTCGTTCGCTTCATTTAAGGTGACTAGCTTCCGCTTTTCCGGTCGGCTGCTAGCCCTTTCACGGCATACGTCGCGTAAGCTCTTCTCCGATGGGCATGAGTTAGGGAGGAAGGACTCTGGGTCCACATCAACCATGTTTGCATCCGTTATCCAACGGCCATTCCAAGACCGATCGCGAGTTCGAAAGCTGGGTGGGTCCGAGGTTGCTTTAAGTGTCCAAGCGTCCTCTTCTAGCTCTAGCGGTGTGTTTCCGGTGGCATTCTCACGATACAGTAAGTCAGGACGACGGTCCATCATCAGCTCGAGAATGCGGACGAGTTCATGTTTTACTGCGTAGTGCACAGGTGTATTACCCGTGCCATCAAGCAGTTCCAAGTGTTTCTGTTCTGTGCTTCCGGCAAACTCAAGGAAAATGCGTGCGATATCAATCAGTCTATCTGCGTCGGATCCATTAAAATAGGCGTGATGCATCCAGCGGGCAAATGGGGTGACAGATCCCGGTTCATCTGATGAACGTTCCACTAGTAAGGAAGGAACCAATCGAGGATCAAGCAAGCTAAGGAGTCTCTCGATATTGGCTGGTTTTCCTGAAGTGTCTCCATCAATTCCACACAGCAGCAGATGCATGAGGTTGTTACCTCTGCTATCCCGAACTGTTTGGCTCGCACCGGCTTTGATAAGAATATCGGCATAATCTACTCTATTCAGAGAGTACGCAAGGGCTAATGGCGTGTATTTTCCTGCGGACCTAGTCTCGAGGCACTCCGGAACCTCCCGAACAAGATACTCGACAAGGTGTCGGGACTCCAACGTCGGCGTAGAAAGGATGGCGCAATGCAAGACCAAATTGTCTATCGCAACACATGTTAGCATTCGGGTATATAGAAGTATAGAAGGAGTACATACTTTTTGCATTTAGCCAGCTCATGAGAGACTTCTCAATGCCGCTGGTTGACTTTGCTAGGAGCTTCAGCCTATGGTCCTGCCCATGGGTCCTGGAAAACTCGACATAATGTCTGCTTGGAGCAGTGCTCATGTACCATTCAGTGCTTTTCAGACTACCCAGCACGGCAGAAACAAGTAAGGGCGAGCTTTTGTTCGTGTGATGGCGCAGTTGTCCGCGCCCAGCAGCTGCCCAGTCTGCTCTCTTCTTTCCATGGATAGAGAGCCCCTGGTAGTATTTTGGCTTTTCATGCACCTGGACGCCGCTTTCGTGAACAAGAGCATCTAGTGGGAGGTCCGCTCCTGTTCTCCTGATAAGTTCTTCAAGGCAGCGGAGTCGACCCTCTGCTATAGCTAAATGAACCGTTTTATTCGGCACTCCAAAAGCAGTGAACTCAGAACTGGTGTCTCTAGAAGCCAGTTCTTCTCCCACTTCAAGTAAGAAGACAAGCAACTCGACATTGTCCATCCAAACGGCATACTCGAGGAGATTAGATGGCTTTCCAAATGAGCTCTCGCGACATTTAGCCTTGACATCAGGACTGATGAACCATTCGGACTTTGGGCAATACCAGTTTAGTACCTCAAGTGGAGTAATATGACACTCCACCTGCGTGGCCACCTCACCTATGTCATCTATGGTGAATTTATCATCAACTATTTCGCTGTAAATGCGAAGATTGCCACTATCCTCCAAATCCTCACCACTAGAATCACTGCCTATTTCAAACCTTTCGTGGCCACTTGGTTCCTCTTTTTTATACTGTGCTTGAATAATATCCAGGATTGCTTTCGCCACATCCAAGTGACCCCGAAGTGCTGCAATTGAAAAGGGCGAGAGTCTATTAGAGTCTGTCATAGCCATTCGCAACGGAGGCTGTCCATTTCCCTCGCCCCACATGGCCAGTGTTAGTGACTTAATGGTGTCTAAGTCACCACGCCAAGCTGCCTCGAAGCTTTAAGAATGTTAGTTGTCAATCAATGCCAAGAGACAGGTCTCTGGAATACTCACAGTTTGATATATCCATCCTTCTTTTCATCCGTGAGATCAGATATATTGAATCTAAATTCCAGCTCGAAAGGGTCATCACAGTCCCTGTTTGGTGATGATGATCCATCCTCATCATCAGGTGCTTCGAAATCGGGAAACAATTCCTTGAACGTCTTGGCACCTTTCTCGGACAGGGCAGTTTCTAGTTTTTCAAATTGTTCAACTAGGTCCCGTATCGCGTGGAGCTTCGACTCAACCCCTTTCCTATTCTCGGAATCGCTAATTCCCTGTTCGTATACTTTCAGACGTCTCTGGTATGATTTCTTTGCCTTGCTCAATTCCCGTTCCGCTGTCCACAATTGATATGTGTTGGCTTCAAAATCCTTCAGGTAGAAGGAATCAGGCTCAAGCGCCCGTGGCGGAGTTAAGTCAACGACTTCTCCTTGGTATTGTTGCAATTCCTTGATCTTATCACGGACACAATCCAGGAGCGATTTACCGTGGAGACTGTCCCGCACGTAGTCATCATCTTCAACTTTATATCCATCTGGCGATAACGTGTTCGGGTCAACGCCACGAGCCACTAGCACTTGAGCCACCTCTGGTAATTCTTTCTGAACGGCTAGAATAACGGGCTGGGTAAAGTTGTGTCTGAAAATCTCACGATTCCTTTCTGATGAGTTTGTACGTATACTGTCCAGTACCTGACCAGACTTCACGAACTTGCCAAAGTCGATCGAAGGTTCGGCGCCAGCTTGAAGAAGCTTCAACGCACCGATTGGGTTCTTTGCATTGATTGCGGTCATGAATGCGGAGTAGGCATCAGGGTTCCACGAATATCCGACAAAGGCGAGATGGTTGATGGCTTTCAGTGTGACTGGTTCGTTCTGCTCAAGGAAGACATCAATAAGGTCGTCATATGTTGAAGCAGCAATATAATGTAAGGGCGTGTTGTATTTGAGATCAGCCTGGGCCGGCGAAGCACCCAACTGGAGAAGCTTCTTGGTCATCGCTTTGGCCTTTTCTAGAGGGAGTTGAAGCGTGAGTACTAGTATTAGAATTGCACCTCTTGAGCTATTGCTATGGCTGTTCAGCAACTTTATTGGGAGCAACACGTCAGCTCCAAAGGACGCAACGAGTTCTTCTACCACATCGACGTGGCCGTTGAGTATGCCAAGGTGTAAAGGAGATGTATGGCTGTCCCAGGACACAGCATTTATATCATAGATATCCGGTTCTTGCGCATTCTCATCTTCAGGTAGACTCTCGGCGCTAGTGGCATTGTCACCTTCCTTTTGGACTTTGACAAATGATCCAGAGGTATATGAGGTTGTGTCTGGTTCCATGCTAACTTTTTCGATGTCATCTGGCTCATTTTGCGCTTCATCGGCTCCATGTTGACTATCTTGGGCTGCTTTTGCTTTGCGAAGCTCCTGCCTTCTATCCTCCTCTGCTTCATTTTCTTCGCTTTTATGGAGCAGTATTCTAATAATCTCAACACTTCCTCTAGCAGCCGCAATATGTAAAGCAGTCCTGCCATCTGCCAAACGAGAGATTAATCTCGCACCGTGATCGACCAGGTATTGTACAATATCTGGCGTAGAAGCCATGCAAGCCAGATGCAACGGGGTGCGTCCCGTATAGTCGCGAATGTTCGGGTCCCTTTCTTCTTGAGAAAGCCACTCCTTGACAGCAGCGAGATCATGGTCGACTATAGCCTGGCATAGGTGCTCGGTATTACCCACATAAGCCATTTCTGCGTTGCCGATTAGTAGACGCCACAACAGATGAACAGAAGCATGGAACACAAACCTGTCCAGTCGGTCTCTGTAATAGGGTTAAAGCTGCCAATTTCCTGGCGCCCTGGATCATCTTTGATGAATGAGATATCTCCAGAGATATAGGTCTTGCTTTCTTTCTCTGCGACTTCCTTTTCTTCCGGAGTCACAGGTTCAGGGCAATAACCACAGCAGTCGTGAATTACATCCTCCACGTTACCGAAAAATGCAGGATGTCGATGAAGATTAACGTCCCTGTCCTTTGGTTTGTTCCATTCTGCATTAAGAAGTAAGTCCTTCGTATAGACCAGCCGCTCAATCCTCTTAGCATGGAACTTCGGCCCATAGGGAATCGTCTAGGAGCGGAGTCAGCTGGCGTAGCTCTATATAATGGGGGAAGGTATAAGATACCATAGTATGATAGTCTGAAGATTCATCGCCCTCCATCCACTCAGGAATTTCATCTTCCCAGTCATTTTTAATGTTACCATTCAGTGACCTGAGGCTTCGCATCTGTTGTTGTCGAGCCGGGCGGCCGCGCTCCTCTCGTCTCTGCTCTAGATAGGCATCCCTATCGGATGACTTCGGCAACTTTTCTAAAACTAGAAGACGCGCTAGGCCAACAGTCCTTGAAAAGCTCCTCTCATAGATCGTCTAGACGCACGTTAGATAGAGAGGCTCCCGCGCTTGGGAAAGGGGAAGCCTTACTGGATCGACACGACACCGCTCTAGCTGTGGACAGAATATTTCAAAGCCTCGGTGTGAGTATTTAGAGAGGCGATTCTCATAAGATGGCGAGCGTCTAGTGAGATCGATCGTATTCGTCTGAGTGATATATGCAGCAAGAGCACGTGGTGAAGCATAGACTTGCTTGCCATCGAAAGCAGCACAGGAACAGTCAACGTCGAACCCGGTCAGGATCTCCGAGATAGACTTGTATATACGAAGGACAATCTGTACGTGGCGTGTGGGGTATTGTGAGACAATAGTAATTGTGTTCTTGGTTCGTATGGTTGTCGTTTCATAAAGGATGGCGTTTTTGATCTTGTCTTCAATCTGTTTTATCTTTTCAATTGCTTCTTCTTCGGTCAAGCCATACAAGAAGAGGTCGACGTCAGAAGCAGGTGCGTACTTGTCATGGTAGAACTGTCGTAAGGCACGCTTTGAGCCACGGTACTCTTCCGGGACTGGCATGAGGCACGTCACCACGGCACTTCCTGCGACGACAACATTGCTCCAGTCCATGTCACTCAAAGATCCTTCCGAGAAGATGTTGAAATTATTCCGGAAGTCCTCCAAGCTCGACACCACCGCAGGATCGCCATAGGCCCTACGAGATTCTGCCCTCAGGGGCATGACATATTTTTCCTGGAGATCAGGTGACTCCGAGGATGGATCTCGAGGCCGACTTGGAACAATGGTCTTCTCATTCGTGTCATAAAGTGGTACGATATTGAGGTGGTTGTCCTGCAGCGCTGGATGCGATGGCTCCTGAGCAAACAGCTTACGAACGACCGCTTCATACTCATTGTACGGCTTAATGAGCTGACCAATTGGAGTATCCTGGTTTTCGTTGATCCAGTCAATAAAGTCCTGGTGCCTTGCAGGCAATAATGGAAGAGGATGCATTGCTGTCATGATGTTAGCTGTTGGAGCTCAAAACTCGATCTCAATTATATCAAAGATATATGAAAGATAGATTATTCAAATTGACCACAGGGTCGCAGCACCTGAAATTGAGAGAGAAAGAAAAAACACTTAACACATTCATCCCCACCAGCAGTTCAAAGCTTCTTTAATTAAATTTCCAAACAACTTGAGTTTACCCCCTTTAGCGGCAGAATCGGTACCGCTCTCCAGGCATACAGTCCCACTATTCGTCTAAATCTAGGCACTACTAGGCAGGATAAGGCAACCTATTGGGGAGTGCTTGCCGATCACCCAAGCTCTTGGTTGAGATGTCTGGCACCAGCGCTGCGATCAGCTCTCCACTCTTGACGCCACCAATATAATCTCGATCTGATTCCCACAATGAAGAGAGGTATCACCGTATCAGACTCGTATAATCGTAATGGAGACATTACTAATTACCCACAGCGGTCAAACCAAATTTTCTGCCCCCCTAATGCTGGCTCTAACTCTATCCCAAGTTTCCGTGCCGCTCCAGCTGAGTCGAGATAGAATTCAGCCCGGAGACACTCAGACATAGTGGCTGTACACATTCTCGCCACGAAAAATTCCCCTGCTGTATGTTCCAAATGGATGGTCATCGCTTCCACCCGATCGCTTAGGTCCGCCTGTAAGTGTTCATCTATGACCCTCAATGGAATGATGCCATAACCTGGATGGCTGTAGATTCCAGTATAGGCATGCAATGGGAGGGAATGGGGAAGTGACTTGGCAGACAGAGAAGGAAATAGTCGTTTCTTCATCTCGTAGATGCTCTCAGATCTTTTTTCCGTGGCTTCAGCCATCCTCTTCGTCATTCTTTCGATAAACTCTGCCCGCTCACTGCCCGACACTCCTAGTAACGAATCGATGAGGTATAGGTATAACTCCAGCTGCGCGTTTCTAGCCCTCTGAGTATTCCCCATTATCGCAAACCCAAACTGCTTCTCAGCTATGAAACCCACCATTATCCCAAATCCAGCCCAGCTCCCACTATGCCAGTACAATCTTTGACCCCGATAAGTGTCCACAAACCAGCCTAGGGCGTACAAGTGGAATGGTGCGGGTGGATATACAGTATCCTTATCGTCTCTGACAACTACGGCCCGGGGACAAATGAGGGATACATGTCCTTCTGGTGATATTGGTGCTTTTTTGTATATCATGGCTCGCAACCATAGCGCATAATCGAGAACGTTGCTGACCATGGCTCCTGCTCCAGTCGTGGGTGCATAATTCATATGTGGCTCAGCCACATAGCAGCCCTTTTCTGGAACCCACGTGTAACCTTGGACCAACTTTGGACTAGTTAATGGACACTTTTTGACATCCTGGACAGAAAAGTACGTGTCTTTCATATTAAGTGGGCTCCAGATGCGCTTTCGTAGAAACTCGCCCAGCGACTCGCCTGTGATCTGCTCCAAAACATGAGACACTACCATAAACATATGGTTGCAATAGTCGAAAGTCGCTCGCGGTGGGTATGCTAGCGGAAGGTGTCTGAGTTTCCGGACCGCTTCGCGCAACGTTTCATCTGGATATGCGCCTGCCATCGCAAATACATGGCCTGATAAGCCAGTCCGATGTGACAGAGCATCTTCCAGTGTAGTATTCATTGTGGCATAGTCATCAGCTAAAACAAAGTCATCTCGGATCAAGGATGCTATTGGCGTATCCCATCTAAGCGGTGAGGGTGTCTGTTTTCTGTCATCCACCACCATAGATAGCGCGGCAGCAGTGAAGGCTTTGGTTGTGCTGCACGTCGTGAACAGAGAATCAACGGTCATCTTTTTGCCTGGAAATTCTGCAACGCCGTAGGCCTAGGTCAGTCAGTACAAATACATGGGGTCACTTAATTAATCACGTACTTTCGCATAAGTGCTCGAGCCGTGAACCACGGAGATTGTAATGCCGGGCACCTTCCACTTCTCCAACTGCCTCTGTACTATGGAGTCAAACTCCAGCGTAAAGGGAGAGTGATATTGTCGTATAGTCATGATGGGACGTAGAAGCACGGGTTAAGTGGTAGTGCTTTTCCTGTACGGAGAAGAGGACAGATGTGGGATTTGGGTAAACGGCACACGGATACATAAGCCATACAGGTATAGCGCACCACTGGGCGGCTACATTTTCGCTTATCTGCGGGGTATTGTTCTATTGGTAGTACATAGATATCACAGGTAGGACTGAAACTAGAAGCTATGGTTGGCATGGAAATAAGCACTAACAACATTAGCTTGGTATTAACAGACATTTCATATGACTTCTTTATAGAGTACATCTTCTTCAATTGCTCTCCTGCAAGTAGTGTTAAGGCCACATCCATGCTTCTAGATCATTTTCGAATGGTCTATCAGTCAAGTCTTCACCAGTCAAGTCCACACCATACACCACAGCGATCAAATCCTCAAATCCCCGTTCCCTCTCTCCGTCGACGACCTTGGCCCCAAACGCTCTTCAACGCTCGTTTCAGATCATCTCTACGTCCGCTGTAAGATGCTTTTAAGTCCCCTTGACCGATATCAAGCTCCATAGTTTTGAGGAAAGTCTCATCAAGAGTATCAACTTGTGTATCCCACCCCGCACTCACCTTAAACGACCCTGAAAACTCCCTGGACACCCGTGGTTTAGCAGGTCTGGAGTTGTTCAATCGCAGGAGTAAATCATCGAGGCCGTCCCGTAGTTGTCCCTGGTCTTCCATGATTTCAGATAGAACCCCTACTGAGTTGAGCTTTTCCACCGTCGTGGAATGGGTGGAGAAAACTGCGTTGCGTATAAAAGCGCTCTTCCACTTCGAACTAGCATTCCTAGCTTGGTTAAATGTCGCTTCAGTAAATGTCAAGGTCGCTGCCCTGAGGCCAATCCTGACATCACAAGCCAGGGCTAAATCGACACCGCCACCGAAAGCGTGACCATTTACGCACGCAACCGTCGTTTTGGGTGAATGTTTCATCAATTCCAGTAAGGCAGCAAGATAATTTGCTCCGGGATTTCTTGAAGCGCCCTGAGCAATGAATGGCATACTCTTTCCACTCTCAACTCCCATGCAGAAGTACCCTCCGGTTGCGGTGATTATAATATTCAGGAGGGAAGGGTCCTTGTTGCAACTTGAAATGATAGTAATAAGGTCCGCGACCATCTTTCGCGTCAACGTGTTGCCCCTTTTCGGTCGATTGAGTACAATCTTAAAGTTGCCGCCCGAGCGATATGTCAGTACTCTGCCTTTGATGTCCACTGGGGCCCAAGAAGTTACTGCCTTGGTCGGTGTGTGATCCGTATGGCGCGGTGAAGACACGAGTCCGTGTGTATTCGCGAGCGCTATTCCAGCCCGACTTGCATTCTCCCTTGACAGACTTGAGGATATCCACAAGCCAGTTTCGACCAGCTTCAGCATATCAAGGCCAGTGTCAATACCCGCATTGTGAAACATATAAACTAGGTCTTCGGTGGCAACATTTCCCTTGGCGCCCGGTGCATAAGGACAACCCCCCAGGCCGCTGATACTGCTATCAAACACACGAAGCCCACAGTTATATGCTTCCCAAGTGTTGGCTACCCCTTGACCGTAAGTATCGTGGAAATGGCCCGCCAACAGATCGAGAGAGATGCCATGTTCCTCCAGATACGTCAAAAGACTTCTTACTTTATCGGGGCAGCCGACACCCAGTGTATCTCCAAGGCTAACCTCATAGCATCCCATCTCGAGCAGCTCCCTCACGCAGTGAAGCACTGCGGGTGGCGCCGTTGGGCCGTCAAAGGGGTCGGAGAAAATACATGACACATATCTTCGCAAATATCAGCCACGACTACCCATGCATCCAGTGACACAAACTTACCCCCTGACAGCCAGCCCACAGCTGGTAGCCTTCTCTGCAATACTCCTCGCTCTTTCTAAGCCCTCCTTCACAGTGCAGTTGATGTTGGCCTTACTAAACCCTTCTGTGGCGCTGATAAAGACCGCAACCTCCCTTACATCGTATTCGAGTGCTATATCCAGACCCTTCATATTAGGAACTAATACCGGAAGACGGATATTAGGTTCCTTATGCAGCGACTTGATATCTTCCATGCGCAGCACATCTCGACAATCCGATAACTGTGGAACCGCTCGAGGAGAGACTACCGACGTCAACTCGATGGTCCGCAGACCCGTTCCACGGAGTCGTCGAATCAACTCGATTTTCACTGACGTTGGCACAGGGTCTTTGATATTTTGTAGGCCGTCCCGCGGTCCTACTTCCACAATACGCACGGCGCCTCTAGGGTCTTTCATTGCGGTTGCGGCATCCGGGCGCAACTAGGGAACGAATGGGGCCGTGAGTGTCGTGAAACTCAAGCGGCGTATCATTTCGTAACAATCTCCTCGTAAAATCAGATTCAGAAATTTTTCCTTCGGGGCGTGAAGATAATTCTTATACTGGGTGTCAGCATTCGGCAGTGCGGATGTTCTGGCCCGAAAAAATGTCCCCACAAGCAGGTGGATGACGACATACCGGGCGCCTTACCCCCGTATTATCCTAGGCTGTCATCACGCCTCGGAGTGGCGGATCAATTGAATGTCACCCTGCAATCGCCGAGGCTCGAGGCTACCGAACGTTCTAGTCTTTGTCTCTACCACAGTTCACTTCTCTGACTATGCTGACTCTTGACTCTGACCATGCATTTTTCTGGCAGAACTTATCAACGACTTGTCAACAAATCAAACGCCGTCTTATACCCACTATCCTGTTGAATGTAACATTTTGGAACCTTTTGAGTTTAGGATCGGGATTCGGAGCGAAGTAACCGTGACGTGGTTACTTAGCACCAAAGGCGTGATTGCTGAGTGGCCATTGACTCATTGGGGTCTGGTGCGGCGCAGGGACCATTCTCGTTTCCCGTGGTTATTTAATCGCATTGACCTTAAGGTTCCGCTTTTGGATTCCCTGCCGGAATACATCATATCAAGCTTGTCCAACAGCTGATGTACTAGTAGTTGATATACTTCTTTTTCGCTCCGATGACGACAAATCCTAGATTTAAGCATTCTATTGGTAACCTTACCTACTGTATCTTGCACAAAGAACTTCCTCACCAGGTCGCCTACGCTCATACAAGATCACTAAACAGTATTGTCATAGACCGTACGATGTAAGCATTTCCAACACCGACAAGGGGGTAAGCAAGATATAGCCAGCGACCAGGATCTGTAGCTCAATCGATATACCCTTGTACCACATGTAAGAAACACGATGCACGCTCGCCAGAGAAGGTCCCTTTGAACAGCTCGACTTAGATTGACCTGCCGCCACATAATCAATGCCCATCAGGTTATAGAAAATGCTGGTCATTTCCTCGCACAGCTGTCATTGCCAACAATAATTCAAGGTACTGCGAACGAAAGATGTCGCTGTCGACTCGGGAACATTTACCTAAGTATAGACGATAGAAGTTGTTAGCACACATCTTAGCGGCTAGTAAGACTGTGTGGATGTTGGATCTTGTGATACTTTAGCCAAGAGACGATCATGTCATTTGAGTCCCTGAATAGCCGGTCGACAGGGGAGTTGATGATCGCGCCAGTAGAAAGACATAAGTAATAAGACACCGCAACTGTAGCTGCTCTACAACATCAGCTTATGTCGCGTATGCATGAATGCTAGAGCGGGTTGGATACTAACTTACATAGCGAAGACTAGCTTCAGAGATGTTTAGAACCATCTGACTGAGGCTATGAGTTGTAGGTTATTCTTACACTGATAGCTGTCTGTGTTGCTTTGTTTTTTGGGTTTGGTGGAAGGTATAGTACTTTGAAATGGTTGGAGTAATTGTTATATAGGATAAGAGAAATCCTAGTCCTCAAAGAAAGTAAATACATCAGTTGATAAAAGTTAGATGACTATAGTAGGCAGTGACGTTGACGTAGTAAGCAAACATCTCCATGGTGACTGCGGTCATGTGGTCTGTAGAGATGTGAATGGGGGATGAAAAGTATCAAGCATAGGAAGGACGATGAGTCCAGTAGGGTAAACGTTGCAAAATGCAGGAATTAACCGCTATGGAGGGGAAGGAGCCAGAGGCAGCCCTGCTACGTAGACCGACTACCATAAGATAGCTGAGAATAGGAACACTGACGTAAAATCAAGATGAAAAGGATCATCCAGATAGAAGAGAATCAAATCAATACAAAAAGCCTAGCCACTCTGCTAACAATCTGGAGATTGTTAGTAGGTGTTTCTAGGGAAAACCCCTGGCCCGGAATGTTATTACTACGATCGGCTCTGTCCCAACACACCTTTCCCCTTGGTGGATGGAAAAAGGCGTCAAGTGACAGATTCGAACAGAGACTGTCCTGGTACACTGCCTTAACATGGCTGTGATTCTGGCCTCTGCATCATCGGGATCTCTCTTGACATATGCATTGTTCCCTAAAAATATAAGGGAAGACTGGTTGCCCGATTAGGAAGGTGCGGGTGCCTGGGCAAGAGGGCCGAAATTGTGGCGTTGCTGGAGACTGATCACCACTGAACATGATATCTCAAGGATTAAAGTGCTTCTCTTTTCGATTTGAGAGGGTAACGATCAGTCGTTCTCATTGTTCAGCCTGTCCTTAAGGGGTCGTGCATAGTATGTCGTTGAGATTGTTGAGTATGAGGGGTCTCCAGGAAGTGGGTCAAGTATATATATATTGTTGCGACAGGAGCACTGACCATATAGTGAGCCAGTATCCTCTCAGGAGCTTTGTCAATCTCGTCTACTGCTCGTTGTATATATGGGTAAGAGGGGGTCGGTCGGATATGATTTGAGGGTAGCAGTGTATGATGTTCTTGTCGACTATGTGATGCTTCCTAGGGGCTCATATTTAGCTTTGATAAAGCCGGCCTATACACCCAGGGCGCAGTAAAGCTACAGCATAGACAATTTGTTGGATTTTATCCTCGATCAAGAGTAAAGAACTGACAGATTGCGAAAATATAGGGCACAGGGTTAGGGTTGGGTCACATGGAACTATCCCCAATGGGGCGAACCTTGAGAGATGCTGCCTGAAAGCCTCGGCGATGACGGGGAACCCCACCTTTTACTCCAGGTTTGATGTGGAGTTCCATCTTCCGATATAGTGTCTCTTGGCTTGGTTATTTATTGGGAGTTTTCTGCCGAGCCAGGCCTTCGTATTGGTTATTTCGCTAAAGCCTCTCCATGACAAGAAGCACCGCGACTGGAACCCCAATGCGCTACAACCGGGTTAGTAACTGTCTCCAGCTAACTAACTAACTAGTGCTCGGTATGTCACTGGCTACTAGTAGTCTAGTACCTTCCTCCTTCCCCAGCTCACCTAGTATCCTGAGGTCACTGCTAGTAAACAGCACGAGCCGGGCTGTGTCCGTTGCTTCCGATTCTTCCGGGAAATGCGTATAAATACTGGCTAATTCCCCCGTCCTCGGCTGTCACTTCTAAGATGAATCGCTCAAAATCTGAGATCTGCGCATTGTTACCTTTGGCTCATTCCGAGACAAGATGCAGCTGCAGACTCTCGCCGGTTTCCTACTTCTCTGCTCGCCAGCGCTGGCAGCTCCGACCGCTATAGGTCCTCCCACAACGAGCTCGCTAGGGCCTCTGCGCGCATTGAACTACAACAACCTCGGACCTGAGAACAATGGGACTGCAGCAGTACTCGTATACGACGGATTGTCTAAGACAGAGGCACAAGCACGCTGCGCTGCCATTGGGGAGAGCCTCTACCCACTCGGATCTGCTCTTCAGGCTGGACGCTCTGAGATAGATTACCAGCTAGCCTACCTTGTCTTTTCAGGAGATATTCATTCGGATAGCCGTTTCTGGGTAGCCACTGGTGATTCATCGAACGAGTGTCAAGCATATTCTCAAGGACAAAAGCGGTTGGTACCAGTAGCGTGCAGCTCCAAGCTCCCCGTAATTTGCACATCTAGTGTCCCGCCAAGCACCGACAAAGATAGAACTGCCGTCGACTCGTCCAAGATTACCGTCAAAGCAGAGAACTACACCCTGACGGGCTATCGCGACGCACGATCGTTTCGGTTCCTTGGTGTTCCTTTCGCAGACGCCCCGGTGAATGAGCTGCGCTTCGCTCCCCCAAAGCCTTTCTCTGGCCCTAAGAAACGCGATGCAACCAAAGTAGCCGATAGCTGCGTCCAAGCCCTGTCGGCTTTTGGAACACTGGGGAATGGAGGCATTTCGGAAGACTGCCTTTACCTCAATGTTTTTACACCCGTCTTGCCTGCGAGTTCGAACGATAACTCAACCCGCAAGCCAGTCGCCGTGTACTTCTACGGCGGTGCATTCGTCAGTGGCAGCGCATCTATGATTGACTACGACGGTGGAAACTTTGCCAGTCGTAACGATGTCGTGGTTGTCACTGTCAACTATCGAGTAGGAGCACTGGGGTGGTTGACGACTGGCAACCTCACCACAGGAAACTACGGCATAAGAGACCAGATCCTCGCACTCAAATGGGTCAACAGACATATCGCAGCTTTCGGTGGAGATCCATTCCAGGTCACCATCTTCGGCCAGTCCGCCGGCGGTCAGAGCGTTGTCGCACTGCTCTCCTCAACCGCCGCCCGAGGTCTTTTCTCCGGAGCCATTGCTCAATCAGCACCGGTAGACTTGCCCTGGTTCACGCGCGAAGTTTACACAGACGTCATTGTGCCAGAACTATCCAAGGCCGTCGGCTGCAATCAAACGACATCCGAGAAGGACCTCCTATCCTGCCTGCGATCTGTCCCAGAAACCAAGTTCATAAGCAACACCACAGAATTCCAACAGGCACAGACCGCTTGGACCAAGACCCTCGCCTCAGACTATCTCCATGTCAGTCAGCTCCTCGCCGCCATTGAGCCGCTCATGCCCATAGTCGACCCTCGCGGCGGCGTTATCGATGACCAGTTCCACAAACTCCTCGCAAGTGAACGCCTTCCCAACCGCGTCCCGACCATGTTCACAACGGTCACCGACGAAGCCTCCCTCTACGTTGGCCGATCCGTACCCGCCCTCGGCGCAAGCCAAACGGCGCTTAACACGTTATTCAAGGCCGCCTTCCCCGCCAAACTGGCCGAATCACTCATCAGTTCCAACGCCTTCCCCATCAACATGTCCGACCCTGACAGCACGCGCAATGTCGCTGCCGACGCCCTAACCCACAGCGAATGGAGCTGTGCACAGTCCTACCTCCTCCGCAAAGGCGGCGAGCGTGTCTTCCCCCAGCTCTACGAAGTCGAGCTCACACGAGGCCACATCCAGACCAACGTGTCCGTGCCAGAGATCTGCTCCCCAAACAACAACTACAACGCCAGCTGCCACGCCTCAGATGTGCTCCCCGTCTGGGGAACCCTCAACAGCAAAACTCGCAACGTAGAGCCCTACTATGACCAGGATGACATCCTCCATTCGCAACTACTGAACGATGTCTTCGGTTCGTTCTTCCGCTCTCATAACCCGAACCCAGATCAGGCCTTCTTGCAGGTCCGTGGCCCAGCCTATGCTTCTACGTATGATATCTTCGTGACGAACGGGTACCGGGTGCCTGAGTATCGGCCTGAGCAGCAGAATGTCAGTTTGTTGGGCATGCCGCCTTCTTGGATTGATAATCCCGGTCTTTCGAGGAAGTGTGCTGTATTTGAGGATTACGGGTTTACGTTTCAGAATGCCAACTTTACGGCTTAATGCTTAATACTCATTGTATGGACATGGATGGTATGAGGTTAATGAGGTCGAGTTACGATTGTGAATAGATGTAGTATACGCACTAGGAATCATATAGGATTCATTAATGCATTAATGCATTCCATTGGTTGAAAAGAGGGGAGAATCTAATCTCTAGTCTGCCGTAAGTCGTCACCGTGAATCGTGATAGCCGAAGTTCACGCAAGTTGTGCT
The DNA here is from genome assembly GCA_030556085.1 of Aspergillus tamarii. Classification (NCBI taxonomy): domain Eukaryota; kingdom Fungi; phylum Ascomycota; class Eurotiomycetes; order Eurotiales; family Aspergillaceae; genus Aspergillus; species Aspergillus tamarii. The sequence continues at coordinate 1,814,564 of JARVTJ010000005.1, read as the reverse complement.
CGAAAAATGCAAGAACAGCCTCCCAGAAACAAAAACACAAATGTAATCACCGAAATAGCCTGCCCAAGGTCATGTCCATTTAAAGTTCCATGCATCGTCATCAATCATAATTCGTAAAATTGAGCCGGACGAACTTAGCGGCAATTCCCAGAACTTTGATGCCAGGATTGCAAGGCCTAATCAGCCTTGCTCAAGTAGTGGTTCGACTACTAGTGTTAGTCGGGTAAGCTGTCGTTAGTAAGGCTGTCAGTATTTGATAAGCTCCTACTTCATCAAATAAAACACGTATCATTACTGTCACGTTGCGATGTTCGATATTGTACCTTTTTAGCGATCATACATGGTCGTCCTCCTGCCTCGGGGATATTCGGTGTCAGTCGGTTGAACTAGCACGCCTCTCTTTGAAGGACTCTGGACGGGTGCCGCCCACCGAGGGTTCCGAGGATCGATATAGCGCGCGCGCTCGGGCGTACAGGTACTATTTCCACTTGAGGTGAGATTTGCATTAGTGGGTCGGTGATAGCTATTACGTCGGTCGCTTATCGACTCGAGGTCTGGACGGGGATGAACGATGTAGGTATCGCCAGTGCCGACGTAACGAGAATGCATGCGGGTGAATACGGGCACTTCGCGACCAGGTGGGAAAGCGGGTGGCGGGTCGCTGACGACGCGCTCGCGGATACCAACGCCTGATGCTCTGTGCTGGGGCGGTTCATCGTTATATACTTTGGAGGGACGTACTCTTCGCGCCCCATCGGAGTCGTATAATCTTCCCGGATTGGAAGGATACGTATCGGGGTATGCGGAGTGTTTGTAGGGATCGGGAGATAATTCCTTTCGAGGTCGGCGGGCGTATGCTTCGTGCGAGTGGCGACGTGCATGGGACACTCGCGGGGGTGACAGATTGCGATGGTGGCCGTATTGACTTGACCTTGGAGGCTCTGGTGCTGCTGATCCTGAGTCTTCAGAAGATGCATCTGATGCTCCATGCCCTGGCACTGTTCGCGGACTCACAGATCGTCCGTAGGCCTGTGAGCGCTCGTGCGTCCGCGACTTGGTGGACTCTTTTGCCCACATTGGTGGAGATGATGGTCGAGACGTATACCCGGTGTCGAAGTTTTCAGATTGTCGCGGAAAGTATGTAGATTGTACCCTGCGAGTAGTGGAGGGGGCCTTGTCGTCACTTCTTCGTTGCCTGTGTTTATGGTGGTTTCGACGCTCACTTGCGATGGTAGGCTCTTGACGGTGAGGGGCTGTTCGACGCTGGCTCCGAGGTGGTTCATCTTCTTTATGGGTCGGTACATCCTTCTGGTTGAAGTATGAATAGTAAGGAGCGAAATTAGGAGGGGAGGAGCGCAAGATATTCTTCTTCCAGTAGTCAAGCTCAAACCGTCGGCTGACCTCTTCATGCCACTGTACCATCTCCGGGTCGGGTTCTGCTGGGAAAGCCCCTCTAGGGATCACTTTGGGAAACATTCCACCATTGGAAGTCTCAATGTCCCATAAATCAACCGCATTCTGTAACCACCTTGAGTGCTCATCCGGGTCGAGAAGAAGCTGGATTGTTTGCCATCGCACAAAGCCATTAGGCTGTAGAGCGGGAATAGAGGGTGGTTTGTAGGGATCGTTGGTAGGCTGAATGCTATGAAAGCATCCTAAACGCTGGTATATGAATGAAAGAGCGGAAGGCCTCGTTTCAAGGAATAGGACGTCGTAATTACCGCCAACCTTTCGGTAAAATGCTGCCAGGCGATCGGGGGTCAGGTCCGTTGTCGCGAATTCGTCGAAAGAAGTCTGGACAGAGTTCAGCATTTGGGGCATTGTGTCACCTCCTGCGAACGCGAGGAACTCTTTTTCCACTTACCATTACCTGCGCAATCCCCAAGCACAGTTGTTCGAGTAACGGGGTGGGGCTCTTGTCGCGATTAATCAACACTCCCCAAAAATCGGCGCCCTCATTGTGGACGGAGGACATGGCCGGACAAGAGTCTGGGCCGCGGCGAAGACATTTGAAAGCAGCGACCGCGATCGTTGCATTAATGAAGCTGGAGTGACAGGGCGAATAAAGCTGGAAAGGTGGGCAGAGTAATATCGCAGTGATCGATAATTGTATCCAGTCATGGACAGTAACAGGCCACACACTCGGCGGTTAGGCACCCATCGTCATCGCTCCACTGTGGGGGAGCCCAAATGATGATGCGGTTTGCTGGCAGGCGGTCAGCCCGATCCGCCTCATTTACGAGGGAAAGACGAATCAGGAGGTAGACGAAAATGGAACCTGAGGATGGAAGGTTGCACGATTGCAGCAGTTTACCTGCAGGAAACCCGTTTGGTCCCATTTCGTGGCAGGGATACCATCTAGGGTGCCTGGGTGCCTGAGCAGGTGAACAAACAAAACCCCGCATGTGCCTGAGGAATATGGCCACTAAAGCCACCAGTCAGGTGCACGGATCTTACCTACCTTGAGGATCCATGCTCTCCGAACACTTTCTTTTTCTTTTTTTTCTAATCACTAGAAAAAAAAAATAAAATATTAAAAATGAATTGAACGACGAGCTTTTGTTTGCAAGTAGGATTTTTATTAAATAATTCTTGAATTTCAGTAAGTTACCCTGTTGAGTGTTATCCAGCGGTTACAAGTGCAGCAAATATCCATTCCACAGCAGAATATATATATATCTTGTGTGGCTGTTGTATTCTTCCGGTCATTATCTTGTCCTCTCTCATAGCTCTATTACATCTAGTCCTTTATTTAAATTAACTTGAAATTCCATATATAGCTCTGTAGAGTTCATTTTGTCATTTTGCTCCCCTTATGTGATCTTATTGAGTTGTGATGACATTCATACCTGGCGGTAATGAACAGGGTATGCTGTGCACTAATGTCTCCTGCTTGATGAGGGGAGCATTCTTTGTGTGAAAATGAATTACCTAAATATGATTTTCTGTATTCAAGAAACTTTGAGCTTTGATTCCATGACTCGAGTTTTGAAACTCAACCTCAACATGGAAGAAGCCACATAATCCCGCCATAGTTCCAACGAAAAATGCAAAACAACTCGGATATACATTAGTCCCGTGAATTTTTACTATTTCGAGATGGTATGAGCCAGTTGCACGTGGGAAGGGGAAAAGAAAGAAGACTTGGCATGCAAGTGTGCTGCGAAGATGCGTAGTACTTAGTACAAGTTACTCCTATACGGAGTACATCGAATAGACGTGTTGATCGATGAGGATCATTCCTTGAGATCTCGCTTACACAAAAGTCTCTAAATACGTACCGCGCGCAGATCAAACCTCGGAGAGTAATCTCTTGGGCTCTAATTGAAGGGGTTTTCAACCACCTCTCTGAGAAGCTTCTAGTATATTAATTAACGCCTTCTACTCTAACGGGATGTTAAGTGATCGCCCTGATAGTTGACTATCATGTCACCGAAATAGTCGCTAAAGACCAACTTGCTGAAACTAGTTCCAGACCACCCCATCGAGTTGTATGGCATAGACAAACAACGGGGATGCTTGGTGAAGCTGGAGAGTTGTAATTGGTTAGCGTGCCGCCGATCGGAGATTCCACAGCGGGCCTTAGACTGGTCCTGTCATTCCAGTGGGCTTGCACCTGGAATGCGAAGCCCCAATCTGCTACATTCAATCCGATGGAAGAATGGGTAAATATGGCTCAATGGCACAACACTGTTGTTGGGGCGTGCGCACCGTGTCCCCTTTTCAATTCTCCGTTTCTTTGTCTGGGTGCTTCTCTTCGAGTCTCATTATTCTCAAGGAGACAGCCTGCTATGTCTTCGCACCTCGCGGATCAGATTGATTGAACAAAAGACCCATTTTTTATTCTGTCCAAGCCCTTTGTTCAATTTATCATAATTTCTATTCTCAATTACTCTCTGCTAAGAAAGAAGGGGGAGGTAGTGTTCGTGACACAAGACGCCGGTACCAAAGTGCATTCACTACGCGCGAAAATTACATCGACCAACTTGATATTCACCACAAGACCCTCATATCATCCAAGAACAACACCTCTCGAGTACACCAGCACACCCCATTTCAAGGGCCGATTGGAAGCGGTCCTTATGTCTTCCAACCTGTAAACAATAAACCCCACAGAATGGCTCTTGTTCGAGACCCAGCATTTTGGAGGCGTTTCTCACGCGCCATCCATTTAGACGAGGAAGCAAAGGCTTCAAAGACGGAAAATAAGAGCATTGTTATCTACTCGTAAGCTCGACGGACCCTATCCCCAGGCTTTCTGCTTGAGACAACGATGTCTGGGTTACTAGATTATGTTCACTAACAGCCGAATCCAGGGATGACTGGATTCTGAAGCAACGCAAAAAACGACGTCGATGGATCTGTTGTGGCTTCTTGATATTTGCGGCGTTTGCTATAGTGGTGGCTGGTGCGGTGGTGGTTCTTTGGTGGTTCCATTCTCACAACTGGTTACGCAAGTCGTAACACGCCAGGAGGACCGATACTGGCGGTATATTAACTTGAAATGCGTGTCACTATTGCCTGGTGCATGCTCAGTAATACGGGTCCAGGTTCTATGTGGATACGCGGACGTCGTCTACAACGGGCGACCCACGATAACTTGATATGGCGATACTGCAGACCACGCGACAAGGAAGCGGCATAGAAACGCAACACTACCATTCATCTCGCCGTCGTTTTACAACACAGCATCTCTTAACTGATATTTGAGTTATAATTGAGCAGGTCTCATGGGCGGCTTTTTGACTTTGAAGGCGTTGAAGGTTCTGACTTAATAGGAAATACCCAGGATGTTTCGATTCCATGATGTCACAGGTACCTCGCCTCAGCCTGTTTGCTTTTCTCACTGAACATGTATGATCTATTACTAGCTGGATTCCAATGCATGTTTCCTATTCTGTGATGTATGCATGCCCTTTTGCTATCCTTGCTGCCTATCTGGTCAGGCATCACTTCGACATAGGTTAATCGAGCGAGTGGAGTGAACAGTGTGTGGGATTAGCCAATCAGAGGTCATGTTACGGATCATATCTATCTTGCGATAAAGGAGAGATACTGTAAGAAGAGAGGTTACAATGCGCTCGTCTCGTAATACCTGTCCGCATGGACTTGCCTGAAAGGGTTGACTCGATATCCGGCAGTCGGCACAATATCAGTCACGTGAGGTCTTGCTTCAGACGCTCAAGTGCTGTCCATCTCTGCTCTTGCAGTCATATCAATCGTGAATAATGAGATTACGGAGTAAGCAATGCATAACTGATCTAAGCGATAAGCGTCTCCTCTATAGAGGCTTGTATGGGAGGTATGTAGTAGGCTTTATGGGAGCTTGAACGGCCTTAACGGCTCACATCTCCGGCAGCGCTTATCAGCGGGTCCTATCGCAGGTCTCTCCGCACTGTCGTTCCCCCGCAATAAATAGAGCTCCAATTCCGCTTCGTGTCGCATTCCTCTGACTTCCTAAGGTATTCTTCAATTTCTCCTGAAGGAATCTCCTCAGGAAAGCTTACCATTCAAGATGCTTCCGCCATTTGACTATTTTACATATCGTAGCGTTCGGTAAGTCCCCACTGTCATCCCGCTCCACTCCCTTGCGGAGCTATAGTGTGTAGCTACCCATTCGGCGGTGGAGAACCAATTAACACCCCACAGGGATTACAAGAGAAGAGAACGGGCTGCCCGTTTCGCATCTCTCCCTGCAGCATATCATGCCCCTTTCACAACCTTTGACAAAGCCGTTATCAACAAGCCCATTGAAGAGCTGGTCCAGGAGGTCCAATCCTCCTCAATTTCGGCCACCGACATACTCCAGACATACGGCAAGGTAGCCGTCAAGGCCCAAGAAAAGACCAACTGTGTAACAGAGCTTCTTCTCCCCGAGGCTGAGTCATGGCTACAGTCAGAAGTCAACCTCAAGGGCCCCCTGGCCGGTGTGCCTGTTTCCTTGAAAGATTCGGTGCAAGTCAAGGGGTTCGATATCAGTCTCGGTTACACACGGCTGGCTAAAAAGCCATACACGGAAGATGGCCCTATGGCGAAGCTGTTGAAGGATGCTGGTTAGTGCTGCATACCCTGTACATGAATCGACAACTTCTTACCTTTTCTAGGTGCTGTGCCCTATGCAAAGACAGCACTGCCAGTGACTCTTTTGTCCTTCGAGTCTGCTAATGCGCTCTGGGGCCACTGCCGTAACCCTCATGTCCCAGAATACTCCCCTGGGGGTTCGACCGGTGGTGAAGGTGCGCTACTAGCCTTGGGGGGCCGTATCGGTATAGGCTCGGACGTCGCAGGCTCTGTTCGTGTCCCTGCTGCCTGGAGCGGCATCTACTCCCTACGCTGCAGTACTGGTCGCTGGCCTAAGGTTGGAGTCAACACCAGCATGGCCGGCCAAGAAGGCGTCCCAAGTGTCTTCAGCCCTATGGCTCGTACCCTGAACGATCTTAACTATTTCACCAAGGCCATAATTAATATGAAACCCTGGAAGTATGACTATACCGTTCATCCCATTTCCTGGCGCGACGAAGAAGAGTCCGAAGCCAAGAGTAAAAGCTTGCGTATCGGACTAATGACCAACGATGGTAAGATCGCTTAGATTCCTGCTAAATTGCCCTTTCTAACCCTCCGCAGGTGTCGTACCGCCAACCCCAGCAGTTGAACGCGCTCTCTCTACTACCGTCGCTGCTCTCACGGCAGCCGGCCACACCGTCTCCGAGATCACAACCCCAGCAACCGCCGACCCCTTCACAGGTCTTCACCTCGCCTCCCAGCTCCTAAACTCAGATGGCTGCGTCACATTCAACTCCCACCGGTACAACTTCGAGCCCTCTGACCCAGGCGCCGACCAACTCACCCGCATCTGCAACCTTCCCCGTCCCCTCCGCTACTTGTACTACCTGTACGTCCGGTACATCAGACGGGACTTCAAATGGGCCAGCCTGATCCGCACATTCTCTCCCAAGTCCTCCGCCGAAACCTGGAAGCTGGTGGCCAAGCGCGAGTCATTCCGCGCTACCTGGCACGCCTGGTGGGATGCCGAGCCCCAACAGTACGACTTTATCCTCTGCCCCGTCAACGCCACTCCAGCTCTCCCGCACAAGGCTATGCGCGATGCCGTCTCCTCCTGCGGGTACACCTTCCTCTGGAATCTCCTCGACTACACAGCCGGTGTGCTCCCCGTCTCACACGTCGACGCCAAGCGGGACGCGCTCACAGCACCCTACAAGAAGATCCTCAAGGGCTTGGACGCCAACAACGCCATCGCCCAGGGCGCCTGGAAGCACTACGACGCGGCGAAGATGGCTGGGCTCCCCACAGCAGTGCAGGTCGTTGGCAGAAGATGGCAGGAGGAGAAGGTGCTTGGATACATGGAAGCAGTGGAGAGGGCACTGGAACAGTACCGGGATCCAGTGACCGGGGAGAGCTGCAAGTATACTTTGATTGACCTTGACTAATTAGGTTCGGTAGGGTTACATTGAATGACTCTAGGATTCTGCAATCAAGCTTTCAGGTTTGACAGGTTCGGTCGTACCGAGTGTGCCTGTGCTTTTGCCGCCCATCAGTCATCAGATATCCAGTCGTGGTGACATCATTTTCTCGGAAGATAGAACATAATTAGGAAAGAGTCTAGACGGACGTCGCTCAGTATATGTGGAACTCTATTGATACACCATTGTGTATCATTCATTGGGTAGGCATTTCAATTCCATGGGTGGGTTTCGGATGAACCATAGATACTTGGCAGCCACATACCAATACCCTATCCTTTGTGAATTTAACCTTTCCATAACTATAACTATGTATCTGTGTCTGTACATCATTCTGAAATGAATCCTGACCATAATCGTTATAGTTTCATTCAAGTGGTTAGCATGGGTCGCAAAGGCAGAGAGAGAAGGTTTCTCGTGTTCAGGACACACCGCTTCGCCTCCTGGAACCCATGCTTCCATATATGCGGACAAACAGGTTGTCATGTGAGCAACTAAGGGTTAACAAAGCAGCTCCATGCGAAGCATAATGTAGGCTAATCCTTTGCTTCTAGCGGTCCTGACAGACACCTGCTCACTGCCGGTGACTGGCGCACGGATGTGTGTAGAAAGGGGTAACGTACCTGTCGATGCATTCGGGATTTGAAACTCATGAAGGTATTTCTCTATGCGATAGATGATTGGAGCCGCGCGTGCTTGTAGCTATGGGAATGTTCCACCAGGGATGAAATGAAAAAAAAAAAAAAAAGCAAGGTACCTACAGCTTACAGATGGCAGGAAGAGTGGGTCATTCATGTCAGTTCTGAAGTGGAGGATAGTTAAAGTGAGATGGCCACCTGTCCAATCTCCACTCAGCGCGACCCGCCATGCAAGGATACCGAAGATGTGGATCATCTAGTACTAGCTGGCAGACGTGATAGCATCCTGTAAGGATGCTAGAGAGTGTCTGCTGGTATTCTAGGCCCGTCGATGGTTTTGATGGCGTGCTTTTAGTAAGTGAAGTAAGTGGTTGCCAGTAATTATAGGACTGTTGCTGATACTCTACGCTCCGCCGCGGAGATAAGGGGACGATGAGGCTGCGAGAGTGGAATTTCCGAGTTATCGATTTCGTATCGGGCCAGATACCGGGTGCAGCCTATATTGTCGGGGTAAATTCCGTCATCGCGCGCGAATCTCTGGGTAGAAGGCTGGATTGACAGGGTCTTAAACGGTTTGACTTCGCATGTGGCTGCAGGGGGATGGCGCCTCGTGTTGTCAACCGAATGGTGCTGACATGCGCAAAAGATTCCTCAGAAGCATGTTGTCGAGAACTTCACGAGCAGACCAATAACTATCCTGTCGTAACCGTGGATGTCGGTGTTAGTACAACGCTGAAGGCGGCAGGGGGCAGGATGGGGTAGACTACGGTGAAACAGTGGTTCAGTCATGAGCGGTGATATGCGAATAGCGGTCGGAATAGGGATAAAAGTGAGAAAGCATCGGCCAAGCCGCATGAACTGGCAGGAGGCATGTTGATCATTTTACAACATGGACTCATGAAATGTTGGTGTAACTTCAGCGTTCCTCGTTGGGTAGCCTCAATTCAACGCCATTTGGTGCCAATGTCGTCAGGGTGATTGTCGCAGACGATCATATGCAGTTCGAATCAATATCTGAGTATCACACTGCTTTTTGTGAGATGTCATCTTGGCCACTTGCATGGTCTGAATGGTCCCCGCAGATTAAATCCACGCAAGCCTATTGCTTAGATTCCAATACTAGTAAGTCAACAATCGATAGGCCGCAAGGGGTGATCATCCCGGAAAAAGAGAGACAATCACATAGTTCAAGTATTAGAGTAATAATGAAAAAAATAAAAAATAAAATAAAAATGTGAGAGGTCACATTTAAGGGGTTTGAAAAGGAAAGAAATGAAAAGATATGAAGCTTAAATCATATTATAATTAATAACCAAATCCACATTAGGAAAAAGAATTGGCAGTGTTCCGAATGCAAAAGAAGACGATACTTTTTGTCGATCCACCATGAGACTTGGATGAGAAGACCTAGAGCGATAAGAATCATTGGTAAAATAGGTGGAACCACAAAGCTCTTGTCAGACCAAAGTTAATATACCTTCTTGACCCATGAGAGGGGGTACCAAGGAAGGCAAGAATGAAGAGAGAAGAAAGGAAGAATTAAAATAAAATAAAATGAAAAAGGGAAAAGGAAAAAGCGTTCATCGACTCGGAACCCACTGACACCACTGACGAAGATCCGGGTGCGGGTCACGGGGGGGAACAGTCCCGAAAAATGGAGGCGCCTCCCACTTTCTTCATGCGTCGATCTGATCTCTCTTTTTTCCTTCTCCGACTTATCCTTTTCTCCCCCCCCCCCCTTACCAACTATAATTATAACTATCGGCTAGTTCGTTGGCTAGTCAATTAACTGTTTCAAATCCCTTCCTCAGTCTCAATCTTTCCCTACGAAATTTAATCCCGTCGTTCCTCTCTCACTTTCCTCCTTTTGGGCCGTGACTATCTATCTTTCCTTTGACCCTCCCTTGGACTAATGGCGACCATGTCGCCCATGATTAAGGCCGCTTAACCGCGCGTTCCCCTTGTCCGAACTACAGCATTGGTGTCTCATTCCTATCCCCAAATCGTGCTGGTCATAACTTGAAATTAACGGTCGATATACTGCCCTAAACGCTCACTGCCAGCAGCAGTGGGCACCTGGTACGCTGTGCAGTTGAGCGGCAGCAGAATGCTGGTTTGACGCCCAAATTACACATCGAACCTAGTTAATATATGTGATGGGCTGTGTCCGATTAAACGGGTGGAAATGCCTCCAAGCAAAGGTGCTGCTGGGCGCACAAAGGACGCCATTCATTTCGTCAATGCTCGGCCCTCCTCGGAGAGAGAACGATTAAAGATACAGCGTTTGGTTAGGGCCCATGTGGGCAAATGGATTTCCCACCAAACAAAAGATCGCTCGATAGAATCCGAAGCGAATTCGAGCCGTGATGCCCCTCGAGAGGATGAGTCGCGCACTGTTGATCTTGAAGGAGATGAGACGATGTTAAACTTATACCCCCCTTCGCTATCCGCTCGATCCTCAGGTTCATCTTGTTCACCTGAATCAGCATCCTCGAATAATAGTTTAACGGTTATACAAACCGTCCCTACCAGTGTCTGGGATGCACAGCCAACAATGTCCGTGGTCCCCACTTCTCAGTTATATCTTGATAGCACAGCAAATCAGTACGACAATGAATATGAGTATGACTATGGCTACGATTCACAGGGGTCAAGTCCAGAAAGCTCCAGTCCCCCTGGCCCCATCGAGCATATTGAGACCATCGGTGCGAATTTCATCGACCCTTTTATGACCTACCCCTGGCGTCATTCTCCAGAAATCGCCAACGCATGCCAGGCATATTGTAAGTAGGAGATGAAGCATCATTGATCACGGCTTTTGACGGCTGGAGAAGCAATTATTAACAAGTACTGTTAGGTACATCCGTTCTATGGCCTACCCTTACTCCAGGGGCCAGTAGATCGGATGTTTCGGCCTTGAATTGGTTCCCCTTGATGATGTCTGAGCCGACCCTAATGACGGCCATCACGTTCGGTTCACTCTCGCACCAACGGGTGCAGTGGCTGAACCGGTGGATCCCAGACGGAGCATTTCGGGAGCGAGAGCAGCAGCTTCTAAGAGTCTGCGAAATGGAGACCATCGAGCTGATCAATCAGGAAATGAAAAAGCCAGGCCGAGCGATTAGCAACGCGGTCATTCTAAGTGTAATGTGCATGGCACATAATGCAACAGATATTAGCGAAGAACGACAGTTTCGACACATTCCGTTCACATCACCCATGCGACGGTTGCAATGGATCGACGTCTATGGCAGTCTGCGGCCAAACCTGGTTCATGTCCAAGGTTTGATCTCAATGATTAACCTTCGAGGTGGCCTTGAAGCGATCGACCTACCCGGGTTGGCTCCCGTAGTGTCTCTGTAAGTCGCTCCGCGTGATTGAGTTACCAATTCCAAGTTGACAGTCCATCCTAGGTCGGATATCGTGACCTCGAGTGCATATCATACGCCTCCAGTCTTTCCTTTCATTCCGCTTCAGGCGGAGCGGAAGAAGGTTCCATTGCGAGACATGCTTGGGTATACGATGGCCGATGTAGACCGTCATTACGGCCGACTCCGACAGATCGGTATAACCACGGAGATGATGGAGGTCTTCCACGCTATGGACCTTTACATGAGTATTGTGGATGCTTACCTCAAGGGAAATCAAATCAGAACGGATTACTCCCTGCTTGCCGACCAGCGTAATTTGGTCCAATACACCTTACTATCTCTCCCTGCTGCCAGTCAACTCCCTGGCTTCAGTGGCTACCATCAACGCCATGAGATCATCTACGAAGCCTGCCGTCTCGCGGGCTGCATATATGGATCTGGCGTGGTCTTCCCCCTGCCGCCACAAAGCACCCCACTAGCTAAACTCTCTGGCCTTCTCAAAGGTGTTCTCGAGGTTCCCGACTGCCTGACTGTCTGGGACCAACCGCAAGCCCGCGTCACCCTTTTATGGGTTTTGACCCTGGGTGGCATCGCGGCCGAAGGCACTGTGGACCGAGAGTGGTATGTGGCCACGCTTATGCAAACAGTACGATATAGTCACATTACCTGCTGGGCCGACCTTCGGGCGATCGTCGTGCTACTACCCTGGTATGACGCAGCCTGTGACGATGCGGGCAACAACCTCTGGCTGGAAATCGAGAGACTGTCCGCTCGTCCATCGAACTCAGATTGAACATGTCCGTTACTTCTTATATAGTACGGTTTCGGGCAAATAGTGCATTTAGATTGGGGGGTGTTATCGGCTAGCGTTACCCCTTAGTTTTCTTCATTATACATTACATCATTTTCATCCTGTCTTTCTCTTGATTTTCTCATTCCTTACACCCATCACAAAAGTTGAGGCGGGCTATGACTTATGACAATCACGAGGGTTTCGGAAGGAGTACTGGTTTTGTGAGGAGTTGGGTTAGAGATCAATTTTTTGCACACCTGGGATATTATCGGTCTTGTATGATATGTGTGGATTATATATCTAATTAAATTTAATGTTGTTTTGAGAGAAGTACAATTCATAACATGCAAATATATTTGTTAATTCGATCATGCGAATACAGTACATACAGAAGCACAACAATGACAGCTTATCCTTTCTCGCAGGTCGCATGATATATATCTCTACCGTGAAAAGCAAAAAGCCCCAGTTACGCTACGCTACAAACTAATTAATGCTACGACGGACCTGAAATGCCGTATGACGGTGATTCTGCATGCCGCGCCACGTTCGACGGAGGCCGATACAACAAGGGTTCCCGCTCCCAATCTCTAGTCGCGATACCATCGTGGTCGTTGGGAGTCTGGACATCCCCGTTCTCCAGGATCCCAAGTTCTGGCTTTGTAGTGTAAATGGTCCCTGCTCTCCACCAAACAAAACTAACCAATCCGATGCCGACCAAACAGGTCACGAGGGTGAGGATAGCATTTACAGGGATTGGGTTGCGGTGAAATACCTTAAAGGTGAGGGCATCAAGACCTGCTTGTGCAAAATTACCCAACCCCGATAGGCAGATGATGAGCCCATAGACCTTCCCGAATGTCTGGAAGCCGAATACCTTGGCTGCGTAGTCCGACACAGCGGTGTAGTAGAACGGGCGATAGATGACGAAGATGGCGATGTTGGTGTATCCGGCTTCAATGCTATGAGGAATGCAACCAAGAACACCGATCACGGTTGCGGTTGATACCAGCACGAGGAGGACGAAGGGGGTACTTGCGTTGTCGAGGATGGCCCCAATAAAAGGCACAGAAACAAGACCGCCAAGAGGAAGAAAAAAGTCAAATAGTTCGTTGATCCTCCGGGCTTGTTCGGGTGACCCGAACAGGTATTCGTACTGCTGGCGCATTGAGGCCACGAAATAGTTGATTCGGAGCATCTGGAGGACAGTGAAAAGAGTGATGAGGACGAACCATGGGGATCGAACTTGTTGTAAAGCCGAGCAGCCGTGCATTGCACCCCAAACGCCACCGGTGGTGTTCTGGGGCTTTGTTGCTGACGGGGTATCTGGTTCGCCTCGGTTGGCTCTGAGTACTGGTTCTTCGGTTCTAGATGCGTGGTCAGGTCCTCTCTCTGTGAGGAGGTCCTGGATCTTGTTGACGATGTCTTGGCGCTGAATGCGACGGTCATTCCGTTGCCGTTCGCCTTCATTCCGATCTGAGATATCATCGTCCACCCTGTCGTTCGCTTCGGCGGAAATCTCGGCTTCTGCTTGTTGAACCAGCTCCCCAGCGGTTTTGTAAGATGTCGCTGGCATGATGGTAAGCTGTGCGGCTAGTATAAGTACTGGAACAATGAGGTAAGCTAAGAAGAATCTCCCTGTTGTGAACCTGCCGTCTGTGTTCTCGTTAATCAGACGGAAGATTAAGAAAAGTGCACTGGAGGCATCGAATGCACCTGTGAGCATGGACAGGATCAACCCCGAGCGGGTAGGGAATGTGTTGGAAAGATGGAAGGATGAGATGAATATGAACGGCCCGCCCAAAGACAAGAACAGATACCCTGGGATGTATCCGTCGAAGCCAATGCTACCTGAGAGTCCAAAAAGTATAGTACCAAGAGAAAGGAGACCGCTTCCAATGATACCACACACGCGCGGGCCATACATATCCAAAATTGTTCCGACTGGAAGGGCAGATACGTTGGTCGCCACAGCGGCTATGGTGAACATCAGGTTGAGACTAAGAGTAGTGTTAGTTGCGAATCGATCGAGCAGAGCAATTTGCTGGAGCACTTACCGAAGCTCTTGTGAGTAGCACACATCTTGGCGCTCATTTAGTTCCTCTTTCGAGCACATACTGTGGTAAACGCCTTCCTGAATTAACACCGGCTTCAGTGCCGCGAAACCAAAGACAACACCCGCAGCGAGGAAACAGTAGATTACTGCAGCACAGACCTGCACTTTATGAGAGATTAGCATCAATTAGAGCTAAAGCGAAGGGCTTGAGCTTACAGATCCGTTTTGCCCGACCAACTTCAAACGCACTGGTTGTCTCTAGTATCGACGCTTCTTGCTGTTTCGCAAGACCGTTTTGTGCCACCCTGTCTTCTCCCTCTATGTGACCAGGCCGGGGTGTCTGAGAAGGTACTCTTAGAAGAGAGGTACGCTCGTCTCCTGCATACTCTACCGATGCGTCATTCCAGCCTGGTCCGGCATATGGGTTGAAATTTAGGCGCTGCCTGGAGACCGGAAAGCTGATTGTTGAAGGGAACGACGAAGATAGCGACTCTTCTGGGAGTTCGTGATATGCCGCATCATCTTCTGAGTCGGGTATTGACGATTGATCTTGGCGACGGATTGAGGCTGGATTATGTTCCCATGACTCCAAATAGGAGACTCGAGGTAGGGACATACTAGATACTCTATCTAGAATCAGAAGGGATGCCAGCGAGGAGCTTAGGTAGGAAAGCACCTTGCCTGACTTCTCTCTTTAGAATGGTATTACGAATAGGTCAATTGCTAGATCAAGAAAGGAATGGTGCTCCTTGTAGCATCCGAGCCGCTATTTGAGCAGGCGAGAAAGAAATCAAAGCTAAGCACTGCTGAAGCTGGCTGATACAAAGGATAACAGGATAAAATAGGATAAAATCGGTTAGATCCCGTATTATAGAGGAGGGAAAGGAAGCGACAGCGTTTTGAGAGGCCCAATGCTGTACAGATTAGGAAAGATGGAAGGTGTTGGTAAGAGGAGGTGGTCATGATGATCATATCAATGATGATGATGATGTTCAACGTGACCTTCTTCTTTGAGACTAGCTCCAATATCACCTGAGTGGAGACTCGAAACCGGATGAGGTAAGGTAAAGTAACTAGTTATCCATGACTAAAACCGTGTACCCAGCCCACACGACCTCGAGCCAAAACTCACGCAAGCTGACCCCTTTACACGTGACTGCCAAGGCTATTAATAAGCAGAAAACAACTTGCATGACCTTTATAATTACATTTTAATTTTACTGAATTTTGATTTCATTTTTATTTTTCCTCTATATCTAAAAAAGCCAAATACTTTAAAACTACTTTTTAATCAGTTAAAAATCAGTTAAAATATTGTGGTTCCGGGTATGAACCACCCTATATATATATCACCTAACCGATTGAATCCTTGTTCAGGATTCAATTGTGAGCCTTTTGGTCGAGCGGGTTAGTGACTCCTAGTGGGAATCACATCATTTTATTATTAAAAATGGTACTGAAATTTTTTGTTTTTAGTATTGAATTAAGTAAATATTAAATATACAATTAATAAATATTTTATATATATATTTTAACTAAAGCAGCTATAGTTAATATTAAAAAGATTTTAGTAGTAGTAATAGTAGATATAATACAAAACTCTGTACTGGGTCGTATAAGTTGAAATTTGGTTTTGTATAATTTGAGAATCACGTGGCTAGACCTTGTTACTAAGCATTTTTCGACTTGCACCACCCAAAAAACGACTCCAAATGACCTGCAACCACACTAAAACCTTGATTAGGTCAGCACACGATCCCGCGCCTTACACGTGACGCGTACGCAGGGCTGGCTGCGCCAAGAAATGGCAACTTTTCCTCAAACTGCTTCTCGGCACCACACATGACCGATTAGCACGCTGGTGGGCCGCCTTGGGATTGAGCCCCTGCCACAATTGACTGGAAAATGTCAGAATGTCAGTATGATTCGCTCGGGCGCTTCAGCCGGTACCCTACACTACTAGCACTATTCCCAAACAATACACTAAAGCCGACGCTTGATGGCGAGAAACAAAAAGGGCACTACTCGCCGGTAGGCCTTCATCTCCCTACTAGCTGACTCGTACAGCTCCTAGTGTGTTGGCTTAGTCTGTTGGGATAAGGGCTGGACCATGCTCTCTTCGTGTTGACCTTCCAACGATTAGCCCATGTGGCGGCAGCAAGCAACTTTTTGGACAAACAACGCAGAGCGAGTATGTTCCTTGTCCAACTATGGAACATTGGTACGAGCCATGTTTCTTCACCCGTCTCGTACTAGCTACGAGGCTAGGAAGGAGCTTACGCACAAGGCGGCATATCCCATCAATGGCGTACCAACGATGAACATATCTAGTGGTCCCCTAAATTTCATACAATACAATACGTTGGGAACAATTGCATTGTGCGAGTTCAACATAATCTGCAAACCTACGCCGGCTCAGTGGCTGCAGATCTTAGAAGTTCGAACCCACCGATGTTAATCGGTGCGGAGGATGAACCAGTGGCCGAAACACGAAGTACGAACATCCAGGGTTCAACCCATGAGGTGGCCATGGTTCAATACAGCCACAAGGGAGGGGGGGAGGGGAAAGAAAAGGGAAAAAAAGCTATGGCCCATGCATGTGAGCTTCAGATGGATGGCTTACCCATGGCTTGAAAACCAAGCCCGTTGGAGACCCTTGGTGACCTTTCCGTGGAAAGCTGAACGATAATTTAAACAATTCTGGAAACTCCGTGCTCCACCACGAGATATAGTGAGGCTACGGACACTATCCGAAAGTCTTAAGTGGTCATGATAGGCATGGGCCGGTGGATGATGCCTAGGGCTATCCGCCCAACTTGGTTAAGCGTGAATTAGCGTTCCAAACCAGCTCCAAGGGTCGAAGATTGAATGGACCCTAAACAAAAGGACTGCAGTTTGAAATGCCGAAACGCTGTTCATTAACCTAAATGAAATTCTCCGGCACGCAATCCTTTCCCAGTTCAAATCTGCGAACTTCTCCTTTTGGAAGGGATCGGAGGTAGGCGTGTCAACTGGCTGGCACTTCACCGGTGGAAGACTATAGAGGGGCACGGCTCCTTTTCTTGAAGCCGAGTTTGTTGCGGGCATTTCACCCAGAGACGATCATCGGCACGTTGTGGATTATCATCTGCGTTGCTCGTCCACAGGGTCTCCTACCTATACCACTTACAAGTAATGGAAGGGACCGGCAGCTGTAGCGATGTCCACATTTGCTCCGAATTTACGCCAAGGACAATCTTCTGTAACTCCTCCCTAAGTCCGTCTACCGGTTATCTGTTACACTAGCTTTCTCTTCCTTGTATTATACTCTTTTTCTTGTAGTCTAGGAGGTGGCCATCGCCTCCACTCTAGAGGAACCATCCCTGCGCTGAGCCTTGAACAGTTTAATATTAATTAAGATTGTTTAGGACCACTTCTCGCGGTATCTGTCAGCGACGCGGTCACGTTTAGCTTCACCTTAGCGTCTCTGCCCTTTCCCACTGCTTCTCCTCGCTTCTTATGTCCGCTTTATATGACTCGTGTCCGTTGCTTTCCCCGGCGTTGATGTTCTCTCTGCCGATTCATGACTGTTGCGGGTATCTCTAGCCGAGAGACAGCTTTGAGTATATCGTAATGAGGGGATGGTGAGTCCGAAGGCAACCCATCTTGCTCCTTTTCGCCGCGCCAGCCGCTTGTCTAACGCCTGTACCCTGCTTACAGTCTTACATGTCGCCAGCGCCATCTCAAATGTAACCATTCGCCTGTCTCAATCATAATGATCTTTTTCTTTTTTTGACTCTGAAACCCTAACGTTGCCCTTTAGGTGACAAGACTGGGGCCGTGTGCTTACGTTGTCAACGATCGGGCCGGCAGTGTATTCCTGCACCATTGAAACCAGAGGAGGTTACCTTTCGACACGGTCAGAACCCTTCCTTGCGGCCTAAAGGGCCTCCTCGTTATGGAGAAAGCGACTTAGCATTTCCGGATGATCAGATCTGGGTTAATACACCGCCTGACGGTGCGTTTTATCTCCATTACCATGTGGTAGATGGTGAGATCATGGAAGGCCGACACATACTAACCGCCCCGCAGTTGCTTTTGAAGACGAGACAGACCGTACAGCGGCCGACTACCACGTTGTGCCAGCTGGGGCGTCTTCATTGTATCTGAGGAAAGTATCTGAAAGTCGATCGTCAACCTCGGGGTCGACGTTGCCGCCCTCAACATCTTCCCTCCTGTCCCCTGCTCTTTCTCCGGGAGGTCTAGAGTCGTCCCGATCACCGCTTGAACTTCCCCACGGCACGATCAATAACCTCCTGCCGGCAGAAAGTATGGGAGATCATCAAAAATTGGGCAACCTAAATGAGGCTTTTCTCCTCCGACACTTCCGGAAAACAATTGGTGCATGGGTGCTGAACACTTACATTTGTCGAGTTAGAAACGGGAGAATCACTAACGTTTGCTATATATATAGATGGATGTATGCGACCATGAGAGGCACTTCTCAGTAGATGCGGTCGAACGGGCACCTTCGTCCTCCCTCCTGTTGTATGCCTGCTTGGCTACCGCCGCCCGTCACCTCTCTCAAACAAACAACTCAGTCCCGCCGAATGCTGCAGATCAATACCACGAGCAATGCATTGCAATTCTACTGCCGGTGGTGGAAAACACCGACTTTAAAATTAACATCGAGATACTACTCGCCTCAACAGTGATACTACGCTGTTTTGAGCAACTTTCTTGTTTGTCAATACCATTTGAACTCTTAGTGAGTGTAGTGTTTACTGACCAATTCGACAGCCCGTGCGCTGTCGCAAGACCTGCAACGACACCTCTTGGCTGGCTCAGTGTATATCAGCTCTCACGTCGACTGTGCATTTTCTGGTGGTCTTGCAGAAGCGTCGTTCTGGGCCTTTGTTATGCAGGATGTGCAGTTTGCATTGGCAACTCGAAGCCCTCTACGTTTGACCATTGGCCCTTTCGAAGAAAGGCTACGTCTCGCTTGGGAATACCGTAGCGCTCAAACCGATCGGGATTGGGCCCATCGAGCTCTATGGCTGTTAGCCGAGACTATTAACTACTGCTATGAACCAAGTAGCCCAGCTCACGTGAGTTCCGTTGTTTGGGACGTCCTGAAAAGGAAGATCTGTGATTGGGAGATGCAAAGACCGGAAAGCTTTCGACCATTACATTTCTCTCCTGCCAACACAAGCCTTGGGAGGCCGTTTCCTGTTGTATGGTTTACCAGCGCATCACACGGTATGGTCTCGGTATATCATCACCTGTATATGGTTACATTAACAGCTAACACTCTAGCAGCTACCGCAGCGCAACAGATATGCATGGCCAAAGCTTTGATACATGAGTATGAGTTGAGGACTCAGCATTTTGCGACTAGCCTAAATCAAGAACGCAAGACGATCGAGGTAGTTCTAGCACATCAACGATTGAAAGCATCTTACTGACTCTAACTATAGAATGATATCGTGAGAAATTTGAGTATCGTTTTAGGCATTGCCCTTTCGGCCGACGATGACCCTCCCGTTCGCATCATGGCCTGCCATGCGCTCTCTGCTTGTAAGTGTTTCATCACAATCCTTGAATCTCATTGCGTTGCCGTGCCCTTTGCTAGAAGGCCTCCACTCAACACCCCAGGGGCAATACGCCGTTTGGTTGCTAGATGGGATACTAACCCATCGCTAGGCGGCTCATGGATACGTGACCCACTAGCGCAAACGTGTCTTTTAGACCTACTTCGAAGGACAGAAGCAGAGAATGGATGGCCATGGACATCTCTGGCGCAAGCACTAAGTCAAAACTGGCGCATGACGGCGGAATAGTACGACTACTAAGGTACATACTTTACTCGAGCGCGCCCTTCCACACACACTGATTTCCCCCTCTTTCTTTCCTTTATAATCGGTGCACACAGATAGAGATGCATAAAATGTCTACAAAGACCTTACCAGCAAACGAGTCTAGTGAGGCACGATCTACCGAGTCAAGAATCTACACGACGACAGGCGGGACAGACCCAAGCTAAACTATTTACTTTAGGCAGTTTGGGGCTCCCGCCGTTGCTTCGCCTTCCCCACCCTCATGGAAGCCGTGTGGGGACCCTTCCATGTGCCGATAACCCTTCGTCCGGCCGAGTTCGAAGTACGAATTTCGAATACGGTATGTCTTTGTGGGGCTGTGGTTCATTTTTATCGGCCACCGGGCTAATTGCGCATCTAGGCTGCCACACGGTAGCTTATCTTGGCCAAGGACACGTGGGTTCGGTTTTGTTATATACTTAGAAAGGCAGCCCTTACGTATGCGATTGCCGAATGTAGTCAAACGATAGAGAAGAAGAATAGATAATTCCCACACCTACGGGGCTATGGTTTTAGAGGCTCAAACCCGTCCCATTCAATATAGAAAGTTAAGTCGGACCCGGCGCTGCCTAGACTTTTCTTCAGCATCAAACACATCCCCAACCTATCTCAAACGGGCTATAACAGGCTATACTATAAGTTTTTACTAACCGCATACTTCTTAGAGTGGATTACGCCCCTTTACCCCCCCTCCCCTTTACGCACATACCGGATATGATATAACCAACCTTGACAATGATAACAAACTCTAACGTCACATTCGGCACATATCCATGTAGCCGCCAAATTAGCCGGCAGAGACTAACAGACAATATTACGAATATTACGAAGCATCATGTAAACATCCAAGACAGGATCGGCAACACGTCATATTCAGTTACAATGATTGACTCCTAATGTACGTGGTATACCCTCTTCCCATGTCACTCCTTTCTCGGTAACTGATTACGAAGGCACATACATGGGGGACGCGAGCCTTAATCACCGGGGTCCAATGGGAGAAGCACAAGAAGGGGAGGAGCCTGTAGATTATACCCTAACCAAAGAGCAAGACGTCCACCTCCACGCAACCATACCGAAGCCACTCCATACATTCGGCGTGTGTGCCACACTAACTCCAATACGGAGCCCCGGCATGTAGTTGTGAAGTTCCGAAAGGATCCCAGCTTACGTCGGGATCTAGATCCGCGACCACTGGAACGATAAATATACTTTCACTGCCGGTGCCGAGATACCTTAAACCTTATAACATGAACTTATTTTACTTACTACCTCTCTTTTGTTTCCCATCAATCTGACGCTCGGATCGTTTCATAGACATTTTGACTTTCTTATAATACACTTTATTATGAGTTGCGGGCTTACGGAATAATAGAGTAAGATGAACTTCATTGAACCGTGTACTCCGTAATTTGTCCTACATCATCTCACCGTAAACTATATGGATCAAAAAAGGAAAGAAAAAAAAAAGAGAAAAAAAAAAAAAAAAAAAAGAAAAAAAATAGGATCTAGTACAGTCACATTAAAGTGGGGTATCACTATCGCAACCACCTGGATTCGATACCCCCACGCCGTCTCCTCTCTCCTCTCAGAAATACTACCGATACACAGTATGAGTAAGTCCTCAGCTGATCAAACATCCCAATCTAGAAAGTGAACTCCTCTACCGAAATGCAGAAACAAGGGTAATGACCAGCTTATGGTACCTTAGGCCAAAGCCAAGTCAAGAACTAAGAATAATCAAACTAAGGCGAAAATTCAGGGTCAGGTCCCCACGCAAGGACACCCGGGTAAATTAAAAAAGAATTAAAAAAAATGCAGAAACTAAGCCCGAAAAAGGAAAAAAAACTCGTAAAAAAATAAAAATAAATAAAAAGGGAAAGCCTCGATTACTCCAATTCTGCCTCTCCCTTGTTTTTCAATCCCGCTTACTTAAGTTTATTAGGGAGTTGGATTTGGGGTTGTTATTGGTTGGTGGGATAATAGGATAAGGTTTTTGGGTTACGTGTGATTTGAGTTTGAGTTTAAGGCGTTTTTTTTTTTTTTTTCTTTTTTTCATTTTCTTATTTTAGTTTCTTGCGTCTTTTACTTGTTAGTTATTCTATTTAACTTTAATTTTGGGTTTGGTTGAATTTCCTATTTGGTTTTCCGATACTTTGGGGTAATCTGGGATAAAACTCATGTTGGTTGGAGTTTCCCAATGTTTGATATGTTTGATTTGATTTTTTGTTCGTTTGTTTGTTTGATCTTGTAGATCATCATGTTGGATGTATGTCCTAATTTGCGTTTTATATTTTCTGGTTATACATGGTGGACAGGAGAAGAGGGTATCATATCAAAGCAATATGTATGTATGTACAGAGCAGAAAAGTACGTTTCACCGTGAGAAAAATGGAGATATCTGTGCAAATCGACAATCTCCACATGGCGTACAAGACACGGAAGGCACGGGAGGTGTGTAGTACCACCTTCCGCCATCCCGCGTCTGAATCGCAAAGGGTATATATAGACGAGGGCGTAGACTGACACGTCGCAGAAGGTTGATACGAGTGTATCCACACTAATAATATCCGGTCCCCTCGGTCGGCAATGGCAGGTTGAAGAACCCGTCTCCCAACATATTCTCCAGCGCATACAGGTTCTCCGGCTCAAACCCCACCTGCATTCCCAACTCCGGCACGAAGAAACCTTGCACCGGCCACGGCATCGTCATATTACTATTTACCGAGGGATCTGGGTATCCCGAGGTTGAGATATCCTGGTAGGTTGACGTCAAGGGAGGATAGAATTGCCGCGCGGGGGCCGGGTACTGGGCCCAGGGGTCTGAATCGGTCGTGCCACCTGCGGCCGGGGAAGGACTTGGGCCTAGAGAGGGTTGCGGCTGCGATACAAGGTCTGACGAGGGAGTTTGGCTGACCGGCCCTGAGGCCGGTGAGGTGTAGTTGGCGGTCGATGGAGGGCATGGACCTTGGCCTGAGCTAGGACGGTTCTGCGGCTCGCCCATGGCGACTTCGCTCAACAGGTGGAGAGGAGTCGTGCCCGTGTTCTTCTGGGTTCATCAGCCATGTTACGGGGAACTTCGAGCAGGCATAGCGAATATCTTGAACGAGAGATATGGGTATCAACTCACCCTTTGGTATTTCTCTGCGGCCGATTGACAAGGGGTATTGTCATTGCCACAGCTCATTGGGCGCAGTCCGCCACCGAAAGCGTCCCTCAAAGCGATTCCATGATCCTTGCGTTTCAGAAACCACCCTCGAAGCATGCTCAACACCACCGAGAACTTGGCCGGGGTCCGGCCCCCAGCCTGCTCGCCGGCCCTGGTGTAGTGCTCGATCACGCGGTCAAGGTAGTATTCGGTCTTTAAACTAGCGACATCGATTACCTGGCCAATACGTGTTTCCGGTGAAGATACAATGGAATAAAGCTTGATCAATGCAACAACCGTAAATGACGTCCGGGCCAGGGCAAAAACAGGCAGAGAGATGAGATTCTTGATGTCAACAGAGCAGATGGTATCTATAGCTTGGTGAATTGAAGTAAGACAGGTGCTCAAAGCATTCATATGCGCGGCACTTGTAGGGCTGGAATGGTCGTCGCCTGGCGATTTCTGATCTTCGCTGTAATCCACATGCATGGCACCCTCGTGAAGATAGAGGTTGACAATATATTCAGCTTGCGTAAATACGGCTGGCAGCTCGTCAGCAAAAGACACAGGGACAGGACGCCATGCGAACTTACGAAAGTCGCTCGGTCCTCGCTCCCTCCGGAGTTGCTCTAGCTGTTTTTCGAACACTTTGAGGGTGTACTGAACCTTGGGCTCTGAGAAAGCAACAATGGACCCAGTATCGTCAGGGCAGAATTGCTGATGGATATCCTCGATGATATGTACTAGTTTGGCCCATTGTATCATCACTTTATCCGAGGGCAATGCATCCGATGACTTCTCCAATATTTCCACGCACTCATCCATATACGAAGTCCAGCGTACTAGAAGGGTGCGTCGCAAAGAGGCAGCAACCCTACAGATGTCAGAAACCGTTCCTCACAGCCAGTTTCGAAAGGGAATGCTTACTGCACAGCTAGAAAATAACAACCCAACCACGCCCGTCTAGCCTCCGCCGAATCAGGGTCCTGAGACGGCGACTTTTTCAATATAAGGTCTTTGACCAAGGTCCATGGACGACTCTTTGGCATCGGCCTACGGTACATCCCGATATCCATCGCTAGCGTCACAGCCATATGCGTCAACTGGTAAAACTTCAGCTCTTCAAAATGGTCCGGCGGGATGTACCAGTTACAGGTCACAAGAAGTCCCTGAATTAAATCCAGTGACTTTTCGCCTTTCACCACGACGCGTTCCGCAATGACCCTGTAGAAGTCTTCAATAAGTGGAATCTGTAATTCAGGCTGAATAGGCCCCACGGCTGTAGCGATGATGGCATGGAGTAACACCGGTTTGGTTTTCCGGATGTCTGCTATCGTAGTTCCAGGAGGGAAGACTACCATCGGGATATGGGGCGCCATATGCTTCACGTATCTGTTGAAAGCTTCCGATGCTACGTCCGCACTCACAAGGCCTCGGTCAATCACATCGAGGGGCTCATTTGCTGCGTTCGATTTCGGCGCTGTGGTATCTGAGCTGGAACTTGGACGAGCATGCCATTGCCTAGACGTATTATCTAAGATCTGTTCTGTAGCAGGACTTGGAGCACGATAGAATGGAGGTTCCACCGGACCACTGTCCCTTGAGTCCTTGATCTCCCCGCTATGTCGCCGTTTGCTCCCCGCCAGGCCGGTGCGCTCCCCCACCTGTAGAGAACTAGTCGATGCGGTATGAGTTGGTCCCAACCATCGTCTTCCGGTGTGCTCCTCACGCGGCGGACCCGGGTATGCTGTTTGCAGCGCTGGCCCATTACCCTGAGAGGCCTGTAAGCTTGCCGTCAGCGCGTCAATCTTCCGCTCTAATTCTGCGACGCGACTATCCGTCTTCTTTTGGCGTCGACGGGTTGGGACCGTAACGACACAGGATCTTCCAGCCTTGGCACACCGTTTACAGGAGGCGCTCGGGTTGCTCATGTCAGGTTCGCACCGGACTTTCAACTGCCGACATGATTCGCATGCGCGGGGTCGTTTCAGCTCGGCATAAGGGTCATTGGGATCAACCGATTCGAGCCTATGTGTACTACTAATGATGCTCCCAGGGCTCGCTTGGTATAGAGCATGACTGGGCTGAGGTTGTGTGGTTGAGCTGCCGTAGTAGCCGGGGCCGCTAGAGGTCGAGGCCGCAGAATGCAGCTGTTCATTCGGTGAGATCTGGGACGGAGGGTCGGGGTAGTCATTCGTCGGATGGGAGGATGGAGGAGCGGGATCGGCTTGTCGAGTGGCAGGTGACGGAAGGTAAGCATGGTTCGTTCCGACTCCCTCTGGAGGGCTACTATCGCTGCCCGGACGCAGGCGCGGATCGATCTCCATTAGTTGCGGGGACTGTAGTGGATATGTCACCGTCAGCACGTCGGCCTCTCGACCGCGGCAACATGATGATGAGGTTGGCGATGGGGACTATTCTCAAATGCAGCAGGCGACGCAAGAGGATACGGAGTGGCCAAGGTAAATCAAACGGAACAGAACGTAATACGACTTACCTGAGAGCAGTTAGACTGTGGAACAATGTATGTCTGTTGATGGAGCTGCTGGCGTGCAGTCGGCAGAATCGGCGGCCGATGACCGACAGCGGCTGATCAGTTCCCACTAGTCTATTTTTGGGCTGCTCCCGCACTATACCGCTTTGGTACAGATCCTGCCAGATCATTGAAGAGGCTTAACCCTACATCCTGTTTTCACCTATAGATTACGGTGGCATTCAAGTTATAGGACCTCATCTTTTAAACTGTATGTAGATTCCAACTTTTCAAATATGTAGATCTTCCTGGGACCGACTGCGGACTGCGCAAAGGATGTATCGATACCGCTGTAGGATATAGAGATATAGATCTGAGATGGCAATTCGAAAGTGAACACACATATCATGGTAGAGGAGATAACGCCAGCTGCAGACTGCCAACAAGCCAACAAGGGAGATAGAAATGAACGCCCGCTCGAACGGTTGCGAAAGAGATATCCAGCATGGAACTTGCGCCATAAACCCACAACCAACGCCATATTGCCAACTCAAGCTGATGAGAAGAGAAAGGTTCACAAAAGCATAGAAATAAAGAGATACGAACACGCTAGGAAGTGAGAAAACTAAGAAGCAAAACATATACAAATCGCTCAGGATATTTTATGTACCGGGCACTCCTTCTTTCGCTCGAACCATTCGACAATGCACCTTTTGTGGAACTTGCAGAGACATTCTAGTCGAACCAACGGCTGGCCAACCTCATACTCTTCCATGCAGATAGTGCATTCCTGCGCACTGTCATCATGCCCAAGACAATCCTTCTCGGTAGCCGTAAAGGCGAGCATCCGCACAGGGGTGGAAGACTGCGCAACGGGACTGCTACTGTGGGAGAACGAGCGCGCTCGGGAGCCATGACTTTCGATGCACTGCCTGATATGTGCCTCCCGAGCATCCTCGTTCCCGTTCATATCCAGAGGCGGAAGAACATGATCACAAATAGGGCAAAGGTCTCGCTCGTCCACACGGCGACGGGGAGCGGATATAGGTAAACGTATCTCCTGGTCGGCTGATGTAGCGAACGACGGTCCAGCCGACAGCATCGCGCTGCCTGGCGCCAGAGGAGGAGGCCGTCCCGATGTTATTGTCGACGGGGCAAATCGAGCTGCTGATAAAGAACCGTACTCCAGTGGCCGTTCTTGGAATCGCGAGCCTAAGGACCCCCCGAAACCGCCGTAGAGATGATAGTCACTCGACCCCACTGGCCTGCGGGCTGAGCGAATAGAGAAATTGTCGGGCTACAAATGGTTATCTTCAATCAGTCACGGAAACATTTACCGACACATAAAAGGATATGAAACTTACGATCGAGGCGTATGGCGGATGGCGGGCCGGTGATGAGAGGGAATGGTAGGCGCGATGACGGGATTGGTTGGTTGATGCACTAAAACCACCCCGTATATAATCCGTACCTGACTGGGGCTCGCCTGGAGCCCGGATGGTTGTATATCCATGGGGTGGTTCTGGGTTCGGGTCTGGAACGCAAGGGTTGCATAAGCGCACCTCCTCGCCACCTCCAAGAGCTGGGTTAAGGACGGTGGGTGATTGAGCCGAGTCGTCGCCTTCTAGATCAATGAGCGGCGCTACACGTGGTGGGATCAGCGTGGATGCACGGGAACGGTTGGTGTCTGGCGGATGGACAATAAATTGTCTCGGAATTGTGATCCGGTGAGGTGAACATGAGGCGCATACCACCCGTCCACATTTGCGACAGTGATGTTTCCTGTACCAGAAACTGAAAGGTGTTCGACAAATCGGACAACTCGTCACCTCCGAGTCGGGCTGCCACCGCGGCCGTATATACTCTAAATAATCATTTCCTGCTCGTGACCAGGAGGTTCGGCGGTCATTTGACCGCTGAGGACGCTGGCCTGGGGGCGACGATGACAAGTCAATAGGTGTGGGGTAGGACACACTAGGCGCAGAGCTTTCGTGTCGCATCGACGACGCCGCACTGGGAATAGACCTGCTATCCATCTGTGCTGTTATCCGCCCTCCCGATTCAGTCGCACTCCCAGATATTGACTGTCTCGACCAGATATCCCCCTCCGCATTGACTAATCTTCTTTTTCGATCCGGGCCAGTTACAGTGGAGCGCCTTCTCCCAGAGCGTCTGTCAATAGCAGGACCAGCCTCGCTTGTCATGGCGGTATCGGAGCTCGCATGGGGTCTGAATCCCGCGGGATGCCCCAGGGCGGAATATGCGGTAGAAGCACCTACTGGTGCAGAAGTCGGGACAGAACTCGACGACGATGACGACATCAACCAAGGGTGTCGAGTGGCTAATGAATTCAACGTTGGCTGTTTTCCTATCGCTGGAGAAATCAACCTCCGCCGTTTAGATGACGGGCCGTCATGGACTGAGTGGCGCGACGATTCCAGGGCGAAGAACACGAAGTACAGAAGTAACGAAGACGGACACGAACACTTAGAGATTGGTTTCGGGTTGGAAAAGCAAGCTCTGGTATCAGCCCCACGACGATTGGTTTCGTTCAAGGGGATAGAAGGCAGGGACGACAAAAGGTGACCGAGCCAGTAATCAAGGGCTTATCAAGTACGGTTCAGGGCGGAGAGGGAGTTTCCCAAGATTCGGTGTTGGATGGCAAATAAGTAAAGTGACTCGGAGAGTGGGTGTCTCGTGACACCACAAATACAGAACGCTAAAGGGGGTTTGGTAATAAAGGAGAAGGAACGAGAATTGCACACTGAAGTCACGCTTGAATAAAATACGAAGTGAAGGCGAAAGAGAGGTAAGAATGCAGAAAGAACAGAGAGTGAGAGAGAGTCAAGGTTAGTTAGCTTACGATTAACCGCCTTTCTTATTCTTCTTCGCCGCGGGGCAACTGAAAAGACAGCGGTCCAAAATTTAAGGCACCAAACACCCATGAGACTGCAGCACCATGTGACCTCCGAATTAATTTTAAATCATGGTGCAGTCCCAGTGAGAATCCTTTATATTCTGCAAAATTTTCAACCTCGAGTGTCAGATGCCTTTTCCCCCTTGCTGAGGTAATGAGGAAATCTTCCAATTGTTAGGGTCTACGAAACTTTGATACCAATAGCGTTTGCCACTTCGGCTTATCATAACCGATACTGATCCACACACTTGCTTCTGGATGGATACCCATAATAACATATTTGATTCCAACCTCGTGACTTTTGGGCTATATAGCAAGAAAACGGACCATCCCATTATGCCAGTCGAGCTGGCCAACCCTAATTTCACGGTAGTTAAAGGAAACTATTCTCGAATACTTCATACATGAATTGAACGCTCCACAATATACAAGACGAGGAGCTTCTGAATTAGAAGGTTTTTCCCAATCACGATTAGCTGTTCTTGCAGGCACAATGGAATGCCCTCGAATTAAGCATAGAGGAAATAGGGCAGAAAAGTAAGAAAAAAAGAAAGAAAGAGAAAACATGGTAGGACGGGTAGGTATTTTGCAGGCCGTGGTGTATATGTAACGGAGATCCAAACGTATATCAGAACGCCAGGTACAGCTCTTTTCCGGTAGCACAAAACGAAGAATAGTAAAAGGAAATTCGTCACCTTGATATCAAATACAAATAGGACAGCGCAAAATATACATGCTGTCACATCGACGGATGTATCGTTAGGATAGAAGTGCAACTTGATGCACTAAAGATAGTGTTTCACCTGGAGCACAGGGCTTAATGGCTTCCTTCAGGATGATGCGGCTCATCGACGAGCTCGGCAGCACTTCCAGTAAAAGACGGTTCATCCGGGCTAGCTTCATGGATATAGTCCCGGGTGCGATGCTGGGCAACGTATCCCATGCTCGAGGGCCGCTCGGTGCCGTTCCCGTGGCGCCGGCTTGACGACGTTGACGCGGTTGTTGAGGCTATAGAGAAGTTGCGATCCCGCGAAGGGGAACTGGCAGCACTAAACGGCAATCGGCCGGTACCGGATGAGGAAGGATGCAATTGAGGAGCCGGGTAATGGGCCTCTTCCGAAACAGCTTTAGTCACAACGGGAAGAGACTTGTGAGATGCTGTGTCATCCTCTAAAGTCAACGACCGAGAATCACGCCGAGAAGGTCGCGAAGCCTGTGGGGCTCCTGAAGGTGAGCTATGCTGGGAGCCGATGCGACTGGGCAGCTCAATAGCACCGCCGGACTCAACTTGAGGCAGGCTGATCAGTGCCTCACGGGTTCGGTTGTTGTCATCACTATCTGTATCTGGATACGATCGGTCGCTTCCTGAGACCCGACGGCTGTGCCCTGCGGTAGCCTGTTCGTCAGGCTCGTCTCGATATGGTTCGTGGACATCATCCCCTTCAGGAAGCAGACCAGGTGGGGGTGCCCTTGCGCTGCGAACAACTTCGAATCCTTTGCCGTTTTCCTTAGACTTTCCTCGGAACAGGTTGCGGAAGAAGCCGGTGGCAGAAGATACAGGTCCGGTGGGATCTGCAGGGCCAGTCTTCAGTTTACGCGTACCGCTTTGCGACAGCGGCGGACCCCGGACACGGTAGTAGAAGTCGACCTCGCGAACAGCGTAATCCTTGCGGGATTGTCGAGGATCATCCAGATCGAGATCGTCTTTCGGCGCAGGAATGTAGGCTGGCACGGGGGTGGCCCGCCCAGACATGGGGCCCTCGATTATATCATCATCGGCGTCGCTGCCTGCTCGTTGCCGACCGCCCGTTCTACCTTTCTCGCCTCCACTCATATCCACTCTCTTATTTCGAGGCCTGGGAGGTCTGTAGTATGGATCGTGCGCTTGCATGGCAAAAAGGGGACCGCTTTTCGGAGAATTACTTCCAGTTGTCTGGTAGCCTGCACCCTGGAAAGTAGGGTTGCTACCAGGCGTGGTGGGTGTAAATAGGCCACTGCTATTGGCCCGACTATGGGTACCTCCATGGGCACTGCCCGACTCGTAAAAGGCGCTGGTTCTGCCCTCACTCGCGGCTGCCCGATTCAGAAGCATTGCCGAACTGCCCGAAAGGCTTCTAGGCCGTGATCCGTCAAACTGAGAAGACAATCGCTCGTCGGTGTGTGCTAGCATCGCAGCCTCAGAGCCCATGCTTTGGCGAGTTCCAACACTTCGTCTTGGCATACGCCGTGAGAGTTGCCGCATACCGAATACCTAGATCATTGTCAGCCTAGCACCCAGACGAGAAGGCCAACGCTAGGAAAAGAAGGAATCGATAATACTGTACATACCTTGACGAGGCCACCTCGGGTAACACCACCTTCGTAGCCTCCAGCACCGGCTAGTCGAGCTATAACTTCAACCAATGTCTGCAAGGCGTTCAAAAAGAACCCGAATACTAGAACGATTGCGTGTAAGAAGAGAATTACGTAGCCTATCCAACCGCGGGCAGCCTGGGACACGCCTAAGGACGGAACAAAAACGACGCTCAAGAGGATTGTGAGAAACCGCACAATCGAGAAACAAGCGTGATAAAGGTTCATGGACGTCGGCGAAGGAAACGGGCGGAAAGCAACAAGCGTCAAAATGGCAACAACTTCGCAAATCGCCAGGAGCACTATTTGAGCAATCCCTGAAGGTTGAAGCGCACCAATCGCGACGCCGCGGGCAAACGACAGGAAGAGAGACACCACAGTAAAGGCGGCCGCATCATCGCAGAAAGTATTGTATAGTGGACCATACAACAACACCGTCGGCAGATCGTCGAAGAGGTATGATTTGGGACGAGTGCTCGCGATCAACCGAATGACCCAGATTGCAAAAGCTATCATGATGAGAATGACCACGACGGCTAGAGCCACAGAGTATGCTGGAGATTGTCTAGCGATAACCAGTTGAAAAAAGGAGAGCGAAATAAGCGGTAAGAACAGATAATTACAGACGATTCGAATGACGTTGCCAACGGTGAACGGCATGTTCTTCGAACGTAGGTCTTCCTCCGGAATATGGGCAAGTTCACGATGAAGCCACCGAAATGCAAAGGCGAGCTGGATAATGAGCGTGATCGCGACAACAACCGCAAGCAACCATATTATCATCCCCGGCCAGATATCCCGCGCCGACTCCATTCCAACATATTGTTGTAGAGTATCCAGCCCGTAGGTACCGTTCACGGTGTATACACCATCCTTTACAGGATTCCGCTCATTCCCGGGGCTTAGAAAGCTTTGGTTAAACATGAGGGTTGACCACGCAACCTGACTAACCACCGGTTGATAATAGCCGGGGTAGTTCAGCGACAACGCTCCTGTAAGTACCGCAAATTGCATATATTGTAGGCAGTCCCCGAACCCTGGCGTTACCAGGCGAAGGACATCTTCATCGCGGCCATAATTGCTTGTCCAGTGGAAGGGGTCCGTTGTGCCCCATGGACTGTATATTGCGGCGGTTACAGTCGCGACTCCTACAAGGATTAGGATAACAAGAGGGACATAAGCTAGCGCACTTTTCAGGGCCGAGCCAAGATCTGGAGTGACATCAACCGATATACATCCTAGCTCAGTGGCCGCTGCATCGCCAGACTTGATTAAGAGAGTTGATGACAGGGTCGCAAAGCGGTACGACGATAGCATGTCATGTTGGACAGAGAAAGAGCGTAAAGAACTCAGGTCGCTCCTAATGATATTAACAACATTTAGTTAGTTCCATAATGTTTGGACAGTGGTAAAGGCTAAATACTCACGCATTAGAGTAGAAGACAGGTCCCAGCGGGCACTCTCCTTGAATGATTGAATCGCAGAACCTAGTTGGACCACTGTATGGAGAGAAGCTAACCACATCAACAGTCGTTATCAGGGTACTGTATTTGTTGTTGGCCGTATTTAGGTCCACGATCTTTCCCACCGTCGCGTTCGGGTTTGTCCACTGCGGATCATCGGGAGATGGATAGGATGACGACTGGTCGGCGGTCCCAGAAACATTACCGTAGACCGTGATGTTTAAGTTATGCAGCGAATTCGTCAAGTCGAATTTCACGGACACATCGAGCGGGACAAACTGGAGTTTCTGGGGATTCGATGCGATAGTGGACGCAGGCAAGCAATTGTCGAAGTCCACCAGAGCAGCATAGGCCGGAGACACCAATATCACCAACAGTAGCATCAATATCCACACTATTCCCCCGCCACCAGACCGAATCCAATGTTGTCGCGACGATCGTAAGCTATCCCATTCATCTTGTGACTGAAACGATGACGGTTTGTGTATGGAAACCCCAGGTGCGCGTCGGTCATGCCATCTCGCAAGTTGGTCTACGCACATCACGATCTTCGGGTATATGTAGGATGACCTCCTTGGGGAGGTCAGCCCCCTCGTAGACGATTTAATCCACGTTGTCCAGCCAAGATCCGGGGATTTCTGAAGCTATCAGCGTCTGCCTAATCGGCTCGGTAAAGCCGCGAACTTCCAGGTGAACAGAGCGAACGGGAACAGTCCAGGGAGCGATCGGTTTGCAGGGAGGGTGGCGAAATAAGGTATCGCGATCGAAGGGCCAAATAAGAATAGGAGTGAACTACTCCTCTCAATGCCCCGAAATGGAAATGTAGGGGATAGGGACCATAACTCCGAAAGTTGGCGGCGGGGAAGGGATTTCCAGGTCCAAAAGCGCAAGCGGAGGTAAACAGTGAAGGGAAGCCCGGCAATGACTGTATGGAGGACCGATGGGGATCACTCTTTTTTTCGACTTTTTTTTTTCCTTTTTCTCACACAAATGAGCGCATTTACTGGTTAGAACCACAGAAAAAAAAAAGTAAAAGGGAAAAAAACAAGGATGGAAACTGATTGGAATGTGAAGGCCAAAAGCTTCCGTCGAATAGACCCGAAACCAACTGCTGACGGGGACAGCGCCATGTTTGTTCCCTTTGCTTCAAGCCCAATCAATGGATTGGGTGGTGTGGCTTTTGATGCTAAACTTGGAAACGCTAAAACCAGCTTGAACGAAAGCCCACACCCACTACCAAACCACCACCACCACAACTCATCCTCACCACCCAACGGTCGTATAAGCCTCTTTTTCAGCCCACTCGTGTCTCAGCCATGTCACTATTATTACCTATCACTGTGGGATTTCGATTTCGCTTGGTCCTATTGTTATTACCATTGATATTATGACAATTACGTTATATGGCCATTGTGAACCGATTTTCCATATGAAATGGAAGAAGATAAGTAGTTCGATATCTATTCTAACTCCGGTTTCACAGCGCCTGAGACTCAGTCGATAGAGACGATCGAACTTCCACCGGCTACGGTGACCAACCAGAATTAACCTGTTCTGGACCCTCGTATGGATACCTCCTATGGAACCCACTTACTAGTTGACTTAGTGCTCACGGTGGAAATTCCAAGAAGAGAGGTTATGGTCGCTGTCGGAGGAATTCATGTGTTAAAAATTATTTATCAACCGCAAATCCTCCTTGCTGATGATGCTGATACCCAGCTGACTATTGGTTGTTGCTCCTCGTGTTTCTCTTTCCTCTGCGATGGGTCATGTACAAGTTCGCATGCATGTGAGTGGACTTGAAAGCAGCTGAAGAGTGCATAAGATCAGTTTTCCCGGTGATCGTATTCTTCAAAAACAAAAACATCGCTGTGCTACCATGTCCTAGAGTCACGGTAGATTGAAGACCAGATATATATATTTCTCTCCATGTGCAGACATGTATACCGGGCTTTCCCCAACATCACGAATGTGACACAGGCTGTACACTCTCAGATCACTCGAGAAGCTCACTAAGCGCCCGAACCGCATGGCAAAAAGACTCTACTCCGTATGTCTTGTACTGTGTACTGTAAATGCGTTTGTATCTCTTGTAGTCTGAATCTCTCGACGTATTGCACGTGCTAGTTTAGGAGTCGTATTCAGCGTGGGATGCTAAGAAAATTCAACCGTCGCTACTACGGAGTATAGCCCTACTAAAAACCACCGAAAACAAATAGTGGAGTCTGGTTGTCAGCATGATAATTGCTACTACTCAGTAATTCATTGGTGTTTAATTATCTAAGAATTGACAATCAGCCATGTAAACACACTAACCGTTATTTACCTACTAAATAACCGTTCAGCGGTATCAAATCGCCTCAGTAACTAAATAGTGTTCCCTTGCATTGGATTGTATATAAACCTCAATTGAACGATGCTGCATACAGAACACTAACCACCGCAAACGCTATCCCTATAGCCAAAGATCTTTACAGTGTGCTCCCATATCCATTGCACGGGGGTTTCTTTTATCCCTCTTCTTAATTAAGGGGGTTAAAATGTCGTTGCCTACGGAGTACTACGTATGTAGTATTTGGCGCTCCCAACATGTTAGCGCCCACCGTGGACCAACACCCGGGGAAGCAACAAGTCGGGCAAACCTTCTTATATGCAACCGTGATACGGGGTATGTGCTGGCTCTTTAAAAACTCAGGTGAGTACGTACGTATGTACGTATACTTCCCAGAATATGGAGTTGAACCAGACTACTCGTATTCGTTATTCCTCTTCTTCATGTAGCGTCTAGAGCGAATTATCATATATCTTTAGTACATATAACACATAAAAGAAAGAATATTAAAGATTAAATAAGGAGAAGAAGGAGAAGAAGATACACACAGAGAAACACTCTGTCCTCAATCCAAAGCTTATGTACTATATGCAATATAATTGCTCTAAGGGGTCAACATTAACTGTCAAAAGTTGGATACAATCAAAGCCAAGATGACAACTGTCTAGAGGACATTAAACCTCCATGAAACCAGTCCTCACCGTTAAGCATGGAATCTAACCCGACTTCGCCACCTGAAGAGGTCAAGATATGCCATGACATGACATGCGGATTTGTGGTTCTGTCAATCAAAGTTATGTGGCTATAGCCCGCAGAATGCGCCGGGAAGGATGGAAGAGGAAAGCCGAGGTTACGAACAGACACCTACCGATCTTGGCTCATTTGATATTCGGCTCCTTTGGAAATTAGGCACTGGACATGATGCCTTTTAGGGCGTATCGTCGGCGGGTCTTCTTAATGTGATCATAAGGACGTGGCTGTCGGTAAGGGATCGATCACAACCTACGTATTCATATTCATATTCAAATTTTTTTTTTTTTTTTTACATTTCCCCCCCTTTTCTTGTTGGGGCTTACCTGACCGAGGAGCTCCGTATGCAGAAGACTGCCCAAGAGACCAATTACCATGGCATACAGCTACTTTACAGGATTTGTGAATGTGAGAGGACTGTGTTCCTCTTTACTTTTCCCTAATGGGCGAAAAAAAAAATTGGTCCCTGCCAAGCTTTGGCTGTCATCCATCAAAGACATGCCTGGTGTTTCAAGTCTCACTCCATGCCCGATTAGTAGTCTATGAATGGAGTTTCAGATGCAGCAGTATAGGACATGGCTAGGGTGGCTTCTAGCTGTTTTGTGTATTTTTTTTTTTTTTTTTTGAGGCTTGCGCTGTCGCTGTGGAAATATCCAGACAGTAAGACATTATCACTATAGAAATATAGCTCGGGTAGTAAGTATTAAGACCAGAGAGAGGATAGGAAACAGAGGGACGTGCCCAGCGTCAATTCATCAAAATTTATGTGCCGTTACTTGGCTCATTCACGTACCAACAGCGGGAATAAATCAGCTCATAGCATGCCAATCCTAATGCTCATCAGTGGACCTGAGGAGGGAAATTTTGTTTATTTACGATTGTCCTCCTATCGATGAAAAAAGGAAGAAGGAAAGGATCTGAAAAAAATTTAAAATAAAATAAAATAAGCGAACATCAACGTGGCGGGACCGTCATTGAATTGCAACATCGTCTGCGGTGCCCACTGAGACCCCCCATCGATCTTCTCCTCGGCCCTAGGCATCCACGGTTAAGATGTCTTTTTGTACGTTAGGGTTGGGTTGTTCCGAGTGAGGTACATCATCTGAGTTTCTATATCTCAGTAGTTCATCTGTATTGCATGAACATACGTTATGTATTGAATCCGAAGGATATCAAGTGGAAATCAACATCAAGAGTTTCCATCTTTTCCCCCCTAGCATGGGCGCTTCGTCCAAGGTTACTAGGGCGGCTTTTTGGGGTCGTCATCGGTCCACTCGACAATCAGCAACTCTGTCCTAAAGGGGGTTAGAGCAATGCGGGGCCCATCCCAGACAGGACTAGTGTTGTTTCATGATGAGGGCTTGTGAATGTCCAGGAGGGGAGTGGGACTGTTTCATGATTGGTTCAGAGACGGTAAAATGGTGAATGCGTTCCCTTGATAAAGCGGCAGGGATTCCATTAGTAGTAGTAGGTACCAGCTCTGAAGGTCCTATT
Organism: Aspergillus tamarii; assembly: GCA_030556085.1. NCBI lineage: Eukaryota > Fungi > Ascomycota > Eurotiomycetes > Eurotiales > Aspergillaceae > Aspergillus > Aspergillus tamarii. Next base: position 1,777,441 of record JARVTJ010000005.1, on the reverse strand, counting down.
ACGGGATGTCAACTACTATTCTTGTCCTGTGTAGGGACTAGGTCAAGTTCCCGTGATCCATTTTAATCTAGTTGCACGACTTCATAGGTAGGGGTTTCACTTGCCGCTCGTGTTATGACTGACGACCTTCAGTTGGGCTTGACCATATTATCCCAAGGGTAAGGTGGTTGAGGGAGGAGGTTGGGAGGATCTTCTACTGAGACATGAATAGCTGGCAGTTTTAGAAAGAGGCGGTGCAGGAATCCTGAGTGCTTAAGATTACGCGAATCATGGGCCGGGTTTGCAAGTAAAAGGATACCTACCTAACCTAAGGTTAGGGTACCCTGTACGTACTACTGCGAACCTACAGTAAGTCCAATCTATTTGCTTGTACATACTCTGTACAGACTGCATACTGCTGCTTTGCGGTATGGTATGTACGTATGTATGTAATCGAATGACGGTATCTTCTCCTCTATTGGGAGCACGTGATCATTATTTTACAATTGACAAACAATCACCCTTCTTCACTTGATTCCTTGTACTACTACTGCTACAATTAGTACTAAGTAGTATTAATATTATTAAAACTATGGAGGTGTGTAAGACATTCTCATTTTATGGGAGCCGATAATGCACTAGCAACGAACCATTGTGCGTAGAGAATGATAAGGCTAAACCATTATAGTCTGGAATGTAATCTAGTGTAGGACAGTCGGTCGAATGTGAATGGCTGGATAGCCTCGAGATTGGGGAGTTCCCTGACTTGTATTGCGGAGAAGCGGCCTAAGGCCAAGTTTACCGTCCATCCATTCATTATTACAGGAAGTTTACCCGCCTTTCGGTCGGCGACAGTTTAATAGCACGGAGGTCGTACCATGTCCACTTTCATACTCCCTCACGCGGCCTTTTCCTCTCTGGCTCTCTTCTCGCTTTCTTTCTTTCTTTCCTTCTTTCCTTCGTTGTCTTTTCTGACTTACTACTAGTAGTATTATGCTTTCTGAGGAGTGTGATTTTTCTTTTTCTTCTTCGACTTCTGCAACCGTTCGAGGAACAAAGAGAGCTGCTGGCTCAGCTTGATACTTTTATCTACCGTCTGTCACTTACTCAATAACCCACATCCTCCACTTCCACTCCAGATACGCCCCCCTCGTGCGCAATTGGGGCGCGGGAAATCACCAGATTTATCTAAATTTCTTGGGCCTTAGGTTTGTCTAGCTCCATGGCCTAATTTCCATGACCCCCTGAGCACAGCTGCAATGGCCGCTTGGTCGCAAACTTCGTCTGTGAATGGTCGTTCTAATTGATTGGTTTTGGCAGATCGCCGGTCCCCTACTCCACTAAACAACGAAGGCAATCACGCCTGTCTCCTAGCCCCCGGTAGCACCAATTCGCCTGGTGACGAATTTCCGCGTTGGAAGCTGTCCGACCCTGAGTGTTTTATCATCAGCTCTCGTCTCCCCGCTCCACCTAGATTCCCCGATCACTCTCAAACAACATTTTCCTCCGACAGGATAACGTTCTCTTGAGGTACAGCCGTTCTTGTACCCCGCCGCTCCTTGTCATCCTTGGCTGTTTCCCGAGTCGCAATCCGTCGAGTCTCCCTACATCTTAAAAGGTACTTGCGTGACCACACCAAATCGCAACTCTAGGACTAGTTTTAGTCCCCCTGTCGATCTTCTGTCGGCGCACAAGCACTACAAACTCAGGTTTGGCGGGGGAAAGTACAGACAAGGCCTAAAGACCATTACCGTCTGATCTTGGCGAACTTGCTATGCTTCTATAAAAAACCAAACCAGTTATCAGAGACAAAAACAGTGAACATGTCTACAGATGACCCTTTCGCCTTCCTTGGGGACACCAAAGCCACTCCCCAGCGGAAACCGACTACGAAACCTCGGTGGAGAGAAAAACTATTTTCGAAGGATAAACTAAGTAAGTTTGATGGCGGTGGCAGGGGTGGTGATGCGACCGACCAGCAAATCGAATCGTTCCTGGCGCCCGTTCGTTCGAATACGGTATCATATGGATCTCACGGAGCTCACTCGACTGCTGGGGCTTCGCGAGGGCTTCCAACACCACGTTTAGATGTCTCACAACGGTGGCAATCATCATCATCTCAAGACGTCTCAGAAGCCTCTCCCATTGCAAAACCCGCTTCAGCCACCGATAGTTATCCATCTATGAGCTTTCCGAGGGCTCCCCCGAAAAATCCTGCTCGGAAAGGCCTGCGAGTCAAGTTCGTTGAGAGGGCGCCCGAGGTGATCGGTGAGGGTGGTGACGAATCGGAAACGCCCACGGCGGTGATATCCAAGAATCGCAATCGTCAAAACAGTCAAGGTTCAAGTCAACCGGGAAATATATTGGATGCTCGTCAGCCGACACTTCCCCAGCTTCACCTTGATACCTCGGTGGGAGACGGACTTGCGTCACGGCATCAGCGTACGAACACGCAAGACAAAATCAACCCCCTTGCGACCAAGCCATTATTTTTACAGAGCTCTCAGGATTCCGATTTTCTCATGACACTAAACGTGGGCCAGCCCGGATGTCGCCTGTCATTCCGAGCGTCGCCCGAATCTAGTACGTTTGCACAGCGAGTCCGGGATAGGATGCAAGCTGAGGAAGGTCGTGCTCTGCAACATCGTTACCAAGATCCTCCCTCACCGGTCAATGACAATAAGGAAGGGCAAGGGCCGGCCCCGGTGGCCGCAGCAGCCCCAACGGTGCCCGATAGTCCAAGCTCCGAGTATGAAACACCTCCGATCTCAGAAGACGAGGCCGAACACGACGCCAACCCTTTCCGAAATCCTGCCAGCCCACCATCGCGAAGACCAGTTTCTCCGCCCACTGAGCCCACGTTACCTTCTGGTCTCGCACCGGCCAGCGTATCGATAAGCGCTTCGCCTCCAAAATCGCTGCCGCCTTCCAGGGATTCTGCCCTGGGTAGCCCAGGTCGCCCGAGCAGTCGAGACAACCGTGACGCTCCACGAAACCCCCAAGTGCCCAAGATGTCCTTACGATCTATCGCTAACCAGTTTGGTGAAGCTGCTTTTACGGACCTCAAGACGTATGTGGCGCAGCATGAAAGCCTCATTCGACATGATGCAGAGAGGAAGAAGTCCTTGATGGAATATTCGCTCACAGAGTGGGTGAGGGCTGCGGTATGGTGGTTCATGCGTGGAAAGAAAACGCTCGAGGTATACGCACGATCTCGCCCTTCAAGCTCCGGTTCCAGTCCGCAGCAGTCTACTGCCACAGAAACCGCGAAACAAGCTGTGATTGATCTTGGTAAAGCATTATGGATATGTGAAAACATTATTCCTAAACATAACGAGTTGACGCATTACGGCGCGATGAGCGTCGATGCCTTACTAGCGGTGACAAGCACAACAGGCGACAAACGCTTGGCTGACCTCCTGAGCTTGCACCAAACGATCTTAAATCACTTGCGCTCTTTGGCAATGTCAATCAAAAGGAACAATATTATCACCTCAATCGATGCCACCGGAGGTGCAGGAATCCAGGCTGACACTAGGATGTGGCTGAAATATCCTGCCTTTGCGCCTGATGTCTCAGCCGTCCTTTCTGGCACTGCCACGAGGTCTATGTTGGTCGACAAATCTGGGCAAGGGCCGAATCTGACACAAACTATGCCACTAGGTGACACCAGTCGATATTTCAGCTATGGAAGCATGTTTGTGAAGGTTATGGTGAGCTCCAGTGAGGATGGTACGCACCATGACGAGCCCCTGCCGTGCGTACTATCTATTATCCGTGACCGGGCCGACTGGTACGTATTCGCCTCCATTACCAGTCAAAATGAATTAGTCAATGTCATGATTCAGTCGGATAAAAAAAAGGGCCCTACATGGAACGATGTGCATTGGCGTGTGCGATCAAACTTCATGCAAGTGAAACTTCCCCGCGGGTTCCAGTTGGACGTGATGTTCAAAGAGGATGATTTCAAAAACCTGTGGAACATTGTGCAATACACACAGCAAACCGAAGCTAGTTTGCAACCGAAATCCGACGAGACTACAATCTATGAAACCACTTTGAAGGTTTTCCAGTATATGGATCCTAGCAAAAGCAAAGCGTTCCCTGCGGAACCTATTGAGCGCTGCCGCGTTCGGCTGTTTGAGCGCTCCATGACCGTGACCGAGGGCACTGGTAGCCGCGAAGTACACCAAGGCTATCGGATTGCAGTTCTCACAAGCCCCAAGGTCAAGACGCTCAGTAACGTAAGCCACATTCTTGGTTATAATACACCAATTGTGTTTGGTCTTCTCAGAGGCGAGGACGGGGCGCCAGCTCTCATGCTCAAGGTCAAACAGGATGGCAGGAGTCGGTCTATGCTAATGACGTTTCACGACGTCGAGGAGCGTAGTGCCCTGCATTCTCTACTGCTCGGAATGACAACCAGAGAAGGGGAGATTAAGACACCTGACATCCCTATCCGCGCCTATTCCATCGAACAGCCAGCTGATCGATTCAACGGTCAGCCGGAGATATCCCACTTACAATTTCCCGCTGGTAGTGTGTCGGTTATTGATCAGGAGCACGCCTTTGTTGACCATCAATATGGCCCAACTATCCTCTCAGAGCATTTACGGGCTTTCGTGGCGACAGAATGGGGATCTGTCACGGACCGTATCAACCTTGGTATGTTGCATAATCAGGTGCCGCTGAGCTACTGCTAATATTACGTTAGGTCCTGGCGAGTTGAAGTTGGGTTTGGACATCAACAACCGTACGGGCCTTAGTCTGTACCGGCCTGGACAACATGATCTGACCGTCTCCATCGCCGAGAATCTCACTGCTCCTGAGATGCCGGACCGCTTGGCGGATTTCATGCAGATAGCGATGGTGAAGCCAATGGTCCGCCGGTTTGACTTTGCGACTGTCAAAGGTATTTCTTGCTAAGTAGCGTTTGTCCGACCTAGTTACTGACTTTCGCAGACCTTCACAAATTTGAGGCCGCAGTCACGGGCTTCAACGTGCTATATGATGGGTATGATAGATCTTCTTTGTTGCCCAGGTCTCGCCAAACTAACGGAAACAGTATTGCTACTTCCTTCACGATATCGCGACGTCGCATGGTGGTCCCAATTACGAAGAAATGGGAATCGACTAGAGCCCGGATTCAAGTGGTTCAACATGATAAGGTGATGCAATTGATAGCATTCTTGAATGACTTCCACCATGGAAAGTGCATGAACTTTGTACTCAAAGGCACCGATGTATACGAAAACTTCACCCGCTCGGGCAAGTTTTGCATTAAGCTGTGTGATGCCAAGTTTGCGCTACCAAAAACCGGCGATGATCCCACATCTAGTTTCATCTGCTTGGATATGCCCGACTTCCCCAGCGAGAATGATGATATTTCGATTGGCTTCGATTCTGAAGCTGGTATGTTTGTTCCACTGGACGGACTAGTAGGCTGCGCTAACAATTTCCGATCTAGACCGAGCCAACTTGCAAGCTGCCCTTCCAGGATCATCTCGGGAACCATCTCGGATGAGTTCTCTTCGGCGGTAAACCCGCATTTAGCGAATAACACTGTATCTATGTGGCCACCATTGATGACTTGTATATATGAAATGAATATCACGCAATTGAACGGCGGACCCACGTGTCACGTGCCAAACCACCCCCCCTCTCTCCCGGTCTTTCCCCCACTTCTTTCAAGAGGACAGCGTTGAATCCGCAGTTTCAGCCGGTGACCCTCTTTCTCCCCTCTCTCCTAGCCATTCTCGGGCCCCGTACTGTAAAATGGCTCCAACCAACGACAACATTGCCGCTGCTACGCATGCCTTGCATGCAGATGAGGCGCTGAACGTGGTCACCGATGTAGCCCCTCCGCTGCACCTTTCCACCACCTTCCGGTACCCTGATGATCCCGAGGAACTTGTGCCGGCAGCAGATCTCAGTGGTGTATGTTCCTTTGATCCTCGGCCATTCTATGCAATTCGTTGAGCCGGTCTGATAGTTGCACTTTAGTATGATCAGGACAAGACCAAGCATATCTACTCTCGTCTGACGTCGCCTAATTTGAACCGATTTGAAGCCCTCCTTTCTTCACTTCTTCATGGCGAGGCGATCAGTTACTCATCCGGTCTCTCGGCCTTGCATGCAGCGCTCGTCCTACTGAATCCCCGCCGAATTGCAGTTGGAAACGGATACCATGGATGTCACGGTGTTATTAAGCTCTTCAGCCGTCTCACCGGTCTTCAGAAGCTGGATCTCGACTGCCCCGCTGAACAATTGGAGCCGGGAGATGCGATCCTTCTGGAGACTCCGGTCAACCCTGAAGGCATTGCTTTCAATATCGAAGAGTACGCCAAGAAAGCGCACTCGCGCGGAGCATATCTTATTGTGGATAGCACCTTTGCTCCGCCGGGCCTCCAGGACCCGTTCCAATGGGGTGCAGACTTGATCATGCATTCCGGTACTAAATACTTCGGTGGACACAGCGACCTCCTTTGTGGTGTTCTAGCTACACAGCGGAGTGATTGGGCCCGGCGGCTGTTCGAGGATCGGATGTTCCTGGGTAGTGTAATGGGCAATATGGAAAGCTGGCTGGGCACGCGCAGTTTGCGGACCTTGGAGGTTCGCGTGCAGCGGCAGAGCCAGAATGCCACGAACCTGGTCACATGGTTGCACAACGCACTACAGGCGCAAAACCCAGCCCCTGACAGCGACGAAGCTGCGACTCAGGCTGCTCTGCAACAGGTGTTCCATGCTAGTTTGCAGAAAGAAGACGAATCATGGTTGCTCAAACAAATGCCTAACGGGTTCGGACCAGTGTTTTCAATCAGCATGAAAACCGAGGACTATGCGCGTAAGCTACCCAGTAAACTCTCCTTCTTCCAGCATGCCACCAGTCTCGGAGGCGTGGAGACCCTAATTGAGTGGCGGACAATGAGTGATGCGACGGTGGATCGCCGATTGTTGCGGATCAGTGTAGGATTAGAGAATTGGGAAGACCTGCGGAGGGATTTGGTAGGCGCATTCCGGGCTTTGAGTCAGTAGGGTCAGATTTACGACATGGAATGGACATATAATTGGATTACGTCAATGGAAATGATCAGATCGACACGTCTGACTCCCTTTAATTTTCCGCAATAGTGTGCCGGAGATAATCAAGTAGATGATAAGCGATGATATCAACATCAACCCCGCATTTATATATATTCTTGATGAATTGGGTCTAGTCCTCCGCCCCTCTCGCGAACTTCTCCAACTCAGCCATTCCTAGTCCGACTTCATCAGCTCCAAAACACATTCTACACATCCCCACAACCAAAAGAGAAGAAAGATAACAAAAAGGAAAGAAACAAAAGATGACAACCCCAACCTTCCAAATCCACTATTTCTCATCCGCAACCACCTACACCGGCAAACAGACCGAATCCCTCCCCGCCCCACTACCCCTCAACCAGCTCTTTGATATCCTGGAGTCCAAATACCCGGGCATACAAGAGAAGGTACTGAGGAGCTGTGGAGTGAGTCTGCGAGAGGAGTATGTGGATGTCAATGATTGTGAGGGGATGGTGATTGAGGCGGGAAATGAGGTTGCTGTAATCCCGCCTGTTAGTTCGGGATGATTGACTCCATCTTTCTTGGTTCGGTGATGGAGGGAGCGGCGTGGAGGGGTGAGTTTGTGTGGAGGTTGTCTTTGGTTTTAAGGTGGTGAGTTGCTAATATTTGGATCTGGGGATGGATTTGGCTGACTAGATTATCTAGGTGCTTCATACAATGGGATGAAAGACATATATGGAGCAGAATATGACGAAAAAAGAAAGAGACAGACAGACAGACAGACAGACAGGCAGAAAGCTTGAGAACCTCACGGAATGGAGAGTATTAGGGCAAACAGCATCAATATACGAAAGGAAAAACGGAAATCACAAAAGGAAAAAACTATTGCTTCACAATGCGACACTTCAACAATACCCGCCGACCACATTAACATCAACCTTCCCATAACCGATACACATTATTCCATACCGAAACGGCTTAGCCATCCAGCTTCTCCGTCCCACTCGCCTTCTTCTGCTTCCAGAGACAGACGCAACAGATCATCGAGAAAAGGAACATGATACTAGCTTGCAGTTAGCACCAGACTCAATCCCCAAATAAGCGACATTGAAGGAAACAAGGGAGAAGAAAAGAACTCACCACAAGGCAATACTCAACCCCCAAATACTCTTCGCCTCCAAACAAACCCCCTTACTGGCGCCGATCAAGGTCCCGTACTGCAACGATCCGTTCAGGTGGGATAGATAGCTGCTCAGTTTCGTGGCGAAGGCATACGCACTGGAAATCTTGTCGGTTACCTCGGCAATCTTATCACATTGCAGATATGACAGTGGTTTTCCGATTATAACAGCCACAACAATGACGGCGATGAGGAGGAGGAAGTCAGCGATGGCGGAAGCTAGGAAGGGGAGGATATTATCGAAGAAAAGAATCGCGGTGATTATGCAGTAGATTACAGCTATGCAGGTCTATTTTGAATTAGTCCCGAAATTCTGTTTCGAAGGGAGTTAAATGATTGATATTAGTGCTGACGGCATACCACTGTGATTGTCCCGATAAAGATACCAGGAGGAGCAAGGTCACTGTTCACAATCTCCGCGATGAAGTTGGCCGTCAATCCGATAATCGCAGTAAGACAGCAAGCCTGGATGATTCGTGCGATCATGAATGTTGCGCCAAGGGCTCCGTATTTAGGCATGTTGGAGGGTTGATTTGATTATGTTCGCAAATCAAGACAGGATGTAATGACTGTATATTGGAATCTTTTCAACGACAGAACAATAGAGAACCCGGTTGAAGGGGCGCTATTATGTATATAACGATACAAAGAACGTGTTTCTTCCAAACAAGAACAATAAGAAATTCGCAAAGGAACGTCCGACTTATTATTAAGTAATGAATGCGATGATCTGATCTTGAACTGTCTCCCATCTCACAAGACCAAAACACACCCTTATATACTACACACCCAGTCCCTAAACTCCAGATCAAGAAAAACAAATATAGCACACACACATCAATATCTCAAGATCTAGACCCAAAGCACACGATCAAAGCTCACCCGCCAACCGCCGATCTCCAGCGCCTACCGACAAATCAAATCCTCTATCTCCAAAACCCCAGGAGAAGAATCTAGACCCCGTCAAAGCTCCATATGCAAGCTCAAACAGGGAAGAAAGTTGAGCCTCGACGCCAGCGCGTAGATTCATATCTGCAGGACGGAGCCGGAAATAGAAATGGGACACAGGACTGGATGTTGTGCGTGCTTGGGGCCGTGGGATCCGCGTCGGCGCTTAGGGTGGCTTTCTGGGGCGAGCTCTGGGCCAATTGGTGGCGTGAGCTTATTTGGACTTGAGACGGGGGGTTTTTGGAGGTAGGTTTGGTTTGGGATGGTTTTATTGGGCTGTTCTTATTTGGTTTATTGTTGATTTGGGGGATTGGTGGGTGTTATTTTGGGGTTGAGGTTTGATTGGGGGTTTTCGGTTGGTGGTTGGTTTAGATGTAAAATAGGGATATTGGAAGTGTTATTGAGAACATTATTGATGGTAGTATTCATAGGAGTGGTTTAAGCAAAGTGTGTATATAGATAGTTTAAAAGATATAGATTACTGCAGCATCGTGTCATACTCATCCAAGCCTGAACCCTCCACTCGTCCGTTTCTGGAAAAATAGCTCGGGGTCATACTTCTTTCTCGTCTCGCGCGCTTGTTCAGTCGAACCCAGACGGCTCCAGTAGTCTTGCGCGTAGTTCGCGTCGTTCATGAACAACGGTCTGTAAACATCTGGTAGCACGCCTTCTTCAATGTAATTCGAAATGATCCTATCGAACCCATTGAACAGGTTCTTGTTTGCGGCGTCGATCTTCTCGTCACTTGCCGATAAACCATAAGAGAAGTCCAGCTCGATAACAAGGTAATCCTGATCAGTGGGAAAGTTGATAAGGTCCTAATGGCATGATATGTATGATTAGCCGCTGTGGCTAGGGTTTAGGAAGTTACAGGACTTACTCCGCCACGGGCCTGAGCTTTCTGCGCGATCGTTCTGGGCATCGGCTGGAATGCGATAGAGCCAATCATATTCGGGACGCCCAGGACTGTATTCGTGATGTTAAACCAATGGTCGTAGTACGTTTGCATAACCTCTGCGCCGACCGTTTTGTTGGGAACGGGTGTTGTTTCCGTTGCGATGGTGTACCGCTGGCCCCTGCTTTATTTAGCACACTTCTCCAACCGAGATATGTTGATAGGCTGCCTTACTTTAAGATGAAGAAGTCGTTGTGTTTGAGCTGTGACCACATGTTAGCTTAACAGGCAGGCTGGTTAGACGTAGATTACGGACCAAATCGTAGTAGCTGTCCCACGTCTTCGTCGTGTCTAATGGCCCAATGGCTTTGAATTGATCAAAGACGCCCTGCGGAGGCTCCGGTCCGTCGTAGAAGAGGAACATGATCCATGTATTGATGAGCGCGGCATGCTCGGCCGTCACGATGATGGCGGCCTTGTCATCGGGGTAGTTTTCGGTGAAATCACGGATGGCTTCGAGAACTTGAGGCGTCTTGTCCGCACTAAAGACATAGTTCCCTCCCCAGACCTGTCTTGGTTAGACACATACAAACGGCTTTTCCATAGACCGGTGACAGACCTTATAATCCATTGGCTGTGTCTGAAGGGTATAAGCCGTGACAATGCCGAAATTGTTTCCACCTCCTTTGAGGGCCGCGAAGAGATCTATTGTTCCACTGTCACCTTCTGCTTCGGATCCCAATTCGTTATAGACCTTTGCCTACCGGTGTTCTCCTTCTCGTTTGCGTTCACAATGGTGCCGTTGGCAAGGACGACCTCGAAGTTGATGACATTGTTCGCTGCCCAACCATACTGAGAGCTCAAGAAGCTGAGCCCACCTTGAGTGCAGGATAAGTTAGTGAACGGTTCAAATTGTTTGAGCGGAAGGGGAAAGCACTGTACCTCCAAGCATATATCCACCCACACCCACACCCCCAAGACGACCACCAACAAGGGTCCTACCTGTTCCATCCAGGCCCTTCTGTGCATCTTCCCAAGAAAGCCCCGGCCCGATAATGGCGGTCTGATCTTCAGCATTATAGATGACATTGTCAAGGTTCTGGGTGCTGATTAGGAGCCCGTCCTGAATGCTGGCGAAGCCATTGTTGGGCATGTGTCCACCGGACTTGACAGCAAACAAGGTATCAACATCATGGAGCTCTTTGACGATCTGAGACATCTCAAGAGCGCTCTTGGGAGAGGCGATACATGTCGGGCGGAGATCGCCGCACGCGGTGGACCAGTAGTCTTTCAGAACATTAAGAAACGGAATAGTCAGGCGATTCTCGATCGCTACTCCTTGCTGGTTGAGCTTGGAGCATATGTCTGCTGCTGTGGCCAACGAACTGAAGACAGCCAGAGAAGTCACTATGGCTGTTCGCCATGCTTGGTCGGGTTTCATGATGGTCAGTATAGCTGATAATGGAGCAAGGAATATGGGATAAATGGATTATGCAAGTTTTGGGTTTAATTTATGATATTATAGTCACTAAAATGCGTACGGGAAAGCGCTATATATGTATTTGCTATGGCAGTTGGGCAGGGGCCGAAAAGGGGCCTTCAAACTACTAGACGAGTAGTATCGCCAGTCATTGATAGCTTTCTCCAGGGTTCAATGGCTCCACTGTCACAATCACACTACCGGCGGCAGTGGAGTCATACAGAAAACTGGTGCTGAGACTTAGGTAAAGGAAGACCTGGCTTTTGGAGAACGGCTCCATTGCCCCGAGACCAGGTCTCTCTGCTGATCCCCGTGCGGCCTATGGCATGGACTCAAAATCCGAGAAATATGTCGGCTATAGGCGTCTGAGGTGCTAAAACCTAGCGTATTAGTAGACTTGTAGCCTGAAGAAGAGGGGCTATGCGGTGCCTAACCGGAATATAACCCTCGATGGCTGTCCGTGCCATGTTAGTATAGGTTCCATGGTAGCGAAGTGGACCTCCGATCGTAACGGAGATCAACGGATAGTTTACTAGTAAACAGCCCGGAACTGGCGCTGCAAATTGCTAATGGAAAAGCCCTTTTAAGAAAATTTCTAACAACTTGGTAGCCATCCGCAAATCCACATATCCACACTGGGGTGCCTGAGGACATGTTATTCGTTGAGTTTCAGGAGTTTGATGAAAAAGGGAGGGATTGCTAGTTAATAATATCCCTATACTAAGGGACTACGCCAGGGGAAAGGTGTGCCTAATATCGGAGGCAAAGTTCTGACGTTGGCAGTAGCAAACATCGTATGGATCAGGGGCACCGAATATTTCCATCATTAGTGCGCATCAATCTCCGCAAGCATGGAAACTTTCGAGGAATGCTTTTAGGAAAAATCGTCACGCTAAATGCATAGCACAACTTTGACCGCTTAAGCGAGTCTGAATAACAACGGCACTTGCGAGGTCATTCTTTGAACATCATGCGGGGAAATAAGCCATTGCATGACTGGTGTCAGAGAGATCATTGGGACGTTGACAGATGAGGCTTTGGGCGGACTCGGCTGTATAATTCAGGAAATGATGAACAGGCCCTAGGAGACTTAGACTAGATTATAAGGTTAGTTCGATTTAGCGGACTTAATTCATGGATATATTGCAAGGTTTCGCCTGATCGACACTCCATGAGGAGAAGAGTCGAATGCTTGGCAGTTGCCGAACGGGATCCAAACGATCAACAACTCGACTAGCACATTTCACATGCAAAAATGATAGACACGGTCTTCTAACCATCGCAAGGTAGCCGAGGGTTTGCATTATGACTGTATAATTTTGTGTGTAGACGTGGAGACAGCGGCGAAATGAGTTTAGGGTCTATCCAGGAACCGAGGAGCCGGTAGAATGCCAAGCAAGTATCCGTAGTTTGGGTGTGGCAAATCCGCAGTGAACTCGAACCATGCTTATCTTCCCAAAGCAGTAAACAAGGCGAAGAGAAGAAATTGTCAGCAATTCATGGCTCTGGTTTACGATAGTGCGGTTGGATTATGCCGTCACGGCTATACTGCAGCGGGTATCGGAAAAGAAATCTCCGTCAGCAGATGAGTTGCCAGAAAAGGATTGGGTCCAAAATCCCAGGCATCCGTTGATTCCATCCCCTGTACGGAGTAAGGCCAAGCTGCATAAAGCTTTATCGACAAGGGTCGTGGATAAAATTGCCGACAAATCATGTCCCGCAACTGGGACTGATTTAGAAACAGTCCGTTTGCTGGTCGAGACTTTCAATAAACTTGGTATCTCGCGATTTCCCACCTTCACATAAAATGTACTGAGATAAAAGCGCTAGCCAGCCACGTAACTCAAGAAAGTAGAAGACTAGACGGCAGCAGTGGAAGATGATAGAGGGAGTAAGAGTAGTAAACAGGCTAAATCATATGAAGTTCCAGACGCTAAACCGAACTAGGAATTGACCGCGGAAATATTCATACTCACCGCCTTAGCGGTGAAGGCTATTCTGCCAGGATTATCCAGCAAGCTTTGCAGCGCTGGAATTGCTTTGACAATGTTGTTCGCCACGTCTCTTCGGCCTTGATTGAGGGGTTCTACTTCAGACTTGGGCATTATAATGCTCCATGATGTCTTTAACTCTACTGAGGAGTCGAGTGTCGCAGAGTGTGGCTGACGTGAATATAATCAACCGGAACCGTTCGGCGACTTCGATCACCGGAGTTGTTTCCCACTTTCGTTCGCTCCCTCAACGCAATCGATTCCAATTACGCCGCTGCGATGGATCAAGCAGATACTTTAGTGAAGTAAAGGTGTGGTATACTCAATTTGGTTGTAGTCGTGACATCTCTAACCAGCTTTAGAGCCCCCCGCAAGACCTCCTCAGATCTTCCACTTCTATTGAAGACATCCGCCTTAAATCCGAGTTCGAGGAGAATAAAGACATCCGGGAATATCTAAGAAAATGGCAGGAGAGCCATCCGAACCCTCTGGACCCTGTCCGGGGGCCTGGGACATCGAATACATTGGATGCTTCGGCGCCTTGGGTTGGAAACATGCTAAACGACTACCGGGAAGCGCATGATGCAGGTAGCGATGCCTTGCGAGAGACAGACGAAGATGTTTCGGACTTTCAAAATATTGCCGAAGAAGGGGAAGGAATGCATGACTTTCTGGAGCCGGGAGATTTAGTGGCACTGTCCTCGTATGCTGCCCCTCATTGCCCGCCGCTGTTACAACCGTACTGACTCTGGTTCCTGAAAGTGCCGAAGGTATCCTGAATCTTGCTGTTTACGTTCGGTCTGTTTGTAAACAACAGCAATTCTACACTGATCGAGGAAAATGGCGTATTGCTTTTGCAAAGGATCTCGATTTCGTGATAAAGGGGTTCGTCCCGCGAGAACTGGTGGGCCCCTTGCTACCCCATTTCCCAGACGCCCTCGCGCAGCTCAGCTTGGAGATGCAATCAGCTATCGAAGGAGGGGTACCGAGGCCCACAGGTGCGCCTGTTTTGCGGATGATCAATGATTTCAACGAGCAGGTTCATCAGTTCTACCAAGCGAATGCCTACCGGTTGGACAATATACATGAAATAGTGGCGGACGAGGAAGAGAAACTTGAGTTCACACTCGAGGAGCTGGCTTGCAAAGCGCTCGATATTACAAGCGACCAGGTCGATGATAAGATCTTGTTTGCCGTACATCGGGCCATTCGTCGAAATTCCTTTCTCATCGAGAATGATCGGAGCTCCATCTTCACCGACCACTACTTCGTTCAACCGAGGCGAGTCGCCAATATACTTGACACAGTTGTCACATGGGTGCATGAACACCAAGAGTATCTCATCCGTGCGGTTACAGGAAATGAGATGCCCAATCCGAAAGACCATCCTATCCAGCAATTCATCCAGAAAGCCCAGCGTCTTATAAGGCTCAGCCGAAAAGTTCGGTCACCAACAATATTGGCTTGTGTCGGTCCAACAGCGCAGCGATATCAGCCTGGCCAAGATGGGAAGCCTTTGGTTTATCGTGAGGTCTTGACGGAGAAATTTAGTTACACTGATCGTATGATCATCGAATTTCTTCAGCTTTGGTGTATTCCTCCCCGACGGATGACATCCGGAATTCTTCGCTCGGCAGGGTCGCACATTATGCGCGCCACAGGAATGTATAGTGCTCTGGACACAAACGCAGGCACGGCTGCTCTTTTCTTGCAAGAATTGGGAGTTGTGGCTCCATGGGAGAATTTGCGATTGCTGGATCAAAATTTGGCACTTCCAGGACATGGTATATCCCTCCAGTCAGACAGAATGTGGGAGGATGTACAACGGGCCTGTGATGAATTCAACTCTGAGGGGATTACAGACAAGATGGAGAGTATGCGGACGGACTTCGGTGACCTGCCGATTTACTGTGTCGATGACCCTGGTGCACAGGAGATTGATGACGGTGTCTCACTGGAGCGCATACCGGGGTTAGAGGACACTTTCTGGATCCGTGTCCATGTCGCTAATCCATCTGCATTTGTTAACCCTGATGCTACGATCATGGAATATGCGGCCTCTCGTGTCCAGACCGTTTATGCTCCAGAGCGTACATACCCCATGCTTCCAAACACGTTAACGCAAAAGCACTTCAGTCTGGCGTCTGGCCGTCCAACATTGACATTCAGTGCCAAGATGAATCTGCGGGGCGAGATATTGGATACCAACATTGTCAATGGTATAGCCAGAAACGTTATCTACATCACGCATGATAAACTACGCAGCTTATTTGAGCCCGAATCACAGGGGGTCCTGGAACCGTTGGCGGTAGGAGGGGAGTACTCCAGTGAGCACACTCGCAATAATATACGGGAAGAATTATCTTCAGAGGATGAAGAGACCTTTCACACACTGAGAAAGTTGATGCTCGCGTTTCGGGAACACCGACGAAGGAACGGCGCAATGGAGTGGCCATCGTCGATGGATACTCCTGTCTCAGTCACTGTTGGCAACGCACCGTTGAAACCATACAATATGCAATTGACGGAAGGACGGTATATACTAGGGGATCCCATTATCCAACTTCGCCCACGAAACGTTGACCCACACGAAGTGCCTGATCTAACGAAACGCAACCTTATTTCAACACTGATGAATTTAGCATGTTACGTCTCCGGCAAGTGGCTGGCTGAACGTAACATCCCCGCTGTGTTCGATGGAACATTCTACCATCCTGAATACCCGAAACTGACCAACAGCAACATGTCCGACTATGGGGGGCAGACATGGCTGCAGTTGGCGGCTCCAAAAGGCATTTCTTCATCCAGCCCCATTCACCACGTGCCCCTGGGACTTGATACCTATGTGAAGTCTACGAGTCCTCTGCGACGATACACCGACCTCATGGCCCATTATCAGATCGAGGCTGCACTGCGCTTCGAGCATGAGCACGGTCGCCGCTTTGACGCGACTGCCGATGAGTCCGTCCTCCCTTTCTCCCACATGGATGTGGACAAGTTCATTTCGCAGTCTCGTTGGAAGCGTAGTCGTATAAGGGATATCGACTCGGCGTCGAAACAATTCTGGGCATGTATGCTCCTCTTCCGAGCGTTCTATTTTGGCGAATGCCGGCTCCCTGCGACCTTTAGCTGCCTGGTTCATAAACCGTACAACGCTACTGCCCTGGTCGGATCACAATTCGCACAAGGGTATTCAGGTGTCATAACATCTCTAGGAGTACGGTGTCAAATTGTTACTCCTCCTGAAATATCTGATGTGGATATTCTGAGCGTTGTGGAGGCTAAGATTACCTCCGTCGACCTATCTCGCATGCTTGTTATTATGGAAGCTACTCGCACGGTCAAGAAATTTGAGCGAGTAGGGGAATGGCGGTGAGGCCTGTAAAGTTGGGGGAATGCGTATCACAAAGCATTTCAGGGAGCCTGGAGTTATATGATCCGTTCCATATATGTATTATACAACATTGTACTATAAACCATACCATCCCCAGTCTACAAAGACGGAAAGTAAATAGAGGATCTTAATGACAACTATATCTCATGCAAGACCCCCCGGATGTTGTACACATAAACTTTTCCATTGAAGGGTGTCCCAGATATACATATACGCGGAGGCTTTGGAGACTACGGGTTTGTCATTGATCTCAAATTCAGATAATTATTACCTATTAAAGTTGCCACCTTACAGCATGCTAGGATAAATGTCATTCTCCAATTATTTGGCGACTCTCTTTGGAATCACCAAATAGTGCAATCAATGAGCAACCCAGTGGTATGTTTTGCTCATATCCCAATGAAATAACGACACTGTCCTTAAATCTCCCACACAACAGGGAATGATTGCAATGCTTTATCCACCATCTCGCGTCCTTCGACGTCGTCTAAACCACGGAGGACAGCGCAACAAGTCATAGCATCTTCGACTGCCGGTGTAAATACCCGAAGTGTTACCATCCATAAAACATACTTAGGGTCCCCAGGCAAAACACGTAAGAGCTTCGACGACTTATAACATTCCCACTCATCCTCCTCGGCATTTTTGTCGGGAACAGGGAGCTGAACAAGCAGCTGGTGGCGTTGCTCGACAAAAGTTCGGTAAGTCACCTTAATCTCCTACCAGAACATCAAGAGTAAGCATAAAAGCAACGCGTAATCCAGACGTACATATTCATTGCTTGTCAGAGCATGTGCACGCCGATGAGCCATATCAATCTTATCAAACGCAGTGTTTAACTCATTCAGAGCACTGGCGGCGTTTAAGAGAACCTTCGCTGGCCACTCATTCTCATCCTCGCCGTCCTCACACATGTCCCAGAAGCTAGCGTGGCCCATCGGAGAACTTGGGAGGAATCCCAACCATTTCCTAGCATGCCTGGTGCCATCTAATAGAGTTAGTATAGTAGTATTAGATAACCAGGTTACAAACAAATACTGAATCGCATACCGCTTTGTTGCCCAAGCATTGGCGACAAGGGCTTTTCCCGTTATAGAGATAGTCAATCTCGAATGGGTGATCGGTTTCCTAGTCGTATTTTTTGATGCAGCTTCAGGGAGAATGGCTTGACGCTAACACCAACAAGAGGATGAACTCGTCGAGGCATATCAGCGAATAGTCTTGTGGGCGGATGGACAAGAAGAACATGAGAGGTCTGAGGATAAACTAATGCATCAGTGTGAACATATGAATGCTTGGGGATATTGAAATAAATCCTTAGAAGTGAGGAAAGCTTGGAGAGCAAACTTGTGTTTTTTATATGAATAGACCTTATGATGGTTGCTGCTGACGACCACTTGCACACTGACCTAATACGAATCACTTTGTTTCTTAATAATCGCTTCAATAGTGACTTTCCTCACAGTCCTAATTGTTCGATATACTGCTCGTACGTTCACTTCTGATTTGTAACTGGACAAGGTATATCCAGTTCAAGAAGGATGCTAGTTGTTCAGGATGGTACATCTTATGCCTTCGCCCCTCCGGACCTGGTTCCACACATCCATGATATCTCATTTATATCTGATTTAAAAACTATCATGCTGCACCATAACCCCTATCTTTGGTACTTCGAGGAAGGCAAGCCGTATCACCAATCACAACAGGCATAAGAAACTGGTGGTACAGTTATCCAACGAGGTTCTAACATGTAAGTGCCATGAAAGCGAACAAAGCTCGGTTCTGGGGATTTGCATGCCAGAGGAGAGAGTCCACAAAGACGACAGTGGTCTCTGCTAATGTGGTATTTGAAGCGAAACAAACAAACATATTGAAAGGTGTATAGCAATATCTAAGCGCAACCAGGATGATTGCAACTATGACTATCTAATAATAACTTGTAGAAAGACGCTAGATGGATGATACGACATACATGTTGCGCTAAGCGCAAAAAAAGATAGAGGTTCATGATGCCTAGATAGGAAACTGTAGCAAGTCATTCAAGCTGATGCGATCACCTGATAGCTCGAGCAAGTGCTTTGCAGGATAGAATTGGACTTGGAGCCTGAAGTATGTGGAGTAGAACTTCCTGCTTGGTATGCAGTGGACCTATCGGGAACAGCTATTCCCCATTGGGTAATATATAGACCGCATCGGGTTAGGGCACTTGGCTCCATTAATGCCTATTTAGGTAAATTATAATTGGACCGGGCAAGGCAAGACTTGGTCTCGTTAGAAACGGCGAAGTACCGTCCTCATAAGAGATTGCAAATTACTGCTTTGAGCAATTTTTATTGCTGTTCATGAAATGTCATGATTGCCGAATATGGGCATTTCAGGATGCTATCGAGGGTGTGTTGCTTCTTGTTAGTACACACTGCCGCTGCCTGACCTTTGGGCCTCTCCTGAAGTCCAGTTATAAATACCTGTCGATAGAACTGCACAGAGTGGACCCCAGAGAGCAAGCAAATCTCCTCGTTCACAAAGCATTCTAACCTATTTCAACAACAACCTTTCAAAAACCCACGAGACATAATGCCCTCAGCGGTTGCAGTCGCCCCAACGGCTACCACGCCGGACCTCAAGAAACATGTAGTCGTGGGACCGACAAACAAAAAGTACACACCGGCCACTAAGAAGCTCCCAGAATCACTCGTGCTGTTAGCCCGGAATGTTGAGAAACAGGAATTTGACCCGGCTCGTCACCTGGACATCATCCCCCCGAAGAAGATTTTGAGGATGGCAGATATTGGACTCGAGGGTGTTGGTATCTCTGATACTGCAGTCTCAGAGCCATTCAGTCTATGGACTGAAGATGCTGTCAAGCAGATGAGAGCAGAGATATTCAGCGAGGCGATGCTCGAGAATTGCCAGGTTTCTTCCAGTTTCGCATCAAACATGGTTAGAGGCTATAATGCAAAGTAAGTCATCGACGGTTCTTGGCTGATGGTACGACACCTTGTTAACATTATATGCAGACTCGCTCCATTTATCCACAGGGCCTATTATAGCCCTGAGCTTCTTGAAGCTGTCTCAGCTATTGCTGGAATCGATTTAGTTCCTGCATTCGATTACGAGGTTGGCCATTGCAACATCTCCTTCAACGAGAAGAAACCCACACAAGCCGAGCTTGAAAACATGGGCGAAGACGGACAAAGCGAGGCCTTCTCATGGCACAGGGACAGTTTCCCCTTTGTTTGCGTGACTATGCTGTCGGATTGTAGAGATATGGTCGGTGGGGAGACTGTTATTCGTACGGGTGATGGACGCACCATTAAAACGCGCGGGCCCACGATGGTAAGCTACAACTATTCTGACGCCCTCATAAAGAGTTTGCTGACAATGCTAGGGAACGGCTGTGGTCATGCAGGGCCGTTATATCGAACACATGGCACTGAAATCGTTTGGAGGCGGAGAGCGCATTTCCATCATTACACCTTTCCGGCCCAAGTCACCATTTGCGAGAGATGATACTGTTCTCACAACCGTTCGTGGTATCAGCCGCCAAGACCCACTGTATCATGATTACGCCGAGTACAGAATGCGCAACCTAAAGGCCCGTGTCGACCGGCAACTGGAGCTGATTCAGAAGGGTCGAAGTCAGGGGGGACGCTTTGATGTTGAGGGTGCCAGAGCTTGGCTCAGCGAGCAACAAGAGTACATAGAGTCCATGTTGACCGAGATGTTTGACTATGAGAATTAGCGCTCTCCAGTCTTAGACACCATCGTTGAAGATAGAGTAATGAGTAATCTAGACTGAGACTGTTGGTTACCCTTCATAGAATTTACATTGCTTGCTTCTCTTTCACATCTCCCCTCACTGCTTTATCGAACCCGCTGGTCAAGTCATGTGCACGTAAGCAAACCAGCCGCTTCAGAATCCGAGTCAGGTGCGGAGAGAGGGAGATATGTGGGGAAAAGACCCGCATCTATGCAGAGACAGGATGTCTGCCATGGCTATCAGTGTATAACAAGGAGAGAGGGCTGTCATGAGTAGGTTTGCTGCCAGTCTGGGTGAACCAATGAAAATGATCATATTTTCTACTGCACGGGAAGTCTAGACTTTTGCGACGTGGTTCCTATAGGTCATAAAAAAGTTCCGTCAGAGGACCATCGCTGCTATTAGGGGGTTAGTGCTTGTTCATGTAGGAAGATGCGTGAAGTGGATGAGGCTGGACCAGGCCCACTAGAAATGTCCTAAGTTAGGTCTTATCAAGGCACATGATCGACCCCTCCCTCGGCCTTGCTCAGGTCATCCGCAACCTTTCCGCCATGTTGATTCCACGGCGCAACTGACAAAGGCGACCCCTTCGCTCTCAGCGCACAGGCATATAAGAATGAAAACAACGCCCAGACAGAAACAGACGAGGAGTCGCAATGGTGCTTTACTCCGTTCTGTGATTATAAACTGAAATCAAGGCTGACGGCGTAAGTTTAGGATGTATAACATGTAAAGCGAGGCGGGTAAAATGCGACGAGACAAGGCCGTCTTGTCAACAATGCTCTCTTCAAGGAACTACATGTGGCGGCTATCCGAACTTTCTTAGATGGAGAGCTGTGGAAAAGATTAACAATGAGCGCATAGCAGGTGATGGTACTGTATAGAATGCGTCAATTACCTACTTCCAAAGGCATCGCTAAAGCTCCAACAGGTACTCGGAAGATGAACGAGCGTCGGTCGGCCAAATCATCCTATCGTTCGCTCCAGGAAAAGAGTGGTGCGCCTGTTAACTCTCCAATCATGCAAGCTAGCTTAGACGATTCCTGGTCCCCCTTGACTAACATAATTTACCCATCTATAACTGCACTACATGAGACAGTCGCAGCAGACAGCACAGCGGTCGGGACGGGGCACATGGCCGGTGACTTTCCCTTTGGACTCTCGGGACAAAAGCAGTCAATCGTGCATAGGATGTACAGTTCCTCTACCGGGACATCTACGGAACCTCCCGACCTTGACTGTTTCTCATCCGCGGTTACAGTGAATCCGGCTAACCACGAATTAACAGGGCTTAATTACTTGGGATTGGAAACAACTGGCGACGCTGCAGCAAGCGACGACGACCTATGTAAGGCCATTCAAAGCCATGAAGATATTATCCAGAGAGATGAAAGATTCCAAAGAGTTGATATTGAGGAGGCCCATTGGCAACAGGACATCCGGTGGGGCGGGGGCTTCTATGCTGATATATTGGGATCCGACAGTTCCGACCCAAATGAAATGGATACCCTCGTTCAACAGCTACAGTCCCCTGACAGTAACCAGAGAATGGTCAGACGTTTCTTCGTGGGGTACACGTCTAATATACTGTCTATCAGGGACGGCGATAGCGTGGACCAATGGCAAGCGCTTGTCTGGCCTATGGCGCGTGATTGTCCTGCGCTCTACCACGCTCTAGCCGCAATGACTTGTGCACACATAAGTAAGAGCCAAGAGCAACTTAATCTACTCAGCGTGAAGCATTTCAATCTCAGTGCCCAAGCCCTTGTCATTAGCATGGACAACGGCAGTATGCCCTTGGAGGCTGCCATTGCCACCAGGCTCGCCCTTGCCTTCGCTGAGTCCTGGGACTGTCACACACAAGCAACGGGGATCACTCATCTCAACGACGCCAGAGCACTCATTCTACAGGCTGTCCTGGAGCGTTTTACTTCAGGACCAGTAAACAGTGAACTGGAATGTCTGAAATTCCTTGTCAACACCTGGTTATACAGGCACGTCATTGCTCGCTTGACATGCACCGAACCTACAAATACCACGGAACCCGAGTCCACGGTCACATACACTTCTATACTACCTCATATAGATGAGAAGGAAATTGACCCGCTCATGGGCTGTGGTACTGCACTCTTTCCGTCAATTGGCCGCCTGGTGGAACTTGTTCGTCGCATCCGCGGCCGGCCAGAGAATCGCAATTCTCCTGCGATCATCTCCAAAGCCATTGAAATAAAGATGGCTATTGAAGGCTGGGTCTCACCTGTAGACTCGGAAAGCCCGAGCTCAAATATTTCCGACTTGATACAGACCGCAGAGGCATACCGAGGCGCTGCGCTTCTGCTCCTTCGGCAAGCAGTTCCGGAGCTTCCCGCCTCATGTTCGGTGTCGAAGTTAGCACAGAAAACTCTCGTCTTTCTCGCCACTACGCCTCCGTCATCTCGGACAGTACATGCGCAAATATTTCCGTTGATGATAGCGGGATGTGAGACTTTCGACGACGATGATCGAGAATGGGTTCGTCTGCGCTGGGAGCTCATGTCACGACGCTTGATGACCACAGTACCAGGTCGATGTAGAGATATGACAATTGAAGTGTGGCGAAGGAGGGACGAATTTGAAACACGCCACGGTCTACGTGATCTGATCAAGGCTTACAGGCCTTTTCCCATAATAAGCCGTCGCGCGACGGACACCTCGACACTGTACGATTCACTTCGTGTTCCTAAGAGCAACATTGACAGCATTACGAGTCACGAAGGCCCGGGGGACTCGTCTTCTGCAGAAACTCGGTTAGGTCCAAGGTCATCCGACTTTCCGGACTCGGCTGCATTCCAGAAAGGGACAGATCCTGTCACAAGGGCCGGGTTTATCAACTACACCATTAAGGGTGAGCTACACTGGCTACGGGTTATGGAAGACTGGAACTGGGAAAGTAAGTATCATATGTCCCTCTGCATACATGCTCTTGTACGCTGATAGTGTATTCCAGTTATGCTCGCGTGAGCTGAGTTCGCCCATATCTCTTCTTTTGGCTTTTCCACTTTTAGTAGAATCTGGAAAACCAGCTACATACGAATTTTACCTTGATTTGAGCCTAATTTCACCTCTTATAATTGAAACAGTCATACAAAGTCACTCAGCTCGACTCCCTCCAACTTCGTCCCTCTATACTCGCCCAATACCTTTTTCCATTTTCCAAAAGCGACATAACTTCATAACCGTCTCAAACCCATGGGCCCAGAACGCTATTCCAAGCAGTTAAGTACATATAACTTTCAAGTTCATCTCCCCACGCGACCGAATGGATACATACGTACAGCTGTTATATCTTCATATCAGTTGTATGACCATTATATGGTACATTCCGTCTTGTTCAGACATCAGTTTCGCTGGCCGACCGCCCAAATCATAGTCGGAATCTGATTCTTGTCATACTTGAATTTGCGAGGGCGTATCGTAATAATTGATGGATTTCCCGAGCCAGAAGGGCAATAGAAATTCGAGACACTAGAGTTGCCGATGTGAAGGCCGCCTGCTTTACGGACAGGAGTTGGCAACCCTCGGTTCGGTACGCTAGCCGATCAATATATCCGTGCTGTAAATAAACAGTTAAACTCTTGGAGATTCTAACCGACCCGACCCGACAGACCCGAACGGAAGTCTATATCCGAGGAGGTCCACCGGGACACCACCCGAGAGACTTAGAAAGGACGGAAATGCCGAAAAGATTGACAATAAGTGTCCTTGCCTTACAAGGCAGTAGAAACATTGAGGCTCAGGCTAATATAAGCTCAGAACGACAAGATACTATTGGCTTGGGTACACTGTACATGTACAACCTGTGAAACAACTGCGGTTTGAATCCCATCCGTACTTATGTGTTGCGGGCTGAAGTGTTGGACATTTTGTTGTAAACGTTGAGAAATGCTCGCGTTTTCAATGCTTTTCGCTTCGATTGCTGAACAATGGGCCCACAATAGTGGTGTCTATGCGGAACTTATTCGACTACCATTAAACATATTCACTATTCTCCTGGCCCTTCCAAATTAGTGAGAGTAGTATGGAAATAATCCCCTATTTTATGCCAGTCTAATACTTATGACCATGGCATGTAGAAATAGGGCTTACGTACGTCCAACCAGTACTTTAGCCAGGTGCGAACTCGGTGAGAAAGTCCAAGACACCTTCTACGATCTGTCACTTGAGTACAACTGACGTTAAGCTGTCAATTGAGAGCTGGTGTATTGGAAGATGCTCTTCAGTATAGTAGTGAGTGGGCAAGAAAAGGAGCGAGATGATTTAATATCAAGAGTTTTCAATTCACCTAGCGATCTTCCCTTTGCCTTTTCGTTGCTCCTCAACATCCTTCTTTTCCTCGGATATTTATAATTATACGGAGTACATTGTCACGTGCTTCTATGACAACCCTATATAAAATCGTGCGATGACTAGCAAGAGTTGATAAGTCCCGCAAGCTTAGCGATATTGACCGTTTGACGGCTCAGTGTAGCATATATGGACAGAAAAGTCAGGACAGTAAGGCTTGTCACCGTAGACGGGGATTTGCTCTTGAAACTAGGATGCCAATTTTGATACCATGCGGGTTTCTCATATAGACTTCTGCATATCATACACAGATTTTTCTACGAACAACCAGAAGATGAATACCTCTCGGAACATAAGCCAGATCCTCTTGGGAGGATCGCGAAACTATTTCTGGAGAGTTACCATGTTACTGTAGCTTCCTTGGTTTAAACTCTGGAAATAGAGGACAAGATGTGACGGGCAGTAGCATGGATACAATATAAAATTACGTACTGAATCTACCGATAGACTCGGATTATGTATTTGGCCGGGAATGCTATCGAATATCTCTCGTGTAGCTCCTTGTTTCTTTACTCGCCCCAATGGCGATCATAACAAAAAAAGCAACTTATGTCAGCTGATGATTTGTCCCGCACTTGACCTTTCAAGGTCGCATTTCTTACGTTCAACTCTTCTTCAGCTCTCTGTATGTATATCTCATTATTTTCCTATTACACACCGTATCCGCAACTCAGAAGTCCCCTGGCAGTCGCTCTTCACAGGAAACCCGCGGTTAGAACACTAGGAGGATCATTTCTATCTGGCGACTTAACATACTTCAAACCATCATTCGTTATGGAGAGGGATGCAGCCAATGGTAAGCCGATGGACGCCATTATCCTACCCTGTCTATTTACTTCCATTTTTCTTTTTGTTTCAAAATTCTATTTAGCAAAATGCTAATAACTGCGTCTAGAGAATATGTTAGACGTCGAAATCAGTCCGGTTTTTTTCAGTGGGCCGCTTCTACCGGAGCTGTTGCGTCGAGTTATGGAGTACCTAAGTGATGATTCCACCACTCTGCGATCGGCAGCCTTGGTGAACAAGTCCTGGGCTGCGGAAGCCATCAGTGTCCTTTGGCAGAAGCCGCCGGTGGCAGCCTTGGCCTCGAGCCAAGATAACCACCGCCAATTCTATGCGCGTCAGGTCCGTGAGCTAGATTTTGGGGGTCCAAATGACGGAAGACAACATTCCCGTTTCCGTACCTTAGAGTTCCCAAGGCTTAAGCGTCTGACGATCGACTATTATGGCCCCAAAGACGGAGAAAAGTTATGGCTTGGTCAATACATACAGCCGAGCTTGGAGGAATTCAGATTTTATGGGTCTGAGCCGGCTGAAGACTTACTTGGCCTACTGGAAAACCGTTGCCCACGGCTGCAGAGCGTACTAATCGATTATGCATACGATGGGATAAGCACTGAACGTTTAATAAAGTTCTTTGATTGTTGCAGATCTCTGAGATCAATATGTCTTCCATCTTTCATGGACGACTTCGTCGATGACCAGATGCTCACCTACCTTGCCCGTCGTCATGGCCTTGAGGACCTGGAATTGGGACAGACCATCACCTATGAGATGATTGAGAAGGCCTTTCAAGGGGCAGAGGCCCCTTTCAGGTCTATCCGACGCCTCACAGTTCAACTGGACTCGAAAGCAGTTCAACCACTCACTGCAGCCATAAACTCTGCTACCAACCTTCTACTTACCGTTGAAGACAACGACTTGAGCCCTTTGCCACTTGTCAGGCCACTGATAAATCTTACTGAACTCGAGATCGTATTTTGTCAGGAGGCAATTTGGCCAGCCACAGATTTACTTGCGCTAAAAGGATTGAAGAATTTACGCAGACTGTGTATATCTTCATTAGAGGATCCCCCGGCATTCCCCGCATTGACCGACCAAGAGTTCATCCAGCTTGTTGGGAATATGGGTGAACTTCAGCATTTGATATTCCAAGTCCAGTGCAACTTGTCAACAGTAGCGATCACTTCACTAGGAACGCATTGTCGTCAACTTGAATCCTGTGAGATCTTTGGTTCCTATGACTTGCACGGCTGGTCAACTATCGAACGACCGCTATTTCCACAGCTACGGCAGCTTGAACTTGGTGCAACAGTAACCGGAGAGCGAGAGTCACAGTAAGCATATTCCCCTATGACTTATATAGAGTAATCCATCGTCTGACGGCTTCTACGAATTTAAGGCCGTCTTCATTGACCGTGGACGCCCAGATGCTCGCACGTCTAATCGTGGAGCATGCACCAAATCTGGAAGAATTATACCTTCAAGATCATGATGAATTTTCTAAAATGGTGGTGGCGGCTTTCAAAGCCCAAACTGGTAACGAATACAACTCATAGTACGTACAAGGCGTGAGTGTACGAGGCTTAGCCGTGTCGACACTGTTTCAAAAGGATTGTTTTACTAGGGGCACAGATGGCGAGACTTAAGTTGGGTAGTATTAAACATTGACTATCTACCACCAACTAGAGCGCACATTTAAAGATACTCCATATAACGAATTCCTGGACATCCTCCTTCCGGTGCCATGCCAGACGTTCTCATGCCGAGGTTAATCAGCCCGAGCATTTGCCGCTGAAGCAATAGCCACAATTTTCACCACCTCCCTTGTTCACGTCGATTCCTCCTGTGCCGTCTGAATTTTTGGCGCAGCATTTGCCCTTGCTTTTCCCCTTACTGTCGGGTTACATTAGCAAAGTATTCCAAGTTCTTCACGAGACAAGGGTGATGTACCAGTTATGAAAGGAGTTTTGTTCTGCGAGCTTCTTTCCGCCACATACGTCTGAATCTTTCCTTTCGCCGCTACAGCCCTTACGCTTCTCGAAGAAAGACTCGGCTTCAGCGTAAGCAGGCGTGGCTTTTTCGGCGGCAACGGCGTCGTTGCCCGTGGGGCTCGCGACACCCAACGTGGTGATGGCAAGGAAGGTATAGAGGAAAGTAGTAGAGATCTTCATATTGCCTCGGAACAGTTGAGGTTATGACTGAGATGGGGATTCTAACGATTCAAACGTAATGCCAATGTATGTTCTGGACTAAGAAGAGGATTTTCTTGTTCTAAGCAGAGTTGTCTCCTGTTTCCTCGAGTCTAATGTCTCCTTTATATGTCAGTTCCTGGCGCCGAAGCGTTCCTTGACTAACACATTGTTGCCAAGGATCACAAGTTACAATCACTCACTGCCTCAAGACCAAGGAGAGGAAAACGCCTTCTGCATCTTAGACATGTTGTTAGCAAGTCAATATCCTGATTGGGTTCACACCCCCATGTACATGATGGCAGAGAAAGTACCAACCCGTGCCGATCAGGGTCAGAAGGTTGCGCACTTGCTTATTGTGGGGTTCTCCATGCAAGCCAGCCTCATTGTGTATGCTCTGTATTCCTCAATGGCTGATTACGGAGAGGAGACGCGTAGCCTGGAAAAAGTAATAACAGGAGTGAATGCGTGTAAGCAGCCTCTACGATGCTGCACAAGGAAATGATCCTCGGCTGATTTATCGGTGCCTTGGGATAACTAGCGGATCTACCAACTGACAGGGCTCATGATTCCTCAGAATGTACCTCAACGTGTGTGGGGAAGTGTTGGAGCTGACGAACTAAGGATGCAGGAGTGTAGATCGCCAAGCACCCCGTTCTAATCAGGATGTTACATCCCTGATGCAGCGCGGGTCACACCGTCTCAGCCTAGAATGTTAGCGCTTACTGTCACTTGAGGTAAGTTACATGAACTAGGTAAGCCAACATGCATAAAGAGGAAATACCTCTACAATTGGTGCAGAAGTCCCATTCAGCTGGTGACGATCATTGAAAGTTGTTGCCTTGAAAAGGATTCGGTATGTGGAACTTGGGGGCGTAATATTTGACACCTCCTTAACCGCCCCGAACCCTGAGGCTTTGATATGTAAGGGGTCATTAATGCTTTATGAGAGCTCTTGGCTGTGCGCCTCATTATATGGGGGTTTGTGATAGCTGACGTAGCGGCCTTTCAGCTGGTAGAAAGCCCAACTTCCTTTTCTGCTGCTTTGTATAGCCAAGAGGATTACTATTGAACAGTGGCTGCTATGCGCGCGTTTTCTTCCCAGTTTTTCGTTTCTCTCTTGTTTCTTTAGAATCTTTATTCTTGCTCGAGACAGGCTGGACTGGGGCCTTTCTACCGATCTCGTAGGAAAATAGTACTATCATAGCCTAGTTGCGGTTTTGGGTATAGAGTCTCAAGGGGTGGGTGAGAGACCTAGGCTCGATGCATAATTCCCAGCAAGCATATAAGTAAGCTTACAAAACATGTCCTCCACAGCCCACTGGCTAATATTATTCTTTGGAATAATTTCTTAGGACCTTTTTATTATGAATTCGAGCAGTACAAAATAATAGAGCGTAACATAAGTGATCCAAGATAATTCAGGCACATAAGAATTGCTCAAGTTATTTATTGCCATAGTATGGAATTTAAACCAAGCTCTCCTTTCCATCCCACTGGCTAGAGTTGATATTCACATATCACAAGGCTGACAGTATAAAAAGGGAATAACTAGTAAAGACAGCGCTCACTAACAAGCTCAGTAGCCAGAACATCATTCATTGATTCCTTAGCATACCATGTATCGTATTATAACAGACCTCCATCGACATTCTCCATGTGTATACGTGCGTACGTGGTCATTATGCATAAAGCTAAGAAGCGTCATCCTAAGGTTGCCGCACTTCCATAGAACGACTCCCTACTATCGACTCCATGCTAGCATGCTACAGAATGAGGGGCTATCCTAGACCCAGGAGAACATAGGTCTCATCTATACTTTCAAAGCCGTGTAGTTTTGATCCATGTCAATGCTCTTCTCCAAGAGACACTGCGGGCTTCAGGGTGTTCAATTCACACCCTTGCATCAAATGCAGTCATCACAGGGTCGTCTTACGGGGCTTCGGACCACTTCCTCTTTTATAGGATTGTTGCAGATGGTTGGTGGATCTGCCCTCCGAGCTGGAGGGCATGGTAATGGGCGGCGCGGATTATCCCTTATTCGATGGTCGCATAGATATTTGATGACTGGGATAGGGATGAGGCACATTTTGAAGGCTTATGATGATTTTGTAGTTTGATGGGACCTTTACTTGGTTGAAGAATAATCTTTTGGCTTTTTATAAAGTACTAAAGGATACTGATGGGTGGTGATGAGGAGCAACGCTCCAGTGTAGGACAGAGTGCTAGTTAGATCACGGTTACGCCAACTGTACTCCTAACTCACAACTAACCTGTTAATAAACTATATACGTGGATAGTTAGCTTGTGGGTGATACACATAGACGGAATATGAGGACTGAAAGCCTGCCAGAGTATATGTAACCCGTCTACCAACAGTTAAAGTGAGAGTACTTAATCCTGTTTACTTTATACAATACATAAATCCCGCTCTAAGCTCAGCGCTATCAAGCTAAAGAATACATTTTTCACATCGAAACAGGCACTTCATATGACACTTTGCTGACCCCCTTTTGCCTGGCAATCTTCCGAATGGTGATAAACCCTGTCAAACCAGTATGTTTTACATGCGTTCCACCACACGGATTGGCGTCAATATCTCCAATCAACGCGATCCTCGCCTGCCCATTGCTCCCCAATTGCAACCCCTCCACCATATTTAGGTCGGCATTTTGAATGCGATCTTGATCCCACCACTCCGTAGTGACAGGAAGTTTCATACCTACCAATTCGTTCACCTTATCCTCAATAACGGACTTATGCTCAGTATAAAGCAAGCCCTCAAACTCCATACAAGCCTGTCCCGGTGCATGATTCGCCTTGACCTTCTTCCTTTCTCCAAGCACAGGAGCTAGAAGCCGCATAGCCAGACCGATGATATGACCCGCTGTATGCAGTCGAGAGTGGTAGTCGCGTTTTGCCCAGTCAATAGCCTGTGAGACTAACTGGCCGTCCGTAAAGCAGGGCCGATCGGTGAACTCCCCTAGGTGGAGAACAGTACCATCCAAGGTTTTCCGGACAAGTAGAACCTTGAAAGTAGAGCTGTTACTTGCGTCTGCGAAAGTAATCACACCTGTATCGCTGGGTTGGCCTCCACCTTGTGGGTAGAAGACAGTTTCACGGGTGATGAGAGCGAAGCTTTCTGGTGCAAGCGTCTTTGCGAGATTCTTTTCATTTTCTGTTAATTGCGATATCGGCTGACAGGAGAGGACTGTACTTGTCCATTCTCGTATAGAAGCGTCGTTCAGATAGAGAAGCTCTGTTTTATCCTGGTGAGGCATGTTAGTGTTGGATTCTACGAGTGAAGGTCGATAGTAGTATGGAGGTACCATTTTTACAGTTTCTTTCCGTTGACGTGAGAGGGAGGAAAATTGTCCTTTGGATCTCCGCTCGCATGTCCTGGTTTAAATTAATTAATGTAAACTGAGGCGCGGATGTCGTCGCTCCCGCGCACCTCATTAGGAAGGTGGATCGACTCCACTACTCGTGTTGTCTGTGCCGACAAGCGAGCTCTTTAGTGAAGTCGTGAGTCTTATCTTTTGCTCTGAATATTTGAAGTACGGGGATTCTGCTTGAGCCAATCATCGACACGGGACGCGAGTTGGAGTATGTATAAAATGCCGTTATTGTGACTCCCTATCATAGGTTGAGGGTTTATCGTGAGAAGAATGAGCAGACGCTAACCGAGTCATATAGAAGCCACTCTGGTTTGACGCCATTCAAATCGCAAGTAGCACGTCTCAGCCAAAGCCGAGATTTAATATACGAACTCATTGGCACCCTCAGGCCTAAGGGACTCGTAATGGTCACACGCTGCCACAGCAAATTCTTAACGCAGGAAGCCGGCTGATAGTTTTGCCGGACGTCTCAGAGACTGGTATTATTCCCGCACCATGCCATCCAGTGCACAGCTGAAGAGCGATCAACTGCTTTACTTATAGTGTACATGTAGGTGTATTTGGCAGATACGAGAAGTTCGTGTTGGGGTAAGTTGGGGTAAGGATTTATAATGTGTGGGGTCAGGTGAAGAGCGAAATTTCCTTAACGTTCGGCAAGTTAATTTTCCTTCTTGCCAGACTAAATCTTAAGTTAACCGCAACTACAATCATGTATAAGCCGGCACCCCCAAGACCAAAGAAGACTAACATTATTCGTACTCGCTCTGGATGTAAACTGTGTCGTCAACGCCGAGTGAAGGTCTATGGTGCTCTGACCCTACTCTTGGAGTCACTAAACTGATCGGTCACAGTGCGATGAGGAAAAGCCATCATGTACTGCATGCACGCGGCTTGGTCAGGTCTGTGAGAAATATGAGCTCGACTTCCAGTTTCGCGACGTACAAGTATCTGCTAAAAAGCCATTAAATACTCGCCGGCAAGTGAACAAAAATGAGAACGGTAGCAATACCTCCCATACTACAAGCACATCTCATCTCTCGGGTGACTTGGGAATGGGGAATGCCGAGAGTAGTCGTTCGCCAGGCCTGACATGGACGAATAGCCAGATACAGTTATACCGGTCGGAGAAAGAGCAAATCTATATTACACATTGGGAGGAAAGATGTGTTAGAGCCCTACGCCTACTCTCTCACGACATCAGCACACTAGCCCATGAATATCAACCTCTTAAGAATTCCCTCCTAGCATTATCTGCTTGCAGTCTAAGTCGCTCACTACCAGAGAGGCAAATAATTAAGAGCAACGGAACGTTATTTAAACCCAACAAAAACCACCTACTCTATAGCCAAGAACATTATGGTGCCGCAGTCAGAGAAATCGCCCGTACGCTAATTGGGAGTAAGACGTGTTCAAATCCGACACAGATATTAGCGACCTTGATTTTATTCTGCTATATGGAGTCAGTGCAGGGAAATTTCAGAGCCCTCCATTGTCATCTTGATGGTATCGGCAGATTCATCCAATTGAATCTTTCGTGCCTTTCGTCGGATGCGCTCGGAAGCAATCTGATTGCAGCATGGTTACAATCGAAGTATCAAGGTTGGTGGCTGAGGATGTACTTTAGTACACTGCATTTCCAGCGCTATCAAGCATCATTGTCTGCTCCGTCGGAGATAATTTCAGCCCTATATTCATCGAAAGCCCGAAGAGCCATCATTACATCAATTATGTCCGAGTCACATCGAATCAATACCGCTGCAGTACTTTCTCTCTGGCGGGATAATCATGTATTTGCCATGGACAGCATGTCAAGCTCAATAGATGGCTGCATTGCCTTTTTAAGGACTGAAGAAAAGAAGCTCAACGAATGGCATTCACAACTGACACCATTCGAGCTTCCCACGGAGTCATTTTCTAGTCTCGATGAAGCTCAACCAAGTAATGTGCACATACAGCCCCTCCGATTTCATCGTCACCCATTCGCCATGAACTACGCCTATTACGTTGTTGCGCGAATTATGCAATCAGCGTGTTTTCCGAATGGTCTCCAGCAATACGCATCCGGTGATCAGACAGTACCAGTCAATGATGAATCTACCAGATCCTGGATGCGAATACTCCTTCGTATAGTAGCTGGTCTCAGTATGGCGGAGTGTGCCACACGAAACGTCTACACGATTGGTATTTCAAATCTATTGGTTGCCTGCATACTCCGATGTTCCGACTTGGACGTTGGTCTGTGGATTCAAAACTGGCTGCAGGATTTCCTATCCATACCTATCCTCGAGGAGGGAAGTTTTCCTATCTCCCAGGCCCTAGATATCGTCCGCATTGTGAACAAAGAGCGACGCTCGGGGAGGGATATCTATGCGATTGGCATAACGAAGGAAGACGGTGGTGGTAATGGGAAATATTTTTCATATCAGAGCCAGACCATCTACGAGCTTGTCTTACTGGGGAGGATAAGAGAGACAGGCTGCTTGTATTCTGAGTCAGTATCTGTGGAATGGGCTATATGAAGAATACACTCGTGTGCTGCCTTTTCTTCTTCTTTTCCTTTTGCGCATGAGTCGCCCAACATCACCCTTCGTCTCTTCTCTACAAGCACTAGCATGCTACCGCCATCCGAAATACCAAAGTACTTTATAAAGGACAAAGGCGATTTTGAGACTGCTCAAAATGTTGGTAAATCTTCCACACTGTTGGACTCCAGTCCCGGGCATCCACCATCGGGGGTTTTGGTGACTCACAGAGTACCAGGATAGTGCGCAACAAGAACTTTTGTTCCAAAGGCTATGATGTCCTGATAGTTGATCCCTGGTAGGACCCTTGTTGTAGTTGTTACTCATCGTTATGATGAATATAGCGGTATTCGTAAAGGCTGCATATATCGATCATAGAAGGGCTGTTGATATGGCAACTAAGGTAGGAAAATGTTTATGGGGATATACAGCAGCAGAGGTCTTGTCAATAACATATAACATCCGTGATATCCTAAGTTCGATGTCATGAATAAGTGCTTAACATGGGCATTTTGACCGTGGTGAATGATGTGTTCACCTTCTTTATATAAGCATTAATGCAGGCGTTGTTGGAGTGAAGGTGAAGCATGCACAACTTACGGCGCTACTACCCCTTCTCTACACTAAAGGGCGGCCCATGTTAAGGACTTGAATGACTGTTCTGATGTATGGAATTCGAAAAGATCTTTACGAGCGTGGTGTATTAAATGTTACAAAATCTCAAGCCTGCAAGACGTGTAAGTTTTACAACTACCATGAGTCGACCAGAGTCTTAGTTCAGAGGATTGATCCTCTAATATACATTATGCCGAAATACTTCACCAGGCAATACAGCATAAACTCTACTAAACTTTGCAACCAGGACCCAATTCAAGTAGTCCTGTCCCTCATCTCACCACCAATATCCACATCCACCATAGTATCATGAATCATATACAAAAGCCTTGGATATTTCGTCATCCAATGCCTCCCCACCTCATCCAGCAGACTCGCAAAATCCAACAAAACCCTCCGCGCATAACTAGCGCCCCCGAAATACGTTTTCCCACAGAGAACTACCGGCCCCCCAAAGCGAATAAAGCTGACAGCAGGATCATCCGTCCTCGACGGTGCACGTTCACCTCCACCAGAGACCCGATCAGTCATGCCCTCATCCCCTACAACCTTCCAGTCAATATCGGCCGTAGCGAGATCAAACGTATCCGTGTGTCTAGTCTCCGAAGTCCCAGCCGGACTAACCAATGTATACAAAGCAAGAACAAGCGCAGAATTCAACAGACACCGCGCCGGCTGGAATCCCATACCATCCATCGGCTTCCAGTTGGAAAGGGTATGAAATATCTGGCCTGCATGTAGACATGCTCGACGTGCGGCGGGAGTCTTTGCCCATAGGGCAATGGCCCGTCGGGCTGCTTGCATAGCTTCGGGACCTTCTCGGCCGGCTGCACGTTCATGGAGACGGATGTCAGCTGTTAAGAGGAGACATAGATTATGCCAGATAACGATGCAGTTTGGGTTTGAGCTGGCTAGGATGGTATCGTAAAGTTGGATGAAATGTATAACCACGGTAGTTATTGAAGTTGCACGTTTATCCAGGTTATAGATCCGCCAGGGTATGTGTTGGTGCCAATCTGCTTGGCTGAGGTCGGAACCGATGATCAGGCGGTGGTAGTTTGCTGTTAGGCGGACGAGAATGGCGGACATTATTCCGTAAAGGCATGAGATGTGGACTTGGTGGGGGAGGGTTGGGAGGTAGAACTCGTTGTGTGATAGTTTTACTGTCGGCGTGGTGATGCTGGAGCCTTTCTGGATTAAGGCCATCCAGTGGTGTGAAGATTGGGCACGGTAGAGTGCGAAGTCGCATGGCAGGGCGACGTGGAGTGTGCTTGTTGAAATAACGGGGCCCATTGAGAAGATTCCGGCCAACGAAGAGTCGTAGAGGATGAGACCGATGATTAAGCTGAAGAGACATTTAGACAAATTCGTGATAGACATGTGGAAGGCAATACTTTTTTATTGACTCTATTCGACTCCATAATTTCCATCGGATATGGTCATCGGTGGTAGTTGAGAAGAGAGAGGCTGAAATTTGCCCAACGTCTAGATGAAATAGGCCGAGATTTTGGGCTGCCTAGATTGTTATCAGCTATATGTACTAGGCAGCACAGTCCCAACTGAAGAGAGAAAGAAGACCTACCGTTAGAGTATATCCGTACAGCATCTGCGACTTAGTCGGCCAGATATTACCCTGTGAGGAGCCATTAGACGCGGGAATATCCTAGACATCGTGAGATATTATAACAAACCTCAGTCACGAGGAGTAGGAATAACATGTGGTGTGCTAATGTAAGGTGACTTAGCATCCCCGATGGGCTGGAAGCGCTGGGGGTCGTGGATATAACGCGTATATAAACTTCATCTAAGAGTGCCTAAGGGTGCATCGAGGCTCGAGTTAGTTGCACGTTAAGAGCTCAAAAGGCGGAATCCATATATACCGGGTATATGTGATAAATAAATCGCACTGCCTCCTCTGTCTTAACAAAGGACAAGCCAATCATGCACATAGTAAACAGCAGAAGTGTGTGGACGGTCTGCGGCTTGAACGTAGGTACGTGCAATATAGGATAAGTAGGTTGATATTTATCTAAATAAAGATAAAGGCCTTGTTCAAAGATGCCATTAAAGTTTTCACAGAAGTAATGTTCATCACACGTGTCAGTGATTTGGCCGTCACTGCTAGAACAGTGGCATTGCCTCTTGAGCAGACTTCGTTTCAAATTTTGAAGTTGTGACCTAACTTCATGAGTTAAGCAGATCTCGGCATATCCAGCGTGCTGTGTCTGTTGCGAAGATTCTGTGCATGTCCCATAGTCATGCCTTGAAAAGATATTGTCCGATGACCCCGATATTATTTCGTACCAGATCTGCGTCTCGGCCGTAAGGCGTTGCGGTGTCGACCAGAAACTTTGGACCTTTTTCACATTCTGACGGATATGAGCAGGATAAGACGTTGGTCCGGCTTCAACTGGGGTACTAATAGTCAACCGATCCGAAGTTCCGTTCTCG
Source organism: Aspergillus tamarii (assembly GCA_030556085.1). NCBI lineage: Eukaryota > Fungi > Ascomycota > Eurotiomycetes > Eurotiales > Aspergillaceae > Aspergillus > Aspergillus tamarii. The sequence continues at coordinate 1,740,429 of JARVTJ010000005.1, read as the reverse complement.
GCCCAATGTATAGCTAATTCTTCGGTATTGGCACTTGTCGTTCCTGTCGCTTGGCCACCTGGGAGACCCAACAACATATCAAGAAAGGCAGTCCCAGAGTCTATGTCACCAAACACAAGTGGGCTGCGGTTGAATTCTGATATCGTCCCAGTTGGCAAGTGAACTTGGTCATTGACCGGGAGTAACGCCTGGTCACCTGTTGGGTACGAGCCGTAGCCACCTCTTCCATCGGCATGCACATACGACGGAGACGGACGAGTTGGAACTAAAGAAGGGACCATCTTTGTGGGATCTCCATCCCAGGCAGCTGTCTGTGTCCTCACAGGTAAACAATGGGCCAGTCCTCTGTCAGACTCGTAGGCATGATCCGATGGCGACAAGGCCAACGGACTTGATCGCGGCCCGGCACCAACAGTGTTTTCCCCCGTCTGCTGCGCCATGTTAGTTATAGCCACATTCTTCAGCGAATAAACAGAAAACTATGATTATCATACTTGAGTCGTAGCATAACTTGGGACTTCCTCGCTCGTCTCATAGCCAGACACCTCAGCCAATTCATCGCGCAAAACTCTCTTTCTGTTTAAGCGAGCCACGCTCGCATTCGATGGCGATGACGCTATTTCAAAATGGCCGCGTTGATGACGAAGGAGGACATCTCTTTTTACCAACCGTTAGCCATCCATCTGACCATCCTCCCATAGCTGGGTGTCGTTTACCTCCTAGAAAATGGCTTAGAGCAAATCTGACATTGAAAAGGCCGCTCTCCCGTATCTAGACTTGGAACAATTCATCTTGTATTTAGCCCCTGTCTTGGATGGTTTAAATACTGGTAATCCATCCGGGACAAACAAAAGCTTACGGGACAGCCGGTGTCGGTTTAGATGTTCTCTTTTGGAAAATGTTTTATTGCATTGTGGGCAGGATACTCGCTGGGCCATAGTCTTGTTTCCGCGAAGTCAGTAGCCTAGCCGCTTAGAGAATAAAACTTATAATAAGCAAACCAAGGAAGATATCTTGAATGTTAGAACTGAGATTCGGGTAACTCGGGAGTGTATTCCGGATAAAGATTAATTTTAGTCAGCATTTTTAGGCTCTGCTACTACGTAGTTAATGATGCTGTGACTATCAACTTGCGATAGCCCCTTAGGGCTGAAATATTCCCTAGCAGGCTACAACTAAAGTGTGAGTAATAGTTGGTAGAGGAACGGAGTAGTTGGATATTAAAAGCAACATATCCAAATTTTCCTAAGAAGCCCTTTATCGATTTCTAGTGTGTGCACCGCGGACCTCGGCAAGGTTTATAAACCAATAAAAAGTAATCAATCACCTTCTGGAATGCCGATGTTGCAATGTTCGGGATCTTGTGCCGGGTCTCGGCCCGATCTCAACGGCACCAACCAACCGGGCGGATTCCTTTTGGAAACCCTTGTTTGTTTTGTTTTTATTCTAGAATTGGAGTGTTCAGCTTGATTGCAATGAACCATTTTCCGCAGTTACCCGCCTCTGTGCGCTTATCGATAGCATTTGGAGGATTTTCCACAGAACGTTGCCGAGTTCCCGCAGGAGTCGACATAATGACTTTAGAATATGAATTAAGCTCGGGTTAGTATAGCGAAAATACACTATGGATGTAGTAGTTCCATGTGGCTCTCTTTCCTCGAGGTATACAAATTCAACGTTCTCAAGTATTAAGAGCCTAGCATAGAGATAGATATATGTATATCTACAGGTCAATTTACCCCCTACAAGAAAGTCCTTCACGCAAACGCAAGTAACCAATATTATAGGCTAGTAAAGACGAAAAGGAGTCTAGCGTAAGGTCTACTTAGAGAAATTAGGAAACATTCTACAGGGTACACAATAAACGTATAACTCCCACATAGATAGGCTTTGGTTCAGGATCGACCTATTCAACTCATTCACTGTGTGGCTCTGGGTGGATTGGATGTCGCGATTGGCCTCTAAGAAGCAGTTTATGACCTTTAAAAAGAAAAAGGTTAAAAAATAAGGGAAAGAAGTGATTGCACCTATGAGAAATGACCATGAAGGCCCTGACAAGAAGTGAAATCAGCTCCACGATCAACACTCGGAGAGCTTTCCGAAAAGACTTCGTCAAACTTGGGAGATTAATCTCCTTTTCTTCTGCACGGAAATGCCTCAGACCTACTTGCTGGTGGTGGGAAACACTCGCAACGTACGGAGTACGGATATTTGATAGGATGATCAAGTAATCCGGCCGGAACACCGAGGCCCTCATGGATCCACCATGAAGGTGTTCTGCACTTGCGAAGTGGCGGCATTTGGCCAATTAGATATTCTGATCTTGGGAACTCCCCACATACAATGTGGCTCTCAGCGGGCCCGGAAGCAGACTTACCCAAGGATGGTGCATAAATCTTGCACATATGACTAATGGCCGGCTATTCATCCCTATCCACGAATTATCAAACTAGCTTGTCCGATAAGCATCATTCTGAAGATGTAAGGCTGAATCACTATTGCCCCAGGATCAAAATGAACAAACGCCAAGCGTCAACGTCTTCTGCGCAAGAGTCTGCTTCCGATAATCGTCCTCGCAAGCGAGTATGTAAAGCATGCGACCGATGTAGGTCAAAGAAAGCCAAGGTAAGCATGATGGAAAGCCCAGTGTGCGCCATCTCGCAACGTGCTGACCTTCACAGTGCGATGGAGAAGCACCCTGCGGCCGTTGTACACTGGACAAGACCAACTGTAACTATGGAGAGAGGAAATCGAGCCGTGAAAAAGTGTATCCCAGCGGGTGAGTGTGTATCATATTGCAGGGTGTTCTCTTGTGTTGTCTGTGGCCTCTGTGGCTAACGAGTCTTTCGCAATATAGATACGCTGAGATGTTAGAAGAACAGCAAAAATCGCTAGTATATGCACTACAGAAACTGTATCGGCATACGGCACAAGGTGAAGGGTGGCCTGGAGAACCTTTACGATGCGAAGATCATGGCCATCCGCTAACCCACGACATACTCTGCCATTTGGGAGTGATTGGACAGCCAGAACGTCGTCTATTAGAAAATGATATGGACAATACACAGAACACAGAGTACAGAGCAAGTCCAGAGTCAGTCGATACTACGTCTGAGACTCCACCAACAATACGTTATCCATCTATCGCATCGGAAGATTTAGTTGGACAGGATTCATTCGCACTGCCATCTGCAAGTTTGCCACAGCAAAGCCCAATTTTCAAGACCGAATCATCAATGCCGCAAACGCCAGTCGGGTTATTTGCGCCCCATGTATCTTTGGAAGATGGGGGAAACATTCTGCCTTGGCAGGCTTCTCAGCATTGGCTAGATAATCCTTTTGACTTCAGCAGTACTGATTTCCTATCAGGTTTCGACTACATGACTACGTCATTTGAGGATGCGTTTGCGCCAAGCGTGCCCAATATCTATGGGTTATGATTATATATATTTAGCTAGGACTTGTTACGGAGCGCACTTGATATATTTTCGCCAAATCACTTTATTTTGACACATAGCAGACCAATGTTTATACTAGTTCCCGTTTAGTGTTACTATGTTTGACATGGATCATGAATGAATATATGTTTTACAATAAAATAGGCCTTAGTGTGGGCTATCGCCTTCGTCCGCTTGTAGTTATCCATGTTTCAATTTATGGATCTCTGCTTGAGCATAGTGACGCAGCAGCGACAAAGTGGAGAGAACTACTAACGATTTGCAAATAATATACTTCATGTATCATTCTAGCCAAGAGCAGGATTCAAAAATCGACTGATATCTTGCGCTTTTATAGCCAACTGGCATTGAATAGTAGCCTTATTCTACTGCGAGGGTGCCGTGCGTGAGTTGGATTATTCTATGTTAACTCGCTGTACATTTTGCCATATGTATTGCGAGGTTTTATTGACCAAGGTATCTTGTGAGAGATCTTTGTATGAAAAGTAGATGACGATACAATTTAATAGGGCGTCGAGCTCCACGCGGGCATTGCCGAGTCGGGAGGCCGAAAATTACCAGCAGCCAAGACTAGGCCGATCAACCGCGGCAGGGCGCCACATTGTGGAGTTCTTTTTATCTTGTTCGAGAACACGACAGAGACATAACTCCGTACATTAGCAAGACATGGGTAGCCCCGCATGGCATAAGCCCCATGTGGCTCCAGGACCCAGCTACTATGTGGCTCACGGAATCTAATGTGGCAGATCGGCTCGATCGGGATGTTTCCCGCATCTATACCCGACAAAATATGGATTTGTAGCAGTTATCTCAAACGCAGTGGGGTATTTGACCACGAACAACGAGATTCTAGAATGTCAAATATCTGGACTACGAACAGTATGGAGCATAAACTCGCAAATCAGGTTGCAGTCTTTTGTGGGAGAGATATCCTTAGATCCGCTTTGGCAGATATGCGTTATAATCTTCAGACTATCAGGGGCTGCCATGTCTTGGCTGTTTATCTTTCATCAGCCTCTCTGCCCGGATAGTCGGCTTTAATACATCGTTTACCCAACTGGGACTATGTGGGAACACGATAATCACAAGAATATGCTTGGTGGGACTGTTCTAGTGTGTTGACAAAGACGCACTCCCCCAAGCATTCCCACTTTTGACGGATCTGTTCCATACTTTAGGAATTATACATATACATAGCCTCTCCCACTTTTCGCTACTCCCTTTTGAGAAGAGATCAGAGCATAGACTATACTAATATCAACTGAATGTCAATATTCAGCCGTCCTCATCTGCGTGCATGAGCCAAACTTTCTCATACTACCGTTGCTATCATCAACAACCGCACGTGCAAGATGGAATTCCATCTTCACGATGAGGCCCCTCCGGCCTCAACGGCACCGACCGAGTACGGAGACCAATCTGGCGAGGAGTTGGAAGCATATAGCGAAAAGCCAACCCTCGGTGTCCCAGACAACAACGTTCGTGAAGCCACCAGTGCCGAAACCCTTGCCGTCCACGGTAGCCCACATATCACCCCTCCTCCCGGTAGAGATGCGGAATGGAGTATGACAGACCAGGTCATTCGGAACAAGGAGCGTTCAGAAGCGGCAGGCTACAAAAAGCGAGAGCTGGGCGTAACATGGCAGAACCTCACTGTTGAAGTGCTGGCAGCCGAGGCCGCAGTCAAGGAAAACCAGTTGACTCAGTATAATATCATTCAGCTCATTCAGGACTGGCGCCGGAAGCCACCTCTCAAGGCAATCTTGCAGGACAGCCATGGTTGCGTGAAACCCGGCGAAATGTTGCTGGTCTTGGGTCGACCGGGGTCGGGCTGCACTACACTGCTTAAGATGCTTGCCAACCGACGCGAGGGATACCACGCTGTCCACGGTGATGTGTCTTTCGGAAGCATGAGTTCGGATGAAGCAGCTCATTACCGGGGTCAAATTGTCATGAATACCGAGGAAGAGCTTTTTTATCCTCGTCTAACCGTTGGTCAAACAATGGATTTTGCAACTAAACTCAAGGTCCCGGCGCATCTTCCGGCGGAGGCCAAATCAGTTAACGATTATGTTGCCGAGACAAAACAATTTCTACTAGAATCCATGAAGATTGCACACACTGCCGACACGAAGGTCGGCAATGAATTCGTCCGCGGTGTTTCAGGTGGTGAGAGAAAAAGAGTTTCTATCATCGAATGTATGGCCACGAATGGCTCCGTTTTCACCTGGGATAATAGTACCAGAGGCCTTGATGCAAGCACAGCCTTGGAGTGGGCCAAAGCCCTGAGAGCAATGACCAATGTAATGGGGCTTTCCACCATCGTGACCCTCTACCAGGCTGGAAACGGTATCTACAACCTTTTCGATAAGGTTTTAGTGCTGGACGAGGGAAAACAGATCTACTATGGCCCAGCTGCCACTGCCAAGCCATTCATGGAGGATCTGGGCTTTGTGTACTCCGACGGCGCCAATGTTGGTATGCAACCCATTTCCCTCAGAAATTGATTGTGTTGGATATATACTGATCAAAATTCCAGGTGACTATTTGACCGGTGTGACTGTCCCGACCGAGCGAAAGATCCGACCCGGATTCGAGAACCGATTCCCAAAGAATGCCGAGGCGATCCTGGCAGAATACCAGCGATCCACGTTGTATCAGACTATGACTAGGGAGTACGACTATCCTCGCTCTGACGCTGCCCGTCAGCGGACAGAGGAGTTCAAGGAGTCCGTGGCCTGGGAAAAGGCAAAGCGCCTTCCGAATAGTAGCACGCTCACCGTTGGTTTTTGGGATCAGCTCATCGCTTGTACGATTCGCCAATATCAGATTCTGTGGGGTGAGAAGTCTACATTCCTCATAAAACAGGTGCTATCGGTTGCTATGGCTCTCATCGCTGGATCCTGCTTCTACGACTCCCCTGATACAACCGCTGGTTTATTCACAAAGGGTGGTGCCGTCTTCTTTGCGCTCTTGTACAATTGTATCGTTGCCATGTCCGAAGTCACCGAATCATTTAAGGGCCGTCCTGTGCTAGTCAAGCACAAGTCCTTCGCAATGTATCACCCTTCCGCCTTCTGTCTTGCGCAGATTACCGCTGACCTTCCTGTTCTTCTGGTTCAATGCACGCTATTCGCCATTGTGATATACTGGATGACGGGTTTGAAACATACTGCAGCTGCCTTCTTCACCTTCTGGGCCATTCTATTTACCACCACCTTGTGCATCACAGCCCTGTTCAGATGTATTGGCGCTGGCTTTAGTACATTCGAGGCTGCGTCGAAGATCTCGGGAACCGCCGTCAAGGGCATTGTCATGTATGCCGGTTATATGATCCCCAAAGGGCAGATCAAGAACTGGTTCCTTGAGTTGTACTACACGAACCCATTTGCCTATGCGTTCCAAGCAGCCCTATCGAACGAATTCCACGGCCAAACTATTCCCTGTGTTGGAAATAACCTTGTGCCCAGTGGACCAGGATACGAAAATGTCAGCTCTGCGAATAAGGCCTGTACAGGTGTGGGAGGTGCTCTTCCTGGTGCCGATTACGTCACTGGCGATCAGTATCTCCTTTCCCTGCACTATAAGCATTCGCAAATGTGGCGCAACTATGGCGTCCTCTGGGGATGGTGGGGATTCTTCGCCGTGGTGACTATTATTTGTACCTCTTTCTGGAAGGGTGGAGCCGGGGCTGGGGCCTCTCTTCTTATACCTCGGGAGAAGCTCAAGGCTCACCGTGCCCATATGGATGCAGAGGCGCAGAGAGAGAAATACCCCGCTCGCGAGAAGGGCTCTGGCGATGCGTTGACCTCTGTTGATGACGGGAATCTGACACGCAATACGTCTATATTCACCTGGAAGAACCTGACATACACGGTTAATACCCCCACTGGGGAGAGGGTTCTATTGGACAATATCCATGGATGGGTTAAGCCTGGTATGTTAGGTGCCTTGATGGGGTCTTCCGGTGCAGGCAAAACGACATTGCTCGATGTTCTTGCTCAGCGCAAAACTGAAGGCACAATCAAGGGTTCAGTTCTGGTTGATGGCCGTGAGCTGCCTGTTTCATTCCAAAGAATGGCAGGCTACTGCGAGCAGTTGGATGTTCATGAGCCCTTTGCAACCGTCCGAGAGGCATTGGAGTTTTCCGCACTACTAAGGCAATCTAGAGACACCCCCAGAGAAGAAAAGCTCAAGTACGTCGATACGATTATTGATCTACTTGAGCTCCACGACCTGGCAGATACCCTGATTGGAACAGTCGGCAATGGACTTAGTGTTGAACAGAGAAAGCGTGTTACTATCGGAGTGGAGCTGGTATCGAAGCCTAGTATCCTAATCTTCTTAGACGAACCCACGTCTGGTTTGGATGGTCAATCGGCCTACAACACAGTCAGGTTCCTTCGGAAGCTTGCAGACGTCGGCCAAGCCGTGCTAGTAACAATTCATCAGCCTTCCGCTCAGCTCTTCGCTCAATTCGATACTCTACTTCTCCTTGCCAGGGGCGGAAAGACCGTGTACTTCGGCGACATTGGTGACAACGGTGCGACAATCAAACAATACTTTGGCAAGTACGGTGCTTCATGTCCAATTGAGGCGAACCCTGCTGAGTTCATGATTGATGTGGTGACTGGAGGTATCGAAGAGGTGAAAGATAAGGACTGGCACCAGATCTGGCTTGAGTCGCCTGAGCATGAACGCATGATGGTCGAGCTTGATCATTTGGTTGCCGACGCCGCTGCGAAACCCCCTGGGACTCATGACGATGGCTATGAGTTCTCGATGCCATTGTGGGACCAAGTCAAGATTGTTACGCATCGCATGAATGTTGCCATGTTCCGGAACACCAACTACGTCAATAACAAGTTCTCATTACATATTATTTCGGCGCTGCTTAACGGATTTTCCTTCTGGCACACCGGCCCCAGTGTATCAGCTCTGAACTTGAAGATGTTCACAATCTTCAACTTTGTATTCGTTGCGCCTGGTGTTATTAACCAACTCCAGCCGTTGTTCATACAACGCCGTGATATCTACGATGCCCGTGAAAAGAAGTCTAAGATGTACTCATGGGTTGCCTTCGTAACCGGATTGATTGTCTCCGAATTTCCTTATCTTTGTGTCTGTGCCGTTCTCTATTTTGCCTGCTGGTATTACTGTGTGAGACTGCCTCATGACTCTAACCGATCCGGAGCCACGTTCTTTATCATGCTCATCTATGAGTTTATCTATACCGGTATCGGTCAGTTCGTTGCAGCCTACGCGCCAAATCCGACTTTTGCCGCGCTGGTCAACCCTCTCATCATCAGTACACTCACATTGATGTGTGGCATCTTCGTGCCCTACAGCCAATTAACCGTGTTCTGGAGATACTGGATGTACTATCTGAACCCCTTTAACTACGTTACCTCTGGCATGTTAGTGTTCGGTATGTGGGGTGCAAAGGTGACCTGCAATGAGGACGAGTTTGCTATTTTTGATCCGGTCAACGGCACCTGCGGCGATTATCTTGCCGACTATATGGCCGGTAGCGGATGGAGAATCAACTTGACCAACCCCGACGCTACCTCGGGGTGCAGGGTCTGCGAGTACCGCAGTGGTAGCGACTTCCTGACTACCCTCAATATCAATCACTACTACTACGGCTGGAGAGACGCCGGTATTTGCGTTATCTTCGCGATCAGTGGATACGCTTTGGTTTTCGCCTTGATGAAGCTGAGGACCAAGGCTTCGAAGAAGGCTGAATAGATGATGTGCTACTTCGGTCGTCAAGGTTATCAATGCTTCCTATACGCATCGTTGCCTTCGTCATTACAAGTTCCGTGCACAAAAATGCTTGTATATACACGAGAAAGTTGTTTTCCTGTGTCAAGTGCAGTACTGCTTCCTTTGCCCTTCCCTTGTTTCTATTCGATTTTTATAGATTGTATATAGACTTACTTTACCCTTTGATTTCCCTCTTTTGTTTTCTTTTTCCTTCTCTTTCAAGACTTGGATATTTTCCCTGTCGATGTACAGATTCTTACATTCTTGTCTGGCACAGCGTGAATATTTTCTATGATAGAGTGATAGACACACCTTGCACTTTATTTCATCATTAGCTGCAATAGATTACCAAAAACAATATAATAATTTTCAACATTTCTTAAAGAACGCAAGCTTCCCTGCTTCATATTAGAAGGAACTTACTAAGCCTATCAACTTGTTGTGTATACATTCTGCCATAAATTGCCAACTTAACAGGGCCGTTATCCTATCTAGAATGTCTACACCTTTTTATCTAAATAGAGGATCAGTGTAGTGGGTAACCATACTCATTTCTCGTTTCTAGGGTAAAAGGTCTGAGGTTTGATTCCTTGATTCTCTGTCTCTCTTTGCCTTCTATTCATATAGATTGAAGGTTTATCCAGCTATATCCTTAATTGTCCTGTTCAGAATTGTGATACCCCTGCTTAAAATATATATAAGTGACTATATACAGCCTATACTAAATGACAACATTCTTAAAGTCGAAGATTTAGAACACCGGTCCACTTACGATCACTTCCAGCCATTTGTGCGTTTCAAAACTAGGGTCTTCCCGGGTCAGTGTGCTCGGGATATGAATCAAGGGGAATCGGAATGATAGGCCTTCAAGGGGAGAAATAAGAAATGGGAAAAATGTGGTCTCGTGGGCCACTGAGCTCTTTCCACAATAATTAGTGAGTGTATACAAATCAACAGTGTCCTTGTTTTCACCGGTTTTCACCGGACAAGAACAGGAAGGGGACGAATGGTATCAGCTGAGATCGGGACACAAGAAAATCGGAAGCCTGACCAAGGTCACACCAGGTGTAAGAGAGTATCTTTTGGCAAGGCTCTCTCTCTCTCTCTGATCGCATATAATCCCTTAGCTTGGTTTCCATGAGTAAGCGGGCGTAGCAGAATGTGATCCATCTTGCCCAGTCTCAATTAATTTGAATATACCGGAGAGACTAGAGTACTCCGTACTGCAAATCGAGACAAAATTCCCCATCTCTAGCGCGTCGGAGATCTCAAATCACTCTTTCTGCTGAGATCTCGGGGTTGTCGGAGATCCATTCCAGCAACTCCATTGGCCTTCTCAGCTCAATGCAAATCGTTTGGGTTTAATGTTGAAACCTTGGTGTAACCTGCTGGAAAATTCACCCGTGGCAACGAAGACGAGCGATGCGCAAGTTCCAGATTGTAATTCAAGTCTATTTGAATTTCCCGGGGGTCACACATTCTCTCATTACGCATCGGAAGATGAGATCCTGTTGTCTTTGATCACTTGGAACGAGGAGCGTTAAAACACCGCCGACGTCGATAGAATTTTTTTTTTTTTTTGGGACTATCATGCAATGTACATGGTAAACTTACTATATTCCACTGGACCCCATTAGGGCTAGTTCAACGGTTGCCCGACAGTAAAATCTCAAAGTGTGAGTGAGTATGTGTAACCTTTCAACGTCTACCAGATCCTTATCTTTGCGAAGCTTGATGATACATTTGATCAATCAGTTGTGCACCAACAACAACTCGAGAATATTTCATAGTTGAGTAGAAACCGAAAACCAGGATTGATTTTTGTCTGCTGAAGATCACTTTGCGCTGATCTTTAGACTACTTCCGTATTCTTATTCTGCCAGGCGGTGTTCGATACAACGCACTAGTCCCAATCCAGGGAAGGATGCACGTGCCCTAAGAAGAAACAAAACATCTTTACTCACTGCCTTTACCCGCCAAGTAATGAGCGTCGCGCGTCGGCATAAACTTGCCACGCACGGTATCCCGTTCGAAAAGCTCGTCCATAAATTCCAACGATAGCCCTAATTACAAGTTCGTTCATTATTAGTCCCGTTTGTTTTTCTGAGTATTAAAAGCATGTCGACGCAACCGCAACCTTACCTTTGGTTTCCGGCACAAAGAACCAAGTATATATAACCATCACGAAACAAAAACTCCCATACACAAAATAAGTCCCGTACCCATTTTTCCCTAACGTCGCGAACATCGTCGGCGTGGATTTGGCAACAACAAAATTAAAGAACCACTGCGAGGCTGTGGCCATGCCCATGTTGAGGGCCCGGAGGCGTGCCGGGGGAATTTCCTGGTCCCGCCTTTTAGCAGAAACATACGGTACTAAAGTGCGACGCGGAAGACTTACTGCGCAATAGGACCATACCACTGGCCCCCATCCAAATTGGTATACAGCGGCAAAGAGATATATGGCGATCAGGGCGACGTATCCTTGAGGTGTGATGGGGGCATTTTCCGATATTGTATCAAATCGGACGTAAAACCCGACATAAAATAGCATGATGCCCTATGCCCGGTTATAAATAGATTGTTCGACGATATGACATTAGATTGCATACCTGAACAATCCCTGTCCATAACAACGATCTTCTGCGACCGAGCGTGTCCGATACGAAAACGATAAATATACCACAGGCTATAAACTTGACGATACCGTATATCCCCGTCGCAAACAGACCCACCGACGAGGATGAGAGGCCGACACTTGCGAAGATGGTGGGCGAATAGTATGTCATGGCGTTGGTCCCCGTCATGTTGCTCCACATCATGAGGTTAATGCATAGGATTGATCGCCGGCGGTAGGACTTCTTCGAAAAGGATTCTTTTAGAAGAGACCACATCGATGATTCCGAGTGCTGGGACTCCTCTTCCAGTTGACGCCGCAGGTTGTTCAACTCGTCTATCACATATGGATGGTCTTCTGGTAACCCCCGGAGTGTGGCAAGGACGCGGGGTGCTCTCTCCGGCCGCTTCATCGCGAGGTACCGAGGTGACTCGTTTGCAAGAAGCATACCGACCAAAAGGATCACGGCGGGAAATGCTTGAAGCGAAAGAGGAATGATGAATTGCTCCTTTCCCGTCAAGTGACGCTCGCAGCCGTAGTTGATCCAGAACGCTAACTGCAGTATACCCTTGTTAGATATACCTACTTTAAAGAAAATATCGAGATCTACATCATAAAGTCTAGACCTACCGTGAGACCGAAAACTAGAGTTAGTTGATACAACCCCGTCAGTAATCCTCGGATGCCGCGTGGTGCGTTTTCAGCAATATATATTGGACACACGGAAGATGCTATCCCGATGGAGACTCCCGCGATGAAGCTATAGACCATGTCCATGTTAGATAATGAGTCACTTTCAGTAAACGAATTCACTTACCGTCCTGCATACAAAACGCCAATGATACCACTGGCACCAGCTTGCATAGCAACACCGACAAACAATATCAATGCAGAGAGTATCAGTGATAATCGTCGTCCAATGGCATTTGCAACGTATGTGGACACTAGTGCACCCAGAAAAGACCCTGCTTGAATGACCGAGACGATGTTCGACTCGAGGTTTGCTAGAACCGTGTCTTCCTTTCCTACGAGCCCATATTGTCTTTTATTCAGTTAGTCTTGTGCAGGTGGTTACCTCAAGAAGCGGGACTCACTCTTTGAAAGAATTCATGGTTAAGACACCTCCAATGACACCCATATCAAAACCAAAAAGCATAGACGCTCCACATGCCTAGATGCTATCAGTTTCTATGACCATATACTACACAAAGGGATGTTGAGCATACCGAAAGGCTGATTAGGACTACCCGGAAATTATATATCTCCGGGGGATCCGACTTGACGGTATCATTGCGAATAATCTTCTGAAGGAGTGTCATTTGAAAGGTTTGCTTCTATCTTACTGAGCTTCAATGCTATAGAATCTTTGATAACTGGAGGCCCCTTTAAGTATCGATGGAGACGCTATATCTCCATCTACGCCAAGAGTACGGCTGTAGACGGCCATTGTGAAGGTTTGATTCGTTTCTTTGACTAGCTGGCCAAATGAACGTTGTCATCGGTTTGGAAAGGGTGTACTCTCCGCATTCTCAACCGTGATTAGAGAAAGGCAAATGCCATCGATCGACAGTCACGCTGATGCGGGGTAACGCTATTCCCGAATTGGAATCCGGGGTAGGCACGGTCACGGGCACGATTTTTGCGGGGAATCAGCGTCGGCTATAGATATCCAATTCATCATGGCTACTATTACTAACTGTTCTGTTCTCCTACGGTTGCCAAATTAAAGAGCCGTCAATTACAAATCCATCAAAAGCTGCCCCACACCATGGTTATCTAAGTCAGGGAACCCGCCGCGAAGAAACGGCAAGTTGGATAGGAAATTGTCAGGGCATTCCAAGCCTTCTGTTGGATCCAGGAACGATAATAGCTGTTGGGTGGAGAATTCATCCTGGAAAGGGCCTGCACTGTGTATCACGGACGTATTTGTAAATTCGTCAAGGTCTATAGGGCTCGGTAGCGGGTTTTGCCCAGAGTGCCTCGATTGAACAAAGTCGTCTGCTGTCTCGGGTGTGGTCTGTCCCTGGAACCACAGACCTGTGAGCAACTTGCCGTATCTGGAGGCGATGTGGGACGGACTTGTAGCTGCGCTTTTGAGCATGGCGATGAATTGGCGGACTAGTGTGGTACATGTCTGCTGTTCCTCCGAACTTAAAGCCCCAACAGTCAGCGCCTTAAAGAGGAAGACTGAAGCATGTATTTCGTATCTATAAAATGGTTAGCATCATTAACGTGTGGTAGCATTAGTGGCATTGGGCTTACAGGTAGAACCGGACAGGAATATACCGGAGGTGCTTTGTGGAGTTCAACCGTTCCATAAGATACTTGAGCACGCTTTTGGCCGCATCAATAGCAATATAGATGTGCCTTCCATCGGCGCTAGCCATGACACTGTAGGGGAAGTACGAGTGTTTTCCACTATCAGATCCAGCAGGACCTTTGGGCGTTCGATAAAGGACCGCCTGGAAGGCGAACGCATTGATGTAAAGACGAAGATACTCGAACTGGAGACATAGGAGGCCGGTTAGGTGAGGAGGTAAATCGACATTGGCCCAGGCTTCCTTCCACATGGCTAGTGCCTTCGAGCTATCATCAAGATACTTGGTGTAGTCACCCATGAGCATAAGCTGCACAGTGCGAGTTTTGGATGCATACAGGATATCATGGACATTCCCAAAAATCGTAGTTAACTCAACCTGAGCCTGGACAAAACTCGCATAATCGACCCCATTCGCCTTCTGAGGTCGTAAATAGGGGTAGTCTTCGATCGTGAACCGAGTAGATAAGCCAGGTCCGCGACACCAGAATGCTTGTCCCATTTGTATAGAAATCTGACGATCGGCAAGGTACGTGACTAGGTTATGTTAACTTTGAATAATGGAATGTAGAGATCCTTCTTACAAATCCATGCCAGTCTATTGCGATGATAGTCTAGCTTATCCTCATCCTTGCATTCGCCTCGAAACGAGTACCTTTCCAGATGTAGCAAATAGGCTTGTCGGACCGCCAGCCCAATGAGATTCCATGAAACACTATCTTCTGCAGTCACTTGAACTTGGTGCGGCGGACCGTTGCTGGCTGCAGCATCCCTTGCGCATTCCTCGGCACTGATATGTGGAACCCACTCGGCCAGGAGCAGCAGTCCTTCCACGGAGCCAACATGCCGGACACTGGCAGCACCCAACACCACTCGCAGGATTAGCTTTTCCATGTACTGCGATATCCTCGTATGCAACCCTTCTAGTCCCACTCGGTCCGTTGTTGCGATGGTTAATACAGCTGTTAAAAGGAACGTCTCCTTTGCCCACAACTGCGTGATATTGTCCAAGGAAGAAAGCTGGCCAGGCACGATTGGTAGATATGGATGGAAGTTTTGGATATAGCTGGTCAAAACATTAGTTGGGAGCGGGCGTTGTTGGATGTACTACATACTATTGAAGCAAAGGCTCCAGCAACTGAATATCCACGATGCCACTCTGGATAAGTTCACTGGTGAGGAGACTCGAAGAGTTCCTTGGCGAATGAGTAACAAGGGCGCCCTGCGCATTACTCTCTTCTCTCGCAGACATCTGATCAGCGTGGACCTGAGACAGTGATGTTTTTCTCTTTCCAGCATTCCTTTCTGTTGAAGCCGTCTGTGCGAGAATCTGAAGAGCCTCTAGCGGATTTTGAATACCCCCAAGATTGTGGTCTGCTACCGCGGTCTCTGTATTGGCTGAATCTACACCTCTGGATTCAATGGGGTGCTCCGAGCGATGGCATTCTCGAAGTTCCTCCTCTCGATGTTTCTGGGATTTCCGGACACGAAACCGAGAGTAGTCGCCACCTCGTCGCGAAGTTGCAATAAGGCATCTATGTCCCTCGGAAAAGCACTTTGAACAGGGATAATAATTGTATTCGTTGGTGTATTGTCTAACTCCGTTAGGCGACAATCCTTACGTAGCATGCATTGTGGGACACTTACAGATCACATTTCGTTTTCCGCTGCCTGCAGCGAATACAAGCTCGGTAGAGACGTTCCCCTTTACTTTTCGTCATAGTCAAGTTTGGTGATTCGATCTCAGTAGTTTATGGTGATGTTGAAAATGAATGCGGGGAAGAAGTGATTCTGGTCCATCGGCTATAGAAACTAGAGCACGGCTGTAGTTCGGCTATAGATGGCAACGGCATCTGATTGGTTGAGCGTGGGGTCTTCTTTGAAATGCTCAAGTTATAAGAACGACATATTCTCTACACGTAGGTTAGTTGTTTCGTAGATTTAGGCTAACTATTAGCTCCCATTGCTTCCATAGACCACTACAGAGCACACCTCAAAATGGCTACGATGGTTCAGTCTGAGGTATTGGCCTCTGTATCTACCACAAAGCAACAGAAAGCTTCCCCCAAAGACGACATTTACGGCAAATACTATCCCACCGACCCAAAGAATCTCAGCTTAGAGTCCAACTTTGGGCCTATGGACCCGGAGAGAATTGGTTACTTGCAGCCGACTTCGAAGGATACCCCGCTAGAAATCATGCGGGAGCGGTTTAACCGTGATGGCTATCTTCTGGTAAGTCTATTCTAGCCAGAGTCCAACTTTACCATTCTAACACACTATCGACTCAATATAGGTAAAAGGCCTCCTCCCGAAAGAGCCCGTCCTCAAATGTCGCCGCGAATACTTCGAGTACATGTCCCCATCCGGCCTCCTCAAGCCCGGCACGGATACGGTCGAAGGAATCTTCAGCGAAAAGGATAGCCGCAAGTACCTCCCACCAGGGAACCTCCGCCGGCTCTTTGGACTCAAGGATGACGAAGAGTCGGAACGATACCTGGAGCTCATGATCAGCGCACATGAAGCTCAATTCTACCTCGACTTCTGTGAGATAGAAGAACTAAGAGCATTTATCCGGCGGTTCGCAGGATGGGAACACATTACCATGTTACAACGAACGCTGTTGAGAGCATTTGTTCCAGATAGCGAACTCACACCCGTTCACTTCGATCAGATGTATCTTCGTGCCGGTCCACCTACTAGCCTCACAGCATGGGTGCCTATTGGGGACATCTCTCTTGAAGGTGGTGGGTTGATGTATCTCCAAGGTTCGACTGATATTGGACAGAGGACCGAAGAGGAGTTTAGTCGAAACGCCAGTAACCTAAGTGATGAGGAACGTGTGTCTGCTTTCAATAAGAATATGAATGATGGTGGCTTCTTGAGTCGAGATACGGTTGAGTATGGGCAAAAAACTAATCGGAAGTGGCTTATTGGGGAGTATGAGGTTGGGGATGTCATCTTCCATAATCCCTGGATGGTCCACGCTAGTTGCAAGAACAAAGATCCCGAAAGACGGATTCGATTGGCAACTGATTTGAGATTTGTAGACTCTACGAAGCCCTTTGATAAGGTGAGCTCTTTCTTGATCTAGCTTACGCGAGTTTGCTAATGTTAGTGTTAGCGCTGGATGAAGGTCTTTCGACCTCTAGATGGGCTTTGATGATGTCCAGGATCTATTTAAGCGTGCACAAGGTGTACTTTTGGAATCTTTGAGGGATAATTGCTATGTAACGTGAATGGTATCATTTTTCGCGTTCACTTAAAATATAGTAGAACTTATGACGACAATGTGTGGTGTCGTGATATTGATATAATTAGTAGAGTCCAGTGCCACCATAACGGATGTTGCACACAAGTGAGACATAACAGCATGATCGACCTTTCGAATCCTGGAGGATTATATGGAACGGTCAAAGTGTAGTTTGGAATTATCCCTACATCAGCATCAGCTTACTGGGGCTTCAACTTCTGGTCGATGCATCACCGTGCTCACCTGACCAGTATTGAACCTTACATAATATCTAGCACTGCGTTCTGTTCTAGGATCTCTAGCCTGGCCATGGCCAGGTAGATATGACAGGTGATTGGCTTCATTAGTCCACCTGCTAAGCGAAGAGAGCAATACTCTGCTGGGACATCTGAAAGGCGATCATGCTATGCTCCACAGACCACCAAGAATAACCGAGCATGTTATTTCGCCACCCGTGGGTTCCACGCGTAGTAACATATCTTCGATCATAGCTTACATATTGGTGCCATCTCTATACTGTGTTACCACTACTGTTGTAGTCGCATTATACCGTGGTATACAATTCATATTTGGTCTGGCTCCCTTCCTCCCGTAGTAAGACTCACCGTTTATGGGTGGGTTATGGGACTCATTATACGATACACAGTATGATAAAGGAGCAGGGAAATTCCAACAGGAGCGGATTCTTTGACAAGCTTATAGGTACTTCCTGTTACTCATGAGGTGTCTGTCTAATCTTTGAGGGCCTTCCGCAGATGGCGCCTGTAATATAGCAGGTCATGGAGGGCTTTGTGAGAGGATGTCGTATTGATCTACCCTTGAAAAATGAGGACCGTTGTGTTCCGGTTTCACTTGAGTTACGCGAAGACAGCTACGTTGAATGGCGTCTGTTCTGTCAAGAGTGAAGTAATCAAGTAAGCAAAGGTAAGCGTGTGTTGGTGACTCAAATGTCTACTGCGCTAGCTATATAGTTATGCGGAGGTCTATTAATGACAGTTATGGCATCAAATCATTGTCAGTGTATCTCCATCAGAATAAGACTAGTGCGTATTGATATCCCTGTATGCTTCTTACACGCCGGGATCTGGACCAAACGTATGCAACGTGAGCTAACCTGAATGTACACCTGGTATTGGGTCCTCATAGCCGCAAATATGCCATGAGATAGGGAACGGCCCTGACCTAGGCGTTGACTACGCCACCAACGTCTGCCTAGCCTACCTTCCATATTCCCGAGCATGGAAACTGAAAATGTTAGCCAATCCTCTTTATAGATAGCATGTTGCCAATGTTTCGTCTGTGTGGAACCCCCACCCTTCAGGAGTGGATCCTATCGGGAAACCTATTGTGGACGTGCCTTCATGAATAAACGAAGCTTGTTTAGAGAAGGACTAGAGTGTCTACCAGTTCTTAAATGGATCTTCAAGAAACCCTATCGTATTTGAACTAGTACATGCTCATTCAAAATCGCTTAGAGTTCATGGGGCTTGCTGGAACTAGGCTAGGGCGATTTACTGGGACGGATTACTTGACTGAATAAGATGTCTCGCAGCCACAACCAGCAAATATGGTATCCCCGATGCTTTCCGGGTTTCTGACACTGGGTGAAAGTGAAATCTATACGACACCTTCGTGGCCGTTGATTGCGGATGTTTCATTTTCAGCCCCAATGGGCGACAGGCATCGTGTACGATGCTCAGCTGTGAGATTAGGCTTCCTTAGCTCCGTAATGATTAAATCTTGCTTTGCCTTGATCACAAAGGGGACTATACCATTTTAATATGTGACGCTGATAGCAAGTGTTGGGAAACCACAATTCGCCCGTATTATGTCGTCCGTAAATGCCGCGTAGGACCGGGTAGAAGAGTATCCCGCAGCAATCGAGAATACATTCCTTGGTTACCACACGAGCTTATACGACTAAGAGGTCCACTTACGTTAGTCAATTATACTCTGAATTTGCCGTATAAGCTTTCGGACCGTAAGGCCAAAACTAGCATACCTGACCATCAAACCTGACATTAATGCAAGGGTCTTTCCCGCTGCGTCGTCTCTATGTGAATCAGCGATATGATAGCTGAAGGGGTCACGTTACACGGATGCAGCCTAATCCTACAA
Source organism: Aspergillus tamarii (assembly GCA_030556085.1). Taxonomy (NCBI): domain Eukaryota; kingdom Fungi; phylum Ascomycota; class Eurotiomycetes; order Eurotiales; family Aspergillaceae; genus Aspergillus; species Aspergillus tamarii. Next base: position 1,720,900 of record JARVTJ010000005.1, on the reverse strand, counting down.
TAGCTTATTATAGTTTGTATCGGCACCTGTGGTTAGTATACATGCTCCCAAACCCTATTCGGCGGATCTACGACGTCGCGATGCAAGGGAGCCGATAGATTGCTGAGCCGCAGGAATGCCAAGAGGTGTATCTCGTGTTCCCTTATTAGAACAGCGTCTTCCCAAAGTATTGGATGTGCATCTGTGTGTGTAACGTGATACATCTACACCTTGCCGCGGATGCTTCTGTCTTGTATGTTGACATCCTCAATTGCCAAATAGCAGTGGCTAGATCGGGCGTTTCATGCAGCTTCATGCGAGCTACCCTCTCTAGCCGACGTGTATGAGTTCATGGTTCTTTCTTGGGTTAGTCCGCCTCGTAACTTCGAGTGACTCGTATACGCCGCACTCTTATTTGAGCCGAATGTGACTGGTTTTGTGTTGGTTTACTATTGTCGGGCATCTATGTCTCAGCCACTATGGGTTAAAGAGGATAATGATTGGATAGGATTACGCATAAGATGGGAAGCCGCATGAGGGAATTTACAGACAGGCTTGAAGAGACTCTTTAGAGACGGATGACTATTGAGAGGACTGAACATAAATAAGGCGGGGGCCATCCTGCTTCTTCAAGCCTGGTCAGAACAACCCAGCACAAATTGACAAGATTGCCTCAAAGCTCAAACTCCAAAAGCTTCGTTCATCTTTTGCGTACTTCAAAATGATCAAGTCCATTACCTTCCTCGCTCTTCTATTCTCCACAGCAACCGCTGTGCCAACGCCAGCCGAGCTTTTACCTCGGACCTGCACCACTCAAGCCCCATCCATCATCAACACCCTCGACGCCGCAAACCCTAACACGCCCTACTCGGGCCAGCAATTCACCCTCCAGCGCAGCGGCTCTCCCCTGATTGACAACAAGATCTCCGTGCTGACCTTCAGCAACATCCCCGCCGGCGCCACCGGCTGCCGACTAGAAATCGAGCTTCCCAAGCTGAGCCAAGGCCAAATCGCTCCGAGTGACACCCAAGCGGACATCTGGTCTGCCGACCCAGTCGATGGCAGTTCACCTCCCACATACAACAATCCGCCACACAAAAGAGAAATGGTCTCGACGTACATCTTCCCCAAGGGACCCACCGCAAAGTCGGCCCACACTGTATTGGCCTCTAACACTTGCTCTACCGCCATGAGCTGGCTGGTGCAGCTGAGCGAATGGCAGACCTCGGCTGGCAGCGTCAATTTCCAGAACTCGATTGGTAATGGTGCGGATATTGGCTTCACCTTGGTTTACAACTGTTAAAACTATTGTGGTCGAGGAATGTATTGTGTGAACACTGAGGGGTCCTGATGATCCCTGGGTATTGCTCACTGAGCCCCTGCCTTTTACATGTACGCGGCTGTTGTACATGTTTTCTGTTGTCTACTTGTGTGCTTTTGTTTGGTTATCACAGCAAGCGCTTGCTGGTTGTTGTAGTCACTCATTTAGCTGTTAGGTCTTGACAATCTAGCGTTTATATCTCGTAATAGCTTGAGGTATTGGTGATATTTTATATAGTTTTTTAGGAGACGTAGCATGAATAAATACCTGTAGCGAAGAATGATATCCACTTAATCTGTACCTGTAGGTCTGTTCACTTATAACCATATTTGATAATCCAGAGCCAATAAGCACAAGCGTATACATTCCTCCCTTTAGTATACTAGGACTCTAAAGACAAGCTACGTTATGTAGATACGCATAAGGAGTCCAACTAATAAAAGCATAACGGCGAATATAACTACCGATGATCACTATAGATAAAACGACGACCTGCAACCATTCACTAGGCAGCCACGAACGCCCAACAAAGACGAACCAATGTCAGTGCGCTGCACTTTGCCATGACCTATGCGGGATATCTCCTATCCGTTCTAAAGGATACTAAAGGACACCTGGCCAGTACTGATCTGCGCCTTATAAGAACAACCCTTGTGAACATAAGCCACGCTGAGGATCTGCATTAAAGTCGTCGCCAAGACCGTAATTTCCCTGAGAAAATCCTCACTTTGAACGTCCCAGCGAAACGCCATTTGGTTCTTAGATAGAGAACAATGCCAACTTGGAAAATAGAACCCTGCTCCGTTAATGACGCCGCTGCTCTGGCGCGGAACAACATGGCCGCCTTCTGGGAGGATCCGAACTGGGTCATCCTGTGGCCGAAAGACATGAAACAGGAGTTTATTATCGAACAGTCGGCAAAGCGACAGCCGCGTAATCTTCTGCGCAACCGCGAAAATATACGACATCAGAAAGCTGTAGACCCCGTTACGGGTGCCGTCGTTGGGTACGCACGTTGGATACTTCCGTCTACACATGGCACCGCAGAGGATGGCAGTCCGGCGTGGGTCGAGGCACAGGTACCAGCTGTTAGTGAAGATGAGGAAAAGCGGTATCAGGAATTGGCTGAATCGGCCTGGTGGAGTCCGAGAGAGGATATGGGTAGCCTTGATGATAAGAACCACGATGTGATGGACCGCATCTTAGCGGAGAAGCCATATATCAGTAAGTGTGTATCGATAAACTTTAGCGACCCAAATGGAGATAGCTAATCTATGGTTAGGGCTTGACTATCTGGCCGTTCACCCGGAGAACAAGGGAAAGAGAATCGGTACGGCACTTGTTGCAAGTGGAATTAAGTATGCTGAACGGGCTGGACTCCCCGTTTTTACCTTGGCGTTCAAAGCAGGGCGAGGGGTTTACGCGCGACTTGGATTCCAGGAAGTCGATAGAGTTATTCAGGATGACTCGGAGTATGGTGGGCCTGGTGAATATGCAGCGTACTTCATGATATATGATATCCCTGGGGATGTATGAGCTATGTGAGCTACGGTTTGACGGTGTTAACTTGCTTCTTTAATGACTTCCTCAGCCGGTATTTTCTTATTCATGTTTTCATGTATTGTTAGATACAAAGTGGGTATGACTTTGTGAGAGGCTAAATCTCACTATACTTATCGTGGCTGTGTTGGGCTATCTAAACCAGTTGCACTAGTATTGTCCATTAATCATTGTAAATTAACGGAATAATTGACCATTTTACTCTTAGGTTAAAAGTTTGACCGAATTGAGATGTGCACGAGCAGCATTTAACCGCCCATACGGCTTGCACAGTATCACTCGAGCTGGTGGATATTTCCTCCAAGAGGCTTCGACAGTTGTTGTCCACACGAACTCCCATATGAGCAGGAGGTGGTCCCATAGCCTGGGATCTGTGCAAGTCCACCCGGAGCTCTCGACCTCTATCCGTCAGTTGCATGCTCGGTGGTTAGATAAAATTCGCTAGTTTATCTATTGTTGTACTGTCAAGCATATGGGCATGCGTCCAAAGTTAAAGCCTGGCCACTGACGACGTGGGTGGAAGTGTACGTACGCAAGTGGACCTTCAGCCCTGTTTAATACTGCTAAATAGGAATCATCGGGGTTACCGGCCAAGTTGTACGCGGACTTCCCCGATGTCGACAGGGAAGCTCTCGGTAATTTGAATTTGCACTGCAGGTTTTAGAAGCTCAAGCCATACTGCTACATATTCTGCCACCAGTTGAGCCCAAAGAACTAGATAATCAGCGATTGCTGCAGGGACTTTTCAGGGATAAAGCAGCACTATTCGAAGCAATAGCCAGGGCTCCACATCTGAAAGTAGCAAAAATACAACTATTCAAAATTAATCCGATATTCTGGATCCGTTCCGAAGGTCTTCACCGTCCGCGTCAGTGCAGGAAGCGTCGATAAAATAATATTGAAGGCTGATACACGCATTGCGTCTCCCATGCGGGTGTCTTATGCAATGGGAGCAAGCATATCTTGAGACACGATGCAGCCGTTCACGGCTGCCGTCTTGTCAAATCATTAACGATCGGCTTTGTCTAGGCGGGGAATTATTATTGCAAAGTGCAGATTTTACAGTGGAATCTTCGCTGTGGCTGTGTCTCATCCTGCGGCTAGCCAGATGCGATACCTTCCAGAGAGATCCATAACTATGAATATCGACCGAAGCCGCTTGCAAACCTTCTATCCATGCCACAAAGCTTTTTATTGACTGCCTTCATAAGGATGATTTTAACACTGCTCACTAGCTTCTTTCACGGCCCCCATAAGCGACTTGATAGACAGTTTATTGGCTGTGAAGTAGCATCGTACGGTTGCGGCATTCGCATTCTCGAAGGCTCAAACCGTAAGGTGATATTTTTCCTCAGGAGGTCTAGCAGCAATGTTCCAAGTAGCTTCAACTTAGTCCTGACGATCGCACTAGTTAAACACGCTATACCTTTTACTTGGTAGAACACTGCCCAATATTGGTTCCAGAAGACAACCCGTGTTTTCGCCGGCACTATAGATGCCTAGCGGGGCTCCACTAGTGAAAATCAGCGGATAAATGGGGAAAGCCAGGCGGTTAAAGAGCCAGACTTGAGTGCCGAGGCTTTACATTCAAAAGAGAACTCTACCAGAACAAAAGTGCCAGATATAGGGTAAGGACGGTATTTTATTCTTTGCAAGTGCAGTATGCCTGTCTATTCATCTGAAAACATTACCTATATTTCTTTTTGCCAGACGTCATGGCATCAGAGATTCATAACTTGGGGGGTTATATTAAGCCATATTATATGACCTCACTGTGGGCCCTCATATCCCGCCGTGACGCTACATTTAAGGGATGCTTTCTTGACCTGACACTATTCAATTCTCAAGGCTCAATAACTAAGACAAACGACTCATATGAGTGGGGAAATGCTTTTTCGTAAAATCTCATAAAGTAATATGTTGAAGGCAATATATCGTTCGTCGGGGTCTCCCCAGGCAAGAGATCGATGGCATGAGGGAATGGTCTCGGAGAATAATGGGGTAATGATCGTCAGAGAATGAGGGACTCTGAAACAAGTTTATATAGCACCAGGATGAACTACCAATCGGACACTAGTGATGAGAAACAGAGAGCCACCGAGGCAATATGCTGAAAGATGGTGATGTTAACTTGCTTCTGAGAGTAAAACATGTCTCGCCCAAAATAGCATGCTCAAGATATATAACGAGGCCAATTCACGTCTTCCATCAATGTCACTCATCCAACAAACTCCAATCCAATCTACCTGCAAAGACTTTTCTGCTTTTCTTTCTCAACTCCACCTCCGTCACAATGAAGTTCTCCATTGCTGCTGTTGCCGGTCTCCTCAGCGCCGTTAGCGCTGCTTCTCTCCCCGCTGCCTTTACCCTCGTTGCTGAGGGTGGCCTCACCGTGCTGACCGACGGAGGTACTTTACTCTTACCTTGTCAACATATCTAATAGTTCTCTAACATTTTACAGAGTACCTCTACTATGGCGGCAACGGCACCGACGCCACAAAGGACATTGCCATCTGTGAGCTCCCTCATCGCACCCCGACAATATCACCACCAGGTAACTAATCTCATTTAGTCCACGCCACACCGGACACCGGCGCCGTCTCGTACACTGCCAAGGACCAGACCCCTACCGGCTGGCAAAACCTGTACGTTGTCGAGAAGGATACCGCTGCCGTCGGTCTCACTCGTCCTCACTCCGCTGCTGTCCCCGAGGGCGCCAGCACCATCGACTTCGGCGTTAACGAGAAGGGTCTCTTCACCCACGGTGGTAACGCTTACTTCGCCGTTGAGGGCTACGGCGACAACCCCGTCAAGACCGTCTACTGGTACGGTCGCCACAGCTCCACCTACCGCGCTTCCGACCTCTACGTTAAGGAGTGCAAGGGTTGCTAAACTGGTCGTCCGGCATGATATCCGTCGTAAACCTCTGCTGGGTCAAGTCCGTCTTGTGCGTTCGTATTGATTCGGTGATTGTATTGCAAGCGCTGTATTCGATCTTTTGACTGTACATAATAAATTAGTATCTATTTGATACATATATATATATATTCACTCCTTTGCATTTTCGAGATTGGGTTGGTTCTGGATCGCTGTAGATTACCGGTCTATACGAAGGTTCACTTCAAGGAACCTGCAAAATAATATATGAGATTTTGCGTTGTGAAGAAGTAAGACGTATGTTTCATGGAAAACACAATCATGCAGCATCTCTGGGTTCAAGTGCACACCAGCTGTCTCGAGAGCTCACGACCTATCCGATGCGTTCATCGGCGCAGGGCCATGGTGAAAATGTAATGAGGTAATACATATCCAGCTATGTATCGACACCATCCGTGCCATATTCTAGTTCTCTATTTTAGTTTTTGTGGATGCTCATTTGGGCAGCAATACCCTGAAGGAGCCGGTTGTTATGGAACTCGAAAGGTGACGGGTTGTACTAAATGATAACTGGTACTCATAGGACTCAGCTGAGCCTGGTTGGATATATAGTGTTCTGAATATGAGATCATGAGACAACAGTGGCGAGAATATATATTTCTCCGTGGTGGGTGGGCAGAGTACTTACTGTTCCCTTGTTTGGGAAAGATATAACCAAGACCCTAGAACAAGATATCTTCATAAATGACATTATCCTCTTTTTAAAAATCCACTGTACCGCCACCCAATGGAGACTCCCTGCCAACTTCTAGAAAGAGCACCCCTCGGACGATAAAGTCTTGGCAAAAAGAAGGTATCCACAGATCCACTCCGAAGTCCCCGAGAGCAAGATAAAATTCTGCAAAAATAAATGACCAGACTGGGGCTCGATCCCAGGACCTTATCGGTGTTAACGATACGTGATAACCAACTACACCATCCGGCCAATTGTATATTTGAAGGTTTATTAATTAGTTAAATAAGCAAAGGTAACAGATAAGCTTCGTTTCCCTTCATCACCAAGGGGGATGGATTGCAGGGTTCTAGAAATCTTTTCGTTGAGTATAGGAGTATGTAGGAGATATGGTTTGCTTTTGTTTGATCTTTATAGTTTGTGTATCATTGGTATAGCACAGAATATGCACTTTGTCGCAAGTTATTCCAGAGTATGAGGTGGTCGTTGTGATAGTGGGACCAAACCATTATACACATACGGAGTAAGATTGAGTTTTTGCGAGACCATACGTTGGTATTTGACGGTCTCCTGGGCAAACCATAGCAGTATTTTTGGTTTGTGGATAATCGTTTCGATCATGAACACTAACATCATACAGTTACGAGAGAAACAGTATCCCCATACTCAAGACAGCCAGGATATATCTCAAAGACCATTTTTCATTCATTTAGTCTCTTCATGATCCGCTCGAGAAGACTTCGACTATCCTATCATTCTGAACTATGAATCCGAGCTAATATAGCTAACATTGTAATTCCTTGATGAGTATGGAACACCAAGAAAGGAAACTATATCTAGGGGCCAAAGCATTGGAATACTGATTGGCCTTCGACCAAATCGTTCAGCGACTAAAATGAACAGGACTTAAACGGTCCTACTATCCGGTCTAGACCGGACATGGTCCTTTCCATGAATACACCAAGTGGATATACTTAGATTCGCAACTTGTGAATGGAATAACATAGAACTGGACAAATCTCCACCCGTCTGGATGGAAGGCCAAGAATAAAAAGAGGAAGGACCAAGCATGGAGCTTTCACACTGGGATCGAATGTGATACCTCTACACCGATCTTTCTTTTCGGTAAAATATTAACTGTTCCACAGGGAATATAACTCGTAGTCCAGGTTGAAAACCAGCACGGTGTGCAACACGTTAATGATCTTGACGATTTCTGTCCAACATCAAGTAGGGGAATGCCGCTTATATTCGAGATCGTATAAGAATATAGCCCGTTTATTGCCGTTTGTCTTTACAAGGACTCTCAAATGAAGTGAAAGAAGTCTCTGCGTGGCCATGACAACTCTACCGTAAAGAACATAAAATTTGCAACTATCTCAGTGGAATATCTAGCGGTTTCAACTCTGGAGAACATGGTATCCACCATTTGCCCTGAGCCTCGTCCAGGACCAACAGTAGAATAAACAAAATTGCTGAATATACAAGTGCCAGCAGTAACATCAAACACATAGACCCCATTAGTGGAGTTATTCCAGGAGCAGCTCCCACTCGGCTCCGGAGTTCGACCATGCAAGTACCAGTCACAATGCATGAGTATTCTACACAGCCACAATCTATCGCCTAGCGCTGGGTTAATTCCGGGAGTACCGAGCTTCGGCAATGCAATTCGTGCAGAAAGTGGAGGATTAGAAACGGTAGTGCTCCGCCGCCAAGAGTCTGGGCAGGGTTAGTCTGCCTCCGGAGATTGCGGGTTTCTGGGACTTGGATATTAATTCCAAGAACTGGCTTGATGGAGGTAGGTCTTTGATTGGAGGAACGTACTCGACTTGTTTGTTGATATTGGACCGGGTGGCTTCAGGTTGAGACCAGGGCACTTACTAAATGACTCTCTTCGATCAGGTTTTGTGTCTTACCACCGGCGAATTGCCAGGATGGGAATAGACTTCAAGAATGAGAGTGAGAAGAGCATGGCTATATAAAGCTCGACTTTCTTCGTATATGCTTTTTCAATCCTCGCAGAGACCCAAAATCTAGTCATCAGGTGTGGTCAGTCATGTTCTCTCGCATTGCTCTTCTCCCCGCATTCCTCCCCGTGGCTCTGGCTTGTCTGGGCTACGAGGGAGGTGTTCCCACGCCAACAGCCCATCACTCCAACAGTGCAGTGATTGAGATCGCAGCTGGTGAGGTTTTCGACGCCGGATGGGCCAAGTATGATCGCGGCTCTGGTGCCTGCGGTGGCCAAACAGAAGGAGACTGGCACGATGCCGTCTTCTACCTCCACTCCGGCGCTACCTTGAAGAACGTTATCATTGGTGCCGACCAATCCGAGGGTGTTCACTGCGATGGTGCCTGTACCCTTGAATTTGTCTGGTTTGAGGACGTCTGCGAGGATGCCATCAGCATCGTATGTCCCAGGCCTACCCCACTTTCTTACTCACCACTAACTATTTCCGCAGAAAAACGACAAAGAAGGAGAGGAGACCTGGATTATCGGTGGTGGAGCCTACCACGCCGACGACAAGGTCATCCAGCACAATGGCTGCGGTACTGTGAACGTAAGAAGCCCTTATCCTTTACTATATATGCCCCACTGAAACAGACACTAACGATCATAGATTATCAACTTCTACGCCGAAGATTATGGCAAGGTGTACCGGTCCTGCGGAAACTGCTCTAGCCAGTGCAAGCGGAACGTCTATGTTGAGGGTACCACTGCTCGCAACGGCGGTGAGGTTGTTGGTATTAACGAGAGCTTTGGAGACACTGCTACCCTGGTCAATGTTTGCACTGATGCCGATCACCCCTGTGTTTTGTATGATGGATGTGAGGGTGATTGCGAGCCGAGCAAGGTTGGATACTGCTCTGGTTAAAGGGTTGTGGCCGGCAGATTTCGGGTTAGCTTAACGGAGAACGTATGTATGAATTGTACATAAGCTGTGGCTAGACTCGAAGACAAACACACCAGTCCTTCGCTAGTGGCTTACTGAAATTGGAAGCCCAGCACACGGGCAAACGTCAAAGCTTGTAGCGTACCTTAGCTTTAGAGTATGTTTTGGTAAGTGACTGCTTGGCATTCTCTAGAGAGAGGGGGTCGGTAACAATATCTCATCACATTTCAGATACCCATTGAACAGTATATCGGCTTCACCGTCCCACAAGGCATGATACCTTATTAACAGCTGGATACTCTCGTAGGAGGAGATCATGTCGATATGTGTGACCATCATTGACACTATCATTATAGAGTAAATGCGTTATCGGAATGCGACGCTCCGTACGAGTGGGTTGTAACATACGGCTGTGGGATTTGACATACCCACTTTCTCTAGGTGGACTAGCACCTCGTTGCGCTAAAGAGTAAACATGGTAGGGAGACAGTGGGATTTAGCACTGGTCAAGGGATACAAAAGTTACCATAAGGGTAGTAAAGGGAGGTTATTTGTGGTTACTACTAAATTTAATTTGAAAGGAACAACGCGACATGTAATTCAGTCAATAATAGCGTCCGTCCATGTTAATCCTGTTGTTAGGCTTTCCCGACAATTTTCAGCACAGTTGTAAAGACACGTAAACCAATACAAAGATATGGCGAGGATCATTGTGGCATTACAAAAGAGCCCCCTGCGTCTCTAAGACAACCTGATGTAGGGGATCGTAAATAGTTTCCGGAGTTCTTGCTATCTGGAGCTCGGTCATGGGCTCTGCAGCGCGCTCTCTAATGCGTCTAGCCCTAGCATATGCTTGATCGTATATTTTTAACCACAGCCGGAAGCCTTGATAAAGACGTTGATCTCCCCCGAAATATGCTCTCTTGGAATACTTGAGGTAATGGTAGATAAGCTTTGGATCCAAGGATAAGACAATAGGGGATTCCTACCAGTCCCTGATTATCGACATGGAAGAACAGGTAATTTATGCTGTCTGTATAGAGTCCCCAGGTTTCCTTATCCTTATCAGGGAGGTCACGAAGGTGATAAATCAACGCTGTTCCCATTAGCCGGCAATGGAATGTATGTGGATATAGGCTGGGTAAGCATACCCATAGCTGCAAGTGGCGACAACGCTTGCCGTTCATCGTATTCCTGTTGCTTGATGATTATTAAGTTCGTGTCCCAGAGGTGCTTGTACCCGTACCACAGTACATAGTCTACATGGCACTGAAGTCGATATCGGTTTGCCCCCACGGTAAAGTCTGCGTGGATTATTTGATTCATCTCCGGAAGGGTCATCTTTAGGGTTTCTCTTGCGGCGTCCAAATGTATAATATCTAGGATCCTTCGTGCTGCTTCGCGCTGCATTATATTGACTGTAAATTGCATCCTACCATTTACCCAACCGCGGTAGTCCCCAACAAAGGGACGAGCAGTTCCATAGGGCTGGGGCATTTGTCCTGCGGCATCGTTCAGTAGTCGAGGATTTATCTTCTATTAAATGGAAGCTTTTCGACTCACCTGATTCCTGTACGATGCGATGTATGTCATCTGCTCCTAAATCCCAGGGTCCTTGTTCATTCGTACCATAATCAATATGCCGGAGCCCAACGGATCGCAGGAAAGTATTTATGATTCTTGTGGAATTTGCTCTCCCTGTAATCTCTTCATCTACTTGATCTTCCCTTAATCGAAATATTCTAAACTGCTTGCGGGCTTCCACTAGAAGCTCTCCCACGGGGGCACGGATTTGCTTCGGGAAGGCCGCGTGTAGGTTGTCAAACGTGCGCTCATACGCCCGGTAACCCAACACGTGAGTAATGTGGGCAGCGGTTCGAGTTCCATTGACAATCTTCTCTCCAGAACGGAAAACAAACCCTCGAGTCCGGTTGGCAACACTTCCTACACGCTGACGGATGTGTAGTCTTCGACGAGGCTGCGCATCACCCTCCTCGTTTTGGGGGACCTGATTGTCTTGGGACATTATAGTGATAGCAGGTTAGGACTCAATTCTTAATCCCTCGTTCTTCGAGTTCTCGTTTCTTTAGAGCAGTTGCCTTGCTCTCACAAAAGCCCGTGACAGAGGATCTGGACGGTATGTCGATTGAAACGTGACGCCTGATGGTTGAAGAGTGCGAGATGTTGATAAATTTAACGATAGTGGGGTAAATGGGTAGTGATATTGGTTGTAGTACTAGTTGTTGCTGTTGATATACTAGTAGTTGTAATTGTTGCTGCTGTATAGCGCAGAGTGAACCCATCTGGCCCGGCTGAATGACATGTCTTCCTTCTCAAATTGGTTCCTACCGCTCTGTGTTGCTCCTTCCAAATTTATGTTCCTTCCAACTGACTAAATGTTCCATGTGTGTCGTAGCTACTGAGTTATATACACCTGTGGTTACCACTTTATTGTCGATATCGGCCTAGAGTCTCACCCCGCGTATCTCTCTACGTGTGGAAGGCTACCAGAAGAGTTAATGAACAACTTTCGAAATAGACCACAGGCTACTAGAAGGCCTCGCATATGGATCTACTGTAAGTGTTGCACGTACATTGTTAAACATGTATTATACAGGGATAACCCTTGCATTCGACACTCGGCCGCAACTAACCAAGGCTGTGAGTGGTTACTATGTCAAAGTCAAGACACCAATGAACGAATGGATAGAATGGAGTTAAAAATGGTCCTTATTTTGAGGGGCTCTGTGAGTACTATTGCTCATATGTGAGCTATTGGTAATGTCTCATGGCGTAGTCGCACCTTCCGCTGGCGGCTCACTATCTGGATATACGCCGCCATCGAGTGAGTGCAATGTGATGACATCCGACTTTTCCATAGTCAATCGTCACTGGACGATCTCTCGTTACTGCCAGTATCGTGCAGATCGCTCCGTATTTCCTCAAGCGTATCCTCATCAACGTGTCTTGAGGCTAAGGGAATTGCCAGGAGCACCAGTGTTTGAAAATGAATTGCAGCATGTCTGGCGACAATGTCACCCATCTGTGCGGGCTGGGGCTATCTGATGCTCGGGATCTTTAACTTCATTAGAGATAATAGAGGCGTTGTCGATAGAGCTGTGGGACATGACGTAGCGATTTCCGATACTTGTCCTAACTCTTTTGCTATTATCCTCTTGACGGTTCCAAAGTACTATTCGCGCAATCCGGAGAAAAGATTGTATTCGCTGAATGTGGAAGCTTCATGTAACTCTGGAAGTGGACAACGCTTGGATTGAGATCCACTTCTAGTGTCTTGATGGGTATTACAGTCATGCACTACGGGGAGAAGGAAGAAAGTAAAAGAGAGGAAACAAGGGCGAGGAGGACTCTGCCTTTTACAGATGACCCACAGAGATGGTGATATCAAATGCTTGAATTCATATTATGATACAGACTTGTGCCACCAACAGTATAAACAAATTAATTTCAAAAGTACCAACTTATCCACTGTCTCGAAGGAATCCAAATAGACTAACGCTCTCTGCTAGTTCCGAGTTATACTCACACATATCCATCCGAGCATTACCCTGACGGACTTCAAGGCTGCGGGTAAATTCCGTCCAAGCCTCATCCGAGATGATGGGCGCCGTACAATAAGGCTCGGCACCAGTTGCATCCAACAACTCCTTAAGCCGAGGCAGTATTCCGTTCATCGCTTGCATCTCCATATTAAACTGTGTTTCAGTATCTAGTGTCAGATTCTCCACGAACCACCCGGAATGTTGAAGCACGACACCGGCCTCATACAGATCAAGCAATTCCGACGCCACACCAGCATCCAAGGCCGCCTCGTATGCCAGCCGATGACCGACAGACTCAACCAGCGTCTGGCATCGGGGAAGTACACGGGTACTGAATTCCTCCATCCTATGAGACCCTCCGCGTGAGTTTACGACATCTCGCGCATGCTGGAACAGACCGGTTTCGAATATGGCTAGGAGGCAGAATGGATAACGTGGCGGCGGCATGCTATATCGTCCTAGGATTAACTCGGAGGTTAGCCCTGTACAACATGTTAGCAATCAATCCCGCCTGTTGCCCAAGATATACGCCACTTATGCTAAGAGCCAGGGTATCACCCTCGGCGATGGAGTTCCCACGAGCTTCAATCTGGTTATCAATGATGTTGTTACAGGCAAACAGACCCTGCGCACCGCAGCGCTCGGCTAGATGATGCAGGCTTTCCTGAGTAGCGCGAGTGAGAACGGCTTTGAAAGCGGCTGCGATACCCTGACGCACGATATATGGGATTTTCGGGTCCATGTAATATCGGATGCTTTCCTGTGCGTAGGGATCGAAGACAGCGATCTGAGCTAAAGCATGAACAATCGGACGCTGTTGTGTCCGGAACGCTATAATCGGTCGGGGGCGATGACTGGGTCCCCATATATACCGACGGAAACTGTATTTTCCCGCTACGTAGACGGATCTTTTCAACGCCGAGATGAGAACTGTGGATAAGGATAGAGTACCAATGTAGACGCGACGGATGGCGGATCGGAAGCTCTTTTGTGGGTCTCTTGGTGCATCGAGCGATCCGAGAAGGGCTGAGTGTGGGAGCCGGACATGCTTGAAGGATGTGATGCAATGGTCGAGTGGTTTGGATCCGGCTCGCCCCGGGAGGATTCTAGAATTTCATATCAAGGGTTAGATCTTGAAGGCTGGATGGGCTCAGCAGGTGTTTACTTCGCGTATATGCCTGTACACATTTCATAACCATTGTTCAGCCAGACGAGAAACGGTCTGACTCCATGATTCTTGTCATCGACAACCAACCTGGCGATGACAATCCCGACGCGGGGAAAGCCTGGTATAGGGGATGTTGCTGGCATGAACCTGAAAAGTAAATCGCCGGTCATCGCTAGTACGTCGGGGGATTTCTTACTTGGCTGCGTCAGGAGTCGGTGTATGAAGGTCGAAGGCGCCATCGGGAAGCAGCGTAGCCACAGTCTCGATGGCCTGAGCATCCAAACCATGTCCGACCTCTGTGAGAAGGAACTGTCCTCTGATACATGTTAACGTTTCAAGAAGGCCCACTCGCCGGATAGGGCACTTACGAAACCTCGAAGCTGAGTAATGGTTGGATAAGAGACTCAAGGTCTGTTCTGTGTTGAAGAAATGGAGCCAGGGTCCCCACACAGAGATTGTACTGGATCGCCAACAAACTGAAAGCGGCCGAATCAAGTGTATGGATCATGTCCTGGTGAAACTGCCAGAATCTGTCGCTCAGGTACAATATATCTTCCATTTTGAACGCTGTATACCAGATTAATCGGCGCCAGAACATAGGTAAGGCAACGTACCGTAGGCTCTTGCTATCGCGCGGGCTCGATGGTATGCGAGGGCGATCTTCTCGTCTCTGGTTGCATCGTCGGTGGACACTTTGAAGAGATCTAAGTGGAGCAGGGTTGTGGAATCAAAGGGCGTCTGGAAGTGAGAGCTGTCTCCATTGGATGGCATCGTGATAGACATGTGGAAAGCATTTATGAAGAGACAATCTTCCGTCTGGCGGACTCTTTGCTGGCACAAAGACGAATACAAGACTGCTGCTAGCTTTAGGTCACATGGTATAAGCTTCTCACTACGGAACAACACTCGGCATACTGATAGATTGACCGACAAATGGCAGTTCTAATGCATTTCTCAACAGTATACGTAGTAGTTACGAGCTACACATGGCCTATATTACCTCTATCCCATCCTTGAGTCCTCCTACGACGACATAAGCATGTCGACTGTCATACAAGTACGCGGGTCGTACAAGAAGAAGTGCCAATCCACACCGAAGCAGGAAAGAGTATTACAACCGAGATTATTTGGTTCAAAGTAAAATTATATTATCAAGCCACACATGGTGGAGGTGGCAAAGAGATTTCTGGTCTCTATTTGGCGGTGCATCACAGCTGCGTCACTGTATATATCAGTGTACATACTTCTCATTCTCCGCTTGGCCTCCACATACCCATCAGTCATCAGGTATCGATCAGCAAGCGCCAGTCAGTGATGTGCAGTCTCGTCATAGTACAGGATACAAGTGGACTGACAGAAGCGATTTATGGTAAAAGATCTGCAGCACGGGTATTTGACAACTAAACAGATTATGGTATAAGTACCGGCAACATCTATTAAAGTTTACAATGCGCCACTGATGGTGGAGTCTCTTATCCTGTGTTACTTGTTTGACAGGAAATGTCAACTGGTGTTCCAGGAGCGTTGCACGTTCATGCCATGTTCTACGTTTCACTATTTGTTGCCCATAAATCATATCTCGAATCCGATGTGTGGAACAGCAATTTGAGACCCTTTCACCCCGATGCATTTACCCTCCCCTCACCCGAGCTTATGCCAATGGCTCTACCTGGTCCGACTTATCCAGCATAGCAGCAACCAGTTCCTCATCCCAGCCATATGAATCCGAATCACTAATGTCATCATCCACAACGCAAGCGGGAGAGGCAAAAATATGATTCTGTTTAGTTGGTGTTGCCGGTGCTTCCATGCCGAGCCACCGCTTTCTATACCCACGGCCACCCGACCCCGGAGTCAACAGCCCAGAGCTAAGGACTTGGGGGATTCGTGGTGTGCTCGACTCCACCACTCGATGAGGCGGAGTTCCAAATCGTCGAAGAGGTCGATGCTGCGCAGTATTTATACCCTCCTGTCGTACAAATAGCGAACGAGCTACCGGCATCGCATCATTCTTTCTGAGCAACCTTTGCCTACTCCGAGATGGCGAGTCGAGAGTCTCTTCTGACAAATCTAAACACAGGTTATCCCCATCTTCCTCCATCACCAACATACGATGAAACATGCAAACGTACCGCTATCCTCGATCTCATCCCCGGGGAGCTCGTCCAAGCTCCCAGGATCTACATTCACCCGCTTCCTCTTCAAAGATGACGATTTCGGAGGTGTCAACTCTCCAAACTCCCTTATATCGGTCTGTTTCTTCGGAGTCTGTGGAACAGCCAGACGGGGAACAAGCCCCTCTACCTGAGGCGCTTCACTGAGCCATATCAAGCTCTTACAATGGTCTTTATCTTTGGAGTGTCTTCTACATGCGAGATCTGGACATCATCAGTTTTAGATTTGGTCAGATGATAGTGAACGAAAAGACATACATTGCTCTCCTCGGTATGGGCTCATCGCATCCTTGACTGTGTATCTCCTCATGGCATAGCCACATTTGCAAAGGAGGGTCTCCTCTGCGTCGATTGTGACTCCGGTGTATGTGGAGCGGAGGCGGGACATTCGGACAGTCTAGGTGGGTTGTGCCGTATAACTTGTGGGTTTATGAGGAGAATCGTACGGTAAATGGAATGAATGGGCTACGGACAATGTTGAATTATGGTGTGTATTTGCTTTGTTCAATGTTGACGTGGTTAAGCGCCGATGTGGGGGGTCGGCAGTTGCATTGTTACACTCTCGCTGTTATTGGTCGGTGAGGCGCTATCCGCATGCATGCTTGTACCAATGATCTTTTAGACATCGGGCAATGGCAGGGGATACTCCTGGAAATATGCTGATGGTAGTAATGATGATAGCAATTCGAGAGTAGACAATCACTCACTACATCGTGTGCTTCCTATAGCTGTGCCCAAATCAGCCTAGCGTCCAATCATTGCAATAGCTTGTAGTTCGTACTCGTCCTTCAGAGATGGGATAGCAGAGGCTCATCCATGATAGCTACCAATTGCATTGAATCTCAGACATGACTACTTCTTAAAATGAATATAAAGGTAGGGTCTCTCTGCATTCGCTTCACATTCATTCACCTTACAAGCCCCATGAGCAATGATGGGTGGTTGAGATCCACTGGTGAAAGGTAAAGCTATGATCCATCACTAACAGCGTACTCGATTTAAATCGCACTACTTGATATAACTAACTCCATCACACAGACTACAGAACAGAAAATACTCATCTGCAATCGAATGTGAGTTGCATACCACGCCCCATTGTAACTTGAAAAGCCCCAATTAGGGCAGCATCGACTTAACAGTGCATTAACATGCTTAGTCATTAATGCAACTGCATATCTTCCCAGATATCCATACTAACCGTTTATGGTTAGCTCTATACATACTCAGCTTCAAAGGGAATATCGGGAATTGAAGGTATCTCCTATAGATAGAGAATAAAAGAATGCAAGATTGCATGTATGATGGCTATATGTTGGCTCATTATTACAGGTGATGGCATTATACCTCTAACGCACTCGCTTTTTAATCACTATTGAGCAGAAATATAAATATCAAAGCCAACTATCATGTGGGAAAGGCAATGTCCACAGTTTCAATTCACGAAATGGGAACTTGAAAGTACGATGTGACTTCCCAGGTCCTACCACTTGATATTAACAGAGAAAAGTGAAAGTGAACCTGTCCAAAAGTCAGGCCCGAGACCGAAGCCATAGACAGTGAACCAAGACATGTCTTAATACTTGAGGGAAGTCGGTCCCAATATTCCACCACGACATACGCATGAAAGCTCTCTACACCTCCTTCACATACCACTCCAACTCATGCAAAAGGCGCTCAATCTCATCTACTAATGAGAAGACGATCTATGCTTTTATCCCATTACGTTTGAATGGAAATAGTGAATATGCTTTTCTATATACATTACCATAAAGCCGTGCTATCGTAACTTCATCATTGGGAAGAAAGAAAAATAAAAATGAAAAGAAACAAACGAACCGCAACAAGGTATCACAAAAAAAGAAACAAGACGACGTAAACCCCCACATGGAAGTATTACGCCGCATAAAACGCACCAGGATCACCGCATAGCCATACTAGCAATAATCACCGAGCTCATATTACTACCCGTCGCCGTATGAGCCCCACGTCTCACGACAATCTCCTCATTTGCCATGCGCGGCTCTAACTGAAGACTTCGGTCATACATGTCGCTTACATCTTTCGTGGCTCGGAGGTTTCTAACCAGGAAGTCCTGGATCTCGGGTACGGGTTGCAGATTGTAGGGCATGTTTTGGTACTGTCGGATGTCTTGTAGGACTTCTGCTACTTTGATGCGTTTGGCGAAGTTGATCATGCCTGATTGGGTGAGGTCGGGGATGCCGTCGTCGATGAAGGTTAGGTCTGTGAGGTAGATTCCTATTTCTTTGTTAATAGAGTACATGCCAAAATAATAGTAATAATAATTTATAAGAAAAAAAAAAAAAGGCGAACTAAAACAAAGGACACGGGGAAGAGGATATACAGGAGAAAGACTATGCAAATACATACCTAAAAAAGGAACACAAGGCGGACTAGTCTGCCGCAACGCCTCCCGATACTTGACCCAATTCTTCTCACTCGACATCAAATCCCGCAGTTCCTCAAGCAGGTTGCGAATACGCGGGTTGACAAGACCCCACGTCTGCCGGAGTCGAAAGACAGGCGACTGCCCAAGGCCAGACACAATTGACATCAAAGTAGCATAATTGTTGATCGAACGACATACCTAACCAGCCTCGTATTAGACAGGGCACACACACAGAGAGAGAGAGAGAGAGAACAAGGACTTACATCAGCCGCCTGCACAAACAACTTGATCATCGACACTCTCTTCTTAAGCTCATCCTGAGCCAACACAAGCTCACCCACATAGTTAGCCAGTCGATTCGAATGCAGAATCATGGCATTGACACCGGTCGACGGCTCCGTGCTATTAGACCGCCTCTTCTTCCATTTCTGACAGAGGCATTCATTCGGCCGGATTCGCGCGTGGTGGTTAAATTCGATAATCGTCAGCTGGCGGGCGAGTTCGGTAGGGTCGAGGTCCAATATCTTCAGCTTTTTCATATTTTTCGGCGTGATCGGTTTCGGAATGTTGGAATTCGGGGGCGTAGCGAGGCGTTTCGTGATCTCTTGGCCTTGTATTCGCTGATGGATGGCGGCTATCAATTGCGGTGCAGTGGGTGTCTCCATTATATCCGTTGAATCCTTGATCCGGGCGTGCATCTTTTGAAGAAACTCCGTTGTCACTTCTTCGCGTGGCTCCATCCAGAAACGTTCCAGCCATGTCTTCAGAATATTGACAACTCGAAGACGAATTGCCTTTTGTTTGTGCTGGGTCCACAGCTGCAGTTCGGATTCAGTCAATTGACCCGGTGGATCGACGTGGAATCGCTGAAGGAGGGCATCGAAGAGGTCCGGAGCGGAGACAAAAGTCGGATAGGTGATCAAGAAGGTCTCGTTGAAAGTAAGGTCCAGTCGGTCATGGCGCGTCAATTGTTCCACAAGTCCAGTCAAGCTCCCGCTCTTGAGCAGTGGCCGGTCAGTTGTTTCGTAGACCACCTCCTTCTCATGATCCAACTTCAGAAACCAATGGACATTAGTCGACACAGACTCTGTCCTGGAGCGCACAGGTAAGGTAGCCTCATGCATGATGCTCGCACACGACCTTTCAGGAAAGAAAACACGGGGTTCACGGGCGCCGTGGGCTTCATTAGCAGAGCTGCAGCAAGTGCCGTAGCCAAAAAAGAAAATTAACGGCGAAAAAAAGAACAATTAAACCTGCCCTCTTAACAGAACAAAAGAACATTACACCAAGCCAAAGCGGACCAAAATTAAACAAAGTGGCATGTCATTTAACCTAACGGGTCCGACTTCGCCCTAAAATCAGTTATCAATCTTATCGCCGAGACGATCAACTGCTGGTTGACTGGCGTTTCGGATACTACCTACGTTTTGGGACTCCACTCCACATGAGCTATTTTATTTTATTTTTATTTTTTTTTCCCTTTTGCACGGACAAAATCTGTCTGGCCGGCTTGTTGACTGTCGCCTGTGGTCTGCCCCCCGATGGTTCGATGCATGTCGCTCCCTGGTGGGTTCTTTACTGCCCTATTCCCACCATTCAGTATCCCCGCCAAGCCGCCAATGACGCGTTTAACGACCCTAGTTGGGACAGAATTGTGATTCCGGAGCAGTTGATGCCCGGCCTGTCAACTCGGTAGTTCACTCTCACTGCCATGGAGGGGCAACTCGAACCTGGAGGTCGTTGACATTCCGGGTTCCGCTTTGTCGGTACCTTTTCTCGGACGAACCCCTCGGTGTAACTTGATTTGGGATCTACAATGGCATTCATGGATGAGAAAAATAGGTTAAGAGTGATTAAAGTCGTAGATTGTATCTTAATGCATAAATATATGGTTTGATAATTCATAAATAATCAAATAGCCTCCCTATCAACCCGTATGATATACACGTGAAAAAGCCAACTAAAAAGGAATGAATAGATAAAAAAAAAAAAAGAAGCACAGGGGTATAGGGGTATAAACGTAACCAAAATCACAAAGGAAAAACGAAAAAAAAAAAGACAAAAAAAAAACCCATCACATCATAGCCCCCTTGTTCTGCTTCTTGTCAACCCTGTAATTCCTCCACATCGCAATAGCCGGAAGCCCGACGGCCATGACCGCCACCGCAGCAATACACCCATATTTCATGTAAGCTCCGTAGGCCTGATTGACAGCGTCTCGAATCTCGGACCCAACCGGGTACTCGAGTTGTTTGAGGTAACCTCCGAGGTAAATATCCATGTACTGCGATTTGCTGTCGGCAGGAAGAGCATCCCGGAGGGCAGACGGGAAGGTATTGGAGAAAATGGCAGCCGAGGCCGCGTTGCCGATCGCACCTCCTAAGCTGGAGAACAGGCCGATCATTGACAGCATCATTGGAACGCCTTCACGGTCGGAAGCGGCCATAACGGCCATGTCTTGACCGATGACAAGGGTTCCGCCACCGAAGGCGATGAAGATCTGACACATCACAAGGTATCCAATGTTTCCACCGGCTGACCGAAAATGGATCATTAGACCGGCGCCCAGCATAACGAGTGGCAGTCCGAAACATAAGCAGCTGTATTTGAACTGCTTCGTGACATATACTACCACTCCAAACACTGCCGACCAAAAGCATGACCCAACATTGTAAATCTGCCCGACATACCCTGTCATACTAACGCTGAGCCCGTAGACGACCATGCAGAAGTTATAGAAGTAGAGCTCCCACGCATAGTAACTAAAGAACAGGCTGGCCGCCACGATACACGCTCCGAGAACGCTGCGGTCCTTGAACAATGCGTACTGGATGAAAGGCGTTGCAGTACCGTATCGTTCCCAGGCAGCAAATACGAAAAAGAGAAAGAGGCCGACCACGAGCATGACGATGAATGTCGGACTGTTATACTCGGCTCGGCCGTAAGATTGTAAGCTGAAAGGGAGGAGGACCAACAAGAAGGCTGCTGTAAGGAGGAGGGTGCCGACCACTATAGAAAGTCATGGTTAGCTAGGTCCACCAATCGTAGCAGCGAAGGCATACCATCAAATTCATTCAGCCAGAAGAGGACGGACTGCTTCCATGTGCGACCGCTCGGCTCGCGCACAAAAATGAACATCTTCTCGGCTTTGCGCTGGTAGAACTTGAACACGGCAATCAAGGGAAGGAAAACAAACAGCTGCGCGATGGCAAAGGTTCCATAAGCCCAACGCCACGTTGAATGGTTCACAAATGACTGGGCGGCGATAGGGCCTGTAAAGGCTGTACAGATGAAAGGCGTACTGGCAAAGCCAAATGCAAAAGCTCGATTGCGTAGTCCGGATGTATCAGCCATGAACACATCGAGGATCAAGAAGATGGCGTCGTATCCAACCCAGTATAATACATAGCCGACAGCAAAGGAGCTCGGGTTGTTACAAGCGGCCAAAATAATCAGCCCAAGGAGGTACACGGCGAGGAACAGCGAAAGACCTTCGGGGCGCCCCCAGATGTTCAAGAGCTTTGCAGCAGGAAGCCGAACTACCCCGCTGACTACGCTTGCAACAATGCTGGACGTACTCACGGCGGGCGCTTCTTCGAAATGGGCGAATGCGTTGTGGATAACATTGGTACTGACGGCTGACTGTAGGGCTAGCATAAAGAAACCAAGCCAGACTCTATTGAGTCGGCCACATGTTAGTAACGGAAACGTCAAACAGAAGGTAAGATGACAGAATTATGTGACTTACAAAGCGTAGGTCAGATAAGCAGTCTTCTTACTCCAGGCGAGTGCGGCTGCTTCGGCCTTTCGAATGCCCAGTTGTGCACCTTGTGTGACCTCCTCGGACGGTCTCCGAAAGGGTTGTTTCTGTGGACTTTCCAGACTGATCGCATCCGGATTGGGGGTATTGTTCGTGGATGACACACTGACTTCATACTTGAGGTCCTTAAAATCTGCACCGACAATACTCTGGGCCAACTGCATGTCGTTCCGACCTCGCACAATATTGGGGCCCGCCATGGCGTAGACAGTAAAGTGCTAGACACCTCGATGTGAACTCAAGCGGTCGACTATGTTTCCTAGGTAGTGCGACGGGACAGATGGCTGGCAACCAGAACAAACGACCGGGGGGTCGCAACTCTTTTCTACATAATCAGTCTAGCGAGAGATGATGTCCCCATCGGTGTACTAAAAGCAATGGTGGTCAGTTCTAAATTATTACCGCAAGACGCGCTTCCCGATGGAGATCAAAGTTCTCTAGACAGAAAGCCCATCACCCAATGATGGCAGCCGTTGGGTTGATTCAAGTTTGATCAGATAACCAGGGTTAGGTTTCGGATCAGATAAATGTCGCTTTCATTGGTGGGGCCTCATCCCAATAAGATAGTGATCGACGGCGTGCGAGGCTTAGTTCCTCCAGCTGAACGCACACATTGACTAATAAAATCCACTTGCTAGTACTGGTCTCCATCCGACTTCGCTTCTTGTGTGGCCCATCCCACGCGACCGCCGTCACCATGTCCAGATCGGCCAGCAAGATGATTCAAGCGCAGTCGGAGGGGCTCTTAACTGACACAACGCCATGTGGGAAGTCTTCCAGCCATGATCGAGCTAACCAAGGAGTATCGGCCTTCATTGCTCAGAAGGGAATTTAGTCACGGGCGCTCTCGGAAATAAGGAGGTCAACGGAGAAGACGCGAGAAAAAAAAAGAAAAAAAAAATTTAGTATAGTGTGATATGAGCCACTAAAATCTGACAGGCACAATCGATATTACGTGCGGGCCCCTCCTGCCCCTCGTGGCTTTACGCCATTAATTTCTTAATTAACCTTGTAGGCTAGTAGATTAGTAGGCCGACATGTGAGAACACTTGACTTGTATCTGTGCACAGCGTTGATCGTCTTGTTGTAAGAAAAGGGAAACAATAATGGATGTGCTCTGACCACCTACTTTCAGCATGTCCATAGGGTTAGGATGCCCTGACCCTCGTTGCAGGATCAGATCGAAGCATCGCACCCCCACGAGCAGTTCAAGAGAAAAAGAAAACATCGTGGATAGAGTTTACAGGGATCTGCCATTCGATCCTACGATTCATCCCACTTGTTAAAGGCATGCTTCCTCTCATTATGGGTATCTCCAACAACTAAGGAGGGAAAACGGACAGAAGGAAGACCACTTGAGTGGTTCATCACTGTAAGAAGGTCGCTCTACATATGCTAATGTCGTAGATTCACCCCCGGAGAGCCAGGATATACTCAGAGTATTGAACATATTATTCCACCAATGACAGGTACTATTAAGAACATCTTGACATGAATACTATCATGTTAGAATATATGCACTTTTGGTACAACAGAGAAAGATGTCTCTAGTTTACCAACCGCTGGACGCATTCCTTCTCTCTTATTTTTCCCAATTGCTTTTTCTTAATTTTCTTTGTAATTTTCCTTTTATTTCTGCTACTCAGTATGATTTCTGTCAGAACCCGGAAGTTTCCGCCGAAATCGTCCGTAAAGGTTGGTCGCGCTCGGCGCGCTTCATCGGATTAAAAACAAGTTAACAAAACAGAAAAAGAAATTTAAGCTGGAAATTTCCTCATGGCTCCATGATATTCCTAGAGAAATATTGCTCTTCCCCGTTTTTTTTGGTGTGGTCGGGTGTATTCGTCCTCTGAATGTTCACGTAGTTTACCGGCTCTACTTTCATATATTTTAGAACACTCTGTATGTTGGTCACAAGAGTTGCTGTAGAAGAACGAGGTGATTCAGGTAGTGTACCAATTACCTACATGCATATCTAACCCTAAAGCTACGTCAAGCACAGTTCGAACTGTGCAAATATCCTTTCAAGAGGGAGCGTACAGGGCCTTCTCGGTCAGTGACTGTAAGCTCCAGCTCGACACTAGCCGCGTCTGTGGCTCATGCTTTACCGATCTGACAGAGAAGAAAGAACGAAAGAAAGAAAGACAATAAATAAAAAATAAATAAAAATAAATAAACCAAAGCCCGAGACGGGTACTATTCAGCTAACGAAAGGCTGCAAGCAAGATTGCCTAGTCAGGGACGTGCGCTAAGCTCGTTATTTTTCCTCAGCTGGGTTGATCAAATGCCGAATGGAAGCCGCATTCGGCAATGCTCGACTTTGACTAGTCACCGGCATGCTCGAAGAGGCTGATTTTCATGTAATGTGGATGTGAGGAAGAAGAGTTTGGTTTTATTTGTTACTGCCTAAGGCTTAGGTGAGGCGTGTGATTGTTCAACCAGGAAAGAAACAATAATGGTGGTAAAATGGCGCATATTGTTATCCATCTGGTAGACGACAGTCTTTCCTACAAAAATAATAATATGGCAATTGTACTCCATGAAGATTCTTTAGCTAGCTCATAAAATGCCTTGTTAGTCAGCTGGTGATATTCAGCATGCATAAATCTCTCCCTGGAGCTACACCACCATGTGAGGGTGTCCAAGGGATAGGCTGCTCCAGTACTGCCTGGAGTAGAATGAGGATCGGTCATGTAAGCCATTGCTGTGTTAGAGCGACCCTAAGAATACAATGCAAGTGAAAATCTCCTTGCAGTTTCTTCCCTTGCACTGTTCAGTTTGATTGACTCCCTGGCCAGTGTCGACGATGCAGCTGCGGCAGGTGGCATGCAGGAATGCGTCTTATTGGTGGCCACCCTATAAACCCTTAGGCACCACAAGGAGCTGCCTGCCAGTTGAAATATGGACCGACATACTATCTTATTGATGTTTATCGGAGCCATTGGAAATATATATCATGGGAGCCTGACTGTTTGAAACGCTGCTCATCATCACGATCTGCGGTTTTCCCAAGACGTCCTTAATTCTATATTATCACTGTGTGCTCCGTGATTCAGTTTCGTCAGATTTAATTTCAAAAGAAAAAAAAAAAAATAACCAAAGAAGACTGATATTTCCCCTCTACAAGTACAAAATGGAAGCGACCCTGGTATTTGAAAACACCCCACGCAACGACGAAGTGAAGTTGCAGGTAATGCAGAGCATTGATGCTCTCAATGGGCACGAAAAAACTCAAACTGAGACTGTCGGAGACACTGCGGTTACAGGATCCGTGACGCAGAATGTCCAGAGTACTCCAATAATTGGGGAAAACCACCGAGGCATGGAGTTCTCAGCCGAACTTCAGTGTCCTCTCAGTGAGACTTCAGCGGCAAACTCCGACAATCGCCTAGTATTCACGGCCAAGTCGACTATTGACAATAGTATTGTGGCTTCCCTCGGTGGAAAGGAGGCCACCAGAGACCTTCTGAGCTCCGTCTTATCCTCAATATCTGCAATGTACTCCGAGATCGTTAACGAGGAAATCCGGCAAGCTCGGGATTTTTCTCGTCAGAAGGACGCTGCGGTGAATGATTGTACATGTTTCACTGGCTCCGAGAGTAAGTCCGTTGCTATCCTTATATAAGTGGAACGTGGCTGGTCAACATGCTAACATGGGGTTTTTTAAAGGACCTCAACCTACCGAGCCCCAGCCTGAACCTGAGCCTGAGCCTAGCCAAAGCGCAGGGACCGCCGTAGAAGATACAGCAAAGGAGACTGGCCCTCAAATTGTGGCCCCGGAACATATGCAGGTTTCTCTATGCAAGATTGACGATGTGAGACGGCCCCCTTTAGTACATGGAGCGTGTCCAATTTCCGTGAGCGCATCAACGCTAAGCAGGCATGTTATCTGTAGGTATATGACAAAAAGCTCCACAAACGCGTCTTTCTCCCTTATGATCCCACGAGAGGCGCTGTCGAAGAAGACAGGAGGTTGTCAAGCGACGAATATGGTAAGTGGGTAATGGTACTAAGACGCGTGTTCAACATGCGGGACCCGTTGTCGAGCGAAAGTTTTATCGATATAAAGAGCCCATTGTTATTTCAGGTGCTGTATAAGGCTCTGCGCGATGAAAGAGCAACTCTCGACGTGACTTCTTCCTTACCGTGGCCGAACGACGGGATTTTTCGATGGGTAAGCACGGAACGCGTGAATTAGTTGACCATGCAGTCAGCTAAAATACTAGTAGAGGAAGTTGATTAGAGATCTTGCTGAGAAGAACGGCGAGCTCTGTGTCAAGCACGTAGACGTGCTACTGCAGCTTGTCGAGGAGAAATACGGGTCCGTTATTAGTGATATTGAGCACATGTTTCCCAAGTAAGCGATCTCTTTCAACTTATTTGCTGCACTCATATCGATACGGGGCGTTTAGGGGAACCACTACGTTCAGGATCTTGCGAGAAGCGTTTTTTCCTAAGGACATTATTGTTGATACAAATGCGGACTTACCACGAGCATACCGGGTCCTCGCCGCTGACTACAAGGTCGACGAGTCCAAAAGAAAGTATCTCCAAATCAAAGCATTATATATCGACTGCGATGGGAATGCCTTTGGCGCCCGGAAGGTGGAATTCATAATTGAGGCTTTCTCGGGTTTTCGGTATTTCTCTGACCTTGCAGTGTTTCCATTGAAGTATCACCCAAACCATCCCCATCTCATCGACAGTCTTGTAGCTCGAGGCCGGCGGTTTGTGGCTTTAAAGGGCCAGCATTTCAAAGCCTACAGAGATGTGTCAGAAGACAAACTTCGCCGAGTGATGATAGATACCGCCGCTATGAAACGCCTCGACTCGTGCTGGATCAAAGTCCACGATATCGAGTGTGAACTCCTTGATGGTCAGCTGACCGAGGAGCATCTCATGCTGTGTACCGATCAGATTCCTGCGTTCTCTTTCGAGGACAAAAGCAAACTCATTGTGAACATTGATGACCTCGAAGACATTGTGTTCAACCAGCAGCTTTTCCACCAGCTGGTACTTCCAGAGCCTACCAAGGAAATAGTGCGTGTTATGGTGAAGAGTCACGTCAATGGCGTAGATTTTGACGACTTCACTAAAGGTTAGTCCCCAAGGTTCCATGACTAGTGCAAAGACGCTACTAATTAAGCTAAACCCGTCAGGCAAAGGAAAAGGTCTTATCATGCTACTACATGGCCCTCCTGGGGTAGGAAAGACCATGACGGCCGAAGGTGATTTCGAATACCCAGTTACAAGAGCCTAGACTAACCTACAGTAGCTGTTGCTGAGTACAGCCAGCGACCACTGTATACAGTTACATCTGGCGAATTGGGTGCTGACTCCGGAGACCTCGAGAGACATCTGAACCGTGCTCTTGACATTGCAAAAGCCTTCCGCGCTGTCCTACTTCTTGATGAGGCCGACGTCTTCATGGAAGGACGATCGACCAAGAACATCGCACATAATGCGTTGGTTGCAGTCTTCCTTCGTCTTCTAGAGTACTACCAGGGCATCTTGATTCTCACCACCAACCGAGTCAAGAACATTGACGATGCGTTCCATTCCCGTATCCATATGACTCTGAAATACCCAAACCTGAGTGTTGCGGCCCGCGGGAAAATCTGGCAGAACTTTGGAGTGCATGTTGGTGGTCTTCACTTGTCTGACTGGGAATACCATCAGCTGGCACAGCGCGAGCTTAACGGACGCCAGATCAAGAATGTGTTTGGATTGTGTAAGGCTTTGGCGACCGATCAGGGGAAGGAAATCTCAATGGATCTCATTATGATGGTTCTGGAAGTCATGGAGTCTCAGGCTCCCAGACTTGGCACAATTCAATGAGCGATGGCCTTTTCGGTTTCTTACGATTCTCGGGAGCATACATTTCATTGGCTTTATCTGTTGGGTTATCACATATATGGTAGCGCCGTGAGCTAGGTACACTTAATTCAAGGCCTTTAAAACACATACTACAGTGTCCCATCAATGTCATATCTCACATGATATGGCTCACCGTTCATGATATGGGGTATATAATTTATGCCCATCACAAAGCCACACAGTACTGGTTATATAGATTCTCTATATTCTGAAATCACATTACTCTGTTTTTCTCGGGGCAATATCGCCCTTGGGGTTCTTGAGCAGGAAGAGTAATGGGGGAAGAGCTTCCGCTGTGATTTGCGCCACCTCATGGACGACAAAGAGCCTTTTGCCTCTGATACACAAGTGACCTGAGTAACACTTTGGCCATTCCAGCCTAGGAAATACGGTCATGTGTTGAGGATTAGATGGGTTATTTGATTTACCCCCTTTCCCAATTTCATAACAGCGCTGCGATTTCAATATTTCTTGGTACACTCATGTCGACACTCCCAGTGGCAACTGCAATTCTCCTGCCACCATCAGCCTGCATCCACTTAACAGGGCCAGGTGGTATACATTGGCTTTGTGTTGTCCACTGCAGGCGCTGACGGATGCTGGGGTCAAGGTCTGGGAGCATTCCATTCTGGAACGCAAAACCGCCTCCGAATTTCGTCGGAATATTTTCTTTGTCAATAAGCCTCTCCAGGGTCGGATAGACCTCTGATTGCTTCAAAACCACCACTTTGGCTGCTGTAACAGGATCCACCCATTTCTTAAAGATGTTCCATATTGTGGAGAAATACGACGGAACGTTGCAGACCTAGTCCAGAGCCCATTAGAACATGCCTTTTCCAACCTCTCTTGATACACTCACAAAGATACGCTCAATAGTTTCGGGGTAGCATGTCATCAATATCCAGCTGACTTCCTGCGCAAAGTCCTTCAGGTTCCAAGCTTGTTTTACGCATACCACAGATGCGTCTACGATATAAACTGCGTTGCTGATGGGTGTTAACGGATTGGGTCGGTCACTCATAGCCGAGCAAAGGGGCAGGACAAAACGGGTCAAACTATCGTGAAACACCATTGCCCGTTGGGACATGTTTGGCCTGCCTTTGGCGGCAACGGTTGGGTCAGTGCAATAGGACATATCCCGCGATTTCCTCCATTCCGCCATTGCGGACTGGTTATAGTGAGCCATATCTACCATCAGAATTGGTAATCCACGTTTGTCTCGACGGCCGGTCCAGTGGGGATACTAGAGCTCAACACTGTTAGTTTACCGCGCGGTCTACACCAAGATAAGAAAAGTGCCAGACTAACAAACTTGCGCGTATGTTCAAAGTCATCTAGATGTATGGTCCTATACAGAGGAAGAACATGTTGTCCTTCACGAAGCTTGGTTGCCTCTTGGAGCTGCTGGAGAGCTCTATGGGCGTTCAGACGGCCTGCTTTGAAGAATCGTCTACTTCGGTTAATACCAACATGAGTACTGGCGCATCGCCCAGTTGAAGCTTACAGTAACGTGACTTCGTCATTGATTCCATACTGGATGTCTTCCGCGTCTAAGCCTCTGGGTCTTTCCGACAGCCCATGCTCCGTACATAGGCGATTGAAAGTCGCGAAGCGTTCCGTCTCTTCCTTGCTTAACTCCATTGTAGGAGTATGCCGTCTAATTGCGCCGAAAACTGTACAACTTCCTCAACAAAAGCTTTGGACGCTGCAATTAGCATTACTAGGCCACAACAGCGCAGGTCATGGAAAACCCAGTTGTATCAAGTCTGCATTCAACGAGGAATGTATGACGTTAGCTGAGGCGTGGGGAAAGTGAGTACTGTGGAGACAGGATAGAACTTCATCTCTCACAGCCCCAGCCATTGCGAAGACTAGGTTCAAGAATGATCATTGTCCTTGTTTCCATCCGACGTCGGAGAGGCATTGTGACCATGCAGCCTTGGTAGGATGTCAACTGCGCACACCAAGACTGGAGCCGACCCTCAAAACCTTGACGTCAAACTGTGATCAATATCGGGCGGCGTCTTCTTCCGCAACATTCTCTGCCGAACCATGAAACCGAACTGGCGGGACTGAGTGGGCCAAGGTTTGGCAGATTGAGAGCCGTGGTTCGTGTTCCCGGTGCAGATCCACCCAGCGAGCCACTTACAACCGGCGTCTTGAGATCTTGTGCAGATGATCGACAATCTCAACCAAGTTTTTGGCTCAACTAGGTTCGTCCAAAACAAGGTCGAAGTCACTATATTTGAACCCTCTTCCCCGGGTTAGAATTCGGACCCAGAATAGTGGGATTATAGGGCGGTTCACCCATCCGGCCAATTTCATCAAGTTGACGAGCAACTACGACATCGTATAATGACGGCGTGAGTTGTCTGGCCACTTGTTAGGTGAGTTGCTATTTAAGAGCGCCATAATGAAGTCGAGCTTCGGAAACCATGGATCTCCAACGGATATTGAACTGCCACAATGGAACAGACACTCTCGAACTTTGAGGACGAAACATCGTACCGTGTTGAACGCTCGGCGCCAGATATTGAAGGCTTCTGTCATCACTATGCCTTGCGCCGGCACAAGTACGAGGAGAAGGCAAACCTAGGATCCCTCCAATGCCGTGATGACTGGGTGAAGTATATCGGTCCGATCGAAAGATGGGGAAGCTGCAATCCATACGAAGGGCATTTCGGCTCTGTGGTCTTACCGCTGTGCAAGCCAGAGAGACTTGCAATCATCAGTTATATCTTTGAGTGTATATGTCATCTTCCTTAAAGATTGGGAGCTTACATTTTACTAATAATAAATCTCGGTTCTCTTTAGATGCCTTTTTGTATGATAATGTCGTCGAGTCATCTGCCAAAGCAACGGTAAGCAAGCACGGAGAAATTGATTATAGTGCCCCAGGAAGCTCGAGCCTAACAACAACCCAAAACACAGTTGAACACACATGCAGATAACATCGGCCTCGATGAAACGGAGTACCGCACCGTGCGATCAGTGTCAGGAACGAAACAGATTCAGTCCAAGATGATGCTCGAACTGCTCTCCATTGACCCAGTGTGTGCAGAAGTTGTTCTTGACTCTTGGAAAACAATGATCGCGACAACTGCGAAGCAGGACAAAGCCAAGCCATTCAGTAACCTAGACGAATATGTGGACTATCGGATCATTGACACCGGAGCGCCGTAAGTATAAAACGTTCGTAGAGTTTGTCGTGTGTTTATCTCTGACAATCTTTAGCTTCGTCGATACGTTGATGCGCTTTGGCATGGGCATCCTGTTGACAGAGGAGGAGATCAGGACTGTTGCCCCCATTGTCAAGCCTTGTTATGCGGCGCTAGGTTTAGCAAACGACT
Organism: Aspergillus tamarii; assembly: GCA_030556085.1. Classification (NCBI taxonomy): domain Eukaryota; kingdom Fungi; phylum Ascomycota; class Eurotiomycetes; order Eurotiales; family Aspergillaceae; genus Aspergillus; species Aspergillus tamarii. The sequence continues at coordinate 1,689,180 of JARVTJ010000005.1, read as the reverse complement.
ACTTCTCTTTTGACGTTGAGTGGAAGGAGTTCCAGGAGAGAGAGTCCGGCGAAGGTGCCATGACGAACGCCGTCTGGCTGTTTACACAGTGGGACAATGTCGATATTGCAACGGCAAAGAAACTAGTGCGGGAGGTGACAAACCAGTATGAGGAAGAATACCAAAGGCGTGTAGAGGAATTCATTCTGGGCGAAGGGCACAACGCTACCAAGCTACACACTTATCTGCGAGCGTTGGCGTACCAGATTCCTGGTAACATAGCCTGGAGTTTGCGTTGTCCAAGGTACCATCCCGAACTTTGCGATGAGGCAGGCCGCTTTCTAGAGAATGAAATGTCCTCTGAAAAGGCAACCGATATATTAAGTCGCCCTATCGATGATGAGCGAGAGTCGCATACCTCCGGATCCGAGAAGTCGCCAGTGTGGACTGCGGATGATAATTCCTCAAAAAGGTCGTCTGTATCATCTATTGACGCATTTGCAGAAGAGGCTGAACTACCTAAGCAGGAGCAGCTAGGCACAGAGGTAGGGCCTATCGCATTTCAAGGTGATGTGTGTCATTGATTGGTGGTTCTAACATGATTTGGAATTTAGCATCTTTTAGGTCCGGCTGACTACATTCGCTCCCTTCCGTCAAAGGGTGTCCGAGAAGCATTTGTCGATGCGATGAATGTCTGGCTGGTCCTCCCAAACGATGTCGTAAATCGCGTCAAATCCATCGCAGAAACCCTTCATAATGCTTCTCTAATGTATGTCAGCACATTCATCATGCCAACCATAGGTTTAACAACATTGTAGCCGCTGACAGCTCGCCTCCAACTATAGGTTAGACGATATAGAAGACTCATCACCACTCCGCCGGGGTCAACCGGCAGCCCATACAATATTCGGCCAGGGCCAGACCATCAATTCAGCCAATTATCTACTAATACAGGCCATGGACCAAGTAAGACAGCTCAGCAATCCGCGATGTATGGATGTTTTCGTGGAAGAGATGCAGAACCTTTTCATCGGTCAGAGCTTCGACCTGTACTGGACACGACAGGGCGAGTGTCCATCGCAGGATGAATACCTCGAGATGATTAGCCAAAGTATGTCATTTCGTGTTATGCGTTTTGATCCCGTACTGATGGTTATTTCCTTCTAGAAACAGGCGGTCTATTTCGCTTACTCGCTCGGCTGATGACGGAAAAGGCATCGACACAGCACAACAGGTAGGACCCGTACCAGCCATTGCAAAGAATGTAGACTTTATGCTCACCTCTTCTCCGTAGCACCATGGCACTTGACTCGCTCGTCAGCCTACTAGGACAATACTTCCAGATCCGCGACGATTACAAGAATCTAACAGAAGATGTGAGCCTTTATCTACTACTGACTTTTTCCCGACTATAACTGACATGTGTATAACAGTATACAGCTCAGAAAGGATTCTGTGAAGACCTCGACGAGGGCAAATATTCCTTTCCCTTAGTTCATGCGCTGACTATGCAACCGCACAACTTCCAGCTGCGTGGTATCCTGCGGGAATCGAGCATCACACAAGGCATGAGCTTGCCCCTAAAACAATGTGTTCTTCAACAGCTGAAACAGGCTGGGAGCATGGAGTATACACACTCGATACTGGAAAGGTTGATGAAGGATATCATAGGTGAGATTGGGTCCCTGGAACAGAAGACGGGGTGCTCGAACTGGGTGCTACGATTATTGGTGACTCGACTACGAGTTTGAGGAATGTTCTACTGGTTGTCAACATGTTATATAGAGTTGAGTTATGAGATTATATGATAGCTTTCTGTTGGTAATTCCTGTGCAGCCATAGAAGGTTAGAAATATATATTCTTGAACACGTGACCATCCAACGCCAAACAAAAAAATCAACCGCGAGAGCGTCCTCAAAGACTTCACCCCCAGCTTTCCCATCATCCACACCATACAATAAAACTCTTTTCTCTATTATTTTATCTTATATTCCATCTTCTACAAAGTAAATTAGACTCACCAATGCTGTCATCGACTTACCCTAGAAAGTGGGCCTCGTATTCTCGACCAATCCCAAGATCGAAATGATATCCACTAACCCTATTGAGAGTGAAATAACCTCGACACAGCGATTTCGATGCCAATCCATGCTCGATCAGGTAGAGTCGGTCTGGGCAGTGAAAAGACCCTGTCAGGGGTCCACATGCACGGTCGTATTCTCAGCATATTTCCTCTTCGAGCTGGCACCAGCGACACATCGTCAACTCCCGCATACACAGCACCCGATCGTCGTTCCAGATAGAGTAAAAACAAGATGGTCGGAGTTCCGAAAAGCAATGCGTGTCGGACATGTTTGCGCAGACGGGTTAAGGTTAGTCTCAGCTTTCATCCACTCAACTCTGCGTCATGGGCAGTAGGGGTCCAGATCCCTGCGATGGAACCACCAGGATCTACGTGTCGTCCCTGCAGGAAGCAATCACCTCCTCTAATATAGAGTCCAAAACGTACAGTGCGACCTAACCCAACCATTTTGCAATCAATGCACCAAGCGCAACCTCGACTGTCCCGGCTACGAAAAACGCTGGAAATTCATGCACCAAACCAAAGGCTCGATCCAAAAAGGCCAGCAGCATAACGGCCGCGGCCAGCTCCAACCCCCGCACAGAGAGGCTGCCCTGGCCCGAGCGCGCCAAAGCATCGACGAACGGGTGGAGCCGAACCTAGCGGCCGCGGCCCTAGACCTCCAACAGAAAGAGGTCTTCTGCACGTTCCTACTCACCAGTTTCCCCGCACAGTTCGCCTCCTGTGGCAAGCGCGTTGAGGTCAACTGGATCGACTATGCGAGACGTCCGCTCCTCACTGCGCCACAGGCGCTGGTCTGGGCGTACCGCGCCCTGGCGACCGTTTTCATTGGTCGGAAGTATAATGATATGAACAAGGTTACTTGTAGTCGACATATGTATAGCCGGGCTTTGAATTATCTGGCTAGTGTTATCCAGCACCCGAAGTTTGCTACTACGGAGGAGGCTCTGGCCTCTGGGATCCTGTTGACTATGTATGAGATGGTGGATGGGATTACGGGAGCGTCTTGGCTGACGCATACGCGCGGACTGGCGACGATGATCCAGATGCGTGGACAAGACGTCCATCGGTCTGGATTTGGATTGACCTTATTAAAATCTTGTCGGGCCTTTTTGGTCGCCGACGCTCTGATCCGTGGGGAACACTGCTTCCTCGGCGAGCCACAATGGAGGGCGTTTCTGAGCGAGTTAGCCGATATGGAAAGCCAGAGCCCCAAACGAAGTGAACTGGGGCTCATTGTCGATCGAGCATTTATAGAGATCGCCTCCTGTCCTGGGTGGCTAGTAGAAACACAAAGGTTGATCAAAGGTGATAATCCGGAGGCCAGGGAAAGTCTAATGCAAGAAATTGAGTTCGGCCGGCACCGACTGAATGAGCTTCAATCAGAGCTTCAATGTGCGCTCGTTCATCAACGCCAGGCGTCTATTCTACACTGGCAGAGATTCGTCGGCCCCATTCCCTGGGACTTTGTCGATCCGTTCGCGCAGTCTTCACTTTACGGTATGCGACTGGGCATATCGCTGCTGACTCAATTGCATGTCTTACTCCGCGCGGATCTCCTTCGGCGGTACTATGTGACAGAGCCGTGGGAGGATCCTGAAGTGCCGGGTCTACAGTCGCCGAATCCATGGAGTGCCTTGGATGCGGATGCACCGGAGTGGCAAGTTCGGTTTGATCCAGAGTATCTGCGGGACTCGTATCAGATTCATCCTAGTGGGAATGAGGATTGGATGGATCGTATTGCGATGTCGATGGGGATGTTGGGGATTCGTGCATAATTTAGCATGTTGTCTGATGGTACAGAAGTGGCAACATCCGGCGCTGGAAAGAGAATGAAGTGTACATCTGTTATACAACATGTCTTTTGACTTTCGATTTCACTACAAACTTGGTTACCTAGTCAGGCTCAAGCAACCCCTTCCTATTATCTATGTCGGTATTCAAGAGTATCTTTGCGGGTATACCAAGCTTGGCTTTATATTAGGTTTATAGCTTACCCTCAGTCTACAACGTCATAGCTCTCCTTTATCGGTATTATCGTTGATGATACTATTAAATGTACCGCCTCCCCCTATCCTCATCCTTGTGTAAGATATAAAGAGAGATATGGCCCGAATGACCAATAGCATATTAGGGAGGAGTCCTCCACATGCCATAGTAATATTTCGCAAGATCTACCCGGAACATATGTCTTATCGACCGAGTTTATAGGGTATTCAGGCTCACTGCCCCTTCAGAATCTTGACCGGTTCGAGAAACTCCACATTCTTATGTGTAGATTCAGGAAAGCTATCGGTGCTAGTATTGATTGGGTTGACCGTCAAAAATCTTCCGATCTACTCCTTAAAGACAACGAGACGAGCACGGCACACCTCCAGAGGATATTTATCTACCAGGTACCGGCACAGCTCGTCTGACACCCAGAGAATAGACTTGATCCCAACTCGCACCTCCAGACCCGCTATATTAGCGTTGGGATCACGCACACTACAGTTCCACACCAATTCTCTGTGTTGACGCTGGGCTCGGAATAATATCTTCCTATACCCATTCCTGCCGCGTGTAGAGTGGGACAGCGTCAGTATGGGAGTAGACGTATCGTATTCAGGCACCAGGGCCCCCTTAGCGCAGACAGGACCCACATTCCAGTCCAGATAGTGTTGGAAGTATGTTTGTGGGTCCTCCTCGTACGCTCGATACTGTTCTTAACTACCTTATTGCGAGCAGCTGATGGTTGATATCGCTATGTAGAGGCTACCTGAATACTCAGAACTCGAGATATAATTGGACTGTGTTATAATTTATGAAATTATCTGTAAAAGTAGTATATATCAATTTTGTATGAAATAGCACTTCAAAGTATATAAAGTTACAAGTATCTGATTAATATAAATAAAGTACTGATATTTATTACTCTTTTGGTCATGATATTATATAGAGAGGTCTGCGGGTCCGGTTCAGGTTCAACAATCTAGGGCACGCCCCGGAAATCCCCAGGTTTGGATCGGGTCCACTCTAAACCATACTGTACTTATCTTATAGCTGTAATGTGTAAGCTCATAGATACTACTCTGAGGAAACATTAGTTATCTAGATTAGCTACTAGTTCCAGTGTCAGGGCAGTAGGGAGTAAGTTTTTAATCTAAGGCTGAGAATTCAGTAATAAGCCGGGGTCTTGAGTTATATATAGACATCGGCAAAACCCGCAGGTTGGTACGTTTAAGACTAAGAGCCTTATTCTATAAATCGAATATAGTTTGAAAATTTAGATCTACAGTTTTCTAATATGTACCTATAGATTAATCCCCCCGCCACCCCACCTCGTCAAACAGTGAGACTTCCCCTAGAGCTAAGCTAGTGAGAGTCTCGCAGCTAATTATTTTAGGACCGTTATAATATGTCAGGTGTGGGTTCCTGGCACTGTATCTGGTTACAGAGAAGGCGAAGGGAGACGAGAACTGCCTCCATACCCCGAGAATAAATGGAAAGGAAGTTGGGAAAATAAATATGGAGCACTCATCTTCCTGTCCTGATTATACAATCACACAGCTCTTTCCAATTATGAAGGCATGTTGAACTGAGAAACCACTAGATTTGCATCTGAGGTGATATTGTATCGTGCAGCTAGTATGTGCAATTGCTCCCCTGAAAGAATGACTTCGAGGATACATACTTAGAGTCCTCTTTTAAACGATGTTTACGTAGTTTACAAATACACTGTTGTATTTTGCAAAATGCTTCAGACAAACCAAACAAACCCCCATCCTCTGCCTCCATTGGCCAAAATATGGTTGCCTGACAAGCACCCCCACCCTATTCTTCTTCACCAATCAGAACCATGGATGCCAGCCTAATAGGGCTGACGGGGTGGAGATGGAAAGGATAATTTTACAGTAATTGGAGCCGCGAAGAGCCGTTTTCACCATACAGAAGTTGGGAGCTGACGGGATAAAAAAAGAAATTCCTCCCAAGGCAGGTGACCGCTGCAGGGAAAAGCCCCCATCACCATCGTAGTCGAATTTGAGATTGTTGTCATGTCCCTCTACCATCCAAACCTTAGCAGATTCCGACAGCCGGCGAACCGCGGACAATTCCACCAACGTGCCTTAGTCGACGATAGTTGAAGTTTGATTGTGAAGGGGGTAATTTGCGTGTTTGCCTTATCTTTCCCCCGCTGTCTCGGTGCCTTTTCTTGGCGGGATTAATTCCTCCGTGGTATCCTTCGTAATTTTTCCAGTTGTTTCCCTGCGATAAATTCCAATAAATAAAGCCTCTCATCGCGGCAAAAAAGAAATCGATGGCCACACCGACGAATGGCACGCTTTTATCCGCCATAACCACCATTGCGAATACGTACCAATCCCGCGGCCAGACGAACGAGTCTTCCCGCCTGACCTCCGCGCTCGCCAAGCTGCGCGATGCACCGGACGATGACGCCATCGCGACCGCACACACACTCGGCCTTCTCGTCGTGACCTTCCTCGAACATGGACAATGGAATCCTGCCGCTGATATTGGGGAGCTTGTTGTCGATGCACGGGTCAACCTGCTCGGCTCAGAGCATCCCTCCACCCTGACTGCGATGAGTAATCTCGCCGCTGCTTACTGGGGCCAAGGGCGGTGGTCGGAAGCTGCGGACTTGGGGCGACGAGTCACCGAGATCCGGAGACGGGTACTGGGCGATGAACATCCACAGACCTTGTCGTCCATGTCGAATTTGGCGTCGACATATGCGAAACAGGGTCTTTTCGCGGAGGCGGAGGCGATAGAGTCTCGGTTGTTGGAGGTTAAGGGACGGACACTGGGGGAGGGCGATCCATCGACGTTGAGTACCATCGGGAATCTAGCGACCACGTATACTAGCCTGGGACGGTATGATGATGCGGAGAGATTAGAGCGACGAGTTGTGGAGCGGTGCGAGATGGTCTTAGGTGAGACGCATGCGTCCACATTGACGTGGAAGTCGAATTTGGCGGTTACGTTCCGCGAACAGGGGAAGCTGGAGGAGGCGGTACGGCTGGAGTCGGCGGTGCTGGACACCCGCTTGGCCTGTCTGGGGAGGGAACATCCCCTGACCCTGACCTCCATGGCGAATCTGGCGACCTCGTATCGGGATATGCAGCGACTGAAGGAGGCAGAGGAGCTGGAAGTCCAAGTCACGGAGGTTAGTCGGGTTGTGCTAGGGGAGCATCACCCGCAGACGCTGATGGCAGCGGCAAATCTGGCCGCCACGTATCGGTGTCAGAAGCGGTTCGCGGAGGCGGCACACCTAGGGGCCAGCGTCATGGCGTCTATGAAGAGGCATCTGGGAGAGGATCATCCATTGACCTTGACAGCGATGGCGAACTTGGCGTTGACATATCAACAGCAGGGCAAGTCGCCTCAAGCGGAACGGTTGACGTTCCAAGTACTGCAGTTGATGCGCAAATCCCTTGGTGAAGCGCATCCCCATACGCTGACCACAATGGCGAATCTAGGTACCATCTACCAGTCTCAAGGGAGATGGGATGATGCGGAGAAAGTGGCGGAACAGACCGTCCGCGGTCGAGAGATGGTCCTCGGGAAGGAACATCCGGATACGCTGGCCTCGATGGAGGACTTGATGCGAGTTTACCGCGTGCTGGCTGCCGATCGGACGATGCAACGGGCTGCCATGCGATAGAGCAGAGCGAGGGTTTGCGCTGTCAGCATTTACGAGTTATGAACATTGTCATATTTTCAGTTATTGAATCTGAGTTCCTCGTAGAACGAGAATTTGAGTTAGTTTGTCCATCATGAATTAGTACACCATACTAGTAAATCAAGGTAAACAGGCGAGACCTGTAGTTAATGTGTGACCAAATCAATTTCTCTCAGATCAGGTCAAGGTAAGGGATGACCCGCCTGATATAAAGTCCAGACTCGCTGCACAGCCACATTGCCAAGTCCCTCAACCAGTCACAAACAAGATTCCATCAAGCAATAATTAAACATTCCACTTACCCACTGTCTCGAATCCTCCAATAACCAGTCAAATGTTCTTCTAAGATTTGTGGGTGGGGACCTCGTGTCACGGACCAATACTTGTATCCTTGAAGACTGCAGAAGTAATATAACGAGAGTACAAGTGGAATCGACCATGTTACGAGCCTCTCAATATCGGTGAATATTCCGGTATCTGTTCATCTTGCCGGAACTTTGAGTGGTAGGGTTTTCTTCTCTGGGTTTATGGTTCTACAGTAAGGAGTTATCCATTGTCATTACATCGACTTGGTCGGGGTTATCAACGGGGCTTTTAGAGGTAAACTCTACATCTGTGCAACATTGGATATACTTTCATCATGGAACTAGACGACTGGCACTTGATCATCAGATTTCATCCAAGGTAGATACTGGTGACGTTCCAAGTAGTCATCAAGGTATCTATCTATTATTGATGTCATCTGTAGGCACATGATCCTTGAAAACCTCAGGCCTCACGTTGCCCTGGATTCGAAACCCACCTCTACTACACCAACAAACGTGAATAAACCCAGCACCTTTAAAACAAGAAAATAAGAAGACTACAGATAGAACCGAGAATAAAAGGGAAACAGAAAAAAAAGTACAGAATCCAAGGAACTTTTCCAAAAAAGTTAAAAAGCTCACCTCCCGTGTCTGGCTCCGTTGTGCCAGCTTGCAGAAGGTTACGAAAACCCCAAAGGATTTTACTGTCGAGTTTTAGACTCGATCGCGAGGCCCGAGAATGAGTGGCCAGCCTCGACTTCCACTGCACCATCAAGGCCCCGATGACGGTATTCGGTCGATGTTGACTTATTAGTTACGCTGGGTTACCGAATCGGGCAGGTGTGCGGCCGTGCGCCTGCCTGAGCACGAGCTGAGGCCTTGCGTATCAGGCATCAGTTTCATTGGATACGTAGGAGTGAGGGCAAACATGTACTGATATGTTATGTACATCTCTCACGCCTACTGTCTGCCTTCTAAAGAAACATGCTGGACTCTGTCACTTTTGAACACCTCTGCTTAGGCTACTTACCTCGGTGTTGTGTTTCTAGCTAGCATAACTATTGACTGTGCGGCGTTGTCCCGATCGAATGATCAGTGTAGGAGCTAGATATGAGAAGATCTGGATTCAGTATCTTCAAGATTGATGAGTGCAGTTTTCCCTGAGGGCTATCCCATGCACAAGTCTTGTTTATTCAATGTGGAAGAGACAAGCTCAACAATAACCAGGATTTAGAGTAAGAAAAGATTCGGATGCCGTTTATTATTATTTTACTATGTCAGTATGTCTATGGTAAAGAAGCAGCAGAAAACATAGGTAATGCCGCAGATATAAATACCGGAATCAACTCATTCTTTGACTCCATTCTTCCAAGCCCCGACGGATGCTATGGACCTTTCCTTAGGACCATTTTCAGGCTCCAAACTACCTGAGTATTGGACGGGGTTTCGGCGTCAACGGATGGGGTCTTAAAGCTCTATGTAACCTTGGCTCGGGCCGGCTTCCACTTGAGGTAAAGTGAATGTGGATCGCGCATCCGATTTCTACCTCAACGTTTCCTCTGTCTGCCTGCGATTCCTCGTCGGCACGGGCTCGGGCATGAACAACTGTCCGTAGACCCTGTACCTCAAATTTTGTGCCTGTTGAAATGTAAGTTACGTTTTCCAGCTTGAAAGGGTTTCTAACACAGGTTGGTGTAGTTGCGCTTGGCGGCGGAGCCGTATATGCGCTATGTCTGTGCCAAGCTGCGAATCGAGTTCTAGCCACAGCATCAGACCAACCGTGCCATTTCATGAAGGAATTAATTAGAGCGACGGTACTGAAAAGATCTCGCTTTGTACATGGCATAATTTATAAGGCAGCACTCCTTTCTCGGACTCCTGTCACCGCACAGACAAGACGGTATCACGGACCTTACGGTCCTGCGGCCCGAGGAGTCAATGCAACATATCTCCACCACCGATGCAGGGTTCATGATTCTATTGTGTCAGCATCCCTGCTCAGGGGCCCAGTTTAGGAATGTACAATTTATTATCTACCTGTAAAAGGAGAGTATCGAGCTAACAAATCATCGCCATGGTTAATGAGATTTAGAGTATACAGCCCGTTTACCATAGATTCCGCTGGTACACGAGAAGGATTTCTTGTTTGTAGGTCCTGATTTGGGCGTGCTAGACCCCTGCCACCATGCGTTCGTGACAGGGTATGCTTTACCCGGTATATTGGCTGTTGGGTTAATTAGTAGTGGTAATAGACAGGGCAATGCTGGTCTTTTTTAGATACTCTAATAAGTCCCTTCAGTCGCTGTAATTGACTACGTGCCTGTTTCCTATACTTCCACACCGGCAATGGGGAGGTTCACAGAGACCTGGAAGCCCGCAGTCAACGTGTTGACATGGTTTCTGATGGTGACTGCCATCCTTGGCGTCTTTGCTCGACTGGGGACCAAATACTGGATTTTTCGACGGTGGACTACCGATGATTATCTTAGTATTGTCTCGATGGTAAGAGTACCAATTGTTCTAAGCGAGTGCGCTTGATGAAACGACGTTTATTGATCTGTCTCTAGGTGATCTGTGCAGCACAATCCCTCGCTTTGTCACTGGCCACTGTCAATGGATACGGTGACCACTATGATACACTCTCCGAGACAGGCGTTGAAAATATAATGAAGGTAGGATTTCTTCTCATTTTTCATGGTGGAGTACCATCTCATAATCACCCAGTCACAATATGCCGCAATCATCCTCTTCATCCTGACCATGTGCTTCTCGAAGTTGGCCCTCGTCCATTTTATCCGGAGCGTTACACCAGCTGCCTCGGACCGCCGCATTGCCTCAGGGTTAGAAATTCTGATTACACTGTGGGCAGTCACCGGTGTTATTAGCTCTGCATTTCAATGCAAACCGCCTCAGACCTGGAACTACCTATCCGGACAATGTTTTAACATTAGGGCGTGGTGGGATTACCTCGGCGTGACGAACATCCTCACTGAAGCTGCGATTATAGCGTATGCAATCCTGATTGTTACTCGCATCCAGGCGCGGTGGAAAAAGAAGGTCACCTTGTCCACTGTATTCGGGCTTCGTATTTTGTGAGTACCTTTATGCATATACGGTGCTTTGCCTCACTCCATTGCTAATATGACATGCAAGTGTGATTATGGCTATAATAGGCCAACTAGCATACGCCCATAGAACTATTGATTCATCTGACCCGATCTCTGGCACATGGCCACTGGCGATATGCACGCAGCTTACTCAATGCTTGAGTGTGGTTACCGCTTGCTCCCCTCAGTTCAAACCGTTCATGGATAGCCTACGTTCGATGGGTCTACGAATTGACGGTATTACACGCCAGGATACCTCTCGCGTTGGATATAACCACTCTTCTGTTGGTATGAAGTCGCAACTACAAAGTCAAGATCACGCTTCGGCCGAGGTTCATGAGATGACTTCTATTGGTCGCAACAAGAGCTATCGCCATACAACAACGATACTCACGACTAAACGGGACTCGGATGGAGACAGTGATTCAAGTGAAGCCCACATAATCCGTGAAGTTCGCACATGGGCTGTGACTGCGTCGCCGCGGAACTCGTTAAGCCAATGTGCGTGTTAGGGCACGAAAAGGTTACATTGTCATTTGTTTTATCATTATTAGCATTAGAATACGGCCTTACAACCAAATAGAAAAATCTTCCTGTCTTTCGGCTTTGTGACATCTCAAATCCTTAACATGTTCGTACTTTTGTTGGGCCCTCACTTGTGGATAAGGGATTAGGCTATCAGTCTTATCCTTGCCTAGTTGGAGCGCTAAGAATGTGTCGTTGCAACCGCAACCCTCGACCAGCCTCTCCGATACGTTCCAGATTTCGATCTCCAAGGAGAATCCACTTGGATACGTACATACATAAATTTGACAGGCCCCACCTGCTCCGCGGTGGCCTAACCTTGGAATAGCGTGCGTCAACGGCCGACAAGAAGCTAGAAAGTCTAGCTTCCTCATATCCCTGCGACGTTGCACTTCCGCATCCCTCGGCCTTCAACGAACCCATGCCTGGCATACGAAACTCAGATGTTGCCAATCCTTTTACATAACAGGGGGAAAGGCCTTCACAAACATGCACCTGTCGGAATATAGGAAGGCAAAAGCAACGAACAGGATTTAATCCTTGTTCTATATTAGTCTCCTGCAGGGTCTCGCGAAATTTCGACATGTAAAGCTTCGTTTTTAAAATCCTTTTCATGTCTCCCTTTTCTGGTTCTTTGATTTCTATGGTTTTCAGATTTAATCGCCATCATACGGTCGTCGCAAAATTCATATTGTGATCGATCAATTTCTATACCTACGCTATGGCTCAAAATGAGCTGAAACAGAAGGGCGCTTCTGTTTTGCAGGAGATTGAGGGGCAACCGTCCCATCAGAACAAGGACGATGTCTATCTGGCCCGTATGGGGAAGCGTCCTGTCTTGCAAGTATGCACTCCTTTCTGTGTCAAATCGGAGTGGTCCTTAATATTATACAGCGAAACTTCGGATTAATGTCGATGGTCGGTTTCAGCTGCACTATTCTTATCACCTGGGAAGCCGTAACTACGTAGGTCATGGACTTGGTTTTGTCCTTGCATTGAATGTTTCTGGCTAATCGCAAATATACAGTTTATTTCTTCAGTCTTTTCAAAAGTAGATCAAGTCTCCCCAGCCACTACAGACTGCAAGCTTTGCTAATTTCGTTCTAGTGGCGGTCCGGCTGGTTCAATATATGGCTACATTTTCGTTTGGGTCGGTGTTACGGCAACCTTTGTCGTAGTATCTGAGTTGGTATCAATGTATGCTACTCCCTATCGTACACTCTAACACGATGATCCTGACAACAGCTCTATAGGGCACCGACATCAGGGGGTCAGTACCACTGGTGCTCAATGATGGCACCCAAGTCTGTCATGAAAGTCAGCAGTTATATCACAGGTATGCCAACCAGTTCCAAATCTACCACTACTCGAACTCACAAAACAGTATAGGATGGCTCACAGTTATTGGATGGCAAGCCACATACGCCACCGGTTTGTATCTGAATGGCAACTTCATCGAGGCACTAGTCATTCTCACCAACCCCGACTATACGCCTGCGCCGTGGCGCAAGACCCTTTATTCCTGGGCCACGGCTGTCTTTGCAGCCACTATCAATATCATTGGAGGCAAGCTGCTGCCTCGGTTTGAGGGGACAATTCTTATCCTCCATATTCTGGGATTTTTCGCCATTCTCATCCCATTGACCTACATGGCAGAGCATAAGCCTGCTTCTGAAGTGTTTACCTACTTCATCAATGAGGGCCATTGGCCGACTCAAGGTCTCTCATTCTTTATCGGAATAATTGGACCCGTTTTTGCGTTTGCAGGTGGTGATGCAGCAGTGCATGTGAGTTGACCATTCAAAGAAAGAAAAAGAAAGTAAAAAGGAAAATAGAAAAAAAGAAAGAAAGAAATAAAGTATGACAGATCTATTACTGACTTGCATCACTACAGATGGTCGAAGAAATGACCAACGCAACTGTCGCCGTCCCCTGGTCCCTAATGCTCACAGTTCTGATCAACGGAACCCTCGGCTTCAGCATGCTCATAGCCCTTTACTTCTGCCTCGGCGACATCGAAACATCGCTAAAATCCCCAACCGGAGTCCCCTTCCTCTCCATCTTCTACCAAGCCACCGAATCAACTGCCGGTACCGCAGCAGCCGGCTCCGTAATCCAAGCCATGTGCTGTTGCACCACGGTGGGCATGCTGGCATCCGCCTCACGCCAGTTCTGGTCCTTCTCACGAGACAGAGGTATACCCGGCTGGCGCGTCTGGAGCAAAGTAAGCTCCCCTATATTCATACCCATACCCCCGTCCTTACTCCGTCAGCCTACTAATAAAAGAAGGTAACCCCCCGCACCGCAATCCCAACCTACACCGTCATCCTAACAAGCACAATCGGCTGCCTCCTGAACCTAATCAACATCGGCTCCGATGTAGCCTTTAACAGCCTCGTCTCAATGTCTACCTCAGGCCTCTACCTCTCCTACATGATCGCTGCAGGCCTCCTCCTCTACAGACGCTGCACAGGAGAAATCAGCCAACCTAAGAGAAACTCCGAACAAACAATGGTTAATACCGCAGGCGCCAAGCTTGTCTGGGGACCATTTCATCTTCCCGGTGTATGGGGGATTGCAATTAATATCTTTTCGTTGATTTATATGTTCATTGCTACGTTCTTTAGCTTTTGGCCTCCCATTAATGATGTTAATTCCGAGTCGATGAATTATAGTGTGGTTGGGACTGGGGGGACGGTACTGCTTAGTTTGGGATATTACTTGGTCAGGGCGAGGGGGGTTTATGAGGGGCCTGTTATTGAGATTTAAATGATGTGGTATAGAGGTGGGCTTTGTATATTATGGATAGGTGGAGGTGTGGATGAGTATACTTAATTAAACCCTTGACTAAGGAAGACCGTACATATCGCGAAAGTCACTTATCTAACTGCGCTTGGAAAGCCAGTCTCCAAGCCATAGACCAAGGAGAGGATGAAAGTAAGTTGTCTTCGTTGCGTCCTAATTATCTAGATTTACCTTCGTGATTCAAGGCCTCTATTTCATTCCTTCACTGCCTTACTGGGGGCGAGTAGTAGGCTTAGTGCACGCACTACAGCAGCTATACCAGGATATCAGGAAGTTAAGGATATGTACGATATGACAGTCGATACGGTAACAGCTGAGCCAAGTCTTGTCCCATTTAACCGTTACCATGGCAGTTAGAATCGCCCAAATGAGTCAGACTCAGAATATCCCGCTCTTATAGACAGGGGAGACCGAGATACAAATGCCAACCAGCTTCGACCCAGCTTCTCCTATCCCTCTCCTGATCCCCGCAATCAACAGCTATAAAATGAGCCCAAAACCACCTCCTGGTCAGCCCAGCTGACGGCATCCTCCACCCCGCCCAGCCAGGCTACCAGTCCCTCAGGCACGCTCTCCGCGCCGCGATATTCGCCTCCCTAATCACAGAACTAGCAACCTACAACACAACCCACTGTTAAGTATAAAAATGACAGAATTTCAAACCAACTCTTGGATTCAATTATGGATCATATAATAAATAATAAATTATTGATTTATTTACTGTATATAACTATCCAATTTCTGAGAGGCCGAGATTACCGGTACAGAGTACAGATCCTTGCAAAGTTGGCTGGTCTATACACTCTTGTAACTGGTTCCAATCAGGTGGAGTCGGTGGGTTGAGCCACTCCTAGAATCTCTCCATATTATTCTTTTAGCTGGGAGATGAATTGACTGTAAAATTCTTTGTAAAGCAAAATAGAGCCATTCACCGATAATGATAAAGTAGTATTAAAACAGACCACGGAGGATGAAAATTTATCTGAGTTCTGAAGGCTGAGAAGTAGCAAGCAAATTTCGAGGTCATTGTAAGTTTATCTACATTAAGTTGTGTGAAGAGACTTTCAGCCTCTTCAAAGGCGGTTCATCAATTTGTGACCGGTGGTTCAAAAGTATCTGTACAATCTGGTCACGGCCTCCGTAATAGGCAGCCTTCAGGGCGCTTCCATAAGCTCCACCCTGAGCGTTGACATCGGCTCCGTTGTCTAAGAGACACTGCACAATCTGGCTATGGCCTCTAAAAGAAGCAGTCTGTAGGGCGCTTCCATGGTTTCCACCCTGGGCGTTGACATCGGCTCCGTTGTTTAACAACATCTGTACAATCTGGCTATAGCCTCCGAAAGAAGCTGCCTGTAAAGCACTTCCGAAATATCTACCTTCAGTATTGACATCGGCTCCATTGTCTAATAGCATCTGTACAATCTGGCTATAGCCTTCGAAAGAAGCAGTCTGTAGGGCGCTTCCATGGTTTCCACTCTGAGCGTTAACATCGACTCCGTTGTTTAACAGCATCTGCACAATCTGGCTATGGCCTCTAAAAGAAGCTGCCTGTAAAGCACTTCCATATACTCCACCCTGAGCGTTAACATCGACTCCGTTGTCTAATAGCATCTGTACAATCTGGCTATAGCCTTCGAAAGAAGCTGTCTGTAAAGCACTTCCGAAATATCCACCTTCAGTATTGACATCGGCTCCATTGTCTAATAGCATCTGTACAATCTGGCTATAGCCTTCGAAAGAAGCTGTCTGTAAAGCACTTCCGAAATATCCACCTTCAGTATTGACATCGGCTCCATTGTCTAATAGCATCTGTACAATCTTGCTATAGCCTCTAAAAGAAGCAGTCTGTAGGGCGCTTCCATGGTTTCCACCCTGTGCGTTGACATCGGCTCCGTTGTCTAAGAGACACTGCACAATCTGGCTATAGCCTTCAGAAGAAGCTGCCTGTAAAGCACTTCCATATACTCCACCCTGAGCGTTAACATCGACTCCGTTGTCTAATAGCATCTGTACAGTCTGGCTATGGCCTTCCATAGAAGCTGCCTGTAAAGCACTTCCGAAATTTCCACCTTGAGTATTGGCATCTGCTCCGTTGTCTAATAGCATCTGTACAATCTTGCTATAGCCTCTAAAAGAAGCAGTCTGTAGGGCGCTTCCATGGTTTCCACCCTGTGCGTTGACATCGGCTCCGTTGTCTAAGAGACACTGCACAATCTGGCTATAGCCTTCAGAAGAAGCTGCCTGTAAAGCACTTCCATATACTCCACCCTGAGCGTTAACATCGACTCCGTTGTCTAATAGCATCTGTACAGTCTGGCTATGGCCTTCCATAGAAGCTGCCTGTAAAGCACTTCCGAAATTTCCACCTTGAGTATTGGCATCTGCTCCGTTGTCTAATAGCATCTGTACAATCTTGCTATAGCCTCTAAAAGAAGCAGTCTGTAGGGCGCTTCCATGGTTTCCACCCTGTGCGTTGACATCGGCTCCGTTGTCTAAGAGACACTGCACAATCTGGCTATAGCCTTCAGAAGAAGCTGCCTGTAAAGCACTTCCATATACTCCACCCTGAGCGTTAACATCGACTCCGTTGTCTAATAGCATCTGTACAGTCTGGCTATGGCCTTCCATAGAAGCTGCCTGTAAAGCACTTCCGAAATTTCCACCTTGAGTATTGGCATCTGCTCCGTTGTCTAATAGCATCTGTACAATCTTGCTATAGCCTCTAAAAGAAGCAGTCTGTAGGGCGCTTCCATGGTTTCCACCCTGTGCGTTGACATCGGCTCCGTTGTCTAAGAGACACTGCACAATCTGGCTATAGCCTTCAGAAGAAGCTGCCTGTAAAGCACTTCCATATACTCCACCCTGAGCGTTAACATCGACTCCGTTGTCTAATAGCATCTGTACAGTCTGGCTATGGCCTTCCATAGAAGCTGCCTGTAAAGCACTTCCGAAATTTCCACCTTGAGTATTGGCATCTGCTCCGTTGTCTAATAGCATCTGTACAATCTTGCTATAGCCTCTAAAAGAAGCAGTCTGTAGGGCGCTTCCATGCTTTCCACCCTGTGCGTTGACATCGGCTCCGTTGATCAACAACATTTGCACAGCCTTGCAGTGGCCATGATATGACGCCCACATTAAAGCAGTAGCCCCACTGCTATCCTTTGAATCTATTGTATTTTCCTTCGTTGTGATGATCAGTTTCAGTACATCGCTATGCCCATTAAAAGCCGCCAGATGTACTGCATTCATTCGAATCATTCCATGCCTTGGCATAATGGCTCTCCAAAAAATAGGGAACCACAATTCATGTCTGCTTGTGGAGGTGCA
This sequence comes from Aspergillus tamarii, assembly GCA_030556085.1. Taxonomy (NCBI): domain Eukaryota; kingdom Fungi; phylum Ascomycota; class Eurotiomycetes; order Eurotiales; family Aspergillaceae; genus Aspergillus; species Aspergillus tamarii. The sequence goes on along the minus strand of JARVTJ010000005.1, from coordinate 1,671,368 downwards.
GTATAGGCCGTGTACCAGATTAACCATTTCTTGCTGTTGTAACGAGGATGTTCCTCGGACATGATCAGCCCAGTACACTGCTGAATATGACAGGAAACATTGGATATTAGATTCTGTTTGTTGTTCACTGTTTTCTAGGTCATCCATTTGCAAGTATCGGATACAGATTTGTGACATCTCACTATCCGCATCTGGTAATTCGAAGGAATATTCAGAGATAGGTTTGTTGATGACATTTCTCCTAATAAGAAACTCCCTTGCTGTTTGGTGTATAAGATAGATTTTGCAGTTGTTGATGAAAACAAAAAGCCCACAGAGTCGTCGTATCTTGTCACTAAGCCTGGTGGGTTCAAGGCGAGCTGCTGCGGCAGTTGCCAACTCAGGATTGGCAGCCACACCCAATGCCATAGACATTTCGTCTATTGTTAATGGGCGTCGTGCACCAACAATAATCCGCAGAATCTTCTTCACGATATCTTTTTGACCAGTAGGAACTCGACTGAGTATCTTCTCGTACGCAGCGTACACGGAGTTGGGTACCAGCGCGATTGATTCATTAGCTGGCCGAAGGCTATTTTGGAGTGTATTACGGATGTCATCGATGGCCAGATATAGCCACAGATACGTGCGGTGTTGCATTTGGAGAAGCTGATCCGCAATTCGCTGCTCCACATGTGCTGGGTGCCCTGATATCTCAGCCAACTCTTTTACTTTTATCTTCACCACAAGATCAATCTCCTTATGAATCAGTTCATTTTCCTGCTCCCCCTGTAGATGAATATGCGGAAATAGGTCTGTTGTAGGTTTGAAATTATTCTGGATGTCATCGTATGGTCGGCTGGTGACAAGAAACTTTACCCAATTCTGTGTCGTCGTCGGTACGCTGGTGTGGTTGTAGAAGTCCTTGAGTCTTTGAATGAGTCGGTTCTGGTCCTCTGGACGACATTCGTCAAGCGCATCAAGCACACAAATGGTCTTCGAAGATGTAGGATCTGATGTCGCTGCTAGGAGAATCCGCCAAAGCTCATCAAGCTCTTGTTGAAGCTTTTCTCCATTCTTCTCCCAAGACGGCACAGCGTGTTGTAGTAGACTGGGTTGTTGACTAAAGAGCTGATGCAGTATTGCACACAATGCTGTAGCAAGATTATTCTGCTCATCATTATCCTTGAAAAAGAAATAACAAATCGATACCGCTGAACTGCAAGCTTGTATATCACCATCGATAAGTGACTTCGAGAGCACGGATTTCCCACAGCCAGGGTCAGCTGATATCCAGAGAAGATCATTGCTGCAACTATTCCACCAGCGGAGGTAAGATGGGTTCTGCAAAGCCCATTGGCATGTTCCTGGTACTCGATCAGGATTGATATTCTTGAACTGCTCGTAGTTCGAAATCTTGAATACTTGATGACACCTTTTCTGCTGGTCTGTCAAGGCTCGAGCTGTTTCTTCAGTGTGATGCCGTTCTTGTTGATCATATGCCTTATCCAACCGATCGTTGGTACCTTTGACCGTTTTATTTAAGTCTTCTAGGGAACCTACAGAGTGTCAGATAAGCAAATCATCTCGTCATTGAATATCAGACTAATCCAAGTATCACTTACGACAAACATCTGTAGCCAGGCTTTCTTGCGATACTTGACCCTTTGGTATATATCCCAACAGCTCTTTAGTGTATGACGCCGCTGCCAATGCAGCATATCCTTGCCATTGCTTGTTTTTGTGCGAGTCAGAATAATCACAAATACCGCGGATTACAATGCAGGGGAAATCCAACATCAATCCTGCAGCCTCCATTTCAAAACACAATGCCCCAGTTTGCATGCGGAGCTGTTCTCGTGTCCTTCCATGTTTGATGACAGAATTCCCAGACGCAATAATGCCGTAGTGAGATTGCGGTTCATTGTCCTCGCGCTCACTTCTGGTCACCTCCCATTCTCTTAGGCATACACCACAGTTGTCTGCAGTAGCCAGATGGTCGTACTTGATCTGAAATAAACGATCGGTCTGCTGGTCAGGTTTGGCAAAGGTCTTCTGGGTTTTTCGGGTTCTCCCAATCGCGTTTCGGAGATATGTCGGATAGTGAGGATCATCGGTAAGCTCAGCAGCCCTCATCATACTAACGGCCGCTAGCAGCGACCTAGGAGGGCTGTTCAGAGATCCCACTCGAGTAAATTTACCATCAACTCCAACTTTGCCCATATCATACTGAAGCACACCTCCACAGGTATTTGTTGGACAGCTGATCACGATATCACCAAGCCGTATATCAGATGTTGTGGATGGAATTCCCCCTCCAACACCTACCATCAAGCCAATACGTAGTGATTTTGAAAACGTACGGACCATGTTGTTTGCAACAGTAGTAGCTGCAGTGTTGCCATATTGGTCTGCAGGCAGGCAGGCGATCACGATATTATGCTTGCCTATTCGGCCCAGCGTGTAGATATTTGGATCTGTTGTATCTTGCTCGTCGAGAAATCCGAAATTTTCGTCGAGCATTTCCTTGGCTGCTGCTGCCTCGACGGGGAGGGCGCAAATCCAACCTATTTGAAACTCTTCCGGCGGAGGACACGGCATTGTATCGTTTGATCAAGACGCTGTTACCCTGATTGTGGCAATGATTGAAGGAATCTCAGGAAGAAGTCCAAAGATAGAGGTAACAGCCGTTTAGGTGTAAAACTCTACTTTTAAAAGGTTCAAGGGACCAACATGCTCTCGAAGATAGAAGTGAGACCATCATCACCATCCCAAACTCAGCCTTATCCTATAATATCAAGGTGGCTGGGCGGCAAGAGGGGAAATATGATTGGCAGTAGTTTACAACCCAACCCTCAGCCTTGTCGTTACCAAAAATACAAGCTAAGATTATTCTTTACTCCCATACTTCCCTAGACAAATACTACACCTCCCACCCTATATACATATTCTTTACGCTGTTCTCTTCTGGTTTTACTACTACGCAGACTCATGTAACATTGAAGATTTGAATAACCACCCTGACTCCTGAGTAGTGATACTGAATGGTGTGTTCTAAAGCTTTGATTTCTACCAAACTGATATAGAACAACGAGCGGGGTATTAAAAGTAGCTGTATTTAAATCACACAGCCAATTATGTATTACATGGACTGGCTGTCTTGCCATTACAGTAGGATTTCATGGGTTGTTTCCTGGCAATTCCGTAGCCTCTCTAGGAGTACTCTTTAAATGTCAACCTATACAAAAACGCCAGCATGCGGTAATCTATCATTACACTTGTCACAAATGTTCAAGATCTCAAGAAGGTTGTGAGATCCTGAGATTACTTTGTTCCCTACCCCACCAAACACTGCCTGGCGCTTTGACCACCAACCCTTGGTTCCAAAGTCGTAATGATTTTATGTGCTTGAGTATATTACCTCTGCTCAACTGCGACGAACGCTCCTATGCGGCTAGGATCCTGATCTACCGTCATTGTTTGTCTAACATACCTAAGAGACCCGCGGAGTCTAACTTAAGACAAGACTAATCTTCTAGATTATATTCATTTAAATGTCCGATAACTAGAAAACTACGTGTTCTGTATCTATACCATATACTCTCAAACCCACTCGACTAAAATGCTATGGACGTCAAGGTCGCCCCTGACTAGTTTATCCCCAGCATATACCTATAATTTAGCCTGACTAAAGGATAGAGCACACACTTGATCTCATAGTGGACCTAAGGGCCTTGAGGAAATTGGCCGGTTATACTATATACTCTACCGTTTCATAGAAAAGGATAGCCACGGTATAAGTAGGTTCCGGTCATGCTTATAAATTCCTTTATTATTTACTGATATATTGCTTTAATACTATTCAGGGGCTCTTGAAGTATAGTGGTTTACATCCCTATTTAAATCTCAGGAAAAAGAGCAAGATAATAACCCAAAGTTTAACGGAAACCAATCTGTATTTCGGGTTAGTGAGGATATACTCTCATAATAAAAACTTATATAGTAGGCTACGATGGCCAGGTCATGATTAGGGCAACGGAACCTCACCCCACGTGGCGCCATATAACCCTCCTCAGGTGGACCCCCAACGGGCGCAGCCCATACCGGGGAGAAAGAAAGCAACCAATAACGAAGACATGTTCCCAGCCGGAAAATCTAATTGACTCGCACTTGACTCCACTAGAATCTTAGTGCTTATTTTGAAGAACAAGCATGGCACAACCCGTTTGTTTGTGGGGTCTGCAGAAACTGACAGCTTAGACTTGTGCCGAGAGAGGGCTTTTTGAACTTTCTTGACTCGTGTTTTGACACTTGGGGCCCTTGTTTGAATTTTCCCAGTGCTCAATTGGAGAGTATATATAGTTTTTCAGACCCTGTTTGGTAATAACCTGCTATGCTTCCCAAAAGTCTTCATCAGGTTACTGTCATGTCGCAGAATGAGGATCTCTCATTTAAGCCGCTTGGTGATTGGACTTTTACGAATGAGAGAGATTTAGATCGGGGGGTAGTGGAAGTGTTACAAAGGGATAAGTGTGAGTTTTATTTACTTAGGATAGTCAGGATCTTTGCTAATTTTATATAGCAACTGGAAAATATCACAGTCGCATGTCGACTTTGGATCGAGAACTCGATGTAAGATAGCACAATCAGCGAAGTGGTCGAAGACACGAATAACACGTTTTATAGAGTGGAAACAATTTCTCGCATGGCGTACTGTAAGTCCAACTTGGATGTTCAAGTTCTTGAAATCCTTCTAATCTAACAACGCACAGATTCACAACCACCAAAGCCCTAGACACCTGGGGAACTCGACAGCACCGCAATTATTTCCCAGCGGCATTCTCGCCAGTCGTTTCAAAGAACCTCAATGGTGCGTTCGGCTGCGAATATCATAGGGATGAGAACGGAAAGGTACTTATACACGGTGAGTTTCACTACCTTTATTCTAAATGCGTGACGTTGCTACCAAACGGATAGTAATAGTTGGATAGACTCGTGGAGTTGTTTCAAAGTAAAGCGCATCTGGAAAATGCCCAATTCATTCATGGTCTACGACCACTGGACACAACTCGCAGTATTCGTTCGGCATAATTTCTCAACATCAACTCAGCTTGTCATGTTCATCAACTGTCCAGATCAGGTCAAGTCCCAGCTACGCGCGTCCATGTCCTCTGTTAAAACAAGCGATCCCTACTCCTGGCACGCTGCTTTTGCCAGGGAAAATATGAATGTATATGACCAGGCTATTTGGGACCTTCGGGGTGTGGTATGGGAAGTCGAGGCTGTGAGTATTCCTATCTTTGGTTCTAGAGCTTAGTTACTCAGATTGATATGCTCCAGTACCAAAAACAACTGGGAAGCTTTCAACCACAATTCACTCTCCTTCATGACATGGCGAGACATATCAGTCATAACAAGGAGATCCTTGACGTGGCTGCAGACACGTTGGACAGTATAATCTATGAACAATCGGTGTTGGATGAGCAGCATCCCCGCCCCGCAGATAGAGTACACTGGCATATCAAAGACGTCCACCAACAGCTGTACCTCACAGCTAAAGGAATTAGAGCGACGAAGCTGCGGTGTATTTCTCTCAGCGAGCGACTTCAGAATGAGATCAACTTGGTCAGTTTATCATACAGAGCCCCTATGGGTTGTACTGATTTAATAAGGCATTCAACATCGTCTCCCAGCGCAACAACGAAGCCTCAGTACAGATGGCCAAGAGCGCGATGGTGGATAATACGATGATGAAGACGGTTGCCATTGTTAGTCTTGTATATTTACCGGGGACATTTGTGTCGGTAAGTGATTTCTATCATGAGCAACGTGGGAGGGGTAAGTTGCTTATAATGATAGGGCATTTTTGGGATGAACTTCTTTAACTTCGATACCAACGAATCTGGGGCCATGACGTGGAGTTTGTCGCATAATTTCTGGTTATACTGGGTTGTCACGATTCCATTGACGCTCAGTACAATGGCGGTATGGCTACTATGGTTCAATCGGGATGTGATTACGCGTGTTATTTGTGGACGGACCAGCGGGGGTTCAGGAGTTGAGAGGGATTAGTGTGCTTGACGATAGAGTTGACCACTAATCCTCATGATATAATGTGGAACGCTTCATGTTTGTATGACTGACGATTGCTTTTCTAGCATGCATTGGCAATGAGAATGAATAAAGAAGCAATCAAGTAATATATTGATTCGCAAATGTTCATGTCTATGTTCATAAGTTGATTAAAATGTGTAGGTCGATAGCGGAAATTAGCTATATATAGTGTTGAACTGGTCGAGTTGAAGACGACGGTCAAAGCGCATTACAAAGATGTCTTCTGGCCTCTTTGGGTGGCTAAAACACACGCTGACATGAGGTTGAATCTCGTAACGGACGTAAAGTCATTATATACGTTCCAATCCACGGATCGAAACCATTAAATTATTTTAGGAATCGAAACCCACTGTCGCGATGTATGATGGCAAAGCGGATGGGTCTCGCTGGGCGTAAATGTGCACCGGCGCCTTGAGGTAAAACGGAGAAGCGCCGGGTACCACCAGTCGCAAATCCAACGCGTACACACGCGAAGTAAGGCAGGTATGGAAGGACGGGATGAAGTTGAGACGCGGCAATGTGATGGGCACTAGCAGTGTTGCTACATAGCAGTTGTCTTCAGCGGGTACCCAGTCTAAGGATGCTATAGAGTATGAGAAGGGCGGAAATTGTGTTTCGGAGTAATTCTTCGGTCTACCAAAGAAATCTTTCTTCTTGGTTGGTGCATCTTCAAAGTAAGATATTGTGTAGAACGTAGTAGCAACAAGTTGTCCCCGAAATGACTGAAGCTGGGGCAAGTCCAGCTGATCCCCTGTGACTCGGTAGTGCAGAAACAGATTGACCGTGCTGCTGATCAAACTGTGAGGATCTCGTAACGGAAGGCGAAAGCTTTTTGGTGGTTCCAATGTCACAGTCAACTGGCCGTACTCTTCCTTTGAGCGACTGTCGAGGACTGCGTGTTCTGCTTCTAAGCAATAGTCATTCGCACCATTCAAAAGATCTAAAGGCGGCCATTCGTCGACGGCCGGTTTGACTCGTAGTTTGATCTTGTGTACTAGGAGAATATCCCGCTTATCTATTACAGGGATATTGCGGAACAAAGCAGCTTGGATGGTATACAGGATTTTGCATGTCGGGGGTGCATAGTCATCCTTTAACTTGCCTCCGAGGCCAGATACAGAGGGATCACCGAAGCTTGGGGGAGGCCGCAGGTGAGCGTATCGAATGGCTGGGTTGGTAATCCTATGGTTGCAGACATCCGGAGATAGATGGTCTGGCACCTCGAAACTAAATTCAAAATGATATTTGTGACGTTCCTTGAAGAGCTTCCCAGGTGGAAAACATGAGTCATCAATTAAGTATTTCAAATCCTGAAATTGACGGTAGGCCTTTCCAGTTTGTAGTCTTGTACGCTCCTCTCCTATTACCGATGTCAGATACTATGAGGTAGCTCTGCACTATTACGACATACCTATAAACGATATTTCGATCCCATCCACACGAATATCACAATGCGAACGAACAGTGACTACGCCTTGGATCTTATCTCCTGTCAAATGAGAGTAAAGATATGACTCATGGGTATTATTTTGCCCGGTTCGGAGAGCAATGTCAACCGAAAAGATGTCTGTTATACTCATAGTTCTGGACTCGACAGAGTAGCGAGTTACCGGGATTGTATAGAAGACAAAGGGTTGGCATTGTAAATTCCAGACAAGTCCAGGATATAAGGAAATTGCCAAGATTGATGACTGCGTTTCGTTGTGGAGATCCTAATGCAAGCTAATGAGGTTAGCTCGGTCATGTGAGGAGTCGGTATCCCTTTCTGGTTTAGTCGGGGTCACCGCTGGCACAACTTATGCTGCTGAGTCACCTATTCTTACACAAACGTATAAATAGGCTATTCTTAACAACATCAACAGCCCCTTAGAGAAGACGACGACTATCCTGGATTTAAGGCTTTTCCTAGGTTACATGAAGTAATTTGTCTAGGAAGTCAAAGAAAGAGGTATACCATCGCGAATAATCACTACATATATTTAACATCGGCCTGTCACAACGAAAATATATATGATGGACAACCGTATTCTTAACACAATAAAAATTCGATTTAAAGAAACATATTGTATGCTATTAGTTCCAAAGCATATCCCTATCAACTGAAACAAACGACACAGGGCTGTTAAGAAAAGCCTATAGATCAATGAACTAACCCACATGAAGGCTTCGTAAGGACAATCATCTCGATGGTTATATCGGCACCAAAGGCCGCACCGATCACTTTGGAGCGACCTGGTAGTCCCTCTCGATATTCCCGTGCTAACCGATGTAAAATACTAAGAACAGTCACTGAGCTGGTATTGCCTGCACTACTGTAGCACCGGTAGCTCATTCGCAAGTGATCATCAGATGAAAGTCCTAAAGCGTGCTGAGCACCAGTTAGGATCGCCCGACCACCCGGGTGCAAAGCCCAGTCATATGTAGTGGGATCAAAGTTGGACTCTTCCAGACGAAGGGAGGAAGAGTTAGTGATGAGGTGTCCAAAGGACGATGGCAAGGACGACTTAATGACCCTGGGGACGTCCTTGGAGATTACTGGCATAATTCCTGACCTACATTAGCTGGCCTGTTTGTGAATTATATATGCGCGGTCCTCACCTGTGGGAAGCCAACGGGTGCCAACACACCCTGGTCTATCCACTAGTGTTGATTGAGCGCCGCGTATATTCCATATGGGCTCTCGTTCACTTTCTTTGACCCCGATGCCATTACTGAGTATAAGTGCGGAGGCACCATCTCCGAATAGAGTGGGGCCAAGGTTCGGAGTCGCTTCCTTTGCGATAGTCTCCAGCCATCCTCTGATATAGATAGTTATGGTTTCGGTAGCAATCAAAAGAGCACGGGCCGGCTCTCCTTCTTGTGTCGCGCCACGGAGAAGGTCGTATGCGGTACGAAGGGCCGCTACGCTACCAGCACAAGTGATCCCATTCAGCAAGGTCCGGCGAACGTGCGTTGAGAATCCTAGTCTCTGACAAAGTGTGCAGTCGAATCCAGGGCTAGATGTACTTGTACAGGTCATGGCAACTACGTGGGTTATGTCCATCGGATTGCCGCCCCAGTCCTCAATAGCTTGTCTTGCCGCGTCCTCTGCTAGGGGGATACCATACTCTTTAAAGAGATCATCGCATTCCGTGTTTGTCAGAATATTATCCTGAAACCATAGGGAATGGTTTGCCGGTAGGACACTGTAGCGGTTCTCGATTTCTGTTCTCTCATTTATCTCAATTATCTTTAGTAGCCTGATATAAGCACGCAGGTTAGCACAGGTAGTGAGCAGGGTAGGGCACACTCACGCGGCATTCTCTTTGTAGCAGTTGGAGATTAACTTAGGCACAAACTCCGGTCCAAGCTCGTGAGGGGGATATTGGAGCCCAGTGCCTACTATAGACACAACAGAAGACCGAGCCATAATCGAGGTGGAGTGGCGTATCTGAGACGTGGAAATGGAAAATGAGCAGCGCTGTTCATTTACGACGGCGGCTCGGTCAGTCAGCTGAATATATTTGCATGATAAATGTGAGAGGAGAGCAAGTTTGAAACTATAGTGCAGGGCATCGTAAAGGCAAAAGAAGCTGCCAGGGCTCGAATTATCCAAGATCGTAAAGATGGTGTGTTCCTTGTCCGGTTTGTGGTGGAGAACGAAGAGAGCGTGTGGTACAACACGCAATGGTTTCCCTTCATGTTCCTGTCGTGGCTGTGGGATTGACAAGCAAATCTTGATGGTGATAATAGCAACCAAGATATAAACTTGATTGGAAATAATTGACCCGTGGTCGGTCAAGCCGCAGAATCAACATATACCTCGGCTCTTGGCATACGACAGTGATAACAACCTATTTAATGATCAGAGAGGGATTACACCGGTAACATGATGTCTTACACTGCCTTAGATTACTTATGATAATATGGAAATAGACAATATTCAACAGGCGTTCGTGAGTGGACCCGCAGAGCCACCGATTTGTTCAAAAACCTTGGGGCAATGGATCGATAAGCAAGCAGTTACCTACGGCAAGAAGCCTGCAATACTGTCGCCATGGCAGGGAATAAACCTCTCCTACAGTGAACTAGCAGAACGAAGCAAGCACGTGGCCAAAGCTTTATTGGGGATGGGCTTTGCACACGGTGACTGTGTCGGCATCATGACTGGCAATTCATGCCAGCATATCGAGGTGCTTATGGGAGGGGCACGCATCGGATGTCCTGTTGTCTCGCTACATAGCACATATACACCTGATGAGCTGCAAAGGGCAGTACGCAAAACCTGTAAGTTATTTGAGTACTCAATATATACACCTAATCAACGACCGAGCTGACGAGAAACAAAGCATGCAAGCTTCTGTTCATTGCATCTTGGATTGGTCTTCGGGACCTCACTGCTCATGTGGAAATGATGAAGAATTGTGTATCTTCAGGCGTACTCCCAGAGCTACATGGGGTTCTTACAATTGGGCAAAACGACTATGATGGATATGCTGACGGCCTACATACGTATGAGGCCCTCTTTGCGGACTACAAAGAAGGTGTAACACACCCTGATGTCGATGCGACATTTCTGCTCAAATTGGCTGAGACAGCTGTCACTCCCGATGAGGTGATTCATCTCGAGTTTAGCTCTGGTTAGCTCTTTAATACCTCCTTCAAGTCTATATAGTTAACCAGTCCATAGGCACCACCGGGACTTCAAAAGCAGGAATGTTAACAGCTACGTATGCACAAGTCCTAGTCATATGCTGAGGAAGCTCTAATGTCAAGCTAGCAATCTCCTCGGAAGTGGCTCTACAGTTGCCGATCGTTTAAACCTGACTCCGAAGGATATAGTTTGCTCTCCCACTCCACCATTTCATGGTTTCGGTCTTACAGTAGGGATCTTTGCACCATTAATGCATGGTAGCTCAGTTGTTCTCCCTTCGGATCATTTCAATGCACATGCTGTCCTCGAGGCTATAGAAAGGCAAACCCCTACTGTCTTACTGGGTGTACCTACCATGTTCCTGGGGGAATTAGAGGCTATGGCAAAAAGACAAATCGACAGTTCCCTGCGAGCAGCTGTGGTGGGTGGCGCTGCTATCACGTCCGCGCTAACAAAGAGCATCCGTACAATAATGAAGACAAAGGAGATTTTTGTTATATATGGGATGATGGAAACAGGTGTTACATTTATGGGCTCTGTTGACGGGTTAGAGGAATCAACAGGTATGGTAGGATCCGTGATGCCGCATGTCTGCGCCAAAATACTCAATAGAAGCGGCCAGATTGCTCGCCCCATGGAGAAGGGGGAACTTTATACAAGTGGATTCTCAGTGCAAAAAGGATACTTCGGTGACGAAAAGAAGACACTGGAGGTGATGACACAGGATAAAGACGGGAAGATCTGGATGCGTACGGGGGACGAAGCTATCATTGATGCGAGTGGGTGTTGTCGTATTACCGGAAGAATCAAGGATATTATTATTAGAGGTGAGCATATAATATTATCTCACCTGGGTAAACATAATTGACAGGGTGGATTAGGTGGGGAAAATATTTCCCCCTTGGAAGTTGAGGGTCGACTCGTTTCACATCCATCCATCAGTGAAGCAAGTGTGTTAGGATTACCTGACGCAAAGTATGGGGAAGTTGTAGGATGCTTTCTGAAATGTACGCCTGATGCTGAGAGGCCGTCAGACGAGGAGGTACAGGGCTGGGTGAGAGAAACCTTAGCCTGGCACAAGGCACCAGTGCACATATTCTGGATCGGAGACCCTGGTGTTGTCGATGACTTCCCCAGAACAGGAAGCGGGAAGCACCAGAAGCATATCATGAAGGAAATCGGGCAGAAGCTCCTTGCTGTCAGGAGTAGACGATTGTGTGATACTCGGTTGATGTGTGACAGGTTGGTATAGGGTAAATAGCTCATACGGTGTATATCTACTGGAACATCACCCGAAACGCATCTGCTGTGCTTTCAGTCATTACTCTATTGGCATGGAGAAGTTGATAAACTGTGTCTAACATAATTTTAACTAGCTGGCCTCGTCTTCCAGGTCTAGAAAATAGAGAATTCCTCCACTCAAAGCGGGGCTAATGACACTTCCATGGTCTTCATCCAGATATTCCCTCCTCTCAACAGCTCCCAATTGTTGGCTAGCGACAAGCTGCAAATATAGATCATTGCAATTGTCGGCCATACGACGCTTTGCCGCCGATCCCACTCGGCGTTCGTACTTTTCCAGTGGTTCATGCCTGCGGCGTACAGGAAACTGCTCTCGCGAACCGTATGATAGCCGTACTGTCGGTCGCGTGCTCATCCCTGGCCGTTGGAGAAACTGTGATACTTTGGTGAGAATAAATCTCTCATTCCACCATATCGATGGACTCGCTGCTATGTATGTATCAAAGGATGTCGGTTGCGTAAAAAGAGTGTTCAATGTAAATAGCCCCCCGTAGGAATGGCCAAACAAGGCCGTCCGAGCAAATTTAACATTAGGGAAGACGGATGAGGCCATGAATGGACGCACAATATTGTTGATGAAAGAAAGGAACTGATCTGCACCACCGTACGGTTCTGGTCGAGCTTTTCCGTCCGGACCCTCAGGTGGAGTATAGTGGTCACATGGTGGAGTGAGATCCAAAGCGCGTTGAGGAGCATAGACAGAATTTTCCAAGGGATATCCGAGTCCAACAATGATAGTTCCAGGTTTGTTAGGGTTAAGTGATGCATGCCGCCGAGCGACGTCTGTTGCTGTGAGAAACATAGCATTGCCATCCACAGCGAATCTGCAAACAAGTGCATTAGCGTCGCCAATGGAAGCAGGATCCACTGGATATCCAACTTACATTACATTTGCGACCGCTGATAGGTTTGTTTCCCGCCAGGTAAGCGGCCAGGAAACCTCCACTAAGTACGTAGCTCGTGTGCCGGTTGAGACCTCCCACGCGGCCATGTTACGGCCAGAGCCGCAATCGGAGGGAGTAAAAGTCCACTCTTTACGCATGGTGCTGTAGTATCGAGTACCGAAATTGTTGCTGTCCAGTAGTTAAAGATCAGACGATCGGAAATAGCTCGGCAGGTGACCGTCAATATGAGCGGACTCAGTTAGCCAGTCGTTATTTTAACATGAACTTCGGAGTCAGGTATTCCGCAAAATAAATTGGACTACGCAAGCTTGAATTCCTTGGCCTTTGTCCGTTTCTCCGTGCCCACTATTACGACCATCTACCCAATGGTCGCCTGCCCTCCAACATAGCAAGACGCCACATTCCGCGCGGAGGCTCTTGGCATTCATTATCTGATCCTAATCTTTTGGCCAGAAGAAGCGTGACTGTGACTAGCTTGACTTAAGGCTATGGGATTGGTTAAGGCCATGGTCAGTATGGGTCTGTTCCAAAAGTGAAAGCCTTTTGTCTATGGCTCAATGCCCGGAGGACCAACGTTTTGACTGCTTCTTAGGCTGTTCGAAACTGCGACCATGACTCGCTTATCAGTCCCGGATCAGATTAGATCCTGGAGGAGACCCATATATTTCCCTTTTTGTCCAACTTCGTCGAATGTTTCCCAATGCGATCTGGATGGGACGACTCACAACGCAGCCCTACGTTCTCGCGATATCCTGCAACACGAGGTCTGAGTGGGGTGACGTCTGCAATTAATCTTAACCGAATCCTGGCTATATAGAATCAAGAAACCATGTCGGGCTATGTGAACTTTATCTTGTCTTGTTATTCCGACATCTTCAATTTTTTTTTTTTTTTTTGGTCGTCTTGCACCTCCTTCACCTGCTATACTCTAGCCTGGCCGGGTTTCTACCGAGGTCTGAGCAATGGAGCGAGCTACAGACGCTCCTAAGGAGGCAGATGATACAATCTCTCCTCGTGTGTCGCGTACAATGTCAGATGCTGCTAAGGTCGATAAATCTGGCAACCAAATAGTCGAACAATCGACCTTAGCGGATGATGTAGAAAAGCAATCCGATACAGAAAGCCTCCAGGCAGGTGTACAGAGAGCAGAGATCTTGCGAAAAGGATGGACGAAGAAAGGTTTATATACAGCCTTTGTCGGGTATGTGAGAGGCAGAGAGCACTATGGAATTACTCTGTCAATACTAACTAGAACCCTTGTTCAGTCTGTTCATCGCAACACTCGCAATCAACTTTGGCGATTACTCCACCCAGGTCTATGTCCCGTACACCACTAGCGCATTTAAGCAACACTCTGCAATGAGCGCCGCTCGCGTAGTCATGAATATCACCCGCATCGCTTCATATCCTATTATTGCGAAGCTTGGAGATGTACGTATACCAAGTGTTCGAGAGCTGGGGCGGCTGGACTAATTGGTCTGCGTTTGATAGGTCTTCGGCAGAGCAGAGATGTTTATCCTCGCTATCGCAGCCTCTACTCTTGGCTACGTGATTTACGCTGCTTGCGAAGATATTGCACAGTATATGGTATTTAAAGATGCAAAGGCACTGGTTTGTAACCTAGCTACGCGCTAATTCATGAAATAGGTCGCTGGTATCTTCGAAGCAATCGGATCGACTGGCTACGCGCTTACGCAACAAGTTTTTGTCGCCGATGTTACCAACTTGATCAACCGTGGTATCTGGTCTACACTTCCTGATTCCCTCACCACCGTCCCGACCTTATACTTGGGCACGATAGTTGCACAACGCATGCTAGACCATTCAACCTGGCGATGGGGCTGGGGCATGTGGGCCGTCATAACGCCAGTCTGTGCAGTTCCTTTGATTGCAACAATGCTGGTCTATCAGCGGCGCGCACCAATCAAAGTTCCCATTGCTAAGGCCATGGGGTGGAGGGAAACTGACAGTTGGTACCAGCGTGCATATCGACTACTTTGGGTTGAGCTGGACCTACCAGGTGGTGTCTTGCTGCTACTCGGATTATCCCTACTGTTAGTTCCCATCGCCCTGACAGGTGCTAATAACAGCAACGCGTGGCATAAGGGCAATTTCATCGCTATGCTAGTCCTTGGAGTCGTATTCCTCATCTCATTTGCCATCTGGGACGCCCGGTTCGCGAAGAAGCCGTTCGTGCCTTATCGCATGATTAAACAGCGCACCGTAGCAGCAGCATGTCTGCTCGGTGCTCTCGATTTCTTCCACTACTCGGTCTTCTCAGTCTTCTTCACTAGCTATCTCCAAGTCGCTGGACACTTCAACGCAGGTAACGCGACAAGGATCGAGTACGTGCCAATTTCCCCAAAATAACATTCCTACAACAGGACAAACCTAACCAAAAGGAACACAGCAACTCCCTCCGCGTCGCCTTTCAAGTCTCCGGAATCTTTGCCGCCTTCTTCATGAAATATACCAAACGGTCCCAAATCTGGGTTCTAGTCGGCGTACCCCTCTGCATCCTAGGCATGGGCATCCTCCTGTACCTAGTAGACATGGGCGACGGCAAAACGGGTAACGAAGCAGCCTTCGTAACTGCCAAATCCCTAATCGGCATCGGCCGTGGCTTCTACCAAACCGCAGCACAGGTCTCAGTCCAGGCCGTCGTCTCCAGACAGGAGGTATCAGTTGTCACGGCCGTTTTCTTCGCATCCATGAGCATCGGCGGTGCCATTGGGACTAGTGTAGCAGGTGCTATTTGGCGAAGTAATCTGCCCCGCAAGTTGAGCGAGTATCTACCCGATGAGGCGAAGAGTCAGGCTAAGTCGATCTTTGGGTCGATTGTTGTTGCCAAGAAGTATCCTGTGGGTGGGCCGGTCAGGATTGCCATTGATCGGAGTTATCGCGAGTCGCAGCGGTTGTTGGCTATTGCCGCTATTTCGGCGCTTGCGCCTATGGTGGTTATTATGTTCTTTTTGAAGAATGTACGTTTGGATGAGGGGCAGACTGCGAAGGAAGAGGAAGATAAAGAGATAGTGGAGCAGAAGAAGGGGGATGCGGAATAAGCTGCTTGTTTCGATGTGCTGGTTTGGTAGGGATTGAGTTACATCCACTGTCTATACTTTGTGGGTATTCTTAGAGCATTTATAATGGAGCTTTGATATAAATTTAGGTTCAGTTCATCACAGAATAGTATACAACTCAGTTAGGATGAATGTACATACTATACAAATCCCATTTGAGATTATTGAATCGCACCTAGGATCCATTCTCTGGGTCAGCCTCGATACCTGTACGGCGGTGGCTACGACCTTGCCTCTCCTGGGGCATCGCGCCATATTGGCCACAATAATGTACAGTGACTCCGATGAGGCATGTATGCCAACCTCGCTGGCACCAGGTTACAGCGCGTGCAAGCAACAATTGGATAGAACAAGGAAATATGGTTGTTCAACGCATGCAACTCTACGTCGGCGAGTGTTTGTCCTTACAAGAGGCCTACAGGGCAAGCCGACTCGGGATGCAGTAGATCTGTATGAAGAGAATCGGGACTTGGGAAAAGCCTTCCATCCTTCCTCACGACCGCTATTGCCATGCAAGAAAGAAGGGACAAGATGATCCAAAAATAAAAAATAAAAAATACAATAAGTAGAATATGCCCTAGGGAGTCGTCCGAGTGATCGCTTCACCATTAGATGTCAATGCTAAACTAGATTTATAGGGGCCGCCTGATGCTGTACTCCCTCGCGAGATGAAACCTTGTGAGTTAAAATCATATTCAACAATTAATTTAAAGTATTTTTAAAAATTAGTCTAAAGCTAGTCTTATTTCTTTAAATAGTAATCTTTGTTGTATTAGAAAGGGTATTACAGATCAGATCATTACCAATTTATATCAAGCTTTTCTACTATAAATTCTTAGTCCTGAAAATACCTTTATATATAATACTACTTCTATCTATATATCCTATATCGTACTCGATATACTTAAAGATATAAGTATTCAGGTTATAGTATAACTATCTTATTCACATAGTCTTAATTCTATCAAGGATCTATAGATCTAATGAACTAGGATACTCCAGAATGGATCTCAAGACAACGAGCTACATTTCTATAATATGTTATATTGCCAGCATGTATTTAGAGATGGATTTCATGTACACTTTCTCATCCGAGCAGGCTATTACTTATGCAGAAAGTTAGATATTACCCGGTTAATAGAGCCTGGTCCTCTGCACAAGCTTGTAGAAGAATCCCTACTTAATCCTTGGAACTGAGAAATTCTACGTAAAGTATGATATCTCTAGGCAATGAGAATTGCTCGTTCGACCTCTTCAATCCAAGTTGGGAAAACACTCCGTATATCCTCGCATAGAGAATTACGCAGGGAGACTGCAGAATATGTGGTCGTCACAGTGGCTGGTCTGTGAAAATGTTATCACTGTGCCGAGGATAAGCGATTGAATACTAGAAATATACCTTTTGAAGTTGTTATCAGCGAAGAAAGCGCCGTGACTTGCTTCGTTCATACAGCGAAGTGCCAGGATGTACTGCGATGCCCCTTCTTCTGCTGTTCGGCAAACTAACCTCTCGACACATCTAGCGAGTGCATGGGAATTAAATAGCCGAAACAATCCACTGCGACAAAAGCCAGGAGACGCAGATGCAATGAGGAGCCTCTCAGGACTTATGTGTAGGGACAGCTGTTGCGTCCATAGGACAAGCAGCAGTTTGCTGATGTGGTAGCGTTCATAGCATGTATATGCTGTGGGATCGTTTAATTGCGCTTGCAAATCTCGAAATGTAGTTTGTCGTGGAGCTGCCTATGCGTGCGCTTCTGAAGATATGAAAAGAAGACGTGGTTGAGAAGACTTCAAAAGCAGTGGAATTAAGACAAGAGATATCATGCAGGTGCTTAGAAAATTAACCTATTGATCAATCATTATTAGGATTAGTTCTGCTTATTTTACTTCCGACATACACGCGAAAGGGATCGATAACCGGTCATCGAATACAGGTGGATATCTCACCGAAAAGTGCAAAGAATATCAATTAATTGCTCTCGACGTACCTGTAGAGTCTCTTCCTGTCCAGTTTCGGGACATAGCTTGAAATCAGTCATATACACTCCCGCATTCAATATCGCGAAGTCTAGTCGAGGGTATTTGCTCAATTTTGTTTTGAAGGCATAGATTGATGAGTAGCTAGTCATATCCACTTCCAGTACGTCGATGGTGCTGGAGGAGTGAGGATTCGTGTTAGCAATCTCTCGAGCGGCTGCCTCTCCCTTTTCATGGTTCCTCGCTGTCAAAACTAAGTGGCAGTTAACGCGAGCAAAGGCCTTCGCACATTCAAGCCCGCAGCCACTGGTCGCCCCTGTGATAAGCACGATCTTGTTGGCAAAGCTTGAGATGTTCGCATCATCGATCGGTATGCATCTAGAAGTTAGAAGACGATATAAAGCAGGGAATGGACCGTCGATATCCAGACTTATTGCGTATGGGTTAAGAAGGCTAAAGGCGAGCATATGGAAGGGGGATACTGCCATGGTCACCGTTTGCAACACCAAACGATCTGGGATTTCGCAGTTCCACGGTCGTGTGCGATATCCAGGGCTATTTATTAATTAATGAGGAAACAGTATTGATCACAACTGGATACCTGTGCCTGGAATTCAGTGCGCGCTTCAACTGGAACTGAGCCAAGCCATACAATGCAAGGGGCTACGGCTAAAGTCAAAGGGTGAGATGTGTTGGTTGTTCTTGGTTTCTTTGGCAAAAATGCATTCGTACGGGAAGTAATGCGTGCACTCACCCCTTTTTCTCTTTGCCTTTGCAAAAATAGTAGTAATGCCGGTGGGTCAAGCAGCTAACTAGGCTCTATACCTGACAATTTGCGTCCGAAGCAGCATCCAGATGTATATAGTCACGTTTATTGACTGTAGGTTGGTTATACGCAAGCCAAGAAGTACATCTTTCAGAGCGCATATCACCTCTATGTAAGTAGACTATTGTGTAGATAACGGTCTGCAGTAGATATGGAGAAATTTAAACTGTAACACTACCTTCACCGTTCAATGTCTCTCCTCAAAATCACCAATTGAGCTATAAGGAGAATTCATGATTCACCTGAAGACTTCTTCTCGCCGAATCTGGTGTGGTTCTGCAAATCCTTGTAGGTATTATCTCTCATAAGTTATGTCTTAATGAAATAATTAGTTGCCCCTGAGAAATTACACGACTCAATGAAATGATATTGTTCAAATATGAGACAAGTGAAGAAGGTACACATCTAAATTCTTTACCTTTAAGCCCAAGAACACACCCATGGGTGCCATTTAAGATTTATATATAACAAATGCTGTAACTGTAGATAATCAAGTTGCTAACATGACGTGAGAATGTGCATCATGAACAATCTCGTTTTCTAGGATTTACAGATTGTCGGCTGTGTCAGGGAATTCCTCGGTACCTTTGCACAGGACGCTGGCGTTCAATCTCCTCGTCTGAAAACCAGTTCCCATGGATACCATATGGCACCCTTTGGGGCAGAATAATTCGTCCCACAACGCTACCCATAGTCCTAGCATCGAGGATCCAAAGCTCACTATGCGCACTATCCGGAGCTTCACCGCTGTCATCCAGCTGTGATTCGTCAAACACAAAAGTCAGCAGCCATCCGTCATCCTCCTGCCCTGCATCGCGACGTGGAACGAAGGAGAGTTCCTGGGCGTACCATCCACTGGGCATCTGGAATATGTGAATTGGATCATCGGGGTCTTTATCATTCCGTGCGAGAATATCCTTAACAGAACGTTTATCGACACAACCTGTGATTTGCTCCGGTGGCTCTTCTAAGCCTTTCCTAATCAAAGCTTCTGCATCGATTTTCACAAGGCAATCAATCTTTAATGCTTTTCCAAGGGCAACGCCGAAGGACCCCTCAACCGTTGAGCAGCCGTACACCCACCTTGTTGCTGACATCGAGGAGTGCCGCGGGATATGAGGGAATTCGTATCCAATGGCTGAGAGAGCCCACTGCTGTGATATGACATTCCACGGGGAGCTTAAATCAAATTGGTAAAAGTACAACCGGCACTCAGGATTAATCTCATAATTAATGCTTCCTGGCAGGATCTCAATGTCGCCTGTGTTGAATATCATCGAAGGACCGGTCATTCGGCAACATAGCATGTTGACGGTAGTCGGTGGTGACTCACCATGCCCAGGAGCATTCGTATCCCATGAATTGACTGTGTGAAATATGCAACACGGCTCCGTATGAAACCAGCGGATAGACTCCGGGTTGTAGCGAGGAAAGACACCAAACCTTGTTTCTTTCTCAGGGCAGTATGTGACTAGCGACTCCTCTCGGAGGAGGTTGGTAGGTTTGAACAATATTGGAAGGTCTATGATGATCGTGTATGCACGCGAGACACCGAAATCATGCATCAACTTAGGACTTGATATTCCTTTTATAGGAATGTTGAACATTGGACCGCTTTGCCTTTCTAAAAGTCTGTCGCTCCGTGGGATTACAGAATAGGTTACGTACGGCGGTAGATATATCGAATGGAACAAAATCAGTTCTTCATTTTGTGGGTCCACATGAGGCTATGCTTCTATCGTTAGCTGAATATGCCATGTTACTTTGAGAGGCATTAAGCGACATTAATGGAGTGCATGACTTACATGTCCTGTTGTGAACTCTTGGAAAAGCCTGAACAGAGACTGACCCCCAAACCCAACTGTACCAGGACTATTTGTATGCTCACCCTCGGCGTTAATACCATTAAACCAACCTACTGTCTCAAGCGTTGGTAGAGACACTCGAAGAGGTGGTCCAATTTCACATGTGGCCAGTGCACGGCCATCATGGTAGATAATACCAGTATTCGCAACACTGATTCGTTTGATGATACCCGGAAATCCTCCCAAATAGGATCTTGCTACAATCTTAAAGATCTTCCATGCCTTTGTCATTACCTCCGCCAGAGTCGTTCGTGGATCCAAAAATAAGGCGATGCTAGGATTGATTGGCTCCTCCAAACTTAGGTCAGATGCATTGGCAACGTACATATCGGTTATAGCATACTGGTTGACAAACTCTGGCTGTATTGTGTTTTTGCTGTTCCTGCCTGAGCAAGGTCGGAAATAAACGCCGCTCAACATACCATCCCCATCAAACCAATGTGCCTTCCTTGTTAAGTCGTGGTTGACTACAGGATTTCCTCCGTTTCGAACGTACTGCCCTCCGCTGAGCTCGTCGGGGATCTCTCCCAAAAATCTGCATGGTTGCAAAGGTGTGGTACAAGATATAGGGGCAAAATTGCCACTTAGGTATCTATCGCCGGTGAGTTATTCCCCATTTGAAGCTGTAATATAGTTGTGACTCACCTGTGTCGACTTCTTTTGTTTTGTTCCATCTTTCTGCAATTGTGATTCTGGATCATCAAGATGGAGCCCTTTGTATATCAAAAGTATGTCCCGAAGTGCCTAATTATGAGATGAAGGGATTCACAAAACTTGGTCCGCTGAGGTATACGGAATTGTCTCGAATTATGACATTGGTTTGTTGGCAGTATTTTTCAAAAACAGCGCTTGGTGATTAGAGCCTTCTGGCCTCAACTTGGTCTGATAGTTCGTAAATTTCTATACCGTGAAGGGAATACGATTTCATGTGACCTATTATGACCTATCGACGTGGATAACCCGGTAAGGGCGTCCCCAAGGGCGCGCTAAATAACGTATCCATATGACCACGCTCACTTTGGTGAGGATCTTCGCTCATGCAGTTGCAGTGGTCAGGCAATGGATGGAAGCAAGGAAGAAATATGATATCTCATGTGTACGTCAAGACTAGCGTTACTAGATATTTCTCTCTACATGGTGCTAGTGGTCGTTGTAGTCACAAATATGGTCAATAGCCACTCAATATGCTGGCAACACTTATTGTAAAGTTGAACATTATATGGTCGGCTCTTTTTAGGGTCCGTAATTTCTCATTACCTCGTACTTTGGGATCTACAATGGTTACATTATGTGCACTTGTTACTGGCCTTCCTTGCACCCCCTTGCTTAGACTCAGGTATGCAGTAGGTTCATGCAGGCATATTCAGCGATAGGCTTTTACGCTAAGAACAGAGTGAAGAATCTGCTTTTACCCACTGTAATATTGATTGGGCTTCGGAAATTGTATATCTTGGTGATTCCCCATATATTCTATTTTCTCTTGGTTCTTGGTGTACATCAAACGCATTAACCAAGGCATCACTTCAGGGTATATCTTGATTTTACGATGGGTACCGAGTATCTTCTTTTGTAAGTGAAACATGCCATACAAGTGAGAGTGGCTACCGACTAATGTAACATTTAGCCATGCCCAATTTACTGTCCCCACAGCTATCATTCTAACACTTTTGTATTATCCGTTTCTTACTCACCGGGATACGTACAAATTCACTTTCATAATAATAGTATGTCTTTCCTCGCTTCTAATGCCATTTGCATATAGTAGAAGCCAGCGCCTCACAAATGTATAAACAGGTTGCCGTTTTATACACAATACCATGGGATTCGTACTTGATTCGCACTGGCATCTGGAGTTATCCACCAAGCACGGTGATGGGATACAAGGTTTTCCAAATACCGTTTGAAGAAATTTTCTTCTTTATTATTCAGACTTACACGACCAGCTTGGTATATTGCATCTGTACCAAGCCTCTTCTTTGGCCCATCTATCTAAGAGCTGCTTCTTCGAAGCGCCAGGCAAGAGATATTGGCACTGCATCTCTGGTTGCAGTATGGGCTGCTGGAGCGACATGCATACTCTCAAGCAGCCATGCAACCTATCTGGGATTGATCATTATCTGGGCGGTCCCAGTATTAATATTACAATGGTAGGTTGGGCTGCACCTTCCATTAATGTGAAGATGCTGAATTTAAAGGGTTATCTCACACGGAGTTATTCTGGCTATTCCTTATCGCGGCATTCTCAACGCAATCTGGATACCAACTATTTATCTTTGGATAGCAGATTCTATTGCCATTAGAGCCGGAACTTGGACCCTAAGTTCTAAAACTAAAGTAAATTTACAGCTCTGGCCAGGCCTTGAATTGGAGTAAGGCGGTAATCCTTAAACTAGGTTTACAATTCGAAAGATATCAAATGCTAAAATGCATCATTGACAATAGGGAGGCAGTGTTCTTCGCTGTAACGAATGCATTGGTAGTATTCGGCCTTGTGACTTGTGATGTTGCCTTTGCTATCGATCAATATGATTATCTGACCTCGGAAACGCTATCTAGAAACACCTTATCGTTAACATCCGCTTTTAAGGCCATTGCAAGAAAAAGAACGACATTCAATAATGCAATACTAGATGAACTCTGTGAAGCATCCAAATGCCTATATTTGAAGAGCCAGAGCATGTATCTGGGGAGCGCTCTTTTTCAAGGTCAACTTCGAATCGATTTAATCTTCCTGTGAGTACTCCTTGACACTCAAGCCACAGGGCCTTTATAACGAACTTTTATCTATAGATATTCGTTTTGCCGTGTGATTGACGATTTGGTTGATGAAACTGAGAATAAGGATCAAGCTCTCCTGTGGATCGAACGGTGCTCGGAGCTGTTGGATACTAGGTTCCATTCCCAAAACTTCGAAAATTCGATTTCCGAGAAGTATATCAGCTGCGAAGCCAACCGGAGGCTCATTGCATCCATAAAACAACTACCTGCACGACGTCTGTCAAAGCAACCTCTCCTCGATTTGCTAAGGGGGTTCACGATGGACTTAGAATTTAATCACAAACAAGGAAGCTTTCCCATCAGGACAGAATTTGACCTTGATATGTACGCTACTCTAGTTGCCGGCACTGTGGGGGAACTAACATTAAACTTGATATACCACCATTATTTTCAAAACAAGCCTATCCATCCACCAGGAAAGCTCAAGCAAATAATAGAGGCTGGAAGGGAGATGGGCAGGGCGCTACAGTATGTCAACATTGCAAGGGATATCCACCGCGACGCTATCATTGGTAGAGTATATATACCCACATCGTGGCTTGAAAGGGCAGGGATTACCCCTTCAGATGTAATCCATCATCCTTGGGACACTCGCGTATATATGATGCAAGCAAAGCTCTTGGATAAAGCTGAGTGCTGCTATCAAACGTCCCGTGCTGCAATTGATGAACTTCCTGCTGAGGTCCGAGGACCAGTGAATGCCACAATCGAGAGTTACATGGAAATATGTCGCGACCTAAGAAGGAAGAAAGGGAACCTACAGTCCGGAAGAACATTTCGCTTAGCGCTCTGGCGGCGGTTGCTCGTCGCCTGGAAAGCAATGAACCATCAAAAGGGCGCAGGCATAGTCAAGCCCCGGAAGTTTGGATACATCACCAACCGCTCTGGTTGGTTTGAATCATGGTAACTGCGTGGCTAGTACACCTACTTTGGCTACTTTAGGTGCTTATGTCTTATCATCATCATGTTTCCCACAAGGCCTAAAACCATGTAGTGATAGTAGCTTAACACTCTACAATGATGCTATTACTGTTTACAATATCTGATATTCCATTTTTTAGAATTAGGCTAAGCACCAGATCCTAGAGCCAATGCAACTATTAAGGAACTCTACCATCTTCAGCGGATAAACTATGTTATGGAGTACTTTGGCTGCTTGGCATAAATGCTCTTACCATGCTAATCCGTTACCTGCATGATAAATTGTTGCTTTGCGGTCATAAAAATACATCTTCGCATATCCATTTTATCAGTGCCGAGCCCCCTGCATTCATCATGCTGCGGCCAGTTAAATACATGTCGATTTCTCATACGAAGACATGGTTATTATTTCAAAACAATACCTATCGTTCGATTTCAATACCGGGACACCATGGAACCTATCATTGGTAATGTATGTGGTCCGTGGGAAACAGAACACTGTAGTACTCTGGAGCTGATCTGAAGATACAACGATGGTCTTATATGACCTGCTAAGTAAGAATGAGTTCTAATCATAGATACAGCGAACTCGTGGTGACCAACTTTCAACAAAGAGCATCACAGTCAACATATGATTACTTACACGAGTGACACAACCTCTCATAATGAAAATTACCGTAAAACATGACAATATAAGGTTCTTGGTTTCGTCAAGCAAGGGTACAAACCTAGTCGTCTGGGCATGCGAGATGTTTTCCCCTTTACGTTAAAGAATGTGTGCAGGAAAGGAGACGGGAACCAGGATATAAATATCAATCTAGGGCTATCACAAGGGTTCTTAGCCGTACAGGCACGATGCTTACATCTTAATCTAGCTTTACCTTCAGCCTATGCAGCATTCCTATCACAACTTTCGTGAGACATGGGTTCCAAACCTATACAGTCGATTCCAATGCATTCTGCAGAGGAAAGAATGTACGAAGAACCTTCACAAGAGCGACCTCGGGATGATGATAGGCCCTGTTCATATCGTCTACTTGCTATTTGCACTGGCTTGTGCATGGCTGTTTTTTTAGTTGCGTTGGTAAGAAGGTCCTTAGACCGGGCGTATCTGCTTGGAGACTGACTTCTCTGTATCCACTGATTTAGGACAATTCGATAATTGCCACCGCCATTCCAAGTATCACGGATGATTTCAAAACCCTGAACTCTGTAGGATGGTATGCATCGGCCTATCTTTTGACAACATGCGCATTTCAGCTTGTTTTTGGCAAATTTTACACCTTGTTCTCGACCAAGGCGACACTCCTGCTTGCCATCAGCCTCTTTGAGATCGGTTCAGCTGTTTGCGGGGCCGCTTCTAACTCGGTAATGCTAATTGCCGGACGTGCTATTGCAGGAGTAGGATCAGCAGGGGTATTTTCAGGGGCCTTGGTGGTATTATCCCAGAGCGTGAGACCTGGAAAGCTCCCCATCTGTGAGGCTCTTCTACGGTCAAAGAGGGAATAGGCATTGACAGCTAACATGTTCCAGATAATGGCATTCTGATGTCCATGTACGGATTCGCATCTGTTATTGGACCGCTGCTGGGAGGCGCCTTCACGACCTATGTAAGCTGGAGATGGTGGTATGTCTTTGACTTAATAGTCACGTCTAGCTCTTCCTAACACATCAATTAGTTTCTATATCAATCTTCCAATAGGTGCAGTGTCCATGATAACCATAATATTTTTCCTTCGGTCACCTACCTTCGTGGACCGGAGCATGACCTTTAAGGACAGGGTTAGGCAGTTCGACCTAGTCGGATCAGTTCTATTACTCCCTGCAGTGATATGCCTTCTTGTCGCTCTTCAATTAGGTGGGGTATATTACGCATGGTCAGATGGTCGCATTATTGCGTTATTCATCGTCTTCTGCTTATTAGTGATCGCTTTTGTGTTTGTCCAGGCCTGGAAAGGCGAAAATGCCACCATACCACCGAGGTTTTTGCGGCAACGAAGTATATCATTTGGATGTCTATTTTCTTTCTTACTTGGCGGGTCATTCTTTACCATGGTATATCTCATCCCCATTTGGTTCCAAGCTATTAAAGGAGCATCGGCTACCCAGTCCGGGATCATGTCAATTGCCCTCCTTCTATCGATGGTGCTCTTTCTGATGGTTTGTGGAATTGCTATTACCCTTTGTGGCATATACACCCAGTTTTTTTATATATCCTGCATTCTTTCCAGCGTTGGTGCGGGCCTGTTATCTACACTCACTCCGACGGCGGGACCTTCCAAATGGATAGGATATCAAGTGGTCTACGGCATGGGTATTGGGGCTGGTTTTCAGCTCCCTATCGTCGCGGCCCAGGTGGTACTGCCTCTTGCTGATGTACCTATTGGTACATCTCTGATGGTGTTTTTCCTGTCTCTCGGAGGTGCAGTGTTTACTTCAGTCAGCCAGAATGTTTTTATCAACGAGCTCGTCCAAGGAGTGGAACGGGTAACCCATTATGTTAGAATCTCATCCATCGTCGAAACAGGGGCGACGGAGCTACTCTCCACCATCCCGACGGAGATCTCTGAACTCGTACGACCAGTGTATAATACAGCCCTGACAAGAGCGTGGTATGTGGCAACAGCACTCTCGGTATTGTCTATTCTAGGAGCTTTCGGTATGGAATGGCGGACTGTGAAACGAGAACAATTGATTGGCACTATATGAGCTTGGACTTGGGGATAATTCTCATTGTTGTTACTTCTACAATAGCGGTAACTGTAGTGAGATTTACAGAAGATTAGCACACACTGTCCCTTTGCTCAGCTAGTGACCACCCACCTGAATGGCTGTGGCTAGGGCATGACGGGAAACAGCGGTGTCGAAAAAATAAATTGATCTGACAGATCACACAAGTGAAGATCCTCGTCACAATGTATGGAAGTTTTGCCACCATATGTTCACTAATTCAGCAAACCTGGTTGAAAAGTGGTACTTGTAATATCATCGCAGTCGCTACCATCTGCTGTTCGTATCTGCAGCTGAGCTCCCTTGCTGACATACAGTTTCACCAACCACCACGGGCGACCCACATTTGTAGGATCGTACCAAGCCGCTGTCACATTGACTACTGCTGATCTACTCCATATTAATGTGCTAATCCGTGAAGAAAGTTCGACCCCTTGCATGGCATT
Source organism: Aspergillus tamarii (assembly GCA_030556085.1). NCBI lineage: Eukaryota > Fungi > Ascomycota > Eurotiomycetes > Eurotiales > Aspergillaceae > Aspergillus > Aspergillus tamarii. The sequence goes on along the minus strand of JARVTJ010000005.1, from coordinate 1,643,809 downwards.
AGGGGTGGGGACAACCCGAGGGGATGGGGTTAATACCGCCGCCTTTGCCTGATCTGCATCCCTTGCATATACGAATTCTTCACTGACAAAGTGCTTGGAAATTTGCCATATATGCTTTATATTCTTTCAACCGCTGGTGGTAGACAATACTCAACAGGCAAAAGGGGTGTGGTGGAACCCGATTTCATTTCCAATTTTCAACGGTTTCTGTACCCTGTTCTTTCCTGATGTCTTCCACAAGGGCAATTGTAGTTGGTATGCGTTCTCATATAATCTTCGAGGCTCTATCTGTGGGTGACTTGCTCACAGAACCATACAGGCTCTGGCACCGGTGGTGTTGCCGTTGCTGCTCGCTTAGCCAAAAACGGTATCCGTGTAACTGTTTTGGAAAAGAATAATTATACTGGCGGCCGGTGTTCGATTATAGAGGATGAAGGCTATGTGAAACACAACTGCAGTTCGCAAGATGCTACGACCTTTAACTAATACTTGCATAGAGATTCGACCAAGGGCCGTCACTTCTTCTCATGCCAGAGCTGTTTGCTGAGACTTTCCAAGATCTAGGAACTACGATGGAAAGAGAAGGAGTCCGGCTTTTAAGATGTGACCCCAATTACCGAATATGGTTTGCCGATCATGAAAGCATTGATATATCTTCAAGTTTGAGCCAAATGAATAAGGAAATAGAAAGGTATGAGGGCAAACGAGGTCTCGGTGCCTTCTTAGACTTTTTGCAGGAGGCTGGCCAGCACTACGACCTATCCTACACACATGTCCTAGGCCAGAATTTCACTAGCCTCTGTAGTATGCTTCGGCCTGGTCTACTTTGCTCGATTCTACGACTGCATCCGTTTCAAAGCATGTATAGCCGTATAGGACGGTACTTTCGCTCAGAAAAGCTCAGACAAGCCTTCACATTCGCAAGCATGTATGTTGGGATGAGCCCATTTGAGGCACCTGGGACATATTCCCTGCTGCAGTACACAGAGCTTGTACATGGGATCTGGTATCCAGTTGGTGGTCTACACGCAGTAAGGACACGCACGACACTAAGTACTTATGCTTGCTAATCCAGAGCATTTCTAGATCCTAGAGGCCCTGGTGAAAATTGGAAAACGACATGGGGTAGAGTACAGACTGAACTCTCCCGTGGCTTCCATCAAACTCTCAGATGATGGCCGTATGGCAACAGGTGTGTGTCTTGCATCAGGGGAGACTCTGGAGGCAGACATGGTTATTGTAAATGCAGACCTGACATATGCCTACAATAACCTTCTTCCGGCGACCAAATATGGCACATCCTTGCAGAAACGAGATACCTCATGCAGTTGCATTTCATTCTTCTGGTCATTCAACGCGACCATCCCTGAACTTGAATCCCATAATGTCTTTCTGGCGCATGAGTACCGAGAAAGCTTTGACAAAATTTTCAAGGAGAACAAGGTTCCTCTAAGCCCCTCCTTTTATGTACATGTCCCGAGTCGTCTCGATAAGACGGCCGCCCCAAAAGATAAGGATGCACTCGTAGTTCTCGTACCGGTTGGACATCTTCCAGAAGGCACAGGGAATGAGGCAACACATGAACACAATATGAGAAGGGTAGATCACTGGGAGAAGATCGTCTCGAGATTGAGAGAACAAGTTCTTGACATCATAGAGGAGAGGACCGGTGCTGCTGACCTACGAAAGCACCTTCTTAGCGAAAAGGTAGACACGCCATTGAGCTGGGAAAGCAAATACAACCTCGACCGTGGATCTATCCTAGGGCTTTCACATTCATTCTTCAATGTCCTCAGCTTCAGGCCCAAAACACGTCATCGTTCAATTGAGGGGCTATTTTTCGTCGGGGCAAGCACACATCCCGGCACGGGGGTTCCAATATGTCTAGCGAGCAGTAAAATGGTGTCTGAGCAGGCCATACGTTCGACAAATGCCAATCCGAAGAGCAATACTGGAATGCGTCCCTTTTATTTTCTCCTTTCGGGGTTTACTTTCGTTATATCTGTGGTTCTTGCTCTGTCGACAGTTTCCGAGTTTTAGTGGGACCACAGTCAGTTTGTTGTAGATAGCTTACAATGCTATTCTGCGGTTGAAAAGAGCGAGAAATGTACTCACTGCTGGTTGGGTTAAGGTGTTTGCATAGGGTCTGTATACTGTGACTAATATGTGGGTTGAAACACCAATATTTCCTACACCATAGAATCGTTTCTAATATTTCTCACCGGACGATCATGGCAATTAACCTTCATCGGCGACGGGGGTTCTGGCTCGGGTCGAAAGTGCTACGAGAAGATATAATGGCCAACTAGTTCTGTTAACCTCTTACCTAAACTTACCAACGGATTAATTTTATAATATAATTGGTATATTTTTTGATATTCCCCAGCAGCACAGGGTGGGCTAAGACCTAGATTAGATACCCAACGCAATAGGTAATGGAGAAATATATAGTACAGCTATTTACCTCTAGCTCTGTGCGTTTATAGTATCTCATATTTTTGATCAATATTAATCTCATATCGTCCAGAACCAGCCAGGCTGCTCACTCGATCAAAGACGCAGTTAGGAAGGAAGAGGTACCTACTCTAGAAGTCCTCCTTAAACACCCAGGCGATGAAAAGGAGATCAACATCGATGATCCTGCACAACGGTGTATTTATCGCCGAGCATAGAAACTGTTCAGCAGAATCCGACCATCCGATGCAAGATCCGATTCCAGGGTAGTAGAAGTCTATCTTTCTGGGAAGGCTGTCATAAACAGGAACGAAGTTCAAGCACGACTGATGGTGTCAGTACCTCTGCCAGAAATGACAGTACACTCAGATGCCGAGTCTGAGGCTATACGACCTCTGGATGTTGCATCTCAACTGTATGGATCCGGCGACGTCGCAACTTTACAGCGATGGCGTAGGCAGGCGGGATTCAATGTTTAGGGTCTTTGATATGTATATTCTACATTCTTCTCATGTTGCATCATTAATGCTAGGTCCGCAAGACAAGTTATACATATATCATTCTCATGCATTCTCAGGAATAATATGGAAGAATAAAAATAAAAAAAGGCAATATATTGGCTCATACGTAACGTTACCGGATTCAACTGCTAAGCGGCAGAGCTTTTGCTTCCACAACATCTACGACTCTTAGATGCACGTAACCATGAAATTAATACCCAATCAACTTGACTACTAGTGGAATGTGAAGCTATTGGCCAGCCTGCTTTCTTGTTGTATGTCTAGCTAGCACAAGGTTATGGGAAGGCCAATTGGCCTTTCCTATGTGCCTGCCCCCTTGATCTGCCGTCCTTAAGCCTATGGACACGCAAATCTAGACACGTTTGAGCTAATCTACCCTGACGATATCTGATGGTTCATTTTGCTCTTCCATGAGATGAGATTCGGCTGACAGGCCCTCGGTATTGCTTTCGGCCTTACGATCCAGTCGAAACCTGAGCCCACCGACTTGTTCGATCCACTTGTCTGTGTTCGCATCAACCTCACACTCATCAGGATACACCAGATTGGTGTACAGTCGTCCGGCGGAGCTCAAGTTCAGCTGCTGTCGCAGTTTCGAGAAGGAAAAGTGGGAAACGATCAATGCGAAGAGGAAGGCAACTAGCACCACGACCCACAAGGCTAACGTGATGAACGCTGGTACGGCATATGGAAGATTGTACTCGATCTTCCGTTGAAAAGGCTCGATGCGGACCGTCTTGTCACCAGAAGGCACTGTTCCTCCCAGACGACCGGTGTCGCTACCACTCAGACCGATAGGGGTCTGCGAGCCAATGGTCGCCGTTGCCAGGATATCGGTAAAGATCAGCTTTAAAATCGTAGCAGCGCCCTCCTCACCACCGGCTGATAGTTGCTGCCAGCGTCGCGACAGAGCAAAGTTGGACTTTCCGGTGTAGTCTGCGATGGGCAGATCTGTAGTCCACCTTGAGGTGATTTGCCCCAGATAGCTCTCACCGAGGGCTACATGCTGGGCTGCCATGGGAGCATAACTGGCAGCCATACTGTCCTTCGCATTGACAACACTAGCACTGTCTGGGTATGCCGGTGGCAGGAGTAGCCTCTCCGATTTTATGGTAATCAGGTTCTCGGAAGCCGCGTATTGCTCGCTGATAAGGCCCCAGAGAGGAGCAGTCACCGACGATGGCTGTCCGGTGATCTCAATCGCCCATAATGGCTGTGCATCGTGAGTTTCGTACACCTTGTCCTTTACGCTAGACACAGTAAGATCGTCCAGTGTCGAGCTTCCATTAAGAATAAACTCCACGGTTTTGATCGATGCCTGGACAGCACTCGTGCACATGTATATATCCTGCTCCCACTCCGAGCCTGCGTCATAGATTCGCGGGTCAGTACCGTCCAGCCGCCGCGGCGCGGTCTGGATCAGTCCACAATCAATGCCCACTGTGGAATTATCAAGACGGTCCCCGGTGTACTGGGAAACCAACCCACGACACGCCAGGGCTGTCACTTGGAAGTTCCACAAACTATTCGAGGTATTGAAGTCAGAATTTATGAAGAGCCCGTCGTTTCCAGGGATCTGGATCGAGTCCGGCCGATAGGCATTGTGTTGGTCCCCTGTGAGGCTTCCGTTTAAGACTAGAGGGTATTCCGCATCCGATGTAACATTCCGAGGAGCGCTAATATTGGGGCTAGCAAGCCCCAATGCCCACATTAACATGCCATTATGGAAGAATCCGAGCTGCGTTGCTCGAGTACGTAGGTCCGGGTTCGCCTGCATATCCTCCATATCGATCCTGGGACCCTTGAGTGGAAGATTGGAAAAGCCGCCTCTGTCTTTGAGTCGGACGTTGTGCGATTCAACTATGTTACCATTATAGTCGGTGTAGTTGAGAGTGAATCGGATGCTGAGATTGGTGTTCACGCATTCTATCAGTGGCTGCAGCCAAGTGATATCCTCCGTCCAGCGTCCTCCCGTTGGAAGATTGACCGGCACCGTATGGTTGCGATATCCCACCCCGCCCCTAGTACTGTCAACGATCAGTCCCTCAATCGCTTCGATCTTATCATGTAAGATGAGATTCTCCATCACCCGGTATGACCCAACTATATACGGCTCCTGATTATCCACTTGGTCCATAGATCTTGGGAATACCTGTCGGTATTGAATGTCAAAGGGCCCCGATATGGTGTTATTCGTCCCTGAGGTCGCGCTCGAGAAGATTTGCGTTAGGTTATAGGGCAGCCGGGCGGAATAGGTGCCATTATTAGGGATAATGTCATGGATGGTCTGGTTGACGAGGATGTACGCATCTGTCCCGTTGGATCCAGGGCAAACAACCCAACCCGACCCTCCACAGCCTCGGGAAAACGGGGCGTCAGGACGAGGAGGAGTTCCAAGGCCGTACGGCGACTTATCTGGCACATAGACAAAGGGCACTGCGGTAGCCGCAGCCGGCTTGATTCGATCGCGAAGTCCTAGAGGGGTGATAATACCGGTAATACTGACGAGGACATGGCCGATAGTGATCCCCCACCCAAGGCAAAACACCAGCCAGCTGACTCGCTTCGATGCAGAAGTGTCTGCTCCTATGAGCGAGGGCCAGGTGGTTGCTTGGAGGACGCGTGTGCCCACAGACCTATGGGTTCTTCCTTCTCAGCATAGCACCAAAGAATGGTTTCGGCAGTCTGTAGAAGAGATCCCTACCAGGTAATGGCATTATTCTCGTCGGGGAGCTGCCAGCTCAGAAAGTAAGCGATGCCTAGCGGGAGGGTAATGCCGACTCCACCACGGATCAATTAGTTATGTCGTCCGGCATATTGTGAAAGTGAGCATTTACCAATGGCAACGCCAAGGTTAATTATACCAGACACTTGTCCAACGGTTAGCTCCATGGCATCATGTATATCTGTCTACGCTTTGTATATTATTAAGATGATGTCTTTCCTCAAAAGGGCCTTTATGTAAGGACCTTGTCATCATGGCGCAAGGCTCAGATTTATATGGCCGGCCCCAATGATCGACAACAAATACGAGCAACAGAGTTAACCAATACGAGAATCCCAACTGCGAAGCGCATATTCCACAAAGACACTTTACAGATATTCTCCACAATTATTTTCTGTTCCTTTCCTTGTATACTGGGGTGGGCTTCAGAGTCTGATCTATCGATACTCCGATAGTCAAAATACAGGCTCGATTACAATTAGGAAACACTTGCACCTTCACAGATATGGCGGCCTTGTTTAAACCTTTTTCAAGCCCGATAGAGCTGAGAGATCGTTGCCTCTGCTCAAGCTAAACCATTTAGGGTTTTAGGCACATATCGCTCCAAAAAGGTAGGGTCGTAGAAACCCCGCGTGTTGACCTACCAGTTTATAGAGGAACGTGTCCAGCTGGATATGAAGACAAAGTCCAATGGAACTGAAAAACAATAATTTGAAAAAAATAAAATAAATAAATAAATAAATCAAAATAAAGATAAAAATAAAAATAAACATTAAACAGCATTAGTATGACTAAAGTTGGAGATTTCTTCATTGGGTCGGCTGAACTTGATGCTCGGCCATGACGACGATGAGAATCAGAATCATACATTGATTCTCCTCAGTGTACCTTTTGCATAATAGGTCAGCAAGTTAATTTTAGATGCAAGTGTCTGTACCAAATTAGCTGTCCAGGGGTTTTAGATTTAGCGACCGGATTTGCCAATCAGGGCAGGAATTGACATTTTTTCCGTCCTTCCAACCGTCGACGACGGAATAACATAACATAACTGGTAAGCGATCCGCACCCCAACCGCGTTTTCAACGCGCCTCGATTTCTTGGGTGATACTCGTGCCAATAGTTATAAATTGACTACTAGTGAAGAGAAATCGCTTGAAGAATGGATTCTATTACTAGATAAATATAGAGCACCTCCTCGGTCTGTATATGTACGTGAAATGGCCAATATTCTATATTTCAAGCATGATACTACTTCTCCCTCTACTACTGTAGGGGAGAAATGGGTATGAAACTTTACCAGGTATATGTCTGTGCTTAAAGCCTGCTTTGCACGTCGCTGTAGCTATTGCTGGTCCAAAGTAGGGAATCCTAAGATCTTAGACTCCCAGGTGCTTAGATTAAGCAGTAAATCGGTAAAATACTGTAAATTAATAGATTACAGAATAATTGTACTAGTAGATTATTCTATATTTAGATTACTATAGACAACTGTATATATATATAAACAGAAACAAATTGTTTAAAAATCAGAATTCTTAGTACTATTCGGATTTATATAGTATAGTATATTCTAGGGCTTCGGCCCCGGGGCGGCTTGTCTACGGCGGGGTAACTGGCGGCTTGAGGCAGCCGCCGTTAGACTATTACAGTAATACTAATATCGATTATAATTTGATTTGCTCTTAAAAAATTAATAGTAATAATAAATATATTGTAAAATTAATTTAACTAGACTTGTGGTATTGATAGAGAAAGAATATCTACTTAGTACTGATTAAAATATATATAAAATATAAAAATATAGTCTATATCTGTTATTTGGCCAACTGCCAGGTATATCAGTAAAACTGAAGATTTATCTAGCCATATATTCAGAAAAATTGTAATTTCTCTGATCCAAAGCTAAAATATCAGCAATTCTAATTAATCGAATTATTCAAAAATTTTATATTTCATTGCTTACTAATATTTATGATACAAATTGAACTGTATACAAAAGACAGAATCAAGACACTAGATTTCCAAAAAATATATAATCTCGAGAATAGGATTCGTATATTTAAATTATATTATTTTCAATGAGACAATGACCTACCGCGAGCGTACTATGTCTACCGGGGGTTGGCTATGGTTGTATTCCCCTCCGACAACGCTTGTATCTTCTTTCCCCCACCCGTGCCGACGGCACTCCTCAACCGGAAGTAACCGAGCCAAGCGATTGCACTGCTCTACATCGGCATCAGAATAATCTACATTAGTCTTTGCAGAAATATTACTCCAAAAGAAAGTAAATGTATACACCTAATATTCTTTCAGTCCACTGCGCCAGGACGTCACCGGCACTAGACCAGACTCAAGTCATGTAAAAGTCTCCGCCACATATCGCCGCGCCACTTCTTCTGTTGGCGTAGGAGAAACAATCTTTGAAACCGTTGCCTTCACCCCTTCATTCATTCTAACGCTGCCGCACACGAAGACTTTAGCATCCTGCTCCCAAAGCGCCTTCACCTTCCCTCTTTCCATCCATAGCAGATCTTGAACGTATTTACAGCCATGGCTCTCACTCTGAGCCCTGCTAAAGGCTCTAAAGAGGGTCACCACTCCCTGTTCCTCGAAACCATCTAACTCCTCGCGATAGAGGTCGTCCAAGTGAGCGCCCCTGCAACCGAAAAATAGGAAGGCTGGGGCTAAGATGATTCCCTCCTTCTGTCGGATAGATCTTTCCTGGACAAATGCGCGGAAGGGTGCAATGCCTGATCCAGCGGCAACCATGATGATGGGGTGAGAGAGTGACTCATCTGGGAGTCGGAAGTCGGGATTGGCATGCCGTAGAGATACTCGGAGGACGGACCCGGGTATGCAGCTCATTAGGTAGTTTGATGCTACTCCAGCGCAGTTTCTAGGCCCGCCAATTTCTGCTCTCTCTACGACAGAAACAGTTAATGAAGCCCGAGTACGGCTCATCCGCGGAGACGAGGAAATGGTGTATTGGCGGGGACGAAGGGGTGACAACATCTGGATATAATGCTGAATCTCAATTGATGGTACGGCATAGCGTTCTAATATATCCAAAAGGGATAACTGTTTTTCCCGGACTTCCGTTGTATATTGATGTGAAGCGAGGGCTTTAAGATGCTGTGCAGTTTTCTCATCGGTAGCTTTCGCAGCCAAGGATCTCAGGCTCTGTTGAAGAAAGATCAGTTCGTTATATCAGTAATGTGCAAGACCTAAAGGTACGTACAGCAGGCGTCGCCACTTGATTCAATTCCACGTAGCCGCTGAGCAGGTCGTGGGCAGATATGGGAGTATCTGTCGGCAAGGAGGTAGCACTACTAGATGTAATATACAAGATAGTATCCGAACCTATTTGGAAAAGTGAAAGCACCCGCTGCACACTCCGTCGAGGGTTAAGGGGTAAAACAGCTAGATGATCACCAGGATGGTAGTGGACTGTTTCTGGCAGGGCAAGCTCAACATGGACTTTCTTGGTGGTTTCCGCGGATGTCAACACGCGAACTTGATCAATGACAGCTGTTTCGTAAACCGCGCGCAACGGGTAGGGTGATCGAATGGTTATCCTCGTGCTGTTCCCAGTCTCATCTGATGAGCCGGGGTGCTTGAAGCTGAACACAGCCTCAAGGCCAGGCCAGAGGTTCGTTTCCATCCATGACTCTAACTCAGCGAAGGGGTCATCTTCTGCGGTATCCGCCGACCCTCGTGGGGCTAGACGAGCTCCACCATGTTCTGCCATGGTGACATCTATGAGGTTGGGAATTTTATAGAAGGTGGTCGACCAGTCGTGGTGTCCTGGCAAACCGGTTAATAATTACCTATATGGAAAAACAAAATGATGAGTTTACCGCTTCCAAAGACGGCGTACTGGATCCCTTCCAGATCATTCCCCTCCAGGGAATGGAGCCAATTGACAAATTGCCGTGCGTTTTCAGGCGGCCTCCCGTCGTATGACCCAGTGAGGATTATCATGGGTTGGCCTCGGGGTAGTCGGCGGTGCTCGAGCGCGTCCAAAGGTAGTACTTTGCAGACGAATGGGCCCTTGCTACTCATTTCGGTAGCCAATCGATGGGCTAGGGCCTCGCAAGTTCCACTGTTTGAGCCATACAGAATGGTTGCTGGCTGGGATTCTACTGCCTCATGCTTCAAACACACGACCCCCTCCGGATGTGCACTTTTCGTTTGGGGCGACAATCGGGCGTGAAGCATGTTTCGGCTCGGTCGTGGTGTCGCATAGGCCCACAGGTTATCTGGTTTTATAGTGAGTGACTCTTTGATTTTTAAAGCATAGTCCTCGTCAACCAAATTGAATCTAAAATTCTGCAGAATCAAGGCCAGGATCTATATGTTGTGGTGGCGTCAGTATATGATATGAACAGTCGGTAGAAAGTCAATACAGAACCGACTGACCATCAGTGCCTCCTGCCACGCAAAAGCCCGCCCAATACAACTCCTTTTACCATTTCCAAAGGGCTTCCACGAGTTTGCCGGAAGCTTTTTGAAGTGTTCATCCAACATCCTTTCCGGGCGGAACTCGTCGGCGTCGGACCCGTATACGGCAGGATCTCGATGCACAGCCGCGAGGAACACATCCAGGGAGTCTCCTGGCTTGACCTCATATTTGCCCCCAATTACCTCTGGTTTATACGGCGTAACGCTAAACCCGGGTGCGGTGGGCATTAATCGTAGGGTCTCACGAAGAATAGCATTAAGATATTTGAGTTTCGAGAGGTGTTCAATCGTGAGCTCGTGATCGCCAACGACATCGTCTACCTCATGGGTTGCCCTAGCCATGGCATCAGGCGTTGTCAACAGGTAGTACATCGCAAATGACAGGAGCCCTGAAGTAGTCTCGTGGCCAGCGACCAGAAAGGTCAGCATATTATTGATGATCGATTCGTCGCTTAACGTATCCCCAGATAAGCTGTCTCGAGAGGTCAGCATTGTCTCAAGTAGGTCATTCTTGCGACTAAGGTTCGTCTGTCGACGCTCGTTAACAATCTCGCGACACACGGTGCGCATACGATCAATATTCAATTGAGTCCTCTTCTTCGCACGAAAACGAAGGCTGCTGATAAATGAAGGCAGGGTTGCTTGCGTTTCTGCCTCTTTCAGGAATCCGATCATACTCTTGATAAAGAGATGAAAGTCGCCTTCAGAATAGAAGCTGTTGAATCGGTAACCCATCGCACATAACGCAATTGTATCAAGAGTTGCGCGAGTGAAATCGTCAACTAGATTCAAGGGCTTCCTTGGACCATAGCGTTGCCTAACAACCAAGAACTCCTTAGCCAAAAAAGCATCTGAGCGGCGGTTAAAAGGCTGTCGTACCATTTGAGACATAGCTGTTGCGCGATATCATGCATTTGTGGAAACATCTCACGGATTCGTAATGGACCAAAGGCTGGCACTAACAGCCGATGGGCAAGCTCCCAGTTCTTCTCATGATCATACGCAGTAAATAGCCCGTCATGTGTGCCGGACCGGAGTAGCTCGAGACCAAAGGAGACATGCTTATGAAATCGGGCTTCATCGCAGACTTCAGAGAGCAGAGCCACGCTGTTTATGACAATGGATGTCTCTCCCGCAAAGGTGAATTTGAAAATAGGGTCTTTGAACAGGGCAAAGTGTTACCACTTCTATATTATGATCTACTTCTTGAAATAGAGCACGCACAGTATGTTTTCGCAATCTCAAGCGTGGACATTGTGCCATTGTCTAGATCGATGTCCAGGATATTCCCGAGGAATGGTAGACCTAGAACGGTCATTAGTTCTTTCTCACTGCATGAGAAGCATGCTCGCTAACCTCGAGGTCCTGGGATCGGACATATCTGCTTTTCGTTGTCATCCTGTCGCATTTTTAGAAGACAGCGCATTTCAATAATAGGGTAGTGAGGTAATAGCACAGAGCCGGAACATGGGAGGCATTCATGAAGCTCATGCACCATTAAAAGCAGTTTTTAACACCCATGAAGCTTACATTGACAGAGTTTGAGACCACGTTGATTGATCATTGGACCTAACCTAGGAACTCACCACCGGCCATTATTTTCGTCTATGTATTGACATATTGACTTGTGGATCTCCTTGCGTTCTGAGGGGTGGCTATGGATGCCCTGTGACGCTTGACCCCTGTCAAGTGGAGGGGAGCGAGCATTCAGTAAACCGGTAAATAGTGGGGTTTAGGGTGGAGTCAAACGAAGATGTAAAACCGCCGTCGGCCATTTTCCTTATCGCTCAGACCTCGTCGTTTGGTGGAGCCAGCTGCTATTGCTCATAGCGAACTGAAGATCCATTCCAAAAAGGCCGTCGGTGCTTCTTAAGTAAGTCTCGGCTTCCTACCTCCCAACTGGCTACTCCTGATCCTGTGGGATGACCTAGAAGGGCCGATTTTGTCTTGTCCAAGGTAAGGTTCATACATATACCGGAGTCAGCTTGGTGTCGCTGAGGGGCATTTAAGACGCACTTCATTTTTAGGAGACTTGATAGTAAAGAAGGGGCTCATGAAGTCTTTATTTGTATCGTACCTGTTCCCGATATGAGAAGCGCTATATTAACTACAACTAGCAGAAGCTAGTGCTATTCAAATATGTGGAAGTTCTTGCTCCTGTCTGCTTCGCAAGAGTATGTTGTCACATTTTTGGTAAATATGTGTAGATGATTACGAGAGATGACTTATAGATATCCGCACATAGAAGGTGATACTTGAGTGGAAAACAACATGGAAAAGTACACATACTATAAATCCCCAGTACCCAAATTCCTAGCGAACGATATTGGAAACCACTCAGGCGGCGTCCATGATTTATCTTCCTTCAAATAGTTCAGCATGGCATCAGTTGCCACCGTAGCACAGGCAAAGCATCTGCCCATTCCCTCGCCATTGTGTCCCACCGATACGTATTCGCCTGGACTTCCTTTGGTCGGTCTCCCGACAATGCTAGCGCCATCTTTGGTAAATCCTTGAATTCCAGTCCAGTCATAGGCAACGTCTCGCTTGACATCAATATCCTCAAAGTGGTGGGGGAAAACGGTTTCAAGGAATTGAACCATCTCCCTTCTGTGCTGGTTATTCTCAGGGAGTGTAATATTGTCATTATAGTCCCCAACCACCTCGGCGGTTGCAAGGCCGTACAGATAAGGTCCGTGATTTGGTCGTTGCAAGATCCAGTGCCAGAAATCTTGGTATCCGAATCCTCGCGACAGTTGGCAAGTATCTGGCGCGGCCTTGTTGGGTTGGACGCCCAGCATGTGTGCTTTACAGCCGTAAACGCCGTCTTTACCACATAGGGAAGGGAGAAGATGGCTGGCGTAGCCATTTGTCGCATGGAATACGGCACGAGCTTTGATCTCGCCGCGGTTTGTCGAGACGGTATAGTGATACCTCTCTGCTGTAAAGTCACTGACTACCGACGACGCCGGTGTATAGGCATGGATAGTCAACGCAGACATGCGCTTTAGAGCAGCCTTTAGTAGCACCCCCACAAGCTTTCGAGGATAAACAGTCCCAGATACTTCCAGGTATGCTGCTCCATATTGGGCCTTGGATTCATTGATCGTGACTTTCTAGACTCGCACTGTGATCAGTGTCTATGGATAAAGTAGCTGTCAAGGGAGACGATCTCACAGATAAAACTTCACTTGTCTCCTTCATCAAGTAGCCCTCCGGCTCATGGCCGTGCTGTTTGGCTGACTCCAAATCTGCCACAAACTCCTCCTTTTCCTCGGCCGTCTCAAACACCACAATGGTCCCATTGAGCCGTAGGTCCACCTCGGCCACAGCATCAAGTTCATTAATTGTTTCAATCATCATATTCCGATTTTTCTGCCCAAACTTCTTCAGCTTCAAGGCTTCCTTGACACCAACTTCCTCAGCTAACTCCCGGAAGTGATACACCTCTGGTCGTCCAATATGTCCTCCATTGCGCCCTGTGGCGCCCGTGCAGAGGCCCCGGGACTCAATCAAGGCGACACACAGATCAGGCTGCGAGCGCGAGATTTGGTACGCCACCGTTGCACCGGTGATCCCAGATCCGATAATGACGACGTCGACTTCAGTAGGGAGCGAGGTCCGCGCACATTCTTCTTCGAAGTCGATGCGGTGCTCACGAATCCAGTAGCTCTTGGAGATAGCCGGGATCTCTGGGAACTCAGCTGGGTTGGGGGCACGAGCATAGACTTGTTCGTTGTGGGTCCGGGGGGACCAGACGCTATCGGAGGGCCAGGTAGTCATAGTAGTCAATTATAATTCAATCTTGATTTCCCTGAATATTCTTGACTTACGGGCTTCTTTCAATAAAATTTAACGCAGCCTCAGCCTATTTGCCTGATCAATAGACTTAAGGCTGGCGCCCGCGGATTCCGGGGGTGGACGCTGTGGGGAAGATGGAGACTAGCTACGAGATATAGAACTCACCGTCGGTCTCTTTTCAGCAATCACACCCCCAGGAACACGCTACTAGTTGCTGCGAGCGGAATAGTATACCCTGTGGGATGAAGCTTGGCCTCGTATAGTCTGAGGGTCTATGTAAGTAGCCGTCGGTGGGTTCTTCCACGTCATGCCTAGGCTTCTAGGTATGTAGATGCTTCTCATTCATTCAGTTTCGAGTCAATTATCAGCTCATAAATTCCTGTGCCGGTAGCCTGCACTTGCTCTGGGCATCAGCACTCATTATAACCGCCCACCATGTCGAATTTCATCACTGATGACGAATTTCGCTCGCTTCACCAGAAGCTGCGCGCCACCTTCGCCAATAACCGAACGCGAGATGTTCGGTGGCGCAAGTGGCAGTTGAAACAGCTGTTTTGGCTACTTGACGAGAATGAGGATGCTCTTGTCAAAGCCATGGCCGCCGACCTTCACCGACACGCGTTTGAGTCACTCTCCTACGACGTAAGCGATGTGAAGAACACCATCCTAACAATGCTCAAGAACGTAGATACCTGGTCTCAGGGTGCTCCGCCTCCCGAAGCAGGTCTCTTTTTCCGATACGTCGGCAAGGCCTGGATTCGAAAGGATCCTAGGGGAGTTGTCCTCGTCATCGGAGCTTGGAATTACCCTCTCTCAACGCTACTCTCCGTGGCTGCCGCTGCCATTGCAGCAGGAAACTGCGTCATACTCAAACCGTCGGAAATAGCCCGACACACGGAGGTGCTGCTGAGCGAATTAGTACCAAGATACCTCGACTCATCAGCGCTCGCACTCATCCGCGCGGATCCAGCGGCCATGGGCAGAATCTTGGAATACAAGTTCGATTTCATTTTCTACACCGGCAGCACGCGCGTCGGTCGCATCATCGCCGAAGCCGCTGCGAAACACGTCACCCCTACAGCTCTCGAGCTCGGTGGACAGGCACCAGCAATTGTCACCAGATCAGCAGATATTGAGGTCACCGCGAAGCGGCTGGTGGCTGCCAAACTGACCAACCTCGGCCAGATCTGTGTTTGTGTCAATCATGTCTACGTGGATCCCGAAGTCCACGACCAGCTCGTCGCGCGTCTGATCTACTGGACCGAACAGTTCTCCAAGGGTGACGGGTTGGATGGACTTGCGCGGATGGTCGGTGAGCGACAGTATGACCGACTCCATGACCTGCTGGAACGCACGGAGGGCAAAAAGGTGTTTGAGGGGCCCCATTCGCGCAAGGAAAGACTTATCTTTCCAACCATCGTCACAGACGTGAAGCCTGAAGACTCGCTTCTTTCAGAAGAGCTCTTTGGCCCTGTCTTGCCGGTCGTGAAAATAACGGTCCCAGAGGTGCTAGATATCCTGCGCAGCAGTCCATATCCACTGGGTCTGTATATTTTCTCGAATGACTCTATCGAAATTAACATCATCCTCAACTCCACCAACTCTGGGGGCGTCACTATCAACGACGTTGCTATCCATGCGGACGTCCCGTCGGCGCCTTTCGGCGGCGTAGGGGACTCCGGCTACGGCGCTTACCATGGAAAATGGGGATTCGATACCTTCAGCCACAACCGCACGGTCGTCCGGGTGCCTGGCTGGGTTGACCATTTCGTACAGTGGCGATATCCACCGTTCGATATTAAGAACCGGTCGGAGACAGATGCGCCTCAGCCCACATTCAAGAAAGGGGAGACACTAGAGGATCAGGGGCCATCAAGGATGGGATGCGTTGTGATGTAGTTATTAGGTCTTCAAGTATACGTTCTGCAAGATTTGATGTAAACTAAGGTTCATGACATGTAAAATTCATCTCTTCCTAACGCCTTGTCGATTGTCCGTAGTAGCCCCAGCACTTTCTCCTCCTCAAATCTCCTTCCCATAACCTGCAAGCACACCGGGCCATCTCTGTACGTCTCCGGGGTGTCTATTGAGAGGTTAGCATCGTATCAGAAAAGGGAGGCAATCCGCATGTTTGTAGGGATGCCCTCACATGTATCCCAATTCCGCTGGTCATAGTCTGACATGGGCTCGAAATGGCTCTGTGGTTTGGCATCTAAGACAGGGTCTACCTGGGTCACGGGCACAGTGGCACAGGTCCATTCAAGTACATTGGAGATGGCCTCGTAGGTGAAATACTCCATCTTGCCATGAGGGGGAGCCACGGTACCCCCGGAGGGAAGAATTATGGCATCCACCGGCAGGCCTGTGACGGTCTTCGATGCGGTGGCCTGCCAGGCGTCTATATACTTCTGACGAAGCAACTTGACCTTGACTGCGGCAGACTTATACTGCGCCACCGACAGGGTGGTCATTGCTTCAAGAGGAGTAACCTCTGCAATGAGAGGCTCATCCAACACACTGAGTATCTTCCGAACTTCCTCGCCGCCGGTTGCAAAGAAAATTGGGAATGCGACTTCTATAAGCTCACGGCCATCCCAGGGGTCAATGTCAATGACTTGATGGCCCGCGCGAATAAGAGCCTCCTTCATCTCCCTCATGCCCCGTAGAATGGGAGGGTTAGGAAGCACGACTGAATCATGCGGCAGAAATGCAAAGCAAAGAGGGTGCACATTGCCCAGTCCCTCCTGGTATTCATCCTCCCTCCATGGAATTCGAGCGCTGCTAAAGTCCCACTCCCACGGGCGCAGACCTAAGAGTGTTCGCGTGTAAACCTCCAATCCGTCCACGCTGCGAGACATGGGGCCTGCTACACCTTGGATGGTCATATGGCCGTCTGAGTTCTCGGCCGAATGCTCCGGAAAGCGATTTGGAGAAGGACAAAGTCCGTAAATGCCATTGAAGTTAGCCGGCGTGCGTATTGATCCCGCAATGTCGCTACCAATGCCTAGGGGACTGCCCCCTAGGGCGATCAGCGATCCTTCACCACCACTTGAACCGCCTGCGGTTAGTCGTGTGTTATAAGGAGTCGATGTGCGACCAAACACGAAGTTCACACACTCGCCCGACATCAATGTCTGGGGGACATTTGTTTTGCAATAGAGCACGGCACCCGCCTCGTGAAGCTTTGTGACTAGTCGGTCTTCGTGCTCAGGGATCTGACCAATTGTGGCTACAAACCCCAGCGTTGTTTCTTGTCCTGCGACGTTCATGACATCTTTTAAACTGATTGGGAGGCCGTGGAGAGGGCCGACGGTCCTTCCAGTAGCCTTCAAAATGTCATCCAGTTCCCGGGCCCTGGCCACGGCACGGTCGAAAAAGATCTCGCTCAGTGGATTGGTGAGGTAGTGCGCAATTGTTGCTCGGGCGATGTAAGCTCGAAGGACAACTTGGGCGGACCAGTGGCCTCTCGAGACGTTGGACAGCAGTTGACTAGGAGTTGACTCTGTGATCCGCAATTGCTCCTCGGTCAGGAGACTGCAGCGAAGAGGAACATCTTTTACGTATGTTTCGTCGGGCTTCAGGTCAGCCACTGGCGCGGGCTGCCATTTGCGAATTTCAGCATCTCGGGAAGCCCGTTTCTGGGCAGCGCGTTGTTCCCAGAGCGGCGGTTCGGCCGACGACATGGTGTGAATAGATAGATACGAGGTAAGGGGGGGGAAGAGGGTGATGAGATCCGAGACTTAAAGGAAAGGGCTGCTACATGATGGATGTACGTACCCTTGCTATAATGTGCTGGTATGGTGGAAATATGCCGCCGGCGAGTTTTGATCCTTTTCTACCACAACTAATTTATCTATCTATGGGTACAAGTGGGGCATGCTAATGGAACTATCTGCCCCCTACGTGGCAGACATTCCGTTCTTCTACCTTTTCGCCTCCCTGTCCAGTGCAACCACCCCATCACGATGTCGTCCAGGGCTTGCGATCGCTGCTGGGCCTTGGTAGATCACTCCACTCCCTCTCCGGCGAGGACTTGGTGCTAATGCAATGCACGGGTAGAAGACGCAATGCGATTCTCAGTGTCCATGCGCCCGTTGTCGCCGCTTGCAACTCCCCTGCCTCACTGAGCGCCCCGTGCGAGCAAAGGGACGCCCGAGGAAATCGGTATCCTCCAGGCAGGGCAGGGCTACTGTGCGCGAGCCGTCCGTAGAGCCCGAATCTCAATCTAGTGGCCAGACGATCCTATCGTCTGTGTCCCCCGCGAATGTCTCGCCAGCGGCAGCAACCATTTCCCACGATATCTCCAGCATCCTACTGGATCCGAGTCTCACTAACAGCCTTCTTCAGTGGATTTTATCCTCTTCGAGGAAACTGGGCATTTTCGGGTTGCTGCCAGATAGTCTTCACGCCGACACCGAGACCGGCAACGACTTCTCCGTGCGCCAGATTTTGAATAGAGAATTACAAAACGCGCTACTGGCAATAGCTCTGGATCTATATCGCTATCGTCTTCCGGAGACTGTCGCAGGTTCTCTGGACGTGAGCCGAGGCCACCTCCAGAGGAGTGCGCTCGCCGAGGCCCCATGTCTGACCTGGAAAAGCCATCAATTGCAACTAGGGAATGCTCTTCTCTTACTTCTGTTCAGCTACACCTGGTGCTTGAGCGCGGAGTTTTCTGATATTGCCATCCGATGGCATTCGCTCTCTCACATCATACTGGAAGACATTTCGAAAACACCCAGCCAAGATAATGACTGGAACGAATTGACACGACGGTGAGTTCCGCCAGAAACAGAATTCAAAACCAATAGCTCATCTGCGCTAGCACTGAGATGTCTCTATATATGCAAGACGCGTAAGTTATTATCGCCTTCGCTTCCTCGGCACGTCGCTCATAAATATGGAATCACCAGCATATTGGCGTTGCTGCACAATCAAAGGAAACCGAGCTGCCAATTCCAAGTCTTCACCAAATCCCAGGTTGCTGACAATATCTGGCATGCTTCCTCGTCTTTTAATTCCGTCCCGGCAGAGCCGTGGACACTTGAGGCGAACAGTTATTTTGTCCTGATGCATCCCCTAGTCAAGTAGCTAGCTATAGCCCCCCCTCGTCCTTTGCACATTTGGATTCCGGTTATTAATCATTCCTTAGCTGCATGCGAGCGGTTATTGAAGCGCCCTTATTTGGTAGTCGGGCATGGGCTGCCGTCAGAAACGACCTATGCGACTACTTTTTTCGGTTTCCCCCAGCACTGCTGCGGTTCGACGATTTGACGTATGTCTACGAAGCCGAGGCGATGATCTGGATGCACGGGCTGTTTATTATCCTATGTATGTATGAACCCATGTGCAACCCAACTGGTGGAAGACTAATGCATGGTCTAGATGGGACTCGGGACTTGGTTGATCTGATTATGAACCCTGTTTATCATAAGGCCGACCGTTTTAGCTACCTACTTGAACACTCCTTCCTCCTCGGAGACGTATGTTCTGTTGTGCCGGAGTCGTATCTACAAACTAATTTCTCAGGTTCTACCCACCGTCCTCTCTCTGGATCCGTACTTGGAAAGCCTCTCGCCTGCTACTATAGTCTTCCTCCTCCAATCCAGCACGATTCATGCAATAGCTCTTCGTCAATTCTTTTCTGACAACGGCAATCACGCCCTCTTCGAGAACGGTGTGCCTGTAAAGCTCGTCCGATCAAGCGACCACCATCACAACCTGTTATCCGCGGTCGAACTCCATTGCAAGCGGTATGATATACCAATCATTGGGGAGATTCGCACGTTGCTCTCGACCTGTCTGTCGCGGGCTGCATTCCGCAACACGGATGCAAGAATCATATCCACGCAGCAGCTGATGCACTACCGGTGGTGCGGCACAGGGACTGGAATTACCCCTCTGCAAAGGGATGAGGCTGTGAGGGCGTGGCAGTACCCGATCAGTCCGGGAGACGAGCTCTGGCAGGAGCCATCAGAGATTCGGGACGAGCTTCAGCGCCTGATTGGGGACTTGTGTGCCCCTAATACGCGCATCTGCCGCAATGGGTACTTCGACTTGAGTATTCTGATCCGGTGACCAAACATCTCCCATCGAAAATTAGAACAGTGGAACTGAAAGGTTCTTCTCGGCAGCCAGAAGTTGCAGGCTTAGCTCCCTTGGAGACTGTGGTGATGCTAGCATAGCATTAGACATGGCAAACCGCTGCCACAACTCTTTGAATAGGTCGAGGACCTGGATGAGGTGCGCGATGCGGAAGTAGCGGTGCAAGCGCTCAAACATACTCACCAGCTCCGCTTGCAGCGCGTAGTCATTGCAGATCTCGTTCCCGATCACGGTCATCGGCCAAATCATGGCGTTCGCGATTGTAATTTCCTGTTCTTCGGCTAGTGCGATCAGCGACTGAAGTCCGACAATCATCTCGCGGACATATCTTTGATTAAGTCGCTGTCGCCGAGGCGCTATGGGGATGTAAATACTGGTTGCGAACCCGCCGCGAGAGAGGTAAATATGTGCTGCTTTTCGAATAATTTCCCAGGCCGTGGTCAATGCCAGAGACAGTGTGCTTGATATGCGAGGCGGCACCATTGGAGGTTCCCATCCGGCAATGATCGCATGCATTCGCGATGTCCAGTAGAATTCCGTCTGCTGTGGGGAGCCATACTCGGCTAGCCTTTGTTCTTGAGTCTGATGTATTTCTTTATGTATGTCGTTTATATATGCGGCGACATAATCGTCGATCTGGCCTTCAATTACAGCGGAAATGAGAGCCACCACGGTCACTAATGTCTCTGGGTAACCGGACGAAATTTCAAATGTTGTAAACTCCGTAGACTCGTCTATTGTTGCGGTATTGCCTCGCCAAGGACAGATTCCCCAAGCCAGCCATTTGTGTTGACTGGCCTCGGGCCTGTTCAGAGAAAAGGCTGAGATGTCCAGATGCGCCGCTACTGCCTGGAGATATCGCACCGACGGCACCGATCGAAGAACCTCCGCGTCAAGTGATTCAATGAGGGCAATCATTCCAGTTACATGCACTGACCAGTTGTGGACTTGCTCGGGCAATCCAAACAGCGTCAGCAGGAGACATGAAGCTAACACCTCCATGACATCCCCATCATTGACTGGATTTCCCGACTGGAGCCGAGACAAAATTGACTGCACCTTGGTGATTGTCTCCTGGTGGCGGTCGAGCGCATTCCTCTTGGAGCCTTCTGTGCGTGCTACGCTCCCATCCCCAGATGAGACGCGAAGGCGAGCGGAATATGCAAGCAACGCAGAGAGGATGGACGGATGTTCGGACGCGAGAGGGAGTATCTCATCCAACAGCGGTCGCGAGCATTCTCCAATGGCGACAATTGACCGCTGGCAGCTGTGGATCAAGAACCGGATATCCTGGTTCTCGCGCCCGTTCAGCTTCAGGCGCCAGTTGGGCATTAGCACTTTTCTTTTCTTTCTTTCTTTACACACTTGGGGCGAGGTGTGGGCTGTGGGGCATGGGGTGAAATAAATGCCCGTCGGTGAGATACCAGCTTTCGTCCGGACAGGGGACTTGGGATGGATTTATTTTTATGCCTTATGTACCTGGCAGTGAAACTAACTCCTCTCAGCCTAGGCTAGGCTAGTCTACTCCGACTGGTCTATTCAGCCGTTCCAATCAGATGCCTCGCATTGACGCCGAAGAAATATATAGAAATATAGAGGTCACTGTTTCTATGCTGCCCCTCATAACTCAATTCTCAGAGCGCCTAATAACATATCCACCATGCCGAATATTGTCGTTATCAACGGGGCAGACGAAGTCACCCCTACAACCGAAGAAGGCGCGGGCGCCTTTACGGATCTCGCGGGTTCCGAGTATGCCTTTCTCTCCAAACCAATTCTCTTAAGCCAAGATAGCTGACCGGGACAGTGCCTCCGCCGAACATCCCATAGTAGCTGGAGTATGGACCCTGGTCGATCTCGATGAACCGTCTCCAGCGTGGGAAGCCGAATGGGATGAGATAAAGTACTTGATAGACGGTAAGAGGACGCAGAATTGTGAGTCCCGGTCAAATGATTGCTTATACAGTACAGGAGATTTAACGCTGAAGAATGAGGAAACGGGCGAGGTCAGCGACCTGAAGGCCGGTAGCATGCTTTGGATTCCCAAGGGGGCGAAGTTGTCAATAGTCAAGTCAAAGGGAGTGCGTACCATTTATGTCGAGCAGCAATATCGGAAGGCGTTGCATACCAGTTCTTAAACCACAGGCGAATTTAGATGTATCTAGAGGTTCGTGGTAGGTAACAAGTGACGAAAATAATTTTACCTTAAACAATGTAGCATTAGCCAATAAAAAAAACCATCTGGGCCGACTGTAGGAGGCCGCAACCAAGGTATAAAACTCAGCAAGTCCCTCTCGCATTGTTGGTCCTATCTGCTCCTCTACAATTATACCTGGCTTAAATTTACCATGGCCGAATCAATCACTACCCTGAAGCAGCAGCTCATCGACAAATTTATCCAGGCCAATCCCAAGTCTAAAGCAGCTTTTGATCGTGCTCGCAATGCTCTACCTGCTGGAAATACCAGATCTGTTCTCTGGTCGGAGCCCTTTCCTCTCACCCTCAAGTCGGGCAACGGTGCCTATGTTACCTCGGTCGATGGGCACAAATATCTTGACTTTGTATCCGATTTCACGGCGGGCCTCTTTGGGCACTCCCATCCGGTCATTCAGCAGGCAGTGAAGGAAGCGCTTGCCACTGGATTCAGTTTAGGTGGCGTCGTCGAGAAGGAGGCCCAGCTGGGAGAGATATTGCAGACTCGGTTCAAGAGTATTGAGCGGGTTCGTTTCTGTAACTCCGGGACTGAGGCCAATACATTTGCCTTAGCCACGGCGAAGGCCTTCACTGGCCGAAGCAAGGTATGAGAGACTGTCTTTTTGTTCTGTCGGAGAGGTTTGCTCACCCGCATGACTGCGAGCAGATCTTAGTCTTTGACGGTGGTTATCATGGAGGAACTATCAGTTTCCATGGCACAATGCATAACCCGATGAATCTACCGCACCAATTTGTCGTCGGTGCCTTTGATGACATTGAGCGAACACGGCCCTTGGTTGACGACACCTTAGCGGCCATCCTAATCGAGCCAATGCAAATGGCAGGAGGCGTCCGACCGGCTTCAACCGAGTTTCTACAGTTCTTACGTGAGTCCGCCACCAAATTCGGCGCGGTTCTTATCTTTGACGAAGTCGTAACCTCTCGTCTACACTACCATGGCCTGCAGGGCGCCCGGGACGTCTATCCGGATATGACCACACTGGGCAAATACCTCGGCGGTGGATTCTCCTTTGGTGCCTTTGGCGGACGTGCCGACATCATGGAGCAGTTTGACCCCATCGCTCAAGGCAGCACTGTACTGCATCACAGCGGCACCTTCAACAATAATATCTTTACCATGACGGCGGCCGTAGCGGCGGCTGAGCTGGTGACAGAGCAGTCGCTGGCTGAGCTCAACAAGCTGGGCGATGATCTGCGCGCGACAGGCAACAGTATTGCGCAACAAGCGGGGCTCAAGGATGTTGTCTTCGTAGGCTACGGGAGTACAGTGGGCATGGGCTTTCTGGGCGATCGTGGCCCGGCCCTCCGTGAGGTGTTCTATTTCACTCTCGTAAAGCAAGGAATCCTGATGGGACGACGTGGATTCCTGTGTTTGAATCTGGCACATACGAAGGAGCACATTGACCGGTTCTTGGATGTATTAAAGGTATTTGCCGATCAGCATAAGGCAGCTATATAGCGATATTACAATGGACAGCCAACCAGAAAAAAGCACCGACGGCGAGATTGATGTAGTACTTAGTTTCATTACTTTAATCTCTCTAACTCTTCATTCCTCCCGCTTAACTCTGGCCTAAGTTCTAACCCCAGGGTTTAGCGTTAGATTCATACGCCCCCGCATGCTCTCCAAGATAAAAGAATATTGTAGGGTGATATGGAAATGTGATATCTATGAGACGTATTTAGCTGAATTGGCAGGCTACCTGCTCGCAAGACCTGCCACCAAATCCGCGTTTTTCCCCTTCTATCAACCTATCCAGTACTATGTCTCTTACCAATGAACCACAGGGGAACAAATCCCCGGTCGACAATAAATTGCTACAACCCATTGAGCCAGTGTCGACTTATGGAACCGTGGTTGAGAATGGCACCATTGAGGAGCTCGGCTACGTGGCCGTCTACCGAAGAGTCTTTCGTTCTCTAGGAAATATGTGCATGGTGGTCGCTCTGACAACGTATGTCCTCTTATGTACTTGCGGTTCAAGAACTGTGCTGATTGCCTCTCTCTCTGTAGTCCACTGGGCGCGATCCTGGTCTCCGCATTCTATCAAATCTCATATGGTGGCTACTGGGGGCTTTCCTGGTGAGAAAAGACTCGTCCAACTGGGTGCAAATCAAGGCAACGCTGATATTTTAGGGGTTGGATTATCCCCAATGTCATATTGATTCCCCAAGTGCTTGCCATTGCAGAGCTCGCCTCATCCATGCCGGTCAATGGCTCCTTCTACTGGTGGGCTGGTGCACTTGCGCCGCCGGGGTGGTCGCACGCTGTCTCATTCATCACGGGGTGGCTGAACGTGCTCACCATGTTCGCCTCAACAGCTAGTTTTGCCTACGCTGTGGCCTCGTCGTTTTCCTATGCGGTGGCCATTGCTGTCCCTTCGATGGCCTGGACTAACGCTCAGATAATGTGCCTTTCCCTAGCTGTAATTGTCGTCTGGAGTGGTGTAATGGCCCTGAAGTTGGAACGCATTGCCTCTCTGTATATTGCCATGGGTAACTTCCCCTTTCTTGTCGTTTGATAGGCATTGACTGACAAGTTGACAGCAATTTTCGTCCTAATCCAGACTATTGTCTTCATACTTGGTCTGCCAATCAGTCATAAAGTTCAGAATCGCCCATTTGCGTCTGCGAAGACTGTCTTTGGAGAGTACACCAACTTCTCCGACTGGAGCCCGGCCGTGGCCGTTCCGTACACCTGGTTCTGTACTCTCTGGGTTAACTCTGCATGGATGGTCCCTGTCTATGTCGCCGAGGAGACGCATAATGCCAGCAGGGAGATCCCGAAGTCCCTTTGGTACACTTTTTCCGTCACCGCAGTCTTTGGCATGGTCATTTGTTTGATTTCTGCATTCTGCATCAATGACATAGAGGCCGCCGCAACAGATGAGAGGCATGTTCTTGAAAATCCTTAAGAGGTCTTCATGCTAACCCTCCCCCGTCTAGTGGATACCCCTTGATGAATCTCGTTTACGAACACTGGGGCCAAGCCCCGACGTCTGCATTCTTCCTGTTCGTCACCCCGGTGGGATTCATCGGGGGCAGCGGAACCCTCCTCACCTATGCCAGCCAGATTGCAGCATTCGCTCGTGATGGTGGGTTTCCCTGGCATGAGCGCGTGGCCTATGTGCATCCCCGGCTCAACCTCCCCATCTACTCCCTCGCCATCCTAGGAATCGGCACCTTTCTGGTCCTCATAATCGCTCTCTCCCCGGAAGCCAGCTCCATCATTTACTCCCTCTCCGTCGTTACTGGCCTCATAACCTTTATTGTGCCGGTCTTCTTCCGTATTTTCGCCGGCGACCGATGGGTGCCGGGCCCCTGGAATCTCGGCCGCTGGAGTATCCCCATCCACTTTGCCACCGTAGTCACGCAGATGTATCTGGTCATCATGGAGTGTTTCCCAATAGCACGGGCATGGACTGTAGACACCTTTAATTATAATTTTGCATTGACCATCGGGGCAGTGCTGATTTCATGTGGGTTATACTGGAGTGTGGGGAGGAAGAATTATAAGGGGCTGGATCTGGAGGCTTTGGAAGTGTGGAGGAGGCATCACGCTGCGTATGTAGGGTAATATGTATTCTTCTGGCCAGAGTAGTTCTTGTCTGATGTCTATCAATCATGACCAATACCCATTGTACAAGAGTCTCAGGAGCCCGCGGACAGCGAGGAAGCCCTTGCTGAAGCTTTTGAAAAAAAAATTGAAAAAAAAAAAAAAAAAAAAAAAAAAAAAGTACGAGAACTTAACTCTCCGTCGGGGGTTTTTCCTCGCTCGTTACTCCAGAGTGTGTCGAGTCAAATATAATATAAATAGTAGCCACTGGCACAACCGTCTGAATGCAGACCAGAGACAGCAATATTTGACAATGTCAGATCATGAAGTCGACGGTAGAACCCTTTTTCCCTTCATAATTCCAGACGGCAGATTTCCTAACTTCCCTAGAACAAGCGCTCCTCAACCTCATAACGCAAGACCCCGGTCTACCACGCGACAACCCTACAGCAGCATACTGGCAACATATCCCTCACAGGCTCTCCAACGCTCAAAGCCCCAGCCTCCCCCAAACCACCGATGTCGCCGTCATCGGCTCAGGAATCACCGGCGTGAGCGTGGCAAAAACCATCCTTGAACAGGATGAAACAGCAACAGTAACCGTCTTCGACGCACGGACCCTCTGCTCCGGTGCGACGGGTCGCAATGGTGGACAACTCGCGATTAATGCAGCGGAAAGTTATCTCAAACTCAAGAAGATGGTGGGAGTGGAGATGGCAGGCAAGATTATCCATTTTAATCTCAAGACGCTCGAGGCTCTTCGCCGGATCGCAGCGCAGCTTGCCTCAGTTCAGGATTCCGAGGTCACCGACGTCGTAAAGATTCGGTCTTTCAAAGATGAGGAGTCGTTCCAGAAGGTCCGAGACGGTATCGACGCGTTGGAAGCAGATCACCCTTCGCTGAGGGGGCTGTATACCGTTCTTGGCCCAGAGGCTTGTCAACAGGTGAGGGAGAGTCCCTCCCTCCCCCCCAATCCAACTGTGCTTCCCGCTGATTACAGGTAGGAACATGGTGTCCACGGCGTTTCTGGTGCAGTGCTGCACTCTGCCGGAACAGTCTGGCCATACAGGGTAGTAACCAATGCTTTTGATGACCTGTTATCCCGGTATCCCTCTCGTCTGTCAATCGAAACCAACACCCCAGTGACCGAGGTTATCTATGGCGCCTCTTCACTGGATTCAAAGAACCCCTACATCCTGACCACCCCAAGAGGAATCATCCGAGCCGCTCAAGTCGCCTACTGCACAAACGGGTACACAGGCCACCTCCTCCCGGCCCTTCGAGGCGTATTATTCCCAATGAAAGGAACCATGACCGTGCAAGATCTCACAGCCATTCCCTCTATCCCGAACCGTGGATCCACGACGTCCTGGGCAATCCATTACCCGCCTCTCTTTGACGCTGCCACTGGTGGCCTCGCAGACGGGCTGATCTACGGGATGCAGAATGTCAAAACTGGGTGGCACTTCTTTGGCGGCGAGAAGTCCCCTCCAGAACAGCTGCTCTCCAGCGATGATACCATCCTCTCGCAGTCATCCGTACAGTTCCTGCAGGAATCTCTGGATTCACTCTTCGGACTTCGGGAACCCGCCCGTAAACTTGTCAGTACTTGGTCCGGAGTCATGGGCTTTACGTCAGATACACTACCATTGGTAGGCAAATTGCCATCAACGTTGACTGGCCGAGACGGTCAAGGGGAGTGGTTCTCGGGCGGGTATAACGGGTACGGGATGCCATCGGCCTGGCTTGCGGGAGAAAGTTTGGGGCTGATGATACTGGGTCAATCACCGAGAGAGTACCTACCAGAGGCGTATTTGATATCTGAGGAGCGGCTGAGGGAGAGGTTAACTGTTACGCGGAGTATGGAATATCTGAGCGAGGCTTGAGTTTTCTTCTCAAATTTGACGGTAGTTATAAAACATGGTTCTGGCCGACAATCTTTTATGGCTTTTTCATGAAAGACTGGCTGCCAAAGGCACACACTCAGCAAACTAGGCTTAATAAGTTCGGAGCTTCTTGATTGTCTGTTATCTTGGGTGGGGTTTCAGTAGAGAAACAATATGGAGGTCTTAGTACTCTCTGTCATTTAGATCAACAGCCATCCTGGCGATGTAAGATGTTCAACAGACGGCCAGGCAAGTGCGGGTACAAGTAAATCTAGACATGTTGCGACGACAGAAACATGGGCAGGGCGTAAAGGTTCACGTGATTATAGCCACGACTAGGCCCAGTAAATGACGTTATCATGTGACCAAAGGCGCCTCATCATGGATCAATTCCCGACATTGACATCTCTTTCTAGTTGGTCATCACACGGATGAAATTAATGGGTAAAATGTTGTATTTTGTCAATAATATTGTCGTGCTCTGTCTATTTATGAGAGGAATAACTTTGCTATAACACGAACAAGAAGTATCGACTCATTATTGTACCGGGGAGACCCACATATAGGCCTCACCATAGGTCGGGTTCGGGTCCAACATCAGGACCCGTATCTATAGGTTGGGTTTAGATATTGGATCTAAAATCTAAATCTATAAATCTATAGGTTAAATGTATCAGTCTATAAATTACCTATTAAGAATCTAGTTCTATATAAAATTCTAAATTAGACTATATTAAGGTATATACAAGTATTATACTACTACTAAGATTATTGAATTTTTCTAACGGAGGATCTACTATACAGGGTAGGTAGCCTGTCAACTAGGTACGGAAACGTAGGCGGAAAGAAGAAGAGATATCTATCATTAACTGCGTAGTAGAACTGTAGAACGAATACAAGGAGATTTAATCTTGTCCTATTTTGGCTCTAGAGGGAAGTAGTGTGGTAAATTACAAATAAGGGATAGAGATGATAGAACTGATGTTGCTCATGTGTGGGATTGGTTGTCCTCAAGGTGTAAGTCTATTATACAATAGATTCCTTGGTGCCGTGGTTGGGTTACGTGGTTGCCACCTTAGGCTCCCTATAGGCTTTGACATAGAATAAGAAAAAAATAATATCATCACACAAGAGACTCTGAGCCTCTTTGGAAAGCGTTCACCGACCTGCAATTGGTGGTTCAAAAGGGCTGCACAATCCTGCCATGTCCTTCAGAAGAAGCAGCTTGCAGGCACATTTCCATACACTCCACCCTGAGTGTTGACATCGGCTCCTTTCTCCAATTGTTTCCATACAATCCGGCCATGTCCTGTACAGAAAGCAGCCTGCAGGGCATTGATGTACTCCCCACACTGGGCTGATATCGGTTTGTCTGTCAAACAAAGTCTGCATGAACCGGCCACGTTGTCTACAGAATATAAAGCATATCTGTGACTGTTACGGCGCCTTGGTTATCTTTGATAAAATTAAATATAATCTAGGTTAGGCAGAGGCTTATTGTTTCTAGTAGTATAATAATAATATTTTGGATATTTAGAAAATTAGAAATACACTTAATCAAAGATATATGTCTGTAACTTGCGCCGTTCCACTCTAGTCCGGTCTGCTTCTGGCTTAGATTAAAACTAGATGATATACTCCTTCAATAGATTATTATTGACAGTAAAGCTACTTATCCATAAGTACTAATGTATATTAATATTTCTAGAGGCTTAACCCGGTTGGTAATTTGTATTATAAATTGACTGACTACAATATTTACCCAGTCTGTCTGTTGGAGCAGTATTAAAAGGTCTACTCTTAGTTCCACTGACATCTTCCTACTTTCGGCAGAAACATCACTCGTATCCTTATCAACCTATATGCAGTGCTTGTGAGGAAGGGAAGACAAGTCATAAGAAATAACCAAGAAGTCATTACCTAGCCTATATATGAGTAAACGGTCTAAGTGGGTTAGGGTATAGGGTACAAGAGACTTATAAGTTTCAAGCGAGAATGTCCTATCATAATCCGTGAAGATAGCTTTGTGTTGGCCTTCGAGATATGGTATCGTTCCTTCTATATTGCCTAAATAATTTTATTGGCTTGATTCTTGTGGCTATGGATAAACATGAGTACGGCCGGAGATGCTATCGGGCTACGACTACATCACAGAAGACTTTTATTACTAATGTTTTTAGCTGCGGTTTGTGGGTAGTGAAATGATTAATAGATGATCCGGACAGATGCAAGGGAATCGCTTGCTGCGCAAAGAATAGTCGCTTCAACAGTTTGGAACTTCCCCCAAATGAACCAGGTAGGGTGGGTTGTTATATCTGATGGTTCGTCGCCTTGACTATCTATCGCATTCTTGTTACACATGTTATCGTTCTCTTTTGCTTCATCTGAGACTTGGTGGGCTAGGTAGCAAATGTAATTGACGGGACTGCACCTGCCAGTTCGGAAAGGCTACATTCTTGAATCAAAGATAATCTCTTCTTGAGAGCATTGAAAACGCCGACAGCATCTGATCTGGAAACATCGATCCTTGCTTCCTACCGTGGATCTGGTTTATTAATTGTTATTGAGATTGCAGAGCCTAGCAAATCTTGTATGAAACATACTGTGAATAAGGCCAATACCCGACAATTGTCGCCAAAACTGACCCAAGGATGCATTTGGCGTAAGTACTAAAGCATCGAAAGGTCTTTTCCTTTCGGCGCAGTCCGGAGTCTGTCTCATCATCCCTTATTTTGTCGTGGAACATGGAGTACAACCTCTAGTGTCACCTTCAAGATGCCCAGCACTATATTGAAGACAGCCCTATGAAATACACATCGTTCCTTCCATTGGTCGTAATAACCCAGTTACAAAACAAGCATAATCGTGAATGACCCTGCTGCGGTAGTTCAAGGGAGAGTGGATCCTAAAAAATTTGAACCCCTCAATATACTTTCCCTTTCTGGGTATATTTTTCTTCCTAGCTTCGATAGAAAGCGAGACTTGGCGTATATTGACTCGGATTCTACAAACTACGGTACGCTAGACTTATGGTGCTTCTATACTTGCTCTGGTGCCGCTCGATGGAAACTCGATTATAAAGAAACCTGCAAATCCCGTATACCGAACTAATTACAATATTCAACCTATAGATAATCTTTTAAATCTAAAGATATATTAATATAGGCAACAGTCAAACACAATATCAATTTATGTTATAAGCATAGTTCCCCTGTATATTCAGTATTGAAATGCCAATGAAACAGCAAAAGTCTTGGTTCTCTGTCTTGTATTTGGAGCTTCGCGAAAGATAGAGAGAGAGAGATGTCTATTATACCCGAACACAGCTTCCAGCTTTGGGACTCTTCTCAGATTGCCGACAGTCAATTAGTCAACCTCTAAGAGCCCTTTCGGCGTACGCGTGGGGCTAGCGGTATGCTGGCGGGGCTCGGTAGGCCAACGGGCTACAAGATGGTTGTATGAGGAGGTTATTCGGTGTTCAGATTACTATGGGAAAATGTATGTGTATTCGAACAGAAACGAATCGCTTGATGATCGGAATCCTCAGCGCGATCGGCTATATATATAGTAGTTGGTGTTCTAGGGCTTCGTCTCCGGGGCGGCTTGCTTGCGGCGGGGTAAACGCGGCCTGAGGCAGCCACCGTTACAAAAGAGTGTTATCTACCCAGTAACACTTAAAGGAACTGCGGACAAGACAAAATTGAAACAAGGATAGAATAGTACTCTCAGTAGTAGATCAGCTATCCAGAGAAACTAGGGATATTTTTGCCTTGTAAAAATTGGGTCCAAATATAGATACTCAAGCTAAGCCTACCAATCTGTTTGGTCGAATCTTCATGGTTTGGGCCATTCTTAACCTACTTCTTAAGTCCGATCCATTAACCTTCCATTCTATTTCGGATCTGTAAATGACCTTGAGAGCTATTGTCGTTTTTTAACGTCCGAAGGATTTATTTATTTGTCTCTTATTGAGTGTATGTCTCTTGATTCCCTCTTAACAAAGCATCAATTTGCTACTGGCTCCCTAGGAATGCCTGGAAACTCTCTCTCCGCCTACATTCCTCTGACAATTCCTGGATGTGTTATGCTAAAGTTAACTCATTCTTCGATAGATTGAATTTTTCCGCCGGCTAGGGTCGGATATCATATCCATGATGGCAGATGAGTCTTCTCCACGGCTACAGTACAACACTAGATTCCAGGCTTTATGTTTAGAGTATCAGTTGAGTATCCGAGCTGTTTCTAGAAATTCTTGATCAAGAAAAGAAAATCAGGGATAAACACATCATACTAGTAATGTAATATAAAGGAATAGAGAGGCAGATCTGGCAAAGTATTGATTGAAGAATATGACTATTAGAAGTGATTGGTCACACTACCGTAAAGGAAAGGCAACCTCTTCGTGCCCTGGAAATATACACACCCGACTGTCAGTGGAGTGTCCTCAGCGAGCTGAGCATTAATACATCTGTACCTAAAATAAGTCAAAATTGAACTAGCCAAAACCCTGTGCTCTATATTGAAAGTCTAAGAATGCCGACAAGTCAAAGCGCAGCTGACCTTGAGACAAAAGATCCTCACATTCAAGCCTTACTATAATGTCTGGTCACTCTACGGTAGATTCGTGATAATGTAGCGACGGAAGGTTGTGTCGTGTGGAAGGCTTTGTAGATGGATCCTTACAGAGTCCTGCACCTACCAGCTCTCCTGACAGACCCCTGCATATTATTTATTTCGCAGTGGCTTGCAATAAGGTTTAAATGGTGTTCAGCTCTGCCGATCCCAATGCAGATCAAATGGGAGGAATCTTTTATTTCTACACAGCGCTCGGGTGAGTTCGGAGTGGGTCCTTCTTTTGCTTGGTAGCTGAAGAATCTCGACGCGTGAATTAATCCCCCTTCTTTAGGGATTCTGTTTGTTGATCGATTATATATAATTATCTGTATTCAGAGCCTATATTTGTTTCGCGGCAGAGAGTTGGGGAGCAAGATATTTAATAACTCGCAAGTCCCAAACTGCAATTCGTCCCACGGCACCACCTCCATTCACTGTTCTTGATCATGAAATTCTCTCTTCTCACCCTCCTATCCGCTGTGGCGTCAGCCCAGTTTGAGAAAAGGATTGTAGGCGGCACGCCCGCTGCTCCCGAACAGTTTCCCTATCAGGCTGCCGTATATGAAAGCGGCAAATATATATGCGGAGGAACCATTGTCGCCAATAATAAGATTCTCACTGCCGCCCAATGTGTGTATGGCTCCGAGTCCTCTCCATCCTCCTTCAGCGTTAGATATGGCTCGTTATCGCGCTCAGGGGGGCGGTCAATCACCGTGTCCAAGATCTCCCGGCATGGGCAATACAACAACTTGACAATGGCATATGATGTCGCTGTTCTCACATTGGTGTCAGCTGTAACACCTGGACCAAATTTCTCTCTTGCAAAGCTTGCAAAAAACACGCCTGAGGCAGGAGCCAGCTGCTCGGTCAGCGGCTGGGGAAGGACTAGTCCAGACGGTGCACTTTCTGAAGATCTTCAGGTGGCCAACGTTAATATTATTGATCACGCCGTCTGTGTCGAGAAGTATTCACCTCCCCGCGTGGTCGATCGCCGGATGATTTGTGCTGGTGCTTCTGACGGAGGGAGGGGCGCTTGCACTGGGGACGTTGGTAGTCCACTTATCGATCAGAGTTCTGGACAGCAGCTTGGAATTGTCTCTTGGAGTAAAGGATGTGGAGACGACAGTCAGCCTGATATTTATACCAACACTGCAGAGCTATCAGACTGGATCCTGTCACAATGACCTGAGACCCTTTTTCGACTGTGCACCATCTGAACTAGTGACTGAGAGTATTTTGGCACATTTCTCGATCTACTTCAGGGAATCAAGTAGGGGGGGATGATGAATTATTTCTCTTTCTTTTGTCTTTAACCTCCCCTTGGAAAGTCTTATGTCCCTTCAAATTTATTGAAACTATCGGATATGGAAGATATAATTTCTTAATGTGTTATAGGATATCTCAAACAATCATTATTTTAATTAATCTAGGGCAAGAGATCTGACATATATACTGCGTAGATAATATGAAAGGAAACACTAGGGGTTTCAAGAGATAAGTTGTCTTGGATGCTTATTCCCGTTTATTTTTCCTTTACCCTCTCCTAGCCCTCAGCGTTAACGCGTTAATTTGACATTTTCTATCCCCAACTCTGAGAGTGTATTCAATTATGATCCATGTTCCAGATTGTTAACTAATACATGGGCTTTTTGGTCGCGTATTATGTGGCTTAACTATAACTGGGGAGATTGAAAAGCCCAGTTCTCCACATCCGCTGGTTATCTATATATATACTTAGAGAGAAATAGAGGGATCGCTGTAGTGGGAAAAATAAAACAAGAGACAAAGCAAGAAGGAATTGAAGAAAGGAAATAGTAAATAGGTGGTATAGGTAGTGACAGAGTATATAACTACTTGTAGTACATAGGGGTCTATCTTCAGGCCCAATGCCACATCTTTACTGGTTCCACTTTGCAAGGGAATCGCTTACTGCGCAAAGAATAGTTGCTTCAACCGTTTGGAATATCCCCCAAAAGAACCAGGTAGGGTGGGTTGTTATACCTGACGGTTCGTTACGTTGAATATCTGTCGCATTCTTATTACATATTTTATCATTCCTCGAATAAAAAGATACCTGGAAATTCCGTATACTGAACTAATTACAACATTCACGCAATGGATAATCTTTTAAATATATAGATATGTCAACATGAGCAACAGTCAGCAAACAGGCTGTCGGCCTATGTTATAAGCATAGTTCCCCCGGGCATTCGGCATTCAAGTGCCAATAAACCAGCAAAACTATTGGTTTTGTGTCTCGTATTCGGAGCTCCGCGAAAGATATGCCGCCGGACAACCAGGACTTTACTTAGGATACTCACAGGCTTCCTGATGTGGCAGCAAAGTCCCCGGGTTTACATGGTCCTAAGATATAGAATTTTGTGATTTCCAGCATGAACATAGGGTTCATATTCAGTATGATAAAGTTCAAGTCATCAACTTGCTGTCTCCAACTATTACCACCAAAAACGGGTTGGCAAGTCTTTCGAGAGCTTATACAGCACCTCGCAGGCATGGTCTGTCTTCCACGAAGGGATCATTTTATGATTAGTACTGCCACGGTTACCAAAATCCGCCATGACTCGGTTCCACGGATATTTCCCGACCTTAGCCCATCCAGGTCCAGCAGAGGGATCCTTTGCAAAACTAGCCCAGACATGTTGCATATAAGCACTGAGCTCGACCTGCTCCTCCGTGGCCTTGCCCTTTTCGTTCTCCAGCGGGTAAGTGCCAAATACCTCCGGGATTTCGACCCCATGCCACGCTCCGGCGTGTGGAAACGGGGTGATATTTGGGAAGACTCCGGAATATCGGTATCGCCAGATCTTATGATCTCTTTTCGCTGCGTAGTCTGCAATCCTTGCTGTTGGGCAGGTGAATATGAGGTCTGTTACTAGTCTATTTACCGCCGTTAGTGTATTATTCTTTCTTTCTTTCTTCTTTTATATATCTAACGGGAGGGTTATCTCACCGACTGAGGAAGAAAAAGATGCCCTTTTTTGCCCAGTCTGGAAGTTCACGCTTTATGATTGCAAGATCACTCTCGTCCAGCCCCAAGTGCCGCAAGACCTCCTGTTGAGCGGCCCAAGGATGATCCCAGAACTGGTCCAAGATAGGCTTGACAAATACGGTCCCTTCATCCTTATTTGTGCCAAGCATTAGGGGCACGTTGGCGAACTTTCCTGTTTCAATGCTTTCACGGATGTCGTCGTAGGATGTGACCCCGTCGTTTTCGGGACGGAAGCCAATCTTCTCGGATTCGATAACATCCTTAATATCCTCCCACGATCTCCTCTTAACGCAAGCCAGATCAAAGCAGTTGAGATGCTTTAGTGCCCGTAGCCAGCTCCAATGCGCCTCGCCAAAGAATAGCGTCTGCTGCGATTGAAGGATGGCTGCTCGGAACGGGAGTGGTGAGGGAGGGTTGGCAAGTAGTTGCTTGACTGAATAGCCACCTGCTGACTCTCCAAAGAGAGTTACATTGGCTGGTTCACCTCCAAAATATTCAATGTTGTGGTGAACCCAATCCAAAGCGAGTCGCTGGTCCAGAAAACCGACATTCCGCTCACCCTTGGGGAGTTTGAAAGCATTGGAGAAGCCGAAAACTATTACCTGTCAACATTATATATACACCTGGAGGTCCCTTGGAGGCCATCTTACTGCTCAGCCGGTAGTTGATAGTTACAACGATAACGTCCTCGTTGACCGCTAAGGAACTCCCGCTGTAGACTGGCATTACCGCGCTCCCGTTTTGCAAATTGCCGCCATGGATCCAGAACATGACCGATTTCTTGTTTGACGGAGAGGCATCGGGAGGTGTGTACACATTCAGGTACAGGCAATCCTCACTCTGGGGGAAAGTCAACTTGTTCAGATCATCATCAATGCGGTCGCTAGTTGGGACATTTCCTAAGGTTATTATAAGCTGTTAAACCTCTCCATCGGAATTATTGTTCTAATCCCTGTACAGACCTGGATCGTGCTGGATGCACGCTGGCTTATACTCCTGGGCCTTAAGAGGGGTTGTCCATGCCTCTGGCTTCTCTGGAGGTTTGAACCTTTCTGGCGGGGATTTTGCAAAGGGGACTCCAAGGTAAGCGTTTGCCTTTGCCGTAACAGTTGGCTGGTTTTGAGGAGCGAGGGTTGTCCCAACGATTGTGCCCGACGGGATGGTTACAGTCGGGTTAGCCAGGGCAAACGAGGCTGAGGCATACAAAAGAACAAGGAACTTCTTGCCAATTCTTCCTGTATGCATCTTGCCGGGGCTGGAAGGTCGACCACAGAATCAGACGGAGTGCAAAAAGACGGGAGCAACTACTCCTGCAGAATGGGACTTATTTGCAATCCGAATTGCTGTGGGATATGCACTTCCACTATCTGCCGAGCTCTGTTGTGTGTATTAAGTATTTATCTACAAAGGTCAGTCAGTAATGTGCCCTTGATGTGTCATCCCTACCTGAGTATATGTCACATACGTCAAGAATCTCGGATTATATTCGAGCTTATTGCCTGAGGGTGTTTGGATCCAACTGCATACCAGCCAGCATTTTTCCACAATGTTAGCTTCACCGCCGGTGGGATATTACTGTTTCCGGCACTTTTCAGGGTCCATGGTTCCTAAATTCATCTTTGGTTACATACGGAGTATTCCATAGCAACCCTGTTATCAGCTGGGTGGCAGCTGGCTGAATGTTGCAGTTGAGCGTTCTCTTCTTTTCCTTTGGGATGTAACGAGAATGCAGAGCACAGAACTCCAGCTTACAAGGATAGCAGTACATGACAGATATCGATAGAGATAATGGTGATTTAAATTAGCAGACTCAATGCCCGTAACGATACTTGAGTGGGAAGGCCGTGAGGCAGTTATTAAAGTACGCTCTGGACCGGTCTTTCCAAAGCATGTCTGGAGCTCAAGCTCGAGGGCCGGTGCCGCAGGGCAGGGACTCCAAGTGGTCTTCCACTGATTACTAGCTCATATTGGCATCGTGTAGCCCCGACTGCAACTGAAACACAAACCTCTGACCCGTGCCCAACCATGACCTCAACGAAGTACAGTCGTAAACGTCTTATTTTTTGTCTATTGGTAGCTTCCGCCTCTAGAATAGCTGTGAATACCTTGGATAGGGTTTAGTGCTGTGGAGTTGGGATGATTCATTAATTGATGAAAATGTAATCCCGATGCAGAGGATAGCGTAGAATATGCTACCCTATAATCTATAGTGTAATGGGTCTGGCATAGAGGCTAGGCTTGCTTAGATTATCGATTTCATTCCCCCGACTCGCTCGAAAGGAGACTCGATATACTACGAACAGCTTGTTGGGCACGTAACCTAGATGCTATGGAAGAGTGATGAAGACTGAACTCATCTACAGAGTATTATGATCATATTAAGTAGAATTATCAAAACAGGTGATCTATTACATAGTGCAAGTTTGGTGTATCTACTCATTATATCGTGGTTTTGCTCAATACCACCGAAAGGCCATAGGAGTGGGGCTAAAAATAGAATGGATTATACGTTCTTCATAGTATGTTTATGTGTGCTGTGGTCTTTTTTTTTTTTTTTTTTTTTGAAACTCTATTAGCCTAGAGCATTCCAAGCTGTGTAAAGCTCTCTCAGTTGTTACATTGACTAATTGTCGCTTGACAAAATAACCCAGTAGCCTGGTAAAGAGCTTTTTCTCATCCAACGCAGGATTCCAATCCCGATCCACTTGACGTAGCTTGAGCGTTCCCGCATTGCGTAGACATTTTCAGTGGGAGTAGCCACAAGAGCCAACACAGACCTTGAGCGTTGGTGTTTCATAGCATAGTCATGCACTTTAGGGAGTAGTTTCAAGTTTCGTTCATGCCAGGGGAGCAAGACATCAGAGCTGAGACACACCATGTTAAGGATCGGAGGGGATGGTTTTCAATACATTGTTTGATAGGGATTGTTGTTGATCGTTCTTGTGTTTGGCGCAGGGCAATGCGTACGTCATCACCTGGCTTTGTGATCTCCACCGCTGGTGAGTATTCTGCAGAGGTTTTTGGGGAGGTTGAGAGACTTGACGTTGTCCATTGTCTATTTTCTTCCACTGCTCGAGAGACCGAGATGGGGATTTGGTATCTGGGTGATCGGCGCCTAAGGCTATGTCGCAGAACTAAAAATATTTTTCCATTGAAACCAGGCCATCATAAGTTTTGCCTTGGGATTCCCAGGTAAAAGCGACATAGTGCATGCAGACAAGAGTACCAGGATAATCCGGTCCCATAATTCTAGAGCAAAGATTGAGTTCACCAGCCGCCATGGGTTGCCTAGAATCGTGGTCCACTGGACATTTATCGACGCCTAATACTTGACATGGCTCCGCTACCTTGACCTTAACAGCAGGGAGGTGTACATTCGTTGGCGAGGTATCGCTAATCGCTTTGATGCATTAGGGGCCCTATCCCTCAGACAGATTCCAACTTGACATCTTAGCTATCCACACAGCTTACGCTACCTATCAAATATACTGTGATCCTATGTTTCTATTCGGAACCAAAACCATCGTTATACTTGGCCTCTTTCACTATTTCGAGTACCTCGTACAAGCGCTGGCGATAACCAAGACTCACAGCTCCAAGCACTAGGCACACCTTATTGCGTACATAGTAGAAAGCGAAATAGCTTCCAACCCTATCCATTGTTTGGAACGAATATCTTAGATTCATGATGTTAGAAGGGAAAAGAAACTCACCACACCGAAGTCTGACCCGAGCATCGCAATTTCGACATCATGGCACCTTCAACCGCCAGGTCAACATCGGCATCATCAAAGACAATAAAAGGAGCCTTGCCGCTCAGCTCGAGGCTGACTTTTCGAAGAGTTCCAGGTGTCAATTTGGAGGGACTTTGGCCGACACTCGTAGACCCGCGTACATTGGAGGCCTACCCGGGTAAAGCCTCGCTCTCTGTTATACACAGTCATCCTCTCTTTGTCAACGCCGTCTATTTTATATACTAACTGTTCTCTCTCTTGGCATATCACTTCCGCGGATTGACATGAGCTACTTCCGAATATACCTTCAGTCCGGCAATCAATAGTTTAGTGTGGACTGTCACCAAACGAGGCCAGGACATCGAGAACCTTCCAAGGGTGGTTGCTTCGATGTGGAGTTTTATTTTATCATCTTTAATTCTTTGTTACTTATCTGTTTTTTACTCCATTGTATATCCATTCATACCAATTTAACTTAGTCTTGTATTTCTGCTGATATTTGATATTTTAGTAACGAAGATTAATACGATTCCATGTCATATACGACACAGTCAAGGACGATGGCTTGGTAGCCAAGGGATCATGATGTTAATTGCATTTCCTCCCCGAGGAGGAAATCTTGGAGTGACGCTATTGGATAATACAGGAGATCAGGAGATATCAGTGGCATTTCTCCGAAATGTTTCCTAGGGCTGAGATCCAGAATGTTGCATGTCATATGACTTGTGTCGGGTCCGCGCTCTACTGACTGTAACAAAGACGCGTAGACGTCTTGTTCAAGTGTCTCTCTGGCCTAGAAATGAAATCATGGCATGCTCAGACCAGGGGCCGCAAAGATTTAATAGTCTATTGTGATATATGTCAAATCCATTATTACCGATGTGAACATTACAATCGGCTGGCCTTGATATACTTCTACAACTATCATCAAGTCACCAAACACCCAGACGTCAGGATGAGCGCGGCGAACAACGACGTTTCTCCTGATCTATATCATATTGTCTTATCGACCACTCATATCAGTAAAGACCCGAACAACATCATCGAAAAGGTCCGCATCCCGGGCACGTACACATCGCTGCGGGCAGCCAAGGCAGCCGCGCACAGCTGTCTGTTTGATGCCGGGTATGAGAGGGAGTTCTTTACCCAGTATGAGACCAATAAAGATGTATTCGAAGATCGGAATCTCTCAAACCGACAGGGGCTCGTTGTTTTCGCAGTAGCCTCAGACGGCACCACATTCCGAGTCCGCATTGACACAACGGCAAATAACATGCGATTGATCACGGATTATGAGGATGGGCGAATTCCTATCCCTCTCTATTATATCATACAAACCACGTTTATATATGATGGAGCAAAGGAAGTGAGCGAGGTACGAGACCTGAACGTTCTGGGTGCCTATGTCGATTATCAGGAGGCGAGAAAATTAGCCGAGCATGTCTTACTCTCAGAGGAGGATGGCATGACCAAAGAAAGTTATGAGGCATATTATGAGGCATCGCCCGATGACACAGACTGTGGATACGGTGAGAACGTAGTTGTGCATGCTGTTAGCCAGTATGGTGAAAATTATTCAATCAGTGTGATCCAGACAAAAAGGCTGGAAAATGTCGCTTTGGCGGAAGCATCCATGCGAATTATGTGAAAGGGTATTTTGTTCACTTTGGTTATCATGCTAAAGTTTTCTTTTATATTGTTTATCTCGCTGTTCTTCATCATCATCTTCTCTCTCTCGCTCTCTCTCTCGCTCTCCTTCCTTCCTACCTTTTTTTTTTCATTATTTTTTCAAGGTTGTACCCCATGTAGTTGTCTATTGACTTACCTTACAGTCCTAACTCAATGGTAGGCAATAGGATAAGTTGTTGAATCCCGAAAGAAATAATCCAAGTAGAAAGCTATATTTATCCTCGACTGGACGTTCGATAAATCCAATAGAATCTCGCGAATGCCATGCCCAACCCCTCTAGTACCTGACCTGGACTTAACTATAAAGCGTAAATAAATGCCAATGTAGTAGT
Source organism: Aspergillus tamarii (assembly GCA_030556085.1). Classification (NCBI taxonomy): domain Eukaryota; kingdom Fungi; phylum Ascomycota; class Eurotiomycetes; order Eurotiales; family Aspergillaceae; genus Aspergillus; species Aspergillus tamarii. Next base: position 1,602,704 of record JARVTJ010000005.1, on the reverse strand, counting down.
GATTCAATGAAAATAGGGATTACTAGCATGTCTTTCTGCCTAACATAATGATATATACAACTTGAAAGTACGTTAGGGTGCCCGCAGGATCAGTGTTTCTGATATCCTCATATATCATTTGGTATATATATTAAGCATATGCTTCAGCACGGTGCTCAAACAGAATGAAATAGCAGTTCGATGCTGAGGTAAATACAGAGTAGTGTGTCCGTGCATTAGGATAGAATCCACCTATTCAGAAAAAAAAAAAAAAGAAATGAAACCATGACAAGTATAGCCTAAGTGTTTATGCTTAACACGTTACACTGATCGCATTGAGCAGGTTTCTAAACAGCAGAACCATTAGTTATGTTACTTTTTGCAGTCATATTGCATCGAGAGAACCTGTATCTTCGTTATCCGGCGCTGGCTGAGACTTGAGCTATCTTTCATGAGCCTCATAATGAATTAGATACGTTACATATTTTGTATGATAGAAGACTAACTTTCTCTCGTAATGTGTGCATGTTATTTGATCGAGAAAGTTCACAAATTCCTTGAAAAACACAATACGACTCTTTTCGGCTTCATCACCACCCCATACAGATATCCCAGGCACAGATACGGGCCTTCCCATCAATCCAAGACATACATGCCGGTAAAAGTACCCCACAAAACCTGCACAAACATAAACCCGAGGTGGGATTGGGTGTAATATGACGTGCACGGGTTACACAAGTATCTCGAAGATCTCCCAGAGTATATTTTTCTTTACTTTTGGTGGTGATCTTGGAAGATCTAATAGCGTATAGACAGCCTGCTGCGCACTTCTCACACTGTACTCAATACTTAACGTGGTTTCGTCCGGAAGCTCCGTAAATTGACCAAGGCATGCAATGTTGGTGGTCGCATGAGGGACCACCTCTGGACGATCATGGGTACTGCGTGTCAGGAAAGGGGCGGTTCCCAGCGGCATCCCACAAGGGATAGTAATTGACTTGTCGAGTATGGGATGTAATGGAAAGCCTAAGTGGGAAAGGACCTCGGTAAAAACCTCCATACCAGAGCAAGCAAACATGGGTTTGTTCACGAAGTTGCCCTCCCTCGCAGGGCTCAGTGCGTATCCACAAATGACATGGCTGTCAGCTGGCTGGTACGGAAACACAGGATGGTGTGGAACATTAATCGTTATCAACCAATTACTATCTGTCAGGGATAGTGTATCACTAGTTCCGGCTGGCTCATAGGTGCGCTTGTCATATAGCCGCATGAAATCCATTCCCCATACCGTTGTGGTGAAGGTCTCAATCCCAGATTCCAGAGCCCGCGAAAGAAAGTTGACTGGGTTCCCAAATTTGGAGGACTTGCGAGAAAGCCCTTGCCATAATCTCCACTCACGCATCAACAGATCCTCCCAGTTGGAGGACAAGAATGGTGGGGAGGCCACATTCGTACCATAAACCGCACCGGAGCGTGAAAAGCCTAGGTCAACCAAGCAAATATCGTCAGGGTCCAGCGAAACCAGACATTCCTCCCCATTTCTCACCAATGCTATCTCAAAAACTGTTGCTGGGTCACTCTCAGGATAGAATCTGATATCTGATACCTCGATGTCGAAGCGAAAATCAACTTTTTCGTCCCTCAGATAGGCAATGATTGGGTAGACGATAGAGTGAAATAGGTTATATCCGGTCTTGATGGACCCACTGACATGTTTAAGGGACCGGATGTCTTCCAAGTATTTGCGAAGATGTCTTTGAAACTCAGTCAAACTATGCCAGGGCTGGAATGCAAATCTATCTAACAATTAGCGTATTTCAAAACAAGCATTATGAGATGAGAGAGATACGTCGTAGACCAGTACAACCAGAAGCCTGTGTCAAAGAATGACTTATCGAAAGCTTCGTTGATCTTTTTTGAAGCTAATGTTTTCTCACTCTCTAAAAGAAGCTTGATTAGCTCAAGGCGATGCTTTAGTCCAACTTGAAACTCTCCCGTATACACAGCATCAGAAGCTAATGCTTTCAATTTTATTGCTCCCGGTGTCCTGACGGCTTCTGGTTGTGACTGCCGCTGTCTACTGAACTCGCGAATGTCACCCAGTAGCGACATGTCGGGATCCAGGATACCAGGCACGAGGGACAGAAGACTCTCGATGCAAGCACCATGGAAGTGAGGAAGGCACTGGTATGGCAAAAAATATCCGTTCTCTGCATCCCCAAGTGTAGCCATTTCTCCTTCAAAGCCCGGATGAAGATCAAGGATATGGATATTTGGACCAGGAACATTGCCTTCCCTCATCAGGTAAACAGCAGCAGCCAGGGAAGCTATCCCGTTGCCGACTAACCACGCCTGGACGTTCTGTGCATCTCGTTTGAATTCCCTTAAGTTGGTTTTCATTGAAATGACTTTGTTATATGGCTGTGATGCAATTATGGACTTGCACTATGACTGTGCAATTCTCCCTTTTGTGGGATGATACCTATATAGGGATATTCTACGTGCAAATAGGATGCTATGATGTCACCATAGGTGGAGTGTAAGTTGATATTTATGCCACGAGGGTTCGAGGCACTGCTAAAGCCTTCTCGTCCGCTGGTAGACGGCTTCGGAAGATATTTGTAAAAAACGTGTTACTTCATATCAAGGCGCTTGGGTCAGTAGCATATACTCCTCAATGTTCCTTGTGCCATTGGTGATCGTGCAAGTAACCTTGAGTCAAGCTGTGCGCCGTGTTAATCCCAACATTCGGGCTCACAGCTGACTTGCTAACACGCGTTTTAAATTTCAACACGATCCAATGAAATTGTTAGAGAGCCTCTAGGGAAAGTATTTGGGTTTTGGAAGGTCCCAGCCTGGTGAACTGAACCACAGGCTTTTGCCCTCCAAGAGGGATCTGAGCATCGAGACCGCACTGCCGTCGGCGACAGATGCTACGCGAGCTTATAGTCTACGTCTGCCTGTAATCCATATAATCCTACTACACTATATTCTACAAGACTCAAGCCTATATCGTATAGCTCAATATGACGTAAGTCAAGATTCTGGACCTGAGATTGGAGGTTAACGTGATTGGAGCTACTCTGTAGATCCTGTCATATGATTGATAATGATAACTTTCGACTTCAGTTGCGGAACCTGCGACAAACACGAACTCCGGGCATTCCGAAGGGCTTTTATTGATTCATCTTCACAATGGTTATAATTATTGCTTCGGCCGACAGACGATGTAGGCGGCGGAAACTACTGTAGTAAATCCCACAAGTTGCTCGTTTTTGGTCGTCCAGCTTCTTGCTTCGTATTAGTGAGCGAATGTCCCATATCACGCCACTTTACTCGGTCTTGTCGACCAATGACTCTCGTTTGTACTTGGCATAACACATTTGAGCTTGAGCACGCTCACTGTGTTCTAAGCGTGACGACATATCTTACTGGGAAGACGGGCTTGCCTGGTGAGGAGGCGATCAATGCCAAGCAAGGAGCGCAAGTCACACTCGAATAAAAACAGATTACCTGGTGATTCAGACCTATTGATATTTGCTAACATCCATCCACAAATCTAATGTTGCTGATAGTCGTATCCAATGTTTTCAAACTCGAAACTTGACCTTCCGATCCCCATCGGTGGACAATCCTCTCAGGATAATTCTTGGTGCGGTTCTCCTTCACATGTAAGAAGCCCTTCTCTTGCCTAGAAGGGGCAGATACCTAACACGAGTGATAGCATACTAATAATAGTACTTAGATTGTTTATGCAGGAATATCGGAGCTTGTGACCGATGGTTCAGATGGCAAGGTTACACTTGCCATTCGCAATGCCACACAGCTAGTGGACTTCTTCGTGTATAGGCTGGTAGTTCATGGTGGTCATGTACTTTCCGTTGCAACGAGCGAGTTTATATCCCACCTACGAAGCTATGGAAAGAAGAATAGGACCAAGATAGTCGCCGTGGCAGTACCGCAAACCCTTGTCAACAAATGGCCATCACTATGCTCCCATCTCTGGAAAGACCTTGATGCCGTCCCTTTGGTGCTGGAGTGTAAAGACCGTATTAGGGAGAAAGATGAGCCCGGTGAGCTCGCTACGTTTCTAGGTTGGGAGAGGAAGGAGCTCGATGAACAGGCAGATTCAATGGCGCGGAAATGCTTACGGTAATGTTGAAATCGAAAGGAGTTGCCCAACGGAGCCTTTATTCTAACATTGTATAGGTCATTTGGTATTGGGCATGTACTGCACAACCATATTTACGCTGATGGGATGGTTGAGGTTGACAAGGGCTTTCGTGTTCACATTGGAGATAAACGGGATTATGAGGAGACCGTGCATCCGGACACATGGAGTATGGTCCAAGCATTTGCAAATGATCTCATGGAGAGGAAGGTTAAAATAGCAATGTTCAGTATGACATGTGAGGGAAAGCCTGACGTGCATACAAGGCACGCGTTTGTGAGATTCTCTCAGAAGCTTGGAGTAGACACGAAATGGTGAGTGCCTTAGTCTTGCTAGTGAGTGCCACTCGTCAGATGAGATTGACCAGTCCGATACTGCAGGTATGTCCCGAAGCCACGGCCCAGTATAATTCAAATTGTGAGAAAGATGGAAGATATAATGGAAGGTTTGACTGGACCAGATGAATATCTTGGGACGGATGACGAGCTACAGCTCCTGGAGTTCGCCTATGAAAATGCGAGAAGATACTGGCTAGGAGAAAATGGGCCCCTGCGGCCTCGCCCGGAAGGTGGCGCAGACGTAGTGATAATTGATAGCGCACCCCTGTTGACGTTGGCACTCCTAGCGAAGCAATGCGACCCGGAAAGACCAGTTATTTTTGAAAATAGATTGCACGTTCAGCAACAAAGATTGCTTGATGATCCGACAAGCCCACAGACTCGGGTGTGGGAATTTGTGAAAACAAGGCTAAAGCATGTCGATATTCTAGTCTCCCAGCTTCCTCGTGAACTCACACCATCTATAATGCCGGATAGGAAAATCGGGTACATATCGGTTACTGTCGACCAGTAAGACATTCGCTTTCCTTCAAGGTGTTATTTGCTAACCTTTATATAGATTCGACGGGTTTAATAAAAACATTACAGCGAACGACACAACCTTCTACGGACGGGAGTTTAACTCCTTATGCAGGGTATTGGGATCCCCTACCACATCATATCCTGAGGGTAAGGGCAATTCTCCCATGTCGTGACGGTCGATGCTTGGTAAACCACGTGCTGACGGCTATAGAGGACTATATCCTCCATCTCTCACAGTTAAGACCAGGAGACGGGACAATTCCTCTGCTCGATGCGTATGCCGCCTTTTGCAAGGGATATATCGACACGCAACATGGTGCACCCCTACCTAAGCTTCTGATTTGTCACCACGGCCCATCTAAAAGCCCGGAAAACTCGCTTACATACGACCGCTTGCTGGCACATATCGACACGAATATGAAGGACCTCGCGGATCGAGTCTGTATTGTGCAGGTCGGCCCTCAGGATCAGATGTGGAACACGCTCCTGACGGAGGCCCGTGTTCTTGTTCAACTCTCTATGGTCCACGGAATACCAGAGGTCCTTCTATGGGCTCTCCAGAAGGGGAAGCCTGTAATCACTACGAAAGAAGCAAGGTTCTTTTCCTTCTTATCCAACATGCCAAACGTCTTCCTAGTCGATAGTGGGGACGTTAACGCCGTCTCGCCACATTTATTCCACCTTTTCACTGACAATGACCTTTACGCACGGGCTGTTTCAAACGCCCCACAAAGGCTGCCAGACGGCCTTACTACAGTTGGCAATGCAGCTGCTTGGATGTTTCTGGCGTCGAGGCTGTCACGCGTGGGTACCTTTGAACCAAATGGGGAAGATATAGAAAGATTAGCACGCCAGGAGGCAGGGCCGTATACCTGAAACTTTCTATAAGTATTGAATGTGTCCTGATATTATTGGTCTTTTGGTGACCGCCAAATGCAACTATAATAATGCGATCTGGAAATGGCATTAGGAAGATGAATTGGAGACTCAATTCCAGTACTTGAGACTGTTATGGCAGCACTATCCCTTCAAATTGATTTATGAAAAGTGCACTTCACGAGCATAATGGTCATGACTCTGGTATCCAAGTTAAAGAAAAGACGGATACCCTTGGCTGTGTATCAATCAAGCGACCATACATGACCTTTAGTAAACAGTACACCCTACTGGTAGAGTAATTAGACTTTCCAGTTGAAAGTTTCAATCACAGGCTATGATTGAACCAAAGGCCGGAGCCTACCTATCCTATGATGTGGAAGAGAAGTCCGCCATGGTACTGATCCCACCGAAAGCCGAAGCGCGAACACTATTGGCATCGAATCCTTCGCGGTGATACCTCGACAGAGTGGGGTATGTGTTAAGTAAGGCAATAGCAAAGTCTCACAGGTTTGGATCCTTTGACTATCTGCTATCTTTATATAGTAAAAGGGAGGCAGGTGGGCGCTACCTAACATAGCAGCACCGAGCGATATGGAATTTTAAGCTTCGGCACCTTTCGGCTAAGAAACACTTATTATTTCTTTGGATACAAGTATTGGAGATACCAATGAGATATTCTAGAAACGGCTATTAAAGTGGCATGACCCCTAGGTGGCTTAGGCCGCAAATTTGTAATTTTAAAATCCCAGGTCTGGTCGCCTGTAGCCACGTCTCAACTTCGTATGATGCAACCTCCATTGCACAGGCGAGTCGTCTTACTCCGAAGCTTACTGCGACGCAGCAAGTCCAATTACCTGACTTGGAATATCTCCTGATATTCCTTCTCATGCTTCAAAGTTTTACAGTGTATACTCTTGCATAATCTGCGGTTCTACGGACCCGAGCTGCTTGCGGCAGCAAAGATTAAAACACCGAAGTAATACTTCGTCAAGTGACCCAACTTTGAGCAAGGTGCCATAATAGGGATTCATTGCAACTCCAATAAAGATGAATGACACGAGTGAATATGCAAAATTTGTTCGAAATTTCGAGCAACTCAAGCGCGATGACGGACCCCTGGTTGGTGGCAAGAATTCCTCCCTGGGTGAAATGATCACAGCCCTAGGAGGAAAGGGCATTGCAGTGCCACCTGGCTTTGCGACGACGTCGAACACATACTGGGAGTATCTAGACGCCAATGACATTCGGAAGAAAATAACGGAACTTATTAAAAACTGGCAATTGAGAAAGACAACTCTTAGTGAAACTGGCCATGCGGTGCGAGCTCTGTTTCTTCACGGGAATTGGCCTGCGGATGCAGAAGCCGCCATTAGGGCTGCCTATAATCGGCTTTGTGCCAAAGCTGGAGTTGCTGACCTCAGTGTCGCGGTCCGGTCCAGTGCGACTGCAGAGGACTTACCAGACGCCAGCTTTGCCGGACAGCAAGAGTCTTTCTTGAACATCTCCGGCGAAGAGGCCCTCTTGCATGCATGTCGATGCTGTTATGCGTCGCTCTTCACTGACCGGGCCATCAGCTATCGCCAGGCCAAGGGATTCGATCACATGAGAGTGGCCCTTTCCATTGGCGTGCAGCGAATGGTTCGATCCGATGCCAGTGGCTCTGGCGTCATGTTTTCTATCGACACCGAAACCGGTTTTGACAAGGTCGTTTTAATCAATGCCGCATGGGGGTTGGGAGAAAATGTGGTGCAAGGGACTGTGAATCCAGACGAATATCAGGTCTTCAAACCACTCCTGGCGGATACGAGCCTGCTCCCAATCATAGAGAAAAGGCGTGGTGACAAGGCACTGAAAATGATCCTTGGTGGTGCAGAGACGCCCACCCGTAATGTGCCCACCTCAAAAGCTGAGCAGGCAACATTCGTGCTCAACGATGGAGAAATCCTCCAGCTCGGGCGTTGGGCCTGTACTATTGAAACACATTATGGCTGCGCGATGGATATGGAATGGGCCAAAGATGGTATTACGGGCGAACTCTTCATCGTTCAGGCTCGGCCAGAAACAGTGCATTCCCGCAGTCATGCAGCTATTTTCAAAACGTATACCGTTGGCAAAAAGGGACGTCTGTTGACCACTGGCCTTTCTGTTGGTGCTGCGGCAGTGTCAGGACGTGTCTGCCTCATTGAATCGGCACAGGACATCGGCAAATTCGTCGATGGTTCCATCCTAGTGACCGAAACTACCGACCCGGATTGGGTGCCCATCATGAAACGGGCCGTTGCCATCGTCACGGACCACGGCGGACGAACTTCGCATGCAGCTATCATCAGCCGCGAACTGGGCCTTCCAGCAATTGTTGGTACGGGCAATGCTACGTACATCCTGCACACCGGCCAGGATGTCACCGTCTCGTGCGCAGAGGGCGACAATGGCTTTGTGTATGAGGGGAGTTCAGAAATCACTACTCAATCTGTGGATTTGACTGAGTTTCCTGAAACACGGACGAACGTCATGCTCAATCTAGCCAATCCGGCAGCAGCTTTCCGCTGGTGGAGGCTACCTGCAGATGGCATTGGACTGGCCCGTATGGAATTTGTTGTCACCAACGCAATTCAGGTCCATCCTATGGCACTGGTTCACTTTGATCGATTGACAGATGTAAAGGCCAAGCAGGAGATCCTCCGCCTGACAACGGGGTATGACAGTAAGCCGGAATATTTTGTTGACAAGCTGTCCCACGGGTTTGCAGCCTTGTGTGCCGCCGTCTACCCTAAGCCTGCTATTATCCGTATGAGCGATTTCAAGACGAATGAATATGCCCGTCTTGTGGGTGGCCGAGAGTTTGAGCCGGACGAGGAAAATCCAATGTTAGGCTTCCGTGGCGCCTCCAGATATTACTCCGTCCACTACAAGGAGGGATTCGCGTTAGAATGTCGTGCAATTAAGCGTCTACGAGAGGAAATGGGCTTCACGAATGCGATTGTGATGATTCCATTTTGTCGCACAGTAGGAGAAGCGAAAAAGGTGTTGGATGCTATGGCTGAGAACGGGCTCAGACGGGGTGAAAATGGACTGCAGGTGTATGTTATGTGTGAAATCCCGTCCAATGTCATTCTCGCTGCCGACTTTACGGAATACTTCGACGGCTTTTCTATCGGGTCTAACGATTTGACCCAGCTCACCCTTGGCGTCGATCGTGATTCCGGGGACCTCGCGGACCTTTTCGATGAGCAGGACAAGGCCGTCAAGTGGATGCTGCAGCAGGTTATCCAGGTAGCAAAGCAAAAGGGTTGCAAAATCGGCATTTGTGGCCAAGCACCAAGTAACCACCCCGAGTTTGCTCGGTTCCTGGTTCAGTTGAAGATCGATTCGATCTCTGTCAGCCCGGACAGCTTCTTCGCAGTCAAAAGACATGTCGTTGCGGGAGAGAATGCATGATCAAAAGTTTGCGCTGTAAAGTATGAATATCGGTTGCTCGAAGAAAAGTTACTTAGCCCTCCGCCTTTCCCTCTATCTCTGTCTTTATTTCCAAGTCTCGTAATGAAACATCCAATTATCATTTTGGTCATAATATCTGGTCTCATCAAGTAAACAGGCGAGTCCAACGATTTCAAGTAGATGGCAGCCAGTCTTATCGTTGAAAATGGTAGTGGAATTAAAGTCAGGCGGGCTTCACTAATACTGGTACTGGTACTGGCTCATTAGGCCTCCTATCATAAAGGCACGATTGCGAAGACGTCTCTCGACCATCCCGACACAGGGCGCATATTGCTACCTACATGCATGATGGAGCTCACATCACTGAGACTCATCAGACTTCAACCTTTCCACCGTACGCTTCAACTCCAGTGCTGTCTCATTAAGGTCCTCCCATTCTTCAGGATCCAACTGCATATCAATCGCCTTCATGACCCCTCCCCTACCCAGAATGACAGGAAGGCTCATGCAGCACTTATACTCAGACAGATGGTGGCTGATGCAACAGACATCCCGTTTATCAAAAAGGATAGAAGAGCAAATACTACAAACGACCGAGCCAATTCCGAACGGTGTTCCCCCTTTCGCCCGAATAATTGTTTGCGATTTCGCTTTGCATTCATTTGCAACATCAGTGAGCGTGTCTGTGTTTTGAGGGAACCATCGTGCGATGGGGACACCCCCAATAGTTACACCGGACCATGCAACTACCTCTGAAGGTCCGTGTACACCCACGACTTGGGCATCGACAGAACTAGTTGCAACCTAGAAATCAGTCAGTAGGCACTGGGACGACCTAGTAAAGCAAGCATTGATATCTTACGCACCCCAGCCCGCTCTGCCAAGAGTCCGCGAATTCGGACAGAATCAAGATAGGTACCAGAACCCAACACCTGGGACTTTGGGAGCCCAGAAAGCTCTTGCGCGAGGGATGTGAGCAGGTCGACAGGATTAGCCACAATCAGGAGAATTGTATCCGAGCGAAAGGGCCTCGCCTCATCGACTATCCCCCGGATGATTGCGATTTTGTGATACAAGTGCTGCAAAGTGGTTTCACCTATCAACGACGTAAGACCTCGCTGACTAGAAGAATCGGAAATGGTAGGGTGTTGGGAAGACTTATCAACTTACCTCTCGAATGTTTTGATCCAGCAGTAATGACCACTATATCGCATTGGCCGACTTCTTGGTAAGTGGCCGCTCGTACGCGTATGCCGCTGTTGTTGCCATAGGCCACATCCGCAAGGTCTCGGACTTGAGCGTCTCTCAGCTCTGCCTTCACATCAACAAGGAGCAGCTCATCGGCAACACGGCCGAGAATGAGGGCATATGCAGCAGCAGAACCGACCTGGCCAACACCCACAATGGCCACGCGTGTATTTGGAATACTGGTTGCAGGCGGCATTATCAGCTCCTAATTGGGATATACAGCTTGACAGTAACCGATAATGAAAAGGTCGGACGCCTTGTATTTGGTAGTTTGGCCGGGGCGATGGCATATATCCAAAGCTCGTATTCGTGACAGGTGCCACATGGAACGGTTGGAAAAGGATCCATACCTTGGGTGACACAATCTTCACTCACATCATGCCATGTACGATTTGGTTAGTTTCTGGGTGTCTGGAACCCTAGCAGAACGTGGAATGAATGATGCCACCGTTCCAAGGGACAGAACGTCATAGGCAAGTCCCTAAACATAATATCCTCTATGTATCTCTATCTCTATTGGCCGGTACATGATGTAATCCCGTACGTACTTCCAGGCCATGCATATTAGCTCAATACTGTACGCATGGAACTCAGTATGGCATACCACGGGTCCAGCTCAGGTGATCTATTTGATAGTCAGGCCATCAGACCTGGTCTGCCAATACAAGGAATTTCAAGCATAGCAAGGATATCAATTACATAAGCCAATATTCAACTGCATGGCTCGTATGATAATGTCAGAATAATATGCTATCTCTGAGAACATAGCTTCCCAAAAGCATCACTACACACTAGACCATTATGTAACGTTTTAATGGTCATACTTATAATAATTTTTATTTCTTCGTTCCACTGAGCCACACCGCTTAAAAGCTACCGACGTGATTCCATATGCAGCCTAACTTCTGTGACCAACAACTCGCGAGCGTAGGAAAGTTCTTTTAGTTTGGCACCCTTTTCGATAGTTGGGCGGTGAATCTGATATTATCCTTAATACCTTAAATCATGGCATCGTATATTCGTGTTTCCCCGATGAAACCCCCTATAGATATTGGAGAATCTCTGTTTACTCGACTATAACAACTTGGAGTGCGAACAGTACAAGGCGTCCCTGGTATTCCCTCCTCTTCCTTTTATTCTCCCATTGCCGCCTATACTCTGCTTACAACGTTGAAAGGAGACTACAACCGATCTGCATTGCATTATATCCCAAAAGTCGGGCTGAAATGAATTGGGAACTGTAATAAATTGAATGCCGGTATAGCGTCCCCTCTGAAGTGCTTCACGCCACAGACGCAAGGTTCACTGATACCTGTGTAGGGTACTCTGCCGATTCGTATTCTCGGGTCAAAGGCGTTTCAGCAATTGTTTCAACATTCAGGGTCGGCGAGCTCTCAGCGTTGAATGTGATTACCGGGGCATATACAGAGCATTATCGGGTCGTGCATATCGTTCGCCAACCCAGAAATGCGTCGCAGAGGGATGGCATGCTACCGGTAAATATATGCAGTTAAAGAATGGTCGTTCGAAGGATCTGCGTCATTGTCCACCCAGCATTGCGAACTGTGTTAGTCGCTGCTGTATAAGTAGCCCTGAGTGGTCTTACAGCTCTTTGCTCGAGTTTTGGATACAAAACGGGATTAAATCAAACCACGTACATATTTAATTTAGCTAGATGAGGGTCCCTTAGGCCCCAAAAGGGTAACATAAAATAAATGTAAATATCATCTCCGAACAAACATTTCAACGGGTATTAGAATAAAAGGGACGTTATCAGCATGGATAAACATGGCCAAAATCATCTCCATGAAGTCCACACAAGATATCAACCCCCAACACATTTGCTTCCGTATTCTTTCTGTCCTTCCCCAATCCCCGGTCGAGCTTAGGACAAGCTCTAACACTCTAAGTAGCCCGACAAAAGCTGAACGCACTCTGAACAACCTTCTTCATTTCTGCGCTCATGTAAAGGGAGTGTGACGGCCCTGCCTGGACCCACAGCCGGTCGGACTGCTCGTCGAGGTTGGGCTGGACCGTCACCCCCGGCTGGACAGTGACCACTCAATTGAGTTGGAAGTTCGATTTGGTCTTTGATTCCCATGTCATGGGCTCCATCTCGCCAATTATTTCTCACACAGTCAGAGAGGTCTCTTCCAAGACTTCTCGTGCGACAGCGTGTGCGACGGTGTCATCCGTCTGTTCGACATGGCCGCCTGGAAGTTCCCATGCGTTGGGGAAGGCTGTTTCATGGCTAGCTCGCTGCAGTAGCAAGAGGGATCGATTCTCAGACGTGGGATGCTGGAATATGGCCGCGCCAATCACCCAGCATTTGGAAGAGTCAAGGTCCTGGGGGCGATAATGAAGGCGTTGTTCATCCATAGTGGTGGACACGATGTGTATAGCTTTGGAAAAAGGGGTTCAGGAACTATACGGAAAAGCGAAAGGAGATGCCCAAGATGATTTCAGGCCACAAAGGAACGGATTATATAACCACTAGTCGTTCCCTCAAGGGTTTGACGTGACGGGAAAGGTTTGGTTCATTGCGTTGGAAAGTTCCTTAGGTTCCACATCCACACCCTCAGTTACTACTCAATATGATCCATTCCAATACCGCAATACCCCACATATTATTTCTAAGTCATATACCCTTCCCTTTTCTTCCTCCCTTTCCGCAAGCAATCCCAAACCTCGCAATCTCTTCCGGTGTCGCTCTTTGACTCCTAGGTTGCCAGCAAGACACAATGACCGCGAATGAGGGCCTGTGCAACGTCACCTCTCCTCACCGGCCAAAAGCATTTGGACAATGCCCCTCCTGATCCGTCCTTACCGTAAAAGGGAGGCCTATGTCTACCACGAGGGGGAGAGACGGGCCCTTCTATGGAATGCAGGCTTCTTCTAACTAGGTCTGCTTCTCTAATTATTATGTTCCTGCTCGAGTACTCGTTCACTGAGGCTTGTATTTTCGCGGCTGGCTATATTGGGAAAGGCCAGTTAGCAGCAACTGCGGTGGCCAACCTCACGGCTAATATCATAGGGTATACGATATACCAAGGGTTGGCGATCAGCCTTGATACGCTTCACCTTTCCGCCTACGGTGCCGGCCGGAAGCACCTCGTATCCATAACGGAATAAAAAGTATTTCGTTATTCTAACTAACGTTCAACCGGTTAAGGTAGCTGAGGAGGTATATTATGGCAATGAATGGTAGGATACGCCTGTCTGTCTATCTATATGTCCTTTAAGGTGTCAGTTCCTTTTGCCACTTATAATCTATAGACGAATGATATACCATACTACTATAGTATCGTCAGGAGGGTTATTATGGAGCTTGGTCCCTTCTACATGAATACATTACTCGGATAGCTTTTCCATATCTCTGGACTTAATCACTGTGAGCTGGCGTGTCCGTGGGCCCGGCATTGGAGCTTTCGAGATTGACATGATGAATTGTTAGTGTTAAAAGTCTAAGCGCGGTGGTTACCGGAGCACGTACCAACGGTAGATGATTCTATAACTTCAGAGCTGCCCCTTGGAAAAATATATAAGTTGTCCGACACTTGACCTTGTTCAATCAGTAAATGACACGACTGAATTGTTGTATACGCATTTCTCAAACACCCTCTCCCCGGCCTGATCAAGTACCAGGTCGACCCACAAAAAGCCCTTAAGAACAGCCCTAGTATCCGCCCATGTTCTCAGACCAAGTGTGTCCACGGTTTGCACCACCAGCACTTGCAACCATTTCTGATCCTGTTCTTCAAAGATTGATAACCACGTTATAAACAGGGACCAAAGCAGAAGACTGGCTTGTTCGACCGACGACGGCGGGAATGTCTGCTCAAGTAAATTGGCTTTGAGCTTCTCTGCAAGGTAAGTCATGGTTCTGCCAGTTCCAGGTGATTTAATTAGGAGAGGCTTCAGAAATGCAAGCATGGATAGCCTTAATAGTTCGTGAAAAGGGTGGACACATTGCATCGAAAGCAGCCGGTATGGGGCCGACCTGCTGAGCTGTAGGAAAGATGTCGCCGCCATTTTGACCCCGGTGGTCGTGGCTTTGTTGACCAGTGTAGAAAAATCCCGTATATCGGCCCAAACGTTCAACAGCCTTGGATCAGGCCGTGGATGTACCATTTTCAGCTCCGGAGAATAGATAGCCAGTCTACCATGAGCGATATGCGGGCCCCAGGAGATATCTTCGAGAAAGCGCAGCTTGCTACCAGTCCCCGCGGCGAGATAAAGATCTATCCTATACCGAATATTGATGTTAATAGGTATAGTCTACCTCAACAAATCCGGTGTAAGCTACCCCTCACGTTTTAGCTTTGTGCTCTATTGTCTCTCGGTCGATGAGTGTGCCCCAGCCTCCGCGCAATTCAATGATTCTCTGTAGCCCGTCCATATGCTTTGCAGCTGATTCGAGGTCCCCTGCAATAATGCCTGCCAATGACAGAAGCCCGACAACAGTCATGGTGGAACTTGTTGTGGCCTCTACACTATCCTCCAGACTCTGCTGGAGATACTGGAGAGTCTTTGCTAGATGGAAACGTGTCAATGGTCCGTATGAGGCCCCCAACGACATGTCGTGAAACGCTTGTGCGGCGAACATGATGGAGTGGACCATGGCAGGGCTCTGGGAGATATCTGCGAAACAAAGCGTTTCGTCTGGGTGGCTATGGTCTGTGATGGTATCGAAAGCGTGCATTGCTGGTTTGATGACGGTCAACGCTAGGGACGTCAGAAATCAAGCTGTTCCCAAAGGCAACGAATGGGCTCGATGTCTACCCTGAAAAAGGAGGTTAAGCATGTAAGGCTTCATCTCGATCATGTAGTTGAAAAGAGACAGTTCCGAGGCCACCTTCCGAGGCGTCGTAAGCACCCATTCCTTCCCACCTGCAGTAGGCCATGGTTCAGATGGCGGCACTACTGCCGTTGATCTCGACTCGACCTCCCTGGCGCGTCTGATCTTACGTGTATTCTTTCCACGCATGACATGGCTACGGATCAACTTCCGGGTCTGCCGGTCCGGCTTGTCGAGCGATGTGGTGATGATAAACGGGTTCATCTGTCAGGCAGCGCGTATGTGATGGATAGCCTCAAGTCAAATAGAGGCCCCACGAGACCTGGTATCAATATAAGTCGCGTCTGACGTTTGGCATCTCAGGAGGGGCAATGCATGCTGACAAACATTGCCAAGCTGATATCGTATTCCGTTCTCGGAATGGCCGCTGGCGAGAAGGATCAACCTTTACCCTATTAGGAAAACAATCCAGATGCTTGCAATAAAGTATATTCATGACTCTTCGAGGATGCTGGAGCAACAAGACCCGGACTCAAAGATGACTGTCATGTTTGCACAAGGAAAGCTGGCATATAAATAGTCTCACGCCACATGTCTTTTGCCCTTCTGCCAACCTGAGCTCCTCTCTTCTTTTCCAAGCCCAAGACTTCACCATTATGATGCTTTCCAACTGCAGTTCTGTCAGCTTCAACTCCGAAACTGACCTTCCTCCACTGGATGGTAGAGTCATATTTGTTACAGGAGGCACCCATGGCCTGGGCAAACAGTCAGTTCTGGAATTTGCTCGACACAATCCCCGCGAGATCTGGCTCGCAGCCCGTAACGTGGTCCAGGCCAGGATTGTCGCCAACGAGATCACGCGGATTGTTCCCGGAGCGACTATTCAGATCCTCGAATTAGATCTCACCTCATTCTCATCCGTCGCGAAGGCAGCGGAGACATTCCTGTCGGCCTGTGACCGTCTAGACATTCTCATGCTCAACGCCGGCATTATGGCCGTCCCACCAGGAATCACCAACGAAGGCTACGAGATCCAGTTTGGCACCAACCACATGGGCCATGCGCTTCTGAGCAAGCTGTTGTTACCGATCCTCGACAAGACCATCAACACCGCCCCCGGCGCGGACGTTCGCATCGTCTCTGTTTCGTCGAAGGGGCACCGTTATCTTCCACGGGGAGGCTTCCGCTTCGACTCGCTCACCACCACAGGGGATGACTTGGGCGCCTACGGACGGTATTATCAAAGCAAGCTGGCGAATGTGCTGTGGGTGAAACATATGGCGGAACTGTATCCGCAGTTTCGGGTTGTGGCTGTTCACCCGGGCGTTGTACAGACCCAGCTGATGGATGGAGCGACAGCCTCACCCACCATGGTACAGGCGTTTGCGAAGGTCGCATACAGGCTGTTTAAACCAGTGGAGATGGGGGTACGGAACCAACTTTGGGCCTCTGTTGCACGGGACGTCCAAAGTGGAGAGTACTATGAACCCGTTGGCGTGCGAGGCCGGGCCAGTGATGACGGAAAGGATAGGAAGTTGGCGCAGGAACTGTGGGAATGGACGGAAAACGAACTCAACAGGTACCTTGCAAGGTCTGTTAAGTGAATAGTAGGCTTTTTTTAATAGCTGTTTTCCTGTCCACGACTGATTACATGTGTTGTGTCGTGTGGGCTCAAACGCTGTTTTATTTTGAATAGTCTTCCGATACGATGTGGCAGATGCAGAACTCGACACTTGGCCAAATACCGTAGGTCTCCTGCAGTTCTTAAATAATTATTCCGACCCTTTCTTTGGCGTGGTGGGAAGGAATGGATATGTCTATCCTCATAACAGGATCCACTACCATTGATATGAGCAAGTATCTAGCCAAGTATATACCTCTGAATGATGCTCCGCCGATATAGCTTATGCAGCCTTGGGAATACATGATTGTGGAACTTGAATACTGTCTGTACTAGATAAGGCTTTTAGATATTCTCCACCACACGCAAGATTATCATGCTTTAGTAGTGGAACACTATCTCACAGCTTCTGTATAGTCTTGTTAATATCAGCAATTTTGGCAGATCCCCTATGATATTCTGTGCTCAGACGTTCTGTTATATATAGTGACGAAGTATCCAGACATCGTGCATACTGCCTCGTAGAACGTCCAGTAACAATTCAAGCATAAGAGAAAGATCGTTAGTCAGGCTGTCTGTACACTCTTTGAATAATATTTAACACTTATTCTCTAAAGACTTCAAAAGACAGCCGCCATAAAATGAGATATAATTATTACACGGCTTTCCACCGACAGACTCGGATTTTTCAATATTTCTCCAGATATATTATGAGATTCATAATTAGGCTTTCCCCCTTTTCATGGTGTACAATGTAAGCCAGGCTGGTGTACTTTCGGTTCTTATTTAGACTTAGAGAATTGTAACTGAGCACTGAGCAGGTTAGAGATATTCCGTACCATGTATATCATTGTCAACGAACACCAAAGGGGAGACAACGTACTCCGTATGGCATGAGACGCTTGTGGCGAGCTGGGCCTGGGCCACAGTAGGACTAGCAAGTTTTGTGGCCCGCCAGGTAGTGGGCCTGATGGACAGGGCACCGGCTCTCATAACTGGTTGTTCAGGGACTTCAAGTGGTTCTGCTTAAGCCGAGTGGGTCTCGACGTGAAGACGACCATGTGGCAGAGCAAAATAACACTCCGCGATGCTTGAAAAAAACTGCAGCCTGCCAGGCTTGGCATTTATGAGCCGAAAGTTGTTGGCAGCGCTTCGGCAATAATGATTACAACTGTTGCTCAAGAAGGCTTCATCTCTTAGCAAATGTAATTTGCGATAAAGGTACCCAGAATAAGGTATACAAAAAGACAGCTGCATAAGTGTATGGCTCAAAGCGAATTGGAGCCTTGACTAAAATGATCGACCCGCATCGGTGTCTCCGAATGTCGGGCTGTTGCCAATGTAACCCTCCCAGATTTAGCATTGAAATCGAGGAAAAGTTCAAATTATTAGAGTATTCGACCTTCCTAATATGGTCAACGTTGAAAAATTTCAGTTCCATAATGCTTGGCGGCTAAACCTGTACCATGGCTTCTTCTCCACCCCCATACCCAGGAGCCCCTTTGCGGGCGAGAACCCTTATGATCTAGTTTACTTATGTCTGGACTCTCTCTCACTCTCTTTTTACAGTACCTGGCTTTCGACTAGGCAACATTCGGAGCTTTTATGTTATCAATGTCCTGACGCGAGTGAGTATGAAGAGCTTTCCGGGCATAGCTCTTCTGGTCGGCCTGCCCTTCTGTCTTGCCAAGACCGCACCAGAGTCGCAGCCTGCCTCTGTGGACGCGGATGTCGATTGGTACGTTTTTCCTTTGCAAGTAGGCAGCCCATTTCCCGTGCTAGTTCACTAATTACTGGCCTGCGCAGGTACGGGAATGATGGGACTTGGAGTGCGTAAGTTGCCCTACTTCTGGCATTCTAACCCCCACCACCACTCACAAATAACTAGTGTGAACATCTGGGTTGGGTCAAATTTGAAAACAGTCTCGCTTTTCCCAAGTACCGTGGATAAAAAAGCATGGATCGTTGGAGGAAGTGCCTGCGAGAACTGTATGTGATATCTTCTTTTCCGATGCAGGCATATTGTGCTTCATCTTGAAGCATTACCGATTGTCAAACTGACAGGATAGCCTAGCTTCACTAGCGGACTGCTCCAAAAGACGAGGTGGGGTTTTTAATACCAGCGAGTCGACTACATGGAAACGTCAAAGTTCAGGTCCTGGTCCGAGCGATCCTGTAACCGCGACATACGATGGCAATGATACTATTTATGTGAACTTTCGACCGGCCACCGAACAGACGATTGAGATTATAAATGATACAGACAAATGGATCGGGTTGCTAGGACTGGGCATACACCAAAGTGGCCATATCGATAATATTGGCGTAAATGTCATGGAAACCGCATTTATAAACGACAGCTTTGCTCCCAGTGGTACCTATGGCTACACTGCTGGCGCTCACTACCGTACGCCACACATCTCATACCATCCATGAGCCATTCGCTGATATACATACGCAGGACTGAAAGGTATACCAGCATCTCTGACTATTGGGGGTGTGGATCGAGCGCGCTTCTACGACAATAACGCGACATTCCACCTCAACCGAAAAGGAATTCCGGTTGTCTCACTGAATACCATATCAATTTCTTCTGGTATGGCGGACGACGATGTAACTCATATACATGATCATATAATCCCCTCGCACCCTGGAGGTAGCACCTATTTCACACTGGACTCCTCGACTAGTTACCTTTGGCTACCCAGTGACGCCTTTGATGCCTTTGGCGCCGCCCTTAACCTCACCTACGACGATAGCTTAGGCTTTTATACTTACGGGAATGATACATCACTCCGCGAACGACTGCTCGCCATGGATATTTCAATCACACTTTCAATCTCTGACCTCCCAGACTCTTCGCAATGCGTCAATATAACCATCCCATTCCAAGCCTTCGACCACTCCCTCACCTATCCATATCCAAATCTACCTTCCAATTACTCCGACACCCCACTACCATACCTCCCGGTCAGACGAGCCAATACGGACGATGAACAGCGTATCGGCCGGGTTTTCTTCCAAGAGGCATATCTAGCTGTCGATTACGAACGGGAACAATTTTCACTGTACCAAGCCAAATTCGGCACCAACCTAGTCGCGTCCGATTCCGATACAGATATCGTCCCCATCGACTCCTATTTAGACAACGCATTGGAAGGCTTACTTTCCGAGAAGACAGGCCTATCAAAAGCAGCAAAAGCAGGAATCGGGGTTGGTACTGGAGCTGGAGCCATTCTGGTGATTGCAGGCGCATATATATTCATTAGGCAGCGCCGGGCTGTGAGCTCCGAAAAAGGTGTTCAGCTGTCGGACAGCGCAAGCAATTCGGATTCCGAGTGTCATAGTAGACCGGGAGAGCTTGATGGGACTCGGGAGCGTCATCCTGAATTACCTTCGGACTCTTCTTGTGCTATATATGAGCTGCCGGGGTCTGGCATAGCGGAGCTGGAGGCTGGGCCGTCTTCCGTAAGGGGCAGGGATTGTGCTCCTGTACGAGATGAGAAAAGACATTGTTCTCGACATTCGGAAACGAGATCGAGTATTGCTGCTTCGTTGGCCTCGAGGGTCACTACGGAGAGCTCTGATGGTGAAGATTACGTGCCATCGCAGAAGGGGCACCGTGATAGCTCTGGTCCGAGCCCGCCTAAATATACACCATAACAGTCATCCACACGTCTAGAGATGTGGATTATATAAACTAGATTAATACTGAAACGTTTCATGACCGAGAGGAATAGAGCAAATTGGCGTCGCCTTGATTGAGAAAAACCAGGGTCGTACAGCCTTTCAAGAGAGTTGATATTACAAAGATACTGTCCGATGTAGTTAGGGAAGACGTAATTCGACAATGCCAAGACTATGGCCGTTATGTGTACTCGAGTGGAAAGCCCTATCCTCATCTCGTGATAGACATCGAGATAAGTTTGAGGATTATAGGGAGTAATATATTGTTACGTAGCATTCATCCAACAAGTACCATGGCCAAGGTAGATTATAGGCCCATTAGAAAGAAGAAACAAGAAAGATGTTAGAAGACAAAACTAAATATTATTGTCCTTCGAACTTAAACTATTCCATCCATTTCAGAGTTATTGAGCCAGTGGATCTGGTCCATCATAGCATGCGACTGCGTAGCTGTGGAATATCATTTCGCAGCATGTCAAATTAGAATGATAGAAACCCCTCGATTCAAGATAGTTCACCAGTCGAATCCTGACCTTGGCATCACAACCAGGAGATATAGTCGACTTAACTCATTGTCAGCGTTTGATACCGGTACAGATCCTATTGACACAGAGCTCGCATAGGTAATGTATTGTGTTCACGAGTAAAGGACCCATCTCCTAAGATCAGGAATTTGTTTCCTCCAGTGCCAGACGGCCGTCGACGAGTAGTAATCTCTGTGCAATGCGTTCAGGGGAGAAGACTTCGTCTAAGCAAAGAGTGACACAGATTCCCAACTTATCAAGCAATTCGTTCTTTGCTTGCTGAAACGCAGCATCTGACCCCTGCAGGATTAACTTCAACAATGTCGGAATTTTCTCCTCAAGGGCTGAGCCAAGGTCGAATAGTTCCATCCACCAAATAGCCATGCAACGGCCATTGAGCTGTAAACAACCTCGAGGAATCTCTTCACGATGGTAGCTTAGATTGGCCTCTCGATGAATCCTTCCCAGCCTGTGCCTTTTGAACTCGCTCCAGGTATAGAGACACTCAGAGAATCCATACTATGCTCCTGACGGATCGATTACCCATATTTCCCCGTTGTTCAGGGTGACACGGTAGACATGGTGGCTATTGGTCTGCGTAAGGGGAATGCCGTCAGGTCTCTCGATGGAGATCTTCGTATTAAGGATTTCGATTGTAAGTTCCTCGATCTTAGAACAGAGACCTATACAGTCAGCAGAGCCCTGGGATACTCGGGCTATGGCCGGGGGGGGGGCTGGCCTACTTGACAAGATGTCTCGAACAAAGACATAGAGAAAGATTATCGCTTCTGTACACGAGCCCATCATAACAATGGCATCGAACGCACGCTGATCACCACCTTTTAACTGAATAGATGGCGGCCACAGAGATCGATAAGCCTTTGGCTTGGCTGCCTTGACGGGGCGGAGTATCACTCTAGAACCGTCCATATGGCCAACTGCGGATTGGATTGTATGACCTTGTGTTCGCCCCAGTGCTGCGTCTGACAGGCTGAGCTGCAGTAGAATGTAGGCTCTGAGATCGCCTCGTCGTATTGTGGAGCTCCAAGGCATCCACTGCATCTTTTGGTCGCTGGGCTGTGACAGTGGGCACAGCTTTCTGCAGTTGAAGACAGACTCGCCATTTCTGGACACTATGGTACCTTGGAGATATCCAGGGGATATGGTGAGATGATTGGCATTGCAGAGAGAAAGTTGTGTTCTTGGTTGATCTTCCTTGTTTGCTGTCGCCTGTTGCTGTTCAACAGATGCCATTCATGGTATATTCACTCTTACCAGAAGCAGCCATCGCCGTGTTAGTGACTAAGTAAGCATTTCCTTACCGAGTGAATTAAGTTATATATGTGTTACCCTGATTTCATATCCGCAGAGTACTAAATTCGGTTCTATAATGTTCATAGAGCCTACCATAATCAACCAATCTTTAACAGAACTTGTGTAGTCAACTTGGAATACTTAACAGGCCAACCAAAGTATGGTCAGGTATTAGGTTGGATACAACTCTGTTCTTCTGGATATTCTCAGTACTCTACTTTCTACATATAGCAGGAAACGCCTCCATGATATAATCAATTCCTTTGACGCGATCATAACCACGGAGGCTAAATCGTATCCTTCGTCTTTCACTCCAAGCAAAGATATCGAACTTGCTTAGTCCTCCACAGTCTAAGAAGTGCCGGCATAGTCAATGTTCTGGTCTGCTTTATATCGATTTATCCAGGGAGCAGGTAGGATCTATGTCACTCTCATGTTTCAAGTAGGGTCGAAGGATGACAATCCAAATAAAGGCTTCCCATCATGATATAATGGTATTCAGCAAGTTTCATACATGCAGCTACAGCAAAAGAGAAGGCAACATCAACCTTGTCTCTATGCATAGTAGAGCACATACAGAGGATACGACAAACAGTGCGGGGCTCCTAATAGGACGACAACGCCACAAAAGAATTACCAAGTTCGGTAATGCGGTTGGACTCTGGACAGAAAATACGAGACAAGGCTGAGAGACACAGCCACAGTCTCCCCCACTACAAGATCATGATCCTCGTTATTTTCCTCTATTCCGAGTATTTCCAGATTCTACCACTAGCCCATGGTGCTCGCTATCTACTCTATGATCAGAATATGGACTCGTTCCAATACGACCCGCTCGATCTCGATGGGCCAGCCTTTCGCCTCGTCTGCCTATACCATGGAGAGGGCCCAGATATTCACTGTGAGCTCTTTCAGGCATGGCTCTATCCGGAGGAAAGCGCTATTTCATACGAAGCTCTTTCCTATACATGGGGCTCTATCGAAAGTGTGGAGAACGTCCAAATGAATGGAAAGCTACTTGGGATTACGCTAAACTTATACCTGGCTCTCCAGCATCTTCGCTTTCGTGATGAAGATCGGATCTTATGGGTGGATGGTATCTGCATCGACCAAGCCAATGATAAAGAGCGTGGACATCAGGTTAGACACATGGGGGATATATACAAGCAGGCGGAAAGAGTCATCTTTTGGCTGGGTCAGCCAACCTACGAGACGAACGTGATTCTGGATTCGCTACACCAGCTCCAGAAGGAAAGCACTAGGCATCCGTACAGAACTTGGGAACTGTCGGACCCCCGCTGGGTAGAGCTCTGGTCGATCGTACAGCCTGGCTTGGAGAACAGATATCCAGACCTCCCGTCGCGACAGCGCCAGGGTCTGGAGGAGCTTCTGAACAGGCCCTGGTTTAGACGGGTTTGGATTCTGCAGGAGGTTGCCAATGCAAGAGCTGGCATAGTGTGTTGTGGACAAAAGTCGGTTTCGGCTCACATCTTTCCCCTCGCTCCTTTGTTGATAGACATGCTGCCGAACGCCCAAACCCAAGCGGTCCTGGATATAATGCCTGGACCATCAAGGACCGGTATATGGTGGAATATGAATCGAGATCTTTATACCATCCTACGCAAGTTTCGCGCGAGCGAAGCGCAGCTTCCCTGTGACATGGTGTTCGCCTTGCTTGGAATATCCTCAGATGCTCACGACACAGATATGCTTAGACCTGATTATGAGAAAAGCGAAACGCAAATTATCCACGACGTTGTTCGATTTCTGTTTGGTGATCACATATATCACACTGAGGGATCGTATTTTCCCTTCTTGCGGAATTTGCTACGGAACCTGGAGTTGCTCAACAATTTATTTCTGCAACACTATATGGAACTGGAAAACATAATGAACTTGGAGGATATACTCAAATGGCGCCACTTTGGCGGTTCAGAAACCGACATTACATCTGCCGCACGTGACACCATAATGGCCGAGAGACAGTGTCTCGGGTATGACTCTAAAAGGACACCTGCAGTGAGATCACCAAGCCGAAGGAACTTGGAGATCTTTGTCAAAAGTGAGAGATGGCCCGTCCCTGTGGGAAGGATAATAAGCACATTCCTTTTGGATAGTGGGAAACCAGCTGGTAAAGATGAGGAAAGCGAAGAGGATGAAGAGGACTATGAGTATTTGGAAAGGGCGGACAGGCGTCTAATCTATCTTTGGTGCCATATGAGGATATTAGAGTCATTTCTTCAGGAACGGGGCTACAAGACCGATCTCGCAGAGGAATTCATTCCGAGAATAATATCAGATAGCTATCATAACCCAGAAGTCATCGGTTTCATTCTTAGGCAAGGAGGCGACGACATCATGATCACGGATGCAGTGCTTATCGCCTTGCTAAGGACTGACCTTATTACTCAGAAAAGTGACAAAATCCTTGTTCAGAAACAAGGCCAGGTTATTAAGATTACAGAGGCGGCACTTAAATCAATTGCATCAAACACAGGCTACGGACTGCAACTCTTACGGATACTTCTCCGGCAACGAGGCAACGAGATACAAATCACGGAGGGAGTCCTCAGCGCAGCAGTATTAAACGAAATCTACGGAGCCAAACTCATAAAGCTTCTTCTCCGAAAACGGGGCAAAGAAATACATATCACACAGGGGGTCCTCGATGCAGCAGCATCTAACCGTTGCTGTGGGTCAGAGGTCGTGGAGGTGCTCTCAACAAAGATGCAATCAGAGCAAGATCAAAGATACAGCGCTCATAGCCGCAAGGCGAGGTTCATCCACCACCTATCAGGCTTTGGAAACCTAATGAAGCAATATCTCGAACCAACACCACAGCAGGAAACAGATGATGAATAAGATTAATTGAAAGCGCAAGATGAAGCTCACTCTACGTACGTACATTACTGCGTCATAGCTCTGTAAAACGGTCGTACCGCTGTAAATCTAGTGTTGTATTAGAGTGGAAGTAATAAACCTATCATCTATCCTTCTTGTTGCTGGACCATACATTCTTCGTCACCATCCGTTGGACGTGCACCTTAGCGAGGGAGCCTTTAGTCGTTAATGTTTACGGAAAGGGGCATTATATAGGTTCAATTTATTCATTATGCAGCAAAGAAGCAGGAAGACCATCGTTTACTATGCCCTTGTAAGGCAAATAAAAGTATATGTAAACCATGCACGGAATGGTTTATAAACACAGTAATAAGTCCCAGCAGCTCATCTTGGATTTTTTATAGGATGAGGGAGCCTTGGAGAAATACATAGTCTCTTATAGGTTCTACACCCGATATATGTGAAATGCTGGAGGCTTTAATCTAATACTACACGGTATTGATGTTATTAATAGATGTGAAACTTGTGAGTGGCTTTTCGCTAACAACAAATCTCGTAAAGTTGATGTATAGAACTATGTGGAGCGATATTTCATGGCTTGGTAACATTAGGTCCACTCAGGATCATTAAATTAACATGGATTGGCCTCTCTGGTCTAGTTGGTATGTGACAGTTGTTGTGCATATGGATGATTCGCTCGTGGACGGTGATACAGTTCAAAGCTTTTTCGAGAGAAGCGGTGGGATTTGCCCATTGTCTGCTAAGTCTACTCGCCATTTCGCTCGGCACAAGAATCTAGCTGCTGCAACAACCTTAGATTAAGATGCAAGTAGCATTCGGCTGATTCTGCGGGTGGAGATCCCGACCCGTTGCGTGTTCTGACGATCTGCATCGGCATGTGGAGGGAATTGATCGGTAAGGAAATGCTTATATGTAAGTAAAGTATCCGATCTTTATCCATCTATCATCTCCACTCTATTTCTGCGAATATCAAGACTCATCGACAATATGTCTTTGCTCCGCTTTTCCCTGTTCGCGAGCGCGCTTCTCGGTTTTACATGTGCCGCCTATACACAAGGCCATCAATCAACTTCTACAAACGAGGACAACAAATACACTCTGCAAAATAAGCGACAAGCCATTCTCGAGGACTTCTCCCACATCTTTTACACCGAAAAGAACGTCACAAAAGCATTCAACCAATACGTGACGGAAAACTACACCCAACATAACCCCAACATCTTGAATGGAAGACAAGCTGCAATAGAAGCTTTAACCCCGTTATTCTCAACGGAGGGCATGGTCTTTGAAATACACCAGGCCTTCGTGGGCGGTGACTATGGACTTGTCCATGTCAAGGCTGTTACCCCAGGACAGAATGATACGGCGGTCATGGATATGTATCGCTTCGAAGGGTTGAAGATTGTGGAACACTGGGATGTATTGCAAACTATGACCACTGGAATCAATCCCCATCCGTTCTTTTAATTGACGGTTGTGGCGATGTTGTTGACAGGTTTGGCCCTGGGGTTTCTGAGTACGTTGACTCCTCGAGGTAACGTTGGAGAGTAGAGGACTTTGACTTTAAGAATATAACTATAGCGTTAAACAGGGTTTTTTTGAGTCATCTCTGGATAATGGGATGATGACATTGGTTATTCTACCATACTCCAAATAGTGAGTTGGTCACTTCACCTTGTTGGCATTTTCAAGATATATCGTGTTCGAGCCGGATCAACACTACCACACATGTTGGAAAAACTCGGATCTGTGACTAGTCAAGATAGCGTTTTCAATATAAGCTTCTATCATAGGTGTCTGGCTATTCTATACTTTAACCGCGTAACCTTCCACCAAAGGAAAGCCTCAAGAATCGGAAATTCAGCCTCAGAGTCTATCCCGATTATTGGCTGAGCCCCCGCTCTTATCGGGGATACTAAAGGGTCCAGGGTATATACAATGAGTGTAGCTGATATGAATCATATGGGCGTAACGTAATATTACCAAGTTGAAATGATTTAATACATTACGATACTAGGCACGAGGCCCGCCCATCGAAATGAGGACTACATATAGCGTCTTCTGGATATAAGGTTCGGGGCGGGTGAAGCGGCGAACCCGATCAACTCTATCCTTGTTACTTTATATATATAAGATTTGGTATTATACAGTAATGGCTCACCCAACCAAGTCATATCCTTCTACTACGACATACCCCATGACCCCCTCTACCCCGCAGCCAATATCTCAATCGATCTCTATATTCTGACCTCTCCTCTCTCACAGCCATCATCCTCCTGTTCAGCTTCCATACCGTTCATTTTATACTTTGGTGACCATCCCAAACTTTAGCCTGTAGAGACATCGTCCTAACCGGAAACTGAAATGTCAACGCTTGAAAATACACAACTATGGACAGATTTTATCTTGTCGGATCCGCTATACAGAGAGTTATATCGATTGAAGAGAAAGGTAGGAAGCTATCTATAAACGTCAAACATAACTAATGAAATGATTCTAGGGCTGGTCAAATCCAGCTGGAGATCACTACTTCGAAAGGCGAAAACGGACAGCGGCTAACCCCAGTTGGAGAGAGAGGAAAATATTCTATGAAATGACGCAAGATATCGGCGATGCTCTAGCCTCGGCGACAGACATATATAATCTCGATTGTTCCCATCCTACCATCCTCGACCTTTGTATGGCCCCTGGCGGCTTCAGTTCGACTACTAAGAAATATCTTCGCGAGTCAAATATCGATGCCGTTACACTTCACCCTGCCAGCGGTGGCCATCAGGTTATGGCTAGAGGCATTTTCCGGAATATATTATACGCTGACATCACAATGTTTGCTCAGGAAATGGCTCCTGGGGCGGCAATATGTGCGGAACATCCTGACTTGACAAAATTTGAGTCAACCCGCCCATTCCTTGAAGAAAAATACGACATAGTCTTTTGCGGAGGAGCTGTGAGCAAGATTCACCCTAGGGAACAATACAGGGAGGACTGTGAAGCGTCGCGCCTAACGAGTTCAGAATTGGTCTTCGCATTAAATCGTCTCAAGTCTGGGGGGTCACTAGTCCTCCTTCTGCATCGCGTGGAATCCTGGGACACAGTATGCTTACTCCACGCCTTTGATCAGTTCTCTGATATTCAACTGTTCAAACATCCAAAGTGTCACGCCATTAAATCTTCATTCTATTTGGTTGCGAAGAACATTGATTTGGAACACGACACTGCAAAGCTTTTATTGCAACATTCGAAAGATCTCTGGAAATATCTAACCTTTAAAAGTTTCGACAACGTTGTGCGAACCTCTTCAAGTCTTTATGAGCCTAAGAGTGAGATTATATGCCAGTTACGAGATGGATTTGGCTCTCGGTTCATGGAGCTTGCGCGAAAGGTTTGGATGATTCAGACCCAAGCACTCCGTGCAGCAGACTTCATGGCGGATCGATCAGCTTGTATTACTCAGACATAAGAGTGGGACCCGTACCTGAACGGTTAGAAGTGAACTTGTTTCAGAGTATGGTTTGTCGGCTTTTCATCATCTTCAGTCTCGTGATTGCGCGTATCATTATGTCCATCAAAGCTGTTCCCGGTGTTTACCCGTTTTAGATTAATTCTAGGACTTCAATAAGAAACCAAAAGGGTGACAATATTTGCGTCAAGTTTGAAAATAGTGGTACATGTGAGGTTTGCCCCACAGAGCGTAGTAGCAGAGATAATCTAATACTGGGAGGACCACCTTAAGAGAGTAATAAGAGTATTGGTAGCTACCAATATATACACGATCATGATTTATAATGATAATAACGAAACTGGGATCATAGTTTCCCCTCCCTACTGATAGACTCACTTCAGGTAGTGAAATATACGTTTTGGGTATGCTTTTTGAAGTCGAAGTATATCTCTAGGCTGTACAAAAAGCGAAGTGTATAGAGAAAAAGAGAACTTTCCTTTTGCTCTTAAGCATTGGAGTATTTTGGCACAACGCATCATGTTTAGCTCTATATACGGCACTCTATTGCACTTATTCACCACCATTCATAGTTGTGCTGTCTTCCTTCATCCAGATATTCAAGGTGCCGAACACTTTCACATCGGCCACATCGGTGAAAAGAAAGATGAGAAAGTCTCGAATTATCCAAGACCGTAGGGCAGATGGCAAGATGGAGGTTGGGACCTACAGTGCTTGTATCCAAGTACATACCAACACATTACTTTCGTAGATGGCATATTCTGGAATAGCCCAGGCAAGTTGCTTGAACACAAGTGGCTCCAGCGGAGTTGGGTCGGGCAAGAAATTGTTCTAGAGCCAGTACATGGCTTGAAGGAAAAGCATACTGCGACCAGCGGTTCAAGTGAAACAATGCGAAAGCAAAGCAATAAGTGAGCTAAACACGGCTTTTAAAGATGTATACCAAAAGCATACAACAGGAGGGAGTTGCTGGTGGTCGCCCAAAGTTACTCGCGGTCTAAAGGC
This sequence comes from Aspergillus tamarii, assembly GCA_030556085.1. Classification (NCBI taxonomy): domain Eukaryota; kingdom Fungi; phylum Ascomycota; class Eurotiomycetes; order Eurotiales; family Aspergillaceae; genus Aspergillus; species Aspergillus tamarii. The sequence continues at coordinate 1,572,858 of JARVTJ010000005.1, read as the reverse complement.
CATTAGGCGTGCTCGTTACAGTGGGTTCTTATACCACGTCGTTTTAGCCAGCCCATTAATGGAACATGGCACTGTAGTGGTTATACTTGTGTCTTGGCTGAGAGAAGATATTCAGCAGAATAGTGACTAACAGCAGAGAATGCGAATACAGCCACCACTGGGAACTATGCTTAGGGCTCTATGAACATCAGCAGTTGTGACAAACTACCAGAACTAGGCAGTAGCGCGTAGTTGTTTGATTTATTAGCTGCCTTGACCAGAATGCCAGCCTAAACTATGGCTGAATGTGATTATACTTCATTAAATGGTTGTAATTAGCGAAGAGTGATCGTCAAATTGGGGTGGATAGCCACTCCTGGAATCTAGAACTCACCTCCCGCCAGATTAAAGCCCCCAGTAGTGCTCATGGATGTTATTCTGGAGAAGTGCCCAGCGAGTCGTCATTTCCGTCGTCGGGCATGTCGTCTACCTCGGCAAATCCAGGTGGTCTGTGGGGAATAATTGCATTGCGGGGCCCCACTCAAGCACCAGCTTCGTAAAAATATGAAGCCATTCGTGGGCTGGCCATGTAGAATATGGCATAGCCACCAAAGATGTTACATCATTGCTCTCTAGTCTCGGTCTTAGCCATCGCCCTGATCCCGACCCTATAAACGTTGAAATATCCCGATGTAGTAGGCAAGCCACAATGCCGTCGGCATTGGCCGTCTAGGGAAGAAAAAGCGCACCACAGCTTGTGGAGCACGTCCGGAAAGAACTCAGCGCCCATTGGTCTGCCGGACTCATTAAACTAATAGCCTCCTCCGCATGCAGCACCGGCCAACCAGAGAACTGGGGAAGACCCAGCCCGGACATTTACCGGGGGAGCTAGTCAAGGAGCGCAAGGATCGTCGCCTGGTTTTGTGGAGTAGAGATGGCCGGGTTGCATGGTTCTCGGGCATTTGCCGGAGAACCAAACCAAGGATCAGATGTTTTTACCGACTGAGCTTCCGGGAACTCGGGTCGCTTGGTTGTTTTCCTTCCAGGCGTGAAGGTCATAGCTGCACATACTGTAGACTCTCGGGCGCCGAGTAACGCCCGGGACACTCGCCAAGGACCCTGGGTGGATCCATCGGTGGACACAAGAGCCTGAGCAAATGCCAGAGAGTTGATGTAGCGTCATTTGTCCATTTCCGGAAGCCAAGGCTGGGTCCCTTGGCAAAGGGACTGTTGAAGTTATATAAGGCCAGAAGTAGGTCACCTTTTCGCTATATCCCCAGGCGTCATTCAGCATGTATCTCAAAAAGCTGCTCACTTCGGCTGCAGCCCTGAGCGGCTCCGTCTTTGCGCAGAGCAAGGACGGGGTGGAGGCTCTCGATGGCCCCGGCAATGACCTATACGTGAAGGACCTTTCTGGATGCCCGGGATACAAGGCCACAAAACACTGGCAAACTCGGTCTGGCTTTTATGCGGACCTGTCTCTTGCTGGACCGGCATGCAATGTCTTCGGAACTGATCTCCCGGACTTGAAGCTGGAAGTCGAGTACCAGACTAGCGATCGTCTCCACGTCAAGATCTTGGACACCAACAACACGGTCTACCAAGTCCCAGACAGCGTCTTCCCGCGGCCTGGGTTCGGTGAATGGTGCTCTCCGAAGGACAGCAAGCTCAAGTTCGACTTCAAAGCCGATCCCTTCTCGTTCACTGTGTCTCGGACGGATACCGGTGAAGTGCTCTTCGATACCACTGGCAACAAGCTGGTGTTTGAGAGCCAATATGTTTACCTGAAGACCCACCTTCCGCAGAACCCGCATCTGTACGGACTGGGCGAGCACAGCGATGCCTTCATGCTCAACACGACCAACTACACTCGGACCATCTATACCCGTGATGCTTACGGAACGCCTCAGGGCGAGAACTTGTACGGCGCTCATCCCATCTACTTTGACCACAGGCAGACTGGGACTCACGGAGTGTTCCTACTCAACTCCAACGGTATGGATATTTTCATCGACAACAACGCCACCCAGTACCTTGAGTACAACATCCTCGGTGGTGTTCTCGATTTCTACTTCATTGCTGGACCCTCTCCACGTGACGTGGCCATCCAGTACGCTGAAATCACCCAGACCCCGTTGATGACTCCTTACTGGGGACTGGGTTACCACCAGTGCAAATACGGCTATCAGGACGTCTACGAGGTTGCCGCTGTCGTCGCCAACTACTCAACCAACAACATTCCCCTCGAAACAATCTGGACAGATATTGACTACATGGACCGTCGCCGCATCTTCACGATTGATCCAGAACGGTTCCCGGCTGATCTGTATAAAGACCTGGTGGACACAGTCCATGCAAGGGATCAGCATTACATTGTCATGGTCGATCCCGCCGTGTACTACAAGGAGTCTAACCCCGCACTCGATGAAGGTCTCAAGTATGACATCTTCATGAAGGAGACCAACGGCTCTGAATATCAGGGTGTCGTTTGGGCTGGTCCCAGTTACTTCCCGGACTGGTTCCATCCTGAGTCCCAGCAGTACTGGAATGAGCAGTTCCTGGAGTTCTTCGACGGAACCAATGGTCCTGACATTGATGCTTTGTGGATCGACATGAATGAGCCCGCAAACTTCTACAACCGCCCGTACCCAGGCAACAACACCACCCCCGAGAATTTCGCCGAAGTGGACGGTGACCCTCCCGCGCCACCGCCAGTTAGAGACGGCCCGGATGCTCCTATCCCCGGCTTCCCAGCCAGCCTTCAACCAAACTGGGTTAGCAGCGATGCGACTGAGAAGCGCGCAACTGCTCCTGTTGTCAAACGTCAACGCTCACGATCCCGCCGCAACCTCGGTGCCGGCCACTGGCGGTCTGCCAAGGGCCACTTCGACTCGCGCGCTGGCTGGCAACACGGCAGACAGACCGGCTCTGGTTGTGGCCCCAACGAGTGCAAGGGTCTTCCCAACCGTGAGTTCATCAGGCCGCCGTACATGATCCAGAACGGTGCCGGTCCCACTCTTGCCGACAGCACCGCCGATACGGATCTGGTGCAGAGTGGTGGATATGTCCAGTACGATACCCACAACCTTTACGGTGCTATGATGTCTTCGCATTCCCACAATGCCATGCGTGCCAGGCGTCCGGATGACCGGGCTTTGGTGATTACTAGAAGCACGTTTGCTGGTTCCGGAAAGGATGTGTCCCATTGGCTTGGAGGTAAGGCCATTATAACGTTGACAAGAATGAAAGCGACAACAGCTTGCTAACTCCTCTGCAGATAATGTATCCGGGTGGCTTTGGTACCGCATTTCCATCAGTCAGATCTTGCAGTTCGCGTCCTTGTACCAAATCCCCGTCGTGGGTCCCGACGTTTGCGGTTTCGGTGGTAATGTCACAGAGACCCTCTGTGCCAGGTAAGCACTCGAATCACGGACCTCTTTAGATAGCGACCAGTCCGGGGCTAATACAGACCATTAGATGGGCAACCCTTGGCTCCTTCTACACATTCTTCCGCAACCACGCCGAGATCTATGCAAACTCGCAAGAATTCTACCGCTGGCCGACCGTAGCTCAAGCTGCCCGCAACGGAATCTCCATCAGATACCAGCTCCGTAAGTCATACACCCGTCCAACCTCTTCTTAAACAACCAATTTGAGACTTTACTAACAATACTTTCCAGTTGACTACATCTACACAGCTATCTACAAGCAAAACCAAACCGGCACACCCACTCTCAACCCCTTGTTCTTCAACTACCCCAATGATCCCAACACCTACCCCATCGACCTCCAATTCTTCTACGGTGACGGAATCCTCGTCTCCCCCGTCACAGAGGAGAACAGCACGAGCGTCACCTTCTACCTCCCCGACGACATCTTCTACGAATGGGGCACCGGCAAGCCCGTCCGCGGACAGGGCGAATACGTCTCCCTCGACAACATCGACTACACAGACATCACCGTCCACTATAAGGGTGGCATTGTCTATCCTCAGCGTGTCGAGAGCGCAAACACCACCACCGCTCTGCGCCAGAAGGGCTTCAACATTGTCGTTGCGCCGGGATTGGATGGCCGCGCCGAGGGCTCCCTGTATCTTGATGACGGCGAGTCGATTGTGCAGGATGCCGTGTCGGAGATTGACTTCGTTTATGAGGATGGTAAGCTTAGTATGACGGGTTCTTTCGAGTACGACGCCGGTGTTAGTATTGAGGCCATCACTGTCTTGGGTGTGGAGAGCAAGCCCGAGGGCGTTGATGGTGATGAGGATGTGGAGTATGATGCCGACAACCAGAAGTTGGTGAGACATGTTGATGTGCCTTTGACAGGCGAGTATGAGGTTACGATTCTGTGAATGACTTGGTCTGTGATGAGATAGCTATTTAGCATATATCTTACGAGGCTCATACATACGAATTTTCTTGTTCAACAATATTGATTTCCCGTTTCTATACAGGCCAGTTCAGTAACAACTATATGCGTAAAGTCATTCCAAGATAAAGATTTATATAGCTTATGAAGGCTACGTAATGAGGGCTCTCTTTACTCCAGATCGATTAGCAGTCATGTCAGGCTTCCACGTGAGTTAGGAAACTTCAAGCAAAAGACGTTGCATGGCCTCTATCATAGAATCTGCGCATGAGGCTGTCACTAGGAAATAAACCACACGTATCAGTAGAATACCGCTCAAAAACTGATTTTGAAGTACCACCACTATATATGACCAGTACGTGAAGGTATATGTCTAAAATGTCACTTCCCGAGAACGAGCGCGCAAATCACGTTTGGTCAATGACCCTATGATATTAGGGTCTCCAGAAGGAAAGCATGGAAATATCTATTTCTCCGGTTCAGTCGTGCCGCCCACATCATCTCGATAAGTTCCTGAAAATTCCATGCAGGTGCCAAAGGATCCATATCGAGCGTCTAAATAGTCCCGTATGTAGTTTGACCGAGGCTGCCAGGGTGGTGTTTCTCCCGCCATGGGTACGTTGCCCTCCTCCCTCAGCATATAGTTAGAACTCAAGTCCCAAAGTGGGCAGGGCTGACCTGCCGAGCCATGCATGCGAGGAGTGGCCCCCCGAATATCCTCATTCTGCATATGCTTTATCAGCCGACAGATGAATAGAGCGGTTGCGTCTGCCCCGAGTGTCCACGAGGCATCTGTCAAATGCCCCAAGACAAAGAAACAGTTCGGAATATCTTGCAGCATCATGCCTTTCCACATGACTTTATCAGCAATATCACACGGGGTTTTGTCTAATTTAAATTGTGCTCCACCCCCAATTTGCAACCTAAGACCCGTAGCAGTTACAATAATATCCGCGTCGACAGCCCTGCCGCTCTCAAGAACAACCGTATTCTCAGTAACTGTTTGAATGTCTGCTGTCTCAATGTGGACTTTGTTGGTATGTAAACTTTGGAAGAAATCCCCATCGGGGCATGCTAACAGTCGCTGATCCCACACGTCGTAGTTCGGTTCAAAATGAGGCGACAGGGGAATACCTTTAGGAAGTTGTTTAGCTGTCAACCTCAGCAAAATACTTCTTGCAAGTCGAGGAAAGCTTCGACAGAAATTATAGCTTGCTAGCATGACTGCCATCCATCCATAGCGCCTGAGTTTGTGTGTTATCATAACAGGCAGTATTCGATCGATCCATGTATCTCCTATATCAGAGGGAACAGATACAATATAGCTTGGGCTTCTCTGAATCATCGTTATAGTAGATGCTGTCTCTGCGAGCTTGGGAATAAGTGATATTGCGGTAGAACCGCTGCCAATGACGGCGATCTTTTTTCCGGCATAATCGAGGTTTTCTGGCCAGAATTGGGGATGTACGACTATTCCTTTATAGCTATTCAAGCCCGGTACTTCTGCTGAGAGCGGCCGCTCATAATTATAGTATCCCGTTGCGAATACCACGAACTTTGCAATAAACCGGGGCTCTTGATCTTGATACGTCGCAGTTAAGCTCCATTGACTTTCTTGAGAAGCCCAACTCAGCTTTTTGAGCCGATGTTTGAACAGAATGCGATCGTAAATGTTATAATCCTTCGCAGTTCGGCTGATATATTCAAAAATAGAACTCCCATCAAGCATAGCCCTGCTGTGGTGATATGGATGCCACGGAAATTCAAATGTATGGATGCCAGTGTCCAGTCGAACACCAGGGTACCGAAAAAGGTCCCACGTACCACCAGGAACGTCTCGAGCTTCAAGAATGGCATATGAGTAGTTGGGTAACATGGTCTGGATGCGATAAGCCGCATTGACACCGGCCATGCCGGCTCCGACAATGATTATATCGTATTTTTTTGCGGGTTCCATGAGTGGTCGTCTTTGAGTATCAATGAGAGAGTAGCTGGGTACGAAACTCCAATATCGCTAATTATCTCAAGAGCGAATTGCCTTAATAATCGTCGGGTCAAGCGATAATAGGTTTTTCATTATTCGTAAAACCAGATAATATAGTTTCACCGGTACGTATGTGGCGCCAAAGCTCTCTTCTTTTTGACTCGAAATCTACAAGAATGTGTGAGCCAGAAAGCAATACAACTTGTTACCAAGGACTGGATATATTCAATCATGTTTTCACTTCCAACATCCACCATCCTCCGCGTTACATTAATTTTGCATCATGTGAGTCTTCGGAGGAAGGGTTTCAGAAAATTATTCATACATTGGTATAAGTGAAGCAGGGTCGAATGCTATTCGAATCTAAGAGCAAGCATTATACAAACCGACTAGTTTTCACCAGGACTACTAGTCCTGGCACTGCATTTCGGCCTGGAATTGACGAAAGGCTTCCTTGAATTACTCTGTGATTGATTTGTAAATACCTTCCAGGCAATATGACAGTGAAGACAGCATGTAATCTACCGCTCCTGGCCACGTGGATTGATATTCGATGAAATAAACGCGCTACATAGTGTAGGTTTGAAAATGTCATACATGCTGTAAGGTGAGTAATAAATATCAATCTAGGTGGCCAGAAGCGGTACTGATACATTCCTGCTGCATGGTGAAATCATGGGCACATGCCTTTTCTATGTCATGGATCTCTTGTTTAAGTAATTTGACCCATAGAGTCGGTATGTATGGTGATATCTTTGTATTCTGCCGCGGAGGCCTCCGATCAGAAAGATGTGATACCCGGACAGATGTACAGCTCCCAGGGGGTCAGGATGTAGTGGCTGGGGGTCAGGGTGGAAAAGCTTTAAAGGGGGGGTTTCAAACTACATACTGCCGCTTCACGTGACATTTTGATTTCTGCCCTCACAGTTCTTAATTACAGTATGTAATTCTTTATCTAAATTAGAAACTAAGAAAAACTTTCTATATTCTCTTTTTATAATTAAACTATGTTAAAATAACTATTAACCACTTTTTCTAATATATATATATATATATATTTAGTTTAAATTAAGTTTAGACTACTTTATTCACTATTTAATTAATACTCTGAGGAGATCAGAACTATTTGTTACATTAGGAATTTCTGACCCCGTGATACCCGGGTAGATACTGGACATGTCACATCCCTTGTATACATAAATAACGCATACTAGGGGTAAGACTACTGCGCTCCACTGCCCCTAAGGGATCATCGTGACTGAGGTGGAAGCTGAACCGCAAAATCAACGCCCAGGCCAAAGGAAATATGTTGCGGGAAAGAAGGTCAGTATGATATAACCGTGTCTGCGTGGAATCATCTACAACCATTTACTTTCTCCAAATGAGAGTCTAATCATACCAGTCAACTTTGCCCAACCCCAATGTTAACTCAGTTAAAGATGCACGTCTCCAATCAAAAATACACTTCCAATAGCAATACCATCGCTGTTGACGTCTGTATCATTCATGTTGGTGTTGTGGTCGGTGCCACCCTAGCAGCCGATAAGTTGAAAAATACCGCGAAGGAGCTAGTTCAAGCGTGGCCAATACTCGGAGGCAATATATCCAAGACGGTAGGGTTTAGCCTCAGTTCCTTATGCCAAGGCTGTAGAGTAACAAGAAAACAGAACATTCCCCTTTCCTTTACTTGTGGTGAAAATCTAGATATCCGAACTAGATCCCTAGACCAAGAGTTGACTAGTGTGATCAAACTTGACAGGTCTGGCTCTCATCTTGGGCCTATGGTCCTCAATGGCTCAACGGACGACATTGACAGGGCTTTCATTTTTGAGACTGAAACTCTTTGGCATAGTAACTTTGCTGTACGGGCCACCTTTCTCAAGGATGCTACTTTACTTAATTTCAGTATGCCTCATTCCATCGTCGATGCAGCCTCGCTTTTCGACGTGGTGTCTGCATTCTGTTCCCTTCTGAAAAATGACCCAATCCATGACATCCAGCTTTCTCCAGATGTGCGAGGAGTTCAGATGTCAACGCTCGTTAAAGATTCAGCCACCAGGGAGCATTCGAATCCTCACGCATCCTACGAGGATCACCAGCGAACCTGGATGCCAAGTATTCGAAATGCCTTCAAACAAGGAGTCAAAGGCCTTAAAGAATTGTTGCTTTTTGGGCTTGGCTACTCTAAACTGCAAGAGAGATTGATCTGCATCCCACGGCAGTGGTTAGATACAACCAGAAATGAATGTATGGAGCAGTTAAACATGCACGGGACGTCGAGAACCCCGAACCTTCAATTATCTGTAAACGACATTGTAGTTGCGTGGCTTCGGAGGAGTCTGTCGATTTTGTCAGTCCATTCAACACACGCAATCTGACGGAACTGGATGGGTCGGGGGCGCCATATCTACATAATAGCTTCTGTATGATGAGATGTCACTTTTCCGCGACAGATCTTAGGCAGAAGCCAGTAGCCTGGATCGCAGCCAAAGTGCGCAGTGCTCTGTTATTCTACAGAAATCCACCATCTGTACGGGACCACTGGCGTTTTCTGGAGGATTCGGTGTCGAGGCCCACAATTTTTAATACCACAGGACAATTAGTGGGTATTTCATCGTGGTCGGCCTTTGACTTTACCAATCTTGATTTTTCCGGTGCTAATCCTGATGATGGTAATCTCCGTCCACCAATTCTGTTCTTTTGCCCCAAGCTTATGCTTCGTCTACCAATTGTGCCTAATGGGGCTTTCTTGAACTGGAAAGATGGGCATGGGAATATTTGGATCCGGGGTTTGATATCTACTGATGTGACGCGAGAATTTGATGTCCTGGGCAATGGTGCTTGAATGCCACGGTGCGATCAAATTGGAACAGTTGACGTTGGGCCTCATAGAAATCGTCATATGCGTCGACCCAGGAAGAGCCCCAGAAGGTGGCTAAATTCGGGTATAATGTAATAATCAAATCGTCATATGTGATACCGGGTGGCTTAGCTGAGACGAGAAACTAGAGCTGTGATCTTGGATATAGCCAGAACTAAGTGACAGCAAGCAAACTAGTGATGTCTGAGTCAAATTTGGTGGCTTCAGGCTGATTAATCCATCATACTCTCGTTTTTTAATCCACGCATCTGGACTAAATGAAAAGCTAATTGCCCCGCTAAAACGTTTTTTATTCTTTACCTTTGCACTGCTCTTAATTCGGGCTGGGCAGGCCCTACTTCTTCCACAACCACCAGTGCTAGCACGCATCTGCTGCCCCAGCAAATCTAGATTATACCGAGGTATCTGGAAAGTTCCGACTCGGGTCATTGGCGTCGAGTGTGCCTGACCTATCGGTGTGCAAGCTTTGACAAAGTAAGCCACAAGATTTGCCTTTCTCAAGGCTCGTATTCACAGTATCATGCTGATAGGCCTACCTCAAACACTGGGTCCCAGCCTCCCAGGCTATGCTAATATGAGATCATCTAACCCTAAGTAGACACATCTGAAAGATTTAGATTCTCATCGACTCGCTTCTACTATCTTCTGCTCTTGAATATCTCCACTGGTCTCTTGCTACTTCTATGATTGTCTAACTAATTCTCTCTAGACTTTAGAGTTGTTATCGGGTCGGGTTCGGGTCCTAAGATTTGGACCCGCACCCGCCCCAGCCCAGACCAATTTAAATTATAGACTAAATTACTTAATGATCTGAACCCTCTATATAATTAAAATCAATATAGTACTTTGGGTACCCACAGTGAGCTAATTGTTGGCTGAGGCAACCGCCGTTACAACTAGGTTGGGCCCATTTATGGGCCCTGAAGAAGCTTAATTTATGGTGAGGCCTAGGCAGATGGTGGGTATACAATAGTAACACTTTACAATCCCAGTTTCAAACTTCTGTCATCCCACTGTAGAACCAAAGTGAAGTTAAGCTTCTTAAACTAAAACCATGTTCATCGCCGCATCCGGTGCATGTCTTCTCCACTGCTAATCTGTGCCATGGTTCACAGTTGGTCTCCTTCCTAGGGAAGACCTCGGTCCCGTATAATAGCAGCCAGTATGACTTAATTCCTTCGCTGAACAGATAGTCTATCTGTATCTGCCGAATACTACCACGATCATCCGACTGACAACAGTGGAAGGATGAGGTCACAAATTCGATAAGGGCATTATGCCCGTATTTTACTTGCAACTCAAACCTCATATCGCAAAATAGCGCAAACATGATTGCTTCTCCTACTCGACGGTATTAGCTCTAGCTTCGCTCTGAAAAGCTTCCATCAAGAGGTAGACTCCAATAGATCAACTCCGGTGGAGAAGCTCACTCTGGTACGCTTTGGTGTAACATAAGTCTCCATGAAAAGTCTTATAACTGATCGGAAGACCTTATTGTGGCGGGGGATAACGTTCACAGGTTTCCAGATCGGCTTTACGGCGAACATTGTGTTACCAGTCATTGATTGCGACCTCAGAAGCTCCAGACTTTCTTTGCAATCATATGACTAAGGCTGGGACTATAACAAGGTCTGGTCACAACATCATATCTGCTATAAATATGCTATAGTATTGGAACCACACAACCTACCATCCTGATTTACTTCGCTAAGAAAAGAGCGGCATTTTGGGTCATAGTTCTCAGGCCACCTGTACTTTCCAAAGCCTTCATTCTCTTTTAACATATACTGTAACTGTTTGGGAAAATATAGGTTCCAGAGGTGTCTAGACGGGGCTAGCTCAGTTGCAAATGGAAGTCGACTGTGCATCATTTCCATGCCGGTCTGGAATCACCCAGGTTTACCAAAGATTAAATTAAAATCAGATGATGTTCAACCCTCATCTGAATCTTCTTGTGAACTTGTAGCTGAGATTTACACATATTTATACCAGATGGATCTCGTCAGGATCCCATCAGCTATTATTGCATTCAAAATTGTTTTTCTAAGCCCCAGACAATAGTATTGTTTACGAATATAGCAAGACAGGCTATAAACACGATGAGCAGTACTAATAACACACGCAATATCATAGCAGTTGCTGGTGCTTCTCCCATACAAAACCTTAGATACCCTGGATCAGGGAACGAAGGCTCCTGTCAAGAGGTTTACATACATGGGGGTGCACAACAACTGGCAGAATATCTCAAGGATGAACATATTGTCCATGGACCCCCGACTGAACAAGCTTCAACTAATAATGATAAAGTTGCCTATTTCGTGGAATTGCAAGCCGTTAATCCCAGCTCTTGTACCCCATCGTATAGGGTGAAAACTATGAGCTCATCGCCCAATACCTCTCGCCTGCAATTACCGCCAAACTGGGCCCATATAAAAGAAAACTTAAAGGTTGTGATATTTGAGGACTCGGCCTCTGAATTCTCCAACCCAGGGGATATAAAAAAAATTGTAAAAAGTGCACCGCAGCTGTTTATTTATAAAATGACAGGCGGTAACGGACACCTTGCTGAGGTTTCTCAATGGACCAAAGTCCGCAAATCCAATCTTGAACCAGGAGGCGCAATTGCTGGCCGCTTGATTGTTATTGTCGATGCAGAAGATCTCCGTGCGGCAGGCATCGAATTAAGCCGCCACCTATCGTGGGAGAAAACAGTCGAAGATTTCTTCATGCATTTAGCCACCAATGGGCAGTTTGTCTCCCTTCTCAATTGCGCACATCTTATTGTACTATTTAATTGTGACGGCGTGATCCATTTTAGAGGCTCAGAACCGTCATCGGCCAAAATCTATTTCACTACGGAATTTGCTGAAGGGGAATACATTCAGTACTGCTCAAGAAATACCGGATATGACACAGCAGAGACTACTATGATCGGCATGTCAACAGCTTTCACAGCTGGCTTTGCTTCGGCGCTTGCCAAAAATGAATTGGGCAAGGCTGAGAATATTCAAGCAGCTGTAGACGACAGCATCAAGCAAGGTATTTTATGCGCCCGACGTCTCGCCCGGTTTGGCTTTTGTTCAACCTCAGAAAGCCCACGCATCCCCAAATATCCGCTTCAAATTATGAAAGAGGATGTTAAAGATAAGATGCCCAGAGACGTTCCGATTCCAATAGAGGTGATTACCAACAGTATTCACGAGAAAAGCAGCAGGAACAATAGGAACCGTGAAGAGAATACTACAAGCATCCCTCGCGGCGAAAGCGATGACCAGCCTTGGTCCTTCCTTAAGCATATTACAGGAGAACCTGCCGAGGTTGCTCACCTTATTGTAAAGGATGGGCCATCGGAGGTCTTGAGCCGTGTTCCATACGCCTCCTTTGGAGAACTTATGACTGCAGATAGGAAGGAGATTGAAGGCTTCCGGGCAATCACCAACCTGGTGAGTGAGTATGTCAAACCACGGACCTCTTTCCGTAGGCCGTTATCTATCGGTGTGTTTGGCCCTCCAGGAGCGGGAAAATCATTTTCCTTAGTACAAGTTGTCAAAGGAGTGTTGAAAACGGACCCAGAAAGGCTGGAGTATAATCTGTCTCAATTTACAGATTACTCCGACTTGATATCAGCATTTCATTCGGTGCAGGCGTCTACAATCTCCGGTAAAATGCCGTTGGTATTATTCGACGAATTTGACTCGAGTACTGGCAATCAGCCACTTGGATGGCTACGGTACTTCCTTGCACCGATGCAGGATGGACAATTTACAGATCGCGGCAGCGTGTATCCTCTGGGTAAGGCGATTTTTGTTTTCCTTGGAGGTACTTCATCAACTTTCAAAGAGTTCGAAAAGACTGCTGAAAGCCAGAGTGGGATTTCTGCCAAAGGACCAGACTTTGTCAGTCGGCTGTGTGGCTACGTCGATATTCGAGGTCCGGATCCTGACCCCACTCCATTAAAGGATCATATGTATCCGATTCGACGTGCTATGCTGCTCCGTGCGTTACTTAAAAAATATCCAGGTCTTAATGAAGAACCAAAGATCAATATCGACGACTCATTACTCCATGGATTATTGACGGTTTCTAAATTTCGCCACAATGCACGCTCAATAGAGGCGATACTTGCCATGAGCACATTGTCTGAAGGAACGCGGTTTTTACTTTCCGATATCCCTTCTGAGAACCAGCTTAATTTGCATGTCGATTCTGAGGAGTTCCTGCAATGCGTGCGACGTCGCGAACTACCCACGTATATTGACAAGGAGAAGGTTGCCATGAAATTACATACTCAGCATAAAGAGGTACTGGCAAGTCATACAGAAAACGAAGGGGTCATGGCAGCATGGAAACAAGTCAAAGCAAGCTGGAGATGTCTAAAAAATGATTACCAGCAGTCTTACAGGCTTCAAGCGGATGATATTCCGTACAAACTTCGAACTATCAAGTACTACATTGCAAGAGAAAGAGTTCCTGGGCGTCCACATATTGAATCGATTCCAGAAGACAAAAAGACTGACCTAGCCAAGCTTGAGCACGAACGTTTCATTAGCCAACAGCTGCAGAAGAAGAGCCTGCGTGAAGAAGAGGAAGTATTGCCTGATCTAATTCCTTGGGATGACTTAACCGAGACTTGGCAAAAAGTTTATCAAGACTTTATTGCTCGCATACCAGCAGTTATGGATGAATGTGATCATCCAGTTTATGATCTCCATGAAAATGGTGTTCAAGTCCTACCCCAACCTCTAGGAGTCTAACACAGTTTGCCTTAAATTTTTTTTGTTGCTTTATCAGGGAATTCAGTTCCGTTATAAGGTGCCAAAAGTCGTTGTTTGCCCTTTGGAATTTCTTACTCGGTTAGCTTAGTTCCGGCCGAAAATTATCTCTGTCGACAACATTCGCAGCCCTGATGCATCTCATGCTTTCAATTGATCTATTTCTCCTGTCTACATCGCGGATGGTAAGGTCAAAACTGTCTACCTTCTACAACCGCATTTGACATATCGTTTGTCTCTGTTATGCAGACTTCAAATTTTTGAACTTCTTCAGTCCACCAGATTGCCTTATGGACGGTGATAGCTGCACAATCAATCAATCGATATTCTATTTCTTGTAAAGGTCTGATTATTGAACATGTACCTGTAGAGGCGCTATAAGAGAATTAGGGTCGAGTAATATAACGGACAACTTGTATCCTACCACAGCACTTTGGGAAATATAAGCTATTGTTTTCACTTCTTACATTTTCAAATATATATTCCTACCCTACAGACGACATAAAACTAAAATGTTATTCTAAAAGTCAGGTACGTATCTGACTTCCTTACCGATGTAGTATTGCATAAGCTATAGGAGTTAATATTTTTCGTTTTCTCTACCACTATTATAAATACCCTACTCTTCTACTCTATACTTCCTGGTCTCTATAGTTAGTTTTAGGGTTGATTGGGTTTAGAGTAAATCCGGTTCCCGCTAAACCTGTTGTGTTGTTAGGGCGAGCAAAAAAAAGATCTAAAAAAAGATCTCCCCGACTGGGAGTCGAACCCAGGTCTCCCGCGCTTGTTCTCGTATGAGATGACAAGCGGAAATCATGACCGTTAGACCATCGAGGAATTGATGGAAGATGTATCCCTTTTTAATATTATATTCCAAAAATATGATTATTCCGTGGACCTCACGACCCCTTGACAGCCCTAATTCTGTACTGAGTGCAATCTTCTCAATCCGGGGTTATGGATGCAAATGGAAAGCTATCTTTAAATAGAAAAAAAAAAAAAAAAAAAAAAAAAACCGACTGTAGTCCTTTGAATGCATCGGAAGATATGAAAATACTTACTTATTCCCAAGCACTAGCTTTGTCAGTCGAGAATGTCTCAGTTCTTTGGTACCCCCCTCTCCTTTTTATTCTAATATTTATTATACGGAGTACCCACGGCTTTGAAAGAATTACCCGATAAATTCTTAATTTCTCCAGTCTAAAAAAAAGGGATATTCACAATCAACCATTTCATCTTCAGTTTATCTGACATTCACAAGTAACACTGAGCCTTGAAAACTCAACCATCGCAGTCCTTGTCCACCAATCTACATCAAATCCTCCAACAGTTTTGCTTTAACATGTGTGTCGAACATACCTTAGTATATCCCAATGTCAAAGAATACGGCCCACTCATATCGTTGAGTAGTTTTGTTACTTCCTTTGGGTGAATTTGCACTGTTGAAAACAGACATGCAAATTAAAATATGATGCATGTCTTTGTTATATGGCCCTCTTGGGGTTAGAGATTGTTTTTATATCTTTCGAAGATAAGGCTTTATTTTTGGGTCTGGTAAGCCGCTTAACTGGAAAGCTAGAGTAGAGTCTTTATATGGGATGTTCGATATAAGCTAGATTACACTATTGGACTATGTGTTAAAAGTGGAACCAAACGATGACCGAAACAGTGCTCCAAATATCAGGGTGTGAAATCCTAAGTTTGTTCAATTCAATTCTTATATTAGAAATTAGTCACTATCTACTACTTGTAATATCAACTTTTAGAATATAAAGAAACAAAAAAAGAAAAGAAAAGCAAAATAGAATAAAAATAAAAAACGCTCAACCATGCAAACCCAAAACCTTAGAAATGCAAACTCATGCCATCATATCATCAACAACACCGGCACTGCCTCATTTAAGCCCACACCCTAAACATCTCCCACCGACCTCTCCGTCCTCTCCTTCAAAGAATCCTCCTCCAGCAACCGCTGACAAAACGGACTCCTCTTCCGGATCCACGGCCCCGCATAAAGCAACGCAAACGGAATCGGAATACACGCCAGACTAGCAAACCCCAGGACAGAGGTGCCCCACCCAACCCCCAGAGTCGAATACAACGGATCCGCAGCAAGCGGGAACAGCGCACCCACGATACTCCGCATGATAACCGATGCAGCGAGGGCACTGGCGGAGTAGATTTTGTATGCGTCTGTGACGTACGTGAGCAGTGAGATGAAGATCATTTGGTAGCCGACGCCGAAGAGGAGGCCGGATAGCACGGGTGCAATCCAGTGGATACTGCGGTTTGCGGTCCAGCCGAGCCAAAATAGGCTGATTGTTAGGCAAGGACCGGCGATGCAGGCTATGGGGAGTCGGTGCAGTTCGGGGCTGGCGGTCCAGGATTTGCCGGCTGCTTTGGCCTTTTCGTAGATTGTGTCGTAGTATAGAGAGATTAGACCTGACGAGGCGGCGCCGATGCCGACTTTTTTTGGGGGGCCTGGTCAGTTTGGAGTAGTTTGTGGGGCGATTGGGGGGGGTTACTTACTGGGGATGTAGGTGAGGGATGTGGTTTGGACGTCGAAGTTGTAGGTACCTATTGTATGGCGTGAGTATAGGCTTATCATGTAGTCAAAGGCTTTGTTGGCTAGGTTTAGTGGGGATAGAGGGAAGACGACGGACTAGAATACCATACCTTTGAAGATGATGGGATATGCCTGGAAGTAGAAGAAGACCAGACTATATGCCAGAGATATGTAGAGGGCAGTGAACAGAATGATGGGCTCAAAGACAAGCATAGTGATCGGACGCGTAATGATCTGAGTAGTGCTGTATCGAAACCCTGCGTTTTGCAGTTCTTGCTGAGACCGATAAGAATTGCATCCAGATTCCTTCCTAAGTCTGGCAGCCTGTCGTTTCAGAATGACGGGTGAAAAGGTTTCTGCAGGAAGATGTATCAGCATTTATCCAGTGCGATGGTAACAGGCTTGGATGTCAGCCAGAACAGGAATGCTCATACCTGACATAAACATAAGCCCTATCCAGCTAATGCCGGCAAAGATTAGATCAATGCGAAAAGTCCATCGCCAGCCGTACTGAACTGAGCAGCCAGAGATTATCGGCCCAACAATTGGACCGAAGCTTGCAGCCTGTGAGCCACGTTAGAAAAGACGATAAATGAAGAAGAGACAAGCCTTTTATTTGTTTGACGTACCGACATATAGAAAGCCATGACCCGTCCCCGGCTCCGTAGGTCTGAAAACATATCTGCGTATACTCCACCGATCACAGTCTGTGGTGCGGCACCCATAGTGCCGCAGATGGCTCGAAAAACTAAAAGGGAGGGCCAATTCGGCGCCAAAGCACAGGCAAGAGTTGCCAGGACAAAGACATTGAAGGTCCAAGTGAGGACCGGCTTCCGACCGATGGTCTCACTTAATGGGCTAAACACTAGAGGACCTACAACATAGCCGATAAGGAATACAGCTGTTGGCAAGACCTTCTGTCCGTCACCGCGCTGGTGGAAATCTTCCATGATAGCCGGAACCGCATTGCTAGGTAGAGAGGATGATACACCGCTGTTAAGGACAACAAACAACGCTATTAGAACATTGTACACCTTTTTATTCTAGAATAGGAAACATTTGTTAGTCTTATTGATACTCTCCATGCACAGTCTAAACACAAAATACATACAAAGTCCCAATTGTTCGGGTTCGCCGACGACCCGTCTTTGAATTCAACAAGTATCTCATGGTCCGACAGCTCGACCAACTTGTAATGCTCATCTGTTCTATTGTTGTTCATCTTAGATACTGGAGAAGGGCCAGCCTCCACCTCTTCATCCCTTCCTGGTATACGTTAGGGTTGGGAGAAGAATGAATTCCTGGAGAACCAACCGTACCTGAACTCTCGGCAATAGAGGTTTGAACAATCACAGATTGCTCTGCTCTCTTTGCCATTTTGTATGATATGGGAAATGAGTAGAGACGAGGGACACGTAATAGAGAATGCCAGTCAAGTTTGCTATGTTAATCCATTCCAATGCATTCGGAAGTCGAGAGACTGGAGACTATATAAGAGAACATCTTTGACTCTCAGGCTTACCGGGAAGAAAAAGAAACACACTGAAAACTGAGTCATAGTGGCTAGACCTTGACAAATTACCGGGATACGATATCTCACAACTGACATCAGGTTTTTCTTTTCTCTTAATAACGATGTACCAATGAATTGCGTGTATACTTCAGTTTTTGGACCGGAGCCGGATCGGGACCGGTGGACAGAAGAATCTACAACGCGGCCCCGGCCAGGATCCGCGCCGCGATGTCCGTCTCCGGTTGAGAAATCTCATGCACTTCTACGGTTTGGGGGTCCTCCTTGTTGGATCTACTCCGATAGTGTGATGATCATTAGGCGCAACGACATAGTGGATTCCTGCCCAACAACATGATTTGCTCTGCCTGCGCTAGTTCTAGAGCCCCGGCCCATACCGAAAACTCTGATACTTCCAGAACAAAAATCTTTTACTTTGAAACTCAATATTAGTCATGGAAGGGGAAATTAGTCTATTGAACTCTCGTAGAAAGGGGTAAGCAGGGATCATTGTGGCAGGGAAGGCATCACAGGCAGGAAGTCAAATAAATCATTCTGGCCCTCCTCAAAAAGACCAAAGGAATCTGCAATGGGGTTGTTCGACATGGTCCAGTTGGGCGCTTCCATAGTACCAGCAAATCTTGAAAGAGGCGGTCTAGATATCACGGCTTTGTCGCTACTTGGCATCGATACCGCACTTGTGTCCTTGTCACCTGGGAAGGCCGCGCCGGGTCTATAGCTAGTGTCTTCCAGTGGGGCCAGCCCTGTTGGAGGGGTCGTAGCCACGGGGGCGTCAGGGCGTCCACTTAGAGGTTCCTGCACGTCCCCATGCTCGGGCATATTAGGTGCATCTGCACGGTCATGACTGTGTGGACGCTGACTCACAATCAAAGCGCGGGCATAGTTCACAAAGAGGGAGACTGTGCGGTGAATATCCGGGTACGGCGGTTGTTTAAGAAATTCGCAGATATGGTGTACTCGTTCCAGCAGTAAATCCTGATCAATCAGCGTTGGGCGCCACCGTGCGATGCGTAATGCAAACGTCGCTGACTCTCGTTAGTCTCGCTGTCAAACGCTTGTGCTTGGAACCCTTAGCAGGTTATGGCAACTTACTGACAAAAGCGATTGTCAGCGCTGGGTACGTCGGGGCCCATTCTAATTGACAGCGGTAGGCCGGCTCTGTAATAAGGAAAGCTAATTGGTCCATGATAGTGGTCACAAGGGACTGCCATAGGTTCAGAACTCGCAGGTCCATAGTTTCAGAATCAGTCGAGGCAGTCGACTGTAGCTTCTGAATTCGTGCCAGCGAAGCGCAGAGAACGAATATTCTGGCATAGTTGAGCATGAGCTTGAGACTACTGCGTTGAAATGCTCCCGCATGAAAACCATTATCTTTGCGCAGAATGGGGTCAGCATTATTCTTTCGAGGCCCTGTGTAGAAGATAAAGGCATACTGTCGTGGATCTCGTCCCACGTGGTCCACCAATTCTGCAGCCGTGTCATGATAGCGGGCAGCTCCGTCGAGACTATGTGGTCGATTGTTGATGAGTTCTCAATGATGACCCGGGACTGGCCTAAAGCTATGTCAGTTTATAGAACAAGAAAGTTGACCAGAGTCCCGCCAAACCTCGAAGTTGATGAAGTTCAATTATGCATACAGTGCGCATATCGCATGGCAGTGAGAGTGGATACTCAAGGAATTTGCGCAACTTCATGATATCCACCTCAGCAATGCGTGATTTACGGCCAGTGCCCGACGCTACATCCAATTCCAAAGTGAAGCTAATCAGCCAGGTTCTTGTCTGCCATACCAACTGACGATCTGCCATAGAGGCGGTTAGGGAACTCCGGGGAACGTTCTCTTGAGACAGCAATGTATCCAACGACTTTTCCAGGCCGGAATCTAGAGCCGTCCGGAGGATGAGCGCTGTGGAGAACCATGTCTTCTCAGAGTATGCCGCTAGTAGGATCATTCCTTGAACTGCCTCCAGCTTCGTAGGTCGCTCGAAGAAGCCATCCTCGGCCAGTCGCTGCGCTTCATCCTGGAGGACTCGTTGCAAATGTGTGTCGCTGCGCAAGTCCGTCACAGCACGACTGGCTAGGTAGATGATGACTGTGAAGCAAAATACAGACCGGGAACGGATGGAGTCAAAGGTGTCTCGAATCGGGTCGAATAATGGCAGGAAATTCTTGCTTCCGCCCATGAATCTGCGAAAGGAGGTTAGGTACCACTCTGCACTTCTAGCCGAAAACTTGTCCCACCCGTACAGAATGGACATACCGTTCATACATAACTCGAGCTCGCTCCTCACTAACAATGCCACGCGTTACTATGTCGCCTTTCGTGTCACCGTTGGATGGATTATCCATGAATATCTACCAAGATTAGTCGTGCCACAATGCCTGACTGAAAACTATCCAGACTTACGTTATTGGACCCTAGCAAGTTAACTGACATAGAATGCATTGCTCCTACCGGGGCGATCATATCATTGGGGCTTAGTTGCTGAGATTCTGGTACATTTTGCTCAGCAGCTTGAGACGCTCGTAAGTCTTCTAATGCTGAAGGCCCTGGCAAGGAGTCTATGGAAGCATCGTGAAAGGCAGTATCCCTTGCTGAGACTGGCGAATATTCTCGCTCTCTTGATTCGGGCGTGTTCAGACCACTGCCGTGACCCCATGGGGAAGTGGCTCCATGTGCTCTATACGATTATATAAGCTGAGGATCGATGTGAAGTAGAACGCCAACTGTGGAGGCGCATACCGTGTTGATGGGGTTCCGGTCTTCTTCCGACGCTCACTGCGTCGTCTCCCGTCCTCCATCGGATCCAGAATGCAATCCCGACCAGCCGAACGGCAGCGGAAACAGGGAACTTGCGTCCGTGCATCACAACGCATTTTCTGCTTCCTACACCATCGACAGGCCTTGAAAAAGCGGACCGGAACATTTCCTGACCTGAATATTATCTCTGGGGCACTTTCACTCATGTTCGGCTTTGGATGGTCCTGTCGATAATCAACATTGGTAAACAGAGCAGTTTCAGACCCAGGATTCAAGCCTTGACAGAATAATGTAGTCAAAAATTCCCTCATACATACTTTAATCAACTACGTAGTATCCTGGAGTTTCATGGTCTTTCGTTACTCAACCACTTCTCCATTGGATGTCATCAGTCTTCCCTCCTTGTACACCGGCTCCGGTCACGTTATTTAGCGCGACACTAGTCCAAATCAGGTTAGATCCCACTCATTTAGCACATCTACTACTACAACAGGTCAAAAAGGCAATTCGTACAGCGCCAATCCATAATTCGTAGTATTTTTTATGGTAAAACAGAAGAAAAGAGCATTGATGTCATAAGAAGTTCCTCCGGCCCAAAGCACGTTCTTGCTCCTTCAGTTTTGTATCCTCGTAGCTCCATATGCGTTATCCCAGAAGCCTCCAATCCCTAAGACCGAGAAGGATTAGAATCTTTGTTTCTAGCCAGTCCTTTCCAGGATACTGGACGATGACTGCTTCGTCTGTGACTCATTGATTTCAAAAAATAATGAATCTCGTCACAATCATCGCGTATGCAGTATGGTCCATTGTCACCGCCTGGGTCAACTAGTGCACGTATTCCTCCTCCCTTCTCGTACTGGTAGAATAGGGCTTTAGGGCCTTGGAAAATTGCGCCCCACATCAAAGCAGGGCAGTCTTCATCTTGTGGTGTGATCCCGTATCGCGTGTGATAGATCTTCTTGAACTTCTGAATGGAAAGAGTGACGTGGTGATCCTCTGGCATGACTAGAACCATCAAATGGTCGATAGGACCTTCGCCGTCGTGGCATTCGACAATATAAACTACTTCTTCTTCGATCTCGTCCATGAAAAACTTCCATCCATAGTCCTCTGGAAAGTAATTCATAAGGAGGGTAGCAACCATTTGAATCATAAGGTATATCTGTTCCGGGTGCTCTGGTTTTTTCGAGCTAATTTCGACAGGCTTCAACCACTTTTCTGACCAGTTTACCTTTGTAGTTATCGTCTGGAGAACACTGTGTTCGATACTGGTGTACTCTTCGCGCCAGAATTCCTTGGGCTCTCTTGGCACATCTTCGTCCATGATGAGCACCGTATTGTCGTAGAACTCTAGTGGCTTGGAGGATTGATCATGAAGTAGTGAGGACCCCATCTTCAGCGGTCCATTTTCGAGACTTATATACTGTGTTGAAATACTTGTTTCTAGGTATTTGACGAACAGGGAGATATGCGGTGCATAATACCGCTATAAAGACCCAACAAAGAAATGAATCCAGGAAAGTCGCATCGCAAGCCCGAAACATGGCACTCTTACGAACAATATCATTGTTCAAACACGACACAAGCCGTTCTACTGACGCCTTACTAGAACAATCCTGAGGAACACCCCCCTTCTGACAAATAGAAAAAAAGCAGGAGAAGGAGAACACAGACGTCCTCAGGGGACCTCGGAATCATGCGCTTTAGCTAGGCTGGGTTATCCCGTATTGTTAACCTTTCTGGGTCACTCCCTCGCACAACGGGCTCTACCGGAAGAGTGGAAATATCCCTCCTTCCGGGCCTTATAAGGGATAGGAACATTACTGCTGAGTACGATGGATAAAGCCCTGGGAAAGAGGTGGCTCGTTCCGTGAAAGTTTTTGGAATGCTCAATTCCTATATGCCTATTGATATGCTCCGGAACCATATTCTGGCAAGCCGCTTCCTTTCCTAACTATGGTTACTCTTTGGCTACACAAGTCAAGTTCCGCGTAAGATGTAAATTTGCGGATGCTATGCTCACCTTTGGCTTGTACCCTCATTGCGTGATAATTTCTCGCTCAGGCACACATGTAGTAAATTGCCCCTTTGCAATGAGGCATACATAGACGATGCAAGATCGTTTATGGGTTCCCAAATTTGTTTCCAGCCTACAGCTCATGTAAACTTGCTATCAAATACTTTCCATGCCCAAGAAGTTAGCTTGTTAACAAAAGTGCCACTTGTCGTCTGGCAAGTGGCTTATTTTGGTCTCTTTGATATTGAGTTTGGCCTGATGTTTCTGTGCTTCATTCTCTGTGATACATTTACGTCAAGAGACGCTCATTTGTGGTCCCTGGGCCATTGTGATTTCCACATCATATTCATGTCGTGTAACCGGTCATTCACATATTGACGCTTGAAATCGTGACTCGAAATCATTTTCTTCCGTTGAATGACAACATTTCAGTGCGGCAGGTTCAGTAATGAAAGGCCTCGGTGGTCCATAGTATAGATCGCCTTGTATATGGGGTTTAGATGGAAAAAGAAAATCAATGCATTATCTAATCAAAGGATAAATTCCCTCGAATGCTGCACGACATGTAAGTGACAGTAGGGCTTATGCTGAGCCGTGGAGTGCCTGTTAATCGAGGGAGTGTACTAAAAATATGTATATACATAGTTATTTGTAACTTGTGAAGTGGGGTTAAGTGGACTGAAGACGATTTAGATGAAAGCATTTTGAAAGACGAGAATTAAGAGAACTAAAATTTATCATTTAGCATAAAATTTGTCGACCATAATTAATCCGTATTATCAGTCTTTCCGCAAGCGTTGGAGGGTGCGTGCCTGATGATCGAAAGGTGCCTGACGTTAGTGCGCGGAAACGGAGTCCTGAGGCAGGACACCTTAACTAATCAATCCGAGGAACAACGCAACGTTTCTCCGCCTTACGTAGTGTGTGATCTAATGCAATGTCTCTCCGCTTTTCCATTTCCCTTCTTATCGTCACAGTCACTCCCCCCCCAGCTTCCAACTCAATTCTTCATCCGCTTTCTCATTGCTTTGCATGGTTGATGGAATGAGCTGGATTCATCCTGTCATCCATGTTCAGCTGATATCGCTCAGTTAATTTCCCTTTATACTACGAATATATACTATCTTTAGGAATCGCATTGACATCACGCGTTCGCTGCCGTCGGAATCCTTGTTTCGCAGCACCCTGGCCGTACGTGGCAGCGCCCTTATTCCTCACTTTATAATTCGAACAGGCCCGGCTCTTTCCCTCGTCTGTCACTCGCCTTGAATGATTCCGACTAGTCCTCAACCAAACGCATCCGATCGATCCCGTCTCGTGAACTCTGTCTCCGACCATGCGGGGACTCCGCTTCGTCCCCGTCATCGCTAGCCTCAGCGCTGTGTTAATACCACAATCATTAGCCCAGGGCGAGACTGCACTGCACGAGAAAGGGCGTTGTGCTATTCGAGGACACTGTGGGAAGAAGTCCATCTTTGGCGGAGAGCTACCATGCCCGGATAATGGCGTTGCAGAGGAACCGGAAACAGCGGTGAGGAAGAAACTCGTGGATTTATGTGGTAGTAAGTGGGAAGAAGGCCCGGTGTGCTGTAAAGATGAGCAGGTACGTGTCAAATGTGATATGTCACGGCATTGACATATTGAACTGCATTTCCTAATTGTTCCCTCGTTAGATCGATGCGCTCTCCAAGAACTTGAAGCTTGCCGAGGGTATCATCGCCTCCTGTCCTGCATGTAGGGATAATTTCTTCAATATCTTTTGTACTTTCACCTGCTCTCCGGATCAGTCTCTCTTTCTTAATGTGACAGAGACCGAGCGTAGCAGCTCTGACAAATCCTTGGTGACCGAACTTGACAACATCTGGTCGGAGGAATACCAAAGTGGATTCTACGAAAGCTGCAAGAACGTGAAGAATGGAGCATCAGGTGGTAAAGCGATGGACTTCATCGGCGGCGGCGCGAAGGATTACACGCATTTTCTCAAGTTTCTGGGAGACAAGAAGCTTCTGGGTAGCCCGTTTCAGATAAACTTCAAAACCGAGCCTACCGGTCCGGACCCTCAGGGAATGCATCCTCTGCCAATCAAGCCCAAGGCATGCAATGACTCCGATGAAGCCTTCCGTTGCTCCTGCGTGGACTGCCCCGATGTATGTCCACAGCTGCCCGCAGTGGAAACGGACAATCAATGCCATGTGGGCCTTTTGCCTTGTCTGTCTTTTGCTGTTATTCTGATTTATTCTGTGTTTCTGTTATTCGTTGTGGCTCTCTCGAGCTACTTCACATATAAAGAACGGCGCCACCGCAAACCCGAACGGGTCCGACTGCTTCAGGACCCGACGCCGAGCGACGATGAAGACGAAGGCGATATTGTTCACGCCGGAGGCTACCTCGAGCAGCCCAAAGGTGTTTATAAATTGAACTCTGTGTTGGATAGTGTGTTCAACCGGATTGGTGGCACATGCGCCCGGTTCCCCGGGGTTACCATTGGGTCTAGCATCGTAGTAGTAGTGCTGTTGAGCCTGGGCTGGTTGAGGTTTACTGTGGAGACCGACCCAGTACGACTGTGGGTGAGCCCTACATCAGCAGCCTTCCAGGAAAAGCAATACTTCGACGCCAATTTTGGGCCCTTCTATCGTGCGGAACAAGCTTTTCTTGTCAATGACAGTGGCCCCGTTCTTACCTACGATACCTTGAGCTGGTGGTTCGATGTCGAATCCCGAGTCCGGCGGATGATATCACTAGACCGTGGGATTATTCTGGATGATATCTGCTTCAAACCTACAGGTGAAGCCTGCGTAGTCCAGTCTGTGACTGGTTATTTTGGTGGTTCGATGTACAACCTTGACCCGGACACCTGGAAAGAACGTGTGAGACATTGTGCCGAATCTCCTGGTGATGTAAACTGTCTTCCTGAGTTCGGGCAGCCTCTCAAGCCAGAGATGATTTTGGGCGGCTATGAAGAATCGGGAGATGTGTTTGACGCTCGAGCTCTGATCGCCACATGGGTGGTTAATAACCATGCCCAAGGGACCGAAAACGAAGCGAATGCGATCGATTGGGAAGACAGCTTCCAGGGCATTCTTGGTGTTGTCCAAGAAGAGGCCAAGGAGCGTGGCTTGCGCGTGTCTTTCAGCGCCGAAATTAGCGTTGAGCAAGAGCTCAACAAATCGAGTAACACGGATGCAAAGATCGTCGTCATCAGCTACATTATCATGTTCATATACGCCTCCTTGGCTTTAGGCTCGGTTACTGTGACGAGGAAATCATTACTTATGAACCCCGCGAACGCTCTTGTCCAGTCGAAGTTCACCTTGGGCATTGTGGGAATTGTTATCGTCCTGATGTCTGTTTCCGCTTCTGTCGGGCTATTCTCTGCGACAGGTGTCAAGGCAACGTTGATCATCGCAGAGGTCATTCCGTTCCTGGTTTTGGCTGTCGGTGTGGATAATATCTTTTTGATTGTTCATGAATTCGAACGGATCAACGTCAGCCATCCAGACGAAGAGATCGACGAGCGAATCGCTCGGGCTGCGGGCCGCATTGGCCCTAGTATCTTCTTGTCCTCCCTTACCGAAACGGTAGCTTTCGCTTTGGGTGCTTTCGTCGGAATGCCGGCCGTCAAGAACTTCGCTGTCTACGCCGCTGGGGCGGTCTTTATAAATGCCGTTTTGCAGATTACTATGTTTATATCTGTGCTTGCGTTAAACCAGAGACGTGTGGAAAGCCTCCGCGCGGATTGCTTCCCATGCATAACGGTCCGCAAAGCGCATTCTGGAATGTCCGAAGACCAAGTCTTCGATGACCAGGATGGAGAAAGCTTCTTGCAGAAGATTATTCGCAAGGTCTACGCCACCTTTCTCCTCACTCGCAAGGTCAAGGCTGTCGTTGTCATTATATTCCTGGGCCTTTTCACTGCTGGCTTGGCCCTCATTCCCGAGGTGGCGCTTGGCTTGGACCAGCGTATCGCGCTGCCCAGTGACTCTTACCTTATCCAATATTTTGACGATTTGAATAGTTATTTTGGAAGCGGTCCTCCGGTGTACTTCGTGACCCGCAATGTGAATGTCACGGAGCGTAGCCATCAGCAGCAGCTTTGTGGTCGGTTCACGACTTGCGAAGAATTCTCATTGCCGTTCGTATTGGAGCAGGAGTCTAAACGGCCCGAGGTGTCCTATATCTCAGGATCCACCGCCAGCTGGATCGATGATTTCTTCTACTGGCTTAATCCCCAGCAGGACTGCTGCAAGGAACACGACCAGCTTTGCTTTGAAGACAGGGATCCAGCGTGGAACATTTCCCTCTACGGCATGCCAGAAGGTGAGGAGTTTGTCCGCTACGCGAAAAAATGGATCGATGCCCCTACAGACGCGTCTTGTCCGCTGGGAGGAAAGGCTCCGTACAGCACTGCGCTCGTCCTCGACTCGAAACGGATTATGACCAATGCCAGCCATTTTAGAACGACCCATACACCTCTCCGGACGCAGGATGATTTTATTAACTCTTACAAATCGGCTCGTCGCATTGCGGAGGGTATCTCCGCAGAGCATGGTATCGACGTGTTTCCCTACTCGAAGACATACATTTTCTTTGACCAGTACATTTCCATTGTTCAGCTTACGGGTATCCTACTCGGATCTGCTGTCGCCATCATTTTCTTTCTGACCTCCGCCATTTTAGGCTCCGTCGCCACGGGGGCCGTGGTGACGGCCACCGTTGTGATGATAGTGGTTGATATCATCGGCTCGATGGCCATCTCCGGGGTGTCGCTGAACGCCGTGTCTTTGGTGAACTTGATCATCTGTGTTGGTATTGGGGTCGAGTTCTGTGCGCATATTGCTCGTGCGTTCATGTTCCCGTCTCGGGTGATCTTAGATAAAGTGCCCACCAAATTCCGCGGCAAAGATGCCCGGGCTTGGACTGCGTTGGTCAATGTTGGGGGCAGTGTTTTCAGCGGCATCACTGTGACTAAATTGCTCGGGGTCTGTGTGTTAGCCTTTACCCGCAGCAAGATTTTTGAGATTTACTATTTCCGTGTGTGGCTGGCGTTGATCTTGTTCGCGGCCACCCATGCGCTCATCTTCTTGCCCGTAGCCCTGAGCTATTTCGGAGGAGAGGGTAAGTTCTTGTCGATATTTCTTAACTCTTCCCGGTGCCATGATGTCCATACCTGACCATCGTTCTAGGATATGCCGACCCCGGCTCGGATGGTGGCCTTGAGGAGAACCTTGCATCCAGGGGTTATCGCTCTCTGCTGGTTGATGACGATTACGACTCAGACGGATATTAGACATACAATACTACGATACAATGATTGCTTGATGCTTTTTACGGACTATGGGACTCTTGCGAGCCCCGTCAACTCCCAGCTCTCGTTTGGCTGTTGCCGGATGCATACGGAGTTACCAGGATGGAATGGTGTTAGGAATTGGATTATTCTTTACTTTGATGGATGTATACAGTGAACTTGGGATATGTTACATAATGCGGTAATACACGAGACGCGTTCCAATTATGCGACCTAAAGTAAACCGAGAAAAATCTCATAATCCGGAAGTATTGATTGAACGAAGATCATGCAGAAAAACAATTGGGGTTGGGCAGCGACACGTGAAGCCACGCGCTTCTAACCGCTTTGAGCGTAGTGACTTGGCCGAAACTGGTTAACGTCAAATAGTTCAATAATTGGATTTTCTTTTTTTTTTTTTTTTTAACCCTCCGCTTGTTTCCAGTGGGACCCAATTTTTTTTTTTCTTCCCCTCCCTCCTTATATTTTTTTCCCTCGTTCTCTCTCTTCCCTTTCTTCATCCCTCCTTTTCTTTTCTTTTTTCTTGTGATACCCTTGTGAGCTTTCTGTTTTGCGCAGATAGCTCATACAGTCCCTGTGAAAAGGAACCTCGATTGTCGTCGAGGGTCTGGGACAACCCCCTCAATTGTTTTTATTTATCCATAAAAAAGTTGTGCGCTTTTGATTCATCATGGATCAACAGAGATTCCTGCAGCAGCTGCAGGTCGTCCTGAACCGTAAGTGACCAATCATGAAATCCTAAGCAAGGAAGAATGCTGACCAGCGAAATTCCAGCCGCCCAGGGAAATGTGAAGGAAGCGACCGGCATCCTCCAGCGCGAATTCTATAACAAGCCGGATTCCCTGGTGTTCCTCATCCAAATTGCTACTGGTCATGAGGATGCCAACCTCAAGCAGCTGGCCGCTGTGGAGGCTCGCTCCTTGGTGAACAAGCACTGGGTTTCCGTGCAGGCTGGCCAGAAGCCTCAGATTCGCGAGCAACTGCTCCGTTCCACCCTTGGCGAGAGCTCTTCCCTCGTTCGTCACTCGATCGCCCGCGTTATCTCGGCCGTTGCCAAGGTTGACCTGAACGATGGCGAATGGGCCGAACTCCCCAACTTCTTGATCCAGGCCGGCAGCACCGGCAACAAGGATGAGCGTGCCGTGGCTATCTACATCCTGTTCACCATTCTGGAGACCCTGGGTGAAGGATTCGAGGAGAAATTCCAGGATCTCTTCAACCTGTTTGGCAAGACTATTGCCGACCCAGAGAGTGAGGAAGTCCGTACCAACACCCTTCTGGCTCTTGGCCGGCTTGCCATGCACCTGGACTCGGAGGAGGATGTAGGCCCCGTCAAGGCTTTCCAGCAGCTGATTCCCTCCATGGTCGCTGTCCTCAAGGAGTCGATCGATCAGACCCAGGAAGACCGTGTGATGCAGGCTTTTGAAGTCTTCCAGACTATCCTGGGTTGTGATCCGGCCCTCTTGACGGTGCACCTCAAGGACCTCGTTGTCTTCATGAACGAGATCTCCGCCAACACTGAGGTTGAGGAGGACACCCGTACCCAGGCCATCAGCTTCCTGATGCAGTGTGTCCAGTACCGCAAGCTCAAGGTGCAGGCTATGCGTGTCGGTGAGCAGCTCACTCGCACTGCTTTGCACATCGTCACTGAGCTCGGCGATACCTCCGTCCTCGATGATGACATTACCCCGGCGCGCTCTGCTCTGGGACTACTGGATATGCTGGCTCAGAGCCTGCCTCCTAGCCAGGTCGTTGTGCCCCTTCTGCACTCTTTGGGTCAGTACTTCAACAACGCCAACCCCGACTACCGTCGTGCCGGTATCATGGCTCTCGGCATGTGTGTTGAGGGCGCCCCCGACTTCATCAGCACCCAGATGAAGGAGATCTTCCCAATGGTTCTCCAGCTCTTGGGTGACCCCGAGCCCAAGGTTCGTCAGGCCTCGTTGCACGCTGTGGCTCGTCTTGCCGACGACCTGGCTGAGGATCTGAGCCAGGAGCATGAGAGGCTCATGCCCTTGCTTTTCCAGAACCTCGCCAGTGCTATGCAAGAGTACAAGGGTGAAGAGGATGGCCCCACCATTGATATCATGAAGGCTGGCATCAGTGCTATCGACGCTGTCGTCGACGGCCTTGATGAGAAGGATGTCGCTCCTTACCAGGGTGAATTGGTTCCTATCTTGCACAAGCTCTTCAAGCACCCCGACTTCAGAATTAAGGGCTTGGCTGCTGGCGCACTCGGCTCTCTGGCCTCTTCCGCCGGTGATTCCTTCCTGCCATTCTTTGACGAGTCCATGCACTTGCTCCAGGAGTTTGCCACTGTCAAGGACAGTGAGGAGGAGCTCGACCTCCGTGCCAGCGTAACTGACGCCATGGGCGAGATGGCCGCCGCCGCCGGTCCTGAGCGTTATCAGCCTTACGTTGAGCCCCTCATGCGCGCAACCGAAGAGGCCCTGCATCTTGGCCACTCCCGCCTTAAGGAGAGCACTTACATCTTCTGGGGCGCTATGTCCAAGGTCTACGGTGAGCACTTCTCTGCCTTCCTCGACGGCGTCGTCAAGGGTCTCTTTGCTTGTATCGAGCAGGATGAGACAGATCTCGAAGTTTCGTTCGGCGAGGCTGCCAAGGACTTGGTCGGCCAGGAGGTTACTGTCGGTGGCCGCAAGGTCAAGGTTGCCAGTGCTGACGATGACGATGAGCCCGTTGGCGAGGATGGTGAGATTGAAGATGTCGACCTTGAAGACGAGGATGGCTGGGATGATATTACTGCCACCACTCCTTTGTCACTTGAGAAGGAAATCGCTGTTGAGGTTATTGGTGACCTTGTTACCCATACCAAGTCCTCCTACTTACCTTACTTCGAGAAGACCATCGAGATGGTCCTGCCCCTTGCTGAGCACCCTTACGAAGGTGTTCGCAAGAGCACTATCAGCACTCTCCATCGTTCCTACGCCATGCTCTTCGCCATTGCCGAGGAGAACGGCCAGATGGCCAAGTGGAAGCCTGGCCTGCCTCTCCAGGTCGAGCCTGCCAAGGAGGTCAAGAAGTTCGGTGAAATCCTCATGACCTGCACCATCCGGATGTGGACTGAGGAAGATGATCGGTACGTATCCTCTCTTTTTGCTTTTTTTTTGTTTTTCTTGTCAGGCTTTGAAATCCCTTCATTCCTGTCACCTACAATGATGATCACCCTCGTTTACCCAGCTCACTTTGACACGCAAAAAGCGTGATTGATGTCAACGACGATTTATCTCACATCTGAACTTTTGGTTCTTCAATGTTTTCTTTTGCATGAACATTATGTGATGGATTCCATTCTAACCTACCATCACATAGGGCTACCGTCGCCGACATCAACCGTAACATGGCTGAGAACCTCCGCTACTGCGGTCCTTCTCTCATCTCCAATGAGACTACCCTTCACAATGTCATCACGATGGTCACTGATATCATCACTAAGAAGCACCCTTGCCAACTTGAGTTCAGCCCCGACGACGATTCTCTCGATGCCGGTGAAGAGACTTCTGAGTTTGACTGGGTCGTTGTTGACACTGGTCTCGACGTCGTCTCTGGTATGGCTGCTGCTCTCGGTGAGAGCTTTGCCGAGCTCTGGAAGGTCTTCGAGAAGACTATCATCCGCTACGCTGGCAGCACCGAGTCTCTTGAGCGTGCCACTGCTGTTGGTGTTCTCGCCGAGTGCATCAACGGCATGGGTGCCGCTGTGACCCCGTACACTTCTGCTTTCATGAAGCTGCTGATTCACCGCCTCGGCGATGAGGATCCTCAGACCCGCTCCAACGCTGCTTATGCTGTTGGTCGTCTCGTTGAGCACTCCACCGCTCCCGAGATTGTCAAGGAGTTCCCCACCATCCTCAGCCGTCTCGAAGCCTGCTTGCACATGGATGTTTCCCGCCTTCAGGACAATGCCACTGGCTGTCTCAGCCGCATGATCCTCAAGCACCGTGACAGCGTTCCCCTCAAGGATGTGCTGCCCGCTTTGGTCAAACTCCTGCCTTTGAAGAACGACTACGAGGAGAACGACCCTCTGTACCGCATGATCTGCCAGCTGTGTATGTAATCCCGCTTTTATTATGTTGAGCCCTTTACTAACTATCCTGCAGACAAGTGGGAAGACCCCACCATCCGCGAGCTTACCCCTCAATTCCTGCCCATCTTCCAGTCTGTCCTCTGCGGTGATGAGGATCAGCTCGAGGACGAGCGCCGCGCCGAGCTCATTGAGCTTGTCAAGTGGCTGAACCAGATGCAGCCCGGTGCTGCTCCTTGGGCTGAGCAGCTGTAAATGCTCAACCGACTTGATGGCTTGACGACTCAACAAATATTTAATGGATAGACTGGTTAACAAAACGGTTTTATGGTTGACTGATAGAAGATACCCCTCCGGAGCGCATCAGGGTCGGCCCTGTTTATGCGTGATGATGTGACGAAGACGGATAGAAAAGTCATGTATTCGTTTCGCAATGATTTATGAACAAAATGTTGTAAATATTTCTCAATGTTTATAACCTGCCTTGTCTTATATGTGTTTCTTTAGTGTGTAGCCCTAAGCGTTGTGTGGGCATAAGCCAACGTTGAACCACACAGTATACTGTTAGAGTTTCCTTGAGTCTTGAAGGAAACCGTGGTCACAATTTCCTGAACTGCATTCATGATTCTCTCCACACTAACAGCATGACTTTTTGCTCATCACCCCCAGAGTCATGAATATACGCAACTTGTACAAACTACCTGAACCCTTGTGAGTTCGTACAAACCCACCATTAACTCATTAATTCCCTCTGGTAAATATACTTATCTGCTTAAAATATATCCCAAATCCAACTTCTGATAGCCACTCCGCAATGCTATATACAAACACTCGGAAATTAAGTGAAAACCACAATATCATACTATATATACTCCACATAAAAGACACTTTACCACATCTTATTCTACCTATGTCTTACAATCTAATATCTTTCCATGACTCACCCCCAAATAACTGGGCTACTCGACGTGCAGTAGCGGTTTAATCTTAACGGACTCAGGCTCCGTACATTATTCCTAATATACAGCTAATTAAATATCTACACTGCATATGGATATATATATTTCAACACGCAGCAGTCCCAGAAAAGGCGATGGTGTTGTAGCTAAAATATCACCACTACAAATTGACCAATAATTAGAACCAATGATCTGTATTTTATAAATCGTCTGTCACCACGCCCGAAAATACCGGCTGGTACCACGATTCGTATCTTGTGCTCCGATCCGTAGAATTATATATAAGATCTGTGTGGGAGAAGATGACATGTTTGAGGATACTTATATATTACAAATTACAAATAGTACATAATAAAACTCACTCAATCTCTCTCTTTCTTTCCCGTCACTGAGTTAGTGTTCGTTGAACGTGGGGCTCAGCTGTACTATGTAATTTAGGAGGGATCAGTGATGCTCTATATTCTCAGTTGTTCGGAAGTGCTTATATCATAGAAAGACAAGAACAACAACAGCAACAACCCCGAACACGAAGAGAAAGGAAGGACAAAGGAAAGAAAAGGGGGAGATAATGTAGCCACTACTTAGTTGACACGCCCCAACCCCCAATATGAATCCACTTTCTCCAAGCCCAAGAACTCAACCACTCTCTCTAAATGGTCTACGCCCCAGAAATACTCGGTCTCGTTCTGAGCATTCACACACTCAACCCACGGTAATCCGAACGCTCCTGTGTCGAACGCTTTCTGGGCGTTTTCTGTTAGACGGAGCTTGGTCTCTGGTTCTTTTGACTATATATCAGTTAGTATCAATATCAATATCAATGACAATATCAATATCAATCGCAATGTCACCATCGTAACCATAAACGCGAACATTAATCATTATAAAACAGCCAGATAGAAAGACGCAGAATGGACAAAAGGTACGAAAAAGAAAGAAAAGAAAGGAAAAAGAACTCACAGCCTCCAGTATCTCCCCAGAAATACCCACACCAAACACATCTTCCAAAACACTCATAAACCCATCAGTCGTGACAATATGTGCATTGCCCTCTCCCCAGAGACCCCGATACAATCTCTCCACAACCATAGCTACCTTCTCGGGATACCGCTCACTGAGTATAAGTAATATACTCTGGACATCAACGGTAGGGAAAGGAAATCCGGCCGGTGGAGTTTCACACATGGGGAGATTTAGTCGACGGGCCCAGTAAAGACGTTCTTTGTTTAGCCAGGTTGATTTGTCTTGTGGCTCTGTTAGCTTTTGCTTTGCTTTGGGCTATCCTTTATAGATCCTGTATTTTAAATTGTGGAGGTGGGTAGAAGAGAGGGTGGATTTAGGATTACGGAAGGATGAGACAGGGAAGGATAAGAAAGGGGGGAAGGGAGAGTATACTTTTAACAGCAATCGGAGGCGTATTTTGACACTTAGTGAAAAGCTCACGGAGGAGGACTGGGGTGTAGATTATGTTGCATTTTGTGAAAGTAGGGGAGTTCTATATTATTGTTAGCTTGGTGGTTGATATACCCATATGAGGGTGTAGATTGTGGACTTATGAAGGGACGGACTTTGAGAATGTGGAAGGCGACGTAGCTGAATGGACTTAGGAGGTCGAAGTAGAGGGTGAGTTTTGGAGTGGACATTTTGAGTGTAGGATTCTCGATATTATGGGATGTTAAGATTCGAGGATTTCGGATTGGTAGAGTTGGTTAGGGTATTGATTGAGTGGGAGGGATGGGTTTATATTGTACGAATAAATCTACTAATAAATGATCTACAGGGAGTAGTTAAGATACATGGAGTGGGATGTGCAGGAATATTTGCTTGATTTTGATACTGACTCCTCAACAATTCAACGTGTAAATATGCGTACATTATGTACATAGAAGAAGGATGAGGGCTTGAGGCTTCGTATTCCCCCGTCTGGAATGATAACTAATCATTAAATATTGAGTTGTTGGGGTTCCGCAGTTGATGCCCCAACCATACACACTGACTCAGGTTGATCAACCAATATTTGATACTAGTAGTATTTACTAAATACTCATTAATTGTTTTGGAACACCTCAAGAATCATCAGTTGAAACTTTTATAGTAATATAGTACTTTATATAAAAGACTATAATCGGTGGGTGGAGAGAGGAGTGCTTTTGTGTCTAGAGTCTCACTTGAGATGACATGGGGTAGGGAAACAACTATCAACAAAGTTGGAGTCTAGTTGAATTTAGTTTCGTAGAGACAAAGATTAAGCAGAACATGTAACCAGTCCCACGGCTGAGTAGGAAATCAGTGAGACGCATCCTTGATTGCAACTTTGCTAGTGGTTAAAATCCAAAATCACCGTAATTACTACTCGGTACCAGATATTACTTGGATTTAAGATCTGTAGAGCCACCCACTAGTCGCCCACAAAAAGAAATCTAGCCACAAGCATTACAACCCACGAGATTCATAGTATTCTGGTGGCCACATGTATATTGTTTTGTAGAATTCATCACGACGCCCTATGTAGGCCGTGGCGGCCGCATTACCTGGAAGCCTTTCTCCTTCCGCTTGGGACGTTTTAATCGCGATGTCATTTTGCGCGTCCAGTGATGCCACGTCTGTCGGCTGGGTTGGTCTTCGTCCATATCCTCCGACGAAGATAGCGTCGACGGCAGTGTGGAGTCGATAGTTGGTCTACCGTAGTAGAAGTCAGACTCTCTAACAGAGTAATCTATGTCAGGTCTGCTAGGCACTTCTAATAGCTCGTCAAGTATATCCAGGGAGCTTCGAGTCGGCCAAGAGCCATGGGATGAGTCCTCGTTCGGTATTGGCCCTACAGGCGGGCTAACAGAGCGTGATGCTGGGCTAGCATGCAAGATTCTGGTCGTTGGGGGTTCATTTCGGCGGCGCGGGGATCTATAGAAACTGGAGAAGTCCGTGACATAATGCCTCCCACCGGGTGGTGTTGAGGAGAAAGGTGTGACCGAGTTGTCACTCTCCTTAGGGCGTTCAAGGGATGTCCCAGCTGACCCCAAACGGTAGGAGCTGGCCAGGCTGTCGAAGCTAGGCCTATTAAGACTGTTGTTCGGGCTTTTCGCTCGGAGTATGGCATTAGCGTCTTGAGGATGAAAGGAACGGTCGTCAGGATTCAGAGGCTGATAATGGGTTAGTTCCTGCAAGTAGGCGTGATAGGTTATAAAATCTTGGCTAACCTACCGGCATCACAATCATGTGCTCCGACAATGTATCGTTATTTCGACTATTTCTTTTCCAAGTAGCTCGGGATAGGTCCCAGAGCGAGATAAAAAGAAAACCGAAGATTATTACCGCGCCATGAAGGCACAAGATCACATAGCCGACCCATTGATTTGCCACCTCACTCGAGGTGCACACGAATGTAAGGCTCAGCATAAGAGATAGCAAGCGAACAGCAGCACACCAGGCGGTCTTGGATATAAGAAAGCTGGCGTGCTGCTGTATGGCCGTATGGATAAGAACAACAACTTCAAACCCAACAAGCATAAGTATCTGTGCCAGGCCCCAGTCCTGTAGCCCGCCGATTATAATAGCTTGTACTAGTGGAATAGCATGCGGTAGATAATCCAAGTATTGCAGCAGCCTCCTTGGACCGGTCGATGGACTGTCTTGGTCAGAGCCTTCCGCAGAGGATGTATCGTTCAGATCTTTTTGCTCAAAATGACGGAAGATCAGATAGTTTGCGCAAACTATGGCAGCCATTGCCAAAGTGACCAGAGTGACGCGGTAGTTGGGAAGGTATCCAATCAGGATCAACTCGTATGACATGTAGGACAGAAGGGGGAGACTGAAAAATGAGAGAGTCACCCCTACGATGATATAACCTCCCTGCCAAAGAATTGCGGTCAACGAAGGCAAGTAGCCCGAACCTGACGTTATCAGGTATAGAATCAGAAGAACCACAATAAGACCAGAAACCAGAATGAAAAGATTGATAAACGCATCAAGCATGACATCAGGCATCTGAGGAAATCCGAGCATCTGTACCATATACTCGAGCCCATACGATGCATTGCTAACATACATGCCATCCTCTACTCCTGTGTACGTAAAGCCATGATCAATAGGGCCTGTCCAATACAACAGTGAGGACCAGGCCACCTGGCTTACTATTGGCTGGTAGAAGCCCGGATATTCTATGGTAAGTGAACCAGCCAGAAAGATGAACTGAAGGTATCGTATATAGTCGGTGATATCGAGGATGATCTCCCATATAGGGCCCTGGTTAGCCCACGCGGCTCTGGATTCTACCACCGATTGCACCCCCTCCTTATTCTGGTGCTTGAGCCATGAAGTGATCGCGACAAGGACCACCACAGCGGCGGGTATATAGGTAAAGGCTATAGCGGCGGCTTTCCCGACGTCTGGGGTGATCTTCACCGCCGCGCAGTCGATTTCAAGCCCGTCAGTGGTTTTAAAACCAATGTCAGCTGCGAGGGTATGCAGCCGGTGTGTACTACCGAAGGAGTACGTAAATAGATACTTTGAGAAGAGCAACCCCTCTGGACTGAAGAATACTATAAGCGAAGCGGCACAAAAAAAAGTAAAAAAAGTACAAGAATAGAGGGTCCTTACGGTATCAACGGGTCAGTAGGTGGCAGAGGACATTGGCTCTCATAATGCTCCACCTTGCCAACGGGGAAGCCGAGTACATGAAAGCGCAATGCCGTGTCAAGCCCGGTCATGTTGAGGTCACCGCACGTAAACTGCGATTCATTGTGGACACCGAGGATTGACAACGACAGTGAGGTCGAGCCATCGAACGTGTCAAATGAGCCGCGAAAGCTGTCAATCCAGAATGGGGACTCTCCTGGGACACTGGATCGCGAGGAATCACAGTGGTATTTCCGCACCCATGCGGCTTGACAGCCTAGGACATAGACGGCAAGGGTTAGGAGAAGACGGGTCCAGGCGATCCCTCGAGGCTGCATGGCACTCGCTCAATATCCCCTAGCGTACTATAGAACTCATGAAGTCGAACCAGAGGATCATTGGCATATGTAGCGCTAATGCGACCACAGTGCAGGCAAATGACTCTTCGATTTTTCAGACTTTTTACAAGAAAAGGGGTTGCCGTATTAAGAAAGCAACCATTCAAGGTGCAGTCTACGGTAGCCTAAATCTACAAGACGGTCGAAAAAAAGAAGAAAAAAAGGAAATCTTGGCGCTTTTCAATCGGCTGCGCATCCGACATGTCTCCACATCGCGCCAACTTAGATTGCATATTCTCAGCCTAGAAAATGGGAGAAGAACATGAATGAATCTTGTTTGCTACGTTTGCTTTCACTTCCAAAAGGGAAGGTCTGAGCCCCACCCGACTTTCACAAACGTATTTTATGCTTTCACACGATAGAAGCTATTTTGTATCAATGCTGGACCTCCTATTCTAAAGCAGTATCGTGTACATATGAAAGATAATCCTACTCCACTAGACTGGGGTCTGGAGAGTAGACATTTAAATACACGTGTGGACATCCAAACTCCCGGGCTTAAGGAGTATTGTCTCCTGGTTGTCACTAACATCAATACACATCGTTGTATTTTATATTTTGACAAGATCAATTGAATGGGGGGAAGACTTAGGTTACCATGTTTGCATGCAGCTTGTCAGATGATTATTAACAGGAGTGGAAGACTATAACTGGGAGAACTGGAATTGGTATCTCCTTAGCTGCTCGTCTCAAAGCGTTGGCTTCGTATACAAGCCTGAGGCTACCAGGGCTCGGTTAAGCCAAGGGGTGGCAGCAACTTCACAAGACCCGGCATATCCTTCATAACCTGAAATCCCCACCAAGTACAAGCATTCAGCTATGCAACAACATTTTGATGAAGATGCCTGAAAACAATGATAATGCGTTCATTCCAACGATATCTATATAAATTAGAGACCCGAGCATTCTTTGCGGAGGTGGTCAGATCAATTAAAATAGTAATAAAGATGTAAGAGAATGGCTTGAAAAGTTAAAACGTGGCTAGATCGTCCAACTTCTGGTTGAAGAGTATTTGATATATGACCAGTTATCTTACAGAGCGCCCGTTTTCGAGGGGATGGGATTCCACCGTATATGGCCTTTCCAATAGATTCAGATATTGAACACAACCACTATACATTGAAGCGCGCGTAGTCGAGAGTACTGATTGTCTCGTGGTGGACCCATGGTTCTTGAAAGTTGTCTTTCTGGTGGATCCAGGTGGAGCGCAGTATATCTTGGCGCCGTTCATACCTTAAATCTATTTCAGACGATGGAATATTTATAGTCCGCAGTCTTCCTCTCATGACAAATCAAAAAATGGCGTCGTAGAACATTTCCGACGAATGAATTGGGGTACTCAAGGGTAACACAAACCCCCGGCATGTATTGCGGAATACCAACAAAGAGTCTTTAAGTGTAACTTTATGTGGACATGATAGTATGTTAGGACTGGAAGTATATAATGGAATATGAATCATTCGCTGTCTGATACAAATAGCAGGGTTAGCCGGTTCGTCATCGAGGATATTGCGAAGGCAAGATACAGGGATGGGAATATCCAACCTCACTTGATTAACAGGATGACGGTCATAGTACGATAAGTGTGTCGAGTGAAAGGGTCGCTATATTGCACAATGAGCGTTGAGCTGCGACGAAATGGTGCGACGAAATTGACTTCTGCACTTTTTCTTACTGGAAGCAAAAAAGCCACGTATATGCATGCAATTTGAGAACCTCAATGGAATGGTCAAACACGGAGGCAGAGCACGGGGAGATGTTGAGTATATTCGCAAATAGGAATACTGAATCAAATTTAGACATGAGTTGGAAAAGAGGTTTGACATTGTGCATTTAAGAGGATTCTGATGACGAAAATTATTTTCTTCCATGATTGACATAGCTTGTATGTGAAGTAGAAGTGGTGGACCTTATCACAAAATTAAGTGTGTAGTGTAACATGAATAGATTGCTCTGTAAAGTCCTAGGAAAAGAAGGGATGGATGGAAAAGAAAGGGTAGCTGCGTATAACTTCAAGAGTGTTGGATGTAGGAAGTGACCGTGTATGGCAGGGGTGAGTGGAGTTTGATGGGGCAGCATTGGACTACAGGAGACAACGGGAACATTGCCTTTAGTATGGCTGTGGATTGCTTCATTCTTTCCTGAAGAGCATGCAGTTGCCCAGGTGTAGATGATGAACTCCCATTTTAGGAAGGTGATGGGAGATGGAGAGATTAAGAGAGACTCTGTTGGCGGCAAGGTCTGACTTCAACCTCATCGAAAAGGAGTAGATCCAGTTAAGAATTGTAATTCTTGTATAGTTTCAATTGATCAGTTAGGAAGGCATGTAGGGCTCTGAAAAGGAAGGAGAGCGACCAGCAACGCTGTTCAACGCAGTTCTCCACTATGATGAAAGCGCAATATACAGCCAATGGACTTGTATAGCTTCAATTTCTCTACCAGAAGGATTTTCAAACAGCAAAACTAAGATGCGATAGCGTGACCTGGGTGCTCTACCACAGCTACTCTCGCTCCAGTACTACCAACGTCGTCTTCATGCTTCGCGAGGGTAACCAGGTCCCCTCTCCCTTTTCAGGGTTACAATCAATGGAAGACTTCTTTGAAAGACCTCGATATCCCGCGTGGACGGCGAGATTCGAACGGGTGGACCCATGTAGAGAACCACACTGAGCGTTTCAAAGGTCAGCTGGAGTCCCTAAGACCAGTAGGCCATCGGGTTCGCTGTGGCAAGAGACTATTGACGATGTTTAGCCAAATAGACCCTGGTTTGTTTGCCTGAGGCTCGGGCTGTTAGGCCTGAGGTGGCCATGGTTGGCCTCAGGTGAACAGCGAAGGCCTAGGTTTGCGTACTAAGTAGTTTGCTGGGCTGATGCAGGTTGTGTGGGTGTCTGGGTGTGGTTAACACCCCAGAAGAACAGCGGCGGAGGATTCACATTTGAAGCCGCCATTTCAAAACTATTTCCTGGCATATACCTTTGGAGACCAGCATCCATAGAAAAGAGAGAGTTAGAATATATCTGATTTTATAAGAAAGAATGAAGCTCTAGATTGACCTGAGAAGCAATGGAGGTATGAATATACTTCCTCTTATTGCTTGGGAAGCGAAACTCAATTGTGCCGCCTCAAAGGTTTATCTGCATTGACCCAGTTTTTGTCTTCACTATATACAATGAATGACACTACGTGATACTCAAAAGTAGAGTTATATGGTTGAACGCTTTTGTGACAATTTCCTACATACGGTGCTGTTTACCCTTCAGACTTCCTTACAGATTCCCTAACTCCAGAAATGTATTAGACTCCCTTTAATTGCTCAAAGTCTACTGTTGCTGCATGCTTCTTATAACAGACAGGTAGGATTGGTAATTGATCATAGGATGACTAGAGATGCTTCAGAAATATCGCTATGCCTATATGCCTTTCATAGGTAATGACAAGGCGCTGGTCGAGCGTTCCATAGCTGCCAAACTGGCACAATATTCAGGAAAGAGCTCAGTGAGAAGTTGTGCGTCTGTTCTGCAAACTATTATTGATCGAAGGACGCTAGGACATGCTGCACCGCCCTAGAATTAGACTAGGTATGTGTAGCATAATAAGGGCTATACATTAGTTAGTTCCGGGTCTGGTCGCAACTATAAAATATGTATATAGGGCTTTATCTTTAATAAACAAGTACATACGACCACAGGGTGTGGAGAACAGGGCTTCCCGTCCGCTCAGCCGTACTTAAGCCACACGCCGGGAGGTTAGTAGTTGGGTGGGTGACCACCAGCGAATCCCTCCTGTTGTATGTTTTTACTTTTTTATTTACCTCTCTTGGTATTATGAGAGATTATTATACAATTTTTTTTATCGCCATATTCAAACCAGTGCTGGTCCATGAGAGCCCATCATGTGAAGCTCTTGAAACTCGTACTTTCTACCTTACGCTTAAGCACATAGGTCAAAGAGCATGCGCCACGAACTGGGACTATTACTCTAGTAGTACTTTGCTAGCGCTGCTAGGGTTCAAATAGTACGACTGTCGGTCCAATAAACAGTCTAATCTTGGCTCTAGGTAGCGAAGATAAGCATTCGAAACATAATTCAAGCTTTTACGTAGGGCTGACTCCAAGATTATCAGTAACTAACTGACCGCCTTTATTTGACCTTACGTGTTGCTGAGGATAACCGCGAGCACACCACAGGATAAGCTCAAATTCTGTACATAATCAAACGCTACCTGCTACTCTCCGCCTCGGTAGAACGAGGTCACTCCGGGGAAGACCTCAAAGTGGATCCACAAGTCTTGGCTCACGTCTTAGTTTCAATTTTAGTGTGTGGCTTAAACTCGGCTGCCTGACGCTGACGTCGCTCGGTTTCAGACCGACTCTTGCATTCTTTCAAGTTTAGCAGTGCATATAAAAACGTGAGTTGTCCGCTATTGGGGTTGCCCTGAACTGCTCATTGCCGCATTCTTTGCTAATTCTTAAAAGTCTCAAGCCTTCTCAATCCCATCGCCTTCTCTTCTCTCCCCTAATAACAAACCGCATCGCATCCACGGTAAAGACCAGTCAAAATGGGCGCCTCTTCCATCTCATCTCCGGTGAACTTCATCCTTCCGTCCTCCAGCTCCGGATCCTCCATCAAGAAACCCATCAAATCTGTCCAAAAACCGTGTTTCGGCTGTGACTGTGGCGATGAAGAGTGCGATTGCTGCATTTGCACGGTGATGTAATATGATGTGGTGATGTACGTCTTTTTACCCGGCTGAGATTGACGACAATGGGGGATTAACGGGGGGCTTCAGGGCCAAGTTGGATCAGTCGATGCCATAAAGTGTGGGGACAACGGTTGATCCGAGTATATGTGTGTTTTGATGATATAATGCTTGATGCGAGTTTGGAGTGGTTACGGCCACCTGCGGGAGGATTCTTGCCACTTTTTCTGAGCGATAATTGTTGATATATGCTGTTATTGATATCCATTTGACTTTTTCTTTGTTTGCCAGTCTCAAACAGAAACCTGAGCAGAGCTGTATCTCTCCGCACTTCTCTTCTTTCCTTCCTTTTTGTCTATACTGGTCTCTATACTATCGCTCGTAGATCCTTTTCACCTCGGGCCACTTGCGATCTCTCGATACTGCTGGAATGCGTCATGGGTTAATGATCGATAGTGTACGACATGGCTTGATTAGGGGCAGATTATATGCCGTATCTGGTACTAGTAATCACTTGGTTCTCTAACGATATTAAGATTGAGCGAAGAAAACAAGAAAGAAAAGGAGAAAGGGAAAACAGAGAGAAATGAAGGAAACAAAAAATAGAAGAAAAGAGAAATTAGGTCAAGTCAACAAAAATGTGCTCCCATATTTATTACCCATTTAGCGGAAGATTCAAGGTTAATTTCGATAAAGCATATTGGCGTCTACAATCTACTGCTGTCTATGCTTTATCCTCAATAGCTGATAGTTCTTGCTCTAGTAACACTACCTATTTTAATCGTTAACGCTTGCGCAGTGAATATAAGTATGAGCCCAACAAAACCACAAAGCCACAAAACGCAAGAATGAAAAGACCTTGTAACTTCATTGAGCATGTACAACTTCACAAATAGCCTCAACGCTTGCATCACTCTCATACTCACGAATAACCAACTCTCCTACAATGCTATCTCCTTTCCTTAAGTTACCTACCGAACTACGGCTTGAAATTTATCGTCATCTTTTCGGCATCTCTCCGACTACTCGGCTCTTCGTTGGTTTGGCTTTCTTACCCCGGTACCTCAACGAGGGCATTAATTTACACCATACCTTCGAGATCTACTGTATCCCTCAGCCAAATCCACGTATGACAGATTACCAAACCACTACTGGGGATGGATGAGGGGAGCGGGCCCAGCAACAGGTATACAGACGGGATCTCTTTCTCGCCATCTTAGTGACCTGTCAAGAGGTCTACGAGGAAGCAATGCCGCTATTCTACTCCAGACGTTCTTCGCAATATCAGGAGACGTCAATACAACTGTCAGCTGGCTGTCTGGGATCGGTGCGCAACGAAGACGGTATATCAGAAAATTAAGTCTTTATTTCGATAGTGCGCCGATACTTCAACCTGAAATAACTGGTATACAAGAGAGTATGCGGGCAATGTCTGAGATCTTGACGGATGCGAACCATGTTTGATGTCCTAGAGCTACTTATGTTTGACAAGCTGCATGAGGGTCATCTGTCTCTCATGGCAAATCATATCAATTATAGGATATCGAGGTATACTGCACTCCGGAAACCAGGCAAACCACTGCTACTACATGGCATTGAGCAACTAGAGCGACTCCCATGGTTGGGCTGTTTAC
Source organism: Aspergillus tamarii (assembly GCA_030556085.1). Classification (NCBI taxonomy): domain Eukaryota; kingdom Fungi; phylum Ascomycota; class Eurotiomycetes; order Eurotiales; family Aspergillaceae; genus Aspergillus; species Aspergillus tamarii. Next base: position 1,528,348 of record JARVTJ010000005.1, on the reverse strand, counting down.
GGATTGTAGGGCTTCCAGAATTACTGCTACGCTTTCCTGAGGATAAGGCTTATCTAGAAGCTTTTTGCAAAAGGCAAGACACCTGCTGGACTTGGTCAAGAGAATGAGCATAAACTTGTTGTGGAATTGGTAATGCCAGAAGGGATTGATACTAGTTTTAGCTAGCTAATCAATGACATGCCCAATGTCCAGGCGCCTCAGTGTACAATATGAGTGTGCGAAGGGTCGTCAACCTGTTATACCCATCCATAACTGCATGTCTTCCACGTGTTGGCAATTGTCTTAGGTGTTGTAACCAGAATAAGATGAGCTGAGAGATACACTACCGATCTATTTAGTTAGTGACAGACTGTTGATGCTGACGCTTTTTCTCGTTGAATTTCATTCAGAGTGCTATCTTTCCCCTCCATTCCTTATAGATACCCTGCGCTAGAAGCATCTCTATGACTAGGGCGGCAGCTAATTTGGTATTTCCCCTTTCCCTTTCCTTTTTCTCCGCAACTTTGCGATCTGCAGAAGAGGGATGGTGGAAGACATGGTCTGAAGCGGCCGCCGACAGCCTGTATGCTAAGGCAGTTTTAGGCCGCAAAATTGTATCTCTGCTGAAGCCACTCTTGCCGATATTTCTCAGTCGCCATGCTAGACTCCTTACACTACGCCCAATCACTACAATTCGCCTTGTTGCGGCATAATTGTCAGGCGGAAAAGGAGCGGTGACTCATTCGCTTGGTTGAAAGTAGGGCTCGCTTACGTCCAACAGTGCGGACATGGGTGGATAGGAGTAATTTCGCCATAGCGGAAGAACAAGGTAGCTAAGACAAACTACATTGGGCAATTGTTTAGAAGAGTGGATTGAACTGCTGTTCGTATCCCCTTTCGCTTTCTAAGGCGTTCAGTTTTGTTGCCCCTCGCCCTTTTCCGTCTGGTTCCTTTTCATCCGTCCTCCACATTCGTCCACGTGGTCAGGGTGGATATTATGAGGAACACTGTAGAGATTGCAAAAATTTCCTAGTTCCTCCTTCAAACACGCGAAAACAATCATATCGGGCATTAATTCGCGGTAGAGGCACAGCATTGTGGCAACAGCCGCAGACTTTTATGAATTGTCATGAAACTACGGTGAAGTACCATGCGCTAGCCAATGATGGCAACGATGCGCTGGATAAAGCTGCCAATCGCTACGAATGTTTCCGCGATCTTGGCGCCCATCTACACTAGGAATTTAGGCCACTACTTGCTTTCGCTCTTGACTCACTGGTGAAGCTGAGCATGCCGGATAGAGCAATACAAAATAACAACAGAAGGCGAAGGCCTGTGGCCCACGTGTTACCCACGCACGAGATTGGGATCCACATGGTGTGTTCTCAGCCATGATTGACAGTCGATCAGACAATGCATCCGTCGCTGGCATGTTTGAAAGTAAACGTGTAACAGGCACAGCCTGAGCACGGCACATTAGAGTCTGGGGTTATGGGTGTGGTCAGTCGAACAACGAATCAATAGTGGGTTGACGGCGGAACTCATCCATTCTATGTCCAATGGATTCTGCCAAGTTGCCCACCCCCCCATAGCCCTAGGATGATTATGCAACGAATGAAGAATTCTTCTAGCATTGCGGTTGCAAAAGCCCACTATCCCCGTGTTTTACTGGCCTTATACACTTTTCTGCCTAAGCTAGAGTAGTATAAGAAGGGGAGCCATTCGCACTTTCCTCGGTTTCCCATCATTCATTCACTCAAACAACACTATCACCTAGACTTCATTTCTTTCAAAGTTCCTCCCCATTCTGTGCCTTTTCCTCAATCTATCTCACCATGTCCTACTATTCCAATTCTCGTCAGGGAAGCCGCAAGCAGTCCTTCGCAAGCGGTGGCCGGGAGGAAATGGCCTTTCCCACGCAATGTTCTGACCTGAAAGCCGGTGGACGTGTCTTCCTCCAAGGACACAATTGCGAAATTTTAGCCATCCAGCCTTCCGAATTTAACGCGTCTATGGTCCGTATTGTCCGATGCGATGCCGAAACCGGCGAACCAATGAACGACCAATACGTCAATCTTGGCGAAACCGTCTATGTCCCTTGCGAGGAAACTTACAATCCCGTACGTATCAATCTTCATAGATCTCGCAGGCTTCCGCATTGCCATGAAGAATACAACTGACCTGCAACGTTGTAGATCTCGAGTGGCCGCACCCAAGAGCCCAGAGCGGATGTGAGAGGCCCTGGCAGCCAAATGGTTGCTAGGACTTACCAATCCCGTAACGCTGGATATTACCGCAAGTAAGTACAATACCCATCATAGAACGCCCGAGCTCGATAGTATAGGCAAGTCTTGAAGCTGACAGTTGCTACCATCTAGTTTCTGAAATTGTGGATGATCTCAAGACATCGTTGCTACTGTTTGATTAGTTAGGGACAAGATGGTTGATCCATCCATGGACTCAGGTCGGAGTTGATATGGTTCGGTTGTTCGTTTTTTGCTCGTCTGCTTCTTGGATATATTTGCTTTGCACCTTTTGTTATCAATATAGACTGGCACTCATTTTCATTGATTTATTATTAATTTTTTTTTTCCTGGGTTCTTTTCTTCCAGTATCACTACATACTGGGATTGTAGGTACAAGTTCGACAGCAACAATAACATTGTTGACATAATCCTTGAAACGTCACTCCGTGAGGAAGCTCATACTTTCATCTGAATCTAATGTGCTAAGATCGATTTGCACATGTTGAAGTGTTTACCAAAAGCTATATTGTCCTTATACTTTCCCGATAAACAGTGACGTGATACTTGATCATTACGCGGCCGGACGATCTACACATTCCGCTAACCAGGGCTCAGAAAATGCAACAAGGGCATGAACACATTCAAACACCAGTGAGCACATAGTAAGACACACAAAGTGTCTGATCTACTCAGCGTTCTCCCCATCACGTGCGACAAGGGTACAATCATCATCACATGACGTCATCTGACCGTGTCCCAAGATTGCAATTCAGAGCAAAACCCAGGGCCAGAACCGCCCCAAATATGCCTCTCACGATATTTTCCCTTGGGAGTTCATCAATTTGGAGCCGGAAAAGATTCTAATCCAGTGGGGCCAACATCTACCTTGGGCTTGGCTTCATCCGCTGCAGAACCAGGGACGAGTTTGTCCGTCACCATGACGCAATGCACTGGACTTGTATACGCAAACGAATTTTTCTTTTGTTTACTTATAAATACTCACGTTTGCTCTGGGGTTGATTAAAATCTGTATTATATTGCCAATTGCATTATAGAGTCTCTGTTTACCCTCTTTCAATTGCTTCGTTTCACCTACTACTTCCTTATTTATCATAACTTACCAAGATGTTAAGCCGAAGCTCCAGATTCGCAACAAGCTGTACAAGACAGCAACTATACCGCCAAACAAGAACCCCCCTCCGCAATGCTCGGTCTCGCTACTCCACGTCCACAGAATCAGGCTCGTCAGCCGCTTCCCCCGCTGTAGTCGGCGGTATCGCCGGTGGCGCAGTCACATTCCTTGCAGGATACGTCTGGTACCAATTCTCTGGAGCGAAGACGATCGTCCAAACTGCAAACCAAACCGAAGCATATTTCAAGGAGGCCAAGAAGAAGGTCGCCCAGAAGACTCCCGAGCCGGATGAAGCGTTCGGGTGGTTGAGAGACACGGCCAAGAGTTATGCGTCGTTTATTCCCGGTGCGAAGAGCTACGTTGATACGGCATTTGATGACCTAGAGACCATCAGACGTAACCAGGGGAAGGAGTTCGATGAGATTGTCCGCGATGCGTACAATGACTTGCGCGATGTCTCAAAGAAGGGTAAACTTGATGTGGATACCGCTATCAAGGTACGGGATGTGCTGGAAAAGCACTTTAAGCGGCTGTATGAGCTCGCTGGGGATTCTGCGGAGGATATTTTGAATAATCATCCCGAGCTTAAAGAGAAGTTTGGGGGTAGCTTTGATCGTCTGAAGGAGATGGGTAGTGCCTATGGTCCTCAGGCTCAGGAAGAAGTTGACAAGACGTGGAAGCAAGTTAAGGATATTGTCTCTGCTGGTATCAGTTTTGATACCGTCGAGAAGATCCAGAAGGTGACCAAGGAGAAGGAAGAGAAGCTTCGGAAGCTCGGTGACGAGGCCTGGAAGCGTGGTCTCGATGAGGCCCGGCCTTACCTTGAGAAGAGTCCGAAGATCAAGGAGTTCGTTGAGAAGAACACGGATGCCTTGAAGAAGGGCAACTATGCGAAGATCTGGGACATGATCAAGGAAAGTTCTTCCTCTGGAAACACTGAAGACTTGGAAAAGTACGTCAAGGATCTTGCCGGCCAAGCCAAGGAGAGCGGATTCGGTAATCTGGATAAACTGTCAAACATGGTTCCCGGAGGTTCACAAATCCTTTCGCAGCTGCAGTCCCTTCAGAATGCTGCAGAGAAGAAGGGCCCCGAGGCTGAGAAGCTTCTCAAGGAGACTATCGATGACCTCCAAGGAGTTTTGTCCGAGAAAGTGCAGAAAGCGGAAAAGCTTGCTGAGGAAACGAAGTCGGAAACCAAGTAAGCTTGAGTAGCGATGTGCTACTTTATCTATACATTTGCATTAGTCGAGTTTCCATATGGCGAATTAATATTAATCAAGAGGATGCATTCTTGGATGACGATGAATTCTGGGGATCGGCGTCCATATTCGGGTCTAGGTCAGCTATGGGTTATGGCAGGTACATTTTAATTGAGCAAATGAAACTTCCAATCAAAAACCAAATTTCCGTGCATGTTTCATGTTTATTTTCTAATCATAGAGATAGCCCTCAGGCAATATTGTAGATGGCCTCAGGCCAAACGTAATTCAAAGAAGTGGCCGTACTTACCGCCTATTTCTGCCAGTCAAGATCCGGTACCGCATCCAGAGCATGATGATGCCGTCCTATCTTGCGATTATTTTTCACCATTGCTTTCCTCCAGCAAATTGACCTGATTAGTCGGTATCACAGAGCTTTAGGAACGCGTCTGATACCCATAAAACCACAAAGGCGCACTCCCATACCTTACAGAAAACTAATCGCAAACCTCCCCTTATCGCCAAAATGTCTTCCGGATTTGTATCAGCCGGAACAGACCAAGAACCGGTAGAACGCGACGATGAATGGCTCCGCGTCCAACAGGAATTGGAGGAAGAACGGCGGCGCAAGGCAGAACTAGGCAAGCAAGCTGATGGTAAAAGTCTCTACGAAGTGCTACAGCAGAACAAAAGTGAGTCTCCGGTATCCTGAGCGGACCCAGGTTGCGCGGATCAGGGATATTCGTTTGGATTGACATGTTAGGGGTGATTGTTCCTCTGCGATGAAAAAGTGGCCAAACAGGAAGCCTTTGAGGAGAAAATTAAATTGAAGAATCAGTTCCGTTCACTTGACGAGGATGAGGTCGAGTTTCTGGACTCGATTATGGAGTCAACGCGCGCGCAGGAGGCCGCTGTGAAGAAGGAAACTGCTGAGCAGCTTGAGTCTTTCCGGAGACATCGGGAGGAGGCGGAGAAGGTTGCGCTTGAGGAGGGCACTGCGGATGTTACTCCCGCTGGTGAGGGGGAGGATTGGAAGATCCCTGCGCGTAAGAGAAGGAGGGATAAGAAGGATCTTTTGTTTCCTGGGAAGAAGCGCAAATCTACTGCTGAAGGTGTGGAGGAGACTTTATCGACTGGGGAGCAGAAGGTGGATCAGAAGGACAAAGATTCCGGAAAAGATGGGAAAAAGTCTGTTCCGGCTCCGGCTGATGCTGCTGAAGTTAAGTCACAGTCACCTGTGAACACAGCAACTTCTGCTAGCCCCGTACAGGCCGATGATGTGAATGAGGCTGAGAAGAAGCAAGCGGCCAAGCCAGCATCGATATCTCTTGGCCTGTCCGGCTACAGTTCCGACTCGGAGTAATTGTAATTGCGATTTCGCAGGGACCGCGTATCGCACTTATTCATTGTTTGGTCTTGCCTCCATTAAACGCTTACAGTACATGATTCACGTCGTGGTATCGACTGGATCATTGAACTTTGAACATGTCTTGCCAGTTATCACGGGCACTCTACAACCAAGGCTATGATAAAGTGATGAAAGAGTGTGTAGCATTGGCAATCAGAAGGCATAGTGTTTCAGCTGTTTCAAAAGTATGCAAGGGACTAACTCGCAGAATATTTTGGTGATTCTCGATTCATTTACAATACATGGGAGCCAAGGAACGGAAAGCAACATCATTATCTTGTCCCACACAGTATACAACATGTATGAGAGATTATATTTTGAAAATATCAACAACCCAACGCTTGTACTCTACCCTACTCATGGGGAATCATCCTTCGTCCAGCTTTGTCGCCGCTATCAACACCTTGTATTTTCTTCATCCCTCACAGGTTCACTCCTTGTGTTGTGCATAAACCTCTTGCTTCACTTCTTGCTCCTGAACTTTGTGCTCAAGGTCATGAGGAAGGTAATCCTCCTTCTTTGTTCCTAACACAATCCATGGGGAGTTGGAGAACAAGTAGTTCATCTCTTCGAGCGGCAACTTCTTCGTCTCAGGCAGCAGCAACCAGAAGAAGATTGCGTTGGTGAAGTTGCAGATGATGAAGAGGAAGTAATACCGGTAGCGGACATTCTCCATCGCGATTGGTGTCACTTGGCCAATCATGGTGTTGAACGCATAAGATGTCATAGTAGCGATGGAAACACCCTTCGATCGAGTTCGCGTATCGAAAACTTCTGCCGGAATGATCCATGACAGAGGACCACAGGTGCAAGAGAAAGAGAAATTATACAACCAGGTCATGATGATGAAGCCCCAGTGAGCCCCTGTGTTGTTGACCTCGGGAGGGAATCTTGCGAGCAGGATGCATGCGATGATAAAAGTGACACAGTTACCCAAATTTCCGAAGATCAGACTTCGCCGTCTACCGAAGCGGTCAATGAACATCATACAGAGGAACTGGGCTACCAATGCAATGACCGAATTGATTGCCTGGTAACGCAGCGTTTCGTCTCCCTTGATTCCGATTTGCTCATAGATTGTCACGGAATAGTACCTGCCGAAAGTGAAGATTTTTAGCTTAGATCTAGAAAGACACCGGGGCTTTTCTTTCAATTGTTTCGAAATGTCCGGGTTAAGAGGCCTTCCATTGGCACTTACTGGATGGCTGACACTCCCGTCATCTGCACTGATGCCTGCAATGCGCAGCAAAGGAACAGACGGCGGAACGACGACCGAGAACTGAACAATTCCAAGTATGACTTGGCTTCGTTCTCATGCTCAAACGTAATGCTCTCCTGGATCTGGTTGTATTCAGCACGGACCCATGTGTCATTCTCATCCCCATGCGCATGAAGCTTTGCAAGCGTCTGCAGGCCCTTTTCATGTTGGCCATGGTCAATGAGCCAACGCGGCGACTATTGCAGGATTAGCTACGATAACTGTGACAACATACGGAAGTACTCACCTCTGGGAAGAACATGATCAAGAGACCCAAAAACACGGCGGGAACCACTTGTAAACCGAGTGGGACTTGCCACTGAGCATTGTTTGTTGGGTCAAATCCAATATACGTGCCATAAGAGATCCATGCAGCGCACAGAGAACCAACGCCCAGCATGAATTGCTGCAAGGATGTCACTCGACCTCGAATATCGGGATGGCAGATCTCAGCCTGATATAGCGGGATGATCATGGTAAGGAATCCGACACTAAGCAGAGATTAGCCTTTCTCCTCATTTTGGTATCTCTAAGGCTTACCCAAGTCCGGCCAGGAATCTTCCACTGTATAAGTACGCGACTGTCCGTGCTCCAGTCTGGAGCCCTCCACCGAGACAAAAGATCACACAACCGAGGGAGATGGTCTTTCTTCTGCCGAGAATATCACCGCTGGGGCCCGCAAATGCTGAGCCGAAGAAGGCACCTGCCGTGAACATAGACACGACCAATCCGCTAGTAGACAGTCAGTGAGCCTATTCAGTACAATATTATCTCTGCCGCATCTTGCGTGAGGCTTACGTCTCGGTGTCATTTGCTGCGAACTTGTCTTCGAACGAATGACTGGCAATAACCTCTGCAATAACACCCAAATCATCTAGAGTCCGTAACAGTCAGTAAGTTCCTGATAGCATATTGCTGCTCTGTCACTTACATCCATATAGGAACGAACCCAGCGAGGCGAAAACGCCCACCAGAAACTATGTACCTGATCAGCAAATAGAGACGCTATCCCTTCGTTAACTTCGATACTCACTTGGTACCATGCTGGAGAGAGACGCATGGTGATCTCGATATGGTATCTCAAACAACCTAACTTCCCACTATGCCCTGAGAGCAAACTCAATAGGTAGACCGGTGGACCAGATGCGGGGATTTCCCTGGGGTATGGGGTTCCGCAGGCCTTTAAAAACTTCTGGGGATCGGATGCCCACATCCAACACTAAGGCTCCGGAGCCCATGACAACAAGCTATGGGATCGTGGCCCATAGTGTCTCGTGGTGGGATTCCGGAGCTCTTTCCCAAAAGCATGGTAAAAGGCGCCATAGCGTGTCGATAATTCCCGGATTCCACACCAATGAAGGAACATACCCTATAGCAGCAAGAACTTTACAGCGAATAAAAATCCCAACTTCATGAGAAAGGATTCAATTGGCGCTTGACCGTTTGCGGGGGGCCGTCGTGGTGTGGCTTTCGGGATCGCGAGATACTCGTGCAAGCGCGAGCCCTGATTGATGGAAGATCTCGTGGCGTTGCCTCGGCTTCAAAACCAAGACGACGGCGCCGTTCCCAAGCATCGCCTGCACTTTCTACACATGATTCATGCCAATTTCCTTCGCGGTCTGGAACAACCCCGCAGGAGATTTTCCCCTTCTATTATGATAGCTACGATGCGTGTTCAGCCCACATTAATTAGTTGGTGCTGTCCAGCTGCTTCCGCCACGGATCTTGGAAGAGTACTTAGTCTAGCACCATCTTCCCTCTTTTTCCTACCAATCAATAACTCGGGCAACTCAATTTATAACTTTACTGTTCAATTTATGATATTTTAACGGCCGCAATAATGACTACCTTTACGAAACTTAGCGATCAGGATACGCCGAGTATCGCCATCCACGCATCCCGGCGTATTTCCAAGATCAATCCCAACATCTATGCGGGGTTCACAGAGTAAGCTTGGATTTGATTTTTCCTGTTTGGCACTAGGATACAAAAGAATTAAGCTCATGCATGATCGCAGGCACATGGGTCGATGCATCTATGGCGGCATCTACGACCCGGGTAATCCCTTGTCAGATGAGAACGGCTTCAGGAAAGATGTCCTTGAAGCTCTCAAGACCCTCAACATTCCCGTTGTCCGCTACCCCGGCGGTAACTTCATGGCGACGTATCACTGGATTGACGGTGTTGGTCCTAAAGACCAGCGTCCTGCACGGTATGCTTTGTGATGATGATGAAGCTTTTGATAACCCTCCTCTTGTGGTGTCCTCGAGCAAGATCTGCCTTTTTCCGAAAGGCTTCTTGGCCACTGGAAAGGTTTCAACGCAGATGCTGACTATTAACAGGCCTGAGCTGGCTTGGCTGGGTACAGAGACGAACCAGTTCGGTACTGATGAGTTCCTCAAGTGGTGTGAAGTTCTTGGGACTGAGCCATACTTCTGCCTGAACTTTGGGACAGGTACTCTTGATGAGGGTAGGCTTTCATCTAAACCTCCATTATTAAAGCCTTGTAAAACTAACCAGCGTTCTATAGCACTGGCATGGGTTGAGTATTGCAATGGTACCGGAAACACTTACTATGCAAACCTCCGCCGGAAGAATGGCCGCCAAGAGCCTTACAACGTATGTGCCTTTTTCATGCTAAAAAAATCACTTGGCTAACATCACACGTACAGGTTAAATACTGGGCTCTCGGAAACGAGACCTGGGGACCGTGGCAAGTAGAGCAGATGACCAAGGAGGCATACTCTCACAAGGCCTATCAATGGGCGAAGGGTAAATATCAATTTCCAACTGCCGCTATGACCAAAAGTACTAATCAGGTCTCATAGCTCTTAAGCTTCTTGATCCCAGCTTAGTTCTGATCCTCTGTGGACAGGATGGTACAGCATCATGGGACTACTATACCCTGAAGCATTGTTTGCTTCCTGTCAATTCACCCCTCTCTACTAGTGCTGTCCCCCTCATTGACATGCACAGCATTCATCTGTACACCTGCTCATCATCTCATCTGCCCAATGCCACCGCCCCTCTAGCTGCTGAGCGTGCTATTGAGATCACATCCTCCCTGATCGATCTCGCCAGGATTGAGAACGGTGTTCCTCCAGAGCAAACCCGCCCAACCATCTGCTTTGATGAGTGGAACGTTTGGGACCCCATCCGTGCCGAAGGCAGCAAGGGCGCAGAGGAATGCTACACGCTTTCTGATGCGCTGGCCGTGGCAGTCTGGCTCAATGTCTTCGTCCGTAAGAGCAAAGACTTGGGCATGGCATGCATTGCGCAGACCGTCAATGTTATCTCCCCGCTCATGACAACCAAGGAGGGCATCACCAAGCAGACCACCTGGTGGCCTCTGTACCTGTTCTCTAAGTACATGCGGGGCTGGACAATCAGCGCGCACCTCGCCAGCGCAACCTACGAGGGCGAAACCTCTCCCAAGTGGATTCGTGGTGTCAAGGAGACCCCTTGGTTGGACGTCAGTGCTGTCCTGGGTGAGGATGGCTACGTCAATGTTGCTGTTGTCAACATTCACGAGGAGAAGGCCATTGAAACAAAGATCGATGGTGCCTCGGGAGAAGTTACTGTGTTCACTGTCACTGGTGACAGTGTCGCAGCAACCAACATGAAGGGCAAGGAAGAAGTTGCTGTGGTTGAGAGCACCTGGGATGGACAGGGCCCCTACGCATTCCCTAAGCACTCTCTTACCCTTCTGAGATGGAAGGCTTAAGTGTCTCTGGTAGACACTAGCTGCGTTCCCGTCATAATAGAAATAGACTAGATAAATTCATTATGTTTGTACCATCTCCATATCAATATCCGTCATACATAGCCATAGCTCATCACAGATGCATCTATCCATGCACAGTATTCGTCTAGTATCCATCATCCACAGTCGTACTTATACATTATCATAGACAAATCATAGCCTTAACCGAAGTTAACATCATGAACAGTGCCCTTGTCATCCAAGTGTACGTTCAACCTTCACATCAACCACGTCAGCCCATATCCTTACTGCAGAAGATAACAGCCTAGATACAAGAACATACCGTTCAGGTTTATAATCCATCGTCTTCATATCGCCAGGTTTAAGAATTCGATGAGACTGGGGCAAATCCTTCTTCGCAAATGACTACCGACATCCCAAATTAGCTTGACATTCACAAACCACATTTCCAAAATGAAAGGAAAAGGAAAACAAACTGTAACATCACTTGTTCCCTCCGTAATCGTCTTCCCGGCCAGTTTACTAAGCCATTCGTTCTTATCACCAGCGTTAACCTCGGGGACGACTAGAGGCATAGTGGAATGGAATTTTCTGGTATGAAATAGAGATGGTGTGTGTTGATTTAATAGATTTCGTAGTTCGGAGAGTAATCGAGGAGCAAAACGCATGAAACAGTGGACCGGGATAGAAAGTTGATTAAGGTTGCCTGGAGGGGAAGATTAGGCTTTATAATCTCTATACATCATCACGCGTCAACTGGCAATGATGTCATCGGGAAGGCTTAGCATGGCTTTCTTGTCTAGGCTTAGTGCATTTCTCGGGTGGATTGGATCGGCCGGGCCGGTATTATAGGGTCAGGTGGTGTATTGTACATACTGTATATTCGTATCTGGGCTGGCATATTGAAACTTGTTTAAAGATTTGAGTTCTCTTATATACTTTTTTGTTTGTATTTCTATAGTTTATATGCTTACTTCCCAGGGTATATGCTTCCGTGTTCCGTTTGTGTGCCTATACTGGCTCTACCTTGTGTTCGCATCCTGTATGTCGTTCGAGATCTATATTGATTGTTGAGTGCGAAGGGTGTGTGATAAGAGGATAAGGTCTCCTTGTACTCATTTTACAACTGCTACAATGGCTTTTACAACTGAAGACCTTTCACTTAGGCTGGAGCCGATTAATCAGGAATTCCCAAAAATCATGGCACAAAGTGGGCTACGCGCGATATTAGCCTCTTTTAAAGCTACTTCCTAGTTCTTCTATCCGTCAGCTTCAACCCTAAGACAGGTTTCTAAACACTTTGTGACTCTGTCGAAGTCCCGTCTCTATGACAATGCAATCCCAGGATGATGAAGGGAAGGTACACTGAAGTGCAGTTACGGGGCGCTCTTGCCCCAAAGGCGGGCATCACACCCGTGCCTTGAGTATCCTTGAGCTTTGATTATGTCTACGATGCTCATTTTGTCACCTCGCTGCTTTGAATTCATTAACTCTTTTGTGCTTCTCAAGCTGTACACCACCGCCCAATGCTACCACTCCAGCTTCTTATCGATCTTTACTGAGATGTGAACCCTTCATCCTTATTGCCGTGTCGGAGTCGTGTGTTAAGACGCAACTTGAAGCGGTATCGACGGCTCGCATCTGGTGAGAATACCAGCGACAGTCTTGAACTTTTGCACTTTTGACTCTTAGTCTTCGTCTTAGACCGCTACAGCGTATCGGCTATCATGCTGTATACACGAATAGAATTTCGATCGGGCTGGATAGATGAATCAGAAACCACGACTGTCGTGCGGGAAAACATCATTGCCAATGAGCGAACCAGAGAAACAAGACACGAAATCCAGTATCAGTTACCCGACAACTACAAAGTATTAAAGCGTATACCAACCCTAACTACTATTGACAAACCAACAAAAACCATCAAGACGCCTTCCACAAGGATGGACAAACTCCTCAAACGTTCAGTGGAAGAATCCCCAAGGCCAACGACAACCCACAGAAACTTAGTTCCACACTGGAGTTACCAAAAGAACTCCCTAGCGGTAGCATGCGTCTTCAGCGCCATCACCGTGCTAGGCATCATCTTCCTTAGCGTCGTCGCTGTTCGAAAGATCAGGAGAAGCTGGAAGCGCCACAAGCGCGAAAAGAAAGACTACGCCGCTTTCAAACATCAAATCGACGTGAACAAAAATAATAGAAACTCGAATGCCTGTTTTATAACCGAAAGCAAGCCTAGTCGTGAATCAATGATGTATAGCCGTGATAACTCACCGTCCGGGGGCTACGTCGTCGAGCAAATAGAGGGGTCTGTGACCCGCGTGTATCGCGAAGGCAATAATGTTTCGAGTCAGACGTTCGATTCTATCGGTGCTTCTCCGGAGAAAATGAGCCCTCCCTGTGAGAATAAGCGGACTCTAGGAGGCCGAACTGATTCGCGTACACCTTCGGGGAAAGGGCGTGCTGGTTCAATTCCGAGACCGATTGTCGTGGTGCCATCTCCACTGAGACATGTCTCCTCACAGAAAGCCACACCTGTTATGCAGCCGACTAGTCCCAGCACACCTGATTCTGAGCAGCCACCTGTGTCCCCTGCTTCGCCGCAAGATACCGAACCGGTGGGTAGAGCTTCCAACCGCAACTCGTTGCTTCGGTTGCCTTCTATTAAGAAATCTATATCTCCTTTGTTCAGTCTTTGAGAGATGAATGTTGCTTCTTCTGATCAAAGTGATACTACACGATTGCACCTTGGTGTTGGGTTATCAAACGTAGCACGGCTCCCGTGCAACCTTTATCGATAGAGTCTGGCTACGAGGATGGTACATCAACCGCCATCACTTGTTGTATAACTTTCACTCTTTTGGTTATAGGCTTATCAATAAATTGTTGGTTCGTTTCTTGCTTTTTTGTATTTTTCAAGTTTGTTAGGCGTCCAGAACCAATGGAAGTTTCTCTGAACGGGGTTTTCATTCTTACGGAGTTATTTCCGTGATTTGTAGCGGTATTGACATTCCTTACACCTGTAGTGGGATATCTATTCCCAAATATACTGCCTTGTGAACCTGGACTGTAAGCGTTCTATCCTATGCTTGGCTCACTTCCATACTTCCAGCTGCTGTCCTATGATGGTACGCAGAACAACACAGAGCAAACAATAACCAGAGTAATACTATTCCTGACCCTCGTTGACTTGATCTAAATCTGATATACCTACTCTCCAAGCATCAAGTTGAGGCGTCATAGCTACCACAATATAATTAATATATGCATAGTTAGCTCGAATACAGTGGTATTGTAATAACTATTGGAATGTATAGTAAAGAGATGATATTTCCAAGTCTAAGAGTAATTAAATTGTGCTTTCTACCAGTGATGAGGAATGTAATCTAGACGTCACTCCTAAGCTTCCGTCATCCAGTTCATGAAATTATAATGTCACAGAAGCAATTTTGACAGTAGGTACCGGCACTGTGTCCATTGGGGGCAGCCTAAGACAAGACCGGCGTTCCTCCTCTTGTAAGACATATTCGCGAATAAACTCGGGGTCAGTCAGTCCAAGCGCTTTAAGAATGACCTGTTCTGCACCCTGCACTGCTAAGAAGCTATATCAGTTAGCACCCTGGCCCAACTCATGTACGAAGGACACTGCGACCATGATTCCGTCTAAGCAGATGTCACAGCCTACTTCCGAAGTCGATCCGAGAGGCCTGCAAGGCTTTCTGAATGTGTACCGTCTATAGTCTATTTCCTTAGGGTCCCACTGAAATATATGACTGGGTTGCGTATGGACTTGATAAAGGAGGACAGCGGTCAAGAGATAGTCATTTCAGCTCATCTTCTCATAAGCTGTCGACAGCATGAGAGCATAGAGCGGCATGATAAACTTGAAGTCGCAAACCGATTCCATGCCGATGTCTTTGCAGAGAACACAGGTGATAGTCTCATTGAAGGTCCCAGCCCAATTCAAGTAGAGGTGCCTGACAAACTCATATTGCCACAAATCTACTCCGACCATAGAGAGTAATCCAATGACGCGGTTGGGAAGTCGCTTTGCACCCTGATTAGAGTGGCTAACATAAATGATTTGGCCGGGGATTATATTGGTAGAGTCGCATCTTACGGAAGATCCACGCGCGGTAGACGGTCTTTTCGAAAGCCTCGTCGACCATGTCATACGCAGCTATCACAGTGATTGTCTTGTACAGTGCTGAGAAAGCCAGAACCTTTTTGATTAAGGCATCGCCGTCTAGAGTTTGATCAATAGCGATCTGATCAACAGATAGGTACTTGATGGAGATGGTCTTAACAAGATGTACTGCGCTAGCAATAATTCGAGAACTATGAGGATTACCGTCCCAGCGTCATGACAGGATAGCCATTTGAGGCAAATTCTCGGTGGTAATCTTCATTAGTCGCACTGGCACTGGTTTCGTTTTTCTTCTCAGCTGCTCATCGTGTACGAGGGACTCCTCATCAATCTCGTCGACCACCAGTGCTTTAAATTCAGAAGTAGGTTGGTTAGCAAAGTCGTTTTCGTGGAGCGTGAGGGCTTGTGATATAATTGTCGAGGTCGTGTGTTGCATGTATTTAGTAGATTTATGGAACAGGCTGTACCGCAACTTAACATTTCTAGGCGTCAAGCGGAGCACGCAGACATGGGGGTAGCTACCTGTCCTCACCTCGACCTTTGAAGCGACATGAAAGTCTTTGTTACTTTTTCTGCCTGGAGAACCTTTCATTGTGTCACTACAGCCCATCTTCACCGTGGTTGTGGTTGATGTTGTGATATACGACACAAGAGGTGCCAACTCAGTCTGGTCAGAGGCTCAGAGCGATCGACAGAAGCCGCTCTGATTTGATTGGACATTTTGGCGGTTGGTTATAGAAATATAACCTGTAAATAGGATATATCTTATACACTTCCTCATATCATCATTAAACGAAAAACACCCGTCCTCAGTACAAGAGAAAAGTTAGAAGAGCAGATAGACAACACCTCGCAAAGAACGCACAATGATAAAACATACCCCTAGTTCTACAATAAGGCAAGAAGGAAAAAAGACAAGTCTATTAATTATGCTGCACGATCATCCGACTGACGCACACTCCTCAGACACCGCTCAAGTCTCTTTCCTCGCTCCTTCTCACGGACAAGAGTAGCCTTTGCGAAAGCGCGAATCGCGTCCCGACCGACTTTCTCTCTCCAGGTTGTCCAGCCAGCTAGTTCGCTGACGACCACATCTTTGTTCCAGGTGATCTCGCGGGAGAGGCGGGCGATCTGGCTCTCAGATTCCTGGATCTTATTTTCTAGGTCGCGGACAGACTTTTGGCGGGATTCTTCAAGGCCGGGGAAGTTGAGGTTGAATTTTCTAGGGAGTGAGGAGGAGACTAGGGAGGAGCGGGAGCGGGAGAGGGTGCGGGAGGTAGATGTCAGGGTGGATATTACGTTGATGGGGCGGGAGAGCGAGTCTAGAATGGCGGATGTGGTGTTGTCGATGGACGTGACGTTGTTCAGGAACTGAAGGAGGGGAGAGGAGTCAGATGAGGAGGTTGAAAGATGAGCAGCGTAGCGGCAAAATGCGTCGACATGGGACTGCGGAAGGGCGTTGGTAGGTTCCTTAAGGGTTGATATGGCGGAGGAACATAGACCCAATGCATCCGCTATGTCGGAGGCGGAGTTCTGTAGAGCGTAGCCACGACGGATCAGACTGCGCGTGTTGACATGGACAGCGCGAACCATGTCTTGTGCATGAGTGACGAATTGCTCCGTCTCGCGCATACCCTCCTGGGTGACGGGCTCGTAGTCGTCGGCAATTGACTCGTAGAGAACTTGCGCTTTGCGACGGGACCGATCGGCCATCATCTCCGGCTGGAGTTCCGGGACGAGAAAGAACTCCCAGAGCATTTCGTGGGTTGAGAAGGTTGGGTGAGAGAGTAAAATCTTAAGAAACCTATCTAGCTTTGCCTGCATGTCGTGAAGAACCGAGCGAGATGGCTTCGAGTGGATCTGGAAGGGAGAGCGGAAATCGGAGAGCAAGGGCATGTATGAAGCGGGGTGCTCAATGGAAAGCCATTTTGCGAGATTCTCGAAGTCTGTGTATGTGCGCTTACACGTTGTCACGGTGTAGCTGGTGGTAGGCGCCAGGCTGGATTCGGCGGAGTTCGGCGGAGGATTGGGGGCCCCCGACTTGAGAACAAAGCGTACGGTTGCATCTTCCACGAAGAATGACCGAACTACAGTGGTGACCCGGCCGGAGGGGTCGTCCGTTGCTGAAGGCGGATTGGAGATGAGAATTAGATCATCAATGCGATTTCGCACTTCATCATCCTTCGCAAGTTCAACAGCTGTAAGTCCGCGGGCCTCTTTAAGATGCACATCCACCCTAGGGTCCATGAAAAGAATCCGAACTTGGTCGATGCGGCCATATTTGCTGGCCATCATCAAAGGCGTGAACCTCTTGTCATTCGTCGCATTTGGATCACAATCGCATTGTTGCAGAATCTGAATGGTAATATCAGGGTCACTAACGATATGGAGCAAGGTATTCCCTTTCGCGTCGACATGATCGTCCAGACGCAGTGGCCGGCCATCGCCTTGAGATTTCTGAGCTGCAGTCAATGCCTCCTTCACCATTGAGCTGTAGTCGGGGTGATCGTAGGATCTACATAGAGCAAACAGCGGCGTCTGCCCATGCTTATCACGTTGGCGCCAGGGAAGCAACGTTTCCAGCTTATGCATCACTGAAGGGGTGCTGAAGAGATAATGAGCGACAGTGCGTCCATGAATATCCGACTTCCTCAAGTAGGAGACGATCGTTGGCTCGTCTGTTGTGTTGAAGAGGTAGTCGAGTATGATGTCTACCATTTCGGTGTGGGCGAGTTGGACAGCTGCATTCAGTAACGTCGTTCCATCCGTATTCGTATCATCGAGAATGTCTTCTAGGGGATAGTACTCCTCCAGAGTGAGTAGGTACTTCAGGGCCTCTGATTGGCGATTCTCGACTGCCATCATGGGAATTGAATGGCCTGCGGGATCCTGAGTCTTTGTTAACGTCTCAATTGAGCTGTCTCCTTCGATCGTACTCGTCATGGACCCCATCGTCGTTGTACGGGAAGCGAATGAAATGGCTGAAGACTCGGATAGACTGCGGACATCCATGGAAACCTTCTTGATAGGGCGCCGGATTTCTTCCGGTGGAGAGCTGCTTGCCCATGCCTGAAAAGGGAATACGTGTGCTAAAGGTGGTGTATCCGATGGGCTATCATGAATCGCTAGTTCACCATTGCTTTCGTTGCGCCCACCAAGGATGGGCAGGGACAACGGAAGTCGATCATGTTCATTGCCCTCGTCGGTTCTAAATAGAACTCGACTCCCTTCAGGTTCACAAGGAATATCATCTATCGATTCTTGACTACCGTCTGGTTCCAGGATAGCTCTCATATCAGCAATGCGTCCAGTTTTAGTTGCATTCCATAAGCGCTTGTTCCGGATGCTCGACCTTCGAAGGCCTGCAGAATCAGTCACAAGGTACGTAAGGACTGCTTCAAAAGTACTCAGAGCGTAGCCCATTTCTCCACTGTCAACATCGTCAACATAGATGAAGTGCTGCATATACAACAATCGTGCTTGTAAATGCTTGATTTGAGATCTAATGACCACGACAAGCAACAATGAAACCAAAACATCAGCGTTCACTGTTACAGGTGCATTCTGCTTCTCAGATGCTTGTGGGTCGGCTTTATCATAATTGCCAGGATACGACAGGATCTTTACCGTTTCCAGCAAGATGTTCAGCATGTCATGGGGACATTTGGCATCCAGCATTTTGCGGAACTCCTCCACTGCTTTACCAAGGCGCTGCAGTAACTCCCGCTTGCCTTCTCGACCACCCTCAACGACTATGCCCACCTGCGAAATGTCTATGCTCTCCATCTGGCGGATCCTTGTATCCAACTCCGTATCTTCGGGCTGGCGGAAACTACAAAGGCGGGGAAAAAGAAGAGATTCGTGCACCTGCTCAGCAACGTAGCGTTCGATCAATCTCTCGACAAGAGGTCCAGTCAGATCAGTCGTAGCACCGAGAAAAGATAATTGCTGTTTGTCTACCAATCGAAAGAGGTCAATGGCTGCAGTAACCGCTGTCTCCAGGCTGCGACGCATGAGGTCCTCATCATCTTCAAAGTACTCTTCCGAGTTGAATGGAAGCCCATCTTTAAATCGGGACGATGAACTGCGTACGGAGGCAGTCTCATCGATAGGTGCTTCATCGCGGTCACGTTTCCAGTCAAAATCTTCGGAGAGCACAGGGGAGCGTGATGGAGGGGGAGGTAATGGTTTGCCTAATTCTTTCCCGAATTCCCGGAATAATCTCTCTAATCCAGGTTGCATCTGCCTTGCGATCATTGGAAAATGTGACAGTAGTTCTGCAAAGGTCTTGATCTCCTTCTTTGCGGGCGAGGAGACCGACTCCCCAGACTTGGCACTGCTGCCTGAAATACTCCTCTTTGGCAGTGTCCCTGGCACCACAGCAGAAATGATCTTGCCGGGTTCAAACGAACCGATCAATGGTCTGGAGATGTAGTAGATAAGCCATGATTGGGACCCGTTGCTTGGTGTGTAATAGAGGGCGTCAGACAGCAGCTGGGCTTGGGTCAAGGACTTGAACCCTAGAAATGCGGTTTAGCACACGAAAAGAATTAAGGAACGGTCTCCCTTTCCCACCTTTATTGCTATAAACTGAATTCTCTTTTATGATTACAGTGCGGCCATTGACGGTAGTCACCTGCTTTGCCTTCCCCCTACTGTCGCGGACATTCAGGTCATCCTTTGTTCCGGCGGTTCCATTTGTGACGGGAATTCGGAGCGCATGGCTGCCTAGAAATTCTTCGGAGACGACGAGATCGGAATAGTAGAGAGACGACTCACGATCGCGGGAGCCGATTAAAGATTCGGTCACAGGAACGAGGAGAACCTAAAGAATGATGTTAAAGCCCGTCACTCAAGTATAGCCCCGCATAGTTCCGCTGGACGTACATGGTTCTCTGTCGGTATACACTGCCCCGGAACAGTGCTTCGGAAGAAGGCACGCAGGAAAGGATTTAGAGGGTGCATCCAAACGGTCTTGGACGACGTCCCAGTGAGAGAGCTCCAGACTTCATCAAGTCGTTGTGTTTCAATTCAAGAGGGGATTTGCGCTGCTCGATCGCCACAGGGGAGGAGCAGCTCCGGCGCATGCGGGCGAGATATAAACAGAAACTCAGCTTGCTGGGAAATGGCGCAGTCAAAGCTACTAAAAGCAAAATAGATGATAAACTAAAGATGACGCAAATTATGTAAATCTCTGGGAAATCAATGGTCCAGGACAAGGAGAAGCAGCGTTTCAGTTACAACAGCTTTCGCGAAGACCGCAAGAGCTCAGCGCGCTATACCGCATTAGGCAATACTAACTTGTTGACGGATTGGAATCTAGACAACAATCTGATGCCAATCGCATAGAACATAAAAGCAGATAAAATAGTAGTTATTACTACTATACATGAGAGGATTATGAATATCTCGCATGCTTGAAAAATATCCCGTGTATTCCCGGTACCAAATTGGCTAATATACAGATATAAGTAACAGAACAAACCATTTCAAAAGACCCTCTCTTCTCTTTCCCTCCAACAGATCCATATACAATGCTGGGCTGTGATTCCGGTTATCAAAGTTAGAGACATACCGCATGGCAGGTAGCATTCTCTGTCGCCACTCAAGATACTGATAAGTCGAGAATGGTCGAACGGCATTGCCTTTTCAATCACAGCATTCCCAGGTGGATGCACGACCAGAGAAGGTCGCCCCAAAACCCAAGATATGAAAGAATCTAACCCAGTCTCCGCACCTTCCTGCTCCTGGTACCACCAAACTTTATACGAGTCGAGTCCGTTACGCGGCTGACCAGCCCACGAATGTTCTTACCCTCGTTGCCCAGCAGAACCTTGGTGAAAGCCTCACGACCCAGTCCAAACCCGCGAAATACGATCTCCAAACGATTGATATCAAGAAGATAACCCCGTTCCTGCATCTGACCGAACACATGGGACGTCAATTGGTATGCTGGATCGTATCCCGAACGGTGCCCTTTGCGGAAGCCGAGATGGCCGCAGCTCATTGATAACAGCGGGTTACCATTAGGTCGTGTCAAGGTCAAAATGGTGTTGTGCTTATGTGAGAAGACGTGTAGGTGATGCGGAGGAGCACGGTCGGCGTAGGGTTGCTTAATCATTTCGGCTTCCAGGCTCTCTGCCATTCTGGAGTAATCACGGCTCACATTCTGATTCGTGCGAGTCCTCTCACCCTGCATCATCTTGGTGATCGCGGAGAGTGCAGAGTTCTCATCGGTAGCTGCCTCGGGCTTCGCATTAAGAATCTGTCTCTCAATTTGCCGGGTCTTGTCTTTAGCATCCGACGCGGATGTTCCATGGGTTGAGGAGAACGGTCTGATGAGCCGAGTCGAAGAGGTACGAAGTTGGCACTGCCGACCAACTGAAGGCAATGCCTTCAATAGGGAACTCGCAAACGTGGTGTTCATCTTTTGCTGGGGAGGCAGGATTGTCGGGGATATGCGGCGAAGGTAGTCAGTAGGAAAGAGCGTGGCGGAGAGACCGACCAACGCAAGGAAAGCAGGAGGGCGATAACACGGGTGTGCCACGCAAACGAAGGCAATTGGGCAATCCTAAGTAAATAGGTCGATCTGGTCGCAAAGTACCTCGGGCAGTTGAGATCGTGAACGGCGCAACGGTGGTTCGGGACAGAAGGCGGCGGAAGAAGGGCCCGAATTTTCGAGTCTTGGCATTTGCATCTCAACTTTTTCTTTCTCCCTCTCCATTGACTCCGCGGCCGAAATCGCTTCTTCCTCGCCTCCACACCCGACTCCTTCACTTCCCCTTTACCCTCGGGGCGCTGCTGATCTCATACTCTTTTTGAGTCCTCTTTTTCATCTTTCTGACATCTACTCATATCATACATAGCATGATTTCGGCTACTAGAATGTCGGCCACCGCGCGGACGGCCACCTTGCGGTCTCATGTACCGAGTTTGAGAACAGCTGCTTTTCAAGGGCCATCCATCCAGGCTTACTCCTACTCGACAACGCCTACAGCCAGAATCTCCCTTTCCTCCAGTACCGAACGCGCAACCCGTCCTGTCTCCCAAATCCTTTCCCCGTACGCTGCTCTTCCACTCACGCGATCCTTCCATGTCAGCACTTCTCGCTGGCAACAACAAGAACAAAAGAAGGAGAAAGAATCCGAGGAATCCAAAGAATCCAAAGAATCTAAGGAGGAAAAGGATGAAGGCAAGTCTGAGGAGGAAAAGAAGAATGCGCCTCCTCCCCCTCCTCACGGAGACAAGACTCCCTGGCAGGTCTTCAGAGAGACTCTGCAGTCAGAGTTCAAGGCCTCCAAGGAGTGGAACGAGTCCACCAAGGCTCTTGCATCGTCGGCACATCAGTTCACAGAGAATGAGAACATTAAGAAGGCTCGTGCCGCCTATGAAGCCGCCCATGGAGCGGCTGCGACTAAAACCGGAGCTGCCTTGAAGTCCACCGGTCAAGCCCTTGGCAAAGGAGCTTCCTGGACATGGAATACTCCCGTCGTTAAGGGTATCCGAAAGGGTGTTAACGCGACCGGTTCTGGAATCGAGAAGGCGACACGGCCCGTGAGAGAGACTGAGGCTTACAAGAACGTCAAGGATGCCATCGACGATGGCAGTAGCTCCCGTTATGGTGGCTATATTGACAAGGAAGAGCGCCGCAGATTAAGGAAGAAGCGTGAAGAGTTGGAATTGAAGTCTGGTAAGCGGATCGAACCCATGGTTGAAGATCCAAAGTAAGTCGCTCTCCCAAGATTGTATTAGTTTCGTTGCTAACCTTGCGCTCCCTCCCAGTGCCGGTACCAACGTCACACTTCATAAGGACTCTGCATGGAAGGAGTCATGGCGCGACTTCAAGGACTCCAACCCTATGATGCAGAAACTCTTCGCTTTCAAGGAAACTTATAACGAGTCTGAGAACCCATTGATCAGCACTGCCCGCAGCATTTCCGACCGCGTGGCTGGATTCTTTGCCGAAAATGAAACTGCTCAAGTCATTAAGAAGTTCCGTGAAATGGATCCCAACTTCCAGATGGAGGAATTCTTACGAGAGATGCGTGAATATATCCTTCCTGAGGTTTTGGACGCGTACGTCAAGGGTGATGTTGAGACCCTCAAGCTTTGGCTCTCCGACGCTCAGTTCAGCGTCTACGCCGCCCTCGCCAAACAGTACACAACTGCCGGTCTCAAGTCCGATGGTCGTATCCTCGATGTCCGTGGTGTCGAAGTCATGAACGCCCGTATGTTGGACCCTGGCGATATTCCCGTGTTCGTCGTGACCTGCCGTTCACAGGAAGTGCATGTATACAAGAACGTGAAGACCGGCGAGCTTGCCGCTGGTATGGAGGATAAGGTTCAGCTGGTCACTTACGCCATTGGTCTCACGAGGATACCTGAAGATGTTAATAACCCCGAGACCCGGGGTTGGAGATTGATCGAGTTGCAGAAGGCTGCTCGTGACTACATCTAAACGGCCCCGAACAGATCTTTCCCTTCAGCGTATCCATTCTTCCTCATTCGACGATCATATTATAACCGACCAACAATATCTTGATTATCGGCGATTTTTGATGAATTACCTCCCCAATATTTCTCTTCTCCATTGTTTTGATATCATCCGACTGTACAATATGAACTTCCCAAAACTCATAGAGCCAGGTGGAACCAGTGCTTCATGTTATGTGTGATAGTAGCCATTGCTAATTTTGCTGGATGTTCTTTTTTTTTTTTTTTTTTTTTTCTTACATTTCTCTCTTTGTATCCATTTCCCCGACTGTTGCCAGGGTGTGGGTTTCGGCTTCTCCGGTACACACACGACTGGATGGCGATACCTCAGCCCACGGTCACAGTGTCATTTCCATACATAAGTTGGTTTAATGGTTTTGCCTGGCGTATTCGGCGTTTGCTGCTATTGACTGCAAGATCAACGCTCCACTCTCCTCATCATTGCATCTGGATATATGTCCAGCTTGTTTGCCATTATATATTTTAGTCCTATGGTCATGAGAACTTATTACTTATAACTTTTCCCTACGCGACTCAACAGACCCATTGGCTACTCGTATTATAATACTCAACTCATGCAAAACAAATTTAGATTTTGAAGAGAATTAAACTTTTGTTACCATTGGCCTAATGGTGGACATAAATATATATTTATATTCACTCCGTAACATAAGGACTAAGTTTTACCAAGATGTACATAGCTAAGTGTAAGTGAAATATATTTAATATGAATGATTCCTCAAAGTAAACGAGATACCAGGAATGTAATAAACATCAGAGCAGTTTCGTATTTATTGACCACGTCCGGCACCACCGGCACCACCACCACCCATTAGATTCCGAGCCCTGCACAGATTAATTAGCTTCAGAGCACAGCATTGTCATGTACACAAGTGTAAGACTTACATGTCAGCAATGTTAGGGTCACTCATAAGGCTCGACATATCTGGCATTCCACCACCACTGCCGAAGTTCTCTGCCATCTGCCTCAACTGAGGGTTGCTCATGAGGTTGTTGAGCATGTCCGGGTTGCTCATCAGATTCTGAGCCATGCTGGAGAACATAGGGTTACTCATGAGGGAGCTAAGGTCGGGCATGCCGCCGCCGCCGCCGCGGCCACCACCCATCAAGCCGGCGAGGGAAGAGAGGTCCGGCATGCCGCCAGCACCACGGCTTGCTCCAGCAGCATCGTCAACAGCATCAGCAGGAGGTTCGGCACCACGAGTAGATTCCGCGATCTTTCTCTTAGAGGTCTCCAAACCTCTCTTCATGGCCTCGCTGCCGCCATTACCTTCAGCCTCAATACCCTTCTCATAGGCCTCCTTAGCGCCGTGGAAATCAGCCAGGTCAAAGCGAGCAAGACCCAGACGGCTCCATGCCTTGGAATACTTGGGATCGACAGCAGTGGCGAGCTCGGCATCCTCGGCTGCCTTCTCGTGTTGACCAGAGGCGGAATAGGCAGCAGCGCGGTTGGAGAGGTAGATAGGGTTGGAGGGGGCAATGGACAAAGCCTTGGTGTAGAGATCGATAGCGGAGGTGTAGTCCTTGCGCGCCATGGCAGCGTTACCCTCCGACTTCAGCTTATCAGACTCGGCAGTAGGAGCACCAGCTTGGGACTTCTGGCTGGAGCTGGCCTGCGCTCCGGCACTAGCAGAGTCACCCTTATTGCGGAGCTTCTCGTATACACTGTAGATGCTAGCAAGAGACTGACCGCCGACAGCCTCCTTCACAGCAGCCTCATTGGAAGGATCAACTTTGAAGGTATCTGCGATGCACGACTGAGCGATTTCGATCGATTCTGCGTCATCAGCAGTAAGGGTTCCATCCTTCAAGCTGGAGCCCAGAAAGTCGATGATTGCAAGCGCCAGGCGCTTCTTGGACTCGGTAGGAGCCTAGAGATGAAGTAAGTTAGCAAGGGCATTGAACACAGGACGCGCAACCTAGGGCTCGTGCCATAATATAAAACTTCGCCGGGATATCGCTGTAGAAGGGCTTCAATTGTCTGACGAACGATCACCGTCGCGGGGGATTTTGATGCGGGGACTAAAGCAGTAACTCTGTTTGGCACGTTTGCCTGCAAGCTCCCGTGCACGTGATAGCCGTTGCTGCCGTCACCCTCATCATCCGATATACAACTTGCGTTTGTATACGTCGCAGTCGGAAAAAGTATTAGATGATTATGGTCGGTTATTCTGGGATTGACTCTGTCCCGAGTCCGACAGAATAACTTTTCTACGCCCGAGGAAGATGACTCAACGTCAGCTCGCTCTTCACGACTTTCTCACCTGTGACGAGCCATGTACTGGCCCAATGGAGTACCTCGGGTCTATGCGGTCAATGGCCCTGCGATTCCCATCGTGCCGTCCGACGATAATGAAGAATTAGATTTGGAGCGCTCTGTGGAACAGAGACTGTCGCTGAATGATAATGGACCCAAGGAACCGTCCAAGGCGGAGGTTGCCTGGGCTGACGAGGCCATTGGCGGCCTCTGTGTCTCTCGGAGTGGTCATATGTTTGCGACTATGACGGCTACTTCGATAGTTGTGTGGCAAACAAGAGTATGTCTCGGTTGAGTGATACCTCCTTCGACGTATACATGTGTTGACTGGTCCCTAGCCGACCGCTGTTGTCGCTGCTGTCGCCCGATCCGCTTCGTCGCTTAGCACTTATGGTCCAAATGTAGCTTTGCTGATGCACCCCGACTCGACGATAATCGTTGTTCAGACGCTTAACGGATACCTCCTCACCTATACGGTTGCTACCGATCCACATGGCTATGTTTATCAGCAGCATTTCGATCACTCTACCCAAACCCGCAGGCAGCAGCTTGCCCGCGAGGAAGATGCCAATGGCGTCCGGGATGCCAGTATTCGCTTCAGGATGGCTATTAAGATAGAGTCTGGAATTGTGAAGGCACTGGCGCTGGACAATGAGCTTGTGGTTGCTACCGTGAAACCCGCGGCAATTCAATGCATTCGATGGACACCTGATGCGCAAGGCGCCCAAACGACCTCGGAATTGCTAAGCCGTATATTGAGTGTGTCTAAGCGGACATCTATCACAGAGATGGTGTACGATCGTGCTATCAACCTCTTGGTTTGGGTTACAAGTGAAGGACAGGCGTACGCAGTTCAACGCGTACCCGAGGGCTCGCGTGATCCGGAGAACTCAAAGAAGCTCTTCAACGGTCACTGCTTCCACAATCCGAAGAACGACGGCGAAAAAGCGCTCAGGGTTGCCGTCAATGCTCGGTTCTCGCTGCTTACTGTGAACTGCGCCAACGGTGACATATTCGTGTATACAGCTAAAGACTACCTTGGAAATGTCCCACTATCTCATAAACTGCAACTCCCGGCATCACCTCACACAACAGGAAATTTAAGCTTCATGTCATACTCGCCGGATGGCTACTGTCTCTTTGCCGGCTACCAACGTGGATGGACAACATGGAGCGTGTTCGGCAAGCCGGGAGGAAATAGTTTCTCGACGGACAGGTCTCTTGCTGAGACCAATGCCGAGGATTGGCTAACAGGGGTCTCATATGGATGCTGGATAGGTGGAGGCTCAGATATTATTTTGACCGCACAGAATGATCGTCGCCTATGGGTTCTGGAGACCGCACGGAGCGCTTTGACAGGCTGCTTTTCATCCGCGAATCTGGCTAGAGGCTTACTACAAACTGGAACCGAGATTATTCTGTATCGAGGGCATGACTTACCCGACCTTATGACTATCTCCGGCAAGGACTCCCTCTGGCATCATGCGCAATATCCCCCGACCTACCTCCACTCGCAGTGGCCGATTCGTTCCAGCGTAGTGTCCCAGGATGGGAGATACGTAGCAATCGCAGGTAGAAGAGGCTTAGCACACTACAGTGTCAACAGCGGACGCTGGAAAGTCTTTGAGGACTCTAAAATGGAGAACTCGTTCGCGGTCCGGGGTGGTATGTGCTGGTACGGACATATCTTGATAGCCGCCATCGAAAGCGACGGGTCATACGAGGTGCGTGCCATATCTCATCGAGAATGCGTTGTATCTAACTAACCGATATAGCTGCGTTTATACTCCCGAGAGCTGCCTCTGAATAATCAATCGATCTTGCACATTGAATATCTCCCTTCACCCGTGGTCTTCATCGGCCCATCGGGGGAGGACTCTATCCTCGTCTACACATATGATAATATCCTATATCACTTCATTATTAATTCAATGCACGCTCGAATCACACTTGTTCCAGTCGGCCAGATTGCGTTTAACGGCATTGTGCGAGCGCCCACACGAGTCCGGGCGATCAGCTGGGTCTTGCCGGAAGATCAAATGCGTAAGTGTGTCTATTCCATGTTGGCATGTTGCGGCTCTAACAACACCAGGTGATGGCGACCCTTCTCAAGATGTGAAAGTGGCATCTGTTCTTCTTTTGGTCGACGGCAATTTAGTTTTGCTACAGCCGTCTCAATCGCCCACTGGAGATTTGAAGTATGACATGCGGGTGATATCGCATGATGTCGAGTACTACATTCTGATGCGTGACCAATTGTCATTCAACTTTGCTCCCCCCATGGAGGAATCTCTTCCGGCCAGCCCGTCCGCTGAAATGGCTTTGAATATGCATCATCATAACTTATCATTGAGAGACTCTCTCTGGACCTTTTGTGGCAAAGACCTCCTTGCTTGGGGTGATGTGCAAGATGTCCTGCGACGAGAAGATGTCCCGAAAGCGATTGAGATACCCCTAGACTTTTATCCTCTATCTGTTTTGTTGAACAAGGGCATTGTTTTGGGAGTAGAGTCAGAAATGACCCAACGACGCGATACCACTTTTGCTGTGCTGAAGTTTGCCATTCGAGTGAGTCAAACCTACCTTTGCAATAGCCCCTTGACTAACGATACAGACACACCTCTTCCTTCCGTACTTCTTGCAATATTGCTTAATTCATGGAGATATGCCCGCTGCGCTGTCACTATGTCAGCATTTCTCCCATCTTTCATACTTCCCGCATGCCCTTGAAATCCTCCTTCACCACGTTTTGGACGATGAAGTCGATAATGAAAGTCGAGATAGCAAGCTGGAGGACCCTTCGCAAAAGCACAATCCTCTACTGCCCTCAGTTATCTCCTTCCTTCAAGCCTCGCTTCCTGCGCGGGTGTATTTGGACATTGTTGTTCAATGCACGCGAAAGACCGAGCTTCGTTCATGGCGTACTCTCTTCACCTATCTCCCACCTCCAAGAGACCTGTTTGAGCAGGCTCTCAGACTCGACTCTCTAAAGACAGCCGTCGGCTACCTTCTAGTGTTGCAAGCGTTTGAAGACGACGATGGCCACGAGGCACCCATTGAAGACTATGTCGTTCGGCTGCTCGTGCTAGCCTCGCAAAAGGGCGACTGGGAACTTTGCGCCGAGCTGGCAAGGTTCCTCATTGCACTTGACGGGTCAGGCGAGATGCTCCGACGGGCTATTGAGCGAACGGGTCTCCGAAATGGGGGCCTCCCAGGTGCCGGCTTAAACGGATCCGGAACAAGTGTCAAAGGTCTCGGCCTAGCAATCACACCGTCCTGGTCGTCACTCTCTGCCGCATCATCCGTCTCACCCCGTCAAAGCATCTCTCGCCAGGGTAGTAACACATCCCGGGCCCAGGACAGAATGGACAGCGTTGACGAAGTTTCCTGATATATTGCCACATCTGTACATAACACAACATATCATTCCATAACCATACATAGCCATACATAGCCATAGTACAACTCAATTGAATGAATCGTTGAAATCCATTTGCCTTTGATAATAACCTTACAATAAATACATATATCTATAGATGATCATCATCACTTCATTCCATGCATAGGTAGGTATCAATCCACTCCCCGCATCATACCCAAATCAACAAGAAAAAATAAATAAATAGATGAACAAGCACACCCCCAAACCCAACACAAAACACTCATAAAAAAAGAAACCCCCCGGGGAAAAATGAACTAATCAGTCAAGATGCATCTTCCACAACCCATCCCCAAGATAATGTCCATCCTCCATAACAACCCCCTTCCCCTTACTCTTCATATCCTCAGTGCCCACCTTCAACGTCCCTACAAGACACGCCGTCTCCTTCCCCTCGGCCATAACAGCAACCACCTGTCCCGCCTCCAACGCATTCTCTTTCTCCGGCAACCGCCCCCCGGGACTCGTTAATCCGGGTGCCATTAAAGCTGCGCCGGACAGCACGAATCGGATCGCGCCACGGTCGATTTGAACGGTCGGTAGGGCGGTGGGATATTGATGGAGGAGTTTTAGGTGCGGGATTGGTGGGCCGTCTTGTGGTTGGTAGAAGAGAGGGGTGGAGTCGATTGTGTAGAGGGTGCATTTTTCGGGGCTGTATAGTTGTTTCACTTTGTTAGTATTGTGTTCTTGGTTCTTGGTTTTTGTGTTATGGCTGGAAATGGTTGTGGGTGGTGGGGGTAGTGTTTGTTATGTGAGGGGTTGGTTGGGTTTATCTATCTATTTGATATAGATGCGATATAGTGTGATAACTCTTTATATCGGGGTGAGGGGCATCAAGGAAGATAAAGTAGGGAGTAAAAGCAAAAAAGGAAAAGGAGTGGTACAGTTTGACAGCATCGAGCTGAGCTTTCTTCGGCAGGATCTCATCAATGTAAGGTTCGAAGCCTGGGTATGCTTCAACGAAGCGTTGGCGGAGGCCGCGCTGCACGCTGGACTTCACTTTTGAGCGATTGCTCGGGGGGATCCTATAATTTTGGTTCTCTTTGTTAGTCTGGATTCCTTTTTGGGGGGAATGTTGTTTGCGTTTTTGCTTTTTTGGTAGTGTTTTTTTGGAAGGTGTGAGGTCATGGGTATGAACGTGTATCGGAGGTCTGGGATTGTTTGCATGTGCGGGTTTTCTTGGACTTTGGGGGTTTCGGGATAGAGTAATTGAATGGGATTTCCTGTCGGAGGTGGTTTTCATAGCTTGAAAGGGTATTTACTTACTCTTTCTTGAACATTTTGCGTGTTTTTTTGTTGTTGATGTTGGTTCTTACGATGAGGTCAAACTGCGCGCTTGGCGGGGAGAGGTTGACGCGGGGAAGGGCTGCCAGTGTCACGTGTTGGGTTCAGTTGTTTATCGAATTATTTCAATTACACTATCAAGTACAGTTTTCAATTACAATGAAAAGATGGTTTGTGGTATAAATTGTTATTTTTCATTCATATCATCTACAATTTAAGGTATCTGACTTAACCACGGGCGGCACCAGCCTTGATCAGGAGGACATCACCGTCCTCAACGACGTAGTCCTTACCCTTGGTCATGACCTTACCAGCGGCCTTGACGGCGGCTTCATCGCCGTACTCACGCAGAGTAGCATAGTTGTAAACAATGACCTGGATGAAAGTCTTCTCGAAGTCGGAGTGAATGACACCGGCAGCGGCAGGAGCCTTGATACCCTTGCGGATGGTCCACTGGCGGACTTCGTCGGCACCAGTGGTGAAGAAGCTGGCCAAGTTCAGCGATTTACGCATGGTGGTGATGACCTTGGGCAGAGCGGACATGGCGCCCACCTCCTTGCAGTGGTCGAGGGCCTCCTGCTCAGTTTCGAACCGGGTAAGGCTCTCCTCGAAACAGGCGGAAAAGGGGATCAGAGGGTCACCAGGAGAGTTCGCCTGGATCCATTCAGCGACCTTAGGAAGGTACTTGTTCTTCTTACGGATGTAGTCTTTCTCGCTAAGGTTGACGAGGTAGACAACGGGCTTGGCAGTGAGGAGCTGGAGGGGGTTGATGACCTCAACCTAGAAGTTGTTAGTGCCAAGCAAACAAAAAGGCATTGACAGTGACAATAACAGAAGACAGAGTAATATCAGATAGGACGTAATCTCATGTGACCTCGCGTTGGTATAATATGAGGCCCTTCGACGAGCTGGGTTATATTCGAGCAAAGCTCTTATTCATCATATGAAACTTGTGCAAAGGGGTTTAGAAAAAAAAAATTTAAAACATACCTCCTTGGGGCTCCAGTCGGCCTTGCGGACATCGTTGCCGGCCCTCAGGTGCTCGAGGACCTTGGCAACAGTGGCCTCCTCCTCGCGCAGCTTCTTCATTTCCAGTGATTGTCCACCGCGCTTCGTCTGCTTCGTCAAGCCCTCCAGAGCCTTCTCGACGAACTCCATGTCCTTGACCCGGAGCTCCTCGCTGATGATGGTCAAATCGCGAGTGGGGTTGACATCACCCTCAACGTGGATAATCTCGGCATCATCGAAGCAACGCACAACCTGGAAGATGGCATCGACAGCACGAATGTGAGACAAGAAGGCGTTACCGAGACCAGCACCGGTAGAGGCACCACGAGTCAGACCGGCGATATCATAGACCGTCAAGTTGGCAGGAACCTGCGACTTGGGCTTGTAATGCTCGCACAACCAGTCGAAACGCTCATCGGGGACAATGACACGCGCCTCCTCGGGGTCAATGGTGGCATAGGGGAAGTTGGCCGGGTTACCCAAGTTGGACTTGGTAATGGCTTGGAAGAGTGTCGATTTACCGACGTTGGCAAGACCAACCTATGGAGATGTTAATGTTGAACATTTTTGTTTTCCTTGACAGGACTACATTGTGTGTAGAAGGGGGAAGAGAAAGAGAAAAAAAATTTCAGAGGAAGGCGAGGATAGTGTGCTTAAATAGGGTTAGGGAAAAAATAGGATGGCTGGGAAGTGGGCGTAAAAAAAAAAAAAATTGCCGGTGGGGTCAATGCTCACATACGATACCGCTCTTCAGGTTATTTCCTGGACGGCCCAAAAGGACCTTCTCTTGTACAACAGCTTTCTTGGGAGGCATCTTTTTGTTGGATTTCTTCTTCTTGCTGGAGTAGCTCCGGTAAGAGAAGAAAGAGAAAGTGGACGGAGGGGTGACGCGGGGACGGCAACAGTAGGATTGGAGGCGCGAGGCCAAAGCAGGACCAGCTGCGGTTCGTTCTATTCGGAGGGGAAAAGAAAGGAAAAGAAAAACGGAGGGGGATTGGATGGACGACGTTTTGACGGTGCCCACAGCTTGCTGGTGGGCGAATTGAACGGGAAAGAAGAAAAATTTAGGGAAGAGGAGGGGTCAATGAGGGGTAGCAATGGTCGATTACTGGTACACCTGAGCGTATGATGGAACTCTTTTTTTTTTTTCTTGGTGGTTGATTATGAAAAGGCCAAATAAAAAAAATTCAACGTGTTCTCCGAATGCTAAGGTTTTTTTTTTTTTTCCCCTATGACGCGCTCTGCTCTCTCGCCTAAACACACCGTGACTTCTCTCTCCTTCCGATCTTCTTCACCGCCCACGTGATCTAATAGCCCTCGTCAAGTGGCCTGTGCGTCTGGAAGCATTGTTTCTTACGTCATACCCAGAAATTCACGAGATTGCCCTCTGTGCACGAAATACCGAGTAGTATAAAATGCATATACTAAAGAATCATAAAGCCGAAATGTTGTGTCCCATTGGGTCCTATTCGCAACGTATAGACTTATCTATCCAGGCCTTATATATAGTTTTGCTGTAAGCTACGTACGTTCTAGGTTCAAAGAACAGAATGACAAAATCATTATATATATTGCTCATTAGCCACGGAACTAATATACATTCCACCATTGAAAATAAAACTGATGATGAAAACTAGTACAACATTATGGGCTACAACAAAGGTTGCTATAACGCTTGTATGGTTTGATTTTCACGAACTTCTTCATGGGTGTATTCACTCTGCGTTCATATTCTCCCGCACTGGGTATATTCATCAAACATTTCCATCGTAACGCCGTGGAGAGGTGAGTGGTCCACAAAAGCGAACAATAAGGCCAATCAGCCTTAAGGGGTGGTCATGGCCAATATTGGCCTTGACAAATCCCTAAGTCAACCATACACACCGTGAACCTAACAGTATGGAAGAGGCCCGCTCCATGCACGGCAACGGAATGGACTGCAGCTGGGTAAAGAGAATTAAAACCTGCCCACACGTTTCTAGAGTAAAAGGTTATGCCTGTAAGCACGAGACCCCTTTTAATAACCGGGTTATGCACTTAGATTATTTGCGCACAGAACAGCTGAGTATGTCAGCCTCAAAGATGAGAGGTGACGGTCATCTGATCCGCAGGCAGTTGCCATCTTCTCTACACTGCAAGCGTGGATCTCTTTGATGGGCTGCAATATAGTAATGGCGCTTGGTTGAATCAGGCCGGCGGCATAGCATACCTACATTGCGGCCTTCACTGCAGCTTCCGCAATAGAGCGGTATTCAGCGCACTGCTTTACCAGGCGCCGTATCCCCTCAAAGGCTTGGCAGAAAGTTTGAGAAGACAGAAAATCCTCCGTCCGGTCAATTAGTTTCAAATTATATCCTCGATAAGCATCTCGAGGGTTACGTATGATACTCCATGAAAGCGTCATTGACGCAATCATTGGGTAATACATCAAAGACCTTCAAGAAACATTAGCAGCTTTCAATGCGAAGGGTCTAGTGACACTCACCCGAAGAAGGGTGTATTCTCCTGCGACAAATACTTTGTAAGGTTGATAGACGCTCTAGCGGCTTTGGTACAGAGTGACGTAGACAACAATACCCTGGGATTGGATAACGAGGCAGGCGAGCTCGTAAAGTCACCCTTCGCCAATAGATCTGTGCCGATGCTCAGTCCCTTGGCGGCAACACGACGGTGAACTGCAATCATGCAGTGGAAGTACGAATAATGTAGCAGGAGTAACACTGGCGATATTTTTGACCGATGGCCATCAGATACCGCTTTTTCAGGCTGATATTCGGGCGGAATGCTTCGTTTCCACTCTTGGAGCTTCTCGTCTAAAACTCCGACTGAAGCGATCACCTGGCTCAGTGGCCTATCCTCCGCAGCGGGGGAGTAAAGCTCCCTATAAAGTTGCCCCTTGATCATAGCAAGCTGGCAAGTTGACCGGAACGCATTGAAACTCCCGGATAGATCACTAGTTGGCATATTGTACTTGCTGTCGGTTGGTGCGTCCATTGGTAAAGTCGCACTGAAGTCTTCATCGCTTTGCGCCGGCGGTTCACAGAACCGAAGAGATAGTCTGCCTAGAATTAGTCCCAAACTTAAGGGGCAGAATACAATTCACAATAGCCATACTCTCGATCTAAGCAATAAGCGATCCAAAATACTGTCCGCTTGTGCTGGATCTCTTGTGAACACAAGGGAGAGCCATCTTCTGTCTTGCCCAAGCCAAGTTCGTGACAGATGCGAATAGCAGCAGAGACCAAAAATCCACAAGGTGTCTCAGCCGACGTTCCCAGAAGAAAGATAGCCTATACCAAAAGTTAACTCGAGCTATGCGCCAAAACAAGTCAGTGTCGAATCATACCACTAGGAGGAGCGCTTGCAGACCCAACAGGTCTGGTGGGCCAAGGCAGAGCTCATTCACCATTTCTAAGGCATTTTGGATGAACAACCAGCTTTTCTGATGATGATCTGCCCCAGATCCTTCGTCTCGAGGGCGAATCATGTATGCTGTTGCTACGACTGCATTTATGCAGGCCCACTGGCTTGGTGTTTGAACTCTCATGTCCAAGCGTTTTGGACTGAAGAGAAATAGCAGCTCGGACCGCTGGAAAATTGGGAACAGCATATTGAAGTCCTCGATGTACTCTTCCACGAGTGAGACAATCTCCTCTTTTGTTGGCAGTGAGCAAAACACTCGGCTGGGTAATACGCCATCGAAAGGACTATTGGTTGTATCTTCATCAAGGTCTTTCGCCGACAGTAATGACGAGAGATTCCCTAACGACATGTTACCAACTTTTTGAGATATCCACTCCAAACCTTTTTGAGAGATAGCCGAGAAACCTGGAATGATATCATTAGCTCACATATATCCCGCATGAATTAAGAGTATCGAATATACGGAAGTCTGACCTCCTGCAAGTGGTATATCGACCAATGACCGCGGAATGGAAAAAGATGCAAGACACGGCGGCCAATTCTCTACGTTTTTGTATGAGAATACTATGCCCGGTTTAGCACCAGTACTGCTAGTATTGCCCATGAGGTTTGGCTCCCGGCTAGCGCAATAATTTCCAAACCCCGGGTCACTTGCGGTATTATTATCGGAGCGTTCTAATACAGGGACATTTGAGCACAGAAATTCTTGAGTAGCAGTCGTGTTACTCTTGCCCAGTCTAAGCCCCATATCATGTAATCGAGACTCCATCCGTTCGATGTTCGTTTCCAGTCGGTTGATCATCACACGTCTTCACTCAGCATGTAAGACTTCTGCCCTGCAAAAACATAATATTGGCACTTCAGTTCTACAGTACCTTCTCATATCTGCCCTGTATCTCTCCTCATTACGCGTACCAGAAGCTCGTCGCTCTCGACACGTACAGCATCTGAGCGTTGCGCTGTAATCGCCACCCTGTTTCTTGCGACGGCATGCATTGCAAACCTGGGGTTTATCAGTAACGTACTGTGGTCATATGAACCGGACCGCGCACTTTATGTCTCGAAGGTTCCTGTTTCGCAACCCCTATATCTGCCTGCGCAAGTGTCTTGGTCCTCGACTCATGGGGTATATGCCGACGAGAATCAATTTGCTGGCTGCTGCGACTCATTATTCGAAAAATTAGGAAGTCGATAAGTACTATATCTATGTGATGATGTTAAGAAAAGGTGAAATAGAAGGAATGGGGAAAGATCCCAAGGATTTGTCGTGGGGCATCATGACCTGGACATTGGTCTGGAGCGGAGCAACCATTGTCGATCTCGAGATGTAGGGCAGGCCTTATTCGGGAAATCCACCAGCCGAATCATGTTGCAGACGCCTACGGCCGTCTCGTTGCTGGGACTAAATCCTTCGCATGTCTTGGCAGGCCCGGATGACGGATGTTCGTTCTGTACCGTAAGTTACACGGTAATGATACATCTAATGTTTGCCGGGCCATTGACTCCCGTTCATCTCCGAAGAGATGAGATCGATTTGATGACCGTCTGCTAATCGGCTCCAGGCTGCAGTCAGGTGGAGTACCCACGTTTTGCATCCCTAGAGGCACTTATATATACCATCAGCATGCCCCATCCGGTGATATGGTTGGCTCGGAAATCGGGTGTCAAAACCATAAGCTCTTCTAGATCACATAACTGATATGGTAGGGCTCGACATATCAGGACAGCCATATTCCGATAAGGCATTGCTCGGGCCCCGGACGTTCGCTGTGCAGCGGAGCGTTCATCCGCATCGTTTATCATTATTTTGCCCCTTGGATGTGGAACCCTTCTTGCCGGTTGGATGCGCGTAGACGATTAGGCTGGGGTCCTATATAATCATCTCCTTGCCCCTGTGGCAGTTGTATCCTTAATTAGACGGACCAATTCAAGTCTTTTCAAGCATGGTCTTTAGTTTATATATTGTTTGATTAACGTAAAGCTTTGGTCCCCACTGACACAAAGGCAAATTTCAGCTCTTGTGTCGCACGGTTTGTGCATCGTTGGTTACGCCAAGGTAACATTGCCAACTGATATTCGGTCTGCATCGTCAATGGGAGGATTAGCCTAAAGCCGGTGGCCAGTCAAGTCAGAATGTCCTTCTTAGGGACAGTCAATCCAAACGATCCTCGGCAGCAGTCTGTGGTTAGTCATAACAACCCTCTGCGAAGCCATGGCGATACAGATGAGGACAATCCAGTTTATGATACTCCATCAACTTCAGGCACCCAGTACGCTGATCGAGAAAAGAGCGACGATGCGTTGACGCTGCAGGAAGACAACGAAGAGAAAATGGAGGTTCGGGTGGGTGATTTAGCTCGACGACTCACCCGTCAATCGACTCGAATCTCTGCGAAAGGCGCCCTCGAAAATCCATTCTTTGTGGAGGACCCTGAATCTACTCTTAATCCTGATAGTCCAAATTTCAAGCCAAGAGATTGGCTTAAGATGTTGCTTGCCATTCGCTCTCGAGACCCTGAGCAGTATCCAGACCGAACAGCCGGTGTTGCCTTCAAGAATCTAAACGTCCATGGATTCGGGTCTCCAACAGACTACCAAAAGGATGTCTTGAACTCGCTCCTAGAGATAGGTACTATTGTCCGCAAGTTGATGGGAATCAAGATGCAAAAAATCCAGATTCTTCGGGAATTCGATGGCCTGGTGAAAAGTGGTGAGATGTTGGTAGTGTTAGGAAGACCAGGAAGTGGATGTTCCACGTTCCTCAAGACAATTTCTGGCGAAATGAACGGGATTCAGATGTCAGATGACTCGACACTCAACTATCAGGGTATGCATACCCAGTTTCCTCCTTCAACTCTCCATCCTTACCAACCTACCCTTTCATTTGTGGAGACTAACCGCAATGCTTAGGTATACCTGCAAAATTGATGCACCATGCATTCAAGGGTGAAGCGATTTACTCAGCTGAGACTGATGTTCATTTCCCACAGCTTTCTGTTGGTGATACTCTGAAGTTCGCAGCGCTTGCCCGAGCTCCTAGAAATCGCTTAGAGGGCGTTAGTCGGCAGCAGTACGCTGAACATATGAGAGATGTGGTAATGACGATGCTCGGGCTATCCCATACTATCAACACTCGTGTCGGCAACGACTATGTCCGTGGAGTCAGTGGTGGAGAGCGAAAGCGTGTCAGTATTGCGGAAGCCACACTGAGCCAGGCACCGCTCCAGTGCTGGGATAACAGCACTAGAGGTCTCGATAGTGCGAATGCTTTGGAATTTTGCAAGAATCTAGCCTTGATGAGTAAATATGCTGGCACTGCTGCCTGCGTAGCTATTTATCAGGCATCGCAAAGCGCATATGATGTCTTTGATAAGGTGACGGTACTCTATGAAGGAAGGCAAATCTATTTTGGACGAACGACGGAGGCTAAGCAATTTTTTGTGGATATGGGATTTGAATGCCCCGACCGGCAGACAACAGCTGATTTCTTAACGTCTCTTACCAGCCCTTCGGAAAGAAAGGTCCGCCCTGGGTTTGAGAACCGCGTGCCTCGCACTCCAGATGAGTTTGCCGCTGCATGGAAACGAAGCGACGCTCGGGCGAAGCTGATTATGGAAATCGACGAGTTTGAGAAACAGTACCCAATTGGCGGCGCCTCCTATCAATCCTTTATTGATGCTCGCAAAGCTATGCAGGCAAAGCATCAACGCGTCAAATCCCCTTACACGATCTCGATATGGGAGCAGATCTCTCTTTGCGTCGTCCGCGGTTTCCAGCGCCTTAAAGGTGATTCCAGTTTGACGGTGACTGCGTTGATTGGCAACTTTATTATAGCCTTAATTGTCGCGTCGGTTTTCTTCAACCTCAAGGATAATACTGCCAGCTTTTACTCTCGAGGAGCTTTACTGTTCTATGCAGTGCTTCTGAATGCGTTCTCCAGTGCCTTGGAAATTTTGACACTGTACGCCCAACGGCCGATTGTGGAAAAGCAAGCTCGTTATGCCTTCTATCATCCATTTGCAGAGGCTGTTGCATCTATGCTGTGTGATACGCCTTACAAAATTATTAACTCAATCACTTTCAATCTCCCGTTGTACTTTATGACCAACCTACGGCGTGATGCAGGAGCTTGGTGGACATTTTGGCTCTTTTCGGTGGTTACAACCTACACCATGTCAATGATCTTTCGAACGATTGCAGCGACGTCTCGCTCTCTGTCTCAAGCACTTGTCCCTGCGGCAATCTTGATCTTGGGTATGGTTATCTATACTGGATTTGTGATTCCTACCAGAAATATGCTCGGCTGGTCCCGTTGGATGAACTACATCAACCCTATATCTTACGCCTTTGAGAGCTTCATGGTCAATGAGTTCCATGGCCGTCACTTCGAATGTTCCCAAATTGTCCCATCTGGAGGAACTTACGAAAGTATGCCGATGCAGAATCGGATTTGCTCTACAGTTGGAGCGGAGACTGGTTCAAAGATTGTGCAAGGTTCAGTCTATCTTGAACAGAGCTTTCAATACGTCAAAGGGCATTTATGGAGAAACTTGGGTATTATGATTGGTTTCCTAGTTTTCTTTGCTTTCACGTACCTTGCGGCCACGGAATATATCTCAGAGCAGAAATCGAAAGGTGAAGTTCTCTTATTTCGCCGTGGCCATCAACCTAAAGTAGCCCTGGATAAAACCGATTCGGAGTCGCCTGAGCCAAGTGGTGCACCGAAAACCGATGAATCTGCTCTTCAAGCGTCAGCGGGAATCCAAAGACAAACCGCAATCTTTCAGTGGAAGGATGTCTGTTATGATATAAAGATCAAGGGGCAACCTAGGAGAATTTTGGACCACGTTGACGGTTGGGTAAAGCCTGGTACCTGCACCGCCTTGATGGGTGTCTCAGGAGCAGGTAAAACAACGTTATTGGATGTGCTCGCTACACGCGTTACTATGGGAGTTATTACTGGCGAGATGCTGGTGGATGGACGTCCTCGTGACCAATCCTTCCAGCGTAAAACAGGATATGTGCAACAGCAGGATCTTCATCTAGCTACATCTACTGTTCGTGAAGCCCTCAGGTTTAGCGCGATATTACGTCAGCCAGCACATGTCAGCCACCAGGAGAAACTTGACTACGTTGAGGAAGTTATCAGGCTCCTTGGTATGGAGGCTTATGCTGATGCAGTTGTTGGAGTACCTGGAGAAGGCCTGAATGTCGAACAGCGCAAGCGTCTGACCATTGGAGTTGAACTTGCTGCAAAGCCCCAGCTTTTGTTGTTTTTGGATGAACCTACGTCTGGTCTCGATAGTCAAACATCCTGGTCAATCTTGGATTTGATTGATACTTTGACCCAACACGGTCAGGCAATTCTTTGTACTATTCATCAGCCCTCTGCCATGTTGTTTCAGCGTTTTGATCGCCTTCTTTTCTTGGCTAAAGGTGGAAAGACGATCTACTTTGGTGAAATAGGCCATAACTCGTCTACTTTATCAAGTTACTTTGAACGCAATGGCGCACAGCACCTATCTCCTGGGGAGAATCCAGCCGAGTGGATGCTGGATGTGATAGGAGCAGCTCCAGGATCTCACAGCGATATAGACTGGCCGAAGGTGTGGCGCGAAAGCCCTGAGTATGCGAAGGTTAAAGAGCATCTTGCCGAGTTGAAATCGACCTTATCTGTTAAGCCAGAGGAGAACTCCGACCCAGAGGCCTTCAAGGAATATGCCGCACCATTCTACATTCAGTTGTGGGAATGCCTGATTCGTGTCTTTGCTCAATATTACCGCACACCAAGCTATATCTGGTCTAAAACAGCCCTTTCTATTCTGACCTCCATTTATATCGGATTCTCCTTTTTCCATGCCAAGAACTCAATCCAAGGGATGCAGAACCAGATGTTCAGCGTATTCATGTTGATGACGATCTTCGGTAATTTAGTGCAACAGATCATGCCCCATTTCGTCACCCAACGGTCACTATATGAAGTCCGAGAGCGTCCATCGAAAACATATTCCTGGCAAGCCTTTATGACAGCTAACATTATTGTTGAATTACCCTGGAATACTCTAATGGCAGCGCTGATGTTCTTTTGTTGGTACTACCCAATCGGGCTGTATAATAATGCAAAGCCTACCGACGCAGTGACTGAACGTGGAGGTCTTATGTTCCTACTTATCTGGGTATTCCTCCTCTTTACTTCTACTTTTGCCCACATGGTTATAGCAGGTATAGAGCTGGCCGAGACAGGTGGTAATATTGCTACTCTGCTCTTCTCCCTCTGCCTTATCTTCTGCGGTGTCCTTGCAACCCCAGAGGCGATGCCTGGATTCTGGATCTTCATGTACCGTGTATCGCCGTTCACTTATTTGGTCTCTGCGATGTTGTCTACTGGTTTGTCCGGGACCGATGTCCAGTGTGAGGCAGTTGAATTCCTCCACTTTGATCCCCCGGCAAATCAAAGCTGCCAGCAATATATGGCAGCATATATCGAGCAAGCCCAGGGTTATCTGCAGTCCCCGGAAGCCACAACTGACTGTGCCTTCTGCACGGTAAGCAAAACTGACACATACCTTGCCGCGATATCTAGCAGCTTTGACGATGCCTGGAGGAATTTCGGTCTCATGTGGGTGTACATCCTGTTCAATGTTGGGGCAGCAGTTTTTATCTACTGGCTGGCCCGTGTACCCAAGGGAAAAAGGGCATCTGGCGCTGCATAGTCTGGGTGACTTGCATCTCTTCCGCTTCCGACCTTCAAGCCTGACATATGTTCTTGTGGATATCTTGTTCAGTCCATATCCTACAGTATTTTGCTACATCCACTGACCTTCGATGTTCAAAGACTCGCATCCTCACAACCCCCAATCTTTCGTTCTTTCTATTTGTCTATATACTATCTTCTCTTTGTCTTGATTCTGTCACTCGCATCTTGGGACAGAATCATACTGGCCTTCTCTTCGGCTGGTCTACTATCATTCTTTGCCTTTTGTTATACGGTGGCTTCATTAGAACCACAATGTAGACACTGTCACTTATCTCCATTAGCTGTACGTTTAGAGCTAGACTATATGTTTAATATTCCTATATACCTGCTTTAACAAATTCTCCTGCACAAC
This sequence comes from Aspergillus tamarii, assembly GCA_030556085.1. NCBI lineage: Eukaryota > Fungi > Ascomycota > Eurotiomycetes > Eurotiales > Aspergillaceae > Aspergillus > Aspergillus tamarii. The sequence continues at coordinate 1,486,221 of JARVTJ010000005.1, read as the reverse complement.
ATTGCCTCCAAGACAGAGCAAGAATCGAGCGAGCTTGAACCGCGAAAGAGCACCGAAATGTTGGCATGGAAGCCCGCAGGACACTAGTCGGATAACAAACACGGGAATAACCGATCTATCTAGGTAGCCATCAAGGTTCCCTCTAGGACAAGTGCCCATGCTTGATCTATAAGGCTGCTGGATCATCTAGATACGTAGTCAATTGGTATTCAGATTGGTATTATACCCTTTGATTCTTGTTTTTTGAATACTAGTACTAAGAAGCCGCTGATGGCCTAGAGGCGCTGATAACAGATCGAATGTCAGCTGAAACAGGGCTAGTAAACACTAGGAAGGTGCTATTGCGGGCTCCAGGGCTAGCCGCCGGGCGGGCCGTTACTAGCAGTAACTTACTGATATAGCTGGAGCCCATTGGACAGATCCCCAACACATATCTAGGTAGGTGCCTCGAGTCCATTGACTCTCTCCAGCCTCCAGGTTGGTCGGCCCGTTGTGCGATTTATCCAGGATATTCTGTACTTTACTGACTGACATAGTATTAAGATACTCACAGGGAACTAGGAAACCGGACTTGATACACTAAAGAAAAAAGGAAATGCGAACCTAATGCAAGGCTGCGCACTCAGCGACGCACTAAATGTTCTATTTTCGGTTAAGCCCATTAGTCGCCAGCCTCACGAGCGCTTACAGCGCGACCTGGTCGCATTTAAAATGGCCACCGTGTTGGCGCCTCGCTCATATTTTGATTGTGTAAGTTTCTCTTTATACAGATTTCTCGAACAAGAGCACTGGGAACGATGGGATTCAATATCAAACGATTCTTCAGAGGAGGCCGGAAAAAGAAATCAGAAAACCGTGCTGACCCAAAACCAGTGGCATCACCAGAGACCAGTGTGCCGTCCGTTAGCGCTGGAGCCACCTCTGCGGCAGAAGGCCGTCAAAATGGACCCTGGCCAAGCTCGCAAGATCTGTGGCAAGCTGCCTTTGCCCAACTGGATCCTGATGATCAACGCAAGCTGATGCTTCTCGATACGCTCGATGAGAACAATCCCAACCCCCAGATGGCGGACTTCGTAAATATTGTTATAGAGATGACCAAGAAGCGTTACGATGAATATCAAAGAAAAGGACTGACAATTCGAAGGCCAAAGGGAGACAATATCAATGTTCGAGATTCGGCTCTCAAAATAGTCAGCGCAACATTATCCTTCCAAGATGTTATCGGTACTGCTGTTGCCTGTGACCCCACCGGGTATGCAGGGAAAGTCTGGGGTATTATATCAATGGGATTAACCGTATGTGAAGTCAGCGTTAAGCGAATGATATGAGACGCAAGGCAGGCTAATTAAGAAGCAGATGATACAAAATCACCAGGACCTGCAAACTTCAATCTTCCAAGCATCAGGCCTTCTCACTGACGTGCTGAGTCGGTGTGCGTTTATTGAGAGGCATTGCCTAAGGAGCAACACTACGGATTCAGAGACAAAAGACATACTACGCAGCGCCATAGTTCGTGTTTATTGTGCTGTATTGCGATACTCATGTAGCGTTAGTTCAATCCAGGACTCGGGTGCTGGACGGCGGTTTCGCCTTAGCGTCATAGCTCTGGCTGACCAACCTTTGACTGCGCTTAAAACCGCCATTGGAGAGGAGGAGAAACACTTGGAAAGATGGATTCAGTATGATCAACAATTACTCTGGAAAGAAAGAGCGGAGCAAACACTTGCTCAGATTGACAACGTGTTGAGCGGTATTCAAGACATTAGCCGGGAGATGGAACTCTGCAAATTAACCCTTGCTGAAGGAGCTGCATTTGACTCATTCATGAATCAGCATGAAGTAGAGTGTCTCCCAGGAACCAGGACAGATCTTCTTAACCAGGTGACGGACTGGTCACTCTCAACTCAAGGAGAATGCATCTTTTGGTTGAAAGGGATGGCAGGAACAGGCAAGTCCACTGTTTCACGTACTGTTTGCAGGTTATTGCAAGAACAGGGACTTTTGGGGGCGAGTTTCTTCTTCAAGAGAGGAAAGTCGGATTGCGGAAGAGCAGAAAAGTTCTTTGCAACTATTGTTCGGCAAATAATTATCCACGAGCCCCGCCTTATACCAAGCATTCGAAGAGCAATCCAGAGAGATCCTTCCATATCGACAAAATCTCTCAGGGAGCAGTTCAACAAGCTGTTACTGGAGCCATTATTGGCGGTGAAAGATGATCCTGCGGGAACCTCCTTTCTAGCTGTTGTGATTGATGCACTAGACGAATGCGATCCAGACAATGATATTGGGCTTCTACTTCATCTTCTCCCCATGGTTTCAACTCAAAGCCCGATTCACGTCCGCGTCTTTCTCACTAGCCGCCCCGAAATTCCCATCCGCGAGGGATTCGATAACGTTTCGGAGAATGTCCATCGGAGCATTGGTCTCCATGAGACTGTGGAATCGTCCATCAAACATGACATCCTTCTGTTCATGAACGATAGATTTGAAGAGATGAGGCGAAAATTTTCGCTTCCTCAAGAATGGCCAGGAGAAAAGACAATACAGGATTTGGTCAACATGGCTAGTCCATTATTCATTGCCGCTGCTACTATGTGCCGCTTTATTGCAGATAGGAGGTGGAGTCCAGAAAAACGCCTAGCACTTGTCCTCCGTTCAGGGAGTAGCCGGAATGCGTCCTCAAGTCATATCTCGAAGCTGGAACACACATACCTACCGGTATTTGAACAAATCCTCCATAATGGGGATGACGACGAGGATGATGATGATGAGAAAGAGCAGCTGGTTCAAGAATATCGAGTGATTGTAGGGACAATCATCATTCTTGCGAACCCACTTTCCCTCACGTCCTTGGCAAAGCTTCTGAAGCTTCCCAGTAGCGATGTGAGTCGAAGGCTAGATTTCCTTCATTCAGTCCTAATTATCCCCGAGGATGATGATACGCCTATTCAACTTTTCCACCAATCGTTTCGAGACTTTCTGCTTCACCCAAAAGTGAGGTCAAAGACCGAATTCTGGATTGATGAAAAGCATATACATAGAGAGACACTGCTCAGATGCGTTGGTGTGATGACCAGGAAAAAAGGTGGACTTTCGAGAAATATTTGTCAGCTTTCTAGTGATGGAACATTGAGGAGCAATATAAGTGATGAAGATATAAGAGCCCATATTCCAGCAGAGATCCAGTACGCGTGTCGTTACTGGATATATCACTTACAGCAGGGGGATTATCGAATTGCCGATCAAGACTGCATCCACAATTTCCTTGAAAACCATTTCCTTCATTGGCTGGAAGCAATGAGTATCCTGGGACTGGCAAAGCAGATTGTGAGTGGTATTAAAAGTTTACAGTCATCAGTACAAGTACGTCTGCAATTGCCTCACGAGCAATAAGATTCCCTTGGAGTTTTGCTAACTTCTCACAAGCCTGGCTCCGGACATTTGGTATCAAAGTTTCTTCACGATGCAAACCGATTTATACTAAAAAACATATGGATTGCCGACACTGCACCTCTTCAATTTTATTCAGCTGCTCTGATATTTGCCCCTCAGAGCTCTATTGTCAGGAATATTTTTAAGAGCCAGATACCCAGGCGTTTCGTTACATTACCCAAAGTTGAAGAAAACTGGGATGCACAACTGTTAACCTTGGATCATTCTCGAAGAGTCATTGCAGTAGCATTCTCTTCAGATGGTGAAGTAGTAGCATCTGGCTCTTTCAATGATGCTGTGCAGTTGTGGGATCCGGCCACAGGGGTATTGCTTCATACCCTCGAGCAAGCTGTTGATGTTAGAGCCTTGGCATTCTCCCCAGATAGTAAGTACCTAGCGTCTAGCTCCTGGGATGAAACAATTCAGCTATGGGATATAGCCACGGGAACACTACAGAGAACGTTTACCGAGGATACCGATACCGGAGGTACACTAGCCTTTTTACTCGACAATAGGTTACTAGCCTCAGGGTATGCTGACGGAACGGTCAAGCTTTGGGATTTGGCCACTGGCACGATAACTATGACCTTGCGAGAACATTCGAAAGACGTAAGATCAGTGGCAGTCTCGCCAAACGGCAAGCTAATGGCTTCTGGATCTCGAGATCAAACAGCTAAGCTTTGGGACTTAGCTACAGGGGCGTGCGTACAGGAACTAGAACATAAGGGTACCGTCACATCCGTGGGATTTTCGCCAGATGGCGAGTCAGTGGCTACAGGCTCACTGGATGGCACAATTAGGATATGGGATGCAGTGACGGGCAAGCTGAAACAGGTTCTCGATTCCGGCTCCATCGACTCACTAGCATTTTCACCAGATGGCCAACAAATAGCAACTGCTGGTTCCGCTGACCTCCAGTTATGGGACATGACCAAGGGAACTTTACTACATAGGGTTGATGGACATACCCGCGCTGTTTCTGGTGTAGCATTCTCGCCAAAAGGCGAGCTGCTAGCATCGTGTTCTGATGATGGCACGATACGACTGTGGGACACCACCCTGGTTTCAGCACAGAACACTGTTCAGTGTCATTCGTCAAAAGTTGCTGCGACGAAGCTATCCCCAGATGGTAAGCTGCTTGGCTCAGTCTCGTCTGATTATAAAGTTCTACTATGGGATGCTACTACAGGCAACCTGCTTCACTCTCTACAAGGCTACTCGGGGAAATCTAGCACATTCTCTTTCTCACCTGATGGCGGATTGATAGCATTTCGCCCGCACTTGGGCAGCACAAGTATTCAACTATGGAACGTGGCTACAGGTCAACTGTACCGCACGCTTGAGGACAATTCAGATGCAGTTGATCGTGTAGTATTCTCTCCAGACTGTCAGCAGCTGGCCTCAGTAGGGGAAGATGGCACAATTGACGTATGGGATATACACACCGGAGAAAGAATCTATGCTCTGGAGTCGCGTGGAAGTTGGGTGTGTGTGGCATTCTCGCAAAGTGGAGAGAAATTAGCGACAGGCTCCCACGATGCAGTACGAGTGTGGGATGCTAATACAGGCGTGCAACAATCAGAATTCAGAGCGCATAAATCCAGAGTCACGGTTGTCGCGTTTTCACCAGACGAAAGATTCATAGCCTCGGGGTCCAATGGTGGAAAACTCTGTTTTTGGGATTTGACCGTGGGTGAATTAAGTCAAACCCTCCAGGGCTCTGGAGCTATCAACCAGGTAGTGTTCTCCACAGATGGGAAACTTGTGGCCTCTGGGACTCTTTCTCAGACCTTTCAAGTGTGGAATAGAGAAACGGGAGACTCCATTTATACTTCCGATTACCATGCGGCGTATTACCGGGACGGCATAGCCAATTTACGCTTTTCAAGTGATAGCACGTACTTGGAAGCGGACTTTGGAAGATCTCGTATCCCTTGCAATGACAAGACCAACTCCATATCTAACCGGCGGCAAGACATCATACTAGGAGACCAATGGCTACACATCGGGGAGGAAAAAGTTCTATGGCTACCAGTCGAGTACCGACCCAGAGCATCGGTGTACTACAACGGAACGTTCGCCATTGGAAGCGAGTCCGGCTTGGTGTCTTTCATCACTGCCGATACGAGTGGAGAGGCATGTGGCCATTCTTGATCTATTGAAGAAGATTCGGGCGTACGGGTCCTTTCCCTTAACTAGCGTGTACGTTTCGCTTAATTAGCCGAACCTATACGAGGCAAATATCGGCATTCAAAATATGTACTACGGTGTTCCTTGACGATATGCTATACAGAACATGACATTATATAGTATTCAGACTTCCAACACCCAACACACTAGCACCAAGAAAGTCAAACCATGGCGCTATTACGCGCAGCTCGACAGGCGCCTATTGGTCAACGCGTTATGAATTTAACCTTGAACCTAGGAGAACATACATGGATATTATGCGACAGTTAATAGAGTTACTTCAAGCTTTTCAAGTTTTCTGCGGCATTTTTTCGTAGTTCACACTTACGCGGGCGCTCACGGAGATACCGAGGGAACATAGAACATAGACACGAGGCAAATGTAAGTATAAATACACTGAAGCAATACCCAAACTTGTGGGATATGCACCAGGCAAGACGACACTTTATAACATATGCTCCAAGGCATCCCTTACAGGTTTATCTACGTCAGTACAGATCACTCTAGAATTTACAGAACTCCCTTCCGGAGATCAGTTCTAACCTACAATGCGAGGAGGCTGAGGTCTTAAAGGGTGTATCGCCCTAAATTGATTTGCTCGGCGTGATAGGCGTCTTCACAAACTAGCTTTGGGGCTGACTGTACGTCCTTGACCGCTCCGTCTCGCCAACATGATGCAGCTATGTTGACACGTTGCCAACAGATTATTGCTCTCATCTAGCATTTGCATCTCCATATCAAAGCGGCCATTCCGTAGGCTCCGCATCCTTGAACGAACAAGTACCCACTCCTTTCCAGTTGGGTCTTCGCGAATGTCCAAGGACAGACTGACCGTAGGAAAGGCCCACGTTTCTGTGGCCTTCAGACCTTGAGGATCATAGTTCATAGGAAGGGCAGGGACCTGTGCTCAGTATAAGTTCACTGTCAATATTCAATCTGGGGTGAATTCTAGTACCGAATCGGCGAGCAATCCCAGATATTCCATGTTAAAGCTTTCATTCTCTCCAGCTACCTTTGCCCACTGATCCCGAGCGTTCTGTCCCCGGACAGGACTCCACAAGAGAGTGGGACCGCCTTTTGGAACAGAAAATTTGAAACGAGCACCTGGAGGGTTTTTATTTGGATCAAAGTAATCATGCTTCCATGGAACACAATCCTTTAGTCTGTTTGGTATCGGCTTTGGTTGCAAGCTGATGCTTGGTCCAGTACTTCGATGCAGATTCCCGAGAGTAATGATAGATAATATATACGGACTCGAAAATGCAGTATCCCTTGGACATATTTTCGCTTCAATAAGTGAGTGCCGTGAGCCTTTCCGTATGCCATCAAATCTGACTTTGAACGGCCCACAGGGGAGAGGCCTTAAGAACTGAATATGTAGAGAGACGCAGTGAGGTTGGTTTGAAGGCCAAGATCCCCTTTGCGTGTAGCGTGAGTCAATATACTAAATGATCACGTGGTTTAGGGTTTGCGTGTCTGCGTACCGTTGGTACACCAATCTTCAGGTAGATAGCCTAAGAAGCAGTTATCTTCATGTTCTGAAGCTGTAAGTTTAATAGCGTCCTCTAGTGGAGTTAATCTGCAGGTCTGTGGTTGCTTATCAGATCCCACCGATGAGGGGCTGATGGGTATGTCCTTTGGCGACATCAGAGCATCGATTCGTGAGATAACGTGTATAGAGCGGCTTGGGGACACCGTGCTTCACAACCCTTCTATTTATCATAAACAATCACATTTAACCAATGTAGAAAATAGAAGGTCCTTATGCAAGGGCCGAAATAGTGCACCAGGAACCAAATAGTGGAATGTATGTTAGGGATATGTAATAAGAAAGTATGTTACTCTGGAAGGTGGAGTTATGAAAATCCAGGAACTTGGAAAAAGGTGGGTGACTCGTTTGACAGTTAAATGTTGGCAGCTTGATAAAAGCGCTTTGACCGTCGCTCTGGCCGTGCGCTTTAAATAACATTAAATTCAACCTAGGAGAATAAATGTGCCTCGGTCCGATAGGTCATTTAGTCAAATCACGTTGAAGCTTTTATATATAACGTAACGGATGAGTTATGTAGGTTATCGAATATCCTGAGTCAATCAATCAAGTTGCGAGTCGCTAAAATACCTCCATATATCTGCTACTAACAAGACCTATCATGCCTTCACCCATGTATGCAATCCACCTTCGCAGCGAAAAGGCTATACTGATCCGCCCTCAGAAGACCATTTCTGACCTCACCAACATTCCACTCTCAGACATATATCAGGCAAAAGCAGCAACCGCATCTTTAATAACTTCCACAACCCTACTCGGTTGACTCAAACGCACTGCACCTCTCAATCTTACTCCCAGCTACCCTAGCAAGCTCCGCCTGTAGAAAAGCTGGAATGACCTGATTCTGCTCACAAACAAGATACAGACTCTCCACATCCCGACCGGCATAAAAAAAAAAAAAAAAAAAAAAAAGAGAAGAAGAAAAAGAAAAAGAACAAACCTCCCCAAAAGCAAACGGCAAATCTCCATGCACATGTCCTTCCTCCACGACAGCAGCAGCTACAAAAACAATCCCTACGACACCCCCACTGAGTCCCTGTGCTTCACGAGCCTTCTTGCTAAGTCCTTCCATTGCTTCGCTGCTGATGAACCCGCCCGCGGAGTGAAGGATCAATAGTATGTCTTCACCTTGTTAAACAGATATCTCGATAAGTGTACGTACTGCTAAGACATCGTCTTTGAGGCCTGGGTTTCTCGGCGAGATAGTGCCTGTGCTTGAGAGTGTGGCGATTTCAGTTTTGAGGTTGGAGGCCGTAAGCAGGGTTGAGATGGGGTTGAAGACTGTTGGGCCTTCTCGGAGGCCGGGGACTATGAGGATTGTTAGGGTTGTGGGCATTGTGGGATATCCAAGAGGATTAATTTGGGAGGGTAGGTGACAGTATGTTTGTTAAGAAGGTAAATATTATCAGGGTATAGAGACAAAGTGACTAAATTCTATTTATATATAATCTTTATGTGTGAGGTGGTGGGGTTATTGAAAGCTTGTCTCACAGCCTAGTCTAGTATGCAGGTGTGGGTTCAGCTTAGTTTCTCAAAATGCCACTAGATGGTGTATTCGGACAAAGATTAACGAGAATATATATATTCATACCATCTATGATCCTGTGTGTGGAGCATAGTGAGAATCATCACTTGGATACTAGTATAGACTTAGGGCTAGTGCGGAATTAGTGCTGAGCAGTGTTGTAATCTCTGGTTTCTGATTTGTGGCTACGTTTATCCTCACGGCGCTTATTGATTAGGTATTCATGAGGCTGATGTGGTGGAGTACTATTTGAAGGACTATAAAAATTCTTTGATTATTAATTCACAGCAAGATGTTAAAAAAGATACGTTTATCAAGATAAAATTCCCCAAGCTAGTACATACTATAACACCAACGACGAATGGTACAAATGCTGATCAACAAGAAGAGAAGGATACTACAAAGCGAGATTACTATTGCAACCAACACGGTTCAGAAACCTGCGATTTCCACCAAGACCTGTGCTTAGATGGCAACGACGCTGACCCAAAAGCGGGTGTCATCGTACTTGTACTTCTCGTTGCTGTCAATCTGCTTCTGGATCCACTGAACCGCAGACTTGTAGGCTATAAATTAACTTCGTCAGTTTCTGTTCGAAGGTAGCAAGGTGTCAATAAAATAATCATAACGCACTATTGATATCCGCAGTGTGGGGATTAGCAAGGCCAGAAGCACCGTTGCGGTGTCCAGCGAACCACTTATCGTAACCGTAGTAATTCTGGCAATCCCAGCGAGAGGCAACGTCGGCGTAGACATTCGTGCTTTTTACTATCAGCTAATACCCCGAGAAAAACATCTCAAGACAGAATATCTTACTTCATGACCGCTCCATCGTTCCATTGGGCTTCTGTCTTGCCTTTGAAGCCGTAGCGATGGGCGCACTCACGGAGCAAGCCCCAGTTCTGCTTGAACAGACCGAAGTTGGCGGCGTCGTAGGTCTTGCCGTCGCCGTAGGGATAGTGAGCGGTGTTCATATCCTCGCTGGTACATTTCGTGTTAGAATTGCCTGTTTGCGGATTGTGCTTTCTTACATCTCGAGCATGGCAATGGCGAGATCAAGGGAGTTGCCACCAGCTTCGATGATAGCCTTCTTGCGGGATCCGAGGCCGGCGACGGTGTATTGTCCGCGATCAGCCCGCTTCTCGAGGGAAACGTTGAGGGAGGCATCGGGAGTTGGAGCGGCCAGCACTCCAGTGGCAAAGATGGCGGCAAGACAAGGAATGAAGAACTTCATCTTGGATAATTGTAGAAAAGAAAGTGTTGTAAAAGAATGACTATGTCTCCGGGACTTGTTTGATGTTAAAAAAAAAAAAAAAAGCTTCTGGGAATGAAGGTACGCTGTACGACTTTATATTCACGCCAAATTGGACTATACCATGACTCCAAATGGTGTATTGCTGCATTTGGCCAGTTTTTTGACTTCTCAAGACCTATCAACGGGGTATTCCCGGGTGTAGCCTCATGATACCCTTGTTCTAGAACGACCATGCTACGTTTTCCGTACCTAAAGTGTGGTTCAGTTGAGTCAGTGGCGTCTTGTGTAGGACTGCCTTCATTTCGTGGTGGTTGGAAGTGCGGTGGTGGCTGCGATTGTGAGACAGGCGGTGTTTGCGAGGGGGTGTACCTGTTTCCTGGCCCTAATGGTTGTATAGGTCTTGTTGAGTTCCTTTCTCGAAAAGAAACGGTCTGCTGGGCGGGGAAAGAACAAGGCAAGTTGTTTCAGGATAATGAACGCTGGGACCAATTCATATCACCCCAATGGCGTTGTACCAATCATCGTCTCGGCTTCCTCGGGACGTTTGAGCCGACGTTTGCCGGGCTATGGCGTGAGGTTGTTCTCTATACCGTGCCGTTTTTATCTTTGCATTTGGTACTTTTCTTTTTCTTCTTCTAGGGATGGTTCGTATAAGTGTGTGGTTGGAGATATAGTCTTGACTCTTAGTACACTTGAGGTGACTCTGGAATTAACCTTCTGTCCAAGGTGCATTAGACTGGGTATGGGGTGAACTGTCTGTCTCTTCTTGGGGTCTGCCTATTCGATATCGCACTCCAAGCATACTTTCGGCTTAAAAAACTAGTGACTAGCTAGTTTAACACGTGCAACGCAGGGACCAGAAATAAATTAAAAGATCCTCTCTGAGTATCAAACTAAGACAATCCTTGCCTAAACGGACAAGGAAGAAGGGTCCGCTTCGGCTCCCGCTCCCATGGAACTTCCTCCCGCCATGTGGATTCCACTGAACGAAACCAGAACATTGAATGCGTCAATTGACTCTAACTCCGATGGACTTTAGATAGGATGACAGCGTTGTTGTAATTTCTATGGTTTCAAGGAGTTGTGGATAGTCTCGGCTTGAGAGACGCAGCAACGACAGCGTCGGCCGCGCAAACTATAAAGCTGCTGGCGATGACCTTGAGACCCTACCTTTCTGCTTGACAGAACGATAACTTTCTTTAAATTTTTTTCATTCATTCTTTTTTTTTTCTTCTTTTCGCTCTTTTCTCGCAATGCGTTCCTTTTCGTCTATCGCACTCCTATCTGTGGTGGGAGCTGCGTCGGCCCAGGCTGGTCCTTGGGCCCAGTGTGGAGGCAAATCTTTCTCTGGCTCATCTGCGTGCCCTTCGGGATATACATGCCAGGAGCTGAGCGAGTGGTTTAGCCAATGTGTACCAGGTGAGTGAAACTGCCTTACCCGTGCCTATGCTAAGAATAAACGAGATCTAACTGCTACCTCAGGCGCTGAGTCCACGACTCCCGCCGTGTCGAGCACTCCCACCCCGTCTGTCACTCCGTCGGTGTCCATTACTGCATCGCTCAGCACGGGCATCAACAAGTCAATTTCAACAGCGTCAAAGTCTACTCCCCTGCCGTCTTCGTCGTCGGCCTCTGCAACCCCTCGCCCGACGGGCAGCGGGTCCTTCGCCAAGGCGGATGGAGTGCAGTTCTCGATTGACGGCGAGACCAAGTACTTCGCCGGCACAAACGCCTACTGGCTCCCATTCCAAATGAACGATGCAGACATTGATGCTGTGTTCGATCATCTGGAGCAGACCGGATTGAAGATCCTGCGTGTTTGGGGCTTCAACGACGTGAACACCGCTCCCAGCCCCGGAACGGTCTACTTCCAGCTCCACGACAAGGCCAAGGGCACTTCCACCATCAACACCGGCAAAGACGGTCTTCAGCGTCTTGACTATGTGGTTGCTGCCGCTGAGAAGCACGGTATCAAGCTCATCATTCCTTTCGTGAACAGCTGGGACGATTATGGCGGATTCAACGCCTATGTCAATGCCTACGGTGGCAGCAAGACCGAGTGGTTCACCAACGAGAAGATCCAGAGCGTGTACCAAGCCTATATCAAGGCTGTTATCTCCCGGTACAGGAACTCTCCGGCGATCTTCGCTTGGGAGCTGGGCAATGAGCCTCGCTGCAATGGATGCAAGCCTGACGTTATCCACGGCTGGGCCACCAAGACCAGCGCCTACATCAAGTCTCTGGATCCCAACCACATGGTCGCCCTGGGCGATGGTACGTATATCACCTATGTAGTAGAATGTGAATAAGCGTGACTAATTGCTTTATTTAGAGGGCATGGGCTTGACCATCGGCTCGGATCAGTCGTACCCGTACTCCACCACCGAAGGAAACGACTTCGAGAAGAACCTGGCTATCCCTGACATTGACTTTGGAACTCTTCACCTTTACACCACTGACTGTGAGTGACTGTCGATGGCATATACATTAGCAAATAACCGAAGTCTAACATATTCACATAGGGGGTATCAAGGACAACTCCTGGGGCAACGGATGGGTTGAGAACCACGCCAAGGCCTGTAAGGCTGCTGGTAAGCCCTGCCTGTTCGAGGAGTATGGCATGAAGGGCACGCATTGCACCGACGAGCTTAAGTGGCAAAAGACCTCCCTGAGCTCGGGTACCGCCGCCGACCTCTTCTGGCAGTATGGTCAGAAGCTGTCCACGGGCCAATCTCCCGACGATCATTATACCATCTATTTCGGCAGCGATGACTGGAAGTGCGCCGTGATGGACCATATGGAAAATGTCAACAAGAACTAAGAAGGGGAGGAAAGGGTCCTCTAATACGTCAATGGTGATTTTCCGGCTCAGGAATGGCCCATTCCCATCAGGCCGGGCTTAAACCGTCTGCACTGATTCTCTTCTTACCATTCAATTTCTCCTCGTCCGTTGAGGAACGCTTTTGATATTTGTTTTTGCTCTTCTCGGCTACCTAGTCTAAATGTCGGATTAGAGGTATCTATAGCCTGTAAGAAGCAATTCACATTTTAGAAAACAGATAGCGATCCGCTCGAAGACTGGATTTATAGTGTAGATCGTTATTCATGAAATCTACTTAAACACACTACAGTCAGCTTGATCTCCCCCATCGCTGCCTTATTGCCTGATTCAGCCTTTACTTCTTAAGCCTTGGTCCAATTGTATAGTAACGTCGGGCTATAATAACCAGATAGATAAAATCTAACTTGATACCAGACAGCGTGGAGAAGAACATGGCCATAGTTAACAGATACTATAGTAGTGTAGCACTATCTATGTACCTAAAAGTGTTGTGGGGTGAGAACCGTGGGATCCACACAGAAGGACGAAAGTTATAAAAGACCACATATATCCTACTTAAGGTTATGATCGCCCCCAGATACTAATAACCAGGCTGCAATGGGACTTAAACCACGGCCCCCACTTAGATGCCTGCCAGGCATCAGTCTCCATTTGTTGTTCTTATATCGACCTTCCCACTACCCGGCATCCCTCCAAGGTAGCTGTTCATCCCAACTATATAGCCATAGTCATCATCGATACGACTCCTCATCTCTTGACGCTGTCATTGGGTAGAGATATATATCCAGTCATATCTGGGACTATCAAAGGTATTAAGTCTTTACTACTTGAAGCATAGTACATACGACCACAGGGTGTGGAGAACAGGGCTTCCCGTCCGCTCAGCCGTACTTAAGCCACACGCCGGGAGGTTAGTAGTTGGGTGGGTGACCACCAGCGAATCCCTCCTGTTGTATGTTTTTCATTTTTTTGTACATACGCTTATACTACCTATCTACCTTGCAGAGTTCAATCAATTCTCTTTGTTGTGCGGGTGATAAGCCGAAGCAGAAGGAGCAGCCAATCTCACAAATGGCGTTTCAGCGAGACAAACCCGAGGACACCTTAGACAGTAAGTGTTCTTCTGTTTAACAGATGATCGCGATTTAACATACAAAGCTACGCAGCGCAGTCAGATCTTGAGTTGGCTATCTACTCAGCCGTATCCCGACTACCACAGAGTTATAAAATCAAGAGTGTTAGATGGGACGTGTCAATGGGTTCTTCAGCATGACAATTTCACCAATTGGAAACAGAAGAACACGAACTCCTTGTTCTGGCTCCATGGTACCCAAGGTACCGGCAAGACCTGCATAGCATCGACAGTCATTGAAGATTGCTTAGATGTGACCAGGAGGAGCCGAAACGTTGCTCATGCCTACTTCTATTGCTCTCGGAGCACGGCTGAGCCGCAACGTGCAAAAGCGAAAGATATTCTTGGATGTATTGCGCGTCAACTTTCTGTCCCATCTACAGAGGAGCCGTTAGCCTGTCAGACGGTCTCTTTCTTTGGGAGGATGTGTTCTGATAATGGGCCTACGGAAACACCTGGCCTTAGAGACCTTTCCGATCTAATTAAGGACTTGACAGAGACTTATTCTGGAATTACTATTGTGGTTGATGCTCTGGATGAGTGTGGCATGGATGAGCGAGCTGATCTCATCAACGAACTGAAGTATATTACTTACGAATCGGTTGGCCTCGTGAAGGTTTTTTTCACGTCACGCGAGGAGGCTGACTTACGACTACGTCTTCAGACCTGTGCTGGGATTCGGGTCACCTGTATAGATAATGCATCTGATATTGAGAAATTTGTCAGCGCTGAGACGGATAGACTGGTTGCGGAAGATCAGTTGCTTGCCTGTACCCAGGGCCGGGTGAAAGAGGAGCTGAAGGCTTTGATCAAGGAAGATGTCGTCTCTCAGGCTAAAGGGATGTGAGTTGGGTATCTCCACTATTGTGATGACATACGTACTTACCAGTCTAGGTTTCGGTGGGCTCAGTTAAAGTTGCAAAGTCTTCGCTGGCTCCGTACAGAGAGCGAAATTCGAAATGCTCTATCTCAGCTCCCGCGTCCTTTGAGCGCACTTTATGAGGAGCTTTATAAGAATGCACTTGGAGATACTCGGGGGACCGCTGTGGCTCTATTCCGAAACACACTGAGATGGATGCTCTGTGCAACGCGGGTTCTTGCTTGGGAAGACTTCTCTCAGGCTATCACAAGCTTCGTGGGCATCGAGACCTGTGAGATCTGTGAGGATGATGTTTTGAATCTCTTGACTAATTTTGTGGTCGTCGACACAACGGACGAGGGTGCTCATACTTTCCGCTTCGCTCATCTTTCTGTGCGAGAGTTCTTAGAGACCAAGCCTGAATACTGTAGTGAAGAGTGTAACAGGTTTGCCGCGGAGGTGTGCCTTCCCAAGTTGATCGGCACATGTGGATCGCCAGATGCAGATCGTTTCCTTGGGCAACTTGGTATCAGTACGAACGCTACTGTAACACAGTCTGAGACTGACTCATATAAGAGAGACATATATAACTATGCCCTGCGAAACTGGATAGAGCACTGTGTACACGCTGGGGAAGAGAACCGAGCAAACTATATGTCACATCTTTCTCAACTGCTCCGCTATTTCCTGTTCGACGATTCTGGACCAAACTGCCCATTGAACTGCTGGGTGCGGTCACGTCAGCGCCAAAAGATGGAAAGTGTGGAAAGTGGCCACATGCTGAAGCTATTACGGAACTACCACCGATCGCAGGATCGAGGTTTCTTACTTTCGTGCGTCTTCGGCTTTAGCGAGATTCTTCGCATGGACCAGTACCATGATCTCGATGTCGACGTGAAAGAACAATGTATCATAGCGACCGCCATTCATGGCCACTATGATATTTTACGGTTTGTGATAGGAGAGACAAAAGACCAGATGCTGCAAAAGCGTGTCCTGAACGCCTTGGTCCAGAATAATGACATAGAGCCACTCCGATGGTTTTTGAGCCTGATCGAGCCTAGCCTAATAACGGAGAGAGTTATCGTGCGCGCAAGGCGGGCAGACAAGGAAGTCTTCGATCTACTGCTTGATCATAACAAGGATCTTCAGATCACAGCAGAGCTGATTGAAAAGTGTGGTTGGTTTTATGGGGCTATTGAAGGACTTCTCAGACGCGCCCCAGATGTTCCAATCACTCCCCAGATACTGGTTAATGCGATCGGCCCTATTGAGATTTGTACTCTACAAGATATTCTCGACAGGAATGGTCCATCCATTATCACATGTGACGCTATTGCAATGCTGGGATACCTTGGAGATGGAGAAGAAAGTATGAGACTGAAAATGGAGCTTTTGTTAAAGCGTGCTGGGTCGATCAAAGTAACCGAGGCGGCTATGGCGAAGGCCCTGGAGCAAAACCCGAGTTGTGAAATGGTGAAGATGCTTCTTGATCATGGATGGCCGGTCACCCAGAATATTCTTCAACGCACCGCCGAATGGGGAATGGCAGCCCCCTTCAAGCTTCTCCTGAAAGCTGGAGGCCAACTCACACCCAAGGTGATTGCAGGGAGTGCGAAGAATATCTATGATGGGAATGCAATGGTTAAGCTCGTTGTTTCGTTGATGGATCGTCCGTTGGACGATGACCTGTGGGCTCAAATGATGCTGCAATGTGCTGAAAACACATGGGGGAATCCAGAAACGCTGGAAGCGCTACTTGAAATGAAACCTGGTCTGAAGGTTCCAGAACGGAATTTGATTGCGTTTACGAAGAACTCGATGAAAGGGAACATCATTCTGGATATCATTTTAGATGACGGCCGAGAGATGGAAATTACCGACGCCGTGATAGAGAACGCATTAAGGTTCCTGGACTACGATAAGACAATACCAAAGCTCCTTGGTCGACACAGATTGACGGAAATATCAAACCAAGTCCTGCTTGGCGCAGTTAAGAATCGTCGATTTGGTGACGAAATGACAAAGTTTCTGCTGCGTCGATATACGGCGGTCGAGAAGCCATCTCCGGAGGTAATCAAGGCGGTTCTCCAAAATCACCATTCTAGTTACGAGACTATACAGATGCTTGAAGCTCGATTTGGCCGCCTTGAATTCAATGAGACAGATGCACACACTGCTGCCGGGACAGGCAGCCTGGAGACACTGAGACTAGTTCTCGACAGATGTTCTATCACTGAGGCGACTCCGTCCCTTGTATTTCAAGCCGCAGCCAGGGGCAGCTTGGCAGTAATGAAACATCTTCTGGCGTTAAATCACCCTGTGATATCCAAGGGAATACTGATCGAAGCATCGGGCAATATCCAGTGTACTACCGATATGCTAAAACTCCTCTGGAAACTGGCCCCTCAGGTTGAAGTGTGTCCCGAGATGTTTATCAACGCCGCAGATCGGCATTATCTAGAGTCAACGGATTTAGAATTCCTGTTTGCCCGGGTGGAAGATGCGAAAAAGTGCCAGGAAATCTTAAATACCGTGATGTCAACCACGAAGATTAATAAAGATTCGGGGTATAATGCTATTCTTGACCTGATCCTGGAAAGTGGCTTTGAGATCAAAGTGACAAACGAGCTTGTCATGAGTGCCTTTAATGCACGCCATGGATCAGTCCTGCAGACATTCCTCCAGCACAAGGTGGATATCAAGTTGTCACAGGAGATGGTGAATAAGGCACTAGAGCTGGAAGACCAGGATGCTTTGAAAGTTTTGGTCAAGCATGGGAACCCCCGGGAACTGGACCTGCAGGATGCAGTGGCCGTTATTGACAAGCTACTGCTTCCTTGAAGTGAAGACGAGACGTCAAGTTCCTCGCTTCCCCCCTCGATACCATATCCTGTTTTCAAACACTGTAGGCCTCCATCTCTTGGATATCTCGAACTGAGATCATGCTTGATGCAATAGGTAGCCTTTCCATGTTAGATCTATCCATGGCTTTAGTTATCTGGCGTAAGGAAACATTCTCGGTATACCACAGTCTTGCAAGGACGTTGGTTATTACTATAAGGTAAGTAGAGCAGCACATCATATCTATTAAAGCACAATAAGTTAATAAGCTCGTGTAGGGAACCCTCCAGGAACACGGAACAAGTGTTTCCCTCACGGGGCATGGAACCCAGGAAGAGCCTCTCGATAGGGTTAGAGTGATAAGGCCAAGGCCCTGATACCATTCTACTCTAGGATCACGAATCCATACTAGAATGATTGGTTCGACAGAAAGAACACGTTGCCCATCCAGGCACTTGAAGCAGCAAAGAGTCCAAGGATAGATTAGCGGTAACTCTCAGACCACGGTGGAGCTTTGCTGATGTTAATGGAGACCTTGAGAAGATGGTGGAAGGCAATTATTGGTCTCGAGTCAATCAAGCCTTGTCATTATTAACGCTCACTGGACAATTTGAAGTCACCGGTCGGATAGAATCGGTCAGGGCTAATGTCGGGATTGTGCTGTAGGAAGAAATTCCCCACCGCTGGAGGGGCAACTGGTCGCGCGCCCCTCCTTTGACATCATCCCGCTGGATGGACCTGCCCTAACATTCGATCTCTTCTGGTAGCTTATAAATGGTCTTGTTTACCCCTCGTATATAATCTTTCTTTCTTGCTCTTTTTCTCAATCGTTTTTTCTGACAATTTATTTTAACGTCTTAGAAGAAAATACCTCCTTTCCTTTGCTCAATTGCACAAAATGGCTACCCTCCAGCACACCAAGTGAGTGCCCGCGTGCCCGTGGACCCTCAGGTCCAGTAAAAAAAAAAAAAAAAAAAAAAAAAAGGAAACACCAACTAACATAACTTCTAAACAACAGGAAGACATACACCCTGAACACCGGGGCCAAGATCCCCGCCATTGGTCTGGGAACCTGGCAATCCAAGCCCAACGAAGTGCGCGAGGCCGTCAAGAATGCTCTCCTGAAGGGCTACCGCCACATTGACACGTACGTTTCATCCCCAATTAACCCAGGTCTTCCAGGAATACAAACAATGAAACTAACTAAACCAGCGCCCTCGCCTACGGTAACGAAGCCGAAGTAGGTCAAGGTATCAAGGACTCCGGTGTGCCCCGCGAAGAGATCTGGATTACCACCAAGCTGGACAACACGTGGCACCACCGCGTGTCGGAGGGCATTGAGTCCTCGCTGAAGGACCTGGGTGTCTCCTACGTAGACCTCTACCTCGTGCACTGGCCCAGCAGCACCGACCCCAACGACACATCCAAGCACCTCCCGGACTGGGACTTCATCAAGACATGGCAAGAGATGCAGAAGCTCCCTGCTACCGGCAAGGTCCGCAACATTGGTGTCTCGAACTTCGGCATCAAGAACCTTGAGAAGCTCCTCAATGACCCTAGCACCAAGATCGTCCCCGCCGTCAACCAGATCGAGTTGCACCCTAACAACCCTTCCCCGAAGTTGATTGCTTACAATACCTCCAAGGGTATTCACTCGACTGGGTACTCTTGCCTTGGTTCCACGAACTCGCCGCTCTACAAGGATCCCACACTGCTCCAGCTTGCGGAGAAGAAGGGCAAGACACCCCAGCAGTGTCTGTTGCAGTGGGGTATCCAGAAAGGGTGGAGTGTTATTCCCAAGTCTGTTAGCAAGGAGCGCATTGATGCTAACTTTGAACTTGATGGGTGGAACTTGACTGATGAGGAGGTTAGCCAGCTTGATAACTTGAAGGATCGCTTTAAGGTCTGCGGTGATAGCTGGCTTCCTATTAAGGTTTTCTTCGGTGATGATGAGTAGACGATGATATTGTGATATTACGGCCAGATGACATTAGAGTATAGAAGATATCCCTCAATTTGAATTGTATATACAAGGTCGTCCATTGATAAGCTCAATATATGCAACGCATAGCACTTGTCTAAAACTTAGTTGTATTAATGTGAACCGGGGGAGGAACCGGCGAGTCACGTGGCAGCATGATGACTCGAATGACGCAGTGGCGATCATGTGCTGCACCGCCACGTTGTGCCGTTATCATCAGGCACCCACCCGTCATCCACGCCTCCGTCTCCTCTCCTTGGATCTCTTCTTATTCATTTCTCCATCTCGTGGATGGTTTCTCCATCTTTGCGTCTATTTCAGACCATCTCTCCTCATCAGTGTCAGGATGCCGCCTTCCAGCGGGCACCTGCTGCTCCCAAAGTTTTGGAGAGCAGCTAGGTGAGTAATCCCTTATCCACTCTATCCGGACTATATCTCCGTCCTAACGCCGCCTCAGGTTTGCCTACGAGAAGGCCTGCAAAGCCATAAGGACCAAGTTCCCAGAACAAGTCCAACATGGAGGCCTTCGACTTCAGCCAGCTTATGCACGTATTACCCCAAGTCAGCCGATCAACCGTGCTGCAGCAATTCGCCAGGCCCGTCGCCGTCACTACTCCACTCGAGCGAGAACCTTCGTTTCTTATCTCCGGACTGGACTGCAGGGCGACCGCGCTGCCTATAAGACATCCCGTGTCGCGTCGAACATCAGCCGCCTCACCTCTCAAGCACCCTTTGCGTCAACTCTTCGTCCAAACTTGACCGGCGGTACTCTTGGCCGTACGGCGGGAGGCTATACTATCGGTGCCGGCCGGATCGGGGGTGCCCGGTATTTCTCACATGGCCCAGCAGCACCCGCTCAGGTCATTCAAAATGTATCCATGGGTGTTCGGGCATTCTTCCTCTCGGGACAGAAAGTTCGGTTTGATGGCATTGACGAAGTTAGCGGAAACAAGAAGTACAAAGCCGTGAGCGCGCTTCAGGATCAGGCCGAGCGGAAGATGACGGGAATCCCTCGGACTGCACCGGGATCCTTTGTTGACTTCCAGCTCTCCCCTACTATCACGGCTTTCGGCCTTCAAAAGAAGTTTGATCCGTCCGGAGCCTTCGCTTCGGAGACCATCAACTCGGACGGTCTTTTGGACTTCCTCTCTGCCGACTTTGCACGTGCTCTCAAGGACTTGGCCGCTGTACTCAACGACCTCAAACGCCTGTCAACCCTGGGTGATCTTCCTATCTTACTCCACGACAAGTCGACGCTCCGGGTGAGATTCCCTGGGTGTGATGCAGCCACTGTCGAACGGCTCTGTGATGAGGTTGGAGTCCAACGAGGGAAGATTATGCAGGACGAGGACTTCGATATTCGTACAGGTGCAGACCTTGCTCTTCTGTTCCCCTTTGCCCCCAGCGTTCCCGCGTCACCAGAGACGGTAGATTACTTCTTCACTAGGGGCCCCTCCGAGCCTCAAGCACCCGAACGAGTTGATTGGCAAGCCATGATGTCTTCAGAGAACACCACAGAGGCATCATCCGAGCTTCTTGGAGACTCTGGGCCGAAGCTCAGTTTCGAGGACGTAACCATATTCGGTGAGAATCCGTGGCAGCAATCTTCGTCCTCTGGATATTCAAGTATCAACATCAGCGAACTCGGTGATCGTGCATACTTCCATGAGATTTCCAGTACCGGGTTCCCTGAAAGTGCTTCTGAATACGAAGGATCGGACGGATTGCACCGATTTCTTGCCGAATGCAACCGTGCTCCTCCAATTGCTTAACTCCTCGTGCTTCCATGTTAATTTACACAGGCTTTGACAGTCTTTTACCATAATTTCTTTTGTTCATGAATTTGTGAGGCAGACACCATACATCCGCGGTGTGCTGAATCTTATTGACTATTACCGATATTTAAATCAATTGAATCATCAATTACCTGTACACATTCTTCGTAAATCAAGACATGTTTGTATAAACTACTACGTTAAACCATGGATCTCCAGTCCGATACAATATACGAGATCTAGTGATGATATTGAAGTCTTCGTGACGTACTTGATGTAGCATCGGTAAACTGTCTGTCGATTAGCTTTTTCTTTTCTCAGGCAGCCTCCACGGCCTTGTTATATGCTCCTATCTAATATACATAGCTTATAATTGTCGTACTATCTTACTATTGCCGCAGGCGAACTATTTAGAACACATGCTTTTTATGATATAAGTCCCGCCTCAGGAGGCCCTTGACTATCATTGAGAACGTCTTAATGCGAACCCCGCTCGCGCCCCCCGGTTAGTTGACGGGAAACTCAGGCATGGTCCTGCATTCAAAGACAGTTAAAAGAAAAAAAGTCATTAACATCAACTTTTTGAGCGGTCGTCTACACTAAGGTCCAGAGTTGCGGGTGCCATGAAGTACAATAGACCCTTGTTAAATGAATAGTGGCCAGAGTATCTATAAAGATATACGTCCCATAGCAACCGAGAATCGTAAAAACATAAAGGGTATCTCGCTAAATGCCATCCTCAAGAAACGATCTATGACCTCCAGAAATGCCAATGACCTAATTCAACAAACTCCGTAAATGCTGCAGACGGGCGTGCTTCGCCCCAGGGTCTTCCCCGTTCTAAGAAAGTAGGAGGTCTCCGAGATGCCTTTTCCGATCCTGTACATTGATAACGTGCTACGTAACAGCTTAGCTTTCATTTTTGGGCGAATATATAAAGGAGACGTACACTTTCCATTGGACTCTTCATGATAAATGTTGATGTGGTCACCATAATCCCATAATCTTCGAAGGGCCATGGTGGATTCTCCATCGTGCTGGGCCATCGGGTTGCAGATGCGCGTCTAGTTGGATTTCCCATTGTTGGAGAACAGATGAAGTGACAACAAGGAGAGTTCCAGAGACCCAATAAATCAACATGGCCCAGTTCCTGGGGAGAAAGTGGCCCCACCGTTCATCTATTCGACATTTCATCACTCTAATCACGAAACAACGAGACACGGCGTTGGTAGTGTAGCTGCAGTGGAGTCCCATCAGGTGAGGAAGCGAACGTCTCCTTGTTAAAGCGTTCGTCATGCTCGACCAAAGCACGTCTTTCTATGGGTATAATGTGGCAACCCTGCACAATGCCTAGACCCCTCCCTTTGGGGGAGTAGTTACTAGGATGCAAATTTGTTGTTAGCGCAGCGGGAGCGGTCTTAGTCGGGTCCTCCTACTGCCAGCCCCCTCTTACGCGAAAGTCCGTAATAAATGGAAATTTATGAACAGGGTTATTTAGTTGTCGGGAACAAAAAGAACATATTGGTGTCTTAGTAGCCCACCCATTTATACCACACCGGGGAACGGGAAGCGGTGTGGCCCTTTTGGGTGCGCTGCTTAAGCACTTGTACGCAACTCTACACCACTCTCACCTCTTTACCCTCCCTACAATTCAACATAGTCGTTTTCCAGGTAGTCTCACCTGCCACTGGAATCCTGCCGATGGTTTCATCCACCAGATCCTCACCTACTCGAGTTCCACAACATAGACAGCAAAATGTCTCTGACGAGGGGCACGACGGCCTGGACGCCTGGCTGCAGGCACTGGGTGCCTTTCTTGTTTATACAGCAACATGGTGAGTTGGTCAGTGCATGGGGAAGTCTCCCATCGTATTTAAGCCGTGTCTTGCATTGCCCATCGTTTCTTTAATCTAGGGGTCTGTTGAGTGCCTATGGTTCCTACGAAAAGTACTATGAAACAACTCTGTTGTCTTCCACCTCTTCGACCACAATCGCGTGGGTCGGCACGCTACAAGGGGTAGTTCTCATCTGTAAGTTGCTATACTTTCTAGAAAGGCAAAAGGACACACATTACCAGATCTAAATAAAATCCGTGCGACTAACCTGCGGGGAGCCTTGATTTACAGTGGGAGGCGTTGTAACCGGCCCTATCTTCGATCGTGGTTATATCAGAGAACTCTTAGTTATAGGCACAATAGTCACAGTTCTGGGTATTATGATGTTGAGCTTAGCCTACAAGTACTACCAGATCCTCCTGGCACAGGGTGTGTGCATCGGTGTCGGAAGTGCAATCTTATACGTGCCCAGTATCAGCCTTGTTGCGTCGAGGTTTCAACAACATCGCCCCTTGGCTATGTTTATCGCTACCTCAGGGACTGCAGTTGGTTGGTCCTCTTCTGGCGCCTTCTCCCCTATATTCTTTATCGAGATCTTCACTAACCAGGCACGCACAACAGGTGGCATAATCTACCCTATTATCTTTTCCACACTCCAGCCAAAACTCGGCTTCTCGTGGGCAACTCGAGTCCTCGGTTTCGTAACGCTGGGTGAACTAATTATAGCGATGGCAATTATATTACCCAGGACCAAGAGCAAGGCTCCCCATCATATCCGCTCTCTTCTGGACCCCACCGCATTCCGCGACCCAGCCTTTATGGCCTTCTGCCTAGCTCTTTTTCTCATGTGGATTGCCTACTGGGTTCCCTTCTTTCTGCTCCCGACCTTTGCCCAGTTCAAAGCCGGTGCAAGCTCTAATTTAGCCTTCTACGTCCTGGTTATCTGCAATGCCTCGACCATTCCAGGACGGTATCTGGCGGTGCCAGTTTCAACCCGATTCGGGCCAGCGCTCACCATGGGTGGCTTCGCCCTGGCATCCAGTGTCCTCCTCTTCGGCTGGATTGGTGTTAAATCGATTGCTTCGACCATTGTCTGGGCAGTACTCATTGCTCTGCTCATGGGCCCTCTAGCTGTACTATATCCGATTATTGTGCCGCACCTTTCACCTGACAAAGATCTTGTTGGTACAAGGATTGGTATATCATCAGCTGCAGCGGCTTTGGGGACTTTAGTTGGCTTTCCTGTTACATCTGCCTTGAATGAAATTGAGACAGGGACCTTCTGGAAGAGCCAGGTTTTGAATGCTTGTTGCATGTTCGGAGGGGCTGCACTGATGATATACGTCCATCATAAGATGCCCAGAACGACTTGAAGATTGTGGTGCACCGAGAGTTAAGCCTGACACGGCTATTGTCAAGGTACTAGCATGGTCTATACAGAATCAAAATCATGTACTAAAGCCGCTTACCCTAATAAGGATCGAAGAGTCCCAAAAAGGGTCTCTTAACTCCTTATCTAGTTTGCCATTAAGTGCGAGACGGCAGTCAATAAGATAATCGGTGGCTGGTTCAACATGCCGATACGCTGGAAGTGTCCACCTTTGATTGCTTTTCCGAAATCATACTGTTTAACACCGGCCGAACTGCCAGTAGGCTTGCTAACCACCACATCTCCTAGTCGAATATCCATCCTCTTGCCTGATATCCCACCTCCAATACCGACCAAGATCCCATAGCGAATATTTGGAAAAGTAGACTGTAGTTGAGACACGACAGCTGTTGCCGAAGTTGTTCCATATATGCCGACAGGTAAACAAGTCAAAACAATATTGTGATTCTCAATTTTCCCGAGAACGTAGGCATTATGAACAGTGGTGGCAGGGAGGCTTGGAAAGGTTTCATCAGGCATTGCCGATCGGCGGCTAACTCGAGCTGCAATGCGCAGATCCATGCAAACATAAAATCTGCAAGTAGTGAATTATCCGAGGCTTTCATCTTGACAGCCTATTGCTGATGATAGAATTAAAGCTCTGTAATGATGTCTCCTCATGGAGGTGGGCATCATGAGGGGTTTGAAGCGAAGAGCCAATCAGATATCCCTGGTCAGGCTGTACTGCACCAGAAGAACAAACCTCCCTAAGAAGTCTTGCATATGAGATTATGAACTGGAGGCGAAGGTATCACTACTAGTATTAAGTTAATCCATTGATACTCCAGGCTTCTGTATCATCATACGCGTACAGTAATTGTGGGTAGAATGTTGCTACAAGCTAACTGTATATATTCAGTAAACCGCTTACTAGTAGTTAACACCGCGGGGTATGACTTGACTATAATATGTCACGGCATTACGTTTAAATTGTTCAGAAGCAAGCTTAAACCGCTCTACTATTTGGTAGAAAGGAAGGTAGGATACAAAGCCAAAGGTTTCGTACTAAATACTGCACTTCCATATATAAGCTGATGTGAATCGGGATTCAGGCAGGCAGACGGCTGTTTCTCATATTCATAAGTTTAACCACAGTATACTATGCAAAATATTGAGAGTGGCGATCCTTCCCCATGGGAACTCGGCCCGTTGAACCGTCTTCATCTAATTGTATAAATAGTAATTTCCCTGCAGAAACGACTCCGCATCTTGGCACCATCTGACAAACGTCTCATTCTCTGATTGATACACAAGTCACGGACCGAGGATGCCTCAACTACTGAATCTCAAACGGAGATCAGCAAAGCCTAAATACAGCGATGAAGGTACCTAGGTATGTGTGGTAGTGGCCCTGGATGCATTGTTCCGGAAATATCCAGTCATTCAATCGTTCTACTAGTTAGACGGAGAAACTATGCAGATTTCCCGGCGGACAGTCCTATACATGAAACGGGAAATGTTTTGAGTTTCTTCTGCTCTTTAGGTATGCATTATAGGGCTCCTTTTCATATAATAATTTTCCCAGGCATCGTGGTTAAGTCTTTGTGATCAGGAGGTTATTGATCACTTGTTTGTAGAATCCCGGCACAAGATGCTGCTTGCCGTGTCGGGTTTTGTTTAGGATAGCACATAGCCTATTTACGTACGACAATTTCAAATCCGCTCTATTGGACATGAAATTTACCCGACCTGCAAGGCACATACAATAAACATCACACTAAGCCTTGAGAAGTACCGATGTGATGAAGATCACCCACTCCGCTCCCTTTCCGCTACGGGGCGAATCCGCCTCTGCTACTGAAGTGACAACATGTTCATCTGAAATGAGAAGGATGAAACAGGATGTATGAACGCAATAACCGGTGACATTTGCCTTTAGCCGAATCGCATTCCTCTGGTCTTCGGCAAGTCCTCTGAGTGTCATGCATCTAGACGGAGAAATACATATAAATGGGACTCAATATCCTGTAGTGGTAGTTCAGAGTTCGGTACACCAGCTCACCATCTCCAGAATATTGTGGATAGCAAGTTATCTTATCCGTTCGTTATGCATTCCTTCAACATGCAGACCCTGTGGGCTCTGTCGCCCTTGCTCTTCTCCGCTGCCAGAGCACTTCCCCAAGCGAGCGTCACCCCGACTCCATCGTCGTCCGTTCCCTCGTCAAGCGCCCCGGCTCCTACGGCAACAGCAGGCGGAAATCCCTTCGCGGGATATGACCTCTATGTGAACCCTTATTACAAGTCCGAGGTGGAAAGCCTCGCCATTCCATCCATGACTGGCTCACTGGCTGAGAAGGCCAGCGCTGCAGCCAATGTCCCCTCGTTCCACTGGCTGTATGATTTCCTTTCCGTACAATTGAACCAAACCAGTGACTAATCGAAACCGTCACAGTGACACAGCAGCCAAAGTCCCCCAAATGGGCGAGTTCCTCGAGGATATCAAGAGCAAGAACGATGCCGGAGCGAATCCCCCAACTGCGGGTATCTTCGTCGTCTACGATCTGCCGGATCGGGATTGTGCCGCGTTGGCTAGTAACGGAGAGTACCTGATTAGCGATGGTGGAGTCGAGAAGTATAAGGCGTATATCGATTCCATCCGGGAGCAGGTTGAGAAGTACTCGGACACTCAGATCATCTTGGTTATCGGTGAGTATACACATATCATTTCAAATTTTAACCCAATATCGCCTATTGAACCAAGTAACTTATTGATAACCCCCCAGAACCCGACAGCTTGGCAAACCTGGTTACCAACATGAATGTGCAAAAGTGCGCCAACGCCCACGATGCCTATTTGGAATGTACCAACTATGCCTTGAAGCAGCTGAACCTGCCCAACGTTGCGATGTACCTTGATGCCGGTGCGTAGCATCCCCCATTTATCCAGACAATGCTCTGGAACCACCAATCTAACACTCAACAGGCCACGCTGGATGGCTAGGCTGGCCAGCCAACATCGGCCCAGCAGCCGAGCTCTACGCCTCCGTATACAAGGACGCAGGATCCCCCGCTGCCGTCCGTGGTCTGGCCACCAACGTGGCAAACTACAACGCCTGGTCCATCGACACCTGCCCTTCATACACACAGGGCAGCAGCGTCTGCGATGAGAAGACCTACATCAATAACTTTGCCCCGCAGCTGAAGAGCGCTGGATTCGATGCTCACTTCATCGTTGATACTGGTATGCACTTGGTGTCTATCCTTCGCATAGTTGAATATTAATTAACAAAACCACACAGGCCGCAATGGAAACCAACCTACCGGTCAAAGCCAATGGGGCGACTGGTGCAACGTGAAGAACACAGGCTTCGGTGTCCGTCCTACCACAGATACTGGTGATGAGCTCGTCGATGCTTTCGTCTGGGTTAAGCCCGGTGGTGAGAGTGACGGAACCTCTGATTCCTCTGCAGAGCGCTATGATGCTCACTGTGGATATGCTGATGCGTTGACGCCTGCTCCTGAGGCTGGTACCTGGTTCCAGGTGAGTAACGTTGGAATATAATAAATTGAGCAGGGTATGATGCTAACATGCGTCTGCAGGCTTATTTCGAACAGTTGGTTGAGAATGCTAACCCGTCTTTGTAAGGTGGGGGCTGACATTAAACGATACCGAGGTTGGTGGATGGTTTTTGGGGTGGTTATGTACGTATAGTGCAAGGTCGCTAAGGGAATGAATGCCACAATGTTTTGTTTTTGTTTAAAAAAAAGGATCCTACAAGCAGCGAACTAGCTGCATCAGTACATGGTCTCTCATTCTAAAGAGGCATATGCTAAGTAATTTTAACTGTGACCGTCTTGGATTGGTAAGTATAGGATACCTGTAGACACTAGACATAATATCACAAACCAATGGTTAGGGTAGTAACCTAGGTACATCTAACTGTTAGGCATATAATTTAATACAGATGACCAGGAAGACAGAGGACCATAAGGATAGGGGAAATGCGTTGTAGCTGCTGCTTTCGTAGGTTTTGAGGTTTTAAGGCTTTTCGCTCATTCTATCTCTTATCTGTGGGCTTGGGAGTCTTCGTGTTTAATTAGACCAAGATTCTGCCTCAAGGCGAGGTGTTTGCATAGCCAAACGTTCATTAGCTGTACATATCCTCACTTGTGAGTCGCTTTGTTTTCCTTTTCTTATTTAGTTGTGCTATGATCTTATACTCTTTATCTTAACGACTATTCTTAATATTACAGTGCGTTGCAAAAATATACAGTTGCCATCTTTCTGTAAATTTCCACTTATGCCAGTCAGGGACAGACGCTGTATGTCTAAATGTCAACCTTCCTTGCAGTCGTAGTAGGCTCTCAGGATCAACATAAGCTTTCACTCTCATGCTGTCTCTATCTATGTGGTATACCCTGAAAACAATGTAGACCTCACCTGGGAAGTCATCAGAAGGCCAAATTTGCATTATCTGCATCTATACATGCTTCATCAGTATAGGGTTTATCGGAAGGTAGAATAGAGTGGGGAACGTAGTGAGAGTAACATACACGCCTGTATTGTCCTTTACTCATGAAGAGAGTCGTGATATATCTTCGTGGCCTTGATAGGTAATTCGAGACTCAAGGCTGATAATCTTGACCGTCACTTTCCGCAGCTTGCGGAAGAACAGTAAGATTGTGTCTGGGAGTTCCCTCGGGTCGTTTGCTTGGGCACCGTAGTCCTCGGGGTTGTATCAGGAAGAGTAATATTCCCCTAGTTACTCCTGCACGAAGAACCTCGGGGTACTCATTAGATGGAGTGATCATCCCTGACCCGCTCTCTCCCTTATGGTGTTCGAAGGAGAAGCGGAGCAGTCCTGACTGGATCTGCACCTTACAAGCAATCTTGGAAGACCGATTTTGAAGCCGATGCCCTTATCGCCGATATACCCACCTGTTTGTTTCTTTGTACTTCGGTGAATACTGCATATAGCCCCGTATATCATCCTCCTCCGAAAACCATCTTCATTCGAGTCCACTGAGATATGTTCTGGGTGTAAGGTGAAATGAAGAAATGGCTCCTCATTACGGCAAGCAGCATGGACATAACGATTATCCTCTACATTTTGGGTAAGTTCAAAGATGAACCACGTATCCGCGTCATACAAAGCTTCGGCTACGTGTGCAATCGAGCTGACCACAGTGGTTTGCAGGTTTTTGAACGCTTAGTTTGCTTCTCTGGGTCGGTTCACTCTAAACCCCGGTCGTCAAGCCTCCATTAATCACCCGGGTATTGTCTATAACCTCCCGGGCCTGCTCCCGAGTCAAATGGTTCATGTTGAGGATGGTGGGTTAAGCGGACGAAAGACAGTGTACCAGTAAATCCACTGGCGAGTGAAGGGCTGTTCGTGAAAGCGGCACACCTTGCTACCTGCCTGAAGGTCAGCGCCAGCAGAGAACCAAAAGGGTAAGGATCATAGCCAAAGCAAAAAGCCCTTAATCCGAGAGGGACGTCGCCTGACAGCTATCCCTACTAGCGCGGTACTCCTGGCTACTACTACTTAATCACTCATGCTGGGGCCTATATTTAAATAATTGGAGTAGATTAGAACTGCTAATACCAATCGAGGTATTGTTTTCCGGTTCACTATTAGTTCTCCCTGCGGCGCAGTCAGTCTGCAGCTCGCTTGCCAGGAGGAAGTGGGGACCATAACCAGAACTGGAAACACCAGAGTCGGATCATGACACGCAAAACACACTAGGGTTAATATTGCTACGGATAATCAACCAGTCAAGTTGATGAACATGTATCAAGCGCCGGTTTACTCCGCCGTCTCCGATAGCCCCTGACAGGGCGAACCTCGCAAGATTGACCTCGCTCGGCGCACTAAACGGGATACTTGACGAGGCGACCAGAAATAGCATTTTATAAAATACCCTATAAGGCACCTTGTGTGTTCGGACACTTTCAAGGCAGTCGGATGGGATGATTTTTAAGTCAACATTTAGGAACCCTCGTCCACCAGGACAGTCGCCCGCATCCACACTTTGCGCTGGTTGTAATCCTGGCCATCTGCGGTGCCATAGGCTAGGATGGCTGGTTGAAGGAAAAGGAGTACCTTCTTACCGTCCAGTCTAGTATCATCTTCGTCGAGATGGTGAAGACGGTGGGCGCTCATTCTGCGGTGGTTGATAGCGAAATCGTGATGTTCTATCCAGCAGACTATGAATGGCCGCTGAGTCCAGAGAGATAATGCCAGCTGCGCAGCGCCATTCAATAACGATTGTAGCTCCTGCTCACGTTTGCGGACATCTTCGGCTCTTGCGGTTTGACTGAAAAGGTGACTGGCTAGGCTGGCGAGGAACTTGGTTGCAAGCTCACAACTGAGTCTCCCAATCCTTTCCTGCAGGAAAGAAGTGGTCATTTGGTCAGCTGTAGTGGACAGGATTCGCAAAGTCTGTGAGCGCCAAGCGTGTGCATCTGCTTCGTTAACTAGCCCCAGACATTGGATTAGCCTTTATCAGCGTCTGTGCTTTTGTTTCTCACCTTGTCGCATAGCCTTGTAGACCTTTACCATTTCAGCCCGCTCAGGTGTAGTGCCATCATCTCCAATTCTTGTGAGAGCAAAGAAACAATCTGCAAATAACGTTTCAAAAACAAGCCTGGATAATAAGGCTTGTACAAGAATTGCCTGGACTTTACCAGAAGATACTGGGATCTTCTGCATAAGCGAGTCCCAATCATGCTCGTTGCAGTATTCCCCTAGTCCTCTGATAATCGCATCTTTATCTTCTCTCGGGATATTCTGTAAGGTGTTCGGGGATGCTGCACAGTGTCGTTTTGACCAGGAGCGTATATTTCCCGCCAATTTAGACAGCTCATCATGAATCAGCCGATCCTCCATTGGCGCACATCCCTTGCTCGACACCATCGCTTGGAGAGCGCTTCCCTGCCTTGCAACAACAAGCCTCTCAAGTTGTCGGTTTTGGTCTGTCAGCAGGGTAAGCTTGTCCTTTAGGGCCTGTATGTCTCGTTCGCGTTCCTCCTCGTATTGCTGGTACACATCCTCTTGCTTCTCAACAACCCTGCTGAGTTTGTTTAGCTCATCTTCGAGCGTTCTGTTCTGTTCTTCGCTTTTTTGGCACATTTGACAGCTTTGCGCTTGCAGCCGCTCAGTTTGTGTATCTATGTGGCGTAATTTCTGACCGTGTTTAGCATCTCCCTGATGTCTACTCGGGCTTGAATCAACAAGAGAGACCCGTGCGCCACCTCGTGGGACAAGGCCTTCCATGCTGTGCTTTGACTGCTCATGATGGACTTTTCGTGGGAGCTTTGTAGGAGCGGGTGATATGCGTGTCGACTTTTTTGACTCTCGGCCAACGAAAGCCTAGATAAATATCAGCAATAGGTCTCCAATAAGGACCACGCTCTTGGGGCTAACACACCGATTTGAGTCCATTCAACATTCCACTAATCGTGCTCGGGGTAGCAGACGAGCTCTGATTTTAAATTTAATGTATAGAAGCACAAGAAAGGGTGTGTTTTGCGTGTGTTGGGCGTTAACTAAAAGAATTTCTGATGCGAGCTTTAAGCGTTTTCAATTCAACCACACGGAAAGCAAGATCCCGTGGGCTCTTCAATGCCCCCGGAGCAATTGCTGGAATGCAACTAGCTTGGGCAGTCTAAAATAGCCCCTTGTCCAAAGGTACTGGAGTCGTCATGGTGGCTAGTTACTAAATTAGGCCAATTTTCTAGTGGGCGGCTATGTTAAACTAGTAGCCCAGCTCATCCGAGGCTGACAACAATCATAGATAAAGTGGGCAGCACTTGAGCAAGGAATCTCATTTCTGCCTTTTTCGTGATCAGATAGTCAAGGAAGATGTCCCTAGACAAGGCGCTTGTCGATAGGCTGGGCTCACTTGCCCTCCACTCCAATCACAAGATCATTGTGGGTGTCGATTATGGCACGACGTTTACAGGTTAAGACAGCCCAGTCCCATTCTTACTGCCTGAAATATCGGAATACTAACAGAGGGATATAAAAAGGGGCAAGCTATGTGAGCTCAAAGGGGACTGAGCTGAGCGATGTCATACTTATAAGCACCTGGCCCGGTCGCTCCAGAGTTACTAATACTGTCTTCAAGACACCGTCTCGTATCGCATATCCCACCGATAACCCACGTATTAGCAAGACACGCTGGGGATACCAGGTGGAACCTGGAATGACAGGATACTCGTGGACAAAGTTACTCCTAGATCAGAGTACTCCATTAACAAAATATGACGATGCTACGCTCGAAGGCGCTTCCCAGGCGGGTATCTTGCGATTACCGAAGGGGAAGAATGCGATTGATGTTGTCTCTGACTACCTAGCCGAAATCTACCAGTATATTCTTGGAATAATCTCCAAGCAAATCACAGAGGAAGAGTTACGCATGACTCCCCTAGAATTCTGGTTTACAGTCCCAGCCATCTGGTCAGATCAAGCCCAGGATGCCACGAAGGCTGCGGCACAACGAGCAGGATTTGGAGCTAGTCTTGAACGACCAAGGGACCAGATATTCTTAATTAGTGAGCCGGAAGCCGCAGCAATCACCGCTCTGAAGAAGTATAGCACGAACAGCATCGGGGGCTCTGTTAAGGTGAGTGATGCTTTTAAGTCTCAGTTCTTATCGGACTAAATGTGCTAGGTCGGGGAAGGAATACTTGTCTGCGACTGTGGTGGTGGCACCGTGGTAAGTACTCTGATCGCGGCATCATCTCGCTCGGGTGCTTATAGCTTAGGATATTACCACCTACCTCGTAAATCAGGTCATTCCCACCTTGAAATTCGAGGAACTGTGCACTGGTATCGGTATGCCTTAAGCATCCACATCTTTGTCATTACGTGCATATTACTGAATTGAGCACAGGCGGTAAATGCGGATCAACCGCAGTAGACCGAAATTTCTACAACCTGATGTTGGACCGTTTCGGGGACGCATTTGACAACTTACCTATGAGAAGAAAAGGCCCTGGAAGTGAATTCATGAAACAATTCGAGATTATCAAAAGAGACTTTGGAAGTTCTGACGAGTCGGACTATTTTGAGCTGCCTCTGAACATGATAGTTCAAGATCCGGATCCCGCATACTTTGATGACGAAGAACGAATGGTCATCATATCAAGGTAAGTGAATCTAAGAAAGTTGGATTACCTTACAAGGGATCGCTGATGAGACACTGGAATAGTGATGACCTGCGCGCCATCTTTGACCCTGTCATAGGTCAGATCATCCGTCTGGTGAGGCTGCAAATCAGGGATGCCCGTCAGGAGACTGGCAAAGATATAATTAAGGTATTAGCGACGTATCTCTTCAACGCTGGCTTCCTTCCACGGATAGGGCTTCTTCAGATCATGTGAATCTCTCTTCTAATGCTTTGCGTAGAGAATTGTCCTGGTCGGGGGATTTGGCGGCTCAGAATATCTTCACAAAAGTCTGCGGTCGTCTTTTGAATCTTCAGGGAATATAACCATCACAATTCCCGACAGCCCGTGAGAATTCCCCATTCGGAGCTTTGACAAAATAGTGTACATTTCAAGTGCTGAAAAATGCAGGCAAGCCGCTATTGTGCAAGGGGCTGCTCTCCGCGGCTTGGAGGGCCTCCGGTCCACCACGAAACGCTGCCGTCGGCATTACGGATTCAGCTGTGGCATTCCATTCCGCGAGGGAATTGATAATGAGGCCAACTCTTATTCTGACCATTTTACTGGTGAGAAAATGGTTGGGGGGATAATGAGATGGATGATTGCCAAGGTGGGTACTGTGTCCGCTCTACTGAATATTAGTGTCATGCATATCCCTAATATGAATGTCGAAAAGGGTGAGAAGTATACTGAAAACTACACAAACCACGTCGATGTCTGCCAAATCCACTTTGAATCTTCAAGATTAAAGAAGTCCGTCACGTTCTACGCCTGCGATAACGTGCAAGCCCCTGAGCGGGTAGATGATGATGGTTTGTCTCATACACTTTCCTAAAGTACTCTTTTATCTAACAAATGAACAGGGGTGTACAAGGTGGGCGAAATCGTCGTTGACTTCTCCAATGTCGATCTGAGTCGATTTGGCTCGAAATCCGTAGACGGCGAGCGTCTATATTCCCTGAGCTACAATCTCACAGTCATCCTTGGTGCACAAGAGGGCATATTACGGTTTGAAGCCGTTAGCCAGGGGCAGACCATTGGAACGACGAGTATTAATTTCAACACGATCAAGTATTACTAAGAATCAAACGAATCTCTCTACAAACTAGCCAGAATATATACATCGCTGTGGATTCATGATCATAAGATATCCCTGAACCCATTGACCCGTTTGCGCTCATATAGTCCGTCGCTCTACCCACGGGCGGCCGTTGCATATGTAATTACTCCATATAAAAATGCATTCCACCGTGCACAAAAGACAATGGGTATGCCTGGAAGTTTCCTGCTTCCCAGCCCTACTGTGGCAGTTACAAGACAAAAGCAACGTTGGGGTCCGCAGCCAAGGACTGCTCGCTGAGACCCATCATCCATCCCCAACTACGGGGTATTGGTTTTCCAACAGCACAACCCACTCTATCTTGTATCATACCTCTTCCATGAAAGCAGTTTACGCGAGAGAACGGTTATTGCTGGTCCCGTATATGATTGTTAATTTTCTGCTTTCATATCGCAATGTGTCTCTAATGATACTATGCCAAAAGTCTGTCAGAAAATATGCTGTCATACTGAGACAACTTCCTATATAGGAAGAGTCACGATCACTGGATAGCATCTTGATATAATAACCTAACCAAAAGGCATCTGAGAGTAGTTATATATATCAGGTATATTAGATAATGACCAGAAATTCTACATAACACTTCGAAGTGTTATATGGTCAGACCCTAGGGTTAAGATGAACCCAACAGGATATCAGCCAATCAGATGCCATGATTCTATGGGGATTTTACTCCTTGCCCCAGATAATTCAATTACACTAAGGGCCTCAGCTCCCTGGATTCGACAGACCGGTGTTTTCAGATTGTGGGAGAACGAATAGCTTAGGAATGACAGCGATCGGCCTATTAGAGTAGTGTCAAGTCTTGTGACTCTTATATATAGGAAAGCACAAAGAAAGGACAATGAGGATAGGAATAGGGAGAATAATAGGACAATTTTTTCTAATAAAATTACTGTACAGCTATAGTACAATATCGAGAGCGCCCCCTTTTCGAACATATGTGGAAGGGGTTCTCCAGGCATCTGGTGAATGCTGCCAATGCCCAATATGAATTCCCCCACCAAGCAATGACGAGACAAAGAAATTCATGCTGAGAATTTTCCCTTATCAGTCTGGGAGGGAGAGAGCCAGTGTAATCGTGAATGCTGTTGCGACCTAGAGGACTATTTAAAGGGCCTCTGCTTTCGTTATCTGCACCTTCCTAGGATAAATATACAGCTTACTTCTTCATCACCACCACCACCACCAACATCTTCTTCTACAAGCTAGTCGTGGAGCTAGGAACTTTGGTTGCAATGATGCAGTTACAGTTTAATGGCCTCAGCCAGAACATCAACCAGCGCGTCAACAGCCTCCAGGGGTCCCAGAACACTGTCAGGAAGGGGAAGGAACAAGGGGGGTTAATGTTAAATAAGGTCAGGCTAGTTAAAACGTAAGAAATATCATCAACCTTTACCGAGTCAAAACTGCTTCAATTTAGTACGATTTCCCCACATTCTATATCATCTATCTATACGGATCTATTCGACTCATACCCTACAACACCCGAGTAGATAACTTGCAGTATACCCTACTTCAGCAGAGCAAAGAGCTCCAGATTCCTTGTCCAGACGCATGGACGAGACAATGGACCGACGGTCCAGAGAGCTACAAGATTCCTCGACCAGGCTTATAGACGAGGCCATGGATCGGCAGTCCACAGAGCTACAGGAGTCCTTGCTCCAACGCTCAAACCAGTCAGAGGAGTCGCTCGTCCAGTGGTCGAATCAAATAGATATCTCTATACTCCCACGCGCCAAGGAGCCGGATAGCAATACGGAAGTCGCTCGCCTGCGCGGCAAGTTAAGGGCATATAAAGACAAGTTTGGGAAACCGGGGGATTGACATTAGCTTCGTGACATGCTCGTCATGCTTTACGACTTCTGCCTTTCATACTTTATGATTTATCTTCATTAATATTTTAATGCGTTACGACTCATGCTTTATGATTTATACCTTTGATGCTTTAATCTTTACAACTTATGTCTATTATGCTTGATGCTTTGCGGATTGGCTTTATGGTTTCAAAGCTTTATATTAGTCTACAACGCCAGCGTTGATCTTCTAATGAGGGCACACTGTTGTATGTCAACTACACAGTTGGCCTTTCTGGACCTCTCAGCGCCTCCATACATCTAGCCGTTCCGCTATGCTAGACTTACAACAATCAACATGTTCATCAAGCTTTTGAGGCCATTACCCTCATTCAACCAAACAGCGAGTTCCAAGAATCCCTGACCAGACACATCAATGAGACTATGCTTCGATGCGATAAAGAGCTGGATAACTCCCTATTGCAACGAAACAACGAGTTCCAGGGGTCTCTGGCCAGACTTATCGATGAGACTGTGCTTCGGCGGTCCAACGAGCTACGAGGCTTTTTGGCTCAGCATTCAAATGACACTATGGTCCAGCGAACGGAAGTATTACAGAAGAACATGGTCCAGGAGATGTTCAATTTTCATACCAGCGTCATTCGACCACTGTTTGATCGAATAGGGGATCTCGTAGCTCATGATAGGGATATCAAGCGAGACTTTCAGAACGTCAACGAGAGGTTCGATCGCGTGGATGCTAGAATTGATATCTTGACTATGGATGTGAAACGAGGATCCAACAATGTCAACAAATAGTTCACTCACGTGGAGAGCCGGCTTGATCAAGTCGAGACCAAGGTGGATCAATTAGGAGTAGAATAAAAAGGTTTGAGAAAAAGGAGGAGCAACTGGAAGTCAAGATAGACAGAGTTGAGGTCAAGATTGATCAACTGGAAGGTAGGTTGCACAAAGTCAAAATTAAGATGGATCGCTTAGAGGTCCAGATGGACAATTTTGAGAGAATCCTCCGGCACTCCAGAATCGCCTTTCTCAATCGGCGTATCCTTCCAGTACAGATGTATGACCCAGATGGATCACCAATTCCTATCCCCTTGGCCTCTCTTCCCTTTACAACATTAGCGTTTTATGATCTGAAGGAAAGTGAACATTGTCTATTGTCCCCTATAAAATCACCAATGTGTCACTAACACCGTCAAGGGTCCAAGCTGAGGAATCTTATCGAACGCTATCGACTGTAAGAAGAGGCAATCCAGGCAGGTGCGGATTACGATGACTCATTCATGGAATCCAAGCTGGAGTATGTAGAACAGGAACTATACAGGATGCCTAGGACAACAAGTGGCCAGCCAAAACACATCGCCCATTGTCGGACCGAGTCCGACCTGTCTCTGAAGCATAGCTGAAGGCAGATGTACGTGAGCCATCCGCCCTTGGCAGGGTATATTGGGAGGTTGACTCAGATAAGTTCAAGCAGTGACTTTGACCCCCAAATTCGGGGTAATGAACCTCCTCGTTACACCAGTCTGAAGTCTCTTGTTTATCAACGTAGGAGGCGCCGATTGTGACATGATATTTAGATCTAGTCCTAGCCTAGAGTAGGGGGTAGATTCCCCGTAGCTGATGGCATTAACATCGTGTTTCGATCAGTGCATGTCTGACCAGCTTGAGTTCATAGCAGTAGTCTGTGTAAACAATGCTGTCTAGTGGCAGATACCCCAGACCACCACAAAGGCGGTCACTAAAAGCACGGACAATAACCTCACCGCCAGCCCCGCGCTAATCCCGTACAGGATAATCCGCTGATAAGTAACAACGGCATGCGGAAGAGACACACACTGCAACCAACTCAAGAATCCCACGACCCTTGACGTTCCTCCATAGTATTACTCGAGCTGTGACCGTGGAGTCTCCAAGGAAGATTATTCCAGCTGTGTGGTTCTGAGGGCTCTCCTGCTCTGGGGTCCGACCCAGTTATCTCTCAGCAACTGCTACAGGCAAAGTCAAGAAAATAATCTTACCTTTAGATCCAGAAACTCGAAACAGAAACTCGTGCCCTTTCTTTGAACGAAAAACCGGCAAAATGATGGAGGACTTCAATAGTGAGACTGATAGTGACTATACCAGTTACTGGAGAGATTGGGTGAGTCTTTCCCTATTTCATCCTCGATTGCGCCAATGTGCGACTGGGTGGGGGATTGCGATTTGATTGTGGGTGGAGGAAGGTGCATGGTGATACTGGACGATGCGGTTGCAAGTGGCAGCAGGATGGGGAGGGGGATTATATTGGAAGAAGGAACACATTTCCATTTGGGGAAGCGCTGCCACTTCCGCTCGACTTCACAGCTCCATGAATCACCTCACCTTTCTGCGTCTGCAGTCTAAAAAGATGGCGCCTCCCTCGTCCGGTCAGCAGCAGTTAGAGCTGTCTAGCACTCCATCTCCACCTTCTGTCGTTCCCAACTACTTTAGAACCAATCCTAGTCTTCGTTCCTCTCAGCAGAGACTCCCTGTCTACCTCCCACCAATCTCTGACGACACAGCTAACTGGGGCACACAGTTCATCTCCTCTCGTGGAAACGAGTACTTCTGCGAAATCGATGAGGAATATTTGACTGATCGCTTTAACCTTACTGGCCTCAACACTGAGGTGCCATACTACCAGTATGCCTTGGATTTGGTGACTGATGTGTTCGACCTCGACGCGGATGACGACCTGCGCGAACAAATTGAAAAGTCGGCGCGTCATCTCTATGGACTTGTCCACGCAAGATACATTGTCACCACTCGTGGTCTTGCTAAGATGGTATGTACTAACTCGAGAATATAATCGCAGTAGTATAATCCTCTGACTGATGTCTAGGTTGACAAGTACAAGAAGGGCGACTTCGGCAAATGCCCCCGTGTTATGTGCGAAGGCCAGCCTCTTTTGCCCATGGGTCAGCATGACATCCCGAACATGAGCACTGTCCGTCTTTACTGCGCCAAATGCGAAGATCTGTACAACCCCAAGTCTTCTCGCCATGCTTCTATCGACGGTGCCTATTTTGGAGCTTCTTTCCCCAGCATGCTTTTCCAGGTTTACCCAGGCTTGGTCCCTGAGAAGAGTATCAGCCGTTACGAGCCTCGTATTTACGGATTCAGAGTTCATGCGGCGGCTGCACTGGCCCGCTGGCAGGATCAATACCGCGAGGACATGAAGACGCGTCTTCGTGATGCCGGCTTGGAAGTCAAATACGTCGAAGATGAAGAAGTGGAGGATGATGAGGATGACGATGAAGATCAGGGCCTTGATTCGAAGGAGCGGGTTGTGGGCGATGCTGCCTCCGGCCGTATGGACATGGGCATTTGAGTGACCATTCTTCGATTTATAATGTTTTGTCTGGTTTTGACGATACCAATGCTCACCCTGCCTTGACCTTGACTGCACTTGACTCACGAATCACCCCTCTTCTTATCACATAAAAATATCCCATATCCCGTCCTCTTCTATCCCGAATGCTTGTCTGCACCTTCCGACTTCCGAAAATACCTCTCAAATGGGGCTCTCCCTTCATGTGACATGTTCTTTTGTCGTTTCGTTATCGCTTGCTGTTCTCCAATGGTAGGCGTACGAACGGTTTCTTTTTTTTTTTTTTTTCTCAGTTCTCTGTACTCTGAATTTATGATGACGAACACTGGTGGGCGTTTGAAGCTTGGAAAATGGCTGGCCTAATTTCTTTTCTTCTGATGTTTACTAGTTTCATAACCCATGATTCACCTTAGGGGAAACGTAATACGAATTGCCAATGCAATCCATCTTCCCGTAATATGCACTTCATTTGGACGGTCTACATCATTGAAGGATCATTGGAGGTCGAACCATCATAACGGAAAGCTTCGTTAAACATGTGGCTGCTACTTTTCAGGCCCTTCAAGCCCCTCTCGGGTTATCTCCAATTGCTTCCCAATAGCATAACCAATAGCATCGGCGAGCCCTTCTCCCTTCTCCCAGCACTCATCGTGTTCACCTTCTAGACGCATCAACGCTACGCATCTCAGTTCATCCTCAGACTGCAGTTCCCAACACCCTTTCAGAAAAGTATTCATAGCCTCCCTCTGCGCAGCATCCACCAGCGAATCCTCAGGCGAGTACGCCAGAATCGCCCAACGCCCTTCCGTCCACCCACCTTCAACACCAACCGCCCCCTTGACCACGGCAGGAGACACAGCATCCCACGTAGCCTCATCTTCCCCAAAAGCCCCCTCCACAATCTCCTGATACGCCGATATCTCCTTGTTAGTATCCCGGAATAACTTCAAATCGTATATCCCCGCCAAACCCACTATAGCTAACGGACCGTGGGATATGCCAGCCTTAAACCGGCCCATCACCGACTGGAACGCCAACATAGCGCCACAACTGTGGCCGACGAGTATATACCGTTCTTCGAAGCCATATTTCCGCTGCAGGAAAGCTATGGCCGCTTGCACGTCATTGATATGGTCGGGGTGTTTGGCGCTGCGGTATTCTCGGGAATTGGTGCTAGACTGGTCCTGGGGGTGGTTTGGATGGGGGCTTAAACGGTAAGAGATGGATGCGAATGCCGTGATGTGCGGGAGAGCATGAGCGTATGCTGGGGAGGTGGTGAGGATGGATATGGCGGGGTTGGAGAAATTGATGGCGTCTATGTTTGGGTCGCGCCAGGCGCCGCCGTGGATTAAGCTGGATTGATACGGTTAGTAGGTATATTGACAGTAGAAGTATAGTAAGTCGTAGACTGTAGATTGAGAAGTATGTACATTATCCAGTAATTTTTGTCTAGTGCTTCTGATAAGGTAGTGACTGTCACTGTTTGAAGAGCGTGGTCTTCGCCATATTTGAATGTTTCGGTAGGCATTTTCAGTGGTTATTCACGATGAATGTTATTAGTAGTTCTTCAAGGCGGTATTACCGGGATGAAAGGGCAATGAGGGGGAAGGGCTTGTTAGTTCTTCTTAAATGGAGGGGAGAGGCTGCTTAGTAGTAGTACTAGTTAGTAGGAGTGATGTTCGGCGGAGCAACTAGGAAGTATCATGGTCGATAAGTCCACCCTGTGACAATGCAGGGAAATTGAGAGATAGTATGCTCTGGACATTATCAGGGAATATGCGACATCAGAAACCCATTCTTTCTGAAAATATTA
The DNA here is from genome assembly GCA_030556085.1 of Aspergillus tamarii. Taxonomy (NCBI): domain Eukaryota; kingdom Fungi; phylum Ascomycota; class Eurotiomycetes; order Eurotiales; family Aspergillaceae; genus Aspergillus; species Aspergillus tamarii. The sequence continues at coordinate 1,444,359 of JARVTJ010000005.1, read as the reverse complement.
TCATTGGCAGGATGTTGTTAAAAGCCGATGTTGTCGTCGTTCCCAAAGTGTCCAGACTGATCCCGTGAGTGTCTTGGCGCGCTAAGCCTCATCGGGCGTTAGGCGGTGGGAAATTGATGAATTCAATCCACACAAACCATCGCCGCCGACTGTCAACCCATTGTCGCCGTCGAACGTATACCTGGGCAGCACATCCAACATGGCGGAGTAAGTCTTGTCGCTAGCTGTAAAACGCTTCTCTAGAATGGCTGCTAACCATCAAACCAGGAAAGAAGTTCCCCTCACGGCCGTCAAGGTCGATGCCTTGGTACGATAATGACCGCGAAAAATCCCCCCCGCTATTTTCACGGCGACAGTAATGCTTACAAAGTTCGCATATAGGTGGTCATGAAGATCATCAAACACTCCTCTCAATCTTTCCCGACGACTGCGACCGGTTCGATCGTCGGTATGGACGTGGACGGTACCCTGGAGATCACGAACTCTTTCCCATTCCCGGTCGTTGAGATGCCCGCCGACTCGCACTTCGACAACGCCGCCCCTAACCCGGCTGCTGCTGCCCCTCGTGCGAAGGCCAACGTGGCTTACCAGGCTGAGATGATCCGCATGCTTCGGGAAGTCAACGTCGATGCGAACAACATCGGTTGGTACACCAGCGCGAACATGGGTAACTTCGTCAACATGAACGTGATCGAGAACCAGTTCTTTTACCAGAAGGAGATGAACGAGCGGACAGTTGCTCTTGTGCACGATGTCAGCCGCAGTGCTCAGGGAAGCCTTAGCCTGCGTGCTTTCCGCCTGTCTTCTAAGTTCATGACTGCTTTCAAGGAGAACAAGTTCACCTCAGAGGAGTATGTTTTCTCCCGCGTTGGCGTAGTTTAGTCTGTTTGTATCAGTCTATACGCGTGCTCGGGGTGGTCTTGACGGTACGCTAACATCTTTCAGGCTCCAAAAGTCCTCTCTGAGACACCAGGACATCTTCGTTGAGCTTCCAGTTGAAATCCGTAACTCTCATTTGATCACCTCTTTCATCCACCAGCTCCAGTGCCCTACCCAGTCTACCCCTACCGACCTTCCCTCCTCTTTGGCTGCTCTGGAGAAGGGCCCATTCGCCAATGATAACGTTCTGGCCCCCAACTACGACAACCTGTCTCTCAGCATCGACCCCTTCCTTGAGAAGAACTGCGACCTTCTCCTGGACAGCATTGAGACCCACCACACCGAGACCAACAACTTCCAGTACTACCAGCGCTCGCTCGCTCGTGAGCAGGCCAAGATTACCGCCTGGCAAGCCAAGCGCAAGGCCGAGAACGCCAGTCGTGCGGCCCTCAAGCAGCCTCTCCTGCCCGAGGATGAGTACCAGCGTCTGTTCAAGCTTCCCCAGGAGCCCAGCCGCCTGGAGACTATGCTCAACACCCGGCAAGTGGAGCAGTACTCGCGCCAGATCGACAGCTTCGTTTCGGCGACGACGGGTAAGATGTTTGCGGTTAAGGGAAACCTGCTGCCCGGAGAGACCGCCAAATAGAGGAGAGGAGGTAACTGATGATGATTTGTCTCAACTGGGGATTCTGGGAATTGCATGCATGACCTTACGGCGTAGGGAGGGAAAATTCTGTATCTGACTGTTAATATGTCTGTTTGTTTATTCCAGTGACGAATAGAGTTACGGGATATGACTGTCTTGGTTCCTACCTACCTCACCCATCTCCAACCCTTCGTATTCATTTATCCTGCGCGAGTCCTCTTTTACATCAACTGATGAATGGGATGGGGTATGCCCTAATATTGCTAGGGCATGTCTACCACACGTGATGCTGATAAGTACAATGACCTCATCATGGCATCGATAACCGATTAGATAAGATCCTTGTTATCGTGAAGATCAAAGTCGATATCTTTTCATTTCTGCAGTTCTTCCACTAGTTGTTTATAGATATTTCTTCAATTTCAATATACATACATATCCTTAGTCCCTACAATGGATAATAGCAGTCTCGACATCTGGGTTGTAAGTCATATAACCAACCACAACACCATACCCCTGTCCATACACAACCTTATACGCATCAAACCTCAAAAGACTATTATAATTCCCTTGTATATATGCATTCTTGCCCTCAATGAATTGAACTAACAAACAAACCAAGGCTGGTGCCCTAGCAGCCGTAACAGTCGACTTCCTAGTATACCCAATGGACACGCTCAAAACCCGCATCCAATCCCCAAACTACACCCACCTCTACAAAGACGCCACAGGCGCCATAAAACGAGACGTCCTCTTCCGGGGGTTGTACCAAGGTGTATGGAGCGTTGTACTCGCAACTGTACCTTCATGTATGTCTCTCCTACCTTACCCATCTTCTACACCATCCACTCTTACCACCCTCATCCATACATACATATATACATACATACATACATACATACATACATACATACAACAACGATCAAAACCACACCACAACCACGAGAACTAACCCCCAAGAAACTCAATAAAAAGCAGGAGCATTCTTCACAACCTACGAAACAACAAAACACATTCTAACCCTCTCATCCACCCAAAACCAACCTCAATCCCAGATCAAAACTCCAAACCCCCTCCCCTTCACCCACCCCCTTCCCAAACCCCTAATCCACGCTCTCTCCTCCTCCCTCGGCGAAATGGTCTCCTGCGCAATCCTCACCCCAGCAGAAGTCTTAAAACAAAACGCCCAAGTTCTCAATATGAAATCTCCCAGCTCGACAAACGCACCCAGACAAAGCGCAACAGTCCAAGTTCTGGCTAAATTCAGACATCGGCCTTGGAAGCTCTGGAGTGGGTATACGGCGCTTGTGGGGAGGAATTTACCTTTTACTGGGCTTCATTTCCCCATTTTTGAGGGGGTGAAGGGGTGGCTTGTTTCTTTAAGGGCAACGAGGAAGGGAAATGGGAATGGGGTGATTGAGAGGGCGGTTTTGACGGGGGTTGCGGCTGGGGTGTCTGGGACTGTGGCTTCGGTTGTAACGACGCCGATTGATGTTGTTAAGACGAGGGTTATGTTGGGAGCCGGCGGGGAGGAGTTGAAGGGTACTGAGAAGACAGCTAGGAAGGTGAAGGGGACATTGGCGGTTGGGAGGGAGGTGTGGAGGAAGGAGGGCGTTAGGGGGTTGTTTCGTGGGGGTGCGTTGAGGTCTGTCTGGTCGGCTTTTGGGATGAGTATTTATCTGGGGATTTATGAAGGGGGCAGGATGTATTTGGAGAAGAGAAGGATGGAGGATGGTGAGGGAGGAGTGTTGTGAAGGGGGTTAGTTGGTTGGAGTAGATAAGAGGGTCGGTATTATAGATCATAAACAATTGTATTTTCTTTCTCATTTCACAGACGTTAACTCGTCGAGAAGAGAGAATTTCGGTTATTCTCATCATTTATCATACATGCATCAGGTGTACAAAATCTCAAGCAAGAGACGATTTCATAAACAAAAACGGTGCTGAACAAGACATCAACGCATGCAACGTTTAGTATCAAATTTCATATCCAACATTTCTGGTGTATAGTCGTCGCGTCATTCCAATCATCAAATGCACAGAGATAAGGGACAGTCTTCTGGCATCACTTCTCACTGTCGAATATAGCCCTGCTTATCAAGCAAGTTCTCTCTTCTAAAGCGTACCCTTAAAAACTGGTAAGTTTCTTAAACCAGTTAGGCAGCTTCCCTCCGGAGCTAGGAGGTGGTTGGTCGTAGCGGTCATATCTCATTCCACGGTCTCGCTCGTAGTCTGCACTACCCGAGCTGCTCTTCTGCCCTCTCTCCGACCTCCTAGCCTCGCGTTTCTTCAAGCGCACCTCGTCAATTTCCTGATCCGTAAGTCCGGGGTATCTGGCCCGTCTCCTTGCCTTCCGGCGTAGGTCGCGTCGGGCCTCCTCGTCCGATGAGATTGAGTGCGCCCCATCCATGGGCTCCCCGGGAGCAGGCGGCATGTCCAACATAGTCGGCACAACTGGAGGCGGTTCAGGGGGATCACTTGCTTGAGAATTAACCCAAGACGAGGTCTTGTCTTTGCGCTGTCCAGGCATCATCGGTGCGGGTCTCGTCTCCTCAGGCGCCCTGGACCTTCGACGTCTAGCGTGTTCAGCGTCGTCTCCATGACGACGAGAACGATAGGCCCTGTCCGGGTCCCCGCCCTGCATGTAAAAGTCCCTATCGGCTCTATCATCCATATGCGAGTGCCGCTTTCTGGATCTCGGGTCGTACCCAGGGTTCTCATACATTGCTACCTCCCTTTCCCGCCGCCTCCGTTCGCGGCGTTCCGCAGCCTTGGCTTCGCGGGCCTCCGCTTCTCTGGCTTCCTGTGCCTGGGCTTCTGCCTCTCGAGCTTCTTGCTCCTCCCGGGCACGGCGCTCTTCACGAGCAGCCCGGCGAGCCATCTTCTCCTCTCGGTGTCGCTGTGCTCTCTCCTCTTCCTCTCGGAGTTGCATTTCTTGCATCTCGTGCTCGCGAGCCCTTTGCCTTTCACGTCGTCTTGCCCGTCGTTCCTCGGCTTCTTGGAACTCGCTGTCTCGATACGGATCAATGTCGCCTTGTCGAGAAGTGCGTCGTGCTCTGCGCGCCTCTCTCCTGGCATCGACATCTTCTATCTGAATCTCTGGGACATCCATTGCCGGCCCAGCATCGGTAGCATAGCCCTCACGGTCAGGGTCCGGTCTCATTGCGCGTCTTCTCCTCTCGTCACGTCTCTGGCGTCGTGCGTCGTCTCGCTCTGGCTCCGTCATGTACCTGGCGTCCTCATCCCGGTAAGATGTAGACTTCTGACGTTCAGGCAGTTCGGGGCGAATGTGTTGACGTAATGTTCCGATCAAACCCATGAGACCACCAGTCTCCTGTTTTTTGGGGGCCGTATTTGATCGCCTTAAACGCCGTTCCCTCGGGGCCTCCACAAATGCCATGTCATCAGGTCCGGAAAGAATGTCTGGACTCTGCTGGGCTGGGTCTGCATCGACCATGACGGCATCGTCTTGGAGGTCTCCCTGCCGTGATCGTGACTAAATTATGGAGGCGACATCAGCTGCTGTTCCAACTTGGTTTGAGATCACTCGCAGATAGCGCTGTCCTCTTACCTTCTTCCTTGAACGTCGTTCCGAATGGCGTGACTCTCGAGAGGGAGCCTTGGGCTCGCCTTCAGCATCATCCGGATTGACCATGACGATGTCTTCATCGTCAATAGCATATGGATCACGAGCGCCTACGATAACCGTGTCAGTAAACTTAACAAAGAGTGGCACGAACATCGTGGGCCATACTAGATCTTTTCCGAGAGCCACGTGGTCTCTCCCGTCTTGACCCAGACGGAGGAGCACCCATCATGGGGGCAGCCTTATCCGGCATCTCGAACTGCTCATCCGGTGGCGGCGATGGGAATCCGGTGTCATCCATATCTACAGGTGGTCGCCGTGACGTATGCCTTGGCGCATACTCGCCATGTCTCCTGCTAGATTTCGTTCTGGTAGGGGGAGGTGGTGCGCCAAAAATGAAATTCGAGAATGCCGCAGCCCGATCGAGTGCAGGCTCCCGTTGCTTGGCGTTCTCGGGTTCTAACGATCTCTCTACCTCGTCCTCTGTCTCCCTTGGCCTTGAGTGTCTAGTGGACTTTGATCTTCCCATTCCCGAGGGTGATTGCTCCCTTCTTCTATGCTTATCTTCCCTATGGCCTGACCTCCTCGGCGGGGGTGCAGCACCCCACATATCCCACGACGTGCTACCAGGTGCGCGTTCAACGCGCGGGCGCTCCTTCCTTGCCGCTCGCTCCGGCGCAACTGGTTCGGGTGGCGGTGTGGGAGGACCCCCAGCAGCTTCTTCTGGGACATCCGCCACTGGGGCTTCTGCAGGAGGAGCCGGTGGTGGTTCTGGAACTGGCACTGACCTTCTACTTTTCTTCACTTTCTTCATGGGTTTTTCAGGTTCCGGGGCAGGCGGCTCAGCGGGCTCAAACGCTGGCTCGGGCTCGGGTTCCGGCACATTGACAGGAGCAGGTTCAGGATCAAGCGCTCGCACCAGTTCTGGCTCTGGCTCGGGCTCGGGCACAGGTTGAGGCTCAACTACCTTAGTCTTCTTCTTCTTCTTTTCGACTTTGGGTGGGGGTACAGGCTCTGGCTCTGGTTCAGGTTCGGGCTCGGGCTCAGGATCAAGCGCTCGCACCGGTTCTGACTCTGGCTCTGGCTCGGGCACAGGTTGGGGTTCAGCCGCTTTAGCCTTCCTTTTCTTCTTTTCGACTTTGGGTGGGGACACCGGCTCTGGTTCAGGTTCGGGTTCGGGCTGGGGTTCAACCGCTTTAGCCTTCTTTTTCTTCTTTTCGACTTTGTGTAGTAGTATGGGCTCAGGTTCAGGAACTGGTTCCGGCTCAGGTTCAGCAATAGCCACAACCTCTTCTGGTGGCGCAGGCTCTGGCTCTGTTGGTAGTTCTGGTGCCGGAGGCTCTGGGGCAGGCGGCTGGGGCTCGGGAATAACAGTCTTCAATTTCTTCTTGTCTTTCTTTTTGGCCTTCTTGGACAATACTACTGGCTCAAGCTCGACTTCTGGCTGCCTTTCAGGTTCTGGCACTGGTTCTGGTTCTGGCTCTGGCTCTGGCTGTACTTCCGGCTCCAGCTCCGCTGGCGGATCTGGGACAGGGGGCGGGAGGTCATCGAAATCGTCGTCAAAAGCGTCTGGAAAGCTTCCTGGTACAGTGTCTCGTAAAATCCTTCTTTCTATAACTGGTTCAGGTTCTAGCTCCGGCTCCGGCTCAGGCTCCTGCGGGGGTTCTAGAGGATCTTCCACCGGGGGCGGCACCTCCTTCGCTTTTGAACTTTCTGCCGACTTTCCCTTGGACTTTTCTTTCTTTTTCTCTTCAAGTACCTTAACGCGCTCTGCAACAGTGTTCTTGGTTGATGACTTGGTCTTTGAGGTGACAACAGGTGTCTTTGTTGGCGGCGCGGCTGGCAGAGGTTCTAAGACTTCTGCGACTGGCGCGTCAGCCGCGTCAGCCGCACCAGCCTCTCTCGGCGCATCCCCTACGTCAATAAGCAGATCATCCTGATCGGATTCGGCCGCTTTTATTGGCTTTTCTGCTGACCTCATTTTAGTGGCCTTAGGCATCCCCATCGCTGCTGCTCCAATGCTTGCCCAGAACCCTTTGGCTGGCTTGGACGGCGTTTCCTCCGCAACAACGCACTTCTTTTTAGAAGGCATTGTACTAAAATCATCCCAAAGAGGTTCCTCTGGTATACTCTCAAACCCATCAGGTTCAAGCGAAAATCCCAAAGAAGGTGGAGTAGGCGCCGGCGGTGGAGGTTCGTCATTAATCTTGCTCTTCTTAGACTTCTTCTTATCCTTTTGGGGAGCCCAGATGCCCCAGCTATCATCATCTGGTTCTTCAGTAACCGGTTCAGGAATTATCTCTGGCTCTGGGGCTTGCTCAGGAACGGGTTCAGGGGTAGGTTCTGGCTCTGGCTCTTGTACAGGTTCCTCTGTTACAGGTGCCGCTTGCGGTGGCCACTCAAAATCCTTACCAGGAATAGGCAAGCCTTTCTTTATTAATGATTTTTCTCGCTTCTTTCGATCCTTGGAGGAGAGATTATCCCAGTTATTATAGAGTGCATCATCCGGCAGTGCAGGAGCTTTGGGTTCTGGTTCTGGTTCTGGTTCAGGCTCGGCTTGAGGCTCGGGCTCTTCAGGAACGGGTTCAGGAACGGGATTTGGCTCTGGTTCAGCTTCCGGTACTACTTCCAGCTCCGGCTCCCGTGCCGGATCTTGTATGGGCTCCTCCACCAATGGCTCTGGAGGTGGAGGTGGTGGCCAGTCAAAATCCTTGCCCGGAACCGGCAGACCTTTCTTTATCAGTGATTTCTCTCGCTTTTTCTTATCTTTGGTTGAGAGACTGTCCCAGTTATTATAGAGCGGGTCATCTGGCAGTAATGGAGCCCTGGGTTCCGGTTCTGTTTGCAGTTCGGATTCAGGCTCAGGCTCAGCTTGCGGTTTGGGTTGAGGTTCAGGCTCAGGTTCAGGTCCACGTTCAAGCTCCGGCTCTGGTTCTGGCCCCGGCCCTGGCTCCAGTACTGGATCTTGTATAGGCTCCTTTACCGATGGCTCCGGTGGAGGAGCTGGTGGCCAATCAAAATCCTTACCTGGAATTGGCAGGCCCTTCTTGATGAGTGATTTCTCACGCTTTTTCTTGTCTTTAGTTGAAAGATCGGCCCAGTTATTATAGAGCGGGTCATCTGGCAGTGATGGAGCCCTGGGTTCCGGTTCTGTTTGCAGTTCGGGTTCAGGCTCAGGCTCAGCTTGCGGTTCGGGTTGAGGTTCCGGTACAAGCTCAGCTTGAGGCTCGGGCTCGGGCTCGGGCTCAGGTTCAAATGTCGGCTCCGGCTCTGGTGCTGGCTCTTGTATAGGCTCTTCTGTCGATGTCTCCAGTAATGGAGCTGGTGGCCAGTCAAAATCCTTACCTGGAATCGGCAGACCCTTCTTGATAAGTGATTTCTCACGCTTTTTCTTGTCTTTAGTTGAGAGACTGTCCCAATTATTATAGAGCGGGTCATCTGGCAGTGATGAAGCCTTTGATTCAGGCTCAGGTTCAGGTTCGGGTTCGAGTATCGGCTCTGGTTCTGGCGCTGACTCTGGCTCTGGCTCTTGCACTGGCTCATGCACTGGCTCATGCACTGGCTCATGCACTGGCTCTTCTATCACTGGCTCTGGTGGCGGAGGTGGTGGCCAGACAAAATCCTTGCCAGGGATTGGTAGACCCTTCTTTATCAGTGATTTCTCGCGCTTCTTCCGGTCCTTAGATGAAAGATCGTCCCAATTGTTATAGAGTGGATCGTCTGGTAGTTTTGCTTCGGGCGCAGGCTGTGGTTCTGGCTCGCCTGCGGGCTCGGGTTCAGGCTCAGGTTCAAGAACCGGCTCTGGCTCTGGCTCTGGCTCTGGTTCCACCACCGGCTCAGGCACTTCTTCTACTACCGGTTCTTCTGCTGGTTCCTCTAATACAGGCTCTGATGGCGGAGGCGGAGGTGGTGGCCAAGGGAAATCCTTACCAGGAATTGGGAGGCCTTTCTTAATCAATGATTTCTCTCGCTTCTTCCGGTCCTTAGATGAAAGATCATCCCAGTTGTTATAGAGTGGATCGTCTGGCAGTTTAGCTTCGGACACAGGTTGTGGATCTGGCTCGGCTAGGGGTTCTGGATCAGCTACTGGCTCCAGTTCTGGCGTTGGCTCTGGTTTGGAGGTAGCCGCAGGTTCCGGTTCTGGCTCAACAACAGGTTCAGGCTCTGGTTGGTGTTCTAGTTCTGGTACTGGCTCTTCCTTTGCAGGCACAGGAGCAGGTGCAGGTGGTGGCCACTCAAAATCTTTCCCGGGAACCGGTAGGCCTTTCTTTATCAAGGACTTCTCGCGTTTCTTTTTGTCTTTTGATGAAAGGATGTCCCAGTTATTATAGAGTGGGTCATCTGGCAGTTTAGCTTCAGGTGCTGGTTCCGGCTCTGGGGCTGCTGCGGGCTCTGGCTCCGGGGCTGGCTCTGGCTCTGGCTCAGGTTCAGCTACCGGCTCTGGCTCAGGCTCTGGCTCAGGCGTTGGTTCAGGCTCAGGTTCCGGTTGGGGTTCTGGCTCGGGCTCTTTCGGGGGTTCTTCGACAGGTGCAGCTGCCGTACGTGGTGGCCATTCAAAGTCCTTACCAGGTATGGGAAGACCTTTCTTGACAAGAGACTTCTCTCGTTTCTTTCGGTCTTTAGATGATAGTGTGTCCCAGTTATTGTAAAGTGGGTCATCAGGCAGCTTAGGCTCTGGCTCTGGCTCAGCTTGTGCTTGGGGTTCTGGTTCGGGCTCGGGCTCGGGCTCTGCACTTTTGTCCTTCTTCTTTTTCTTCTCCTGTGTGGAGATATTCCAGCCTCCCCAGTCATCCTCCTCCTTTTTCTCCTCAGGGATAGGCTCCGGCGCTAGACCTGCGACAACTGGAGAAGTTTCCACTACTGGTTCTAACTCTTCGAGGAGAGCATCGTTCTTCTTTTTCTTGTCTTTCTTCTTAGTTGGGACGCCCCAGCCCCAATCATCGTCATCAGCTATCTCCGGCTCTGGTTCGGTCTTCTTCTTAGTATCCAGGAAACCCCAGTCATTCTTCTTTTCTTGTGTACTGATATCTCCACTGCTAGGACCAGGAGGGGCTCCGAAACCAAAGCCAAATCCGACTGAAGCATTCAATGGATCAGCCCCTGAGCCAAATGACCATGGGTTGGCATTTTGTGTCTTGTCTCCATTCAAGCCACCAAGAGAGTCGAGACCCCATTTACTCCCTGTATTCCAACTCTTATCCCATCCGCCAAGATCCAGGCCCCCGCCAGTAGATTTGCCTCCAAGGGGATCTAGACTTATATTTGGTGGAGATGTATTGCCACCTAAATTGATATCCTGAAAAGAATTGGAAGGAGGGTCGGTGTCAATCAGAGTAGCACCCTATAAAGGAATTAGTAGTAATACTCTAGAACAAAGGGGGAAATCGTACTTGATCCTTCTTCTTATTCTTCTTCTTCCCTGCAGGCGCAAAGTCCGCCCACGAATCATCGCCGTTTCCACTATCATCGTTCGCCCAACTAAGATCATCGTTATTAGTATTAGCTGCTGTTTCTTCTGCCGCCTTTTTCTCTTCCTCCTCTTTGGCCTTCCGCTCCGCTTCTTCTTTGGCTAGCCGCTCTTCTTCCTCTTTCTTCTTCTTCTTGTCTTTTTTCTTGCTGGTTGTATTCCACGCATCTCCCCAACCATCATCGTCTCCGCCATCGCCGCCGCCTCCGTCACCACCGTTGTCCCCATTCCCACCTCCCGACCCACCCCCGTTGCTTCCACTATCCCCACCATTCTGGTTTTCATCAGGAGGTGGGCTTTTGTCACCATCGTCTTTCGGCGGCGGAGTACTCTGCTGTGTGGCTTGATTTGCTTTCTTTTTCTTCTTCGCATGCTCTCGTATGCCAGCCGAGTGATCTAAATCGATCAGATGGGACTTAGATCGGGCTCTAGAATCTTTCGTTTCTATCGAGTGCGAGCAGTCACCACACAAATCTTTCTGTTTGGCTAATGGCGAAAGCGTAGAGTAATCTGGAGGCAAGTCTCTGGTAGCATCGTCGTAGGATGGAGGGGGTTGATCGTAGGACTGAGGGTTTGGCGTAAGGAGCTCTATCTCGAGAGCCAGAGCTGCTTTGGAGAATCGCTCATTGTGTCCGGCTATTCGTGATTGGACCGTGTATTCGTTTTTCTGCTCATTCTCGACTAAACAATAGTGGGAGTATAAAGGCTTCTCACGGCCGGCTTCGAGTCCATAATGGCGAACAATGCGCATACTTTCCATACTGCGGTAACGGACCAGTCTTTGCACGGTGGTCGACTCAACTATGCGAGGCGCATGGATATCAACAACCTCCGGCCTCAATTGAGGCTGCCGCAGGTTCCAGGAAAATATTGAAGTTCCGGGTTTGACCGCCGGAAGCGTAGCAGCAAAAGACTGCGTAAACGGCGGAAACAAAGAATGAAGGGAAGAAAAGAAAGAAACTAAAAAAATGCTAAGATAAAAACGCTTCCACTAGAATATAATGCTTGTAACCAAAGCTGGTCACACGATACAAATGTTAGCGCGATCGGTATACCAATGGATAACCAATTAGATTTGCGACGAAAGCCGTGGGCAATTAAAGAGCATACGGCATTAGATGGTGCGTTTGAGATGAAAGGAAAAAGTGTATACAGAGATGAGGGAGAGAAAGTTCAGCAGTAGGAAGAAACAGGGAGCGAAAAAGAGGTCATAGAACTCATGACCATGAGGCGGTGGGAAAGGAGGAAAGGAGAGTAATGTTGCTGAAGATCAATCCCTGGAGAACAGGTAGGATTGGGCGGATGGGTATGTGATGGACAGCTAGGAATGTGAACTAGTAGTTTTGGTACATACATCAGCAAGTCAGCGGCGGTTGCGCAAAAGAAAAAATTTTTTCTCTGTTAATTTTAAGATTATACTTTCTTACCTTGAAATAATAATTTGTGCTGCGCGTTGATCTGCGTGGTACGGAAGAATTGTATGCGATAGTATCTTTGATCCCCGATGGGTCAGTAAAACGGTGGCTGGGCGTATGAACCAACCAAACCGATTCAAAGTGGTAAAGACAAAGTCTCTAACTGAATTTGGTGCATTAAAATTAGCAATTATTTTCGGTCATAGACCAGCTGGTTGAACAGGAGCAATGGAGAAAAGATGCAAGGTGAGAAGTCACGCAGGCACAGGCCACTTACACACGCGATAGGATTGCGCGCAGAGATTGGGGATGTGAGTCGACGGTCCTATCGATAAAGATTCCACCCCTCCTTCTCGGCGGGTATCAAGGGAACTGGTGTACGACGAACAACAAATGGTGGTGAAAGCACTGACACTCGAGTGCGATCTAGATTAGGTATATATGTTTTCTTTATGCCTTAATGGTCAGTAGGATATGTACGTTAGCAGATCGAGTCACTCTCATTGCATCGTACTTACTTACCTTCGGATAGAGCGTTTGTTGTCCCATTAAAGTGGGGTTCCCAAGGGAACAACAGATCAGTCCCTAGTGTTCCGGTCCAAGGAAGCTAAAAGTAGAGATGATCGGTTCCGTGGTTCACCTCGGGGAAGGTTGGAGGATTGTACAGGAACTGGGTACTCTACTACCTTATTCTCTGGGAACTGTTATACCAATTCAATGATTGGTTCCGTTAGTAAATAATGTAGATTGAAGGGAGTATATAGAAATCCCATCAATGTCCTGCAGCAAAGAAACTGGTATATTCTCTAGAAAGAAACCAAGTGTTTTATGATCTCGCATTGAAGGGCTAGTTAAGAGAGACTAGAAGACTAACTACCTAACTATTCAACTACCTTACTAAAATGGCTAAACGTGAATAAATTTGACTCAGGCCGCGAGGCAACAATCAAGAACCAACAATCAAAACAATGGAGGAGATTTACTAATAATCGCTCACCTGTGAAACAACCACTGCACAGTTATGGAGCCAAAAGTCTTCGGGCAGCAGGAGACCAATTCGATACATCCTTCGAAAAGCAGCGAGAACCTCGGGTAACGAGGAGAAAAGCGTTGAGGTACTTCGAAGGAAAGATTCTACCGCTATCGGTGTTCTTCACCGCATCGAAGGCGAAGATCCACCGTGAGCCTATGAGAACCCTCGTTCTCGATGGAGCCATTTCCCACATTTTCGTCTTACGTCTCATGATGAAGGATTGCCGGTTCTTAGGCAAGTTGATCCGTCGTTGTTTCTTTTAGTATTGACAGTTGTCAAAACTCTACTGCAGGCTATCGCGCTTCGCCCCAGTGCCTGACTCCATACTCATTTCCGATACTCAGAGGAATCCCATGACAGAGGACGCTAGCCGTATCCGTAGATTGATGCCTTAGTCCTCGTCGGGAAACGGTGCATTACCGCATTCCCTTTCGGGGAAAGTGGTTTCGTCCCGCTTGGCAGCGTCATACTACTAGTACTACTAGTAGTAGTACTCCGTACGTACATGTACATCATGTCCCTCATGCCCGTTGCCTGTGGGTGACTCATGAACATCCCCGGTGTTATTCATCACTCTGGCACATAATTCATGCAATACCTCTATGACTCACAGTATCTGTCTGTGAGAGTTTCTTCGAAACAAATTAGTAGTGCCCATCCCCTTCCCGAATCAATAAACAGATGGGGTAGAAGCCCATGGAATGCAGATTATATATCTTCCAAGTATACGCGACTGTAGCCCCGACAATGCACACCGAACAGTTGTTACCTATCGTAATCCAGGTCGTCTAGACCCCATATGGACCGGAGATAAACCCACTTGCATATAGGCCAAAGGACCACCGTGGCTATTGCAGCCATGCCATCTACTGCAGTGATGCGTCGTGAATGATCTGCTGTGTTACAGAGCAGTACTAGTAGTATGATGATAGATGCAAGTAACCAGGGAGTATCGAAACCTTCGTCATTACTGCATATGCAGAATTAAATACAACACAAGGAACAGCCCTGTCTGTGCAACACCACCGTCTTCTTGTACTTGTCTTAGTATTTGAATTACAGTAGTCACATTCTTTACTACAATATACGGTCTCAACTCTATTGACGAGCTGACTAGAGCGAAGAGGTCACGGATTGAAAAAGCCCCGCAGCGTACGAGCATGTATTGGAACTGGCCTGCAATTCGTGGTATAATGACATTGGTAGTAACACTTGAACTCAGCACATCACAGCCTATTTAGAATACAAGCAACCAATTGATCGAGATAAACCCTTGAACACCTGAGACACAAACAGACGAAAGAAGGATGATGGTAGGAAAAATACTTGTCATTTATAAGGAAATCGGCCATCTTCAGTCGCTCATTCAGACTCAAAATCACCGTGGTTCCTTGAACCAAACCTTTTACTCGGAGGACTTTCGAACCTTTGGCGGCTCCTCGCCGTATACCTCTTCATACTCGCGGAGATAACGTTCTGTATCGGCGACTTGAAGTTTGTGGTATTTCTGGTCCATGTTAGCTTCATCCACATATGCGTATCATCTTCAGAAGGGCGCAAGCAAGCGTACCTCTTTCTCCGAGTCCGTCAAGCCATTCCATTCCTCTGCGACCCGTGCACTAATGTCCTTGACGGCCATGTGCTTGAAGTCACCCTGACCAGTGCGTTCAAGGTAGAAGAAGACATAGGAAGAGGAAGGACGCTTAACCAATCGCTCATCCCGAAGAAGGGGATACCTCTTGTTCGTGAGCCTTGTCAATTTGTTTCGTGCGAGATTCGCTTCTTTGATCTGAAGTGGCGTGTGGGATTTGATCCATTGGTCGTATGTAGATTCATTAGAGTTTCTGTTGGACTCTACAACTGCGTTGAGGCGCTGTTATATCTAGTCAGTAATTTATACACTGCAGCAATCCATTGGGATACTAGACGAACCTCTCGCTCTGCTTCACTGATTGTCTTGGTAAGCTCACTAGCAGCTTTAAATGCCTCTTGCGGAGACTTGTGAGTCTTCTTTGTTTCTTGAAGCTTTTCGATAATAATCAAGTTAGACACACGCTCCGGAAGTTTCTTTGGTGTCTCCAGCGCAGTAGCCTTGAGGGCCTTAATCTGATCCCTGAGTTCCCGTGCCTTCTTAGCCTCCTTTTGCTTCTCAGTCAATTGCTTTCTTGGCTTCGGCTTGGGTTTGGGCTTCGTTGTCGAGCTCTTCTTGGCTTTTTTGGTTTGCTTGGTCCCGCCCTTGGTGGATTTGGTCGGTTTCGTCTTCTCGCTCTTGCTATCACTTGTGGTTGCATAGGTCTTAAGTAGGCGTTGCGAGAACACGCTGGTCGACGGAAGTACCCTGGAAATTGGGCGTAAAGTCTGACCGCGCGTAATCAAAGAAATGCGCCTCACATGGCTCTGGGCAATAGCTACACGGATAGGACGAGAGAACGCATCGCTGAGATGCAGGCTCCGGAGGAGACCTCCACGGCGAGCTAGATTCAAAGGCATGATCCAAAACAATGCGAGGAAACTAACAGCAATTGGGAAGGGAACCGGCAATGTAGCACGTAAGTGCTATTAAACAAAGACAAGAGAGGCCGAGCTCTAAGATTAGTAGTACTAGGAGCTTCTGCTGCAGGGACCTTAGCTGCAAGAGCTCTAAGACGAATGCGGGCGGTTGGGATCGCGTCACTCACTGGTCGTTTGGGGTAAACCGAAATAGGAAGGTATACGCACGTGATCGAAGCTGCTACAAAGCCGCGAAGTCACGTGATAGATAGGACAGACCCTTTGGGTTGCCAAAGGATAAGGTACAACTGAAAAAAGAATAGATGGAGAACCGTATCTCCGCGCTTCGGAAGCCGCCAAACCTCGCCACCGTGCTTAATCCGACCTTTACTGATTCTATAACAACAGAGCCTTGCTTTTAATGGAAGGGTAATAATTGCTCTGATATTTGTTTCGCGTACTCGAATTCCTTTGAGCTTCAGTAATACTCACTCATCGCTGGCCTGCAACAATGGCTCGCCACGGGGATACTCGCTCACCATCACCTGTAGGCAGCACATATTCTTCGTCCAGACGGAGTCGCAGAGATGATGATCGCTATGAGAGGAGTAGGCGAGACGATGGGCGGAGCTACCGAAGATCTCGCAGTCCTGAGGTATGTCAATCGGATGCCCCAGCCCTATCCTGATCTTTCATTAATATCTACTTTCAGAAGCGATACCGTGACCGTGAACGCGACCGTGATTCATATCGTAGACGTGACCGCTCGGTAGACAGACGCGCCGATTACCGTGATGAAGATACGTATAGACCAAGTCGACGGGATCGTTCCCGCGATCGACGTCGGTCGAGAGATAGAGATGATGATCGGGATTACCGTCGCAGAAGTCGCGATAGAGACTTTCGAAGCAGGCGAGATGACTCCCGCGACAGGGTTCGGAGACGGACAGATGATTCTGCTGACTTGAAACACAAGTCTAGACGGGATGATAGCCGGGAGCGGACCAGAGATTCCGTTCCCAGGTCTCGAGAGGTAAGCGCATATGGTCCCCTTCGAATCTATAGTCGTGTACTCATCGACCGTATTGTCCCACAGACATCGAAGCCTTCGACGCCAGCGGCCAACACTGGTCCGACAGAAGACGAAAAGCGAGCCGAAAGACTGGCCAAGCTCGAAGCTTGGAAGCAAAAGCAAGCCGCTGAGAAGGAACGCAAACAACGAGAAGCCGCCGCAGCTGGTGGGGCAAGAAGCATCCTGGATGAGATCGACAGAAAGTCAGGTTTATCACCGGCTGTTGGGTCTCCCCAGTCTCCGGCAACTCCCGTTGACGCTGCCCCGGCCGCATATGCTGGAAAGTTTGACCCGAAGGCGATTGCAAAGAGCGCCGCGCCGGCGCCAGCTGTGAAGTCTGTACTGGGGGATGATATTGCTGTCCCGCCGCCCGCTAAGACATCTGCTACCTTCCCTTCTACAAAGACTCAGGTTCAAGCTAACAAACCTTCTGCCACTACAAGCAAAGCTTCATGTACGTCTTAGCCCTCTGCTAATTCTAACTTAGGTCGCACTAACATGACATTTGCAGCTCTAAAAGTAAAGGGACACGTGGGTAGTTTTGGTTTGGGAGCCAAGCAGGCCACAGATACCGAGAAAGCGTCAGCGACGAAGACTCTAGGCTTTGGCGAAGAAGAATCCACTCGGCGGAAGTTGGAGAGATTACCAACACCTCCGTTAGATGACGCCAAAGACACTAATAAGGAAGAAGATGTGACAGTAGAAGACGAAGACGATGACGTTGACATGCAGGATGGTGGCACCGAGGAGGAAAATGCGGCCGCGGCACGAGCGGCCGCAGAGAGGAGAGAAGAGCGACTGCAGAATGAGGCTCGTGATTCTCAATCAAATGGCGATGTCCAGATGAGTGATGCGTCGAACCAAAAAGCGCCGGACGACATGGAAGTGGATGCACAAGAAGAGGAAGAAGTGGATCCCCTGGATGCCTTCATGTCTGAATTAGCAGAGTCTGCCCCTCCGAAAAAAAAGGTTGGCGCCAAATTCGCGAAAGCCAAATCACAGCAGCCTGAGGCCCTCTTTGGAGACGAGAATGATATGGACATGACCGCTGTCGGTGACGGCGATGCAGATGATTTCCTTGCTATTGCTAACAAGGCCAAAAAGAAGAAGGACATCCCAACTGTTGATCACAAAAAGGTGGAATACGAACCTTTTCGCAAGAAGTTTTACACCGAGCCTTCTGACTTGGCAGCGATGTCCGAGGAGGAGGCTGCTAGTCTGCGGTTGGAACTTGACGGCATTAAAGTCCGTGGTGTGGAGGTTCCTAGGCCAGTGTCGAAATGGTCGCAGTGTGGTTTAGGTGTGCAAACCTTGGACGTGATCGATAGACTAGGCTATACTGCACCCACCTCGATCCAAGCGCAAGCCATCCCAGCGATCATGTCCGGCCGTGATGTGATCGGTGTAGCGAAGACAGGTTCGGGTAAAACGATTGCATTTTTGATCCCTATGTTTCGGCATATTAAGGATCAGAGGCCGTTGGACAATATGGAAGGTCCTGTTGGTCTTATAATGACACCGACTCGCGAACTGGCAACACAGATTCATAAAGATTGTAAACCGTTCTTGAAGGCTTTGAATCTTCGTGCGGTTTGCGCTTATGGTGGCGCACCCATCAAAGATCAAATTGCTGACCTAAAGCGTGGCGCAGAGATTATTGTCTGCACACCTGGACGTATGATTGATTTGCTAGCAGCAAATGCTGGCAGAGTTACAAACTTACGCAGGGTCACATATGTCGTTTTGGACGAAGCTGATCGCATGTTCGATATGGGATTTGAACCTCAAGTCATGAAGATCTTGGCCAACGTCCGACCTGATAAGCAGACTGTCTTGTTCTCCGCTACGTTCCCGCGAAACATGGAGGCCTTGGCTCGTAAGACCCTGAACAAGCCCGTTGAGATCGTGGTTGGCGGTAGAAGCGTTGTTGCGCCTGAGATCACACAAATAGTGGAAGTTCGGGATGAGGACAAAAAGTTTATCCGGCTTCTTGAGCTTCTTGGTAACCTGTACTCTAGCGACGAAAACGAAGACGCACGGGCGTTAATCTTCGTTGAACGTCAGGAGGGCGCCGATACACTACTTCGTGAGTTGATGCGTAAGGGTTATCCCTGCATGTCTATTCACGGAGGTAAGGATCAGATTGACCGTGACTCCACCATTGAAGACTTCAAAGCAGGTATCTTCCCCGTCTTGATTGCCACGTCCGTTGCGGCCCGTGGCTTGGATGTGAAACAACTCAAACTTGTGGTGAACTATGATGCGCCGAACCACCTCGAAGACTATGTCCACCGTGCTGGACGAACTGGCCGAGCTGGTAATACCGGTACGGCGGTTACGTTCCTGACAGAAGATCAGGAGCGATACTCCGTTGATATTGCTAAGGCGTTGAAGCAGAGTGGACAGTCCGTGCCGGAGCCTGTGCAGAAGATGGTTGACTCCTTCTTAGAGAAAGTTAAAGCAGGCAAAGAAAAGGCTAGTGCATCTGGGTTTGGTGGAAAGGGTCTGGAGCGCCTTGATCAGGAGCGAGATGCTGCTCGTATGCGTGAGCGCAAGACCTACAAGACTGGCGACGAAGGCGAAGAAGAGGAAGAAAAGGAAGAGAAGAATGAACAGGCCGAGGAACGGTTCAACAAGGCTCTCTCATCGGTTCAATCCGCCGCTGCGCCAAGCCTACCTGGCGTTCCTAAGGGCATTGATTTGGATGGCAAGATCACCGTGCACAAGACTGAAAAGGATGCCAATGGTACGAAGAACCCACTGGACAAAGTGGGTTCGGCTGTTGCTGATATCCACGCTCGTTTGAGCCGTGCTGGTGTGATGAGGTCTGGAGTGCCCATCGATAACCGTGGGCCTGATGCCGGAGCTTTCCATGCTACGCTTGAGATCAATGACTTCCCCCGTAAGGTTATCCCCTGCTGTTGACTTTCCTTGTCGATTCTGATTCAGCTACTAACACGGCCTCACAACAGAGAAAGCTCGGTGGGCAGTCACCAACCGGACCAATGTGGCCAAGATTCTCGAAGCTACAGGAACATCCATCACCACGAAAGGCAGTTTCTATGCCACTGGCAAGGAGCCAGGTCCCGGAGAGAACCCCAAACTGTATATCCTTGTTGAGGGTGAAACTGAGTTGTCTGTGACGAACGCCATGCGCGAGTTGATGCGGTTACTCAAGGAGGGAACCATCGCTGCTGCCGATAGTGACGCGAGGGCTCCAGTTGGAGGACGTTATAATGTGCTTTAAGTATCAGCGCTTACATATAACTGTATCATATCCCGAACATACAGAATCTTATACTAGTGGAACGAATCGCACTCTTATAAGCTTGGGTATCATAGTCAAATTCCTGAAAGGGTACTCTGTACCACTGCCCACAAGAAAGTCACGACACGCTAAAGATCACTGTACTCAACCCAAACGCTCACTAACTGCCAAACTCCAAGCGAAGAATGAAGAAAAAATTAAAAATAAAAATTAAAAAACGAGACATTGGCGATCCCCAGCCTAAAATCAAACTTCAACCGAGTAATCCGTACATCCATCACTCCCATCTTCTAGCCTCAGCAGCATTATCCGCATCCCTAGCAGCCCTTTCATCCCGACTAGCCTCACCCAACGTCTGTGCGTGTGTCTGGGCCTTTTGAGCTGCCAACTTTGAACCTAATTTGCCCTTATTGCCCGCCGTAGTAGATTCAGCCCGTTTCTAAACATCGCGCATCAGCACACAGCCTTGCACAGCGACACTATACAGATCTCCTGGAAAAGGAAGAAGTAACTCACTTGCGCTGCGATCGCCGCATTAGTCCGCGCATCAGCTGTATCTGCGCCGGCCCCTGGAGCCCCCGCACCGCCCAGGGTCCTCCCCGTACTGGCCTTTGCGGGGAGCGGGGCGCGCGGACCAGAGCTGGATTTCCCTGTTTCCCCGGGGGGAGGATTGGCGGAGCCCAGGACGCGACCGGGGCTGGAAAAGGCCTCAGGTTCGTTTTTGGAGCGGGAGCAAATGTTTCCCATTCTTCTGGTTTGGTTTGTTCTTGAGGTTGGTTGGATTGGTGAGGTGAGCTCACTGGAGGACGGGAAGGATTGATTGGGTTTAGCGGTGGTGATCGGCCATATGCAGTGTACGTGTCTCGCTGTGTGACGGGTTCCGACAGGGCTGGGAGACTCGATTGATGTGACTGATATGTCAGATTGGGTAGATTTAGTTGTGGGGTAATGCGATTGAAGGTTGACGGAGCCGTTGAGATTGAAGATTGTACGGAGATAAGAAGTTCATTAGGTTGTAGCCTACCGTTCGGAATTAAATGACGATCTGGAGTAAGAACGGCGGGTGCACGTGGTTTGGGGCCCGCATCGCATTCGCATTTATTCCTCTAGTAAAGATGGAGTATTCCGTACTGCGCTCAGTCTCCCCATATTCATTGAATGGAAAACAATATTGCAAAATTAATTATTGGGATGAGGAGTATTCTTTGTTGACAATATGTCCTTCTACTATGACGGGTTTATGTACAGCCTATCTCTGTTCGACCGGATCCATGGTTATAGGGCGATTCGTAGGGCCATCAACGAACATCAGTGGGTTCCGCTCTGGGAAAAAAAAGTGGTGCCAGGGGAAGTGGGAAATGAAACAACCTGATTCCACAGGCAATTCTGCTTTTGAGAATTTACAGTTTCCCTTTTTTTCTTTTTCATTTTTTTTTTCTCTCTCTTTCCACCCGCCTCACCCGTGACCCAATGAGGCAGTCACAGACTACAACAGCAAAAACCTTTTTTGAATGCCTGAAAAAATTGGTACCGATATAAAAGGGGACTTCACAAATCTGGGCACGCTCATTCGCCGAGTCTAGGCGGGCAATGACGCCCTAACCCGCAAGGTACTCACAGGCCGCTTTCCACTTCTCCCAAGGTCCTCAACCGTTGTCTGGATTTGGTGACTGAAACTTATGTGTGATAGAATCACCGCCAGGCGAATCATAACTCTATACTGAAGGTCACTTCATTTTATACATCTCAGAACGCTCCCAAGGTCCTCGCCCCCCCCAATCTGGTCCCTCATGCCCCAGGCGGTCAGGTTTTTTCGCTTCCAATTGCACCGGCCATTCCAGGCGATCGTGACGCACTGTGCATGGCTGGTTGAGCCTGGTTGACAATCTCGGTTATTATCCTTGTGGATTCTGCAACTGGAAAGATTGCGATCCTTCTTATTGGTATGTAGTATACCCGTCTGCTCGATCGCGTAGTGGCGATGTGGGCTAACGCTTGCGAAGTCTGATGTGCTCAAGGACAAACCACCCCCATATCGCCGAGTGATCTCCCCCCGCCTCACTCTTCTCTTACCTTCTCTCCGGGTGGCACTTGCGTTTGACCCTTCGTGAACTTTGTTCCTGGATTCAAACCAAACGGTCTAATCTCTCTCCCGGATACCAGGAGACTGTCCCGACGTCAAGTGACGTCGGTTGGGTTTGCCGTACACCATGGCTTCTCACACTAAAAAGGACGATTACTGCCTCGAGTGTCATTGGGAGTCCTTTCATATAGACGGGAAAGAATCGGAGAACCAGTCGAATGCCCCCGCACCATCCCAGTGGGATTGCTCTGGCGAGGGACATGATGCCTCGCTCGAGCACTGCCATGTCGACGACGCCTGCTGCGACATGGACGACTGCTCCATCACTTGTCCTTCCGTTTGCGACGGGCTCGTGGAGTGCGATGACACCGCATGCACTGACACCCACTGCAATGATGGCTGTGACGATACGCATTGCGAGAACGCCGAGACCCTTTGCTTTAATGAACATTGCTTTGGTAACAATGGTAACGATGCAGCTGTTACAGACCATACCCTGGAGTCTCTTTTAGGGCTAGCAGGCCCCATTAATCTTGAATCCAACGAGTTACTTTCGGCATGTACAGTTGGACAATCGCAAGGAGATCAACTGCCCAAAACAACGGGTAATGTAACTTCGGAGATGGTGGCTCCTCAGCCCTCTATGGACTCTCTCTTCCCTCAGCATTCGATCCCGGTCGCCCATTGCCATTCGCACAGTTTCCCTCATTTTCATTTCCATGACTCCTCTAAAGACTCTCACGGCAACATGATGCACCAACCGTTCCCCGTTCAGAACGGTGTTAATCCGGCAGATGTATTCCACATGCTGGGAATGTGTCCCGACC
Organism: Aspergillus tamarii; assembly: GCA_030556085.1. Lineage (NCBI taxonomy): Eukaryota > Fungi > Ascomycota > Eurotiomycetes > Eurotiales > Aspergillaceae > Aspergillus > Aspergillus tamarii. The sequence goes on along the minus strand of JARVTJ010000005.1, from coordinate 1,421,593 downwards.
TTTCTGCCTGTCAAAACTTTCATGTACACGAAAATACGAACTGCGACCATGTTAACAAACCGGACCCTGACACTGGTTCTAACTCCTTCGCCTGTTTCCATATCCCGCCTAATGTTAATCTTAACGACCTCATGAAAAGCCCGGTACATATCCACAGTAACCCCTCGAGGGGCCCTTGTCGCACGCACCACCGCTGTCGCACGCATGCGCATGCTCATGTGCACCCATACGGACATTATTCGCCATACTCCCGCCAGTCCCGCTCCAGCGTGAGCTCGCAATTGATATCCAGCCCGGGAGATAGCCCTCCACCTCTGGAGGGCGGGACACCGTCGGTGCTGACAAGCCCGGTTACTCCGACCGAGAACGAAGTGCATATTTGCAAGTGGACCACCACGTCAAGTGGCGTCAAGACTATGTGCGGTGCACAATTCTCTGATTCCTGTAGTCTTCAGGAGCATTTGATCGCGCAACACATGTCAACCATCAATGGCGCCAAGGGTACTGGATACTACTGCTGCTGGGAAGGCTGCCACCGTCCGGATGAACCATTCTCGCAGAAGTCAAAGTTACAAGGCCATTTCCTGACCCATAGCAACTGTAAGTCCTCACCGGTGCTCACCGGTCCTTATCACGGACAGAGACTGACATACAGGGAAGACAAAAATTTCAAATGCTCCGTCTGTGGCAAATTTTTCGCTCGACAGGCAACGTTGGAACGGCATGAACGAAGCCATCGGGGGGAGAAGCCCTACAAGTGTTCTGAATGTGGGAAAGCTTTCACGGACAGTAGTGAACTGAGTATGTGGAATCATATGGTGTGAGATGACTCGTGCTGACCAAATAGAAACCCATTCACGGACGCACACCGGAGAGAAACCCTTCAAGTGTACCTTTCCTGGATGTAACTTCCAGACCGGTGATGTGAGTGCCTAGCTTATCCATTACTTGAGGCCAGACAAAGCTAACGCAAGTCATGCAGTCATCAAACATGTCCAGCCACCGCTTAAGTATGTTGTAGTTCATCTTTTTGCCAGCTGCGATGCTAATAGATACAGCACATGGTGAACGGAAACACAAATGCATTTACCCAGGATGTACCAAGAGCTTTACTCGACCTGGTGAGTGCCTACGACATCTACTGGCGTTCCCCATGCTGACCATGCCAGACCAACTGAAGCGACACATGAGATCGACCCACAAACACGACAGTTCGACCGTGATGTCCCCCGTTTCAGAACAGTTTACACTCTCTTTCCCCATCGTTTAGAGTTTGGAGTTCTCGGGCCCTATTATACCTATTTTACAACCTACTGTCGACACGGGAATGGCGCGACCGGAGTTGGAATATATATCTAGTGGTCGGATTTACATTACATTCAAGACTATTCGCAGAACACAAAAAGGAGATACCTAGGTTGGATATATGATGATTAACGAGCTGTCTGATGACGATTCGTCTATTTTACACGTCATGTATAGTATCAGTTTGCTATGTCAGCAGATAAACAGCATCACACGGAATAATGGCAGCAATGCAATATCATGATACCGTCGTCAACCAATGCCCAACAATCCACAAGCCATTACCCCCGCATTTAAACTCACAGACTGAATCGATCATTAATCATCCTTAGCCCTCTCCTCCAACGCCTCCACTGCATTCGCCAATTCCCTCACCCGCTGCCCAACCCTCCTTTTGACCTCCTGGCGGACCTCAGGCGCAATATCCCCCGGATCAAAATACGTCGACACCATCTGACTCCCGGAATCATCCGGCTGCGTCTGCTGGGGCTGATGCGACTCCTCATACGAGGGCATCTCGGTCGTATAGAGCGCAAACACCGCGCTCAGCTGATTCAATGCGTCGCGCGCCGACTCCCGGTCCGAGGCCGCGTAGATGGTCGTGCCGTTTGTGCTGTCGGTTGCGATTTCGAACTCATCTTTAGCAGTTTCGTAGCTTTTGTTCTAATTAGTAAGATGTTCATTTACATGTGGAGATAGGGAAAAGGAGAGGGGGGGGGGGATATACAGTTCTTGGAGTTCTTCGACCATTAGGTCGGCTTGGCTTTTGCCGCTGGAGGTTTGGGCTGATCTCCATCTTGTTTGAATTGTGAATTGAGGACGAGACAGAGAGAGGGGGTTGGTTGTAGTGAGCATGCCTGGTGAAGCGTGTTTTGGGAGCCATGTTGATAGTGGTCGGAGGTTGCGGATGGGGGTTGCGGTGATGATCCGGGAAGGACGGAGGAGGCGGAGGGAGGATGTACGCAGGGGAGGCATGGTTCAAACTTCCTTATTTTCTCAGTTGAAGGGCTTAGTTTTCTGTTGTTGAGATGGAATTGAGTAGATGGGGGATGGTTGAATTGGACGTAAAAGTCCGGAGTCGGAGAGTTGGAGATAAATGGGGTGATTGAAATGTCCGAGGGATGACGTCTGTACTTGACTAATGTCATTCATGTGCATTCCTTTGCCCTACTTTTCTCAAGTAACATCCGTACACAGTCCAAATTAAAGAAAACACTCTAATTCTATACCAATTGCTCATAAAAAAGAAAGAAAACATATACAATAAATCAGAGACCCATTTTCATGCCCCCATTAGCACACACCACACTGCCCGTACACCAGAACCCATCCTGGGTACACAACATCCCCACCACCCCCGCAATCTCACTAGTAAAGGCCGGCCGTCTGCCCCCCATCTTCTCCTTAATCAAATACCGTTGCTCATCCGTCAAGCTCTTCATCTTCTCATCCCCGTCCACAACCTTACTCAACGGCGTATTATCCAGCCATCCCTGCATCTGCTGCCAGAACGCCTCCCCAGTAGCAAAATACATATCCCCAATAACCGGCCCCGGATTCACCGAATTAACCGTAGCCCGATCCGCCAACTCTCGAGCCCAAGTCCGCGTCATCGCCTCCAAAGCCGCCTTAGTACCTCCATACACCGTCTGGCCCGTAAATCCAATACTGCTCGACACACTGGAGATATTAACAATGCGCCCACTGCGATCGGTAGGCAAGAACGGCGCAACAGCCTGAGTGAGCAGCAACGGCGCAAGCACGTTAATGGTGTAATGCCAGTTGAAGTATTCGCGGTCCATAGGGCCCTTTTCCGCGTCGTTGAGGAAGCGGTCCTGGCTCACGCCTGCATTGTTGATTAGGATGTCGACTTGAAGGGTTCCTGTCGACTCCGAGGTGAAGTTTTCCTTAGCGCTGTTGAGGATTGTGGTTACTGCTTCTTCGGTGTGGAGGAGGTCGGCTTGCACACAGAGGCATTTTATGGAGTGTTGGCTTGCGAGCTCGGTGCAGAGGTTCTCGGTCCGCGATTGGGAGCTTGCGGAGGTGTAGTTTAGTAGTAGGGAGCAGCCTTTTGCGGCGAGGTTGCGGGCTATCGCTTCGCCGATTCCTGGGGGTTTTGGTGTTAATTGAGTTGCTTGGTGGGGGAATGGGTGGGCTGTAGGGAATGGAGTTGAACTTACCCCGCGAGCCGCCGGTGACGATACCGAATTTGCCTTCTAGGGGTCTGGACATTTTGTGGAGGGGTTTTTATGGAGGTAGATGTAGATGGAAGTTCCCACGGATATAGGTTATAGATATAAACTCTTAATAGTCTGAGCACGCGCCAGGAACGATGAGACTGGTTTATATAGTCTAGATCGCGTACTCAATACTGCGCCGTTTAAATACAAATCTATTTAACCGCTTCCTACCGATTTGCCCGCGCAATGGGTCATTGAAGGGTTTCTGTGGATCTCATGGATATTCTTCATCTCCACCTACGGAAAATTACCCTTTTGGGCTCCGGTGGTACACCCATTTAATCCTTATCTTATCTTCATTAACATTTCCACCATCCCACCATCTTCACCATCATACTTTAGCACTGTTACTATCCGTTTGAGAATTGCAGTAACGGTGGAACCGTGGTGGTGAAATCCTTGCAACTGAAAAATATGTTCCAGAATGCTAGTGTAAGTCGTTCAAGCACAGATGTATCAATCTTAGAACTGTTCTCTTTGGATAGGAGTATCGATACAATTGACTCTAAAAGCCTGCGAATATTCTATCTACATCTGCAAAAAAAAAAAAAAAAGAGGTCGACTTAATTCCTCTTCCAATTAACTCTTCTACAACTCATTCCAAGTTCCTTTAAGACCTCTTACAAGACCGATACAAAACCCATAACGTCATAATCATAATCATGCCTTGACCAGCGTCGCAACACTGTTCGCGCGGAAATCACGGCTGCTAAATCCAGCCTTGAAGGTGAAAGCTCCGGCAGGAATACGCCAGTCCTGGACAACAACATCCCAGTAACTGACATCACGGCGCATCAAGTCAAACTTGACGGTCTTCTTCTCACCAGCCTCAAGCCAGATCTTGTCGAATCCACGAAGTTGGCTTGGCGGGGTACCAGCGGGCGCGGAAGCAGGGAATTGAACGTACAGCTGAGGTACAGCATATCCATCAACATCCCCGGTGTTGGATACTTCGGCCTCCAGAGTGTAGACTGTTTCCCAAAGGGCGGGGTTACCACCTGGCTCGGTGGGCCGCTCAGCCGGGAGAGCGGTAAGATTGACGGCGGCAGAGCCCTTTGCCTTGAGGTCTTTCAGGTCAAAGGTAGTGTAACTCAAGCCGAAGCCGAACTCGTAGCGCACGGAGATGTTGTGCGCGTCAAAGTACCGGTAGCCGACTTCGAGTTCTTCGTCGAACCAGCTCTGCCAGTCGTAGGTACCGTTGGTCTGCACGGCGGTGGTCAAAGGGGCGTTGTAGTCGGACTCGTTGTACGCGATCACGTACGGCAGTTTGGCTGATGGGTTCACATCACCGTAGAGGACATCGGCAATGGCATTTCCAGTCTCCTCGCCGGCGTAATGCTGGGCCAGGATAGCAGTGACATTGGGATGGTCGGCGAAGGGCATGACGTTGGCGCCGCCCGAGTTCGTGATGACAATGGTGTTGTTGCAGTGGGTGGCAACAGCCTCCACGACAGCATTGCCATTCCAGTCAAGTTCCAACGAGGTCCGATCTTCACCTTCCGCGGAGAAGGACTTGAGGAAAACGAGGCAGACGTCGGGCTGCTGGGGGATCCACAGTGGCGTCGTCAATGCCGTCGTGGTGAGGAGGGTGTTGTTCAGATAAGATTGGACCAAGGAGCCATCCTTACGAGCCCGGGCATTGATAGCGTCAAGTGGTGTGGACAGGTATGAGAACCGGCATGCACCAGAACCTGAAGAGCCTGCGAGGACACCATACTCGAAGTCGGCCTGAAGGTCGGGACCTTGCGTAAGAGGGCCGGCATCGTTTCCGGCAATCACAATGTTACGGGGCTTGCGGAGTGGCAATGCGTTGCGCTCGTTCTTGAGCAGTACCGTCGACTGGCCTCCATGCTCGCGAATCATGGCACTGTGGTTTGCCCGAACGTCGCGGTTGGTGGTACCGGTGAATTTCCAGTCGTAGAGCCAGGTGTCGGGGGCCGAATCAACATTGAGAGGGCCGACGGAAGCGTCCACGCTTGGGTAATTCTTCTCCTGACCGAGCCAGAAGTAAGGAGTCATGATGCGCACGATCATGTCATCCAGACGGGACATTGGGACAGTGCCGTTTTGCACAGCTTCAGTGAGGTTCTTGCCGAAAAAGGATCCTTCCGTCCAAAGCTCACCGTAGAGGGTGAATCCTCCGGGCATGGTCATGTCCATTCCACTCTCGATTGATGCCACACCACTGTGAGTAGCGCCCCAGTCAGACATGACATATCCCTGGAAGCCAAGCTCACCCTTAAGAAGGTGGTTGAGAAGGTAGGAGTTCTGACACGCGTGGGAGCCATTCAAACGGTTGTACGAGCACATAGCACTAGCAACTCGGGCACGAACGGCGTTTGCAAACGGCCACATATAGATCTCATGTAGGGTACGGTCATCGAGGTTGGCAGAAACGGAATCCTGGATATAGGTAGTCTCGTTGGCATCCGGGGCATATGTGGGATTGCGCTGCGTCTCTTGCTCGTTGGCAATGAAATGCTTTGCATTTGCCTGAACACCCGCATCTTGCATGCCGTTAATAGTCTCCTCCATACAGACACCAGTGAGGTAAGGGTCAGCAGCGAAACCCTCCCAGGTACGACCATCGTAGGGACTGCGGCCCAGAGGTCCTCCGATGGGGCCCAAGATGACATGGGAGCCCTTTGCTTTGTGCTCCTCGGCCAATGCATATGCTCTATCATACAGCAACTTGCGGTCCCAGCTTGCAGCGGCTGAAACGCTGCTAACGAAGACACTGGAGTAATCTCCCTGCTGCACGCATTGAGGTCCGTTTTGGAGGCAGATGCCACTGAAGTTGAGACGAGGAATAGGGAGAACGTTGCCGACGCAGGGACCGGGCTGGCCTGTTGCCATCCAGGCCTTCTCTTCAAGCGTAAGCTTGTTCACCCATCGTTTGGCTTTCACTAAAGCAGTTTCCCAGCCGCCATTGCCGGTAGTGTTTGCTGCTCAGCGTCAGATCAGAAGTCCACAACTCCAATCTACGGAGTATGTAATGGACAGAGGTTACTTACGTGAAGGAAATACAGGCGGAGAGTGGCCATAAGGGGTCAGGATAGTGGTGTTAAGGGGCTGAACATAGCTGAAAGGCTCTCCTGGGTGGTTAATCGGTGCCTGGCAGATGTCGGCTACCACCGCCGAAGGAGCTGAGAGAAGTACCAACGCTCCGAACAGAGCTTGCGGTGACAACATGACGACTGGATGTCGAGGTTCCTCGATTCAGTCAAGGCTCGGGAAAGCATTGCTCCTCTCTTTAAATGTCTTTGAGGCATTTCTTCGAGCATCCCACCCCGGAGATACCCCAGAGGGCTCGCAGACCCACTCGTGGGGTGTTATATTGCTGGGAACCGAGTATGATTGACTTTCAAAGAATGACTAATGCGATGTCATGTATCATGACAGGCTTCATTAGCTTCATCAACACGGGCTTCAGCCGAGCGGTGAACCCACTATACAGTCTAAATTTCCTGGTAGATGACCATATGACGATGTGGTCGGACCTCCGGTTTCTTTCTCGGAGTGGCAGTCCGGGTAAGACGGCTTTGTTGCCGGCCGATAGAGAAGAACCTCAAAATTGCTTGAGTTCGGAGAGTCACCGTCGTATCGGTTACCACAATAGGGTATTGGGATTCCGACCCCCGTGGGCTTCCCATAGTCGGGATGCCGAGCGGTTCGTCGTGTCTAGTGTACCCCATTGTATAAGACATAGCTGTATGCCGTAGACAAACGCCTTTTGGATATCAGCGACTGTTCAAAGCTAATTTTCATCGCAAAATTGCAGGGAGGTCTTCGTATCGTGACGTAGAACTTGGCCCATATCGGGACAACTTCGGGTAAACAACCCCACACTTTCTTATTTCTCCCTCCACAAATTTGCCCATCGTCATATCCGGGACTCCACGGGGCAGCGCTAAAGAGTACCGTGTCGGGAAGGTACGAAAATGCTTGTCGTGCTTGTCTCTTAACCCTCCAATAATCCATGTCTGAAAGTGGAGAGCCAAAAAAAAAAAAAAAAAAATGCTTAGTCTTGCCAATTCACGATTGGCTTGCTGGCCCGAGGATGGCATCCATCGGGTCCCATCTAGGAGGCAGTGAATATCCATTAGTTTGATCGGTAAACTTGCCTGCGGCGGCTTACATACAATTCGCATCACCCGGAGACAACAAAAGAGACATGCTACACATTAACCTGCAACTTCTTAAACGCCTCGGCATTCTCTTGAATGGCCATCTCCACTGGCAATCTCTCCATACTACTCGCGCCATAAAACCCATGCACCCCCTTGGTTCTCTTCAATACATACTCTGCATCCTTCGGTCCCGCCAATGGGCCCCCATGACACAGCACAATAACATCCGGATTAATCTTTACAACCGCATCCCTAATTTCCTGGATCACGGTAACACAGTCATCCAAGGATAGCGCTGTCTGCGCACCAATCGTCCCGGACGTCGTCAACCCCACATGGACAACGATGATGTCCGCGCCGGCGCGAGCCATCCGCTCACCTTCGTCCACAGTAAAGGCGTACGGCGTCGTGACGAGGTCCATCTCGTGCGCGATCCGAATCATCTCCACTTCCCGGTCGTACCCCATACCGGTTTCCTCGAGGTTCTGGCGGAACTTACCGTCAATGAGGCCTACTGTGGGGAAGTTTTGAACGCCGATGAAGCCGAGCCGGCGGAGTTCGGTCAGGAAGGTGTGCATGTCGCGGAAAGGGTCGGTGCCGCAGACGCCGGCTAGAACTGGGGTGTTTTCGACGATGGGGAGAACTTCGGAGGCCTTTTTCATAGTGATGGTGTTAGTTTGGTTGTAAGTTAGTGTCGGTATTGTGTAGAAGTGCAGTGCTCGAACTGAGGACAAGATAGGCACGTAGGTAACAGTATATCGATATAATATGTAAAGTAGATATTATAATAAGTAGGATATTACCATTTCAACAACAATCTGATTGGCATCAGAATATGGCATCATTCCCGCCAACGAACCTCGACCGGCCATACGGAACCGGCCCGAGTTATACACGAGGATGAGGTCAGCGCCGCCCTTTTCGATGAATTTGGCAGTTAAGCCAATTCCTGGATTTTATCCTGTTAGCATATTCTTAATACATATAGCTCTAGTCACAACCCTAATATATCAGAGGAAGTAATTACCAGCACCAGCGCCGACGATGATCTTCCCGTCCGCGATGGTTTTGCGGAGACGGTCGAGTACTTCTTGGCGGGTGGTTGGGCGGGGCATTTTATTTGGTTTAACTGTCTTGACTCTTCAGAGATTGATAAAGTTGTTTTCTGGGTTAGAGGTGTATATATGTGAGGTAGGTCAATGTTGGTTCATTAGAGGAAAAGAGAAGGAAATTGATTGTGGTCTGATTGTGACGTTAAATGAACAACTCATTCTTCAACCCCACCTTAGTTGCGACGTCATTTTTTTTTTAAAAGCTATCTTATCAATGTTTTGCACTATTATGTGCACACTGTATATCACGAACCTTGTAAATAGAGACGTATATATTGTTCAGAAAGGACTTGTTTTATTGATGGCATAAATGTCAGCCTAATAACTTTATTTTAGGATTTGAACTTGATCTAGTTTGGTCGTAGATGGTTAGCATTCTATGAGATATATATTTACGCTGTCTGCAGCCTTTGCGTAGTAATGTAAACATTGACTATCGTCAACAAAATATCGGTGACATGAGAGTAGAAGGCGTACAGATAATCGGACGCTTCATAACTACCTTTTCCCACCCATACACTCCCAACCTTCAGAAAGGCTGGAACTTATTACCCCAGAGGGAACAACTGTCCAGAACTGTACCCACCGGCAAGTCAAACTGACGGGGGCTTGATAACCTATGGCATAGGTTACCATATCTCCTATGGAAGTACCAGGAGAGTATGTAAGACACTAGCCCCTGCTTCAATACAACCATCTCTCCAAGTAGTAAGACGTGGTGCTGTTGAGTGAAAGCAACCGTGCCCTTTAGGTCTAGGGCTAATATTGGTGCCTGAGGTATGCACTGATGTTATAATGGCCAGCCTATGAAACTTCACTAGGCACCTTTCACTCGGTAACACAATATAAATCTCCTACAGACCAAGGGGACAAAAAAGTAAATTTCAAAGAGCCAGAGGTCGTTTGTGGTGATCTATGCGTATCACCAATTAGTACCATTTACTCATCTACCCCTACCACCCCACTTCATTACCCCACTTCATTATCGACAGTAGTTTCGTAGCTTTTATTCAGTACATGCTCTTTATACAAGTTTTGGGATAGAAGTCACCGTCAACCTGTCGCCTCGCCCATCATGTCCGCATTATGAAAGAAGGCTGACGGCTGGAAGAGGTCGAACAGAGCAAAAATAAAATAGAATACAATAAATTGAAACATGATAATAATAAAAAGAATCGCCACCTGCTCGGTTACACACAGTTACACAGTCCAGGCGAAATCGGGCCAGCTGGCCATATATTCAGACCCTGGGAGCGCAACCTCGGGGGTTTTGCGGAACTTGCCATGATATCTCAGATTTGCAATTTTCAACCTCATTTTTTTCGAGACCAAAATCAACAATTAGGATGGCTATTCGATCGCAAAAAATGTGCCAGTAGTCTTCAGATCAAGCACATTGGTCATGGATAGGTTTAGAGAATTTTCTCGACATATTTCGTAGGGAAATGGCTTCAAAACCACTCGTTGCAGGCTCTCCCAACCTCCAAAATCTAGCTGCAAAATGGACGACACATAATAATTTTCATGCCTGAATGTCTGCCCTTTTCTTAGAAAATTTTTTTTTCCCAGTGCTGATGGAGGGGACAGGCGTCCATCTATACATGGCCATAAAAACCACTTGTTTATCACTCCAATTTCCTCGTCTGTTCTCTTCCACTATCAACTCAGTGGTCATTGATTCAAAGACTCTGGCATCCTACAACCAGAACAATCACAATCTTCAAGAAACTAGCTTCCTAACTTTATAATAAGTATGTGTTTCTTTGAGGTTGCATTTCTTGGTGCAAGTGCAACTAACCTTCTGTTCTTAGGGCATTAGAGCCGCAGAACTTTTCCGACATCACAATGTCACAGATCCTATCGACTGGTGAAATCAGGAATCCAGCTGATGGACAGACACGCAAGAGTACCCCTGATTCGGTTGGCCGGCAAACCTCCCCGACATCAGGAGCTCTAAAGCCTCGGGTTGAACTTCATCCCGATCTTTCAAGAGACGATTCCTTGAGCAGTAATTCTGATATTACCAGACTGCTCAGTGGTAATGATATGGCATCCGTTCCGCTCAATAGTGATGCCTATTACACCGTCTCAACCCCCTGTTCTTTGCACGTGGTGAACATCATCACTCTCCACGCGCAATTTTCTCATGAATTGTACCGTTTCTTCATGTACCGGCTGTTGAACCATTTCCTGCGGAGTGAAATGGACACGCTGAGGACCTACTTTGATTGGATTTGGCCAATCGACACCCAGCACCGTCCTTTGCAACCAGTCCAGGAACCAATGGGCCTTGAAACACCTCAGATCTGCCTCGGACACCTCTTTTCCGAGGTCATTTACGGAGACGACGTCGAAATCCCACTGTACTATTTCAACATTGTACAAGGTAGGGATAATGCAGTCAAAGTCGTCATCACCACATCGAAGACTGGAGCTGCGGGGGCAGCATACTACCAGGCTGTCTGTGGATTCTCCACTGTGGCGATCTTCGCCATCTGTCAGAGAGCATTGAGAAGATGTCGAGAGGCCGATTCCATCTTCTCATTCAGGAGAGCTCTGAATGTGGCTGAGGCAGACAAGTTTCTTGACCAGGATCCAGTGTGGGTTGGGTTGATCTTCTAATCCACACTGGGACGTTCCTTGCGTGAAATTTGGCATGTTGAGAGGTTCATGAGAACAAACAAGGCTATACTCGGGGTGAGGGAACGATCTTCCCCACCCCGAGTAGGAGCAGAAATCCTATCGACATGGCCGTTTTCTTTGCTTTTTATATGTGGACTGGCTCTTTCCTTCCGTTTCCCTCTGCTTCTTATTGTTTTTTTCTCCCTTGATATTTGTCTATGTGTATATGGGTTTGGAATGTTCCTGGAATAGGTTGGCGCAACCACCGCAATATAACCCTTGTTTCGAGTTTTGAGAAACCTTCGCCTTTGTAGCATCATCGAGTACTTTCCTCCATAGTTCAAGACGCCTTTATATCCCCATCTGTACTACTACTAGTAGTTATATGCAGTCTGCATTGAAGCATGCAGCCTCGTCCACCAATTAGGTATTACCCCGCACATGATCCAACTCATCACCTCCTCCATCTTCATTGTTGACTTGCCTTTCAACAAACATCAAAACTGGATCCCGTCAAAGAGTCTCGTCTCAAACGAGGTCACCAGTAACAATGCAGCTGCTCTTACCTTTTCTTTTCCTGGTACGACCCCCAACACCAAATAAAAGCAGGCCAAACTAACAAAACCCCAAACAGTGTACAACCATCTCCATTATCCTCGGCGCGTACGTCATCCCATCCCCATCTCCGACAAAACAAAAACACTAACAAACAATCAAAAAAACAAAAAGTATCGCCTGGGCAAGAACCACAAGCCTCTACCTCCCTCTCCCAACCTCCCTTTCAGCAACCACAACAATCCTACCCATCGTAACCCCGATCCTCCTCTTCCTCGCCAGATTCGTCTCCAACCCATCCACAACCGGCACCAACACCCCGACCTTCCGAAACCGCTTCATAACTTCTGTAATCTCCTACCTCCTCACGATTCTTCCATCCGGCCTCGGAACTCTAGCCCTTACCTACCTATTCGCCCCGGACCTCCTAGTCTGCCAACTAAATAACCAATGGCAATCCTACTACCACAACAAGGATTCGCGCGCTATACGCACCATCCAGGATAGCTTGCATTGCTGCGGGTTCCGGAGTGTCAAGGATAGGGCATGGCCATTCAAGGACAACGACAACGACGACAACTCCTGTGTGCGTCAGATCGGATATGACCGGGCCTGTTTGGGGCCGTGGGAGCAGGAAGATAAGAGCGCCACGTGGATGGTGTTCTGGGCTGCGGTTTTAGTTTTAGTTGTTAAGGTACGTCTTATTTACATTTCTCGTATCCTGCTTGGCTCTTTTGGCACCTATTTGGTCGGATTTGGTGGACTGATTATTGCAGATTGCGAGCTCGCAGCTGAATCGAAGTTCGAGTTGGATGGGAAGGGCAAACGCAAATCGCTTTATTAGGATTGCGGGTGCAGAGGATCAGGAGGTGGGTGACTCTGAGGAGCATGCAATAGCGAATGGCAATGTGGATGATGATCGGCCTACTCATCAGTTGCCGCAGCCGGGTCAATCCACGCATGATAATGTTTGGAACCGATAAGGTTATTGTGTTTGATGGGCTGCACTGATAATATGTGATTAGGATGTGACATGACTAGCAGAGGTTTCGGGGGAAACTGAGAAGTTGTTTCTGCTATTTTTTGCACAAATTGAAAGTTCAGTTGAAAAGTGGGCATGTATCGTTTGACACATGTTGCTCATAATGTCTAGTTTAGGTATCTAGTCAATTTTAAGGAACGCACATCGCGGGGCTACTTCTATCATCCACGGTTCAGCACATAAGAAATTAGGATATCAAGCCGTACAGTCTAGTTCAAACATTCAGCATCCTGCACTATATTCCTCATTTCGATCTTAACATTACTCTCAGAGAACACAAGAATGTAAACCTTAGCATACTAAACATGGGGCACGAGTCCCTTAACTCGCAAAACTCTACTAAAGCCCTACTAAACAAATATTCAAGGATGATGGACTGACTGTCAATCGAAACACTGTGGATCCTATGAAGACAGCTAGAATAGTCATAGAACGAAGAAGTAAAAGAATCCACTAGACCATCTATCAGAGAATCTTACCATTCTTATACATTACTTTACTATAGTAGTGAGTGAGGGCTAAACGTCAGGTTAGCGCAACATTCCATAGATGAACCGTTTTATTCGCTCGTACGGACGTTAAGTTGACATCCCTGGAAACAGAGTATGGCTTCTACATCCCACATTTGAGGATCTACGTGGGTAATATCTCTGCGATGGGGTACTAAATCATATTCCCAAATAGGCACATGATATATGGTCTACTTCGAAGGGTGAAGACACGACACTTTTAGTGTACTTTCACTTTATTTTGACTAAAAGGCAGGCCATTTCGTATGTCCACTGTAAACGCCAGCAGATGCAAGATTGGACACGGTTGTAGTTCTCATGCGTATCACTTTATCTGGCCACTTAGACTTGACTGTCCATCAGATTGATTTCAACCAAAGCTAGTTATCTACTTATGTCTAAATAGATCTGGGCTGGTGTATTCTTCGAATTCTCGAGTTTATACTTCAACAAATCATGAAAAAATGTCAAACGGGGTTTGGACGCTAAAATCAAAGCTAAATCTTCGGTTGTCGGCCCGACCCGAACGACATCTAGCTTTGATTCTTTGCCGGTGGAGATTTATATAAAATAGACCCGACCTGCAAGTAGGAAACCAGGACATTCGACCCTTGTGCTTGAAGGTTGACAATATGTATAATGATAAGATTCTGTTATTCTGCCTTATCTTCCAGTCGTTATATTTAAGAAATTTACTGAATATACTACTATATGATAGTATCTCTATATAGAGAACTCAAATATAAGCAATCCCTCGATATAAGTGATCTAGTGAGCTACCTCATTGATTCCCTTGTATTGAGGTCTCTGTCTTGTACAGATGGATATTCTATTGCAATGTAAAGACTCGGCCCAAAGTCAACATTTATATGATATGTCCATGTAGTCCATACATACACTGGATACTATTCAGCCCGAAAGCCTATATCATATACGTGATCCCCTGGTCCATTATCTAAAGCACACTCTGGTCCTGTATACATTGAACTCGATATTCTGTGCATAATCTATCCAACCTAAATAAGGGGTCGCCTGATGAAATAGTCCTGTCTTCAACTATAAATTCCTACGGTGCACTGGATAAGGAGGAGATCACCCAGGGTATAAAAAGGTGTTATTCTAGCAAGGAGAAAAGAACTAGAATGAGACTTTGTTTTAGATTCTACTATAATCGGAATACTAGATCTCTGTGTCCCAAGTTACCTGTGTATTCTTACTTAGTCGACAGGCCTTGTACCCTGAAGAGCATAATAGAATCCTATTAGCACAATCTAGTAGGAGCTTGGCACTTTATTGAAATAGAAAGACTCGTCATGAAGTGAACATGTGCATGATCTCAGTCTTTTATGTTCCCAATTACTAATGGATAATACATGTCCGAACGGTGAATCAAGTCAGGTCTGTATTCGGCATCAATCTGATATCATATGTCAATGTGACTAGTCCATGTATATACGGTGATCTGCAACATCAACATATCCATCACCTACGCAGTGCTCTTTTCATTCTGTCCCTTGCGTAGGTCGTGATACATTCTCACATATGATTTTACAATGATGTGACCAAATCCCCCAGCATATCCGCCACACTGACCGCAAACTCGGGATCATTGATAGCTCTCGGATCCCTGACAATAGAGATGCCAGTCCCCTCCAATTCCTTCTCCAACGTCGAAAACAACACTTCATCCACCTCGGCATCATAAAACGGTTGTCCAGGGGTATCAATCATACTAATCCCCCCAGTAGGAAGCACCAGACGAATCAACTCCGGCTTCGCAGCACAAGTCCTCAACTTCTTCGCAATAAACCTCGCCACCTCCACCGTCTCCTCAGCATTCGGCCTCACCAACGTCACCGTCGGATTATGCTCATAGATCAAGCGTCCCTCATACCGTTCTGGGATGGTATTCCGCGGCCCAAAATTGACCATATCGCACGCCCCCACACTGACCACCTGCGGAATGCCCGCTCTCGCAGCAGCAACCAACCTCTCCGGCCCAGCCGAGAGCACACCCCCCATAACCTCATCGACAACCTCACTCGTCGTCAAATCCACAATAGCATCCAGTTGCCCTTCCCGTATCAGTCGTTCCATAGCCTTCCCCCCAGCCCCTGTCGCATGAAACACATACACCTCAAACCCGTAGGCATCTTCCAAATGACCCCGAATCCGATCTACACCCGGCGTCGTTACCCCAAACATAGTAATCCCAACCCTCTTCTTCTTTCTCTTTTCCCCTCCAGAACCACCCTCATTACTCCCTTCTTCTCCCTGAGACTTTAACAAAAAATCATAATACCCGCTCGCCATCCCAAAGATTGCACACGCAGCATTTCGCAAAATCCCCTCCAGAATCCAATTCCTCCCCGCAATATCAACAACACTGTACATCATCGTCACATCCGTCTCCTCAACATAAGGCTTGACATCCCCACTCGCCATCGTCGAGACCATCAGTTTCGGGAACCCAACGGGCAGGGCATTCCGCATCGCCGCCGTTGCGATATTCGTCCCGCATGATCCACCTATCGAAATAATGCCGTGGATTTTGTTCCCCTTGTACAGGTCTGCGACGATGGTGGTGGCGTGGTCGGAGGCGACTTTTATGTATTGGGCTCGAGGAGCGGGGAGGTCTTTTTGAGGGATTGTGTAGTCGATTTCTAGGTCGGCTGGTGTTGCTGTTGGCTTTGGGGGTTGGCGGCTGACGTCTAGGATTAGGATGTTTGGCTGGGGGGTTTGGGCGAGGAGGGTGTGGTGGGTGTAGGTTAATTCGGGGGTTTTGGTGTCGAAGGTTCCTAGGAGGAGGATTGTGGGGGATTGCATCTTGGTCATTTGTGGATTTTGTCGGTTGGATGTATAGTGTTTGTTTGTATGGTGAATTCTTGTATAGGTGATGTAAGTGGGGTGAGGGGGTTATATAGTGTAGGTAATGGTGGTGATGGTGGTAGATGGTATGGTATTTATAGAGTTGATGTCGGGATAGAATATTAAATTTGTTCGATTGATTTATCCAAGAGGAAGATGACTGGGAGTTAAGTTAAGCTCTGTGGTCTTTAACTTGCGTGTGTTGGACTGGTTGATTGATTGATGTGCTGTTCGGTGGGGTGACGTCGCATTGGTTGTATCATCGTGCAGATGGAGGGGGGAATCTGGTTTGATTAGTGATATGCCAGTCTAAGGCTACGAACTGATATTCATGATATATTGAGAGGTGACGATGAATTATATTGTACATGTACAATTATCTTATTGTTCCGCTTAATAGAAATTTCATATAGTAGGACATTCGCGCGAGTATAGCCAATTTGTATATATATCTGTAGTTTTCTACTTTAGCTTAAATTTACCTCTCTATACTTTAACTAGAGAAGATTTTAAAGTCTTATACAGAAAAGATATAGGCCCAATAATTATTATTAGAAATATATAATTAAAATATACAGCGGCTATATATTCTTCTTGAATAGTATTGATTTGAGTATTGCCGGTTGTGGTGTCGAAGGGCTGTTCGGCAAATACCTTTGGCGTAGAACCGTAGGCTTAGAATCCACCTTCACAAATGTATATCGGCCCTGACCTTTGCCATGGCATATGCATAAACCACATGGAGCTGAGAATTAAACCACTATAATATTCCTGAAGAATTATCTTCCCTGACATTGACTACGAATCTGGGAAGATCATCGTAATGTACGTGCTGCGGATGATCTGCAGATCCCAAATTTACTATTGTAGGCTAGGACGAACTATTCATAAATAGAGAATTTTGGCATATAGCCAGCATCCAATCGCTGCTTCAGGAAACGATTCCCAAAGAAGTACTCCAGAGTAATCCTCAAAAGGTCTCAACCTACAGGTAGATCTATTGAACAATTGTGCCCCAAGTTATACGGAGAGACTATAAAGAAGACCAGGATGGCTAATCATGCCCCATAATGGGCCCGTGCCTGTCAATAACTTGACGATCTGATAGATAGTCTCTCGGAGCTATTGAATCTACCTATTTGGGTTCCTCATGGAACATTCTACTCTCTGACCTGAGGCATCGTAGCCACGGTAAGTAAGTCTATAAAGATCTGGACAATTTCTGAATCTGCTGTTCTTGAACATCATTCCATTTTCTCTTACTGATCTTTTTGCAACGCTCCTAATATCACACT
This sequence comes from Aspergillus tamarii, assembly GCA_030556085.1. Lineage (NCBI taxonomy): Eukaryota > Fungi > Ascomycota > Eurotiomycetes > Eurotiales > Aspergillaceae > Aspergillus > Aspergillus tamarii. The sequence continues at coordinate 1,403,915 of JARVTJ010000005.1, read as the reverse complement.
CAAACCTTTGTCTTTTCGAAATTACTTTGACCTCGTCGTCGGAATCGTCTAATATTATCTTAAACATGAAGATCCAGGCTCTCTGTTCGCTCGCTGCTGTTGGTCTTGCCTTCGCCAACCCAATCCACAACCTCGCAGAGCGCGGCGACAGTTTCACCAAATGTGTCACGGGTGTGGTAGAGAAAGGAATCAACCAAGCGTGTACGACCGTTCCAGGGGCATGCAGCGGGCTGGACGCGTTCAAATCGTGTACCACCAAGGCTACTGCAAAAATCACCGATCTTAAGAATCATAGTGAGCGTCGCTCAGAATGGCTGGAGTCTGTGAACACTTGCGTCAGTGATACCAGAGTGCTTATATAATATATTCGAAGGAACTTATCTTACTGATTTGTTTGTATACAGGGCCAGAGCTTATGGGAAGCTCTGAAGGCTGCGGGTGTATCAGAACCTGATCTGAACACGCTGCAAGTGTCATTCTTAGGGACCGTGACTGAGAGTGTGTCTAGCTGCTCTAACAAGGCATAGAAGCGTTGATTTGAATTGAGGGTGATGGATGATGCTTTACTATTCTTTGCCTGGGAGATGATTATGGATTAATTGCCTTTTAGGGCTGGCTACCTTTGTATATAATACGTAGCAACTCTCTATTTATCATTAAAGAACTAACGATTTTGTAATTTATTATTATTATTTTTTAGTTTAAAAAACAAAATAAAAAAAAACTATTATTACTATTATCGAAATGATTAAACGATGCTACTCACCAACTTTTGATATACTCGGTAGATACCCCCCGATAAATAGATTCCAGCATAGAAAGCTATTAGAAGAGGGAGCCAGTTCATATCCCTGTTACCTAATGAAATCAATAGCTCTTAACTAGGCAACCGGGGGGCAACCCTTAGAGTCATTACAGTTGAAGTCTAAAAACATGGTGGCGCGATAACAAGGTCTGAAGCTGAACACCTTGGATGGGGACTGTACAAACTAAGGAAGATCATCGTGCCTTGACCCGGATTGAGATGTGGCGCGCAAACTATTGCAGTATAGTATGAACAGCTCATGAATCATAAATATATCTAGCATTATACACTACACTATAAGAGCCCAACATCCAATCCTGGTTGTGGAAACCATTTCCAGAGGAGTAATTCGCTCCCTAGCATCTCCAGCCACGTCTACTGACCTTGGGCCCCAAAAAAATACGAAGAAAATCAATGAAAATATCTCATAAGGCTAACTCTACCCCACAATGATCTTGCTTCTGTCATCTAATTGCTGATCTCCATAAATTGGTATCTATATGTATATATACGCTGATATGAAATGGAAAATTCATTTCCTATGGTTCTTGCGAAGTCTAAAGAATATCGGCTGTTAGATCAGAATTCAGCATATTCAACGTATCGCAAACATAAATTAGGTCAAAATTTATTACTTTGCCTGAAGCAGATATGGCAATTTTCCAAATTACATTCAATCTACCAGATGCCAATCTACGTAGCTAGAAGGGGTGGGTCTTCTTATGGAAGCTTTCCTATGCCTAAGACATCGAAGTTAGGGTATAATAAGAATCGGCGCCATCACTGAATCTGCATTTTTTTTTTCTTAATCAATCCATCTCTCTCCCCTCCCTCTTACTTGCCTTTTTACAACACTTCAGATACTATCCACTCAAAACAGTTTTTGCTCTATTAGAAATCCAGTTTTACCTCCCCTTGTTAAGATTAGCTAACGGCTCTTAAATGTGAAGAGCAAGACACTGTTTCCACTCGCTGTAGTAAGCCTTGCATAGGCTAAACCAATTCATAACCTCGAAGAGCGCGATGGTAATACCGACATCCTCGCATGTGTCCGTTTTGGTGCGGAGGCAGGATTTGTGCGTCCAGTGAGGACGCTCCTGAAATATGCATCGTCATATGGCCTGCGCTGCAAGACTTGGGAAGATGTATAGGCACAGCTAATGGCAGGGCCTCCCCGTCGATCGGTTCCTGGGAAAGTGTCACCGTCTTCCACGCTGGATAAATACAGGATTATATTGGATGTGTAACACACACCAGAGTGGGTATATAAAAGCTCAATTCACTAATGTTATATACACCTCGACGCCGCCCCCAAACTGGAAAATCTGTATGAAGATAACTAGTCTTATATTTCAGAGTGGCAAACGATACGGCATACTCCACGCATAGATCTCTGTATTTAACTGAACATTACGAAAGCGGACGGCTTAAAAATAGGATAATGTTAATAATATTTCTTGGATGCCAGTCTACGAAACTCATTCAACTTTTGAGGCAAATCTTTTTTTATTATTTAAATGCTCTATAGCATGGCCTCGGTCTGGCTCTTATCTAATCACCAAACGTATAACATTAAGACATGACCCATCAGTACGCACTGTTGAATGCAAAATAGGCAAGCCGACCCATAAACACTATCCGTAATAACCCCCATATATGCCACTTTTATTGCCGTTGAAGACAAAATACTTTTGAGCCCAAGTTAAATGGAACTCTATGTTATTCGTAACATCGTGATAATGTTGAAAAGAATCTAGGTTAGGGTATACCAATCAACAACAAACGGAAAGGAGGAGTTTAGTAGCGGTAGTGGTCGGCCTTGTAGGGACCCTCGGCAGGGAGACCAAGGTACTCAGCCTGGACAGGGGTGAGCTTGGAGAGCTCAGCGTTGACGTGCTCAAGGTGGCACAGAGCAACCTGCTCGTCGAGGACCTTAGGGAGGACGTAGACGCCGACGGGCTTCTTGCCAGTGGTGCCGAACTCGACGTACTTCTTGCCGAATTCAGCATCCTCGGCCTTGAAGAGGGCGATCTGGGCGAGGACCTGGTTGGAGAAGGAGCAGGACATGACGAAGGAAGAGTGACCGGTGGCACAGCCAAGGTTGACAAGACGACCCTCAGCGAGGAGGATGATGTGGCGGCCGTTGGCCATCAGGTAACGGTCAACCTGAGGCTTGATGTTCTGAACGGACTTGGCGTTAGCCTTGAGCCAGGCAACGTCAATCTCAATGTCGAAGTGACCGATGTCTAGTCTTATCAGTATATATTCAAGTTCGAGCGATCAGTGATAGCTACTTACTGCAGACGATGGCATCGTTGCGCATGACCTCGAAGTGCTTGCCAACGAGGATGTCACGGCAACCGGTGGTGGTGACGAAGATCTGACCAAGGGGAGCGGCCTTCTCCATGGTGGTGACCTCGAAGCCCTGGACAGCGGCCTGGAGGGCGTTGATGGGGTCAATCTCAGTAACAAGGACGCGGGCACCCATGCTGTGGAGAGCCTGAGCACAGCCCTTGCCGACATCACCGTAACCGGCAACAACGGCGACCTTACCGGCGATCATGACGTCGGTAGCACGCTTGATACCGTCAATGAGGGACTCACGGCAACCGTAGAGGTTGTCGAACTTGGACTTGGTGACGGAGTCGTTAACGTTGATGGCGGGGACGAGGAGCTTGTTCTCCTTCATCATCTTGTAGAGGTGGTGGACACCAGTGGTGGTCTCCTCGGAAAGACCGTAGCAGTCCTTGAGCTGCTCAGGGTACTTCTCGTGGACGAGGGAGGTCAGGTCACCACCGTCATCGAGGATGAGGTTGAGCTTCTTGCCATCCTTGAAGGCGGAGAGCTGCTGCTCCAAGCACCAGTTGTACTCTTCATCGGTCTCACCCTTCCAGGCGAAGCTAGAATACGTTAGCTTCTAAACATTCGGGGCGTGTTTTCCTGTACTTACACAGGGACACCGGCAGCGGCGATGGCAGCGGCGGCGTGGTCCTGGGTGGAGAAGATGTTGCAGCTGGTCCAGGTAACCTCGGCACCAAGGGCAACGAGGGTCTCGATGAGGACAGCAGTCTGAATGGTCATGTGGAGACAACCAGCGATGCGGGCACCGGCGAGAGGCTGGTCAGCGGCGTATCTGCGACGGATGGCCATCAGACCGGGCATTTCAATCTCGGCGAGCTCGATCTCGCGGCGACCGAAGGCGGCCAGGGACTAGGGGATGGTCAACAATCTGAATATGATAGTATCTTCGGCACCTTGGAGACACGTACGATGTCGGCGACCTTGAACTGGTGAGCGGGAGCAGCCATGGTTGCTGATATTTATGATGGTATAAGGGAAAAAAGGAAGAGGTACTGTTGAACACTGTTAGCAATGGGTATCTTCAAGGAAAAGATAAGGCGGTACACAGCACGTACTGAGAGGTGTATCAAAAAAAGGTATGAGAGGATGAAAGAGGAGAAGAAGAGTGGATTGGGGGGGAGGGGAGAGAAGAATTAAAAGGGAGAGAGAACAACAGGAAAATCAAATGAGGAGAGGGGCCGCCGAGGGGGATTGGCGGCCCTGGCCTGGCGGGGCTGCTGATTTTCTCTCCCGGACTAACTGTCGTTCCGGACTACAAGTAGGTTAGCGTGTATCAACAGGAGCAGACCTTTATGCAAAGTGTGTTGAGAGTAGTAGTCAGGGTCGACTGGACCTCAGAATGCCTCGTAGGTTTCAATTGCCACTCAATAGATGACCATTGCTTTGCTCTCTACGATGTAGTTCATACAATGCCTACCCTCTATACCCACTGCCTGTCGAATGTTAAAGTTTGGTCACCTGACCTCAAGATTGGTGCCTCAGCAAACGGCCAGCCAATGACCTATCAAATCTGTCACATGCGCTTCGACACCTTCAACCCCCGAAAGGTCCCCATGCATTCATCTTCTCCCCTTCTCTGATGCAAGTTGTTGGACATTGACATCGGAATCTGCCATATCGAGATATTATAATTCATAAGGAACCAAAACCCAGGTCCAATCGGAGCTACTAATGTACCAAAATCTGACATAATAGATTTACTACTCGGATTTAAGACATGAGGAGGAACAGGAAACAATTCACCAAGGTGATAACCCCGGACAGTAGAAAACGCTGGAGCCCGTGTCCAAATCCGCCTCAGAATGTCTCTCAGAGTAGTACAAGCTACAAACCATGATTCATCCAGTTCCGAGCTAACGTACAACAAACCATGGCGGGGGGAAGACGCGAGGGGTATGCGGATAGCCAAGATCTGCACAATATCACCGCAGATCTCCGAATGCGAACTCTCACATTCCAGGCGAACTCTGAAATTCCAATTAAGCATAACGTCATCACAGGTTCACTGGCCGTAAAATAGACTCGTCAGAACTTTTTCACTACTCATACTCGAACTTGATTGTACACTTCGTATACCTCTCTCTAAATTATAAACCATGAAGCTCTTTCGTTTGTTTATCTCGGCTGCCTTTGCTTCTCTCACGATGGGTACACCCCTTCGGGATGTCATTTTGAGCGCCAACTCGTCCTGCCAGGTTCAGGGAGGGGATGAGGCTGCCAACTTGGCATGTCGTGTTACTGTATTTGTCCCCAGTTCGGTGGCTTACGATATAGAGGCTAATTAATTCGATCTAGTGCATTAACCAAGGCCCTGGATGGACTGGTGGGTATTGTGATGATAAGCAGTATGCTCTCAATCCCAAGGTATGACAGGAAAAAAAAGAAGTACTAATGATGTTAGAATCTGCCATTGTACCTTTGGAGAATCTGTTTAGAATGTAGGGTCTGCTGTCAAGGGCTTCCCAGATTAGATGCGGGTCGGTGAATGGGTATGTGGATATATTTACTTCGTGTATGCTATACACAAACTGCTAGGTCATTCTCGGTCCAAACTGAACTTGCCAATCGTAGATGCTCTTAGATGTATTGTCGTTAAAAAAAAAAAAAAAGCTCATGCATTAAATACTGGTATACGGCCGTAAGGTTGAACAATGAAACTCAAATAATCCTTCAAATCAAACGCCGTCGTTAAATCTGTAGTGGTTCATCCATCTCTGCAAGATGTTAGCTGCTATCACAAAGGGCAGACGAACAGGAAACGAACCTTATCATAGGGCTTCGAGGAATCGCAGAATCGCAGATCAGTTGCAAGACGAATGACATTATCCTCGTCATTATTGATAGTTGACGCGTGGATCTTAATAGTCCGTTAGTCAATGTTCTAGACGTTATCAATGTAAAGAGGATGAAACTTACGACATGAGGCTTGTGCAAGACCACATCGCCCGCCTCGTAGGCCGAGACAAGCCAGCGTCGGTTGTGTTCCTTAGCAAATTCAGCTGGGAACTCTGAGAGCAGACCGGTAGACATCATGTTTGAGTTGAAGGCCGACTTGGCCTCTTCTTCGGTCAGGCCAGCCTTCAGTGCCTTGGCGGTGAAATCGTCCTCGATCTTCTGGCCGATGGAGTCACCTACATACTGTTAGTCTGCGATCATATACTCCACGCTCCAGCGCACATACCATTCTCGAGATAGATCAAACCTCCACCGTTAATCTTAATATCACCAATAGGCACCCAAGCAGTCACAGCCGTCGGCTCTCCATAGCGAAGGAAGATCTGATCATAATGAACACCAATCGGCTTCGAGCCGGGGATATTGTTTCTCAGGAGCGTCCGCTTGAAGGTCAAAGTATCATTGCCCCAGCCGGTGAACTTGGCGATGAAATCGTACAAAGCGGGGTGGTTAACCACGTTCTTAGTGTACCAGTCCTTGTAATGGGCCTCGATAGCCTTGTCGACAAACTGCGCCGCGTTGTCTCCACCGGGGCGGCCATTCCCGCCCACATGGCCGGCTCCAATGCCGGGATAATCGTCGATCGATTTCGTCCGGTTAAAGACTCCCTCCACGGGCTCAGTATCCTCCTGCAGAACCCCGGTAGGAGCGAGGTACTCGAAATAGGCCTTGCGGGCTTCCAGGATATCTTCGCGGGGCAGCACCTGCTTCAGGAAAAGGTAGCCATCCTCATTGTAGCGCTTGCGGAGTTCCTCGACGGGGAGGTTAGGGTCGGAGGGACGCAGGTAAGCTGCGTTCTCAGAGGTCAAGGGACCGTCGTTGACGGACAGGGTAGTCTCGACTAGTACTCCGGGCATGTTGAAGAATGTGTATGATGGTTTGGGGAAATTGCAATCGAGGCCATGTTGACCTGAATTCGACCCTGTCTTTATAGATTCTGCCCCTCGTTAACCCAGTTTGGGACCGTGGATTGCAAATGTCATCGTGTTCCACCCTGCCCCGCATCGGATAAGGGAGTCGTATCGCGTTATCACCAGTAGCATGCCGCGAAGCTGTCCTTGGTTGCTGCACGAGGCAATATTTCCCCATTGGGTGCTCTCCACATAGGCGGGCAACAATTCCCGTTGCAGAAACCCTGTGGAGTCCAACCCCACAACTAGCGGGTAACTATTCCTATTTAGATGAATGCAATGCTCATCCGTATACAAAATTCGCTCTAGAAGGGGCCGAGTATGGGGATTTGGTCTCGGAAATATGGCAGCTGATGATCGGATTACAATTGTCGGTTGGTTATTCGTGGGATCTGTGAACGGAACTCGTGAAATGCCTTCCTTTTGTGGTGAGGAACCAGTACCCGCTGCTTTATGACTCCTTATATAGATGAGATTTTGGAACTCTTGGAGGTCCCTATGTCCATAATAGTGCAAGTGAAGGAAATCCAGAGAAGGTCCAATCGATTTGATAGATTTTCGAGTCTGAAAGTCTATTGTAGATGTCTGTGTAATGTTTATAGGTGAATATGTTATATACTTTGCCTACTCTTAACCTTTTTTTAGAAGCCGCCTTAGGAAACGTGGCAGCAGATCCACTCCAACAGAGCTCCAGATATAAAGCATAGATGCTCATCAACTTAGAAACCCTCGGCAGAGATCTTGGATTATCACTAGCTCTACTCCCGCAGAGTTCGAGAATACCTAGGCGACCGCAATAGTTAAAAAGCCGTATCGCCGCGTCACGCCTTGCTTACCTCTTAGACGGTATAGCAGTATAGTCAATTAAAATATTACCAGACGTCATTCAAATACATTCAAGCCCAATTCTAGTTTGATTCCATATCTCAGCGGTATCTTCTGACAATTGTTCAACGCATAAAGCCAACAATGATTCACGTGACCTGATTAGTTCAAAGAGTGGGTCATGGTAGACCCATTTCTACGCTAATTATTATTATACACACTTAAGCGAATACCAACAGCTTTATTCAGTTGGTAATAAATATATATGCATCAAAATATAAATGATGGAGAGCGTCAAACATTAAGAAGGACGCTGGGCTCGAACCCATATAAGGTATACATAGCATAGTAGGCAAGGCAGACAAAAGACCTTTGCTTCTCTGTGAGCGTGCCCTGGCCATTTAACCACTCGGCCAATGTCCCGTAGGACCAAATATTATTGACAATACTCAATATACATAGAACTAAATCATTTAGCAGTGTAGTGCTACTCCCGCCGAAGCTCCTTCTATTCGAGTTCTTTCGCTAATTCTTTCCCATCCAAGTTCATTAGGTTTTCAATAAATGGAAAGAACAACTAGCTGAAGCCTCTGGGAATAAATGGTCCTGCTCCCGCCCCTGGTTTCATGATTTTCCTTCTTCTCTTCAGCCATTCTTTACGTGGCGTCCAGGCATATCCTGTCACTTAGAGTAGGGGAAGCTTACCTAAAGTAAGCCGAGTCTTCAGGACACTTGGGGCCTCGAAGCAATTTTTGGAATCACCTGCTTTCGTTTTTCACCAAATGCGTCAGTTTTTCCGATGGTTTGGAGAAGAGAAATGTGGTATGGGCCTTATAGTATAGCAAATCTTAGCCCTGTAGTGATAAGAACCATTATAATGGTTAAGAGGAGATGTATGGGAAGTGGAGAGGTCTGAATTGAACATTATTTTTTACTATAAGTCTGCAAATACAGAATTGCTTGTTGAGCGTAGATCATATGTTTGATATGTTTACCTACTAGGCCTCCAGGCGCCTACAACATTCATGACTACCAAGAAAAGCTGGCCGATGCAACCAAGGTATCAATAACTTTGACCACTATCGGTCTCTGGTGGTCACATCGAGTAATAATCATATTGATTGACCAATAGCATAAGAATGATGATTGATACTTTATCACTACACAGTTGGTGGAAGCAAACAGTAGTAATGGACTTATGCCTACAAATCATTAAATAGCTAGATAACATGCCAGTTGCATACTTCAAGTTAAACGTAATATATGACAGCCAATAATAATAGGAAACAGGTAGAAAAGGAAGCCTGCTCTAAAGTCTCAATGGTTCATTCATTTCCAGCTCCTCTCTTCCATGGACTCGAGCTGTTGCAAGGCCTGCCAGGTTCTGTAGGCAATGTACCATCGGAGTTTGCGAAGGATTTATAGCGGCCTTGGTAGTGACAATATACTCGACCTGCCGGAGCTTTGGGGTGGTGAGTTTGATATCCTAGATCTGCGCTCCTAAGAATATCTGATGAGGGCGGATCTTGTTCTGGCGTATTTTCACCATTAGGCTCGTTGCTATGTACATGCCTGTCTGAGGTACCAACTAAACTCGGGGTA